>CM042479.1:36287034-37593284 GCA_023621385.1 Quercus gilva | reverse complement strand
TCTCTTGAAAAACATGGCAACTAAAATGGAAGCTAAATTTGAAAAGTATTGGGGGAAAGGGGATAAAATTAATCATCTTTTATATGTAGTTATAGTTCTTGATCCAAGAAAAAAAATGAGGTTTTTGAAGTTTTCTTTTTATGAAATTTATAGGGATGAAGTGGCTTATAAGATGGTTGATTTGGTGAGGAAGACCATGGATAGGTTGTATGATTATTACTATTGTGTTGATTCACTAAATGTGGTAGTACCAAGTGAGAGTGAAAGGACACACATAGAAGGTGATACAATTGATTGTACTGATCCATATGTGATGGTTAATTCTCAATATAAGCATTTCTTAGAGGTTGAGAAGTCTATAGGGTGTAGCAGTAAGATTGAAAAAAATTTGGCTAAAAATTGTGAGAGTAGAAGGGATGTGAAATTTGAGATTTTAGGGTGGTGGAAAGGCAATTCAAATAGGAACCAAATGCTGTCCAAAAAGGCCAGGGATGTGCTGGGTGTATCTGTTTCTACGGTTGCTTTTGAATCGACATTTAGCACCGAAAGGCGCATATTTGATCCATTTCAAAGTTCACTCTCTCCTCTCATGGTTCAAAATCTTATTTGTGCTCAAAACTGGCTGCAAGCCCATGTCCCAATTTTTTTTTTCGCAAGTCAAAGGATGAGATGGAGGCCTTGGAAGATGAATTTCATGACTTAGGTAATATGTTTAACTTCCAAACTTCTTGTCTATTAAGTGTTATTAAATGTGTCATATACTTTAGCAAAATTTAATCTATTGCCTCAATTTTTTCTTTTCTAGTTTTGAATCAAGCAACAATAGCAGCAAGTTCTAGTTCCTGCTCAAGCAAAGGTGGTACCCGTACCACAGTTAGTATTGATGAATGATCACTGACCGGCTATGTTTCTGCCCTTGTAATTTTTGTTGATATTGGTTACTTCCCCTTGTATTGTAGGAGGAAGGAAGGTCACATTTTGTATAGGAGGTAGTTTTTTGAATATATTTTGGAAGCTTTTTTGGACAGATGTATAGCTTTTCTAACTATACATGAACTCTTGCTTATAGGAAAGAAAACTAAGCATCTATGTAGGCTTTCCTTTCTATAAGTAATGGACTTGTTAACTATAAATAATAGAGTAGTTCTTTGCTGTTTTAGGAAAGCTATTTTTTGGAAATACTTATAGTATTTCATAATTGTAACTAATTATATTGCCTACTACCTTGGTGGTTTACTGCCTTACAAACTTGTGCAGTAACTACCTTCTCTAATGCCTTTATGGCTTACTATAAATATGTGTGTGTGTGTGTGTGTGTGTGTGTGTGTGGAATTATGAAGATGTTCTAGTATTTGTAGCAATGTTTGCTGTTGTGTGGTTCTGGAAATTTACTTGATGTGTGGAATGGTTGATAGGTTTAATTTGTGTTCAAATTGACTTTTATATGCCGGACTTTTCTTGAGGCAATTTTGAGGTACTACCCAGTGCCCAAGGCCTTAGGCTTAGGCAATTTGGAAAATATTTGTTATAATGTGTGGATGATTAACAGATGGTAAAAAAATGGTATTTTGTGCGTTTTTATTTGTTTGATTAATGCCTAGGTTTTACATGCTATTGATGTTTAACGGGTGGTAAAAAATGGCATTTTGTATGTTTTTATTTGTTTACTATTGTGCCCAGGTTTTACTTTGTATTTTTTTGTTCCCAAATGTCAATACGTGGGTTCTGGGAACTGGCAAGTATAAATTTGGACTGAAATTGCTTCAAGTAGAGCTTGAAGGCCCATTTTAAAAGGTACTAACCTACTAGGAAATATTAATTTGGACAGATTCAAGCAGAGCTTGAAGACCCATTTTTTAAAAAATAAAGTAAAAAAGAGGCCCAATCCAATATGACAAGATTCAAAAACTTTTAAATCCTTGTAATTTAGAAAGCCCAATAATTTTGGCCAAAAAGGCCCAAAAGAATTTAATCCATGAAAATCTATAAATTTAGCCCAATATGTGGTCCAAACCCGCCAAACCATTGAATCCGACCTGCCCCAACCGATGACCCAACTCAACGGGTCCAACTCTTATTTCAGTTGAGTACAAGTCAATTTTCCAGCAACTCAACCCAATTGGGTCGAGTGCAGGTTAGGCCCAAACCCGACCTGACCCGACCCGACCCGTGAACAGCTCTAGCTGTGCTTGTGCTGGATCACTATTGGAGACACGTGCATCGCTCTCAAGCCCCCTGATGTACCTTTCCTTGTCCAATGTTTGCTCCCCACGTAGTGGCAGGGTCACCTGTCACGCCGATATACTGACCTCGGCATGCCCTTTCTCTCTCCTCCAGCCACTACATAGTACAACAGCTGTATTAAGGTTCAAATTGGGGAATCATAATGTGACATCTGTCCTATACCGAGCAACATTCCTCGGACTATAAGAGGAACATGTTGCTGAATTATTAGGGTAAGAACCAGGAAAGAACAATAGAGAAAATGGTAGAAAGTTTGTAAGGAAGTGCGATAGAGAAAAGGTTCTTCCTTTAGTGATAACATCACCATTGTATAAGGGAAACCTCCATTTTTACATAATACAAAAGCTTGACAGAGCAAGGGATATTGATCCTTGCTCACCCGTGGTTTTTTTCTCCCTTTCAAATGGTTTTTCCACATACATCCCATTATCATCTTATCTTTCCTTGCACTACTTTCTTTTTCTCTCGACATCATGATGTCAAAGCTACCATTTTTATTGTTTTCAAGCTTTTTCACCGAAATGTACTGTTAGATTGCTCACACACTTTCCACACGAGTTTTACAAATCTAACTTGCACATACATAATATATATATATATATATATTCAATATTATATTTTGTGACTTTGTAAGAAATTAAAGAAATTTAGTCTGAAAGGTTTTGTAATATTATTCTGATAAGAAAAATAAGAACAATTATTTTCCTATAAAAAGCATACAAGTTATTATTATGAATAGTATAAAATACTATGCATGAAAAGATGTTCTCCTATTTGAATATTTATAAAATGAAATAATTTGATTTACATGCGTTCCTACTAAATTCTTGTGTAACTTACCTTTACTGAGCTGTGAAGCTCACTGCTTTCACTCTTCCAGTCAACAAGTTTCATTCTGGGGCAAAAAGAGCCTTAGTCAAGTTTTGGAATGAGCTAGTTTTAGTTTAAAAAGTATAAAACCTAATTTAGCAATTTGATGTTTAGATCTGTAATATTGTGTATTTTAGGATCTTTTAATTGGAGTTGTATATTTTAGTGTAATTAGAGATGTATTATGTAAAAGTGCAGAAATTGTATAATTGTTGGATTATGTTATTCCTTGAGTACAATGTAAATACTCTGAATATTAAGTGAAAATTTTATATCAAGAAATTAAAGAAAGAAGAATGAAAAGAAAGAAGAAAGCTTATGTTTAAATGTTCAGTTAGTTCTTGTTAATATCAAATTCAAATTTGATATTAACATGTCGGTCATGGTCACAAATTCGGGTATCGAGTTAGGGTCGTGACAGATCTCACCAACAAGATGCAACCTGGATAATATTTCTTCAAAAATTATAGGTACATTAATTAGATGGAGGCCAAGATCTTCTCTCTAAAAGCTTAGTTTTTGCATCTCCAACCCCTGCAAAAGTCATGCTTAATAGGTATAGGCACTTTAATTAGAGTTACAAAAACCCACTTGTACAACTAACTATATGAAAAATGCATTAAGTCAAAAACTTTGCTTTTATTCAACAGATTTTTGGTCGTTGTCTTGGACTCACAAATATACATCAAAAGACTCAACTATTTTATCTGCGATTGGCTACGTCCAATAAATTGGACCTACACTTTCAAATGTTTCCGTTAAATGCCATTTCTCTCATATTGTGTAGATTCTAATAAAGTCAGTTCTTTGTCTTCTTAAACATAAAACAACACAAGATGTTAATCATCTCATTTTCATTCAGTATAAGCTCTATTATAGTGTACTGGAAAGCCAGCTGGGGGTGACTGGTGAGATGTGCTAGAATTATATTTATGAACAAAACAAACCCAAGCACATTAATTGTAATTTCAAGGGAAAATATACTCTAAAAATAATAATGTGACTAATGTCAGTCTCTCCATAGAGTGAGGTCCATAGTAGTATTTTCCAAATCATCCCAATTGAACCCCTTTTGCATGGATGGGGGTGTAATAATCAACCCCTCTGCCAGACTATCAAGTAAGCTCGGCATGTTAAACAACTCCTCCTCGTCCAAGAACAATTTTCTAGAAGCTGCAGCCATGGACAAGGACAAAGGCAACGATAAGGATGAGAATGAAGAAGAAGAAGAAGAAGAACATGATGATTTTACACAAGGAAATGCCTGTGCAGCCTTCGTAGCAGCACACTGTATGTCTCTTATGGAAGATGAAGATTTAACGCGTGGTAGAAAACATGCCGCTTCAGGAAAATTCAAAGAAGCAGACTCGCCCTTGAGAGCTAAGGCAGCTACATCATAAGCCTTAGCAGCCATGTCTGGACAAGGCCAAGTCCCGAGCCATACACGAGATTTCTTTTTAGGTTGCCTAAGCTCGCAAACCCATTTCCCATTCCTTTCCCGAACGCCTTTGTAGACCGGGTGCCGCGTCTCCTGGAACTTCTTCCTCCCTGCCTTTCTCTTTTGCATGCCACTTTGCGGTTGAGTTCGCAAGTGTGAAGCACATTGATGGTACATGATGTCTGAGTTTGTAGGTGATGATCCTTCTCTAAGAGCCATGAATATGAATTATGTACGTGACTCATCCGTACACGTAACTCAAACGTAAAAATAACCCCAAGAAATTGGTTTAGTAGTTTCAAACCTCATACTTATGATGTATGAGGTCCTAATTCAACTCTCGTATCGAAAATTTGAGAACTATTCGAAACAATTTTTCCAAATTACTAAGATGTGTATGACATAGAGATTGTACTAACCTAAGAATTAGTCAAGTATTTTAAAAATTCTGAACACAAACATTAGCCGAGACAGAGAATTTATACTAACATTAATTAGGCAGAGAATGGAGACGAGAGTAGCAGCTTTCGAGGGTTTTTAAGGCACGAGGAAGATAAGAGGAGCAGTGGTTTTAAACGTGGTCTAAAATACAAAATCTTTAAATATTTCCCACGTGGGAACGGAAAGCTTTACATAATACAATACAATACTTTATTTTCCACAAAGAAGCTATTCTTTTGTCTGACCACACATAACAATTTGTCAACTGGTCAATTTAGCAATAAGAATGGAAAATTTTGGTCTCAATCCTGAGCCCAAGCAGTCATTTAATAAAATTTCTTACATGGCATGTGGTTAATTAGTTTAGTATGAACTTGAAGGAGAACAAAATTGAGTTTCATACTATCATCGTGAAAAAGATCGACATTAGTTACTTTTGGTTATTCAGCCAATATATATGTTGGTCACGTTATCAATGAATTTTTTTTATTTATTATTTTTGGAAAGTGAGTTCTTGACTTCATAGATGGTGGAAATATTTGACAACAAAAAGTATCTTTCACAATCCTATATATATAATTCATTGCATATAAATATAATCATGAACAAAAGACTGTAAAAAGAGAGTGCCTGACTAGTGAGCACACTGAGCAGCTCATCATGTTAAATTGTCCAAGGATTGATTAATATCTTAAGTTCACACTATATTAAAACATGCATAATAACAGGAATTGTTTAATTATTATTTAGAGTGTTGGTTTATATTAATTTACCTCGATGCTGTAATTTGAGTATAGCACTTTATATTATATTCTTTATGATATTTTGTAATGAGTCTAAAAAAAAGTAATATAATTAGAGAGAATTATTTGATCAGCTTTAATAAATAAATAAAACAAAAAAAAAGTACTGACATAAACCTATGACACTCATGATGGAAACACATGGCTTCTTAACTTTGCTAAAAGCCTTGTAATTTAGTGGTTTTGCATGGTCCTTTCTTCCGCTTATTACGACAATTGAATTATCCAAAATTAAAACCTTAGACTTCTAATTTTATTATACATTAAGTAATTAAGTCAGTAAGTAAGTAAGTAAAACACGTTAATTCATAGAAATTTTTTAAATTATAAAAAATAAGATAAAAAAATAATATATACAACTCTCGCAATAAGATACATAACAAAAGCTGTTAACTTATAATCATTTTCAAAGAAAAAATAATAAATTATTATAATAGTTTTTTACTTTTTTGAAAATAAATAATGAAATTTCTTTAAAATTTCTAAATGTAGTTGAGTAAAAGTTTAAGGAGTATAAATATATTTTACTCTTACAACTAATTAGAAGCCCATTTTCTTCTCAATTTAAAAAAATAAAAATAAAAATAGAAGCCCATTTTGTGCTTCTGGGCTAAGATTTCAATGGGCTCAGAAGCACTCCATCGGTCCAGAATCAAATGGTGAATCGCCTACCAAAGCTCTTTGCTCACTCACAGTTATGGAGCCTATACACTACCTCGGGTTATTAAATATATATATATATATATATATATATGCTAGTCTCGTCACATGCATTACGCACGTGCGATGATACTTTTTTTTTGCTCTAGTATCATAATTTTTTTTTTTTAATTTTAAATAAGTTCATTTTAAAAACATAAATTAGTAAGAAAGTGTCTTATTTTGTAGGTATTTTAAATAAAATTTAAAATATATTTTTACTAAATTATCCTCAAATTTTTTTCTGTTTCAAAGGAACTTGGCAATGTTTACGTATTGTCCTCTCCTCTTATCATACCTTACATCCAACAAAAAACGCATTATTTTCTGGAGAATAGGCTGCCATGTTTCCTTCGTGAGGCAGGTGGCTTTTGCTTTCTATGCCCATCTTTTCTTTAAATAAATAATGGCACTGATCACAATCTGACAAGTTCTGAAAAGGAAAATTCGTATCTAAAGATAGCTTGTTCCAAATCAACTTGGCAATGCTCGGAGGGGGTCACCTTACTGAGAGTGTAGACTACAGATTATGGTTAAAGTTGGCAGCTACTCATGTAAAATGAAATGAAGACAACAATGAAAAAAATAAATAAATGGTGAAAATTAATTGTAGGGTAGACCCTATAACAATACATGACACTAAATACTATATCTTTTATAATATGGGGAAATTTTCCATAATCTAATTCCACTCCTATGTTTTATAAGCTTACATGCTTGTTAAATTTAATGGTTATTAAATATTTAAATCCATTAGAATCATGATTGTTTTGAAATCCAACCATAATAATCGAAAATTTTGGCCAATGACATTTTTAGGAATTTTTAGCATATACAGTTTCAATTCAAATTCTCCTCCCCACCTTAGATTTAGAAAAGGCATTGTTTTCGATGCTCTCAACTCTCAAGTCAAGAAGACAATCATTCTCCATAGAATTCAAGGCTCCTTTGGTCGATTCACAAGTCTACATAAACCAGGTTTTCAGAGGAGGATTCTATCACTCATTCCACCACTCAATTTCCTCATTCTCCTATGTGAGTTGATCACCTTCTTAGTAAAATTGTATTCTAGATATTTCTATTGAGAATTCAATTCAATTCTCACAAATACCTTGTACTTGTAACTTGTAAGTACTTCATGTTATTTAAAGTTTGTATACCCAATGTAATTTTAATTAATATTACACCACTTAATATTTTAATGAAATTGATATTTTAAAAATCTTGTTGTTGCATTACATTTTCCCTATATTCTTAACACATATCAAATTTCATGTCCATTAATGTTATTTACCATTTTATTCATAAAGTCATAATTTTATAATAAGAAAACTTGAAATTTAAAGTAAGACTAGGTATTACTTATTCGACTTAAAACAATTGTGTACTCTAGTGTCATTAGAGCATTCACATCAGATGTGGCAAAAAAAATATCATTTTGCCACACTAAAGGCCTACTTTATTATTTTACCACATCATTTTACAACATCTCATTTATCAAATGTTTTATCATTCAATTCTATACATTAAAACAATATTTACTACACATTAAAATAATATATTATCCCCTCTCCCATTATCATCAACAACAGCAACAACAACCCACATCGCAAATCAACTATCACAGCCCACAACCATCGGCCACCCCCACAAATCAACCACCGACCACCAATATTAGCCACTGCTACCAAAAAAAAAAAAAAAAAAAAAAAAAAAACACCACAACATCAACCACCATAACCAATATCGGCGGCGGCGCTGGTGAGATCCCTCCACACTCCACAGCCACAAATCTCACACCCACAACCCAATCTCACTCCCACAACCCGATTTAAGACCATCTCAAATCTCATACCCATCCCAAATCTCACACCCACAACCCGATCAACCTACCACCATCAACCAAAGTCAACCAACCACCAACAATCAAAACAACTAACCACCGAAAAAGAGAGAGAGATCGGCGAGATTGGAGCGGCAATGACGATCAGCGATGACGACGGTGATGACGATGGTGATGATCGGAGTGGCCTCACCCATGCCGCTTGCACCTCTGGTGATAATGGTCACCTTGCCTTGAAGCTTATTGTTTGAAGATGTGGAGTGTGTCATTTTGTTCTTTCTCTGTTGAGATTGGAGCTAGGTCTGATGTGAGAAGAGAGAGAAAAAATCAAGACCAGAAGTGAGAGGAGAGAGAAAGCTGAATAAAAAACAATATTTTGGTTTACCATTTGTGTCCGTACCATTGCAAATTTGCAACAGTACGGACATAAATGGTATAATTTTGGCACATATACAACATCTAATAGGAGGTGTTTTTTGTGTTTGGTGTACCAAATGTGCCAAATATTTGGCATTTGGCACATCTGCTATGGATGCTCTTAATGAGTAGTGATAGATGACTTGACCAATCACATTTTGCAAGATATTTTGTGTGTAAACTCATCCCTTTGAAGAAATACTTTCAATTCTCATAAATGGTTTTTGTATAATTTTTCAAAACAAGGTTTAGTTAATATTTTACTCTCTTTTTTTCAACAACAAAATAAAGGTTAGAATATTCCATCATGGTCTAGGTTTGTATTCTACATCCAATCCAAACAACATTGTCACATTCTAGATCAACTAAAGATCCTAAATAAGAAAAATTGGAATTTTCTGCCAAGTAGTTGCTTTATTAGTAAGCTTAAGTAACAAGAAGTGAAAATGAACAATAATAAAGTCCTTGGGGTATACCCCATTCAAAACCCCCTTTTTTTTTTCTTCTTTTTTTTGTATATAGTAATATAAGATAGTTCATTCTCTTTGAAATTTTTCTCTTAGAAGTTGGTTCTTGGATGTTATCTTCTGCCAGTATATTTCTTCTCTTTAGAAAGTTAAGATGACATAAAGTCCCGAATCCTGATATGGTAATGGACTAATGGTAGTGTGAGGTATGAACAAAAAAAATTTTCTTAGCTGCATTAGGTCAATAATTTTGGGTGTTAGATGGATTGTCCCATCACTAGCTAATTTACAAAGAGTGAGGAATATTAATGACAATGCCCTCATAGTGTCGGATACGAGGAAAAGACAACTTAATGGCCAAACAAATATAGAAAAATTTTGATTGGCTTCTCAGTTGGAAAAACAATAAATGATTGGATTTGGATTACTTTTTGTTTGAAAAATTAATTTTCTGAAAATTGAGAAAAGTATAATTATATTTTATACCCAAAAAGATGTGGCGCTTTAAAGTAATAAGCTAACATTTAAAATAAAATTAAAAATTAAAAATAAAATAAAATAAAAACACATATACATCCAATCCCATACGGCCATACCCTCTCACTGACTTTTCAATTTTCATAAAAGAAACTGAAAAGAAAAAAGTGGAAGTTGTATTCATGAAGTTGTACCTTGCTTGTGACTTGCACTATATAGCTTTATTCCCCCCAAGTTTTTAGTCAGGAAAATTCATAACACTCTTGGAACAGAAGCCTGCTGCTCTTTAGGCCAAAAACAAAAACACAAAAGAAAGAAAGGAGCTTGCTGTTCTACCTTCACTTTATTCCCTCTTCGATCCGAAAAAATGACTAGTCACATCTGCGCTTACACCCCAAATGGACTAATCAAGTTACTATCAGAGCTATTCATAATCAACATATGTCCGCACAACACACACACTTAAACATTCTAATTTGAGGTCATCTCATTGAGAATGCAAGAGGAGATGGAGAACAATGTGTGGCATTAACTGGTAAGCATGATGTTGGGAAGTATTAGGCTCTCTACATACAGATAAATTCGCACACATGGGCACTAGAAAAATCAAAATTAGGATGTCCAAAGTTCAAACTCCTTTCTGGTTCAGAAAACATAAATACACATTAAAAGACTAGTGTTTGAGCTCAAAGCAGGCAGACAGAAATGAAGCCTGAGAAAGTAACTAGTATGCTCTACAGCTTTTCTTTTATAAAGTAGCTAGTATTTTCCTACTTCTGCAATAACCAGGAAACATGAATTTGTGGTGTTAATTGGTAAGCATGTCTCTGCTAAGCATTAAGCATTAAGCTCCTACATACAGATAGATACAAACCTTGAGCACAGAAACACAAGAAAAAATAGGGACAAATCTATAATATAGAAAGCACTACTAATTGTACATGTCATGTTCCATTAAGCAAGGATAAATACACCATTCCCCACTACTTACATGATCCATTTACATAATACCATGTTCATCTAACTCACATCCTTCTTCCCCTCTTGAGTCATCTACCTATTTAACCTATCCCTTCATAATGCAAGTTAGACTATGCTCCATTTAAAATTTAATTTAAAAAAAATAAAAGAAAATTAAACCAAAATTCATTTGAATGCAGCCTCAGTTTCGACAAATTTCCCCATCAATTTCTACTAAAACAAACTAGTTCATCTGACAGTTCCTGCACCAATAATCCAAAGATAGCTAGCTCAATCTCTAATGCTGTCTCTCCCACCTGCTCCTGGTCTAGCTTCCACCTATCAAGCTCTCTTCTGAAATCTTGCTCCACCATCATATCAATGGTGTTAAAGTCTACCTCTTTCCATGATTCCAACCTCTTACATACCCTACTCACCACCTCTTCTCTGTTGTCAAAGGCATTCTGTTCTCTTCCTTCCTCAACAATGAGATCTGAAACCAATCTCTTCATATCTTCTGGGATTCGGCGTAAACTATGGATGTTTGATTTACTGAGCACTTCTGTAAGAAAGCCATCAACATTTGTTTCCATATGTGATGTTTCCATCCCATCTTCACAGTCCTCTTCTTCGTTGAGGTCATAAATATTGTTATCATAGTCATCATCTTGTTCATCTTCCAACATTCTTTTCTCAAGTTCAATTGGATCTAATTCTGCCAATTTCTCAAATCTACGAAGCTTGTGCAATAGCTGCTTCTTTGCTCCTGTAAATATCAAACAAGTAAACAAAAGGACAATAAATCACTTGCTTGACGATGGATAAAATTTGGCACTAAGTACGTAACGTAACGAATCAAGAATAAATTGCTATTATAAATCTATTAGTTGATTTAGTTTAACAATTAATCTTGCAGCATTACTATCTTAGATATAGCTATAGCAAACTTATAGCACAATCCACTCAAACAATGATAGGGAGTCAAGTACAAATATGCTGGAGAAACTTCACAAATTACCACTTTGTTAATTCAAAGACCGATAAGCTGGATTAATGCAATATATATACATCCACTCAATCAATTTGGACAATACAACTGAATGATGGGCAATACCTAAAATACTAAAAACCAACCAAAATAAGGAATCCAGAATTACCATATACTTTGTTTACAACACGATTGCCAATGCCTTGAATTTAAAGGGTGGATGTATGTAATTCACTAATTTGTATATTTAGAGTGATAAACATTGTAATAATATTAGATGCTACTTGAACATTGTAAATTTTAATGGTTTTCAATTTAATATTGCTGGTTTGAAGCTAGTTCCAAGTTTGAATTTAACTTAACATGCCTGATCAGTCCCAATCCACATGGACTGACTTTGTCTGTACTATAAACTTTCACATTTATTTGCACCTGACACTCAGGAGAAATCAAGTACAAAAGAGATTCACTCCCTACAATGAAGAACAAGGAAAATGATAATTCCTACTGGACAATCTCATATCCACTGTCCTCTCAGCGCAAAATATACCAGTAGATTATGAACTTATTGTTCAAAAGGTTTCACCAAAGTCAATTTCTGAACAGCAGCATCGACAGCAAAAATGTCAAGTCTACATCTAAGAAATAATGAAGAAGTCCATTAATAATTTGCAGGGGCCTGTCACAAAAATGTGAAGGCCTTGCAGTGTATGTAGGGTCACAAATGAAGTTACAATAATGAAAAGAACAACTATTTTTGGGTTTTGAGGCTTATAGTTTCCCCTTAGATGTATATAGTTTCAAAGTATATAATTATATATGTATAAGAAGAAAAAGAATAAAAAATAGCACTTGTTAGATAATAGGAATAAGTGAAATTCAGTTACTATAAATATGTAAGAAAATTTTTAAATTTCTTTTGGGTACTATTGCTTTCTTTTTTTTTTGTTTTTTCACCCTTTAGCTGCAACATATCAAAATGGGGACTGAGAGTAACAAAAAAGTACACACTTAATTCAGATGAATTACTTTGATGATTGCACTGTCCAATGAATTGAAGAGACTACCACAATTAAGACACAACTCCTAACATCTAATGTGGGTCACATTTAAAGTTAAGGCAACTTTGGTTGTGTCTACCTTATCGACAAAAGCAGGTCACAGTAACAAGAGATTGATGTATACCCAATGAGCAGAATACAGGGGCATTTTTACCCCCAATCTTCAATGGATCCCACATTGATACCATGGTTCAAAATCAACACAATCCTACAACCACGACCCTCATGCATTATTGTACCAAACACTAAAGTTACCATCAAACACAAGCATCTCGTACAAATTTTAAGTTGGCTCGTTAAGAAGGAACTCACACATGTTTCAAAAAAAAAGGAACTCACACACCCAACACATACTTAAGAGAAAAAAATTAATTCAAACAGTACTTGTTTAGTTTAATTTGTTACATACTCTGTACAATGGCAAAGCTGCATTCATGATCATAACCGTAGTCCTTGTCCTCATCATCATCATCCTCAACATCATGACCATCGTCATCGTCCTCGAATACAGGATCCAATACAGAGACTGGACTGCACTGTTCCTTATCTTCCTCCTCCTCTTCAACTTCTTGGAATTTTTTTAAATTCTCAGCTCCACTAGTCTCTTTTTCCTATCCAAATTCATAACAACCTCAAGTTTAGCATAATCATACATCATTTTCATAATTGAGCTACAATTATGATTATTATTATTTTTTAATTGTCATTGTAACATTCATGAATTTTGATTAAGACCCGGATCATAATTGGTTGGCTGTTGACTTCTCTATAGTAATTTTCAGAAAATAAAACACAAACTATATTCTAGTAAGAGGGATGTCGGAGTTTATTGATGTGAAACAACAACCAACAAAAGAAACAAAAACGCAATTTGTCCTTTTCAGGAAAATAATACATACTACTATCTACATGAGGCCTAAAAAAAAAGATTTGCATGGCAGAGACATGATCTAAAGTACAATTATATGGAAATAAATACAAGAAGGGGTTGAAGTTAAAATAGAAAAAATCTTAAATGACATATATAACCCTGAAAATGACCAAGTCAATCACAATTACAAGGTAGATTTATGGGGTACACTTGTCATATACTGACAACATTCCGGCTAATTTTGCAGAACATGGATTAAATTGCCGACAATTCATACACACGTCCACTCCACCCCAATTGAGTCACGAGTCAACTCGGACAGTCCAATGTGTCCACACACATACACACAACATTTTTATAATATGGTAAATTTCTTTTTTTTTTGGTCCTTAATATGGTAAATTTCAAAAACTTGAAATTGGTCCCAAAAAAGAGTACACTAAAAGAGGTAAACATAACAGTAAATTTATTGGTAACAAAAGTAAAAAAAATGCATAGTGGCAAACCTCATTTTTGTGGCGACTAGGGGATGTCGCCGGCGACTGGAACTCCGGCGTCCGGCGACCGGAGGAGGAAGAAGGGCTCCTTTGAAGCACAAAACGAAAAGGGCTTTCACAAAAGTGCTTATCACAGCAAGCAAAGTCTGTTTCTGGTCTCTGTTTGGTTAAGAATTCAATAACTTCTAAGTCCACAGATTGGCTACTAATAGAAGAATCCAAATCCAAAGATTTGTCTTCATTGCTTTCGGACCAAACAGCACTGCTAGGCCTACCATTACAAGAACAAGAATGGCTTAAACTTAACTCACTGCTAGCACTTTTGTTGTCCTCCAAAGCCACCATCTCTGTCTGCATTTTCATGCTCTCATTGGAACTACTTTTTCTGTGTCCAACACCTGATGAATCCCACCTCAGAATGTCTTTTACTGAAACAACCTTAACCCCATCACCACTTTCAATTTCACGCTTTTTGCTACGACTTGTTAGTCTCTTTAATATTGAACCAAATAGACCAAACCCGTAGTTTTTGTTCTGGGTTTTGGATTTTGAAGCTGAAGCTGATGATGATGATGATGAATGTTTCTGAATTCTCAAAGCGGCGTCAAGAAGAAGAGCTGCAGTTCTAGCAGGAATGTGAAGAAAAATGGCATTTGGGGTCCTGCAAGGACTTTTAGCTGGAGATGAGAATTCAAAGAGTGGAGATTTCGGTTTTCTGAGGTCTGGTGAGTCTTGGAAAGTGAAAAAGCAAGCGTTTTTGCAAAAATTCCCTGGAAAGCTTGGAGTTTCTGAGATGGGTTTTCGTTTCTTGACTTGTAAATGTGTTTTTGGTGAAGGGCTTTTGAGTTGGCAGCGTCTGTCAGCAATGTAGCTCTTGAGTTGGAACGGTTCTTGGTCTTCTTTCAGTAGCTCGTGTAATAAGTGCTTCTGAGCCATCATCAGAGTCTGGTACAGAAACGAGTTTTGTTTCACCAAAAGAATAAACTGTATTAGAAAAAAGAAAGATAAACAGAAACAAAGCTTGAAATGTTGTTCAAGTAGGTACGAATCTCAGCACCATGAAAGAGTTGAAGAGGTTTCAACTTTCAACTGAAGAGGTAGTAGTTCTAAAGGGAAGGTTGCAAGTTAAGAACTTTGGCTACAAATATATGAGAGAAGAGAGAGAGAGAGAGGAAAGAATGAGGAGACTTCCTGATTCAAATCTGAGAGAGAGAGAGAGAGAAGAGTGATATACAATATCGAGGCAAGGTGGTAACAAAGAAATTATTAAAAAATAATTGGTAAAATATACTCTTATTTTTTTAACTTTTTTTAATGATAAAATATACACTTAGTTAGGTTAAAACTTGGCAGCAAATTGTAGGTCTAAGAAAAGCTTAGGGAGAATTAGAGTCATAGTTTAGTAGGCTAGTAGAGAGAGGATCTGGGTCAGGAAAGCTCTGTTGTGTACAGAGAAAGTGATAGACTTACAAAAAATGCAGTACGTTTATTGATTATTACTAGTACACTGGGACATAGGGTTGGTCTAATCACTAATGTAGCTTGCACACTGTCTCATTTTTTGTCCTTGTTTTTTTTTTTTAATTATTATTAAAGTATAACAGTGCTGATTACGGAGTTATTACTATGAAGCAAAGGATAGTGAGTGACTCACAGGATTTGCGAGAACAGCGCTGCCTTGTTGGCTCGCTGGACGAACAGGGAGATTTTCGCGTAACTTTACCTTTATAGTTTATAGTAACTCACTTCTTTCCCAAGGTTTTGAGACCAATTGGTGGTTGGCTGCGTCACCTCGAGGTTTTTTATTGCTAAACATTTACCAAAACCTATTACTATCGAGTATATATTTACTGCATAATCATATGCATGTTGCAAATTTTATTTATAAGTTATTAAAGGGACAAAAAAAATTGTTCTACTTTCAGGTCAACTTATTTGGGGAATACAAAAATTTGTGTAGTAGATAAATTTCTCAATAAGGAGATCACATCAAAGATACCAATCGAGCAATGTGTCAAGTGAGATAGAATTCACCAATTCCAACCCCCATAAGATTTAAACAACTTACTTCCTAGGTTTCCGATCAACCAATAATTTTGATTAGAGATAATCAAAAGATTAAGCCAATGAAAAGGTACTTAGAATATATATATATATATATATTTAAAAACCTCTTTCAAGGTATTTATAAATTATTCCTAAGTGGTATTAGTAACTAGTTCCTAATAGAAAATTAGGGGAATATGACAACACACCATCCTTCACGTTATTTGAATGGATGTGCTTTTAGGGTGCTCATCCTATCGTTGTATAATGGGAGCTTGTCCCATTACATTTAATGCAAAGGGGGGGGGGGGGGGGGGTGTTGGTGTGCAATGTCTACCATCCCCTTTGGACTGAGTGCTAGTCTAAAATTTTGTTCGAAGGTTCGTTAAACTTGGGCATGAGGATCTCCTTGTTCATCGTTGGGTTTAGGCCTTACCCAAGAAGAAACAAGTTCACAATAAATAAGATGACCAAACGTATTACGTACTACAAGGGATGTAATATAAAACAATGAGTGCACGTGTATCTTTCCAAATTCCATATTGATGTTGATTGCATAAAATGTTATATCTGTTAAGTTTTAGATTGGTGAATTCCATGACACCATAATCTTGGCGGTGTTTGTAATGTTTTATTTAGCATTCAAGATTACAAGTCCAAGATTTAATTAAAAGAAGGCAAAATTTGAAGATTTTAACTACCCTTTGATCAATGCTTGATAAAATTGATCATGTGTTTTTGACGGCCTTCTGATCACTACTTGGTTAATTGAAAAACGGTTCTCTATGTATCCTTAACAGTAACTCGATTGTTTGAGAATCATAAAATTTTACATGTTTTAATTGAGTCAATGTTGCCTTTTTTTTTTTTCTTTTTTTCTTTTTTTTTTTGGGTGCTATACATGCAAATATGTATAAGGCACTTTAAAGCAAGACTACAATTAAGGTGTAGAAAGGTTTTGTCGTGCACTTCAAAGAGAGACAAACCTAAACCTAATGAAGGCTCGAAAATCGTGTTGAAAAACACAAGAGCTGTTTAGACCCCCAAATAAAAATTACGGCTCGATAGATTTTACACAACTTTAATACAAAGTGCGGAATAGTGTAAAAGCGAGCGGATGAACAAGTAAGCTACTCTAATCCATAAACTAAGCAACACAGCAGTATAATGGAATTAAACAAGAGTAGGGAAGAAGGATGCGAACACAGAAAACACCAAGACGTGTTCTCGAAGAGGAAACCGAAGAACTCGGCGAAAAACCTCTCCGCCGCCCTCCAAGCGGAAATCGATCCACTAGACAATCAGTTGGGATACATGGGTTAGCAAAAGACCCTCCAAGCCTAGTCTACCCGCTGTACCTAAGCCCTCCAAGCTCCTACTCCAACAAGGCTTCTCGGAACCGTGTCTTGTCCTAGTTATCCGGATCCCGCAACAAGCTCCATGTTGCATTTGCCATCCTTGGCTTCTTCCAATGCTTCCCAATAGCTCCAAAACACTCTCTACACTCTGAATATGTGTGGGTTGTGTTTGGGTACAAGTCTCCTCTCAAGGTATGATAATGGGAGAGGGATGGAGAAGAGGCTACAATGATTTCTCACTAAGGAGGAGTAGCTCTCTCTCAAAAGATGGGTGGGTGAGTTGTAGAAAACCTATCTAGGGTTTTTCTCTCTGAATAGCCACACCAACATATGTGGGTAATGAGGGTATATATATAGAGTGGGTGAAGGGTAAGAAGGTCACTCATAAAAATCCTCCAGGCAGAAAGTTTCGCGACTGTCTCGCGGGAAGGCCTTACCAGCGAGACACTCGCGAAAATGACAGCCTGGCATGACTCTTCAGCTTCCAGCACGTGTAGGGCACATGCACCATTTCGCGGGATGCTTAGTAGCGAGATACCCGCGAAAACCCTTCAGTCTTCAATTTCTTGAGTCTTCACACTCTCTCTCTCTCACACACAACCCTTACAATAAATCCCACAATAAATACAGGGTATACAAGATTGAAATCAATTACAATCAAATTTGGCACGGAATAAAAGCCAACAAAAACACAGTTGTAAATTACAACTTTACACCTAATTTGCTAAACTCGTGAGTTTCAAAGAGGATTTCCTACAACGAAGCAGCTTTCGTTGGTGATCAAGTAGTTGAAGCCAAAGAGCCAATCCCAATATGTTAATGTGAAGCCCAAATCTTCAAGGTGATCTTTCGAGTCGATTAAAGGGTTTGACACTTTGATTGTGTTCACGAACGCGATGCATGAGAATGATTTTGTGAACAAGGAGTTCAGGTCAAATCTGAAGCTGATTATAGGGCATCAATAAGTTATCTATTTAGTATAGTCTCAGTTCAAGGGTTTGAATAAAATTGAAAACTTTTCCTTTGTTGCTGGATTTTTCACTAGTGATTTTTCTTTTGGTGTTCTCCATTAATTTTTCAATTTGTCACCATATTGTTTATGTTTACTTGTTTATATTATGGTGACATGTTGAAGTGTGGCAATTAACCTATGGTATCTTGATTATATAATTGGTTAATCCATATAACTTGTTTAACTTGCTCATAATTGTTAATGGGTCAATATCATTCCTTTAGGAAGCAACAATGCCAAAATATGCGGACAATGAGATAACTTTTTTGTTCATTTTGGTCAAACCGTACTTATAATGGAAATTTGTTGTTGTTAATGAAATTCAATTGTATGAATCTATGATATTGTTATACGTGGAATCCTAATATTCTTCAAGTTACTTTCAAAAATAGATAATATTAATAGATATTCTAAGGATATTTGTTTAATAAATTTATTATAGAAAAAATTGTATATTCTTGCAATTTGCAACAAAATTTGTGCTCTTTTATACTCATCTTAATTAAGTGTTTGCAATCATAGTGAAATAGTACTTTTCCGTGTACAAAGTATTTGAGGAATTGGGAAAGAAAATAGTTCAAGGTGTGAATTTATGAGCATGTTGTATTGAAAAAAAAAAAGGTTACAACACCAAGTGAGTACATACTTCAAAGTCTTGATTAAACCCCATTGGATACGCATTTAAAGTTTAAACAGTAACCATTAAAGAGTCATAACTAGGGAAAAATCAAAATTTGTGCTCTTTTATACACATCTTAATTAAGTGCTTGCAATAATGGTGAAATAGTACTTTTTCATGTACAAAGTATTTGAGGAATTAGGAAAGAAGATAATTAAGGTGCAAATTTATGAGCATGTTGTATTAAAAATAAAAACAAAATAAAAAAAAGTTACAACACCAAGTGAGTACATACTTCAAAGTCTGGATCTAACCCCATTGGATAAGCATTTAAAGTTTAAACAGCAACCATTAAAGAGTTACAACTGGGGAAAAAACAAAATTTATGCTCTTTTATACCCATCTTAATTAAGTGCTTGCAAGAATAGTGAAATAGTACTTTTCTGTGTACAAAGTAAATGAGAAATTAGGAAAGAAGATAGTTAGGGCCTGTTTGGTGAATGTGTTTAAAAACTGAAAATTGTTGTATTAAGGAAAGAAGATAATTAAGATGCAAATTTATGAGCATGTTGTATTAAAAATAAAAACAAAATAAAAAAAAGTTACAATGCCAAGTGAGTACATACTTCAAAGTCTGGATCTAACCCCATTGGATAAGCATTTAAAGTTTAAACAGTAACCATTAAAGAGTTACAACGGGGAAAAAACAAAATTTATGCTCTTTTATACCCATTTTAATTAAGTGCTTGCAAGAATAGTGAAATAGTACTTTTCCGTGTACAAAGTATTTGAGAAATTAGGAAAGAAGAAAGTTAGGGTTGTTTGGTGAATGTTTTTAAAAACTAAAAATTGTTGTTTGAAAACATTTGTAGAAATACGTATGAATAAAAAAGTATGTAAAAATATATGTATTATTGTTTAAAAACTGAAAATGATTGTTTGAAATCACAAACCAAACACTCTCTTAAGGTGCGAATTTATGAGCGTGTTGTATTTAAAAAAAAAAAAAGTTACAACACCAAATGAGTACATTCTTCAAAGTCTGAATCAAAGTAACCATTCAAAAGAGAGTTACCCATTGGGGGAAAAAAAAAAAAAAAAAAATTCAGTCCATTATCCGCTACTGAAATGCACACTTTACAGCTGGAGACATTAAAGTTCAAAAAAAAAAACCACCGTAATAATAATTACGGAATACTACAAATACGTAGCATAGCATAATATTGCTCTCTGACATTAATGTTTCTTTTGCTCTGCTTCCCCAACCTAGCTAATCTACCTGATTCTGAAAGCAAAACATCCTTTGAATCAGTAGACTCCATCAAGTGCATTTAACGAACTAATAATAAATCACTCATTCATTCTCCGCC
This sequence comes from Quercus gilva, assembly GCA_023621385.1. Taxonomy (NCBI): domain Eukaryota; kingdom Viridiplantae; phylum Streptophyta; class Magnoliopsida; order Fagales; family Fagaceae; genus Quercus; species Quercus gilva. The sequence goes on along the minus strand of CM042479.1, from coordinate 37,572,803 downwards.
AAATAACTAACTCTGATGCATTCACTCTTTCTTTCTTTCAAACTTTTATTAAAGAGCGTTATTCGTTAAAGTTTTTTTTTTTTTTTTTTTTTTTTTTTTTTTAGAATCCGGTTAAAGTGCATTTGGTTTTATAAAAGGGCTGCTAAAAACTATTCATTTTGAAAATATTTTTTCAGGAATTGGAAAAGTTATTAATATTTTTTAATTTTTGAGAAATTTTTTTTCAAAAATAAAAGTTAATGTGTGCCCTTAAGCAAAATCCTTTATAAAATTAAGATTTTATACATTTGGTAAAGTGTTTGGTTAACCGTTCTTTAAACAGGCTATTAATATTGTAATCAATTAATTATTGGATTCAATTGGATATGAATCAATTAAAAAATTATTTGTTTATATACTTTTATTACTTTTCAAGATTCGTTTGGAATTCGTTTATTTTGTTAAAATTGAACATTTTTTGTTAAAAGTAAAGTTAGCTTAAATAATATAATAAGACCTATAAATAATACAAAAAATGCAGTGAGACCCATCAATAATAACAAAAATAAGCTGAATACTTTTCAAGATTCGTTTGGAATTCGTTTATTTTGTTAAAATTGAACATTTTTTGTTAAAAGTAAAGTTAGCTTAAATAATATAATAAGACCTATAAATAATACAAAAAATGCAGTGAGACCCATCAATAATAACAAAAATAAGCTGAATAGTAAAATAAGTTGGCAAAAATAATCTTTGCCAAACGGACACTCGATATAGTAAGATTTACTAGATTCAATTTTAGCAAAAGCGCAATGACACTCATTTTATTTATAAATAAAAAATAAAAAACTAGATATATATATATATATATATATATCTAAAAAAAGTATACACAACCACAATGGATTTGTGCATATAAGTTAATCAATCATTAATGTTTCTAAAAAGAAATTTAATCAATTATTAATAAGTATTTTTGTATTTCAGCTCATAATTACGTATTTATTAATTTTTAACATGTGCTCTTAGAACATTTTTCCAAATTATTGGTATTTCTTTTAACACACACAATCCTAGAACTAATTTAATTTCCAGTAAAACCTTTATCTTCAGTACAAATATATTAACCCATTATATTCCAACTAATATGTCAAGATATTTTGTTTTGGTAAGCAAACCAAAATATATAACCACCCTGCATGTATACTCTAGTTCAATATTTGGTCTCCTTTCTGGTTTTGTTCTGTTTCGTCTAGAATAGTTATTTCAATTATGACACGTTGGTTTCTCAAAAAAAAAAAAATTATGACATGTTGTGGTATTTTAAATTTCTTTCAAAATGTTAGGTGTTAGTTTTGTCACATATATTATTTAAAAAAATAAAAAAAAAAGCAATATTTAAGGTGCGATATAGTGGTAGATTCCAGTTAACTCAACTGGTAAAATCTATGATTATTAAATAAGAGATTTAGTTTCAATCCCTGCTTGCACAAAAAATCGATTGATGTCTTGATCTAATGATAAAGAACTATAATTAGGAGTGAACGTCATAAGTTAAAACTCTCTAAAAAAAAAAGGTACGGTCTTAAGAATGATTTTATTGTATATTTAATTTTAGATCAAGTATAAAAGATTTGTTTAGTAATTATGAAATTTTTTTTTAATTAATCAATATACATATGTAATGTTGCCAAGTAATTATTCAATACACTTGGAATACAACAATGTATTACATGAGTTCCATATCCCTTTAATAAGGGAATATACTAAATAATTTTTCATATATTACATTAATGAAAAAATTTAGATAGAGTTTCTTATGTGTATTTAAAGTTTTCTAATTAAATTCAAATACTTTCTCTCTCTCTCAAAAAAAAAAAAAAAAAAAAAGCCACACAACTGTATCAACCAATACAATTTAACCTGTATTATTTTTCCAAATGCAATTAAAATCAACCACATGAATTATTTCTCAGAACAATCACATTATTGAATTTTACTAGAGATTTTTTTTTAAGAAGTGATTTAATTAGAGAACTTAAGGTACATAATTTAAACAACTATACATAACTCATTATGACCAAGAGCCTTTTTAATTTAATTGACATTTCTTGATGTTTTCAATAGAGATATTGAGGGTTTAAACCGTCCTTCTTCAACTATTAGAATATAAAACCAAAAAAAAATAAAAAGCAAACCTTTTTTTAGAAGAAAATAAATCAAACCTAAAGGAAAGTATTGTCATTCATAAATATTAACAAACTTTTTTTTCTTCTTTATTTAGAATCAAATACCAACAAACGTAAGATGGTGCCAATGAATGCTGCCACATTAAAGGAGAGTATTGTTATTCATAAATTATTGACAAAATTTAATCTCTATACTCTTGCACTCAATTATGAAAAATCAATAATGAGAATTGAATTACTTTTAATTAGAACCCATTATTGCAATTATTTTTTTGCCTGCCACTAATAAATAGTAACAATTTACTGCTTAGAATTTGGTGTGAAAATATTGTGAATATAACATTCATAAATTAAATATATATATATATATATATATATGATGATAATTAAAATTGTACTTTTAATGACACGACAAGAAAGTAACAAAAGAAATTACAAATTTTTGTAAGTAAATTTGTTAATCTTAAAAGTTAAAACTCCTCCAAAAAGAGAACACATATATATTTATATATTTGTAAAAAAGAAAAAGAGAGGATAATAATAAAGGGAGAAGATAAAAATATTGGAAGACGTGGGCTGTGTAGGCGGCAGCACTAGAGCCAAAACGGGGAGAAGGAAACGACAAAAAGGGAAGAGTTCCGCGCATGCCGTCTGAGTCTAAGTCCACATACATTTACATTTGCGAAGAACCGGATCTTGACTCTCTATCTATCTTTGACACTCTCTATTTTAGGTTTTTAGCTAAACGTTTTTTTCTACTAACCTCATCCTAGCCATTCATCATGATTACCCTCAGTCACTTTCTCACTCAACTCTCTCTCTTTAACCTCTAATGCTATAAACGTCACCCCGTATCAAAAAAAATAGGAAAAAGTCTAATGTCATAAACATTTTCACAATTAATTCAATGGCGTTGGGCGAGTGGTTGGACACTCATTTTCAAAGTGACTGTCTTAAATTTGACTAAGAGTTCTCTAGTTCAAGTCTGAGTACCAGCACTTTAGAAGAACTCTCTAAGCTAATGATTTATTCCAGTATAAGCCCACTCGTCGTAAATAATAATTAGTCTCTAATTGAAAGTTTTAAAAAAATATTGTGGAAAATTCAAAAAAAAAAAAAACTTTTACGCATTTTGTTACAATCTTGTTGGGGGAATGGGCAGAGTAGCGATGGGTGGGAGAAGAATATAGTAAGTTAGACAACGTCAGTAAGAGTTAAAAAAAATAGCATCTCGAGTTTTAGAAATTCGAGATCCATATTAAAAATTGAGTCTCAAAGACTCGCTTTGCAAGGATTTCACTGTTGAAAATGCCACACAAATCTCGAGTTTTAGAAACTCGAGTTCTATGCAAAAAAAATTTTGTGTGATCGCCCTATAGTGTCGTTTTTTAGTCCTATAGTGACGTTTTAAAGCCCTATAGCGGCGTTTTTCTGCAAATTTTTTTTATAAGTGCCCATTCAGGTTCAGGGAGCTCCTATAGTGGCGTTTTTAAGCTCTACAGTGACGTTTTAAAGCTCTATAGCGGCGTTTCCTGCAAAATTTTTTCATTAGTGTCATACATGAGCCCTATAGTGGCGTTTTTAAGCGCTATAGCGGCGTTTTCCGGAACTCGAGTGTTTAAAACTCGATTTTCACATGGATTTTTTCCCAAATCGGACCCATCCGCTTACAAATCGAGACTTAAAAACTCGAGTTTTATCTTGGAACTCGAGTTTTAGACACTCGAGATGCTCGTTTTCAATATTCTTCTTAAAAATGACAACTAACTAAATTTTTTTATATTTATTGTTAAATGGAAAAAAAATTCCAATCTTGTTATGTGTTGACTTATAAGTGATGAAACCATAAACTTACATAAACCTATTATTTTGTTTCCAGCGCTCGCCACTTGTCATATAGCAAAATTGTAAAAAAAATTGTAATCCTTTACACACGACTTGTCAGTCTCGTACACATGCTTCTAAGACAGAGAGAGAAAGAGAGAGTTCTGTGTGTACTGCAAGGTCGTACCCTTTTTTACCCTGTCCAGTCATTTTCCACTAAAATCAACTTTAATTTAAATTTCAAAACATATATATATATATATATATATTTTTATAACTTTTGGGGAAAATTATATTTATTTGGGTTCTTTTTTGGGTTTACTTTTTACTTGTTTTTTTATTTTCTGTCTTTCTCTGAGAGCCGGGAATGTAAATGTACACTGGCCCCCTTTCGAAAAGTGTGACGCGTGAGTATTGAGTGACACTTTGATTTAACAGTTAAGAGGGAGCTACTTTTTGTGCTACTTTTTGTTAATCAATCTCAGTGAATTTTTTTAACTTTCAGGAATGAATGTTTTGGTTTTGACAAGCTCAGGTGATTGTACTCTACGCCTTGCACAGTAACCCAACCCCATCACACTGCATTTTTAAATGTAGTCTATAGTGGTCTAAACTCTAGACTCTAGGTTCCATAGATTCCAGACCACTGACTGCAATTTGCAAACCTATAAATCTAGAGATGTATATAATGAAAAAAATTTATAATGAATTCCATAGGCTTTTTCAGAATGAATTAAGTCACTTTTAACGTAAAGGGCAACCATTTAATACTAGTTTTTATTATATGTGAGACTAACAAGCGTACAAAATTCTTATCTTAAAAAAAAAAAAAAAAAAAAAAAAAAAAAAAAAGCAAGCGTACCAAAGAAAACCTAATAGCAAAAGGGTAAATGCTGCCGCATATATTCCGTTACACATAAGTTTATAAATATTTATAAAATGCATTGAAATTATGACTTTAAATTATGATTTTAACTTCGAAATCTTGACTTCAGTGCATTTTATAAGTTTGCGTAAATTTGTGTGTAACATAATGTGTATAATAAATACTACTCTTAACAAAAAAAATCATAAAATATAAACTTTATATTGGAAGTTGCTCAACTTCTTATTAAAAACAAAAGTCATGTTAATAGACGTCTTTAGGATAATTGTTAATAACCTATAATAAGAAAGTCTTAACACCACTTTCATGGGAAAAAAAAAAACTATCAACAATATTTATTATTTTATCATTCTTTCAATAAATTTTTTCTAAAAATAGTTTATAAACCAATGCCCTAAAGGCATTGGTTAACATTTCCCTAAAAACAATTGGTTACATTAGCCTTAATAGGTGTAGAAGAACACTCAAGAACAAAACCTTAAACTTCATAACAATTTTTTATATTTAGAAATGTGATAGATTGTAATTAATGTGCAATAAAATTAATTTCATTAGTGTTTCCAATAAAAGTAGTGTTAAACTAATCGTAATTAAACACTTCACCAATTAAGGTTGTGTTTGTTTTGACTTCAAAGTACTTCTGGAAAACCATTTCCGTAAAACTTGAGTGTTTGGCTGATTTGGAAAATTCGGTCAACTGAAAATCATTTCCTCTTTGATCGTAAAATAGAGCTCCCAAGGGTGAAATTCATTTCACCTTCTATTTTCACTTCAAATTACAATTTTCCGGAAAACAGAGAGAGAGAGCACGAAGAGAGAGAGAGAGAGAGAGAGAGAGAGAGAGAGACCCAGACCAGCGACCAAGCCCCACGAACCGCCGGCGAGAGAGACCAAACCCAGAGCAATCGCACGAGCAACCGTCGGCGACCTTCGACCCACGAACAGACAAACCCAGCAACCCACGAACCGAAGAACCCAGCGCAACCCATCGCCTTCGACCCAGAGCAACCCACGAACCGATGAACCTAGCAACCCATCGCCTTCGACCCAGCGCAACCCACGAACCGACGAACCCAGCAACCCACGAACCGACGAACCCAGAGCAACCCACGAACCTCGATCTCGTCGTCGACCCAGACCCATCGCTCCCTCTTCCTTAAACTCAGTTTTTTTTTTTTTTTTTAAGTTTGATTGTTGTTGTTGTTATGGTGGTGTGGTGGTAATGTTTTGGTGGTTGTGGCTTTTGATTGCCGGAATTTGTTGTTGAATTGGCTGTGATTTTGAAATTTTTTGTAATAAAAATTGTTTGGATACTAAGAAAATAACTGAGAAAATGTGAAAAATTGTAGGAAAATAGCATTTTCAGAATAGAACCAAATACATGAAAATATTTTCCACAACAATTTTCATAATGCAGCCAAACACTTAGAAAATATTTTCCTTTTCCGAAAAATAGCATTTCCGAAAAATATGTATTTTCCAGAAAACGTTTTACACGAAACAAACACAGCCTAAGTTTTGAAATTTATTATCTCTTTAGCATTGTTGCTTGCACAAAGGTATTTATAACAAGCAATAGCCATGGCATAATTTTATTTATTTTTTATTACAATTTGTTAAGACAGTTAGGTTGAAGCATAAATTTCGTGAAGTTAATTGTTGTGCCTATGCCTTAGCTAAACAACGATGTAACCAGCTCGTAGAGTGGTCTAAACTCTAGACTTTAGGTTCTAGACTCTAGACCACTGATTGCAATTCGCAAACTTATAAATCTAGAGATGTATATAATGAAAGAAATTAATAATGAATTCCATAGGCTTTTTTAGAATGAATTAAGTCACTTTCAACATAAAGGGGCTACATTTAATACTAGTTTTTATTACATGTGAGACTAAGAGCACTCATATCTATCTGTGCATAGTAGAAAAAGAAGAAAAATTTACACAACTTAGCCAAAAACTAACCCACTTCAAAGAGTGCAAAAATGTGTAAATATACATATTAGCTATAGTAACTGTGTATATTTATACGGTTATTGTAGTTGTGTATTTAATATTTTATTAATATTCTGGTTTTAGTTTTACTTTTCTCTCTCCTGTAAGCAAATCGAGTCTCTCTCTGTTCTCTCTTGCTTCTCTTCTCCCTCATCAATGACCAAGGTCTGGGAGAGCTTGGGCTCATTTGGATTTTCTGGTGGCGGTAAGGAGGTTGTCGAGTAAGGATGGGTATGGATTTTATGGGTTGCTATGATTTTTAGGGTTTATGGGTATGAATTTTCTAGGTTGCAGGTTTATGGGTATGAATTTTTTGGGTTTATGGGTTGCAACGATTTTCTGGATTTAGTAGGTTGAAGGATATAATATGAAAAAATGTAGAAGAATGAATATTTTATTGAATAAATTTGTAGAAATAGATATCAACCTTCGAAATCTTGACTGCAGTGCATTTTATGGGTTTGATTAAACTTGTATGTAACATGGTGTCTATAATAAATACCACCCTTAACAAAAAAAAAATCATAATATGTTAATTTTATATTGAAAGTGACTCGACTTCTTATTAAAAACAATTAGTTACATTAGCCTTAACAGGTTTACAAGAACACCCAATAACAAAACCTAAAATTTCATAACAGTTTTTTATATTTAGAAATGTGATAGATTGTGAGTAATGTACAATAAAATTGATCTCATTAGTGGTTCCAGTAAAAGTAATGTTAAACTAATCATAAACAGATGCCTTAACAATTAAGTTTTGAAATTTATTATCTTTGTAGCATTGTTGCTTGCACAAATGTATTTATAACAAGCAATAGCCATGGCATAATTTTATTTATTTATTACTACAATTTTTTTTTTTTTTTTTTTTTTGACGAAAAGGTTGAACCATAATTTTCGTGAAGCTAATTGTTGTGCTTTATGCCTTAGCTAAACAACGATCTAACTAGCTTTTAGACTTTTTAGTTTTTTATATGCTGCTCGATCTGCCTAAAGTTGTTTTGTTTTTGAAACCTTGACGCTTTATATATGTATTCGGACCGATTAATTTTGACTAACAACTCTGTTGACTAGTTGAGTAATATTAATTTCTCATTTTCTATCCAAAAAAAAAAAAAAGATTTAAACAATGTCCTTTATATAAGTTCATCAAGGACATCACTGAATTATCCATAATAGCAAAATTAAAAACAAAATAAAATACTATAGCTATATATAGAGCTATAAATGAACCAACCTATTGTTTATTTTTTATTTGTTAATCGTATTTACAAGAACATTTTTAAATTTTGCATTAGCAAGTAGCAATCAAGTATCAACCAATTGGAGTATCTCTCAATTTTTAGCTTTTCAACTGTCCCAAAATAAAATATATTGTCGCGTGCAAGAGTTTACCCTACTTTTTTCATGGAAAAGCATAAAAACAAGTAAAAATATTACCAATACCATGTACGACCTGAAAGTGTAATTATTTCTTTATTTATTCCTTTCTATATTCACGAAACTTTTTATTGAACCTGCAGGTTTGGTCTTCGTGAAAATTTTCTTCATTGGGCAAAATCAACTTGAAATTTGAACTCAAATACGAAAAGTATATAGAACATGGGTGACAGTAAAAAAATAATCCAACAAATCTCATATCCAAACAATTGGCAAACTGAAATTTACCTGGCTCAAAACCCCTGAGAAAGCAACAAAAACACACACACCAAAGAAAATACGTATTTATTCGTCCTTTTGTGTTACTATTCCACAAATCTTCATGTCCTTTGTCTTTTACTATTGCTATTTAATTAATTTTCATGCACTTCCTAATGCCAGGTATTATGGCCAAGTTTAACCATACATGCACAAAGGATATTATAAACAATATTAACTTATTATAATCTCCATAATATTGACTAGAGTTTGCATGTTCTTTAACCTTTACCTTTATCTTCTTTATTTTTTTTTTTTTTTTTCAAAACTAAAAGTTATATTGAGAATCTTCAGCTAAAGTGGACTTGCTTTTTTTTTTTGGCTGAATAAGTGGACTTGCTTTGTTGTCTTAATATGATTAATACACGCATGCGAATTTGGCCTCAACTAAGCCAATCATTTATTGTTATTTTACTAAAGTCCCAATTACAATAATGGAAATAAAGGATAATCCAATAAAATTGGAACTACCTAGCTAACAATGTTACAAGAGGGTAATCCAGAACCTCCCCCTAGTTTAATATTCAAAGTTCTAGACTTAGCCGGGCTAAGCTATAACATATTAGCATATATTTAGTTTTTTTAATTTTGTAGCATCTCATTATTTATCTACCTTTTTAAATATGCCCTCCAACAAACTTTCTATTATTTCTTTATTTCATTTAAATATTATTTATTTATTCTTTTTCCCAACGATTGGATCATACCTATCTTTCTTTTCACTCCCTCTTGCAATCAACTCTTTATCTTCTTCCTTCCCTTTTAGCCAATCCATTTTCTTTTTTCCTTCTACTTTGTTTTATTCAAGGCTCTCAAGACTGCTAGCTCCCATTGTTCCTCTATAAGAACCTAACATCTCTGTGCTCCTCATCGTTGGCCTTACATTCTAGAGCCACAATCATGATCACATGAGCCTCGCAATCTTAATCCCATTATGTTGGTGATTTGATAGCATGATCGCCACTCCAAATCAGTTTTTTGGGGTCGATTAGGGTGCTTTAGCAATTTAAGACATCTAAGAATTAGTGTTTGGTACATGTCTAGTGTTGATATGTGGATGTGATTGGGGAGGGGAGGGGATTATGTGTGGTGGAGCCATTAAATGTTTCTTTGAGAAAAATCAAAATGGTCAATGCACTCTAGTTTAGATGGTAATTCATGTTCTCTTGATAAAAATACTAAGCATAAGAGAATTTACATCAAGCTCGACGAAATTTCAAGTAAATTGTAGCTAAAACCCTACTTTTTCCTTTTGTTTTGTTTTGTTTTTTTTTTTTTTTTTTTTTTTTAATCTACTATAGAAATTCTAATACCTAAACCCTACCCTCAGGGCTCAAAATAGTGAGCCCATGAATACTTTCAAACCCTCATGACAAAGGGAGATATCACTTCGCCCAACATGCTCAAAATTACCATTCATGTTCACCTGCATCATACTCTATTTTTTTTCTATATTTTAATTTAAATATTATTATTATTTTTGCCCTACCCTGTAGAACGATTCTTCCCCTTTCCTTATCCCCACAAAATTCTCCCTCTAAGAAAATCCTAATCACAAACATACATTCTTACATAGACAACAAGCAATTTTGAGCAAGCTAGAGCTTCAAACACAATGAATTAATCCAAAACCAACACCACCCAATGATGCCCAACATTTGGTTCTGTGTATGTGTGATTTTTTAATAGAAAATAAAAGGAAAAAGCAGAAGAAATGTTAAGCTACAGTGCCATCAAGTGAGGCATTGTAAATTTTAAACTAAAATGAAAACTACACTCTCTAAATTCGACTGGAATTCATTTTAGTCCTCTAACTTTATTTTCGTTCAATTATTCGAAGTTTCAAATTTATTCAATTTAAGTATTTTGTCAAATTTCGTTAAAATTTTCCATTAAAAAGGTATTTTTATCACATGAAAAAAATCTATAAAATTGATTAAAGTATTTTATAAAAATTTTATGCGAGAAATGTTTTTTTCAAAAAAAAAAAATTTTCATTAGTTAATTGCATAAATAACGTTAAATTTTAATGAAATTTGACAAAAAACTTAAATTGAATAAATTTAAAACTTAAAATACTCAATTGAACGAAAGTAAAGTTAAAAGCTTGAAATAAATTTTAGTCAATTTAGAAAGTTCAATTTACATTTTAGTCTAAATTTGATCTTTCTTTTTTTTGTTAGAGCGTATTGAGCCTGATGCAATGGATTTTGGCTAAGTAAATGGAAAGGGATAGCTCAAAGGTTGTAACTTTTAATGAAAAAATAAAAATAAAAACCACACGTAGAGTCCAATTTAAAAGAAATACCCTGTGCATGTAAATGTATCAATTTACATCAAATAAGCATATATACTGAAGTGAGTTCTTTTATATCATTGTTAATAATTGTACTATGCAAGCAAGGGAATGAAAATCTTTTGTCCCATTTTTTGTATTTCACTTTATACTTTACTAATAATGGTATGTTATATGTTTGATATTTCAATTTTAAACTTTGGCTATTTTATTAGAAAATTAAAAAGAATATATGGCAAGAGGCAATGCTATGTACTAAAAAATAAAAATAAAAAAATGGACAATATCTTTGACAACTTTTGAGTTGGCAAACTTATACTAGTTCTCATCTTGACTCACCACTAATATTACTTTTTTATCTACTATTAATAATCTGTCACATCAACGTATGTCAAATTTTTCATTATCTATGAACTTTCTTATGTGACAAGTTATGATTTGTAGAGCATAAAATGGAACACAAAAAATGCCCAAATGATTTATATTGCACGCATGGCAAGTAAGTGCCATAGTGTTTGACAATAAATTTTAGGAAGTTTAATAAGTTTCAATTAGCTCAACTAAAAAATCTCTTTAAAAAACTAATAAAATTTATTGTCGTCAAATAAAAGTTCTAGAATTCAAACCATGCTTACGCCTACACCCGAAAGGAAGTTCAAGATTATCAATTGTTTTAGAACGCGTAATAATTAATTAATTGAGTGATCCTATTTCTACATCATTCATACTTTTAACACCACTTTTTTTCTTATTGGTTTATCTTCCTGATGAGTCTAAGTCGGCAAGAACAAGTAAACAAAAAGACTGGAGCAAAAGATTTTTTTGAGTTGGCATCCACTAATCTTTATCTGTTTATTTGCTTAAATCTTTTTATTTTTCTCACATTTTAATGAATAGGTTAACTTATTTATTTAAAGTCATTTTTTATTAAAACTTTGTATTTTGTAATTCAACTGGTTTAGGAAATATTTTTTTAGAAATTTCTTATAGGAAAAGAAAAAAATTAATAATTTTTTTGACAAATTTATAATACTTCCAATGAAAGTGATATCAAAATTTTCTTAAAATAATTTATTAACAATTGTTCTAAGAACACCGTTAACCGGATCCGTTTTTCTTTAATGGGAATCTGTCTGCTAATTAATCTGATAGAAGATGTAATGATGGCAAAAGATGTAAAGAAACTCTTTAGGTCAAATGAGCAGTCCTTTGATCATCATTTTTACTTTAGAGTTGGCACAGAAATTCGATCTCTTATTATGTGGGCCAATTTCGCTTTTTTCAGTAGTGCTGCTACACAGCTAGCTTGCAGTGTTACGTATACCAACTCATGACTCAAGAGATGAGTTTTACATAGAAGCTTGTCTTAATTCTTTTGTCATATAGTTCTCCTAATTTTCAATTTTCAAAAGCAGCCTCAAATATGTGAACCTTTTTATGCTGGCAGAAGAAGATCAGACAAAATATTATGAACTAGACTTGGTCATATCAAGTCAGCTCTGCAACTGTGTCTCTCTTTCTGATCTATATCTTCATGAATTTTATTCACATAAGAGGGAAGAAATTAAATGCTGATTCCATCAGTTGCTTTTTTCGTTCTCTACTTTCTCGATGGAGTTGTCTTGTTATTAAACATCACATGAATAAACTTTTAGGCATATTATTTGATTTGTGGGTAGTTTTTTAAAGTTTCGGTTTATTTTTTTTTATTATAATTTATATAGTTTTATTATATTTATTTTTTTAAAACAAAATCATCCAACAATAATTAGTCCATCCAAACCCACAAACTTAGAGCATCCACATTAATTCATGCAAAAAAAAATTATATTTTAGCATAAGAATTTATATTTTCTATTTTACACAACTGCTTTTCAAAAATACCAGCATCAGATCATCTACTTTACATCATATTTTTATTAAAATATTTTTTCCTAATTTTTTACTTCTCTCTCTCTCTGAATAAGAAGATAGATTTGCATGTGAATTGTAATCATGTAAATATACACAGTTACTGTAGCAATAATGTAAATATACACATTTATAGATCGATCAATGTGAGTAGTTTTTAAGTGTAAATGTGTAAATTTGATTTGATAAGTAAAGTTGAACAAATTGAATATATATGCAATTCAATATTAAGAATTCAAACCTATTATTCTATTTATTTTTAATGTCATTGACTAACACTTAACCCCAATTATAACCCCATTTTCAGGGATAAAAAAAATTCCAACTTTGCTTCATTGCTTGTACTTCTAATCTTCTATTAAGAATTACTCCTCTTTTTCTAACAATTCAAAAGTAAGGAACATGACCTCCTTCCCCAGTAAAACCTTGTTGTCATAAAATTAATAACTCCAGTGGGCACATGTACTCTCATTGTCTCTTACAACTCAGAGCGCAACCAACGTTGCAGTTAGGTAATTGAATTTGTATTTTGTACTACTAGTCCTTGTCGAATATGTTGGGGACATGGGTGAGTATTGAGTAATAGATAAATGATTGAATACTAGTTCTTTCTATTTTGAATGGTTCTTAAAAATTTAGCAAAAGTCCAACTCAAAAATCCTCACTGATCAGTGATGCTTCAAAACATAAAGAACCAAAAAAAACTTAAATGGGATAATGTTATTTTTGTTTCCTTTCCAAGCTTATCTTTTGCAGCTATGGCCATCCCTCATAATGATAAACATATTAAATGCTAATGCTTTTCCAATTATTAGTAGTAAGTGGCATTAATCAATAGGATATTAATTAGTTTTCTACATATCTTTATAATAAAAAATGAGGCTATTCTCGTACCACTTTGTTCAATGAAAGGGCCATTGGGAATATATTTACACACACAAAGATGTAAAGCTAATTCTTTTTCCATCATCAACAACAAGCTTTATCCAATAATTCATGCTACTTAGTGGAGATGCTCACGCAATGTACACCTTTTTTTCTCTTTTTTATATGATATATAGGCCACATTTTAATCATTACTTTGGCTAAGCATCAAAACTGTTCCTTTAATAATTTCATTATTATAGTCGATTAGGATTGACAATCCTCTTTGGTTCGACCCCATTGTCTCTTTTTTTGGGATAATTGATCGGATTCAATGTCTGGTTTTGATTTTATCAATTATTATGCCAAGAAACTACCTCTCCATTTCTAGTACATTGTTCCCAACCCAATTTCGTTTCAGTCAATCAATGTTTGATGCAGTGGGACTTATTTAAAAGTAATCGATGGCTTTTGAACAATGTTTTGTCATAATCCAAAAGATTAAAACTAGTTTTCGTTGAATAGTTTATAAGACTAATTAGCCATAATTAAATTGAACTACGGTCAAAAGCCTTGCAATTCAATTTGTGTCTTTGAAGTATCTAATGGAGACATCAAATATTTAACTCTCCCATCAAAATACACGCATGTGATTAACACTTAATAACCTAAAACATCTATAATAATGACCTATAATTACCTTAAGCACAAGTCCAAATTTGTACCACTATACGTTAATGGACATCATAAGGAGTTGCATTACCATTATGCAAAGAATCTCATGAGTAATAGCTCCAAGAAAAAAGGTGAAGCGTGTGGATGAAGCTAATTAGTAGAGGTGGGATATGTTGGAAATATTGTTGAAAACTGATTTCTTTTATGTGATTACATAAACAAGAACGCAAAAAGAACAAGTATAAAGAACACAAACATATTCTACAAACAAAAACTATAATAGAATATATACATAATACAATAAATATAAATCTATAAAATAAATAGAATTGCTCACAGACTAGATGTGTAAATAAATGCAATACAACAAGGCTAGTGTTAGACACTGCATGAATATTGGTGATGCTAAAAAGCTATATTGCTATTTTTAACACCACCTATACTAAAATACATGCTGCAATGGTGGAGAGAGCCAAAAAATTTGACTTTTGAGCTACAGTGCACAACCAAAGATGGTTGTGCAAGTAGCTAAGAAGGTAAATATATATATATATATATATATTATTAAAACTTATATTATTTTATTGTGTTGGTGGTGGTAATTGTTGTTTATTGTAGTAGATATATTATTTTATTGTGTTGCTTATATTATTTTATTGTGTTAAAAGCTAAAATAAAACCACTAATGTTGGGTGTTTTGTAAAGTGAGGCAGTAGAATAAATAAAGTAATTTTTTTGTAAGAAGGTAAATATATATATATATATATATATTATTAAAACTTATATTATTTTATTGTGTTGGTGGTGATAATTGTTGTTTATTGTAGTAAATATATTATTTTATTGTGTTGCTTATATTATTTTATTGTATTAAAAACTAAAATAAAACCACTAGTGTTGAGTGTTTTGTAAAGTGAGGTAGTAGAATAGATAAGGTAGTTTTTTTGTGATGCCAAATTACTAAATTTATGACTCCACCAATGTAGATGCTCTTAAAATATATTTTGCCCCTCACAATTGGAGCTTTCGGTCTCTCGGACATTTGTGTCCCTGCATACAGTAACCACAGTAAACAGAAAAAGCACAACAATTTGAATGTTACATCGAACAAAACTAAATTTCTTCTATCTCTCTCTTACTATGAAAGTGAAATGCAAAAATAAAAATTGCACAGAATAAATCATAAACTCACTATTTATAATAGTGTAACATGAATAGACATATTGTTCCATAATATATATATATATATATCTGACTATGAAAGTGAAATGCAAAAATAAAAATTGTACAGAATAAATCATAAACTCACTATTTATAATAGTGTAACATGAATAGACATATTGTTCCACAATATATATATATATATATTGCACAGTAAATAAACACTTAAAACCATGTTCAAGTGGAAACTTTGTGAATTACTTTCTCATTCACAACTTGAATGGTTTTGAGCAATTGACCACATGAGTTTAATCTTAAGGAGGAGAATACATTCCAACTCAAATCTACCTCAAAGTACGTGTGGGGCCCACTTTAATCTTGGTTAAAACTTAACCACACAAACGCTTGCTAAAAAACATTTTCCAATCGGATAGAGATTGCAAAAGAAACGGATCTTCGATAGTTCGATGTTGAGTAAGACGTGCTGAAATTGTAATTTGTTTCTTGGATCTCATTTTGTATCAACTAGCTCTATTTGCTTGGTGAATCAATAAATGATATATTTGTAGATTTCAATTAATTCAATTGGTAAAGTCTATTGTATTTGACTTTCATCCCTGCCTACAACAAAAACTAATTGATATTTTGATCTAATGATAAAAAGTAATCATCAAGAGCGGACGCAATAAACTGAAACTCTACCTCTAAAAAAATGACATATTTATAGACAAGGGTTCAAGTGAAGTGAAAAATTCTTACTATTAACTGATGTGACAAATGTTATAAATAAATAAATAACATATTTTTAAATAGGGGTTCAAGTGAAGTTAAAATTCTTACTATTAATTGATGTGACAAATGTTATAGATATACTATTAATTGATATGACAAATGTTATAATATCTAGAGAGGTATGTATAACATGATAAAAACATTATTAAGCATCCCCAAACCCGCAAGATTATGCTTAAGGTGTTTATCAATGTGTCAATTCATTAATAGTCATCCTAACTTTTGCAAAGAAACTTATTTCTTAACTCGCATATTTTAATATTTCTAACGAAGACGTCTAAGATTCAAATCTATCTCCCTATTGCACCTATCAAATTATAAAATAAATAAATAAATAATCCTCCAAGCCAAAGTCCACATGGCATTTCTAAAGAATGAATCCAAGCCTTATGACATGAGATTTGACTTACCTTCAGTACTTTTTTAACTAGAATCTCATTTTGTTTTAATGAGAAACTGTTACATCACACACTAACTAAATAAAATGTGGAGATTAAAATCCACTTTCACTTATCATTGTGTATTTAAAACAAAAGAAAACCTCCAGTTAAAAACATATTGAAGGTAAGCCAAACCCTATGGCATGATCCATAATTAATATCAAGCTAACACAATAAGTCATGTCATGGAGGAATTTATATGGCATTGCTACTTCACTAACTTCCTTGAGGATGCCATGGTTAATTCAAGGTTAGGCAATATTCAAAAGATAACTTGGGTTGTTACTTATTCCTTAACAAGGAGTAATTTTTAAATAGAATAAACACAAAATAAATAATAATAATAATAATAATAATAATAATAATTACATTAATCAATAAAAAGAACACTAAATAACATAAATATAACTTCATTTATTATCCTACAAATTTTATTGAGAAACTCGCACAAAATTAAAGATGGGTGATGGCAACCAAAAAAAAAATGATTGTGGGAAGAAAAATCCAAACTACATTTACTGCACAAAATAGTAAAATACGGCTTTCCCAAAAGCCACAAACATGACTACACACGTACTACTTTCACTTTTATTATTTTTTCATGGAGAATCAAATTTGTACTAAGTTGGAATGATAAAAGTTAAAAAAAAAAAAAAAAAAAAAAAAAAAAAAAAACAACAGAGAAACTTGACTTTCACTAATCGAATACCAAAAGATCGCGCAACCTTTATAAAATTGTAACATCAACGTTTCATTAATCTCAATCCACATAGGGTTCCCCACAACAAAAGTCCTAAACTTTTTTCTTTTCTTTTTTTTTCTTTTTTTTTTTTTTTTTTTTTATTTCTATCACAGAAAAACGACAAAACTCAAAAGAGGTTGAGAGACATTGTTGTTGTCGTATAATATAAATGTACCGTCGGTCATTCGGTGCATCCACGTGTAAAAGTGCGACCAATCCGGGGAAAGAGTTTAATATACACGTGTGTTTGGTAGGGGCAGCATCCACGTGTCAGAGACGGTCGGATATTTGTCCGCCCATTGTTGTGGACCCTCTGCCTCAGGTCAAACCCTCAAATGCGGCCCATTATGCGTGATGTGGCAAACTTTGCATAGGATTCCAATTCCATGTTTGTATTATTGTCCAAACTCCTTTTTTTTTATACTATTAAATACTATGATTTTTGACGTGGCTCTACTAGAATCGTCTATCAAAGCATCACTAGAGAGTTATTTGATTCTTTTCATCTTTAATTCTTTGCAGGAGAGAACCTTGTCGGTTTCTGTCCTATCCTTTCTATATTCATATTTGAATAATGCTAAATTCATAATATTTTTACAATAATTGTACTATAAATTATAAGCGAAAAAACGTGTTATTAGTAGAGTCAGTAATCCGTAGAAGATAATGAAACAGGGCGCCGCGTCTAGGCAGACTGGCAAAGTGGATGAGCGAAAGGTGTCGGGCCGTAGAATGAGGAATAGCCCGAGTCCCATTTAAGACAACTAAATGCACCTTGAGAGGTACTACTAAGGAAGTGGGGGACCTTCTCTAGCACATGATAGGTAATTGAAAGATAAAACTATCCTATTTGTTATGGAAAATTGATGCTCCAGACTGTCCAAATTAACACTAATAACAATTTAAAATTTATTGTGAAATTATTGTAAAAATATTATGTACCTAACAATACTCTTTAGCTTTTACCTGAATAATAAATCAATTGAGTTGTTGACTTGGTTGGGAAAGAAACTTGTTTATATTATGGGTCGTTTTCAAAATTATGCTTAAATTTAAGCGTTGAATGAACTAAACTCGAATATAATCATATATTTTTAAATAAGCTTGTAATAAGTATTTGTAATATTATATCTTTATATAACATCGTACATTTGAATAGAATTTTAATTGGATTATATAAATTTGTATATAAGTTTGTAAGGAATCAAATTATTATATATTATGTACCTAACAATACTCTTCAGCTTTTGCCTGAATAGTAAATCAAATGAGTTGTTGACTTGGTTGGGAAGTAACTTGTTTATATTACGGGTCATTTTCAAAATTATGCTTAAATTTAGGCATTGAATGAACTAAACTCGAATATAATAATATTTTTTTTAAAATAAGCTTGTAATAAGTATCTATAATATTATATCTTTATATAACATCATACATTTGAATAGAATTTTAATTGGATTATATAAATTTGTATATAAGTTTGTAAGAAATCAAATTATTATATATTATGTACCTAACAATACTCTTCAGCTTTTGCCTGAATAGTAAATCAATTGAGTTATTGACTTGGTTGGGAAGAAACTTGTTTATATTACAGGTCATTTGCAAAATTATGCTTAAATTTAAGCATTGGATGAACTAAACTCGAATATAATAATATTTTTTTAAATAAGCTTATAATAAGTATCTATAATATTATATCTTTATATAATATCATACATTTGAATAGAATTTTAATTGGATTATTATATAAATTTGTATATAAGTTTGCAAGGAATCAAATTATTATATATAAAGTATAAATATCATTTCATAATAATTTTTATAAAGTCTTAATTAATTATATCTCATTCTATCTAATTAATTCAAATAATATAATTTTAACTATAAATTTTTTATTAATTATTAGAATCAATTACTTTGTGATTAATTGTGATGCTTAATAATTAGGTAGTTTGTGAACAAACTTGAACATGTAAACTTTCTTTTTTTTTTTTTTTTTTTTTTTTTGAGAATCCACTTGAACATGTAAACTAACTTGGTGATGTGTTTAAGCATAGTTTGTGTTCAACATAAAATTAGTGAACCAACTTTGAAGTCTTATTTTATGCAATAAAAATAAAATATTGAAGTCTTACTTAATTTCCAACCCTAGTTTTTCCAATTACCACCCTTTGTTGGGATTCCTTTATTCTTTTCCAAGGATAAAGGCTTTAGTTACCAAAGCAAAGTGGATAACCACATAAGACTACATAAGAGTATAAGACCTGCCTAACTTTATATTTTAGTAGTTAGGAATTTTCTGTAAAAGAGGACGCAAATTGACCTAAAGGACATATAATATACCTTTGTTGCCAAGTATTGTAGTATTGAAGCCAACTTTGATAGATGGCACATGCAGGTGTGGAAGTGACAAAGACTCAAAAGCCCAAATGATATCTACCTTCCCACCTCAACTTCACCACAACTTCACCACAACATGAATATAAAAGAGGGGTTTTGTTTTTTCTTTCCCTAGATCACAGTCTTTTTTTTCTCTGTGTCCCCTCTCTAGCATTTGGAGACCCACAAAAGTGCACAACCTATATTTCTATTCAAATAGGTCACTCTAATAGGAGACATACAAATCCTCCTCTACTAGTACGTAGGAAAAAGACAACTCTCTCTCTCTCTCTTTTTTGGATGATACCTTTAATCTAGTCATGAGGTGCTTCAATGGAATGGATAGTTTTAAACACAAATCAAACCTAAGATATGGAAATGGGTATACATAGATTCTGCTGCGAAAAGATTAAAATGTGAAAGTTGTGATATAAGTTCAATGTGCTTGACGATTGTTCTAGTTATGGGACAATTATGAGTCTTGTCGCTTCATGTTTGATTAGATCAACTTCGGAATGTTCCTCCATACTCTATAAAATGACATGAGAGAGATAAGTTTTGGCACACCGTTCTTGCATCTTCCCGACCAAACTAATCTGTTTTAGCTTATACTTATTAAACCCTTTGGATTTATAGAAAGAAACACATGCTTGTTGCACTAACATATTCATCTAAATGTTAAAAGAAATATCGTGGAGGTTTCTTGGAACTTAAAAAAAAAATATATATATATATATATAATGCTTTAGAACTAGACAAAGAAGCAATAATTGATCCTCTCTCATTTGGAATTGGACAATTTATTTAAGCACTACCAACCAGACAACCATCCTTTGTTCGCTATACTTGGTTAACATTACATTTTCATTTTCTCCTAAGCCTCTAATAGGGCATTATGAGAGATTATTATTGCTATTAATCTTGGTTAACATTACATTTTCTCCTAAGCCTCTAATAGGGCATTATGAGATATTATTATTGTTATTATTATTATTATTATTAATTTTTTGGATAATTTGATAGTTTAGGGTGCGGGGTGGGTTTAAATAAATTAAATCCTTAATATGTTAAAAATATTAGAAAGTGTCGATTGAGTTATAAGACTCTTAGCAACATTATGAGAGATTATTTGCTAGATTAATAGTAGAATTTGATTATTATTTAATAAAAATGTAGTCTTATCTTGGGTAAACTTGTGTGAATGAAAGTCCAACAAGAAAAAAGTAAATAATTTGAAATTTCAATATCATATAATTGAACTCAAACATATGACTTGAATTTTTGGATTAATGGTGTCTTAATATGTTATATTAAGAGCTAAATTATAGTCAAAAATAGAAAGAGTGCTCAATTGTTAAGAGCTTTATATCTCAACTGACATTTTTTATGTTTCAAACAGAAATGTTTAGGATTTAAATCCTCTATTTCCCTTGTTATAACTATTGAATTATTGAAATAAATAAAAAATTAGTGTTCAATTAGTGTATTTCTAGGTATTCTTTCCCCCAAAATCTCGTACTTTTTCACGTCCTAAAGGGCAAAAAAATTGTTCGCATTAGCGTGTGATTTCATCTTTAGTTTAAAAAATAATTGAAAAAAATCTTCAACCTACGATATATTTGCTATTGTGGACCGACGTGTGTGGGAACAAAGTTTCTCTCCAAACTAATTTGGAGAGAAACCCTACAAACTCATCATATATATTTATATTGAGTGTGAATTTTGAAAATCTAACCGTTAGATTACATGTTCTTATTACATCCTTAATACTTACAAAATTTCAAGAAAATCAAATATCAATTGCTATGTCATCAAACAAATGTTATAATTTCAAGTTTTTGTAATCTAAAGTTGTATATAAAAAATAAGTTAATTGATCAAATAGTAAATAAAATCCAATTTTAACGAAATTTGACATGCATGTTAAGAACATAAGGAATATGAAATTTAACGGTTAGATTTTCAAAATTCACACCAAAAAAGAAATATATGAGAAGTTTGAAGAATCTCTCTCCAAACTAGTTTAGAGATAAACTTTTTTCCGTGTGTGGACGCAAACATGATGAGAAAATTTTCAAACCACGGCCTCATTCTGGTCCTATAAAATAGGCCTAAGGACCGGGCCTATGTTAAACTGGACTTTGATACGAAAATTAAGAACCAAGAGAAGCCACTTTTTCCTTTTTTTTTTGGGGGCCGCGGGGGGGGGGGGGGGGGGGGTGGTGGGGTGGGAAGAGAGACAGATGAGCCCAGTTGTTTCTCTTAAAGATGAGCCCAGTTGTTTCTCTTAAAGAGAGAAGCCCAGTTCTCAATGGGCTTAATTGAAGCTAGCTAGTAATGGTCACTTTTTTTTTCTTTCTTTTTTTTTTGTATATATTAATATAATTATATATATTTTGCTAGGTTTCCATTTTTTGTAAATGAATTATATAGCGTATTATATATATATATATATATATATAAAGTCAAAAATATATATATATATATATATATATAAAAAGTCAAAATACAATCATAATCCAAATTAAATCTAAATTAGTTTATAATTGTTGTTTAATTTTACATCACGTGTCCATCCTACTTAGGGAGTGTTTAGTTTGCCGTGATGTTATACTACACCGTAATATACTAATATTACATTATTATAATCTTATATTAATGTCATTTCAATACAAGAATACAACATTACATTGTTTAGGAATGTGATGAAATTAAGATAATGTGATATTTTTGAAATTTTAGATTATGGTATAGTTAAAATAAAATAAAATAAACCAAAAACCTTAATGTCACTTCATCGTAATGTGCATCACATCTAAAAGCACATCACAACAAACCAAACGCACTTATTTGGTATTTATAAGTAGATTCATTTATTATGGTACGATCGTTAATGTCAAATGAATTAAGTCCTTCTAAAGTGTGCCACATTATAAATGAACCACAAGTTGCTGTTGACTCAGAAATTTCAAAAAAGAAAAAAAAAAAAGAGTATTTCCCATGTAAGCAAAAATAGAAACAAGTTTATACATTGTTTAGCAAGACATGTTCAATACTTGAAGAGTGTTGTTTTAAGTATGAATTGAAAAATGCCAGGTGTTCTTAACAAAACCATTTCTTTGTATGTTATATATGCCAATCAATATAATTTCTATCATTTCTCCAATAAAAAATTCACTAAAATTTTATTAATTTAGACTTTTTGGGCTTATGTTTCACACTCACACCAAAAAGCCCAGAAAAGTCAAAGTTACTGCAGGCCGTGAAAGACGTCAAGAACAACCCCGAAAAGAAACACTAACACACAGCAAGATTATGAGCTTCAATTTAGAGTGATCATCAGTAAGTCCATTTAGAGTACTACATAAGTAACCTGTTAGGTTTCTCTCCAAAAAATAAATAAATAAATACTAGCTGTTAGGTACGAAAGCACACTTAACTCTTGTTAGTTGGAGTGTTCGTTTTGTGAAAAAGACAATTGAATGTTGTATGTATCCCATAGCTTTGCTGGTAGAGCTTTCTTTTGTAATTAGCTTAGGGTCTATTTCAAACTTTCATGTCCTTAGAGTGTAAGCTTAAATGAAGTGGGTCATTGCCTTTGTTTTTATTTTTTCCTTGGTAATAAAGTCTTTTAATAAAAAAAAATCCATTGAGGGCAAGGTTGATATTCATATCATTTTTTTTTTTTTTTTTTTTTTGGAGAAGCAAGAACATTTCACTTCAAATTAAGGAGGTTTGATTAAATCAGCCTATAAAAAAAGTAAGAATATCTAGTGGTACATCTTTCATCCAAACTTGTAGATGAGGAGTGAAAATTACTCATCTCGCAAGCGAGTGAGTTACAGTGTTATAATGCCTACATACATGAGAATAATTCAGTTCTGAGCCACAGTATTATAGTATTACAATGCTTACGTACATGAGCCGTATGTAGGAACTAGGAAAATCTTCTTCTTTTTTTGATAGGAGGAAAACCATTAATT
This sequence comes from Quercus gilva, assembly GCA_023621385.1. Classification (NCBI taxonomy): domain Eukaryota; kingdom Viridiplantae; phylum Streptophyta; class Magnoliopsida; order Fagales; family Fagaceae; genus Quercus; species Quercus gilva. Next base: position 37,548,984 of record CM042479.1, on the reverse strand, counting down.
CACCGTTAAGTGTTTGTTGCTAATAGGTTTTTTTGATATGGACTGGAGGAAAACTCGTAGGCCTAAGAAGAGGTTAGCCCACAACCCACAAATGGGCCCATGAGTGATGAATATCACAATTAATTTTTCAGTTGGTTGTTGGTTGTTGAACACTTCCATCTCCAACAATGCATGTGAGAGTAACTCCCTAGCCGATCAAGTCACAATTAATTTTTCATTTTTTCTAACGAAAGGCCACTCTCTAGCATTAAATGCTACAGAATAGGCCACACCTAAGTTAGCATTGTAGGAAGTTTCACAGTACGACGGTCCAGACTTTTATAAGGAGGAAAATTATTACATAGTCCGGAACTATGCTCCTGCCTTTCAGTGGCCTCATGGTAGGTAGGATCTACCCTTCTGTGAGAGCATAGTCCCGAACTATGCAATAACAGCCCTTATATGAATCTGATCACCAATCCTCACTAAGAAAACACTATGATACTTGAGAAAGTATGAGAGACACAAAAATTTGATCAATAATTTGACATTTATTAATGAAGCATATTATTAATAGTAGGAAGAAAAAAATAAATGTCGATGGCGAGGTTTGATAAAAATCAGTAAAAATTTGCTAACGGAAACTGGTGTAAAAAATACTGTAAAATTTTTTTTCTGCGCACGTACAATTACTCATTCACCTGCAATTATTCGTTCAGAAGCCTGCACCTCTGTAATTGATTTTTTATGTATTAAGTACTTACTAGGCCTTTGGAGGACCCTCAGGCTAGGTTGGCCTGGAAACTAGGAAGTAGGCTTTCTTTTGGTTGTAGTTTTTATTCTCAACGAAAAAAAAAAAGGAAAAAAAAAAAAAAAAAAGGCTTTCTTTTCGTTGCAGGCCTTCTAGTTTCTATTGGTGACCGTACTTTCACATGCCCACCGTATTCTATTGGGACTTTAGTGAGATTCCCACATTTTATAGCATTTACATCTGCTATTTTTAAATTATTTTATTTTATCATTTTAAAAATTATTTTATCTATTATATTATATTATTTTATAACACATTCAACATTGTAATTTTTATTTTCTCATACAACATATTATAATAATATAAACAATAAAATAAAAATATATCTCACTTCTCTGTTTCTTTTACTCTCTCTCAACCACCCACCACCGCCGCCGCCAAGCTTCACAGTCACACCACCCACCATTGAAAGCACCACAAAGAGCTAACCTTTGGTTATCTCAACCACCCAGTCACACCACCCACCACAACCCACTGATCAACCATAATTCAGCAAACCCAACCCAGCAAAACCTACTACTCATTCAATCTCAAACCCATGACAACCCATTGATTAAACCCTAAACCCATCAAACCCACGCCGCCACTAGACCACACCACCACCAACAAACCATAACCAAACCCATCAAACCTGAAACCCAGCTAAACCCACAAACAACCCAAACCAAACCTATCAACCACCGAACAACCCATCAACAAATTATAACCACCAATCAACCCATCAACAACCCAAACAACCCAATCCCGAAACCCATCACAAGACCTACCAAATCATGCCACACTACGCCATGCTGCCACCAAACCCACGTTGGACCCACAACCCATGCCAGAAAAAACAACCATTGAGAGAGAGAGAGAGAGAGAGAGAGAGAGAGAGAGAGAGAGAGAGGCAAATATATAAAGTAGGGAATAAAAAATATTATATCGGTTTGGAACGTTGTTACAGTACCATCACAAATTTAGGATGGTACTGTAGCACAATTGCAATTTTTTTAAAACTTGCAAGTCCAAATAACACGAGTTTTAAGTGGTTTGATACTAAAATTCTTGAACATATACCATTTACAAGACCCAATGCAAATGCTCACCTTCTTACTTTTTCTTTTTCTTTTTCTAAGTACAACTTATTCAACTCAACATATAGTTTAAGCCAAATATGACAATAAATTAAGCAATCTCAAATAGAAAATTAGAACAATAATCTAATAGTCATGGCCCTGAAATTGAGACTTAAATGTCATTGTAATTAGTTCATGGTGCTTATAGATTTTGATGGGAACTTTTAGTGTTAGACTAATTTCATGAAAAATTTTATTTGTAATTTTTTGGAATATGTAATTGTAATATAAATGGTGGTAATGAGGACTAAAGGTCATAGCCATTGTTTACTATGTAAAATTAGAGATCTCAATTCTCAATTAAGCAAGGCTTAAGGCTCGGTTACGACAAAAACCCTCTATAGACTCTCAGTCGATTGAGGCCCTGTTATGGAATTTTTGAGATTTGCTTTAGGTTTGCTATGTTGTAGACATTTTGAGCCCAAACCCTGCTTCTATAAAAATCCTATTTAATCAACCTTAATCTCGTGAGAAGGAAGATGACCACAAAAAAAAATCCTAGAGAGCACTATTTTTTTGTGTTCCAACCCCTCCCATTGAACATCTAAAGATGTTAAGTATTCCAGACACTTAAATCACATTAATAGTGTTAGAGTTGTTGAAACCATAAAGACTATTGCAAATCTTGAAGAAGCCTTAGAGTGACCCAAATATCAATTTTGCGGTCGGCGAATTGACTTGTGGCATCAAATAACTATGAATACATAAGGTAGAAGTCTACAATTGCAAATAAAAGTGGGGAGCTCCAATCCGATGTCTAATTACTTGTACGAGAAGTCTACTAAGTGTAGTCTATATCACACCAACCGTTATAGTGGATTTGATGAGTTAGGCTTGACCCAAAGTGTTTTGATTTTCACTTTGTGAACAGTTCCTTAACTTTGTTGTGTGAGTTGTTCATGCAATTGTTAATTTCATACTTAATTATCCATGATCAATAATTGTGCTTGAAATTTATAATTAACTGCCCAGACTTACTAATTGCAAAATTATTAAAGTCAATAATAAGCCAGGAGCTAAAACGTTTTAGTAACAAAAATGTAACTAGAAAGTGGAAATCAGATGGCCAAAAAAAGGAAAATTGTTAAAGGAGGGTACAAGTTAAACATCTATGAATATTTAATAATTAAAAAAGAAGAAAGTAATAAGTGGTTAATGAAATTAAACATGGAATATGGTTTAATAATGTGAAAAATTATGTGGCTTGATTTCTGAATTCTGACGACATGTTCTGTATCACTGTCACATGACATAAGTTCGTACTTGGCCGTAAACCTGAACCACTGACTAAGTTACAGGCGTGTGGAAATTTGAAAATTGGCTTTTAAATCGGTCAATAGACTCAATACTCTTAACCAATCAAAGAATGCCCGGTGACTACTCTTTGACTATTGACTACTACTATTTAGTATTTTCCAATGAAATTTCATTATCTTTGGACAAAGAAAAATGATATACTTATTATATACCTAGATGGGTCAATTCAAATGGGTGTCTTGACAGCCCACCCATGGGCCATGGCTAAGGCAAAATACGTACTAGGTGTGCAGTCTTCATTCATTGCAGTCCAGACTCCAGAGTTTTTTTTTTTTTTTTTTTTGAAAAAACAAATATAACATAGAAAAATGAAAGTTAATGTGATATTTTATTTTCTCTTTGTTTTTCTTTTAAGATTTATAGAAATTTTACTACATAAATTCTCCATCTCTTTTACTAATATTTGAACTGAGGCTATCGTATTTTATTAGAATCGTGTGATTAAATAATTAAATTTACTATACTTTAATAATTTAAGTTTTTAAAATGATCGTTAAATTAATATAGTATCAGAGCATGAGATCCTGAGTTTAACCCTTATCTTCTCTACTCTACCTCTCATTTAATTCTCAACCCATTTAATTTGATATATACATTTTGGTAGTAGTTAATTTAGCTTCTGTTATTTTTAACTTACAGTTAATTTGGTCTTTACTATTAACGGAAATGAATCGCGATTTGAAAATAACATGAACTAAATTGACAATGACCACAAATATAAGAACCAATGGATTTTTCGCTTAATTGTAATGATTGTTACATTGATAATGTGGGGCCCAAATATTTAGCAACCCCGGCCCACTCCACATCTGGCCCAAGATTCGTGCCGAGGAGGGTACAATGTCCGAGAATGAGTAGGAGAAACTCAAGTCATCTGGGACCTCGTCGAGGATGCGCACGTCCTCGGCAAACCGACATTGAATGAAAGGAGCTGTCACTCACTCATCAAAAGCACGCCACCAACACTCTGGTCGCATCAATGGTAAATTGACCAGCAAACAGTGCCGCCTTGGTTACTTTAACTAACAAAAGGCTTGCAAAGGCGGCTGATGGGACAAGCCCTCAGACACAAGTCCAGATGGCCTACAAATAGACGGCAGGGATCAACTAAATAAGGATATATAATAGATAGAACCCCCAAAGTAAAAGGGTTTTTTTCTCTACCCCCGAAGGGGAGGAAAGGAGGAGCAGAGTTTTTCTTTTAGGGTGTTTAAAGGACAACCCTTGTATTCATTAATTCTAAGGAAAAGGGGTCCTCGGACTGGGCCGAGGACGAACTTTCCTCAAGAACTTTCCTCGGACTGTTGTCTTTCTCGCTAGTGCCTGACCCTTCTATCCACTCTCTACAAATTTATTGTATGGGGGCCGCCCAAAAACGGGTCCCTACAGATAATATAACAATTTTTTTTTTGAGAGTTTCACCTTATAGCATCTGATCTTGATAATAACTCTTTATCATTAGACCAAGACACCAATCGATTATATAACAACAAAATTATTTAGTTATTTTGAATTTAAAAATTGATATATCAATTTCTTAATTTCTTAGGTTATCTATATCTATATATATTTAAATACTAAAACGTAATATTTATTGTTACTACGCTCTAGTTAAGCCACATCAATGTCTACGTCATTATCATTTTTCTTTCTAATTTTCCTATAATTTTTTTTAACATTTACTCTTTTTTTTTTTAATATTTACACTTTCTCTATCCCTTACATTTTCATCTCCCCATTACCCTCTACCTTAATATCACTCTTAATCTTTCCCTTCATCTTCCTTTTTTTTTGTCTTTTCTTATTCACACACTCGTACAATAAATTTGTCATTCTCTTTTCCATTCTTTACATACTTTTCCCTCACAAAAAAAAAGTTCTCTCTCTCTCTCTCTTTCTCTCTCAATTTTTTGGTGAATTTTTTATTTTTCTTGCATCTCTGCTTTATGTTGATAATTGTTGTGTTCTTTAAAACTTTATATTGAGCTGATGCGATTTAGTTTTTTTTTTTTTTAAGTTTTTTTCTCTCTTTGATTTTTAATTTTATTACATGTGTTTTTCTTTGAATTCTTAGTTTGGGTTGCTTTGAATTCACCTACTTAGTTGTTCTATATATGATATTTTTGTACAACATGGCATTTGTTCTATGAAATTCCTTTTAGACTTGATAGTTGTCTTTTCATTTGATTTTTTTTTTTTCTCTCCTCATGTGCAATGATTGACTTCTAACAAAAACTATTCTATTTATATATTTAGAAATCTATTTCTTCTTAATTCCAACCGTTTAAATTTTGTATGGGCCATGGATTCTATTGAGCAATTAATATGAAAAATAAAATAAATTCTACAATAATTTGCTTTACAGGGATCGGCTCCTCTAAGTTATACATTGTTCCTTAAAAATAGTGTGAGAGAAACTAATGTTTGATTTGTCTATGTAACTAATGTTTCTAATCTTTTGAAAGTGTGCGGAGCATATACCCTACTAATTAGGCCATCTAAATCATTTGAATTAAAAATCAACTGTAACATAAGGAACAAAGGGGTCATAATGCATTCACGTTCTCCTCATATCGTGATAAATTTGAGTAGTTGAATAGTATTGTTGTTTAATTTACCACTACTACATATTTTTTCTTGAAAGCTACATACTATCGATCATAACACCAAATGGATATTTCAAAGTTCATTTGCATGATTATTTTGCTGTATGGTGAGTTGAAACATTGTTGGGTAATGATGTACGGTAGATTGTATATGTAGCCTCTTGACTTGCAAAGGGTAAATACTAATTTATGTTAAATTTTTGTTATTGGTATTCTTTAGAGCTATAATGGTTGATAGGTCTAATGAGGCTTCATTAATTTATGTGAGGCTTCAATTTCACCCAAATGACAAGCAATAAAAAAAAAACTATTCATGTTTAGCTTTAAGATTTATTCTATTAAAAAAATGCTTTGCTTTCTGGTAACCACCAATTCATTTTGTTAACTCAACATCATAAAGTAACTTTAATTTAGTTATATGGATAGGGTTTATCATTTTTCATGTTGCAAATAAAAATAAAAATAAAAAAATCCAGCTAACATCAATAGCATTACTACAATTGACCATTTAAATTTAGCCATATCCTCCATATCATTAAATTATTAATATTTTCTCATTTTTTTAATTTTTAAAAAATTAAACATATAATGTTTTAATTAAATACAAATTAATAAAAATTTCCTTATAAAATCGCACTCATTTTTTTTTAACTATTACACTTTCTTCAACATTTCTCATTCCTTTCACATTTTCATCTCCCCACTACCGTCAACCTTAATATCACTTTTCATCTTTCCCTTTATTTTCATTTATTTTGTTTCTTCTTATTCTTATCCTCTTATTATAAATTTTTCATTATCTTTTCTATTATATATTTCTATGCATAATTTTCCCTCACAAAAAATGTTATTTCTCTCTCTCAAATTTTTGGTGGATTTTTATTTTATTTTTCTTGCACCTCTACTTTAGGTTATTAATTTTTTGTATTTTTAAGAACTTTACTTTGAGTTGATGCAATTTAGTTTTGTGTTTCAAGTTTTTTTCTTTTTTGTTCTCTTTGATTGTTAAACGTGATCTTATTGCATTATAAAGAATATAATATTATTCCATTACATAACATAATTTGGATAATTTTACCATATAAGAATTTTACATAAGTTACATAGACAAAAGTAAAACAACAACAACAACAACAATAATAATATATTTAAATATTTATGAGATAACTCTAAAAGAATTATCACGGTGTGCGACTAGTTGTAATAAAATTTCTAACATCCTGACTATACACAATATCTAATAATACAGGAAAAACAAGAATGCCGACCACTTGGCTAATTTATAATCATAGAGGGGAGAGCTAGTCATTTCACCAAACATGAAGAATAATTTGGATATGATGTTTCAAAATTCTACAAGAAATACTGCCAAATTAGTGCTACATAATGCAAAATGACTTTCTTAAGCATGATTTTGCTTGTAAACGTGCCATACTCCAATAGTCCACACATGCTGCTATGATCTTACACGTCTATCTTTTTGTTTGAGACTAAACTAAAGAAAATTTATTTTTAAAGACTAGTGCTGCAAATCATTACAGCAATTCGGCAAGATAAAAAACATGAATTAAATGGACTGGGGGTTGTGTTACACGTACACATTGGGTCTCATTAACGGGGTGTACTTAAGGCATTTGTTAATAGACACTTTTAAGAAAATTTTGATGTCACTTCAATTAGTAATAGAAAAAAATTGTAAAAAAAAAAAAAAAAAAACAATTGCTTTTTTCTTTTCCTTTTTTGTAAATTTTTTTAAAAATATTTTCTAAATCAATGCATTTAAGACATTCCTTCATTTTTTATTATTTTTTTGCTATATAAAGAGAAATACTTGGGTGTATGTAGCATTTCTGTCTCACATGCACTAGGTTATATAACATAGAGAAATTCTATAAAAGTAGTTCTAAGATGTTGACAAAAAGTTTCGATCCTAGGATCTAACGAGGAGTTACGAAACTTGATTTGTTTGGATTTTCCGTTGGAGAAGCATAATTATTGAAACAAGCAGAAACTTTGGCTTTGTCTTATCCTTATCTAATAGTCAAAGGAGGCATTACCATTCCTAATAAAGAGAATTCAAAAAAGTGAAATGGTTTTTAATATGATGGTGGTTGTAGTGATCAAAATAGTTGGCCAGGCCAGGCCTATTTAAGGGATTATTATAATAAACAAGTCCTAACATGAAAGACACTTGGCACAGTTAGTGAAACTACAACTCTGCCCTATTTAATATTAGAGGTCCGTGTCCTAAGTTTCTAAATCAGTTTGGTGAGTTGTCTATTTTGAGAGGAAATTGCAACTACGCCTCTAGGGAGTTAGTGTGATTCAACATCAACAATAACGGATTTAAATGTACACTGCATCAAGAATCTCTTTAATTATCAACAAAAAATTGGAGAATCTCATAATAATATATTTTTCTAAAAACTCTATGCTGTGAGCCTGTGATTTTGCTAGTCAAATTTAGTAAACTAGTCATTTTAAAGGCAAAAATTGAATGTACCAATCCTAATCCTCAAGCTACAATAGGTCTGGAAAATTATGAACATATTGCAATCTTACATTAGCAGATGAAAAGTGACAACTTGATTGAAATTTTTTCGAGAACAGTAAAGTGAACTATGCACAGGAAATATTTTTCCATTTATGAACCATTCCAGATGTTTGTCTTTATAGGATATACCGAGCAAGTGCACTGATGACACCTATTACCATGCCCCAGCACCAGCCAAATAAATCTAGCTGGGTTCTCATTGCTTTTGATTCTATTCATTTTATTATTGAATGGAGAAATCCTAGCCTATCACACTGTAGATAAGCCTACTCAGCATAAGAGATATACACAGCCAATCAATTGACTATTGATTAATACATAGTTGATCAAACACCACCTAAAATACTAAACTATTCTTTTGCTCCAAAATGAAAAATATATGAATGTACCTCCAAATTCTTGTTCTCATTGTAGTTCAATACAGATATAATAATTCTGCAACCTCAAAAAATTGAATAAGATATTATTTAAATTCAACAGAATAACATGGTTCAATCATGATGGTTTTTGGTTTAATTAATCACCAAGTTGAGGCCTCCCAATCTTTCATTCCCTGCTCACATGGCGGAGCTTCATTACCTATTCAGTATAGGTCACTGAAAAACATGAAATTATAGGGGCTTTTCTCAATTGTGAGGCAGGAAATTAGCCTACTTTGACCATCTAAAGTTACAGTCACTGTACCCTTATTGAAAGTGCCGTGGAAGTAAGATCTAGGTAGAATGATTTTTAACCGTCATAACAGTTGGCTCTACTCAAAAAAAAAAAAAAGAGTTGGCTCTACTTTACACCTAGGAGGTAGAAATTATTGGTGCTTTACAGCTTTTCTCCGTCACTATTTATAGCAAGCCATGTAAAACAGATGATGTTCCCCATGACAGGACAAGGTTGAGATCCAAGCATAGTGTCTTAATTTGCAGTAGTAAAGTGTAAGCTTAAGTATTTGCATTGTATATACCCAGTTCATGCACAGCAATTGCACACATAGTCAGAATTCTTAAGTTACACTCTTCATGGGAAATAATTCTGGACAGAACATGTACCGTTTTTGAAGCAATTGGTGCCTCACAATTTCCAAAATAGCTTTACATACTAAACAAATATCATGGATATTTATAAGCCATTTCCGGGAAATAAACCAAAAAATCAAATTCCAGAACTTTAAAGAGAGAATACAAAGTTGAACATAAGAAAAAAAATTGAGAAGAAAATGCTAAATCCAGATAAACTTAGTTACAAACCTGTTTGTAGGGAATTTCCCTTCCTAAATCAGCTCAGTGTTCGACGAAATTCTAATGAAACAAACAAAGATACCGTCGAATACACCAAACTGAAAACACCCATATATAAATATAAAGTCATCTTACATACATCACACAAACCTAATCAGTTATTAGCAGCAGGTTATCATTGTAGTGAATCTATGTTCTTACTCAACTCTTCCAGCTTCTTCAACCTCAACCTCTCACTTTCACTCACCAGCTGCTCAAACAATCATTACCAAAAAGATTATTCATTAGGCTGCAAATTTAGGTTAATGATTCATGTGCATTCATTATTAAGTACTAAAAGTTATGATACCAACCTCCATTAATTTGGTTATAAGCTGTACTTTTTCCTTGTTCTTATCATTGAAAGCCTCTAGTGCTTCTTTGTATTCTTTCTCCTGTGACAAATTACAAACCCAAATTCAGTCATTCAGATAAGATTCATTCTACAACCAAAGGTACATGTTAGCTTTATGTGTAATATGCCCAGGAAAACTTATATAGCAACAAAAATTGGTATTGGTAATGGTAAAGCTTCACCTTCTTCTGGCAGGTATGCCCTAGTGGCTTTAATTCTTTGTTCACTGCATCGATCTTCTTCCGGACCAGTGCAACTTCCTTTCTCATGGGATCAGCAAGCCCTTCAAGCTCCTAGTAATTCCATAATTTTATTTAAAATCAGAGATATAAAAAATGACAACAATTAATGTACACAATCAATTTTACCTACCCAACAAGACCTTAAGGTCTCACAAATACATGTAGATTCCCATTTTAATATTACCACTAAAACCCCTATCAATTATTCTGGATATATGGCTTTTGGCTAGCTTGAATCATTCATGAGGGTTACTTCAAAAACTGTCGGTGAGTCACCTTTAAACTATCAAGAAATTCTGTAATTGATACTTTTGTGATAATTATATGAAAGATGACAAAACCCCCTGTAAAATTTGAGGGGAAAAAAAGTATACTTTTAAGTTCTTGAAAACTAAGAAATACATATTTTTCGGTCAGAGATGGAAATCCCTTGTTGCAAGTTTGATTCTTTCATATGTTTTTGTACAGATCATGACTTTTGGCGACTGTGTGAGGCTATAACAATTCTTTGTTTCATCTAAAAGTTAATGGAAATTATGAACAAGAAAATTAACATCCTTGGTAGTATAATAATTTCTAAATTTTCCAGTCATAGCAAGGAAAAATCACATCTAAAATTAGCTGGAAAGACCAAAAAGTGCTTCCAATTTCTTAAGAAATATAATAGTATTTATCAAAAAGCTGGAACTTGTTTCAAGAAATTTGACACCAACGTTTCATTCAGATCATGAAATCTTTAGATTACTTTCTGACCCTATAAACTAGGGAAAAATTGGTTTTTGTTTCTCCAAGATTGTATTTTTATACATGTAAACAGCTTTATCTGACTGACACAGTGACATACCTCACGAATTGTGGCCAACCGCTTAGTTTCTTCTTCAACACGGCCTAACTGAGCTTGAACTTTCTCTCTGACCTCCATCTTCTTCCTCTCAATCTCTTCCTCCTTGGCCCTGAAATTAGAGAGAGCTGACCTTGACATCTCTTCATCTTCTTTGGATAAATTGCTGTTGAAGCTCAGACTTCCTGATGAGTTCTGCACCATTAACTGTTGCTGGAGCTGAGGGTGTTCACCTGTCTGCATGTTCACTTTCTCTTTCTCTCTCTATGTTGCACAGAAAACCCTTCTTCTTCCTTGAATTCCTCTCTTTATTATCTTTCTCCCTCAGCTCACCTCTCTGCTTTGTTTTGCTTTTCTTTCTCTTTTGCTTTTGCTTTGGAATGATGGGGTTGCTCTGTTTCCTCGGTTGCAAGTGCTTATAAACAAGGGCTGGCCCTAAAAAAAGAAAAGTATTTAAGAGTGTCAAGCCAGCTTAGCTTTTCTTTTTGAACCAAAAATAAAGCAAAGGGCAATTTTTTTTTTTAAATAATAATAATAATAATAAAATGTTGTGGAAATTAGAATTACAAAAGGGTTGTGGTTGAAAATTGAAATGACTCTACTGCCAACCACTGATACAGATACCGAGCAATTTAACTTTACTGAATGAATGAAGTTTGTCCCTAAAAATTCAAAACTTGTCTGCACCATTCCATTTGAACCCCACCTCATAAACAGCTTTTGCAATTTCAAAATTCAATTCAATTATATGGGAATTTGAATTTTTACTTTATAATTTTCCCATTATTGCAATTTCTTCTCCTTCTTCTCCTTTTTTGGCTAAAATACAAAATTTAAGGGTATTTAGTTTGTGTTTTCAAACAATAATTTTTAATTCTTAACCAATATTATACGTATTTTCATACACTTTTTTATCCACACGTATTTTCATGCATGTTTTTAAATAATAATTTTCAGTTTTTAAACACATTCATCAAACGGGCCCTTACTCTCTATGTTTCATCAAAATTTATTTTAGTCCTCTAAATTTACTTTTGTTTATTTCAGTCTTCTAACTTTCAAGTTTATTCAATTAAGACTTTTCCATAAACTTTTGTTATATGTTGTAGTTAATTTTTCAATTTTTTAATTTAAAAATATTTAATTAATGATTAAAAAATATTTTCCAGATTTTTTTTATTTAAAATTTTAACAAAAGTTGACGAAAATACTTTAATTGAATAAATTTGAAACTTAAAATACTGAAATGAATGAAAGCAAAGTTAAAAAAGTAAAATGAATTCTATAGAAACTTAGAATACAAATTTTGCATTTAAGCTTGTACTTCTTTCCTTCTTACCTATGTACCAAATTCAGAACTTTGTGTTAGGGTATTGACCTTACTTGACAAAGGTTGTTATTTTCCTGGAGTTGGTGAAATGGGCAACTTCAACCTACTTTATTAGTTAACTCATCCACATGGGGTGATGAGACTGACACATGCACATAACATAATCATATATTTGTTAGTATTATACAATACTTTCAAATGTGTATACCTGTGAGTAATTAGTCTATTTGGACTATACCATGTTCTTATGCAATTCTTTTGCCAGCCTTATCAGTTCTATTATATTGGTTCAGTCCAAGCTCTTATTTTTAAGTTTTCAATTTTTCTTCTATCTTATAAATTAAAATACCTGCTGCCATGTCGGTTTGGTTTGGTTTTCTTTGCTGCTTGCACAAGATCCTTTTAAATTTGTAGGGGGAGTATGCCAGAATATTTCGCATTATAAATTTATAAATTTACATAATTATATACTAATTTATATAGATAATTTGTAGGTAAAATAATGTGAATTTTACACATTTCTTTTATTATACATATACTGATGTGAATACTTTCAGTTTCTTTTTTCTTTTTTTTCTTGGGTTAAAAAGTTTATTGACAGTGTCTGCGTTTCAACTATCAACTTACAAGTGTTTCTTTTTTTTTTTTCTCCACACCCCCCCCCCCCCCCCGAATAAATAAGTATTATTCTTTTTTTTTGAGCAAGTATTATTCTTATTATTCTAGCGTTTTTGGTAAGTCTGCAAACAATACTCAGTAGCAATCATTACAAGTACAGGTCAAATTTTCCAACATCAATTTTTTAAATAGAATGTTTGTATGACAGGATCCATGTTTGGAACTTTAGGAGAAGATAATGGAAAACAATAAAATTTGATTTAGAGATACTAATAAATTCACAATCTTTAAAATGATGTTTACTCCCAATCGGTCGAGTTTGCTATATGAGTCCAAACAAATCACCTCGCATATACAACTAAGCTTGGATTATTTTATAAGTGTAATATTGAAGAATCCTGTAAATCTCTCTCTTATGGTATATTACATTATAAAAATTTATACTTGCTTTAAAAAGCATATAAAATAAATCATTACTCGCAAAAAACTAAATATATATCACTAATTAATACATACTTGCATGAGAGCAATTTAAAATAATTACAATTATACGATTCAAATTATACATTTTTTTTTAGAAGATGTTCAAATTATACATGGTATTAACTTTACACTTTTTTTAAACAATACATTTCTAAAGTATATAATGGTTTGTCATTATATATATATATATATATATAATTTAGAATTTAATTGATTTTAAACTCTTCAGTTTTCACACTTAATAATTCATTTGTCACAAAAATTAAAAACTTAGATGGATGCGTGGTGGGAAATTGAACTTTAAGTTAGAATCTAATTGAATTTGGACTCTTCAATTTTTACACTCAATAATTCATTTAACACAAAATTAAAAATTAAATAAGATACGTTGTGCAAAATTAAGAATCCAATTAAAATGTAATTAGATTTTCTATCAAATTTTGAATACATGTAGAGAGAGAGAGAGAGAGAGAGAGAGAGATTACTCTTTTTTTTTTTTTTTTTTTTAGTAATTGCGGGAGATAGAACCTCTGAGCTAAAGGACACGTAGGATCCGGGTGCTACTATGCTGCACGGCCCAGTGACAGAGAGATTACTCTTTGGTACATTCTTCATCGAGTCGTATACACTGCATAGTACTAATTACATGACTACCAGATGCCAAGGTAATAAATAAAATTTTTTTTTTTTTTCCGGTAAGGAAAGTAAAAAATAAGAAGTTGATGAGGGACGTATGGTACTAATTACATGACCATGCGTGTTTAACAAACTGAACAGCTTTTGGTTTATACTGTGGAAAAAGGTACGTGTACGGGGTAACCACAAGATTCTCTTATTTTTTCCTTTAAAAATAAAAAACAAATCTCTTATTAGTAGCTTTATATAAGGGCATCCCCCTCAAAAAAACAAAATATATATATATATATAAGGGCATCCATGTTTGTACTAGTTTTAGAAATCGAAATGGTTAAGAATCAAAGAATAAAAAACAAACAAAAAAATAAAAGAAAAAAACCGGTTTTTTTCCCTATTTTTCTAGTTTTTTTTTTTTTTTTTTTTGGTGAAGATTTTTCTAGTTTTTATTGGACTATTTTATGGTCCGGTTTTTGTTTGAACAGATTGGTTCAATTTTTAAAACAATGTAAGGTACTTATTAATTTACTATAATTTTTTGTATAATGAAAAAAATGGACCCGTAAGTCATAAATGCGGTTATTATTCTAACATGTAAGCTTTTGCATTGCTTTATGATGTGAGATCACTTGAATATTAATGGAACTTACTATTCCTTGTGCTTTATTTGTGTTTGAACTAACTTATAAATTGATCCAATATAATAGTGTTACGGTTTTTAATAAGAGATTTTCTAAAATTTAGTCTATGAAACAGAAGTTGTCATGTGATCGTTACGTGTCTGCGCATTATTTTTCTATTAGTTTTTGACCTCATACAAATTTAGGAATTCGAGTATATTCCCATAAAACTCGCAAATCATAATAAATCACAAGAGTTTCATAGGTGGTATGTCCACGTCCATCACCACTCCAAATAAGAATTTGATAAATATTTAGCCCATCCCTTGCTCGCCGGAACAGACAGCCACACAGTGCTATTAAGATAAACACGTTTGGTGTGAAGTGGGCATAAAGGGTCACCAGTCACCCAATGCTCACAGAATCAGAATCAAAATAAAACAAAACAAAAGCCGTAAGAGCCAAGGCAGCCAAAGTAGTAGGAAAAGAGGCAAGTGGCGGCAGCTTAGCTAACCTTTTGACAAAAAAAATATGAAAATATATTTATGCTGCTCCTTTCGCATATAGCCAGGGCCTTCAAAAGAAGAATCTCAATCTTTATTTTAATTAATTAATTTTTTTAATTTCCCTCAATATTTTTGTAATTTCTTTTCCTAATTCTCAATTTTCATGGCATGATTGAGTCAAGGTTTACTTTAAAATATTCTACAATAACATAATCACTTGGTAATGGATTTCTTACTTTTTTTTTCTCTCTTTCTAGTCTATTAGTGGGGGTCCATTTCAACCTTTGAAATATTCAAGCAAAAAAATTTTCATTTTTTTTTTATTAAGTATAAATTCAACGGTCAAGATCAAAGGATGTAATCAATAATGGGCCTAGGTACCTTGAGTGGGGCCTTGTACCATTGGGTTTTCAATGCAAGCATTAAGTGTCACCCGCGTGCTATTTGCGTTGTTTTTAACTTTTTAATGATAAAATTAAGGAACAAAGATATCAACTTTACCTAATGCCAGCATAAGCAATTTGATTTTTTTAGATTAGAGGGCCTGTTTTTGTGATCTCAAATGATTTGTGGTGTCACTCAGGCCCACCCTGACCAACTCTCTGTGTTTCAAAAAACTTTGCACTGTTTTTGGCAATATATATTTTTTTGGTCTGGGAAAACCTTTACAACTACAAACATCACTGTCTTCTAGCTTCTCTTTATTATGAAATTTCATTTTGGTTGGCAGTTATGGTTTTTGGCTAACTGAATGTTGTAGATTCTCGGAGTAGATGAACCTTATGATTGACTCTATTTGAGAAATTTGTACTTGTTTTTAGAGTATTAAATATTTTCTTATGGATGGGCTATGGATTGAGAGTACCCTTTTAAAGCATCTCCAGCATATACATCCCCATCTTTTGGTCATTTGAGGCTTGCTCCCAGATCGCGAGCTATTTAGGACCACAATATTTACCACATTTTATTTCACAATTATCTTGTTAAAGTCTAAAAGATTATATATTAAAATGTATAAAATAAAATACAATGAGTTGTCTGAACTATAACTAGTTATTAATTGTTTTTACATGGACTCACATTTCTTTTTTCTCTCTCATTTGCAATTTGTCATGTGAAAGTTGTGGCACAAAAAATTATTGTCTTAAATTTTCTCATCATTCACATCAATTTTGTATTACCCTCACTAAATTATTTTCATAAAAGTTAGCTTCTTTTGATTTTAGTTATTCCTTTTTACAATTCATCATTGCACTCTTCCTCTTGTAATATATATATATATATATATATTTTTTTTTTTTTTCCTGAAAAACTTTTTTGAAGTCTTAGGCTTCAGCCCATAATAAGCAGATAATATATATACAATTACTTAAATGTGGTTAAGAAAAATTATTTACATTGCACATGTCAAGAATTTATGTTATTTTTATATTGTGAGTTGAAACCTACTAAAACTCCAATCAACCCTCAAAAAAAAAGTTTGTAACTATACATCTTCCCTATTTTTCCCATACTCCCCCAATGCCAACAACCCACGACCAATGCCCATGATGCCAAATTGGGCAACAACCATTGTAGCACCCCCACAGCCAAATCCACCACCGTAGAAGACACCGCACACCGGCAACTTGTGACCAATGATCACTGTTCATGAGAGTGAGAGTGAGAGTGAAGTAAGCCTGCACAGCTGCACTTGAGAATGAAAAAGAGCATCCGAGAGTATTTTTAACAAAAGGATGAAAAGGGAGGGACCTAAAAAAAAAAGTGTGACATACTGACACGCTTGGTATTATTACTGAGCATCGTAACTTTTTGTAAAACTTTTTAACTGTGATGCGAAATCAGGTGTGGAATTTTTTTTTTTTTTTTTTTTTGGCTGAATAAAAAAATGGGTTTTCGGTGTGGGTTCATCGACCTCGTTTTACGTAACGATAATGAGTAATACAACGTGTACCACATGGGTTTTACTGAAGTCATTGCTCGAACCTCTCCTCTCTGAGTATAGAACGAAAACTCCTACTATCAAACCACACCCTGTGTAATGGTAGTTGTTTTTTGTTTGTGATTTCAGCTATAGAGCTGGCCAATTTGACTAAAAACTAGAATTTCTGGAGAGCCTAATTAATGTGAATACTCTACTAGTCTCTATTAAGGTTAGTCATTTTAAAGAATTGCTACAGTAATTCAATAAATTTGCACGTCTTGCATGAAAATCAAAAATAAGGAACCAAAAAATAAATGAAGATCAAAATTAGACAGAATTTTTATTATTTAAAAAAAATTATTTTTCATTTTGAAATGTCAATAATACCCTTTTTCCTTTTTCTTTTTTCTTTTTTTTGGGGGGGAGTGTCTGATAAGCAAGGAATGTCAGTTCAAGTCACCAAAGTTGACCAAACCTGTTGATAAAGTCATATTTAGATATACATCTAGCGTGATTCAAGAATGTAATAGTTCATGCAGCTACAAAATGCTATGTATTCTTTGATTTTTTTTGGAAAAAAGAAAAAGTGAAATGCATATTTGCGTGTGATTTTGTTAATCAAAACATAACAATCATTTTCAACGGCTAACTTTACATTTACATGCAACCAAACAACTTTAACATTAAACTGTGGGCAAAGAAATTGGAACATGCTTGATTTGCTCATGGCTTGCTTTGGCTGAGACAAAAAGACTCTTAATTATGCTAATAAAGCCCAGGAAGGCTTCTCCTTAAATTTTTTTTTTTTTTTTTTTTATATTAAAAAAAAAAACTTTTTGCCTTTTCTTCTCACACACACATGTTAGCTGTTAAAATAAAAGATCTAGAGAGAGAAAAAGAAAGATCCAAAGTAAGAAGAGCTATGCCTATGTCCATAATAGAAAGAATCCTTAGTACATTTTTACTATTCATAATTTTGGATTTTCGATAAATCCCAAGTACATAAAAGGAAATAAAATTGTCCTATAAGAATTCTTTGATTGAACAAAAATCAAAGACAACTAATCTTCCTTGATTTTAAGCAAACACAGATATCACCATATGCTAAATGTGATAATCCACTAATATTAGTATGCATTTAATTAAAAGAAATGTTTCGTTCACAATATTTTCATAATAAATCATAGTTAGTAAATTGTTATTGGTTCTAATTTAAACTTATCACTGAAATTACTTTTTCGCCTATCAATAACAATCCGAAACAATTTGCTATTTATGATTTATTATGAAAGTGATGTAAAAATATGATAGAAATGATGTGAAAGTATTGTGGACATAACATTTTTCTTTAATTAATCCTACATCTTTTAGCAATATCAAATTTCAAAACATAGAATTAAAATAGAAGATAGAGTTTCCAAAAAAAAAAACAAAAAAGAAAGAAGAAGAAGAAGAAAGAGTGCAACTTGATTCCCATGCACTTTGTGCAAAAGCAATTGTTTCCTTGTTACAGTCGCAATCACAGACCTGTCCCTCTCACGAGAAGGTGATATCAAACCGGTAGGCTGTTATGCTTTTGTCATTTGTTTCTTGGACTTAGTAACAGCAAAGAATAGGATGTGCCAAGTCCAAGTTTTTGGAACTTATCAGTTCTTCCCATGTGAGCAGTAGCAACCTTACAGCTGGTGATTGTAAACTTCTGCTTAATCTTTGCTATGAATATGTGGCTGTAAAACAAAATAAATGTTGAATGGGTCTTGCTTGTTATTTTTATTTATTTACTAGTCAGTAACCCATACCATTCACGCTAAAGTTTAATAAATAGAGTAAACTATAAAATCGACTAATATTCTACCTTTATTTTTTTTGTTTGAGAAGAGACCAATGTTCTACCTCAACTATGGGAAATAAGAAAATAACTCCACAGCAACCACTTTTTTTTTTTTTTTTTGAGAAATAATTACAACATACGATTAACTTCACAATTTAAACTCTTTCTCCCTAGACTTCCAAACACTTTGTACATGGAGAGATGCCAATTCAACTACAAGGCTTTTGGTAGCAACCACTTAGTTGTTAAGATCCGAATTTTTTTTATTCACATTATATTCCATATCAAAATGACTAAAACACCCTCCCTCTGTTTTGGGAGGGGTGAATTACAAATAGCCTAGTAGTTAAATGGGGAAGTGCAAATGCACTATTATACTATTATGACTAAACCAATTTCTTGAGAATGCTTCATTATGCTCTATTATACCATGGTGACTTTTTTTTTTTTTTTTTTTTTGAGAAACCGCATAGTAATGCTTTAATTAGGAAATACAAGCTAAATTAGCTTGGTAAAAGGAAAGTACATCAGATGGAACATCTTCCATCCATATTACATAATTTGGTAAATTAACTGCTAACTGGGCCAAGTTGTGTGTAACTGTGCTGCTCTCTCTCTTTGTATGAGAGTTGGACAATTTGGAAAAAGTTGAAGATAAAGAAAGAGAGTCCTGAATCATCAAGCCATAAGGAGCCAGACCAGGATTCTTAGAATTCAAAGCTGCCATCACCAATGAAGAATCACCCTCCAGAACAACATCAGTTAAACCCATCTCCTGTGCAAACTCAATAGCTTTATAGGCATCCAAAGCTTCAATCTCTATCGCCTGGAGAAGTTGAGGAACTCGAGTAGCCATGGCAGCAATAACTAGACCCTCCTTATCTTGAACTATGACTCCCAGATCAGAGCACTTTTCTCCGACGAAAGTAGCACCGTCAAAGTTGATCTTGTAAGAACCTGAATTAGGTGGTTTCCACCGTACTCTTCTCCTTGTCCTGCAGGGAACCGGTCTTGTTTGCAGAGCTTTAAACTCCAAATAGTTGTCATGAGCCCACTAGAAAAGCTAGAACAAGGGACGGTGAGCATGCTAGGTTCGTACCTGGTTCCTTTGGTGCCAAATGGACCAAATGGTGAAGGCAAACAGGATCGGGTTCTTGTTGTGCTCAAAAATCCAGATCAGTAGCTCACTAAAATTAGAGAAACACCTTTGGTTCCTAAAACTCAAAATATTATCAACTCCCCATACACCGTCCAGCCCCTTGCAGCTCCAAATAGCATGCACAATGTCTTCATTTTCTTCCTTGCACCGATCACACCTTTGCTCGGTAATAATTGTTCGACGCATAAGGTTGCACTTTGAGGGGAGTGAATTACGGCAAGCCCTCCAAATTAGATTTCTTACTTTGTACCAATTTCTTGAGAATGCTTCATTATGCTCTATTATACCATGGTGACTTGGTTCTGCATTTTCACAAATACCTACTATTCTAACTATAAACGAATTAATCTAAATTTGAAACACCAATATTTGGAAACCGCAAAATCAATCAACCAAAACAAATGGGTCAAGACATCAAGCCAAACTCTGAAAACAAACCTCAAAATTCAAAATAGTAATATAATTGTGCGTAATGGGTTTTGTTTGTAGATGTAAAAATGTCATATTCAAGTGATAGTACTAGAAGCTAGCAAAAAGAATGTTATTGTCCGTCTTGGGTTCCATTGAAAATAACGTTCGAGGGTTAGAATTTAGAAAGGTTTTTCAACTATAGTAAATACAAACAAAATAATCGTGTGGGTTCTTTGGATTACATGACCTAGAAATGTTGGGTCATTGTAGTTCCTTCAACTAGAAAAAGGGTGTTTTAGACATCTTGGTATGAAACTATGAATACAAAGGAAATAAAAAGATTATGTTGGATCTTAATAGCAATGTGGATTACAGGAGGTTATTTGCTTAATTCCAATAGTTGTGGGGGCAATATTGGTCAATTTATAGTTTAGGGGATTGTGAATGACCTAATAGTTAAGGGAGGAAAAGTGTTATCAACTCTTTAACAAAAAAAAAATCCTTCTCAAAAAAAAAAAAAAAACTCTTTAACAAAATATTTTATTTTATTTACTTTTTTTGGGTTTAAATATGAAATTGATAATTATGGTACTTATTAATATGAATTTACAATGATTATATTTGTATATTGAACTTTCTATTCTATTATTTAAAAACATATGATTTGCCATGATTTTAATGGAATGTTTAAATATAAAATTGAATCTAAATTAGATTAAAAGTATATATTAGAATAATGATATGCAAAATTTTGAGACCTTCAAAATTTACGTAGCAAATATAAAAAAGTCAATTAAAGTTCAAATGTCTTTTGGTTCTCTCTATATTTTATAGGTAATTTTTTAGTCGTAATGGGTCTTGAACTGGGATATTTGCTACTGATCAAAATGGGTCTGGGCTCAAGGCAGGCTACTAGAAAATAAGAGCTAAGGTGAGAAATGTCGGGCCAGCCTAAATTGGCCTTGGTCTAGAAAAGACTAATGTTTCCAACTGGGCCTCATATTAAGTCCAAATGGTTTGAAAACAAGCAATTATAGATCTTATGCTCAGGAAATGGCCCTAGGAGATCCTGATTGCTTCTTCTTCTTCTTTCTTTTTTTAAGGAGAAGTATTCATCATCAGACCATAGATAGAAGGACTAGTTAATTTGTAGGTGGTGGCAGTGGGTTGGGTTAGTGAGTTTTCCGATCTAACCCAACTCTAATAATAAGGGCTTAAAAAAAAGGGATATGAGATGGATTTGGCTTCAAATTTTCAAACCCACCAAGGTATATGGGAAGGCATGTTGTTGAACAATTTAGATAGTAGTGTGCCTTCTTAATATTTTTTTTAGATAGATTGGAAGTACGGAACTCAAAGCAAGTGATGTGACATGGGATTTTCAATATTTTGTAAGTAAGTTGAACATGAGGACTTATGATGGGTGCTTGATTATGTTTGGATTATATTAGAAAAATGATTTAATTTAGTATAAAATTGCTTACTGATGCTTGAATTTAGCTAAATCATGTTTGAAATGTTCATTTTAGGATAATGTGACCAATTCTTTATATTTTTCAAAAAAATTTAAAAGAGATTAATGTAACCAATTCAACTCATTTAATCAAGCTAATGATAAAATAAATTAATAGATTTGGGATAGATCTTTCAAATATAAATGGGATGTGTTTGGTATGGAATTCATAAATTTAATAGAGTTGAGTATAATACTGGGATGTTCAATATTAAGTGAATTTGAGTTTAGCAAGACTCTTTTTTATTCCTTCTCAAACATATTTTGGAGCTTAGCAAGCCATTATTATAACTCTATGGTCAAAAGCTTTGTAACTTAACTGGTAGAAGCTTTCTAGTATTTCTAATTGAGACATCAATGATTCAGAATCTCAAATTCCCCTCCCCTCTTCTTAAAAAAAAAAATCACTTCTCCTCCATTGTAACTTTTTTTTTTTTTTTTTTTGAGATGAAATTGTAAATAATATTAAGAAACATAAGCCAAGTCGGCTTGAAATACAATTGAGATATGTGGTGGGACATCTTCCATCCACACAATTGAGGTTGTAAGCTATAGAGTTTCCATCCCTAAGTACATGAGAAAAACTATCACTGTGAAAAGACTCTGTAGGAATTTTGACATCCCAAATCAAAAGGCCAAAAGAAGCAACTGAGGGAGAGCATTATAATCACTATCTCTGAATCACCTTCTAAAATAGAAGAATTAATGCCGATATCAAGAGAGAACTCCAGTGCCCTCAGTTCTAACTCCACAAAAGAATAGGTAAATAAATATTTTGGGACATAGAAGCGATAACCATAACTATGGAATTACAAAAGGAAAAAAGAAGCAGCCTAAAACTCTATGAATAAAATAGCAGTGAGATAAAACTTTGAAAACTTAGGTGGGCCTAGCTCAATAAAGATCCAAAGCCCGTGTCCCAAAACAAATTTGGTCAACATCTTAATTTAAGGCAGTCAGGGGCTTTATTAGTGGTGGGTCCGATTTTTTAAAATCAACTAGATCAGACTATTACAAAGTTCATAAGAGTTTATGTCATTAGCCCATTGGGTTGAACAATCAATTGATTTTGGCAATAATAGCTTTTACCCTCGTACCATGCACGGCCCAATAAATCAAGAACGCGACACTGACACTTTTAAACCTTTGTGGTTGTACAGTATGAAGGTAAGAAGACAAAATCAAACAAATTGAAGACCGGCTATGTTAGGTTGAACGTGAGTAATGAAATGGGGTCATATACTAAATTGAAGTCACCTACAGTGCATGAGAGAGAGAGAGAGAGAGAGAGAGAGAGAAATGCACATGTTTGTATAGAAAAAAAAAAAAAAAAACTAAAATGAAATCATGGAGATTTGTCAATAATCTTGTAGCTCAACTCAACAAAGATACTTAAGTTTAAATCAAAAAATGAATTATAAAGATCATGTAATGTGTTTAGCACATTTGGGCCTGTTGAGCCTTAAGGGTGATGAGACTTGAGGTACCATATCTTCAACGACTTCCAATTCCCAAACCCTAAATCCTAAAGTTGAAATTGAAAGTGGGAAAAAAATTTTAATTAAAATAATTCTTTGAAAAGTGTGTCTTGAACCTAATTCTTGAGTTTAAACTTAAACAAAATCCGAACAATCCCAAAATTATAAATTACTAATTGACCATTCATCTAAACTCTATTTTCAGTGGCTTCATTCTTTTTTGAATGTTTGAATCCCTTGATTTTGACTATTAAAAAAGTTTTTGATGATGGAGCCAACTCATAAACAATATGTAAACCACATGATTTTTTTTTCGTAATTATGACATGCAAAAGTCACCTATGTTCTACAATATTTTAGAGAAAAATGTTCTACATATTTGTGTTTGAAAATGATCTACAAAACATGATAAATACGATGCTAGTTTGTTGTTCCATCGCTTGTATCATATGCCCTAAATTAATTATACAAAAACAAATGGTCTCTTTTAATCTAATTTTTCTTTAGCCAAAGTGAACCAAATAAATAGAATATGTATGGTAGTTATAATCCACTAATTTAAAAAAACAATTAAAAAAAAAAAAAAACAACTTTGTAAAGAATAAAACAAATAGGTAAATGTGGATGACACCTTGTCTGTCCTGCAACTTTTGACAAAAAAGTTCAGACTCTGCGTTTATCAAAAAAAAGTTCGGACTGCAAATATTGTGCAAGATGATACAGTGATGTACTCACAAGACAATCTTTTACATTTTGCTGAACTTTAGGTGGATTTATCCTAGGAAATTTAGGGTTATTAGGTACTCCATATAACCTTCTCAAAAAAAAAAAAAAAAAAAAGGTACTCCATATAAAATTGAATACCGGTGTACCACATATAAAACTCTAGTTATTACTTATTAGTAACTTGTCGCGATCTACACATGCAAGACATAATTACAAACATTTTGTACCACTCGTAAATATGAAAAATCTTTTACTATCAACAACAGTAATGGTCTAGTGGTCATTAGGCTTATTCCCAAGCAATTTGAGATAGAGATCTCTAGTTTGAATTTCACAATAAAAAGTGTTTAGAAAAGATCTCACACAGCCACACGGCCACTGGCTCAATGTCTACTAGTGCTCTCATAGGGCTGAGATAGCAACTATGACTCACCGATTTTCTTGCTTACAAATACAAGCCCGGACCCAACAAATATGATGTTACTATAGTAACAGAACTTTAGATTAACTAAATGATTTTGGCTAAATCAGCCAGGTACACTTCATTATTATGTCACGTTGGTTGTTTAGATACTACATAAACATTGTAAACATCATGGACCATAATTTTATATAATATCATAAGAGCAATTGCACCCGTCTATGTAAAATGCAAAAATGGGTGAATTTTACACATTTTAGCTAAAAAACTACCCATATAAGTGGGTCTATAACATTGTACCTATGCAAAAATGTTACAGTAACGTGCATATTTACACGGTTACTGTAGATTTTTATTTCCTTTTTTTTTTTTTTTTTTTTTTCGTCTCTTCACGCAGCCTCGTCAGATCTCTTCTCTCTTTCTTTCCATGACTCTCTTCAACACCAGAAAAAGAAGAAGGACAAAAAGGAAAAAGAAAGACCAAATTATCACCGCCGTAGCCCTGCAGCACCGCAACCTAGCATCACCCATCCACCCACAAACCCACTACCCATTACAATAAATCATCATAATCCAAACACAAAATCAACCCAAAAATCATGAGAAAGGGATCAGAAAAATCGGAGAGAGTGTTTTAACAAAATAATTTAAAAAAAAATTATTTAAAGAAAAAAAGAGCGTGTAATAGATAGACTAATGTGGGTGTTTTTTGTAAAGTGTTTATGTAAAATAGAAAAAGTAAGTTCTAATGCTAAATAGACAGAAGAAAAAATCATTTGATTTGAGGGTTATCATGTTTGTTTTATCATATTATGTTATATCCTTTATTGAAATATATAATTAAATTGTACGCATGCATAGCTTTTATTTTTTAGAACCAAAAAAAGTTATTTAGGAGTTTATAACGTGTAGACAGAACCCACTAAAATTAAACCATGCATGTTGCTCCCCTAAATTCTTTATTTCAACTCTCTACTGTATTCATTTTATGTAGTTTTAGTAGTTTTTATATTTTAACAAGAAGTTGATGCCTTGATGAGCCTTCTACTCAGCATTAACGCATTAAGTTATTTAATTATGGCAAACTTATTAAATTCAAGTTTCCCGTGAAAAAGTTGCACTTAAACAATTGTCATTTGATACAAAAAGAAATTTGCATTGCTTCCCCCAATCCCCTCACTCCCAGTAATATGCATCTAGTATGTAGGAAATGAATAATTATAACATCGCATACTTTCACGCACACTTTGTTACAATTATTTTATGTGATTGGTTGTGAGTGAGAGAAAAAAAAAATATAAATCTATTTAAAAATGATTGACAACTAGTTACAACATGCCAAGTAATACAAATATGAAAAAATGTGTGGCCTAAGAATTATTATAAAGAAATATGAAGCACAATTTCAAAAAAAATGTACCCCTTTATCCAATACTTATTTCTCTCTGTGGGGTCAACTAACTTAATTTTTAAAACTTTTGACGTTAAATCATAGATTTCTCAAAAATTACTTACAAGAATCTTTTGTAATTCAACAGAGGCATCCAATAACTTTCTATCTATCTATATATATACCCCTTTATCCCATACTTATTTCTTCATTTGGGGTCAACTAACTTAATTTTTAAAATTTAATAGATTTCTCAAAAATTGCTTACAAGAATCTTTTGCAATTAAATTGGTGCTTTTTAATGTTTTTGGCGAATTCAACAGAGACATCTCATAACTAAATTTATCTTATAAAAATGAAAAATTGATCATAAACAGCCACCACTAAACAAAGAGAGAGAAAAAAAAAAAAAAAAAAAAAAAAAAAACATTTTTTTGAACTCTTGTGTTTAAGTAGGGAGGGCCAAGAAGAATCAATTTATTAATGTTTAATTCATGTAGAAAAGCAGCGTGTGATTGGATCTGTTACTGTTTTTTCTGGGTTGCAATGAATCTGTTTCTGATTTAAAAATAAAAAATAATCTCATAAAAAAATAATAAAAATAAAATAAAATAAAAAAAGAATGGATGATGATAAGGTAAACGTACACGTACGTAAAGATCGAGAAGAAAAAAATAAAATAAAAGTCACGTGAAGGCACGTGAGGCCTAGTTTGCGAGCGTGCCGGCGTGCCCAGCTTTATCTTACACACAAAATGTTAAAAAAAAAAAAAAAGGGGAATGGGACCCACGTGTGTGTTTGTGTGCAGCTGTCTCTTCTGACCTTATTGCCACTGCGTTTTCTGACAACTTACTGACATTTGTGTCAGTACTCAATTTTTTTTATAGTCTTCTTAGACATGTGAAGCAAACTACTTTTCTTTCTTTTTTTTTTAATTTTTAATTTTTTTTACCTCTTTATTTATTTAATATTATTTTTTAATAGTTGCGAACAAGGACAAGTTAGATGATGTGGTATCATTGTGTGGGTCCCAATCTAGATCCGTACTAATAGCAGTTGATCCAAGAACCAAGATTTTTTTTTTTTTTTGGGTCACTGGTTTGCGTTGACATATATGCCCCTAGAAATTGGCAAAGTCCTTTTTGTGTTTCGGGGTCAGGAATTCATACCCCGTTTCATGAAATCTAAGTCAGACATTACAGTTACAGATGAGGGAATGAATTATTATCAATTATGAGAAATGTACTACGTTACCACAAAACGTTCAAAGAGACAGAGAGAGTGAATTAACCAATATTAAAGCAAAGCTATTGTAAAATCGAAAAAAGTTGACTTTTTTCATGTGAATTTGATGCTTGAACCCGACCAAAACAAAAGAAGAACGAGAAAAATCAACTACCTTTTTTTGTGTCAAAAATTCAAAATGATTGGAATTTTTAGTCCAATAAGTTTAAGGTAAGGTATACATATGATTGTACTCTCATTTGAATAATAATGATAAGAAAAAGTAATTGATATAAAGGAAATGTTAACGAGTATTTTTAGAGTATTAATTAACAATTTATTTTAGAGAAATTTTGAAATCACTTTTATAATAAATAAAAAAAAAATTGTGAAAAGACTTAAAAAATTAATTTTTTTTTCTTTCCTCATAAAGACTTTTTTAACTAAATTGTTAACTAATATCCTAAAAGCACTCGTTAGCATGATCTTTATCTTTAATATAATATAATTGGTTCTAAACTCGTATGCTTAGTTAAGTGAAGCTTCTCCAATATGCTATTTCTCCGATAATAAGTAAGTCAGGGGGAGCCTTTATTTCATATGATATATGCGGTTAGATGGAGGTTTTTAAGGACTATTTGTACCTCATAGCTGCCTTTCAAGGGTATTATGTATTTATGTGGGGTTTGCTCAAGCACCTCGTGATTATTGAGATGATTTATTCAGGGAAAAAAGAGAGTTGATTTTGGGAACTAAAAAGAGAATTGAATTTTGCAAGAACCATAACCAAAATTATATATATTCACACCTTTTTTAAAAAATTTATTATTATTATTATTATTATTATTATTATTATTATGTTGTTCGTAGGAACTAGGAATTTGGAATATGGAATATGGTTCTTTAATTGAATCATCACAGAACTAGAATTCATGACATTGTATGGATCATTCTATTATTTATAATAATAATAATAATAATAATAATAATAATAATAATAATAAAAAGTGTCATTCAAGGTTTAAACGTTCATTTTATTGAGGAAAAGGCTCATGTAGTACCCATGAGATTATCAACAATTTAGCAATATTGTTTTTGTCTATGCAAAACATTAAAAAAATAGAAAAATAAAAGAGTGAATTATATAATATCAACTGGATTTGTACAATTGAAATTAAAGTTGAAACTATTCGCTTGCTTGTCCACCCAAGCATTGATTTTTCGTTTCAGTTTATCTTAATAATTGGTAGTCTAGTATCAAGAACAGACCCAGGATTTTGCTAGCGAGGGTCGGAGTATAAAGAAGAAAAAAAAAACTCCAAACAGGCATCCATATAGTACTAAAAAATTATAAATACTCAAAATCGTTGTTTCTAAATATATTAAGATGCAATCATCTACTAACAAGGATAAAACAAAAATAAAATAATGGTTTTTTTTTTAATACTAGGCTGGCTAGCAGGGGCTGGAGTATAAAGAAGAAAAAAAAACTCCAAATAGGCATTCTTATAGTATTAAAAAATTATAAATACTCAAAATCGTTGTTTCTAAATACATTAAGATGCAATCATTTACCAGCAAAGACAAAAACAAAAATAAAATGATGTTTTTTTTTTTTTTTAATTACTAGGTTGGCAATGATATTTTTTTAAAAAAAAATTAGAGCATCCACAATGGTGATACTAAAAATTTTAGTTTTTACCACATCACTTTACAATACACCAAATATCAAATGTTTTATTTGTTTATCACTTCATTTAAAATAATATAAACAACTCATTAAAATAATAAAGAAAGTAAGAGAATTTGAGTTTTTTAATTGAAGAAAGAGATATAATCTTAATGAAATATTGTATTTTATTTCTAACAACTTACTACAGTTAACTGGTATATATATTAGTTTACTTTAGTTACAAAAAATTTAGCTTTAACTTCTCCAAGAACACATAATTTTTTTGGTTCTTTGGTAGTAAAATAGTTTTTTTTTTTTTTTTTTTTTTTTTGCTAAAATGCAATCACTATTGTAAATATTTTTATTGTTTTTGTTAAGTTTTTGAGTTAAATAATTGCTATTTGAGTAAGACTAATTAGGCTTATTGAAGAGCAGAGCGCCTAAGATTTTAAAAGGGGAAAATTATTGTGTACTCCCAGAGTATCATAAATGCGTACTCCCTCCTCTCACATGAATGATGGGTACTACTACTTAAATTTATGGTGGGACTCACTATTTATGTGAGAAAAAAAATACGCATTTATAATACTTCGGAACTACCTAATAATTTTTCTTTAAAAGGGAGCCCAATTAAATGAATGAAATATATTATAACTATAAATATATATATATATATATATATAATAAAATAAAATAATTGGACCAAAGGTGCCCGGGCCGCTTGGGCCCCATCTGGGTCCGTCCCTGTCTAAGTACGTACTTGAAATTGATTTTCGACTCTCTAGAATCATTATAACTTTCTGGTACAAACAAGATCGTGTAATAAAAACGGGTTAGATTTGGTCACTCTGGCAGCAAGCAAAATGGGTTAAATTGTGCGTGGTATAACCATTCCTCCCCATGATTAATTAATGACAACTATATTGTGGTAGTAGATTTTGTTTTAATGTGTACAGTACTTTAGATCTAGCTAGGTTTCATTACGTTTTCCTAACAGTTGGTAGGATGTTTGTCATGTCAGATCATCGTGTGAGTAAGAGATTTAACAAACGAGCAAGGCATGATAAATTTGGCACGTTTTATTTGAAATGATGGATCATGGTTGAGATACAACAGTACTCTTCACAAACTTCATAGTTCATACTTTTTTTTTTTTTTTTTTTTTTAATGTTGTGTGATGATATTAATAGTTACAATAATATGGGTATTGAACTTTGATAAATTACTTGTGATTTTTACGTAAACTTATTATTTTTTCTTTATCATTCACAATCTGTCACATAGATAGTCGTGATACAACTTGTAGCATTTTATGTGATCTTAGAATTTTCATTGGTTTAATGGTGCTTTGTGAGAGTTTATTTTGATTGATTGATTAGGCTGAGTTTTATTAACGTATATTCTTAGAGCATATATTAGTAAACCATTATAGAAAATTTTTTATGGAAAATGAAAATTTGACTAACTTTTTTGACAATTTTTTCTATAAAATAGACAACTAATATATGCTCTATGGGGATACATTAATCAAATCTAAACGGAATAAAATGAAAATAAACTAGGACTAATAGAACACTATTGTCTCCTAGTACCATGCATCATTAGTGTTCTATGACTTTGAGATCAAGTTGAGGTCCCTTCCTTTTCCTTTTCCTTTTTTTTTTTTTTTTTTTTTTTTTTTTTTTTTTTTAAAGAATCAAGATCACGTTGAGGTTCAAATGATCAGCAAGCATACCTCACCTCTAGAAGTTTTAATATGGTCAAGCCTTGGTTATGATTTAGTGTCCGTTTGAAAATAATCTGTGTAACTTAATTTTTTGCTGAAAGTATTGCATATAAAAAATAAAAGTTAAAATAAAATAAGCAGGTGACTCGTGTGAGTCCATAAATAATAATAAAAAAAAAAAGCAAAAACTAAATAAAATAAATAGGTGACTCGCATGAAATTCGTAAATAGTAAGAAAAATAAGTAATAAACTAGCTTATAAGCCCATCCAATTTACAATATTTTGTTCATACCCTTCTGTAGGGACTGGGTTTGAACACTTCTACTGTTGGGTGAATGAACTCAAGCCCAACTCGCTCGATATAATAAATTTGTAGAGAATGGGTTTAAGAACTAGGCCTTAGTGAGGATTACCACAACTAAACATGGTAATGAGTGGGTTAAATAACTAGGAAATGGATTTAAAGTGTGAAAGTCTATCCTCGGCCCTCTACTGAAGGGTTTGGAGTTCTTATTATTTTCTCAGTATCTAGTTACAAAGATTCCTAAAATGATATGAACTACTACAGTGTTTTCTGCTTTTAATTGTCTCCCTTTTCCTGAAAGATTTCTTACATTATATACCCCCTTTCAGTTGATCTTGGCCTTCCATTTGTCAATCATGCATGCTATTACTTGAGTACTTGTCCCATCAGCCACCTTCCTCAGCTTTCTGTGGGCTGCTGCAGCCTAGCTAACACTGCTCAGGGGTCTTTTCCTCACTAATACGGCCAAAATGTTAGTTACGGATATTTAATGTGGAGGTGACAATTTCTCCTTAAATTGCTCCTCCACCGTGCTCCCATGGCTGATTCATAGTACTTGTCATTTTCCTTGAAATGTTCTGGGAGGCTGCCTTTGATGGCACGCCGCTCTTCTCCTCAGCGATCTTGGTTGGCTGAGGATGGGATTATCCTTGACGATGTTCTAGGGCACCTCGGAATCACTTCTTTCATTCTCGAACATTTCTTCCTCCTTGGTGTAGGCCTTGAACTTAATATAAAGTGGGCCGCGATTGTCAAATTCTTTACCCCCACACCTTCTTTAGCAAATCTTAGTACATGTTTTTCTTTTATTTTTATACATGAAAAAAAAAAAAAAAACTAAAATACTCTATGGATAATTCTTGCAAACAAATCTCAGAAAATTCATATCGTTCTTATTATTTGCAAATTTCAAATTTTGATCTATTACTCAAAATTCAAATGCTTTTGACAATGGATGGGTAATTCTTGGTATTTTTAACTTAGATATTTTAATAATTGAGTTATGAATTATCTTTTATATAAAAAATAGTGGGTAAGAATTAAAAAGTAGGAGAATTTGGTGAATGAGCATTTGTTTGGAAGGGAAAGAGGACTAGTACTGGTGAGTAGTCACATCAATTCACAAAAGGTAGGTTGATCACATCAATTTAATAAAAGAAACAAAAAAAAGGAGAAGTGAGGACTGAGGACTGAGGACTGAGGATAGTTAAAGGAGTGGAAATGCGGTGCCCCCTACCCACCTGTTTGTTTCTAAATGCCAATGCCAATGCCAATGCCAACACCAACACCAGCTGTTCTTCACTCTTCTTCTCAGTTCTGAGTCTTCTGACACTCTCTCAGTTGCCTCTTATTTCTCCACATCTTCTTTCTTTGCCCCCCTCTCTTTTACCTCCTTATCCTTCTCTCTCTACTTCTTATCGTTCATTCTTTCAATTATTTTTTTGCTTAAATATAAATCATTTTTTTTTTCAAAACACATTTAATTAATAATCTGGTTAATGTATGACTTTAAAGTATGCATTAATTATTAGTTTTAAAATTTTTTTATGAAGAATTGAAAAGACTATTAAAACAGTTAAATATTTTTTCATTTTTACATAAAAGTTTTATAAAATAACTTACTAATGTATAGTAAAACTCATTAATTATTTATTAGTTATTATATATTTACAACCATCTCTGAAGGAAACTTTGTTGCTTGTACACTTGCTAGGCGTATAATTTTATTTTCTCGTTTTTTAGTCTAAATGGAATAAGTACCACCAAATGTTGAAAATGTGTATTAGGTTGATTTGGCTAATATTTTTCATGATAAAATTTAAAGTTTCTTGAAAAAAAAAAAGTTTTCCCTATTTAATTTTTAATATAACTCTATCTAAAAAAAACTTAAAATATGATAAGACTTTTGTTTTTTAGGTGAAATTTTCTTGCTGATATAGTTAATAATCTATGAGCATTTTTCAAATTTCATTAAAATAAAATATGTTATTAATGTCGATTATGGTTTAGAATTTATAAAAAGAAAAACCATTTTAGAGGGGAAAAAATTAGAAGCAAAAGTTTATATTTGTTTATTTGTTTTTATTACTTCTCAATGTAGCGAGACTCATTAGATTTTTCTAAGTGTATTCATACACTTGTTAACAAAAGTATTTTTACAGATGATCTTCTCAGTTGTGAAAGTGAATTTGTTGATAAGATAAGGTTCGGAATATTCAAATGCTTTGCAATCTTTTTGTGTAATGGATACCCCCGATTTCTTAGGATGCCCTCTAAAGTTGAGACAATCTTGGCCCCTCTTGTATTAATATTTCATTTGTTGCTCTATCTCCCCTACCGGTTTTAATCTCTTTTTAATAGTATCAATTCATGAGCATGTAATGGTTCTTTAAAACTTGATCCAACTTTCAAAAGCAAATAAAGTATATATTTATTACTGTTTTGTGAATTGAAGGTGAAAATTGCTACCACTACATCAAACTAATTCATAACTATATCCAAACAAACCAATATAATATTTGTTTGCAAACTATTAAAGATGTAGTGAGTAAAAGTTTCAGAACAAGGAAGCATATCAAGGACTCCAATTGAGTAGAACTATCAGCTAAATTCTAGCTATTTGGACTTAAACTTGCAAGACTAAAGCACCTTACTTCTTAATGCTTCTGATCTAGAGAACTGATCGAAGGCACTGTGAAGACTAAGTTATTTCAAAGAGTTTCTAAGCTTTAAGTAAAATTGTAAGAAGAATTCTTGTGGTGAACATACATACATCTCTTCATTGAGTTACTATCAAAATATTAATTTTTTTTTTCTTATAAAATTTTTTTAAAAATAGTTCATTAACATTTTCCTTCGAAATAATAAAAATATTAGGTACCGTTTGATGAAGTTATTAAACAACTCATTTTCAATTTTTAAACAATATTACATATATTTTCATATACTTTTTCACTTCACATATATTTCAAAAATTACAAATAATATTACTTAAACTCCTTTACTAAACGGCCTTAAATTCTAAGAATTTAAAATTTTTCTTTATCTTTAGAGAGAGAGAGAGAGAGAGAGAGATTGTTTTTTTTGTTTTTGTTTTTTTGTTGTTGAGAGAGATACACCGCATGGTTATGACAATGAGGGTGCATGTATAGGGCCTGGGCCTAGGCATGTGATGTCGGTGTTTACAGTCAACACCTCTCATGAATCATAAAGATTGAATTTCTGTAAGACGAATAAAACAAAAAAGAACATAAAGTAAGTTTACAAATTATAATTAAGTAGAGAATATCTCGGTAAATATAAACTAGATTTTAAGTTGAAGAGACAGTCATAATAAAAAGTACAATACACACCTTGAGTAAATAGAGAAAGAAAAGGAGGGTATCTGCGTAAAACTGAGTTCCTCATAATTGGATTGACAATACGTGGGCCCCACTTTCTTGTGCCCCGTAGTTTTACAGACTATTGTGCAAACTGCGGCTTGGCTTGGCTTCGCCTTAACTGGCTTCTGCATAAGCCACACTCCTCACCTCAAGTTCTCATTTCTCAACTTTTAGAAAAAACCCTTTTTTTTTTTTTTTTTTTTTTCATTCAAAACAAAAATTTGAAGTATCACAACTTTTCGCACTTGCAGCTTCATGTGACTTATATAATGGTTAAAAAAATGTGGTGAGTTAATGTAAAAAGCAATTGTGATATATGTTGGAGTTTTAGAATTACTCCCCTACAAATATGTCACAACTATCCTATGATCTTTAGACAAGTTGATGGTAATTCCTCAAGTCATCAACTCGATTTATAAATCATTAAACGTTCGTGAAAATAAAAATAATTTACTCATAAGATAATACGTTCAACATAATATATAATAAAATATCATATAAGGGCTAAATGTTATAAGTTGTGGGGCCCAAATATTTAGTAACCCCGGTCCATTCTATATCGGGCCAAGGTTTATGCCGAAGAAGGTACAGAATCCGAGGATGAGTGGGAGAGACCTAAGTCATCTAGGGACCTCGTCGAGGATGTTCACGTCCTCGGCAAATCAACATTGAAGGAAAGAAGCTGTCACTCACCCATTAAATGCACGCCACCAACACTCTGGTCGCATCAATGGCGAATTGACCAGCAAACAGTGACGCCTTGGTTACTTCAACTAACAGAAAGCCTACAAAGGCGGCTGATGGGACAAGCCCTCAGACACAAGTCCAGATGGCCTACAAATGGACGGCAGAGATCAACTGAATAAGACTATATAATAGATAGAATCCCCAAAGTAATGAGGAGCCCTTTGATGGGGGAAGGGAAGAGTTTTCTTTTTTTTAGGGTGTTCAAGGACAACCCTTGTATTCATTGGTTCTAAGGAAAAGAGCTCCTCGGACTAGGCCGAGGACGAACTTTCCTCAAGAACACTTAGTCAAATTTTAAGTATTCTTCTTGTAAGCCCACATCGACTGTTGTCTTTCTTGCTAGTGCCTAACCCTTCTATCCACTCTCTACAAATTTATTGTACGGGGGTTGCCCGAAACGGGTCCCTACATAAGTAATTTCAAAATTACAAGAAAATCATATAGAAATTTGTGTGTGTATAGGCAAGACTTAGGTACAGTCCTTAGATGTTGGTTTTCAGATTCTTTTTTTTAAGATTTTGCCATGTGAATTTTTTCTCATCGGATGGAAGTGTATTTTTTAGATAAGTATTTATGAGACAGAATTTTAAGAGGAGAACCTAAAGAACAACACCTAAAATACTGTACTTAAGTTTTTATATATATATATATATATTCTTTGAATTGCATTATTGTTTTCATTTTTTTTAAATACAATATCATGAATCCAAGTGACAGAGAATTCAGACCTATCGATTGGAGTTATTGCATAGCTATTCAAGACATG
Source organism: Quercus gilva (assembly GCA_023621385.1). Classification (NCBI taxonomy): domain Eukaryota; kingdom Viridiplantae; phylum Streptophyta; class Magnoliopsida; order Fagales; family Fagaceae; genus Quercus; species Quercus gilva. The sequence goes on along the minus strand of CM042479.1, from coordinate 37,513,024 downwards.
AATTAAATCATCAGTCATCACTCTCTAGTTATGTCTTGTATAATTTCCTTTTATGGTGATTTTTGTTGGTAGTGTAGTACTTTGTTTTCCATAGACGTGAGTCATAACAAATAATGCACGTTGTAGCTAAAAATATTTGTTTGCCATGAAATTAATGAAAGGTCAACTTGGAGGTTGGAGCCACCGTTCTCAAAATCCACTAAAAGAAATTAAAGCAACAATACTACCTATAAATTTATTTTCACACCCAATTTCACAAACTTGATGAATTGGTTGTTTGTGAGTGGTGGGTTTATTGAGCATTGATGCACAAACTACAACAATGGAGACATGCCTATTCACCATACCCTATACCAACCAATATGGTTGACCATAGGTAGCCTGATCGCAAAGTCAAAATACTTATTTTTAGAAAATTGAATAGAATAAAAGTAGGTAGTGCAATGTCTCATTCCTTCTCTCGGGAGTCTTTGACTACTCTTTATTTTTTATTTATGAACGAAAAATGGGTAAGGAGGCGATTTGAGTTGGCATCTTTCACCTTAGTGTAACCATAATAGAGTCCCTTAATTACTAATAGTGGATCTTTTGAGAGTGTTTTATGATTTTTTTACTTTCTCCCCAATTTTAGGAATAGTTTTCCTTACCCAATATGGCAATACCCATCCCCTTAATTAAGGGATCTACAAGGTGAGCGAACAAAGGACAATCCAATCTCTCTAACTAACCGGGTTTTATCTTTTATAGCTAATCAACTTTCAAGTAGTGTGAAACTTTTTGTAAGGAGGTGATTAATAAATGTGATGATGAGCAAGTAGGTTGTATTGCTGTACAAATTGCACTTGTAACTATACGTCTCATAGGAGCTTGCCAATCGATCTGGTCGTTACTTTGATGAGTCTCTAGGACCCTTGTTAATAGGCTAAATATTCCTTGTTCCTCCCTTGTCTACCTAGCACTTCAGGTTCTTGGGTTATTTTCCTAGATGAGTAAGAAAGGATTGTCACAAGATAAGACTTCACATATGAAGTGTTTGATCAATAGTTAGAAACTTAGAATAAACTTCTCAAAGGGTCTACTTCTAGGTTGTTCTTTAGCTCGAGGGGGTAGGGACGACTGTATTTTTAGGAATGAACTCTAGGCGAATTTGGAGTACATGGATATAAATTATGTATTGGAATGAAAAGAAAAAGAAAAAGATAGAAATCATAAATTGTAAATGAAAAAGGAAAAAATAGAAATCCAATAGAAAAATTTAAGCAACTAGTCCTGTAGTATATTCTGCTACTGAGAGAGAGAGAGTGTGTCAATAAATAAATAAACAAAGCAAGGAACCCACCAAAAAAGGGTTTTGCAGATACCGTGGTATTTGACTAATGTTGTTTGAGTGTTTTTGATATACGAGTAGGTGAAAAAGTACGTGAAAATGTATGTAAGTGTGTTTAAAATGTGAAAAATATTGCTCAAAAAGAGTTACCAAACGGGCCTGCACTACTCCTATAAAATTAACAAAGCTCACTCATAGAGAGCATGATTTTACTAGGATTTCAATAATATTGGTGGTCCCGGACAAACCTAGATAATAAGCCAAATTATTGTGATTTCAAAATATATTTTGTTCAACACCGCACACTTTTGATGCGATAGTCACTCCAGAAGTATAAGTGTTCGTGGAGTGTGGAGATAAGGGCCGAGATTCAAGTCTTTAGGACAGAACTTCACACACACATACACTTAGATTAGATTACAGTAGAATTCTATTTTGAATAAAAAATATATATATATGTATATATATATTTTTTTTGTTCAATTATTAAACTCAACCGTTTTGGAAAAATTGACATTACTATTCTGACATAATTTTTTTTTTTGTTTATTTATTAGTTTGTACGATGATCCAAAGCGTGGTTCTCATGTTTGCCAGTTGCCAGTTGCCACGCTGTCTACTTAATTTAGGTACACTATAAAGTTACCCAATAAATAGGGGTGTCAATAACATATTTACTCTCATTTACCACCATTGTAGAGTTTTTATTTTTTTATATTTTGGTTGAGAAATCACCTTTGTAGAGTACTGATAGAAGAATGAAGAACACTAGTGGGTCCTCTAATTGTATGTAGGAAAGAATTTACAACATTCGTACATTTTAGGTATATATAATCTTTTGCAATTGTTTTGTTTAGGGTAAGAAACATTGATGTCGTTCAATTTTGTAATGAAAATTGTAGTGCAGTTAAGGTTGTTTTCATGGTTTTGAAACCCGAACCGTTCATTGAATTGTAAAAATGAAGGGTTCAAAATTTTTAAAGTTGAACCAAGGTCGAACTGAGGTCGAACCGTGCTGACGTCATAATTAATTTAATAATTATTTTAAATATATATAAAAAATATTAAATTTATAAAAATATAAAAATTAATAAAAAATAGAAAATTAACCTTCAGCAAGAAAAAAACAAGAATAAATCACAAGATTCACAAGTAAAAGATTGATGTTCACAAATTATTTTACACAATAAAAATGAACCCAACAATCCAATCTGGGCAGTAATTAGACCTAAAAAAAAAAATTAATAGGAAATTTCAAATTGGCATTGGTAACAATACCCAGATGATATGTTACTTGATAACTTGAGAAAAATTGGCCAAAAAATATAAATTGACATAAAAGAAAGAAGAATTAAAAAGGATAAAGTACCTTGCAAGAGCAGAGTCGAAATGAGATTGGGAGGAGGCCTGTTGAAGTTGAAGAATGGCAGATTGCCTTTCCAAGTAGGAATTGGAGTGACAACGACGAGGGAGAGAGGCAGAGATGAGAGTAAGGCGAGCTGCGATTTGAGCTGAGGTCTGTGGTGGCTGACGGCGACGAGGGAGAGAGGCAGAGATGAGAGATGTGATTGAAAGAGTGAAGAGAGTGATTGAGAGAGTGAGGTGAGTGTTTCAGGTTTCTATTTTGTTTCATGCTTATGCTCATAAGTCCAAATGACGCCGTATAGAAAAAAAAAAGAAAAAAAAAGAAAAAAAAAGAGTCCAACAGTGTTGTTTAAGGCTTGAAACAAAGGAACCGTGTGAATCGGTCACGGTTCACAAAATCGGGCGGTTGGACCGCGGTCCGTACGGGTCATTGCTTTTTTTGCATGGAATAGTTCTTCACGTTAAACAGACTGTAAAAATGGCAAGTTTGAGGTTTTTCCAATCGGACCATACGATTTGGTCCGGGTTTCAAAACCATGGTTGTTGTTGTTCCACTAAGAAAATGAAAACAATAACACGTCAAAAGCACCAATAATATGTAGAAAAATATGATTGAAACTTAGGAAAAATAAAGTTTGGTAAATTCAATAATTAAAATCATTAAGGTATTAGGGTTTGTCCACTAATATTGTTAAGTATCCACTACCAATCCAATTTAGTACACAATCGAGTAAGTAAACACACAAACTATCCAGTTGGAAGATTTATAAATAAGCTTTTATTAATAAAATTCTCTTTCGTTGATTATATTTATCAATTGTTCCAACAATTTAGTCTATAAAATAATAACTTTGCTAGAAAAACTCAAGAACATTGCATACCCTAAAGGCAATACTATGGCAAAAGTAATATCTAACAAGATTACCACATTTTATTAGAGAGATTATAAAACCCTATTCTAACAATAAGAAGATTCAAGAATAGACTTATGAAAGAATTAGAAATCAAATATCAATATAATAAAACAATTATAAAAAGAGTACAATTGAATTCAATAATCAAAATGTGAAAAACATGCTTGGATTGAATAGTGGACAACTTACAACATTGGAGATTCACCCTTAACCCTAGCGTAGGTTTTTAAGTTTCCATAGAAAATTAAAAACTTTCAAAATTAATGAAACAGGAGGTTTCCTAGCAGCCAAAAAACATGTCTGCTCTTGTATCACTTCAATATTTATAACATTCAAAACCTTAAAACACATGCTTCCCAAAAAGGAAAATATAAAATGTCATTCCCGTTTTTCAATAGTGGTCAACTTCCAGGTCAGTTTTAGCCTTTAATACGCAGATTGTGAAGTTTTGGTAAACTACAAAGTTTTAGATCTTTAAGTCTTCTTTCCGTGGCCTTAAGAATTAAGTCAATCTGATATCAGAGTAAAAAAATATGACCAAAATACTAAAAGAGGTCAAAATTTTTCCGTCTTTGGCTCAAATGAATTTCTTTCTCTCCTTTTCTGTTTCGACACATCTTTGACTCACTAAATTCTTCAAAAGCCACTTCTCAATTGATTTTCACTCGTGGATCTCTTGGCTTCATGTCTGCATACTTAACTCATCAATTTAAATCTCCTACAAGAGAAAAATACACATAATGAGTATATTTTAGAGAAAACTTGCAAACTCTTATATTTACATGTAAGTTTTGGAATAAACATAAAATAAATGTGATAATGCCTATTAAAACTAAGATAATATTGTACTTTTAAGCTATTATCAGACACCTATCATGTCCTTATTATCATCTTTAATATAGGAGTACTAAAAGCAAGTCAAAATTTTTTGTTTTGTTTTGTTTTGTTTTTTTGAGATAGTTTCAACTTATGACGTCTACTTTTAATAATAACTTTTTATAATCAGACTAAAACATCAATTAGTTTTTAGTGTAGGTGAGGATTGAACTCCAGATCTCTTATTCAATCATTAGAGACTTTACCAATTGAGCTAACTGAAACTCACAATTTTTTTTGTTTGATGAATCTTGTTAAGGAGTGTTCTATCTTAAAGACACAAATGATAGAATAATAAATATTTCAATTATGAATTATTAACTTACAAATTTATTCTTATAAAAAAAACTCACAAATTTAATGGAATGCGTTTGTTAAGAGCACACACAAGTATGCTTCAAAAGTATAAGTGCTTATGGGGTGTGGAGAGTAAGGGTTGAGGTTCAAGTTTCTAGGAGAGAGTTTCATGCACACATATACAATTAGATTAGGTTAGAGTATAATTTTATGGGAAATGAAAAAAAAGTAATTAATGTTTTGACAATTTTTTTTTATTTCCCATAAAAATGGTATCAAAACTTTCTTAAAATGGATTATTAATGAGTATCCTTAAGGCATTTGTTAGCATGACCCTAAAAAAAAGAGAGCATTTGCATTAGTATGTGTATAATAAAAAATGTATGAAGAGTAAGGATTGGAGTTCAAGTCTCTAAAAGAGAGTTTTACACACATAAACACTTAAATTAGGTTAAAGAATATTTTCTATTTTGTATCAACAAATAAAAAAAAAGCATTAAATATACATATTTAAGACCCAAAATCATCCATATCAATCAAGCTTTAAATCCTTTACTAAAATGTATTTTTTACATAGGTACCGTTTGGATTGCGTGTCTCTCATGCCCACATTTTGCATTTATTTTTATTTTTTTATTTTTATTTTAAGCTTAGTGTTCATGGGACATAAATAGTGCAAATAAACAAATGAACAATAACCCGCACGTAAACAGTAATTTTTTTTTTTTTTCAATTTTTAGCAAAATAAGCAGTATTCAAATGCACCTATAGTATAATTATGGAAATGATCATTTAGCAAATAATAATTTTAGCACTACATAAAATATCACAATTTCTACATAATTATTTTACATGTTAAATTACGACGAGTTACCTGTCACTTTAATATATGACTATTATTATTTTTTTTTTCATTACAGTCTGACACGTGGATAATTAAAACACAAATTTCCTTTTATATCTTCGTACGTTTTGTTTAGGAAAAGTTAAAAAAAAGACCGTATATGAATGCAAAGATGCTATTCCAATATTCATACACACCGTCATTCTCAAAAAAAAAAAAAAAAAAAAAAAAATTCATACACATGTAGAATACATACACATCTCGATAAGAGAGCCATAATTTTAGTTTCCCTAGAAACTGAAAAGACAATGATAAAGCCTGGGCTCGGCTGCAGTATGGAACTGCATATTTGGCTCAGTCTCTCTCTCTCTCTCCATCTATATATGTGTATCATTCTCAAAGCTGTTCCATGTCTCTGCCCCTGCTATGGTTAACATTCACATTACCTGTATAAACAGAAAAGTATAAGACAAATAAAAATAGTATTTAGGCTCTTTTCCTCTCATAAACCCAAGTTGCTGCTTTTCTTTTCTCTCTGGTCTAGTCCTATTTCCGAAGCAAAGCACAGGGACATAAAGACTGCAGCTTCTTTCTTTGCACTCTCTCTCTAGGCTATCTACTACTTGTTCCAGTTTTTTTTTTTTAATTATTTTTTGTAGCTCTCTTTTTTTCTCTCAACTGTCTTGTCTGACTGTCTTTTTCTCAAGTGCCCTAGGCTTCTCCACTGGTCTTAAACAAACTTTGCAGGCTTTACAAGCCTCACCACACATTATACACACACTCTCGCTCTCTCTGAGGTATCTGCCATAGATATAAAAGAACCCACAGAAGTCCCTGCAAAAGCTTTCACAAACTTTCTCTCTTAAGTCTTAACATACCCAACACACCAAACAAAGCTATTAAACCCAACCAACCATCCCAAAAGCAACCCAAACTCAAAACCCCACTCTCTCTCTCTCTCTCTCATGGACTTCCATCTGAAGCAATGGAGAAACTACCAGCATGAGTCAGAACAACAACAACAACATTCCGTAAAGATACCAAAACTTCTCCTTGAGCCCCATCAACAACAACAACAACAACAACAACAACAGCAGCAGCCACAAATACAAGCATCTGCCTCTGCTCTCCCTCTGTTTGTACCTGAACCCAACAGCAAAATCAGCTCTTTGTCAGCTTATCCTGATTCAACATTAGCTAGTACCAGATTTCCCAGTAAGTTAGTTCTCTTTTCCTCTTTATTGTGGGACAGAAACAAACTCAGTAAGCTTAAGTTGTTGGAAGTGAAAGTTTTTAACAACCTTTCCTCTTTCAGTTTTGATGAGCTTTGATCCTTATCTTTTCTGTCTTTTTTATTTTTTGTGTCTTCTAGGAATGAGTAGCTATTTCAGTTTGGCGCAGTGGCAGGAGCTTGAACTACAGGCTTTGATATATAGGTACATGTTGGCAGGTACTGCTGTTCCTCCTGAGCTGCTTCAGCCCATCAAGAAAAGTCTTCATATTTCACCTTACTTCCTCCATCACCCTCTTCAACATTATCCACATTTTCAGCCTGCTTGTAAGTTCTCATTCCTCATAAAAAAAGATTTACCTTTTAATTATCTGTAACTTTTTTTTTTTTTGGCGTAAATAAATTTGATGCCACTTGAGTGCATTTGAACTTAAATCTTTTTCTTGAGTACTAGATCTTGCTCATTTCATTCATTACATGTTTTCAAACTTTTAATGTGACACAAAGTACTTTTTTAAACTCAAGTACTTTCTGATTTTGTTAAATCATTCTATTCTATGATGACTTACATATGCCTGATTTATTAATGAACTGTACACATGCCTAAGATTCTATATAATTTGTTTGACTTGGTTAGTGTTCAAAGGCTATTGTTTTTTGCTATTGCATTAAAATACTTGAACTGAGCTGAGCCTGAGCTTGAACTAATTAATGAACATGTTGTTGTGTCAGTGTTTCAATCTGGGTATTGGGGAAGAGGTGCCATGGATCCAGAGCCAGGGCGTTGCCGGAGGACAGACGGCAAGAAATGGAGGTGCTCGAGGGACGTGGTGGCCGGCCAGAAGTACTGTGAGCGCCATGTGCACCGTGGACGAAACCGTTCAAGAAAGCCTGTGGAAATCCCCACACCCATGACCTCTGTTACTTCTTCTTCTTCTACTACTACTACTACTACTACTGCTATTGCTGGTTGTGGTGGGACTTTCGAAGCCACCACAACAGTGGCTAGTGGGACTCCTTTTGCTCTTTCAGGCCCATCTCCTTCCATTGATCTCCTTCACCTTAATCAAAGGTAATCCATCATCAAATCTTTTGTGTTTCAACTTTTGGGTTTGATTAGTACTGTACACTGTTCCACTTAGTTTATGGATTGGATCATTATTGTTAAACGGAGAAATGAAATTGGTATTAAGCATGTGCCATATAATTAATTACTATTACAATTTTAAGTACACATAATATATGCTTGCCCCCCAAAAAAGAAGTGAAAAAAGAAACTAACAGCATCAAATCAAAATAGTTCGATTTTGTTGGGACTTTTTTCTTTTTAAGATTTTCTGTCGATGTTATTGAAAGAAATACGACCTTGGATTTGGTCGGATCTAAATGGAATATGTGTAGGCATGTGACACCTCCTCGGGAGGGACCCCCTCAATGAAGGCCTGGCTGATATGTTTCAGGTGTGGGAAACGACTAGATTCCTTGCAAACCAACCCCAACCTTTGCTTTTGAACCCAAATACATGGTGTTTCTGTTTATGCTCTTCAATGCTTTTTCTTTATGTTGTTCTTTGCTTGATTTTTGTTGTTGTATCATGTTCTTTTGTCCCTTGTAGTTCCATAGGGTCCAGAACTGAGAACAAGAGTGGTCTCTTCGAATCCCAACATGAGGTATCTGCAGATGGTAAATCTGATGGCCACGTTCTGCGCCATTTTTTCGATGACTGGCCGCGATCACTTCAAGAATCTGATAATCCCGGAAGCAATTCTAGCCCCATGAATTCTGCCACTTGCCTCTCAATTTCAATGCCTGGAAATTCATCGTCGGATGTGTCGTTAAAATTGTCCACGGGCATCGGAGAAGAGCCTGGCTCCAGGGATAGCAATGCAGAGTCGGAGCAACCACAATTGAATTGGGCTTCTGGGTGGGCAACAAATCATGTTTCTTCAATGGGGGGCCCGCTAGCGGAGGCATTGAGATCTTCAACCTCAAATTCATCACCAACGAGTGTTCTTCATCAGTTGCCCCGTGGTTCTGCCTCTGAGACTAGCTTTGTCAGCACTTGAATTTTGCTGGGATTTTGAAAAATTAAATAATGTGGTTCTGTTTCCGCAATTTCATTTCCTTTCTCGTGGTTGTTTCTGGACAGCTTAACATCCTTCTCATAATCAACTCTAGTATAAATTGCATGGACTTTCTTGTTTGAATGTTTAAACCAGAAAAAAAACGCTCAAGGCGTATCATCTCTACCATCAACGCTGAATTTTAAGAAATTGAATGAGTTGGATCATGAGCATGCAATTCATACTTTGGTGCGCACTTCTAAGATTATAGTAACTGGTAGGCAATAAATACCCTCACAGACTAGGACATTAAGCATGCAAGCACACCTGTATAGCCCCATATCTTGATTTTTATTAGATGGATGCATTAGAGCATTACAATGCATTGCGTGCTATACATCAAAAATGTCTATGCTGAAATCCACAGTGCTGAACATAATGTAGCTTGAAAATTACAACTGAAACATATACAGAATGCCACAGATCTGCTCACAAAGGACTGGTCCCGTGCGCCGCATGGAAATGCAAAATTTACAAGGATGGAACCATTGTAAGAATTAGATCAGTGTTTAACAGGTTGCAGTTCATCCTCCACTAAAGCATAGACCACTGCTGTTCTACAAGGTGCATATACTAAGAAAGAACGAGGCCGCTTATCATACCATCCATCCTGCTCACGTGACTATAAAAGATTAAACCTTCATTCAATACAGGGAGGAAAAAAAAAGAGAGGAAGAAATAAAGAGGAAAACAGTAAAAGACTAAAGTTATCTTGAGAATGTTCTTACAAAGCTGAAGTACTCAGCACTGTGATCAATCCTATTGAAGCCTCCAAATATCGCATCGTCTGAATCCAAAACAATCTGCGAGAAGGGACAATGTTTTTTTTTTGGTTGAAAGAAATGAACAAAAGTAATCATACATAACTTGAAAAGGAAACAGCAAACTAGAATTGGTCTACAAAAAAATCAAATAAGTCAGGATCAACACAGGCATTGGACAAAAACGAGACCTGTTTCTACATGCGCGTGATTTTACAAAGTTAAATTGTCCACCAAAAATGGCTCACAATATTTCCAATCATGCACAAACCAGCACATCAAAAGACTATACATCCTTTAGATTAGCAAAACTCCAGCCAAATTGAACAAACTGACTCATCTCTTAAATTTATGAAAAGCCAGGTGAAAGAATTAGTTAGCAACAGCATCTAATATGATCGAAAGCCATGCATTGCACTTTATGCGCATGATCCTTTTCTTGAAGTATTTGCACAGTATTTCATAATTTAGAACGTAACCAAGATCTTTGGTGCTGAAAAATGCAGCTTCCAAAAAAAAATCAAAGCTGGTGACCACAGGAAAGGTATCTGGTTCCTTAAATCTGGCAGATATTACCTAAAATTACCCTTCATATGGAAGCCAAAAGTTTGTACACAGAATTGACAAAATTTAAACTCCAGATGCAGCTCAAAAATAGTCAGTGACCACTGGACAGGGTATATAATTGATGAAAATCTTGAACAGATCACAGCTTGATACCCTTCTTGCTTTTATGCTATTAAGGTTATAGGGCAATCAATCTCTCACTCAAACGTTTTGATATTACATTTTAAATCAAATTTTGTGCCTGAGAAAGAATTACCAGTAACAAAATGCAATATAGATGATAATTAAAACGTCAATCCTAGAAAAGTATATATGAGAAGGCAGAATGACCAAAGTATATTTAGCGACCCAGTCTGCTATGTTACCAACCAAAAAAGAGGAAGTCTCTTCACTTGCAAAAAAATACAGTCTCTGTACCTTATATTTTCCTGGCTTGAAGCAGCCCACTTGGTAGTCTGAGTAGCTGTTGGTCCAATGAAAATTAAAGACAAAGACAAGGTTCCCCCTTTCAAAGACAATAACCTTGTCTCCTTCGTCCTTGCGCGATACATATTGGTGCTCAGAAGTCATGAACTGTGTCAACATTTAACATTTAAAACCACCGAATCATTTTCCATTCTAAAAGTAGAAAAGTCTGCAGTTACATCAATTTCAAATAATGATGAAATTTAATTCAAAACCTAGCATCCACAAATAGCCAATTACTTAGCAAAATCAACAGTCATCAAAATCTATGTATCAAGAATGACAAAATGAAGCTATTACTAATATCTCCTAGGAAGAACTTTTGCCCCAGTAGAAGTCTTTAATCACCAGATTTGGGTGAAAGATAACTCCTTTAGATATGTAAAATGTGATTTGCAGAGGGCAAAGCAAAAATATAGATTTATGAATAAATCACCTTAATGAAGATTTAAGAGGGAATGGAATTAATACTAAAAGCCTTAAACTATTTACTGTATCACAAATTTCAGGAACCAAAAGGATCTATACACCCTCTTTCTCTCCTTTGGTCCTGTCCTCTCCGTTTTCATCATTTAGTGGACCATGCGAAATCTTAAAGCCCATCTGAACAGAGAATCCACAAAGACCATAGCTTTTTAGTATGGATCTTGAATCCACAGCCTTATCTTCGATCCTGTTCTTGCAGGGATGAGTAAAGCTCAATTGACCTTTGTGTTGGTATTTGTTAGTTTGGGACTTTTTTTTTTTTCAATCCAAGATTTAAAACAGAATATAGAGGAATTGTAAAGTATGAAATAATTCAATAAAAAAGAAATTTCTATTCTCTCTCTGCCCTCCCTTCCCCCTCTTTTGGTTGAAACAATCAATAAAAAAGGTTTTTTGTTTTTTTGGAACCTTGATTAGATTTAATTGAATCCAAAATTACTAGAATAAGAATGAAAGAACTATTTCGATTCCAAGTGATATCCTTCCAAATGGGATTAGAACACTTTTATTATTGATTGTATACTGTTCTCTTCATTTTCTTATCCTTCTTCTTTTCCTGTAAGCCCTGTCTTGTCTTCTCTTAGTTGAAGAAATATTTGGAAAATAAAAGAGCAAGTACAGAAATTGGTAACAACCCCCTACAGAGATCTGTATGAGACATCATCTTGGGCTTTGAATTTCTCACAAAATATTTGTACTGTTACACAACCTTACCTAATGTAGAAATCAACACGGGCAAAATACCTAGACTCAAATAGACAATCAGGGCCTTGGCAACTGAAACGAAACAGATCTTTATATTTCAGCAAAGAAAAAACTTACACCATAAGTTTCTTCTATATGCTGCATTGCCCGGTCAAATTCTTGCATTCCACGATATCTTAGATATTCTGCATCTCCCTGGGTGTATATAAATAATGAGCGCAGACATAATAGATTTCAGATTATAAAATGTCCATAGAACAAATAATCTCAGAAATTTAAAAAAGGATGTACATTTTTTGTAATGAACATGTGCAATTAGTTTGCAGTGGAATGTTTAGTGTGACCTGGATACATTGCAATTAACCTAAAAATTTTTGCAGTGGAATGTTAGTGTGACCTGGATACATTGCAATTAACCTAAAAATTGGTGCTTAGCGGATAACGAAAACCAGTAATAATCACACTTTAGAAAGAAACTTACAAGATCAAATCTACGCCTGCATTTATCGTAACTGTTATTGTTCCCAGGAATTATTCTGCCATCAGGAAGATGTTGATCACCCCTTGGAAAATCAATCCACTCTGACACCAACAAAAAAAAACCATCAGATCTACATGTTTTGAGAACCATGAAATCAAACAATCTCAATTAAAATCATAAACTGAGGAAAATACAAACAAATTGACCTATACTCACCAGGATGTCCAAATTCATTTCCCATGAAATTCAAATAACCCTCTCCACCCAATCCCATAGTAATTAGCCTGATCATTTTGTGTAATGCTATTCCACGATCAACAAGGGGAGTTGATGGTCTGTCTAAAGCCATGAATTCATACATATCCTGAAAGAGGGATCAGAATATAAGATGAAAAACTCTTAACAATACAGATCTCACGAGTCTAATCTCATAAACTTGTGTTTGTGACACAAACTTCTTCAAAAATGCTGTAAAACAGAATTGCATTATATATATGGAACTCTTTGATTGATCCAGGAGCTGGGTTTCACCGATTGTTCATCCTTTTTCGTTTTCCTAGCTTCTCTTAGACTTTCTGTATGATTTCTTTGCATCGTATGTCCCGTGTTCATTATCATGTACTTTTTGTCTAATAAAATTGCTTCATTACTTATTAGAAAAAATAAATATGGAGCTTGTTATTCAGAGAAGTGAACAAGAGAGAGTGGTAGCGTGGCAATTGCAGAGGAAGAAAAAAACTTCTCTTTGTTAATTTTGTATTTCTGAGAGAGAGTAGCATTGGGTGTATTGGGGTTTGGGTGAAGTGAAAGTTCCATTACACCATTTGTATTCTCCACATTTGTTAGTAAAATTTCTCTTAGTTCCCGCCCGTGGACGCACACTAAAAGCCGAACCACTTAAAATTTTGACGTTCTCTCTTGTGTGTGTTTGTGTATATTTTCTTTCCATTTTATCTTTGTTCCTATTATTATTTTTTGAGATCTTTCTAAAGCTCATAATATTTTCACAATCAATCTTGTGTGGGAGTGCTATCTGAAGGCATTTTCCTACAACAATTTGGTAATAGAGCTTTCGCTATTACAACATAAGTTTGGGTCATGAGATCACAAATCATTAACATTTGCGTTCATAGTAGATTCCACTACAGATGTTCTGTTAAGTTTCTAACCTCTCCCTTCCTTTTTCCAATTTTCTCTTCTCCTAGTTAGTGATTAGATTTGTAACGATCCAGATCTCAACATGTTACTAAAATTAAAACGTACCACGACAGAATCATTGACCATGAATCCTCATCAAAACTTATTCCTCCTATCCCATCCTGTTCTTATTTTTAACATCATTTTTTTAAGTACTTACATAATTTGTGGTAGCATCCATGCCCACAATAGTGCAGTTTTTTTTAATGAATAATAAAAAATCATGAAATTGTATCTTAGAAAAGTCATAATATTCTTGGATTACATAAGTGGTACCAAGTCATGCTCTCATTTAGCAACAAGATACTGTCCAAACATGCTGAAAGCATAGAAAATATTTTTCTTTAAAATTATTGCACCAAAATCACAAGTACATTTTTAGATTTATTTACAGTATAAGTAATAACTAACCTTGTCCATCAACCAGAATGCAATTGTCTTGTCACCAACAAGAGCTTGGTCATGACTTTCAGCATAAGAAACGCACTTCTCTAACCACCTTCTGTTGGTGAGAGTGTGAATAATATCATCCATTCTCCAATCCTCATCCTTCTTCCTACAAAATTACCAAGAATGGGGGAAAAAGTATTTTAAGTTAGATATGTAACAGTTACACAATGGCCTTAGGCCTTTCCTTGGGTGGTAAAAGACAGGTAGGCTTGGGTATCTCTGGGGATTGCATTGCACGCTACTCTTGGAGTTGAGCAATTATTGTTATAAAAAGGCCGTCGTAGTGCACAAGGCTCCTACTTCCATAAGGCCTGAGATAATTGTTAATAAACCTGAACACCAATTTTTGAGAGTAACAATAACTTAATAATTGATTAAGGAAATGAATGACAGAGCTATAATTAGTGTAAGTATCACAACTGAGTTTTCTATTACTATAGATTTGTATCAAGGATCAACATTAAGTTCATATCTCTTTGCACTAGAGATGGATGAGCCAACTAAATTGGTTCAAGAAAAAGTTCCTTAGCATATGCTTTTTGAAGATGATATAATTTTTTAGTGGATAAAACTAGAGGTGGAGTTAATGTCAAGTTTGAAATTTGGCGAACTAAAGGCTTTCGATTAAGTAGGACAAAAACAAAAGACCTGAAATGTAAGTTTAGTAAAAGCAGAAATAAGGGTGAAGGGGTGGTAAGACTCGACGGCCAAGAGATAGCAAAGAGAGAGAGCTTTTGAAATCTTGGATCAATAATTCATAAAGATGGAGAGATTAAAGAGGATGTGAATTATAAGATAAGAGCATGATGGATGAAGTAGAGAAATGAGTCAAGATTTTTTTTGTGACTATAGAATACCAATCAAGTTAAAGGGAAATTATAAAAGACTGCTATAAGACTAGCTATACTTTATTGTAGTGAATGTTGGTTTGTTAAGAAGCAACATTTCATAAATTGAGTGTAGCTAAAATGAGAATGTTAAGATGGATAAGCGGAAATACACAAAAAGATGGCATTTCAAAATGAGAAAATTCATTTAAAGATAGGGGTGATCACTATTGAAGAAAAGAACATTGAGTCACTTCAGATGGTTTGGTCTCGTTCGGATAAGAGTGATTAATGCACCAGTGAGAGAGTGAGTTGCTTCAAGTTGAGGGAACAAAAAAGGTAGAGGAAAACCAAAAATAACATTTGTAGAGATAGTAAAAAAGAACATATTAATTAAGGAAGTAATAAAGAGTATGACTTGGATAGAATAGAATGGTGGAAAAGAATACATATAGCCAACCTTGACTAATCTATCTTGACTCCAAAAAATTGGGAATAAGGCTAATTGTTTATCAAAAGGAAACTAGCAACATGGATAAGGAAAACCTACAGCAGAATTACATGATTGTGAACACAAAATTGCTGCAACATGGTCACAATACTGGCACAACATTGTTTAGGTTACAAGCTAACTTGACCCTTATTTTAATGTACTATCCTAGATTTTACAGTCTCCTAGATTTTACAGTCACTTAGCTTTCTTTCCTTTTACCATCTAAGTATAGCATTCTTTAGAATGTAGCAGGGAAGCTCTTATGTGCATTTCTATTTATGAAGAACACTCACCCATCCATCCACACTCATAAAACCCACATCGCATTCATATTGCTTCTACAAGCTTCCATTAATAAATTACACTCACTCCTATGCTGATGTGTTTGTCAAGAGGTGTGCGATTAAATCTAAAGTCACAATCACCTAGAAGTGAGTTTTTCAAACCATGAATATTGTGATGAGATTTGGTAAGTGCATCTCACTTGATAACATTATAAGCTACTGCATTCTCCAAATCTCCAACACTAAGAAACTTTTTCTTCTGATAATTGTCACCTTTGGCTGACACTATATTAGGTGTCTTATGTATAAATAAACAATGGTGTGTATTTTCCATGTGCCTCAATTTCTTACCTTTCTTTTTCAATTTCTTTTGGCATGATTTGTTATCTACATATAAATAATTACTTCCATGCCAATTGCAATCTTCAAAAATTAATTTGCAAAAGAATTCTTGTGTGGTAGTCAAATGGTATCATCTTAGCTTGAATATGAAGAATGGGTTTTTTAATTTGTTAAAAGAATTTCATAGGAAGATAAAATGTGTTTTAGGAGTTATTATGGACACGTACTTGAGAAGCTCTATCCATTTATCAGCAATAGCCATGTGAAGGCGGTAATCAAAGCCAACACCACCATCTTGAACAGGAATGCAGAATGCTGGCATTCCACTGACCTGTAATGAACAAAATTTTTCAGTGCATGCAGAACAAAATGATTATCAAGAGACTTCAGGGTTATAGCTTCTGTTTATGCCCTTCCTTTGTTTTCAGATCCACACCCCCCCCCCCCCCCCCTTTCTTTTGCAGCATTCAGTTTGTTTAATCATCATCACAATCCAAATAGTTTAGTCTATTAAAGTCGTCCTAAAAGATCTCTACAATCACCCAAGTACTGTAGCATTCACAATTCATACTATAGTGTGCGCTGCTAAGGGAACTTAATTGATATCCCACATTCGTTACAATATTAATTTGGCGAGATTTCCTTCTTAAAGGAGAACGAATTCTAATTTAATTAAAATAAGAAAGAGAAATGGCTTTATTTGAATGCCAATTTTCCGTCCACCCTTAATATTTGGGCTAAGGTGCAATTGGTCATCAATCACTGATATAAAATGTACTCCTGTTCCCATTTTTGCAAGAGTTGAAATGACGGGGCCTTTTTTACATAAGTAAAGGTGAGTTCTCCTCGGTTTCTAATATGGGTGCCCCTGAGGGCACCCTGAACTTCTACCCTTTGGGCTCCTATTGCAAGCAATAAAATGTCAGAGGGTCACACAATCCAAATAGTGGTGAACTTAACATTCAAAGCAATCAATTATATCTAGAAAAGAGAGAGAAAAATAAGCATTCCAAGGTCAACACTAAGATGACTAGATGAGTATTCACAGTTAACTGTTGTAAAGAACTTTCAGCTAAATCGAAATGAAGGCTAAAGAAGTGAAAGATAGCTTGCAGTAACTTAACCCTGTAGGAGATGGTTTTAGTCAGATATAAACTACTAGATTTGCTTTAAACATTCTGCATTAAGAGAAAATGACTTGGAAGATATAGAGGGTGCTTAGCATGATGACATACATCTTCACCAATACTAACAGCCTCAGGGAAAAGTCCATGAATGACATCATTGACCAGCATCAGGTAAACCACAGCATCTACATCAGTTGCCAATCCAAAGTACTCAGAATAATTTCCAGTAAATGCTACCTACATAAAGAACAGGAACAAAAGGTATTGTCACAGCCAATACAATAGTAGAACATCAAGTGAAGTAGAGACAAAATGTAAACAAATTTTAGAATCTATATTATATGATAGCAGACCATGCAACATGATGTAGGACAGAATATGGGAGATTATTTTTATCGTCTGTTTATTTTTTTGAATCTTTATGAAATTTTTGTTATTTTAGTTATAGGGTTATTATTTCCTTGTGTTTTTAAGGCTTTCCTAGTCAAATTAGAGTCCTATTATGGCTGGGAATCAATTAGGATCAATTTAGGAATATTTTGACTAGCAAAATATGTTTTATGGAGCCTTTAAAAAGGCTCACAAGATGTAAAACGAAATTAACCATTTACATTCATTAAATTGAGGTTTTTATTATTTCTGGTGGACTCCAGTGTTCTTCCTTGTGGATTCAATGAGCCCCCTTATGGATTTAAGGGTTTTGTTAAGCTAGAACAAGATCTAACCCTTATTGCATTTCCGTTCTGCATCAATTAGCATTGGAGCTTCTTAGTATCCTGATATCTAGCCTACTTTGTTTTCCGTTCTGCCTCACAACTAGTATTATAGAATCTATCAACATCTGAAAATATACCCAAATTTTAGGAGTGCCTGTAAGGAGGTCGTTTCACATTTTAAAATATACAAATAGCTACCATTACAAATTATTTTTATTCCCATATGTAGTATATTGCCCTTCTAGTAAGACACAATTTCCCAAACCTGATAATTATCCTTAAAGCATGTAACCAACTCATCATACCACATTGAGAAACACAAAGTTATGTTCCCAATTATAAATGATAAAATACCTGCAGTCCATGGTGAGTGTACATCATTGATGTCACACCATCAAATCTGAACCCATCAAATTTGTATTCTTCAAGCCACCATCTTGCGTTTGAGAGAAGAAACCTTAGTACCTAATCAAAACAAAAAAGAATTAATTCCTGTTAACTATTGGTTAAAGAAAAAAAAAATAAAGACAAAATTCATCACCATATATATGCACACTTTTTTTTCTGAGTTAAAAAAAATAGCACATACTTCCCAGCTTCCATAATTGAAGAGGCGAGAATCCCACATCCAATGATATCCACGTGACCCAGAGTGGAAATAATGACCATCAGTTCCATCGAACGAGTTCAGTCCATCTAACACATTATTTGATGCATGGCTGGATTTGTTAAATATACAGAGTCAGACATAAGAAGACAAGAGTATAATCAAATGCACAAATTTGTGGAATACATGTGGCAAAAATAATGTCGACTGTCATTAATAGCACAGAACAATGCGAAACCTACAGTATCAGAGTATGGTTGCACATCAAACTTACCAACTACTCCAAATGAAAAACACTAAACTGTGTACTTGAAAGCTATTTTCACTAAAGAGTAGTGATTGTTGCTCGCAGTGTGTATGTACACTGTGCAACAGGAATTAATGTTTGCCAATTCCCATTGCTTGCATCAACAGGGAGAAGGTGGGGAGGGAGAGCAAGAAAACATTTGTGAGTATCTATAAGACTACACACCTGTATATGACCTATTATGGAAGACATTCTGAGTATGAATTAGATGAACCCAGATATGACCAAGACTAGCTCAACCACCGGAAACTTGGCTGCCTTTCACAAATTGTTTGGTATAGATCACTAATAGTTACTTATGTCGGTAATGAGTTTCTTGATTCCCTTTTTTCTTGTCTAATTATATATATCCACAATCTTCTATTTTTTTTTTGGGAGGAGCATTTGTTATCTAACTTTCCCATACTACCCTTTCCTACACTTTTCTCTTCCCCCTTATAGATGTTTAAAATGATAAGCGCTTAGACAAAAAGAAACTGAAGAGAACATTCTTAACACTGCATGCCATCAAGAACTAAGCATCTTTTAACAACTTAGAAGGAAAAGAAATAAAGTCCAACCCAGAATGAAAAGCACCCGAGAGGACAAATTATATAAAATTGCCTGGTTTTGATGCATTCAGCATCGATGTCTGTCAGGAATTGAATATGTACAAAATAGGGAAACTTGACATCTGCATACTCTCAGTGATCAACAATAAAAATAGTCTAATTAAAAATGGCTAAAACAATTTAAGATGATTGGAATTATTAAAACAATAACAAATGCATAAATGACACAGTAGCACCTAAGCAGTGTGTGGTTTCACCCTCAAATCATTCTTGACAGTTCCAAGTTCACTCAAAGAACTGAATTGACAACCCAACTCAACAAGATCTTCAATCCAAACTACTAGGGTTCAGCGAAACAAGTCCTCCAATCCCAACTTATGGTGGTCAAAATTATTCACCATTTGGCTCTATCTAAGAGAATATCCTCCGTTAAAAGACTTTAGTGACTAGTTCATCCCCCAAAAAGAAGAATAAAAAACAAAAACAAAAGGAATTTCATTGTCTACATGGTTGCAATTTGATAGTATTCTGAGGGAACTGCAAAATTATAATTGGTATTGATTAGCATCTAGAAGATTCAAGCTTTTTAGATAATAATTTGAGACTATTACACACACACAAAGACATTAATATATATGGAAAAGCGCACATGTACACATTCTTTTTCAAATTGGTCTACATGTAGCAATATGATTTTTCATCCACCATAAAAACACATAACTCATCAAAACACAATACCATAACAAGCTTCCTGAAAAGATTATATCCCATTAACCCAACATTACCTATGAACAATATCCATGAGAACAAGTAGACCTAGCTCATGGGCTTTATCTATCAGAGACTTAAGATCGTCTGGAGTTCCACAACGGCTGCTAGGTGCAAAAAAATTTGTGACGTGGTACCTGCAGCACATGAAAGAAAATTCAAGTATATCTATCAAAAGTTTATCCAGGAATAAAGAGCAATCAATTCACTAAAAACACCACATTCTAGATGAATACTGCCTTGTCTACCCATCTGAAGAATTTTATTGAAAGTATAAACCGTATAACAAACAAACATCAAACCGAGTACATGTGACACTTCAAAACTATTACCCAAAGCTAGCATAATATGAATGCTCTTGAATAGCCATGATCTGAACCGCATTATAACCAAGTTTTTTAATGCGCGGCAGCACATCGTCTCTGAAGTCGGCATATGTGTTGATTTTTGGCTCCTACATTTCACAGTTAATAACATTGTGAGGTTCAGTAAAAATAATTTTTATAAATAATAAAAAAAACCTTTGAACTAAATGGAAGAAAGAGGAAGACGTGTGAGAGGGGTCATGTCACAATTTTCCTTAAAGTGGTTCCTCGAACGTTACTATTTACAATAAATATGACTGCTTAACAAAAAGGATGCTAAACACGGTTAACATCATTAAAGATCCCATTTATTGGTTATATTCCAATGGAAGACTTACCAGAGAATATTTGAATTTTTCTTCTGATAATTTTGCTCATATGAAGGAAAACTGAAAGGTTGGTGCATTGATGTTAGCCTATCAATGCACATAACAATTAATGTTTCTGCTTTAGGAATGGTGCCTAATGCAAATATATTTGGCACATAATGTCTCGAATGAGAAGAGAAAAAAAAAAGTATCACACAATTGCTTGGAGACCTGTTTAACATAAAGTAATAAGAGTATTTGTGGAAATAAAGCTCTAAACTTTCAAGATGCATAATACCCAGAAACATGGATGACAATTTTTTATGTAGCAAAAGTGCCATGGAGCAGCATTTATAGCTTTGATCATGGGTCCTAATTCGTTCGCTCTGTACATTGGACTAAGAACTTCCTTCAATGATCAAAATTAATAATTAACAGTAAACAAATTTTCCTCTAGAGGATAGGGAAGATTCATTATTAGTTATCAAAATGGTCAATCATGTAATTCAGGTCAGCTGCATATGAGCTTTGGACATAAGAGAAATAGATAGCTCTCAGATACTATGTTATTAGCTTCTATTAATTTCTTTAGATTTTTCCAAAATACTTTGCAATATATAAAGTTTTAAATGCAAGAGCATCATAAAAAATGTTGGCAGATTGAACTGTTAATAACAAGTTATTGCATTCAAGAGAGAAGGAGGAGATGCACACCGTACTACTCATTCCGACGTGCGCTTCATATATCCTAAGTGATTTAGGTCTTTTCGGCTGAGGATGTTTAAATACATACTTTTCCTGTAACAAGTGAACAACGAGCATCATTAAAACAAAAAAAAAAAGCAAATCAACTAAGTATACCATATATAAATTTTGGTGATATTAATACAACCATTCATCCATGAACAATTATAGCACAGCATAAGAGGCAAGTAAGTTGATGTCAATGAACTCTAGATCAACTAGCACCTCCTCCCCTTATAAAGTTCTAGGTGGAGGCTGGGAATGTAGGTTCAAGTCCCATTAGGTGCACGTGTAACTTACAAATCAAAAAATTAGTCAAGTAAATTGATGAGTTTTGAATTAGGCAAGTACTGAAAATCATATTGGATTTCAATTTTCTGATGGGACCTATTTTGTTTCAACATTCTGGAATCTTATTCAATAATTCCTAAATTATTGCAGACCATTTCAAATACAGATGTTACTACTGTCTTTGTTCTACCTTGGATTCCTTGATATTGTCATTTTTGTTTCAAAGGTAAAATGTTTTATTCAATCAAGAGGCTGAAAATATGATGAGCACTTTGTAATTAGAAATATTGAATTTTCATTATTACTCAAGACAAAGAAGGACAAAAACACTGCAGAACCATACCTCTTCAGGCGGATCATAGTATATGCCATTATAAGGAATTTCAGCTGGAGCCTGTACAGAGAACTTGATCCAAGCAGGAATGGAGTCCTTAATGCCAGATGGAGTATCCATGCGGATCTAGAGTTCATGATTGAGAGAGTTATTTGACAGCAGTTGCATATAAAAAGAAAATTATTCAGCCAATCCCTAACAAACCAACTATGTATCTCCTATTTTGCCTTCACCTTCTGAGGCATCTCCAATATGGTATTGAGTTACTAAGGTGATTAGTATTTTCCAGCTACGTTTTGTGAAAAGTTGGACACTGCCAAAAGAAATGCTTATGTCATTTTGGAGTTGTAGTGAAAAGAAAGGCAAGGCTATCTTAAAGGTGGACCAGCAAAATGGGATGCCCAATAGTCATTTATCTTAGAGGTTAAAAAGTAATGAAGATGTATTAATGGAGGCTCTCAGTAAAGAATCAAGCTATTTCTTCTTCCCTGGTTCTGAAACTTCAAATTATTTCCATACGATTTGGAGCTTATCATCATGCATATCACAATTTATAAACTATTTACTATAAAAGAAAAATAAGCATGCCAGTGCTCTACGTATATTTTTGTAGAAATTTTAGATTCTATTTTCATCATAATTAATGCCATATAATACAAAGGTAACATTTGCAAAATATGTTTTTTTAATAGGTGATAATATGGCAAGTTCACAGGCCATTGTAATGAAGAGTACCTTTAACAGACAGTAGCCTCATCTCATCCAGTAAGATTTTACATAACAAACAAGTTAGTAGAACCTTGGAAACCTACTTGTATACTAAGAAACTATCCTTATACATGGTTCATAACCAGTTTTGGTGAATGTTTATTCTCACTTTCAGAAAACTGCAACTTTTTTATTCAATTGGGAAAGAGTTCAAGAAGCAATAAGTACAGAAACTAAAATCAAATCACCAAAATCCTTCAGAGAAGACTCATTAGGGGAGAATGTTACCTTCACTTGAGAACCATGTGGGATTGGTGGAGAACCGTCTGCATTGTTTGGCAAAAAGATCTCCCAGACACCAAACTCATTCTGTTTGCATACAATTAATGAATTTTTCTGACAACAAACAGGAACAGAAATCTATATACTACAAAAGTGTAGGATAAGTGGACAGACAGTCATACCCAGTAAACATTACAGTCAAATTGATTTTAAACATGGTTACTGGCCTTTTCTTCTATTCTAGAGCTTGCATGATAAGCTAATAGGGGATCCAATCTGCTAGACATGTATGCGATCAAAATGAAGGCGTGGTTTTCTCTTTTGGTAATACAGCATATACAATATAAATAATAGAAAGTGAGCTTTTTTTTATTTTATTTTTTTCAATAAGTAATTGGGAGTCAGCTGTTTATGTTAATATATTAATTAATCTCCTTTCTTATCTTTTTTTTCCACATTACCCTAATTTACAAAAATGATACTGAATAAGTATGCAAATAATGTGTGTACTTGCTTGTGTATCCTTAACAAATTTATCTGTAATTTTATTATAAGACTCGAGTAAATTTAGTACCAAAAAAGTTGTGTATGCATTGAAGGGGAGGAGGGGGGGGGGGGGGGGGGAGATGAGAGCTATAGATCCTTAATTAGCCAAAAACATGTTTGCCACAACTATTCAAAATTTCAAATTTGCTAAGATTTCATCCTTTGGGGGAAAAAAAAAAAAAAAAAAATCAAATCAAAACAAAACAAACAACAAAGGCAACATACCCGGGTCATAACATCGGCGTTAGGATTCCAGTTGTTAAAATCCCCAATCAAGGCTGCTGACTGCAAAATGCATTTAATGGTCATGCTTTGTAAGTAAGAGGGAAAAACAATAAGCAAATACTTCAAATATGATGGTCAAGGACCACAACTTAAAGTCGAAACAATTTGTGCTTCAAGCTGATTGTCATTATTATCAGAAATAAGTGACTCTCATTGAATCAGATCAGAGCTTCCAACCAATTGGGGAAAACAGAACATATCAAGATTATCCAAATTATTTATGATCATCTCAACTCATAAAACCCTACACAAGCCTCACCAGATAACTGTGTTAACGGTGTTGAAAACCCATAACCTTATTGAATACTTTTAAGGTCCTCATCCCAATCACTAAAATAAATGCTCAAAATGGGAGAGATCAAAGTGTATTCCCATTCCCCAAGGCCTATTCCATTCGGTTTCCATTCATCTTTCATTTGCCTCTTTAGGTTCCCTCTTAGACTTCTCAATGCTTTTAATTTTATGACATAATTTCAATTTTTTTCCTTCTCGGGTGCCCTTTTCCATAATCCCTACACACTAGGGTTGTGCCCTTCAATAAGCTTTTTTAGTTATTAAAATTAGATAAATGTTAGTTTAAGCGTTTAAAATAAATCATACTATGTTCTTGGAGCTTATATATTCCAACATACCTAGAAGGGCAGGGGGTGAAAGGATGTTATGGAAATTGAAAGGTGGCGGTGTCTTTACTGTTGACTCTTATTACAAAGCTATCCAAGGTGCATCACCAAACTCTTTCCCTTGGAGGAGTATTTGGTGTACCAAGGCCCCTAAGAGGGTTTTCTTCTTTGACTGGATTGCTGTCAGAGGATTGTGATAATCTTATCAAGCACAGATTTACCCTAGTTGGGTGGTGCTGTATGTGTCAACGTAGAGGGGAGACGGTAGACCATTTGTTGATCCATTGTGATGTTGCTTATGATTTATGAAGCTTTGTGATTAGAATGATTAGAATCTATTGGGTGCTACCAAGGAGGCTGGTTGACCTTTTATCAAGGAGGTGGAATTGGTTTGGGAAGCACTGTTCAAAAATTTGGAATTTTGCTTCATTATATGTGTGATGTTTCTGTTGTGGAGGGAGAGGAATAATTGCACTTTTGAGGCTAGGGAAAGATCCAAAAATCAGCTAGAGGCTTTGCTAATTTGTACCTCGTTTGTAACAAATGGTAACATTCATAGACTTCATGGACTCATTTCGTTTTTGTTCATAAGTTTTGTAATTCATTTAGGTTACAGAGTCCTCATCATCATGAGCTTGTGAACTTTTTCAATAACAAATCTGATTACTTATAAAAAAAAAAATCTATGTAATAAAAGTTGGGTCTTACAAGCTTCGCTGCTTCGGTTCCACCAAATGGACACTTTCTCCTCTTTCTTTCTTTATGCCACATGGTGCATTATAAGACACTACAATTATTAACACAGTTTTCTCCAACTAAAACTCTATTTTCAAAATTTCTTAGAAATATAAAAGAAAGTTCAATATACAATTTATATTGTATCAATAATCTACCATAATATTATATTTTAATAATTAAATTGGATCTTACACATTGTGCTTGTACTATGTTGTTCAATGTAAATATTACACATCGTCAAGTAATACACTATAAGTACAAAATTTTGCATAGTATTTTGCATAAAAATTGTTAACATAGTATTTTTTTAAGAAATTTAAAATACCATTATAATTAAAATTTAATTACCAAAAGTTTCAAAAAATTTAGAAGGATTTTCGGTATTTATTTTTAAATTATTTTAATTATCAAAAAAATTTTGATTTTGATAAAAACTCAGTCTTACATTATGTGCTTTGGCACTAAGTTTTAAGTTATTTTGTTCAATTTCAATGATATAATTGAAATATTTTCTTTAATTTATTCATAATTTTTTTATTAATTCGTGCATCAATCGAGCATAATACTTCTTGCTATAATAATTAAACCTTTAGCCTACACCAAGCTAAATCACAAATTTTGCATCCATGGATATTTTATAAGTTCATTCAATGAGCTCAATAATATATATATATATATATATGCAATCAATACTATAGTTTTCTTTTTATTTTTCTAATAAAAGGCTGGATACACTGCTCAGAATTATATTTGTTAACTCCAATCCATGAATGTATAAATTTACAGGTTTCCTTATTGGTTTTGGAGAGTAGTAATCTCCAAAGCCAATAATTCTTATGAAGAGTAGGGATCTCAAATTGACAAGAAAATGAGTAAGTAGGTGCAATAACCCCTATAAATAGAGTGATGGCATAGCTGGTTTGTTATGGGTGTGTGAAAGTTAGTAGACAAGACTTTATCATGTGTCAGTTGTGTGTTAGTGTGAGAGCAGCTTTGAGGGTGTGAAAAATTTGGAATAGGTTTGTGAGAGTTTGGGGAGTAGTTGTAATCCTTATTGTGGATAGTGGATTCTTTTGTTGGCATTGCCTGCAGATGTAGACATAGAATTTGCTGAACCAAGTTAAACATTGTGACGCAGAACAATCAGAACAAAATTGAAACAACAATAAAATAAAAGAATATGACCTAGGAGTTAGCACCTAGGCCTGACTTGGAGTCAGCACCAAGCAGAGAAACCACTAAAAGTCAACACCTAGAGTAGACTTGGAGTCAGCACCAGACCAAAAGAAAGACCAAACGGCCATTTTTTTCATTTATCAAAATATCTACTATCTCCTCAAGAAGTACAATAAGTTGCTTATAAAGGATTGCTAAACCCTAGTTCTAATTGGCTAGGAAATCCTAATTGCTTTATTACAAAAATAACCTTGCTTCCAAATTAAAATACTAATAGCCTAATAAACTACTAGCACCTAAAACATAATTATACAATTGACTTGCAAACATAAATAATACTAAATAATAATCTTCTTGCGTCTCCCACATCATTCTCCTCTGGTTGGAGAAAACTTAACCTCGAGTTTGAAAGCATTGAAGGAGTAGAATGTTGACAAGTAACACTTGCTTCAAGTCTGGAATCACCTTAGGGAGCATAGAGAAAAGAAAAACCTTGAATTCCACCTCATCAAACTCATTTGGAATAACAAAATCAATGTGTGGAATCAGTATAATCTCATCTTGAACCTTATGAATCATAGGAAACAATGTAGTTTTAACCTCTTCGACTTCACCAAGATGTAGATCTTTAAGCATTGTGGAGGGTTGATTAGAAACACATTCAACTACTTCAACTTTCACATCATGTGCCCCCTCAAGCTTGCTGGGTAGTTTTTGAGAGGGTGCCATCATCTTTTCTAGCTGGGCATTAATCCAAGTGATTATTTGCTCCCCCAATTTCCACAAAATAGGTGAAACATTCTACTTTTCCTTTCTTACACGAGCAAAAAGTGAACTGAGAAGATCCAAGGAAATGTCTTCACTTTCATCTATGACCAGATTCATAATTGTTTCTATGGCTGAAAGTACAACAGGTGGATGGTTGGACCTAATTATCTTCAAGAAACTTTGAAACATCTCAACAACCAATGCATCACACTCAAGATCCAGCATCACCAAGCATAACTTGACCTTTGCAATGGTATCAAGAATTGAAACCACCTTCTTACAAGAGCAAGTAGACACATGAGGCAAATTTTCAAATGCTGCCACAATAAACTGAAATATTTCTTTCATTTGCTCATCCTTATATGGGGCATCTGGTGTTGTTATCATTGTAATCTCAATAATGCAAGAGACAACTGAGACCTTCACATCCATTTCAGCATGTCTCAAAAGTTTATTAGTGATCGATGCCTTCACTGAGGGTAAAAGTGCATCTCGCATTGATTTGGATGGTTCTTGCTCCACATACACTAACAAATTTTCAACTTTATCAAGAAGAGTGAGAAGATCATCAATGGAGGAAGGAAGGTTAAAGAGTCTATTCTCAGCCTCCTTAATTTGCTTCTCAAATTCTCTATCTTTAAGCTGCTTCTCAAGCTTTCTATCAAAGGAAGTCATTTTCTAGCTCCAACTTAGAGGCACAATACACAAAGACTAAAACTTAATTTTCTTCCTTTTTATTTTTGGTCAAGTAAGGTTTTATGGTATGGTGTAGAACTGGGTTGTCAAACAATAGGCTCAGGCTTGCGTTTGTTAGGAAATGGGGCTGATGGGTGGACTTTTAAAGGGAAAATTGAGCCAGGTAAAGAATATATATATATATATATTAACGGATTTGTGCTGGAGGTAATGGGTTGGTCACAAGTTATGTATCACGTGAGGTCATATGGATTGGGTATTGCAAAGAGAAGTGTGCTGGGATTTTAGGATTTTAACACAGGCTATTTACGAGTTACCTTATAGGATCGGGTTGAGCTTGGTGTCGCAGTTGGGTTTGGCGAAGTCTCAACCATGGCTCTCATGAGTTTGGTGGGCTTGCGGCGGCGTAGAACAGAGGTGATGGTGGTGGTGTGCTAAGCAAACTTCGTCCAAGAATTTGACTAGATTTGACTGTGGGCGTTTGTTGGTGGTGGTGTGGTGTGACGGCAGCAATGGGCTCTTATCTCTCTTCTCTCTTTGTGGTTGCAAGGGATTTGGAGACTTGATTGTAGGTTTTGGAATTGAGGTTTCTGGTTGGCTTCAAAATTTGGGTTTTTTTTTAATAGCAAACACAACTGTATGACAACTTTCTTGCACCAAGTAGAAAAATGACAGAGACAACTCTTTGGTGGAGAAAAACATGATGGTGAGGGATTTTTTTTTTTTGGGGTGATATTTTCTGGCTCTTTCCTGTGGTGATGCTTCAACAGATCGGTATTTGCTCTGATACCAAAATTGACGCAGAACAACCAAAACAAAATTGAAACAATAATAAAATAAAGGAATATGACCTAGGAGTCAGCACCTAGGCCTGACTTGGAGTTAACACCAAGCAGAGAAACCACTAGGAGTCAGCACTTAGGGTAGACCTGGGGTCAGCACCAGACCAAACAACCATTTTTTTCATTCATCAAAATATCAACTATCTCCTCAAGAAGTAAAATAGGTTGCTTATAAAGGATTACTAAACCCTAATTCTAATTGGCTAGAAAACCCTAATTGCCTTATTACAAAAATAACCTTACTTCCAAATTAAAATACTAATAGCCTAATAAACTACTAGCACCTAAAACATAATAATACAATTGACTTGCAAACATAAATAATACTAAACAATAATCTTCTTGCGTCTCCCACATCATATTGTATCTTGGGTTGTCTGCCTTTCCTATTTTTTTTTTTTTTTTTTGGCGTGCTTTTATAGCAATATTCATAACATTTGCAGTTCATTTATATTTTCAATTTCAGTCATGAGCATTGGAAAACCCTACAACCCTACTAACTAAATTGCTACCTTGAATAACAATCTCTTATATCAATAACAAGAGTTTGAATCAGGATGTTTTACTAGATTGTGTGCCATGCAGGACTGCCTACACCAATCCTTTTAGTTGTATGAGTTCTTAGACCAAGCAAAATATGATTCCAACTTAAGCCAGAACTAATACTACAAACTTTTTTTTGATAGGTAAGAAAAATTGAATTAAGAGAAGACTACTTCATTAGAAAAATGAAGTAGCCAAAAAAAAAAAATGTACAAACAACAGAAAAGAAACCAAAAAAAAAAATTTATGTACAGGAAGAAAGGAAATCTAAAAACAGCGGAATGGATTCCCTAGAAGTAAAACCCCATGCATGACACCAATCAAACAAGGTCCTACAAATAAAGCTAAGAGTTGATCCCCCAGTAAGCTCCATATCTTCAAAAATATGACTATTGAGCTCCCTCCAAATAACCCACATCACACAATGTGGTACCAAATTCCAAATATTCGAAGAGTACTTTCCCAACCAATTTCTCCATCCTGCCAACAAATCAATAACCTTTTTGGGTAAAACCCAAGCAACACCAAAGGAGCAAAACTCCATAACCAAGAAACTTCCTCACAGTGCAACAATAGGCAATCAACACTCTCCCCACTACATCCGCAAAGACAGCACCAATCACCTGTCAGAATCTTTCCCCATGCAGTTGTCCAAATGAAGAAAGACACTCGACGTGGGTCCTTCACACCCCAAATACTTTTCCATGGAAAAGTAGTAGAGCTAGATCCCCTCAAAGCACCATAAAAGGACTGTGTATCAAAATCCCCCTTCAACTTCAACCCCCAAAATGAATACTACTAACTAAAAATAAATAAAATGATAGTACTAATAATTGTATTAGTAATAGTAATAGTAGAGTGGATTTTCCACAAAACAGAAATGAGGTAAGACAAACCTTAGCTCCAGGTGCCCACTCTCGGTAAGTTATACCTGTGTCACTGTAAAACCAATCAAGATGATAATCAGCAACTTAAATAAACTTGATTCTAAGAGAAACCGTAGCAGGTTCTGACAAGGAGCACACAACAAATAATTTATCCAGAATGAAGATGTATGGAGTTGAAGTACTTAGGAGCATATAAACTATATATCAACATACTACACCAGAATTGAATAAATGGGTATATTCTCTGGCAAAGGCCCACTTGCGTGCAGAATAAATCATTAACTTAACAATATTTTCTTGAAGGTAGAAGATGAATGTTAATCTATCTAAACTGAAAAGGATTATGCATACTAATCTCTAAATTAACATGCTACACAATTAAGAGGAAAAGAAGGTATCAGTGGATGGGTATATTTCTGACAAAGGCCCACTTTTGTGCAGAAGAAATCATTAACTTAAACAATATCTTCTTGAACATAGAAGATGAACTCTAATCTATCTAAACCCAAAGGATTATGACTTAGGATTATCACTTTCCATACACTTGGAACTAAATATTCAAATTGTCTTTTAAATCAAAGGAGCGGCAAGGAAAAGGAAGATGCATTTAAATAACTAATCATGCATGGGCATCAATTAGTTCATTTGGTAGAATTTCTTGTCATCAAATAAGGGACTTGAGATCGAATTCCACCTATGCTAAAGGGTGAGAGAGGTTTAAGGGGAAGGATAGGGCTACCCCCTATTGTGTAACCATTGGGCCTCCATTGGAACCCAAAAAAAAAAAAAAAATCATGCTTAAATGACTCCAAATTCCCAATGAAATTAGTATTCATAATCAACGAAAGAAATCTAATTCCTTAAAGAGATTTGTAATACATATACTAAGCCAAATCATGTGATTTTTGTTTGTTCTTCTCTACCCCATTAATATAGTTGCTTCGTCTTCTAATTAATTGTAGATTTGGATCAAAAGAGTAATACCTTCTTCTTTTTTGATAAGTTAATACCTTCTTCTTTTATTTTCCCCCACATAGCTAAAAGCTATAAGATAATTAATAACATGTGCATTCAAATAATAATGTGCACGGTGCAGAAACTAATATTTTCAGAAACAAAGAACATAGAAACAATCAACCTTTCAAAATGGGATATCTAGTAATACCTGCGGATGAAGCCAAATTTTTCGTAACCACGAGAAAACACCTCCAAACCACCTTCATTCTTGTCAATTGCCTCACGCAATCTTTTGTACTGTCCATAACTGTAATTTAAAATATACATAGGTTAAAGTTTTAGGGTTTTACACCTACTACTTTGGACATAATCAATAATGTCAAGAATTCAAGGGAAAACAAAAGAAATATAATCAAACAACTATAAGTCAACTAAAAACAATAAAAAGCAATTGGTAACAATAACCCTCTTGTATTGACATGAATAAACCCAAAACCTATCAATCACACTTTTAGGTCAGGGATTGATTTAAGGCGAAGTTTTGGCATGATCATAGGTGTGGGGAGAATTCTCTTGCAATATGTTTTCCCGAATTATTTATGATTAGCTGTGAGAAGAAGGCTGAGTGTAGCTGATTTTTTTAAGTTTACCGATGGAGTTCTCCTCTTGGATGTCAATTTTATAAGCGCTATGCAAGATTGGGAATTGGAGCCTTTGTCAAACTTCATGGATACTATTTATGTTGCCTCAGTGAGGGGGAGTGGGGACAATAAGATGCATTGGGAACCAGATAAGAGAAGGTTTTTAGGTTAGTGATTTTTATCAGGTCCTACTTCATACTAGTGTCTAGACGTTTCCTTGGAAAAGCATATGTAAACCAAAGATCCCTTCTAGAGTTGCTTTCATTGTTTGGACTGCAGCCCTAGGAAAAACCTTGACTAGCAACAATTTAAGAAGACATGTGTGGACTATGGATTGGTATCATATGTGCAAATGTAACGGGGAATCCGTAGATCATCTATTACTTCATTGCCCTA
This sequence comes from Quercus gilva, assembly GCA_023621385.1. Lineage (NCBI taxonomy): Eukaryota > Viridiplantae > Streptophyta > Magnoliopsida > Fagales > Fagaceae > Quercus > Quercus gilva. Next base: position 37,480,786 of record CM042479.1, on the reverse strand, counting down.
TTGCTTCAGAGTTATGGTCTATGGTATTAGAATTGTTTGAAGTTTGTGTTTGAGTTACCAGCTGGTTGGCAAGGTCGTTTCGAGCATCATAAGAATGGGTCTATATGGATGGCAACCCCCCATTGCTTGATGTGGTGTCTTTGGAGGGAGAGGAATAACAGGTGCTTTGAAGATACAGAGAGAACCATGTCTTAGCTAAAACTATTTTTCTTTAGAACTTTGTTGGATTGGATGTCTTTTTTACGTAGTCAATCTCTATTTTCAATTATTGATTTGATAGACTTATGTAACTTGTGTGATTGATTGTATGGCCTCAGTCATATACTCTATGTATACTTGGGTGACTATTTTTTATATTAATAAATTTTTTTACTCATCAAAAAAATTAAAAACATAATCATCATCCACAGCTTTGGTCATTTCTCAAGTACAGTGCTTGGTAAATATAACAACGCTTTTTCTTAAGCTTCCAGCTGCAATTCAGATGGTCATTGGTTACAAATCTATATTTGGTCCTTCAAAAATTCTCCTAATATGGTTTAACCCACCTTACCAATTGAACTGTTTTAAGTTAGTACAAAAGAAACACCAACACCACATAACCTACATTCTCAATAAGTGATTTCATTGATAAAAGCACAAAGTCAAGATAATTCTCAAAGAAAACCTAAATAAAATCAGATTATCTAGTTAAGAACAATTTCTCTGGGTATTGCTTTACAGAATCACAGTTTCCATGGTTAATTGTAAATGAAACCAGAAATATAAAGACTGCACATAGACTTAGAGGATGACTTTATAATACAAGTACTATATATATTCCTATTCAGTTTTGTAACTTAAATCAGGTCTCTGTCAGACTCAATGAGAATGAGACACGCTGGTAACTCCATGAGAAGAATAACACCTTTTAGATAATACATTGAGCGCCCATTTGGTAACATGTTCCCAAATAGCACTTTTTTAAAGTACATATTATTTGTCAACTTCACTTATTTCTAGGTACAGCTTTTTCAAACAGCCTCATTTACAAAAAGGTTATAAATAAGTTGACCAAACGGACACTCAACACAACAGCAAGAAGGCCCACTGAAATATTACAGGAAAAAACACACATAAGCATCAACAAATATGATCATTGCAGCCCCAACATGCACAACCTGAAGCAACTAATTGTGCTCCCTCAATTTTTTTTAAGTCCTTGGCCACTTAGTAGTTCACACATTCCATTGTATTAGGAAAAGATAAAAATGTTCAGTAAAAAAAAAAAAAAAAAAAAAAAGGAAAAGACAAAAATGCGTCTCACCGGTAGTCAAGATGTTCACGATGATTATTCAGAAGTGGATCTATTTCATATATTCCACGGCCAGGGCCAGGTGGGGGAATGGTCCTTGGTCTAACTCCATCCTTTTCAATGGTTATTGTCTTGGCAATTGTAACAGATGCCTTTTTTCCCTGAGCTCTACTATCATCACCTACAGGTGATGAAGCGGCAGACTCTTGCTCATGCTGAACCTCATTGTAACCCCTGATTGATTCCACAAAGTTTTCTTCATCCTTGAGCTTCTTGTCATTTTCCATGGTTTGATTATCCACATCATGCAATCCCTAAAAACAATCATCAGGACACAAGAAGATAATTAACTCAAGTAGGCTGAGACGTCAACAAACAAATTGACTTCATTATGAGCATTGAAAGTGTAGTAGGCATTTAGGAAGATAATGACGATATATGGTATCAGACTAAAAGGTAAAATTTTAATTAATACAGAGCTGGAATAAATTGAATTAATCCAGGTAACTGTTAATATATTGTAAATATGTGCACATAGAAAACATATACCTATGTAATTACACCAAGACTGAATCCCCGAAAACATATGTACCAATCACACAGTCCAAATTAAAATAGGATTACTAGACCCCAATATCTCTCTAATATCCACAACTTCGCAATAGTAAACAAAAGCTGGGAACATAAATCCAGGCCACCATAGAGTTGAAAATTACATTTTAGAATAAGCTATGTTGTTATTCCCTTAACTTAAAATCCCAACCTTATCTTAGTTATCTTTCTCACTCTAATAACGTCATTTGTGCTGACTCAACCATGATGCATTCTGTTTGATAGAGTGCATTAGTTTCACAACTCCAACAAGGGTAGAATAAAGGGGCTCTCTATCCTTCATACAATTCAAGGTGCTTAGCATCGAATTACTTCCAAGAGTCTAATGTACAGACCCTTGAACCTAGCATCTCTTTCTGTTTACTTCTTTCTTATAAGTAAGAATCTTTTCTTTTCTTTTTTTGATAAGTAACAAAATTTTTAATGATCAAAAGTATCCCAAGTAAGTAAGAATCTTATTACATCCAATGCTAGATGGGTTTCACTTTTCTTTTCCTCTGATACTCAGATAGCTATGGTTTTCAATGAGGGCATTCTTTCTCCAACCAGCTTAAAGATAACTGCTTCAACAGAAATATCAACATCGGGACATCATTGTTATGTGCAGAATATTGGGATTGAAATTATTTTCCTCTTTTCTGTAATTAATTCTTCCTCTGTTTTTTTGGAGGGGGAGGGAGGCAGGAAATGTTATATGCATGGACCAATTTTCTGCAAAACTATCCTTCATTGTATTTTCCTGCACAAGCATAACAGATCATTACCATATCCCTTGTCCTAACTGCCTTTATTCCTTTCATTCACTACCGATGCAGCAATCATTTTCAAATTGAAAAAAAGATGACTCGTTTCCAAGAAGGATGGCTGTTCAGGAAGAAATTTTCCAAAGATGCTATTGTTCATCTAACTGGACCAAAACCCTTGCTCAAGGGTTTTCTATATTTTTCATCTCAAAACTGTTATCAAACCCCTGGTTATAGAATCTGTCCCCGTCTCAATAGTCTGATCCTGTTGATTCTTGTGATGGAGAGTTTGATCTTGGCTAAGGATGAATGCTGGCAGCATGCTTTAACGCATGGGATCCTTGAGAAATCTCATTCAATGAGATAAGGAAAGTCTACCAGTCTTTTAGGATATCTCAGCTGCATACATCACTTGATTCACTACACTTCCACTTGACACCGAATGTTTTATATGCCTCTGGTGTCACTGAGATAAGAGATGTTATATTACGTTAAAGGTCTTGAGAAGAAAAAATTGCAAAATCCGGAAATCTGAAACTGCCCATTATCCAATAAAGACCTAACTTTCTAAACAGCACAAACCAATCACTCAATTGTTGGAATTTAAACTAGAGAAGGTCATGAAAAAACGAGCTGTTTATCATAAGATAAGTGCCATTTCTGCAATGTCCTTCTCTGATATAATCATCTAATAGTTCTGGATTTATTTGTATTGAAACCCAACATAGCATTGATTACTTTTCAACAAAACACCGGAAGCTAGTTAGTCGCTTATTTCTATTGTATGGATTAGACATTACAACCACAAGCACATGAAACTGAGAAGTCTGCTAAAATAGAGGTAAACGAAAGTAAATTTACACATTTACATGTACCGTCAGGCAGCACACACTCATACCTGGGGATCTTCCAAAACTGTTTCAGGATTGTCCAACTGATCTGTCAAGGATAAAGAGCCATCTCCCTGACTTCCAGGAACAAGGATTTTATTAGATGCAGCAACCGTTAAAGACGGGTAATCAGAATCGGGAGAAGACTTTCCAGCAAAGATCTTCCCTATAAACAGTCATCAAATTAGCTTTACGTATATGATAAAGGAAATGAACACAAATGGACAGTCATCAACTGAACACAAATATAGACTACTTTTAAAAACAAAAGGAGCCATTCTAATTCTATATGTGCATTCAGAATTTAAATTTATCAAAACCTATTAGTCACACTAGTCAGTCAAAAAGGAAATACAAATGGAAACTTCCCATGAAGAAGAAGCTCCATTATAATCATATCCAGCCAAATTTTAGACCAAATGCGAATGCGACCCGTTGAACTGAATAATTTTACCCCAATATTCCTGTATATTCAGCTCTGTTTTAGACCAATCAGAAATTCTCTCTCTCTTTTATGAATCCAACTCCGCACAGGAAATTAAAACCACACCCTCACTGATTATAGCAATTGCGAGCCTAAAAGCCAAACATAGCCCTCATAGACCATAAAATCCTCAATCTACAATGAACAATTTACCAAACTTGTATCACAAAATCCGATACATATATAGATATAATAGTAAGTCAAATTTAGTTATTACTATATATATATATATATATATCTATCAAATCAAATTTCAAATTAGTAAACAAAATAATGATCGCCATTTCTAATTAAAACTGTGCAAAACATTTCTTAGAGATAGCGAAAAAAAAACAGAGGAACACAATCAAAGCCAGTTATGAAAAACAAAGAAGATTAAAGAATAGAGGGTGAGGAATATTTACGAGAAAACGAATCCTTGGTAGGCAAGAGAGAGATATTTGAACTGCGATTGCCAGTGAAGTTCGATCGCGATCGGTTGCAGAGCGGGGAAACACCAGGGAATCGTATCACTGAGATGGTGTAGACCATTTCTCTAGGGTTTTCTGCTTTGGAAACCGAGAGCTATAGATCTAGACTCAGCTGAGAGAGAGAGAGAGAGAGAGAGAGTGAGTGAGTGTGAGCTTTTGAGTTTAAGGCGCCGAGAGAAGCGTGAACACCGAAGAGCAAAATATCAGAGAGGGAGAGAGTGAGTGTGAGTGTGTGTGTGAGTGTGCACATGAGGCCAAAGAGAAGCGAGTGCTACGTGTACAGTGTGGTGACATGCATGGGGAGAAAGGAGTGAGTGGGACCTACCTGGAGGAAGGAGTTTTGTGAATTATCCACCGTCCATTTGTTTGGGTTTGTGGTGAGGGACGTCATCGTGGAGTGCCACGTGGGCAGTGACGTCGTTGAAGATCAGAAACGAAAGGCAGTGAACGTGCGGTCTGAATTTTTTTTTTTTTGGGTGTACTATCCTACAAACGAAGGACTTGTTTGGTGTGTTTGTTTAAATAACATATTTTAGTTTTTTTGAAAATACGTGTAAATAAAAAAATGTGTGAAGATGCGTGTAATATTGTTTGAAATTATGTATCAAACAACCCCTAAGTTTTGCCAGTTATAACTAAGGTAACGTTTGGATACAATGTCTCATCCTTATATTTGCATTTCTGCATTTGAAGTGGGACCCGCTTACACTATGCATGGTTAGTCATTCACGCATTCACGCGGTTTGTCCATCCTTACTGGGACTCACGTGTACGGTGCAGTTTGCCATTCACGCAGTTCAGCCACTGTGCACTGTGCACGTCTCAACACTTAGTTGTGTACACCGTTTGTCCATCTTTGCTGGGATCTACATGTGCATTGTTTAGTCATATTTTAAAATAATTTGCTACAGTGTTTTCAATTTTCAGTTTTCAACAAACAAACCCTAAAACTCACTCATAAAAATTAAAAAATAAAAAAAAAGTTATAACTAAACTCATATAAAGTTATAAACTCCCTTGACCCTTTGATCCTTTTTCCTATTCCTTTTCCTTGTCTTCCCTTTTTTATATCAGGTGACAAAAAAGGTACTTTTGCCCATAGATGCTGTATTAGGGTGAAAAGAAAAGCTTTTGGAAAAGCTTTCGGAATCTTATCAAAGGTTAATCAATAGTTCCACAATATTTTAAATAATTTTTGTCACAACTCGGTATGACAAAAATATTGTGATACTAGCATAATATAAATCTACATTTCCACTACTCACAATTCCTCACATAGAAAGTTATGACAAAAATTGTGAAAAATATTGTACTACTAGCATTCATCTTGAAAAACCTTTTCACTGGTGAATTTAACCAACGTGGAGTTAGCTGTGCTACCGTGTCAGCATTAGTGCAAGTTAGATTTACCTTTCTTTCTTTTAGGGGAAAAAAAATACACAAAACTCATGTGATTTTCTTCCTTTCTTTCTAAAAAGCATGTAAATCCCACTTGATTCTATTATAGTATTATTTTTTGATGAACCTATTATAGTATTATTTTATGTGTAAATCATTACCCGTGTGTACATTTGTCTTTTACATGTTTATTGTATATACTCAATTAAATGTAAGTAATATGTTCAAAGAGTTTATAGCTCAGTAGGTACTTTTTAATGTTTTCAATTAAGATGTTTATGATTCAAATTTTTCTTTACCGTCAAATTTATCAATAAAACATGTAACTAATATAGCTTATACAATCTCTACCTTTGATTATTTTTTAGTATGGCTCTAAGAGGAAACCAAAGGTGAAAGCGAACCCTTGAGACCTTGACTCAATACTGTCATGGTTAGGAAATTTTACTATACATTGTGTGAATAGCTTGGCAAAATTGATTGTGTTTTCTTTTTTCTCTAAACATTAAAAAAAGAAAAAGAAAAAAAAAAAGGCTTTGTAATTGAACTTTGAGGGAAGGCTTAGGGCGAGTATGAGATAGAAGTTTTCATCAAATTATTCTTGAGGTGGATTTCTAGCTTGTAGTTTTATATTTGCGTACTAAAGATCCTTTCCCTTTGAATTTCTACCCGTATATATGATTGCAGGAACCTCTTGACTAGGGAGTGACATGTTGAGATGCACCATTTGTATTGGAAAACAATTAATTATGCTAATAAAAAGTGTTACGTTCACAATAATTTCACAATATATTCATAACAAACCCTAAGTGGTAGACTGTTATTAGTTCTAATTTGAACTCATCACAAAAATTAATTTTTTGCCCACCGGTAATAGCTAATAACAACTTATTACTTAGAATTTGTTGTGAAAATGTTATGAACATAGCATTTCTATTTCGAAGAGAGAAGTTTTGTGATATGATTTGTGATCCACACATCTTATAGCCCAACACCTTTTGATTGCAACTCATTTGCTCCTTATGCTCACGGCTCACCTGGTTAAGGAACTTCAAAGCTTATTGCATTCTTTGGAAGCTCCCCAATTTAGTTTAGTTGCTAGCTTTGGTAATAGGGGTTGCCCAGAAGTTGACTTCTGCTAAGATTTTTTCTGAGTTTACAGTGGGGTTAGAGGATTTACCATTACAGTTTTCTTCTATTTTGATTGATGGTGACGATGTATTATTACCAATGATGTAATTCCTTCTCCCTTTAATGAAATTTCTAAATTTTCCATCAACAAAAGAAAAGACCTTTTGTGGGATTATACATCATTGATTGATGGTGACGATGTATTATTACCAATGATGTAGTTCCTTCTCCCTTTAATGAAATTTCTAACTTTTCCATCAACAAAAGAAAAGACCTTTTGTGGGATTATACATCAGGCTACCTTATTTAGTATAAATTCTTTATTGTAATATTAATATGTAAATGAAGAAAAAGGTACAAAAAATTCTTTTTTTTTTTTTAATTGGTAAAACAATGCTGAAAATATATTAGTTACAAATAAGTCTGTTACAATAATGCAAGACTTTGTCAAAAATCAGTACAATGGACTATCAAAATTAAAATAGTCAAAGGATTGGGTGGCTCCATCCTTAGTCAGTGCATTAGCACACTAGTTTGCCTCTCTGAAGATGCATTGGATTGTTGATACGCGAAATTTCTTCAACAGGATCCAGCAATCATTGAACAAAAGCTCCATCATAAGATTATTTATCGAATTATTGGTAAGCAATAATACCATAAGCTCTGCATCAACTACCACACATAAAGAGAAAATCCTAAGTTGTGTTGCTAGGATGAGCCCATCCTTTCATTGGTCACTTCTCACTTGGAATCCAATTAGATGCAAGCTTTTCCTTTAGGTGACACCCCCTTTTATTTTGTTCAATTCCATACCTCCATATCCTGATCGACCTGGCAAGAGAAAATACCTGTGTATATATATATATATGTGTGTGTATCTAATTGCTCAAACCACGCGCACACACATGAACGGTCGTGAACAACCATGACTAATTGGGGGAAAAATGGAGACCAAGTCATTATTAAATCAAAGCTTGCATTGTCTTATATTTTATGATATGATGAGTTATAAGACAAAAGCAAGTTGGGGAAGTGAAGGCAACGGTTCTCTTCTTCTTAAGCAGCATATCACGAAGGAATATACTACTCATGTTAAACTCAAAGACGCATCTTAAATAATAGATTCGCGTCTAATAATTAAAGCAATCCATGTTTTGTTTTGTCTTTATTTTCTTATTTGTTTTGTGGGTGTTTGGTGAATAATATCATTATTCTTCCTAGATTCTTATGAACTGCCACTGCCCACTTGCCTCAAGTTTGATTAATAGTTGATTTATATATGATTTAAGTATGATCTGTGACGATGAAAAATCACTAATGAGCTACACTATACTCGCACGCTCGAAACTAAACTTGCACAACCAAAAAGAGAAGACCTAACAAAGGGTACCGGTGTGGTGCTGGCCAAATACCCTCCGAATGTCAAGTTAGAACTTCTCACAACTCTAGAGTGCCAGAGCTGGGGTGAATTATGCGTATCTTGGTTTGTAAGGATATTGAGGTTTTTATAGTAGTAAAGGGTTGACATCTCTTCCTTGGGTTAGAAGTCTTTTTCTTATAGGAATCCTTATAAGCGTATATTACGGAATCCTTTCTATGTAGGAGACTAACACTAAGAGTGGGATACAAGACATTTCCTTATATACACATATGTGGTGGCCAAGTCAAGATTATGTTGGAACTGTCAGCTTTTAGTGGCGTTAGCTTTCCATCCTCCCTTCATTCACTCGTCAGCTTAAAGCCGTAGACCTCCTATTGTCTCTACGAGTAAAGCCGACGGGTTTGTTTGGAACATCACTCCATACCTTCCCTTTGGTGAGCGTATACTTACAATTTTACCCTTATCAGTTGCCCCTTACTCCATATCTTCATCAGCTTAAACTGACGGGTTATGGAGTTAGACTTTTATGCTAATTCTTCGCTCGGCCAAGAGAGAGGGAAAATCGTTTATGGGTGATTCCTAGAGCAGCTTTTATTAAATGCTCGGACATGTGGCATATTTCGGTTGGCTCCGCTTCTGGACGAAGGCGTCGCTTCGTCTTCCGTGCATCTTCCCCCTTATATATAACTCGCCTCTCCCCTTTATTTCTCCTATTTCATCCTTGCTGATTTCTTGAGAGAAAGCTCGTCGCCTTTACTCCATCAATTTGCTGGCTTTGTTGCTTGCGTTGCTACCGTAGCTTTTGAAACTGTCGCCCGCTCAAAAGACATACTTGTAAGCTTTTTGTTCTTTTCATTATTTATATGTATTTTATTCTAATTTATTAACTCCATAGTGAGGTCGTCATCTTAGGTTTTTAGAATGAATCCATCACTTGTAAGTAGTCAGATTTCGAGTGACGCGTCGAGTGATCAGTCATCAGTTCGCAATGGAGCGGGCCACGACGAGGTATTCGGTTCAGGTCATGAGTCTGAGGGCTTTTCCTGATCGTTAAAGAGGGAAACATCAGCCCAATCTCCTAACGAGGAAGTTGAAAGTTATGGAGACGAAGGTATAGAGGAAATAGTGAGTGAGGAGGGTGAAGTTAAGGAAGGAGAAATTAAGGAGGGAGAAGAGGAGAGGGATAGTGACGGAGACGAAAATGAAGGTGACGAGGAGTCGTGGAGGTAACCGTCCCTTCATCCTTCCAAAGGATTGGTCCGTCAATAAATTTCTACCAAAGATGAGTGACCAGGTTTTTAAAGATTTGCGTACCCATTACCAAATCCTAGACCATATTCCAATCTGTCTCCCTAGGAAAAATGAAAAGTGCTATACGAGGAGAACTGTAGATATTGGCATGTACGACGCCATGTTTGTTGCAGGGCTTAGGCTACCATTGATGGCTTTACACCGTCAGCTGGCAGATTTTTTGGGGTTGTTCGTCAGCCAGATCGCTCCAAATACCTGGAGGATCTTCATAGGTGTTGAAATACTATGGGGTCATATGAGTGGAGGAAACCGTCAGCTCTCTTTGGACGAGTTCTTTTATTGCTATAGACCCCAGCACATTGTTTCTTCTAAGGGAACATATCATTTTGCCCCTTGGGAGAAGGACTTGAGATTAGTGTCTAACATGCCAGATTCTAACAGAAACTGGAAAAGTAGATATTTTTTTGTTGAATGGACGGATTGGGTGTGCCGTTAGGAAGAATGGGAGACAATGCCCTGTGGTTATTTTGACAATACTTGGGCTTTAGTCAATGATTCAAGTTTTAGCCTCAACTGCTTTTAATCCTGTCAGCATTTGATTATATCATCACTTATTTTTGAAGTGATTTTATGTCGTTATTTTTTTTTTCTTTTCAACCAACACTCGCCCCCACATAACTAAGGAGCAGAAGGACTTCATCCGTCGGGTTCTGGACATCCCATTTGAGCAACGAAAGTGTAGGGACTTAATCACTCTTAACACTCTTCATTCGTACTGTGGGGGTCTCGTGCCAACAGAAGAAGCTCGCAAATTGGACAAATATTCTTGTCGACATGAGTAGATTTTTCTACTATTTCTGTCACTTTTGCTCTTACCGTCGGCTTATCTAATGCCTGTTCATTTGTAGAAATGAAGGCGGCTAAACAAAGGGTGAAGGCAGCAGCTGCCCGCAAAAAGGAGGAGGAAAATAAGGCTAAAGGCAAGGAAGGGGTGTCCTTGTCAGCCTCAAGGGCCATTCATAAGGGTTTGGCTAAAAGGAAAGTTGACGGGGTTGACAACCGTCCCCTTAAGAAAATAGCCGTCATTCTTGGGGATGCGCACTCCAAAGAGAAGTCACCCCCCAAATCTATATGAGGCGCGAGGAAAGGGGTGATGACTTCTTCTGGACCCATTGTTAAGGGGCCCTGTTGCCTGCTTACCCACAAGGACTATGTCGTTGAGGAAGTAGAATCCTTTATAAAACTGACGGATATTGATCCCTGTGCTCAGCTAGGGACGGAAGACTTGGGGGCGTTAGCTCTTTTTGATCTTACCCGGGTAAGCTAGCTTCCTTGGCTAACTTTATCTTTTTTATTGTTCATGGACTGACGACCGTGTCCTTTTTCAGGCCTTGGTACGCGTTAAGGCGCTTCAGGACCAGTGTGGCTAAAGAGGGCGTCGTCACCCGGGTTAGGAAGCACAATACTAATTTATTGGACTAGCAGGGGCAGTATAAGGAGGTCGTCCATCTTCTGAACGTCGACTTGAAGGAGACAAGGGAGAAGTTGGAAGAGGCGGGTCATCAGAAGGAGAAGCTAGAGGAAGAGCTGACGACCCTACGCAAGCAAGTGGAAAAGGCTGGGACTGATGCAGTCCAGAAATTCAAGGCATCGCAATCATTCATTGATTCCTATGCTGAGTATTACATCACTGGGTTTGATGATTGTCTTAAGCAAGTTGCGTCAGCCTTCCTAGAGTTAGACCTATCCGGGATTACTTTGGATGATCCTATGCCGACGACTCCTGCTGGCGACACTGTCGTTGAGGAAGGCAACAAGCCCACAGACTTGGACCTTCCTTTCACAGGCGATAACGTCGTTTTAGCTCGGCCTGCTGTAAATCCTCTTGTTCCTGCTTCCAACCTGTCCGTTGAGCTTTTAGATGTAGAAGATCTTCCTGCTCAGGATAAAGATGTTGGGATCTCCAAGGCTGCTCCTGCTGCTTAGTTCTGGCCTTATTTTTGTAACTTTCATATTTTGCTTAATTTGCAAACAATGTTTTTAAGTGCCCCTTTGTTTTTGGGCTTTTACTTGTAAGTGGTTTACTTTTATTTGTGATACTTGGTATCCGTCGTTTTTTAACGTGTATGCATTGCCCCTTGTGTTTGTATGCTTACGCTTTCATAAGTTAGAGAAAAACTTGTCTGTTTTATGTGATAGACTCGTCTACTTAGGGATGTCTACTTTATAGATTGATGTCTTTATTTTCTGGCCGTTTATTGAACTCGTCGACTTAGCCATGGATCAAGACTTAATAGTATTGATTCGTCCACTTTCGTGCATAACTGTGGACCAATCTATTTAGTTATAGGTCCGTCCATTGTCTTGGGGACTTTATAACTTGTTCTTTTGGAGAGAACTTGCCTATTTCAAGAACTGATAAATCCATCTACTTTATAATCTCGTCAACTTTCATGGACGTTTGACTTGTGGACTTGGGAAACTCATCCATTGTTAAATAATGGTATTTTCCTGAGGCTATCAGCTTCAATGACCACTTAAGTAAACGGTAATTTAGTGAAGCCGTTAGCTCCAATGACCACTTCTAAGTAAATGGTAATTTTATGAAGCTGTCAGCTTTAATGACCTCGTCCACTTTATTAAGTAATGGGTTCGTCCACTTTATGGACCAACGAACCCGTCTACTTTATGGACTTTTAGTTTGTCCCTTCTAGGGATTTTAACAACGTTTCATCCCCTTGGGATGAAATTGCCCATGTCATGAGCTTGAATAATAAAGTCGTCCACTTTAACAATATCGTCCACTTTATGGACTTGATAATTTTCTCCTTGAGATGAAGTCGTCCATTTTATGGACTGCATATTAGGATCATCTACTTTGTAGACTCGTCCATTTTATGGACTTTCTTTATGGGTTTACATTGTTTCACCATTTTTAGGGTGAAGTTGTCCATTTTATGGACTTAATAATAGAGTCATCTTCTTTGTAGCCTCTTCCACTTTATGGACTTTAATTTTCTGTAGATAAACACCTTAGCCACATCTGAATAAACTCCTCTTATTATGATAAACCATGCATTTGTAGAAAAAGTAGTTCTTTAAAAGAAGAAGACTTGCCTTTTGGGCTTTAAAAAGGTTATTGTAGCGAAGATTAAAGCAAATAAAATAAAATAAAATAAAATAAAAAACTGAGGAGTGTAGCTAAAATTAACTAAGGTAAGCTAGAAATAAAGAGGTGTCGCTCTTCATGCCATCCTCTCTACTGGTAGTACATCTGTAGGTACTCGGTGTTCCATGGATGGTGCAGCTTTTGTCCATCCAGTGTCTCTAGGTGGTAGGTGTCTTTTCTTTGCCATGACGTGGTTCGGTAAGGCCTTTCCCAGTTGAGGCTGAGCTTCCCTTGGGTAGGATCTCTGGCAGTGCCCAGGACCTTCCTTAAAACGAGATCTCCAACCTAAAAGTCTCTGTGTCAGACCTAAGAGTTGTATTGTTTAGCCAAGCTGTCCTGGTATAGCGCGAGCCTCTGTTCTGCTGTCGCCCTGACTTCATCAATTAGATCAAGCTATAAACATATAGCCTCGTAATTTTTGTTTTCATCATGATAGTCCACCCTATAGCTTATGAGTCCGACTTTGGCTGGAATGACTCTTCACTCTCGTATGTTAGCCGAAATGGTGTCTTTCCTGTAGGAGTTCGTGTTGTTGTCTTGTATGCCCATAATATGCTTGGCAGCTCTTCAAGCCATATGCCCTTTGCCCCTCGAGCCGAGTCTTGATAATTTTAAGCAAGGATCGGTTTGTAACTTTGACTTGTCTGTTAGCTTGAGGGTGGGTGGGGGAGGAGTAGTGATTTCTGATTCCTAGTTGTGAGCAAAAGTCCCGGAAGGAGTCGTTGTCGAATTGTTTCCCGTTGTCTGAGACTAAGACTTTAGGGATCCCAAACCTACATATGATGAACCTTTAAACGAAGCTTCGTACATTCCTTTTTGTAATGGTGGCTAAGGTTTCAGCTTTCACCCATTTTGTGAAGTAGTCTATGCCCACTATTAGGAACTTCAGCTGTCGCACTGCAATTGAAAACGGCCCCATGATGTCTAACTCCCACTGGGCAAACGACCATGGAGCTGTCATGGAGGTCAATTCTTCGAATAGCTGTCTGATGATATTGCTGAATCTTTGGCATTTGTTGCAGGCTTTGACATAAGTCTGGGTGTCTTTTTCCATGGTGAGCCAGTAATATCTTGCCCGAATCAGTTTGTGTACCAATGATCGTGATCCTGAGTGGTTTCCGCAGATCCCTTCATGGACTTCTCTCATGACGTAGTCCACTTCTTCATAAACTTCTCTTATACAATACGTCCTTTATCAAGACGAATCATGCTGCTTGGACCTTCAGCTTTCTTGTGGCCTCCCTTCTGTCTGGTAAGACGCCATTTTTCAAGTAAGAGACTAACGGTGTGGTCCAATTGCTCTTGGAACCTATCTCCTACACATCGACCGAATCTATTAGTAGAGAAAGCTGAACGAAAGAGAGTACGTTATCAAGAATAGTCATATATTCTGCTGAAGCGGTTTTGGCAAGGCGGTCAGCTTGCTCGTTTTCTCCTTTGGGGATCTGGATAATTTTGGCCTTCATCTCGTCTACCCTTCTCCTTACTTGATCCAGGTATTTCTTCATTCTTTCACCTTTGCACTCATAATCCCCATTTACTACCAGTGTGGTGCCGGCTAAATACCCTCCGAAGGTCAAGTTAGAACTTCTCACAGTTCTAGAGTGTCAGAGCTGGGGTGAACTATGTGTACCTTGATTTGTGAGGGTATTAGGGCTTTTATAGTAGTAGAGGGTTGACATTTCTTTTTTGGGTTAGAAGTTTTTTCCTTATTGGAATCCTTATGAGCGTATATTATGGAATCCTTTCCATGTAGGAGACTAACACTAAAAGTGGGGTACAGGACATTTTCTTATATACACATATGTGGTGGCCAAGTCAAGATTATGTTGGAACCGTCAGCTTTTAGTGGCGTTAGCTTTCCATCCTCCCTTCATTCACCTCGTCAGCTTAAAGCCGTAGACCTCCTATTGTCTCTACAAGTAAAGCCGATGAGTTTGTTTGGAACGTCACTCCATACCTTCCCTTTGGCGAGTGTATACTTACAATTTTACTCTTATCAATCTGATTATAATTAAACACAGGAAATGCACAAGTGTCCTTTATTAATTAATTTTATAATACTTGATTTGGTTGAGAAAGCTAAAACTGGTTGTGAGCCTCTTAAGTCATAATTAGTGAAAAAAGAAGAAGAAGACATACTCGGATCAATGAAAGAAACGGTACAAACCCATTAGGCCCAATGGGCCACTTCCTGATCAAATGAAAATTTAATACTATTCGGGGTTTGCACTTTGCATGGATACATGGTCAAAGAGTCCAAAGATAGAGATAACCATGGTTTTAAAAACTATAACAATAAAAAAAAACCGCAAATAGATCCAATTTTTGGTTTTGGACAGGTCTTCCCTCGGTTTTGGAGGTTTTATCAGACCAAAATTAGGGTTTAGTTCCGGTTGAATCGAACGGTCATGTCCGTTTTAAAAACCATGAAGATAACTAGTATGTATGGTCAATAATATAAATGACATGGAAAAAACATAGTTAAGAAAAAAATGTATGTTTCATTCCTCGCATATCTTCTTTTATAATTCGCTAGATTTAATCTCCCCCACCCCCCCCCCCCTCCCCAAAAAAAAAAAAAAAGTCTTTAAGAATTTTAAATTTTTGAAAGAATATATGTACAAGGCTTCTTTAAAAGGGTTTTAACCTTAATGGTGATTGATTGGGACTAAGTTTAGTATTATAGGAGTAATTAATTTAAGGATATTGACCTCCAAAGCTAAAAACATGTCATGATGGTTAGACAATCTTCTAATTATTTTCACCAAAATCGTGTATTGCTAGATATTGAAAATGCAATTAGATACTGCTTCTTTGAAACCGCGGATTTGTGCAATTTGTAAATGTGATTTAGCTGAAACAGCTTCTCCAAATGATTGTGTATATTGCGTTTTGTATCAAACCATGCGTTTTTGTCCTGGAAAATGCCTATCCAAACAGGCTCCAAATAGCCTTAGTCTTCCATAAAAAAATAAAAAATAAAAAAAGCCTTAGAGGCTGTTTGGCTCCATTTTTTTCATCACTCAATTTCTGCCACTCAATTTCCATCACTTATCACTCATCACACTAAAATACCAAGGCTGTATGGCACTATCACTCACTTGTCATCACTCAATATTTTTCACACTATTTGTGGGCCCCATTCCTGTCACTAGTGCAGTTTTTTTTTTTTTTTTTCTCAGTACCCACAAACTCGAACCCAGTGAAAGAAGAAAAGAAAAAAAAAAAAAAAAAGGGAAGTTTAGATCACCCGAACCCAGTGAAAGAAGAAAGGAAAAAAAAAAAAAGAGGGAAGAACACTGGGGAGATCGAACCCAGGAGAAGAAAGGAAAAAAAAAAAAAAAGGAAGAATAAGGGAGACCGAACCCAGGAGAAGAAAGGAAAAAAGAAAAAGAAAAAAAGGAAGTACACCGGGAAGACTGAACCCAGGAGAAGAAAGGAAAAAAAAAAGGAAGATCACTGGGGAGACCGAACCTAGGTGAAGAAAGGAAAAAAAAAAAGTAGACAAAAGTTGCGGCTGAGTTATGATTAATGGGTCCCCCATGTGTGTTTAATTACAAAAATGTCATTGAACTATGAGTTATGAAAACTGAAAACAGCCAAAATGTGTTTTCAGTTTCCATAACTCATAACTCAAAAATCAGAGAATTGAGTAATAGAAACAGAGTGATGGTGCATCCAAACGGACTTCTTGCTATAGGTCCCACCATTTTTGAGTTATGAGTTATGGAAACAGAGAATTGAGTTATGGAAACAGGCCATCCAAATAGCCTCTTAGAGGCTGTTGAGCTCCATTTTTTTCATCACTCAATTTTCGTCACTTAATTTCCATCGCTCATCACTCATCACTCATCACTCTAAAATACCAAGGTTGTTTGGCACCATCACTCACTTGTCATCACTCAATATTTTTCACACTATTTGTAGGCCTCATACCTGTCACTGGTGCAGCTTCTTCATTTTTTTTTTTAGTACCCACAAACCTGAACCCAGTGAAAGAAGAAAGGAAAAAAAAAAGGGGGAAAAACACCGGGGAGACCGAACCTAGGAGAAGAAATGGAAAAAAGAAAAAGAAAAAGGAAGAACAGGGGAGACCGAACCCAGGAGAAGAAAGGAAAAAAAAAAATGGAAGAACACCGGGGAGACCGAACCCAGGTGAAGAAAGGGGAAAAAAAAAAAGTAGACAAAAGCTGCAGTTGAGTTATGATTAGTGGGTCTCCCATGTGTGTTTAATTACAAAAATGCCATTGAGTTATGAGTTATGAGTTATGAGTTATGGAAATTGAAAACAGCCAAGATGTCACGTGCTGCTTTTATTATGCAGTGTAAGTAAATCATAATTCATTCTCCTCATTGTCCAGTGTAATGCTTATGTGGAAGCATTGGTGAGAATGAGACCTTACTAATATTTCAATAATAGTTTAGAACTCTTTTACTTATAAAAAAAATTAAAAATTAAAACAATTTTAATATGAAGTCCAAGAGGGAGTTTCACATACATATACACTTAGACTAGCAGAAATTATCAAATAATTATGTTGATACATTCAAGGCCAACCCAAGATTGTTTGAGGCCTAAGGCGAGAATTTTATAGGGGTCTTTTTACATCTAAATATCACCTAAATAATATTTATTTATTTTTATTTAATTTCAAATCCATTATTAATTCTTATTTATTAATATGACTAATTCACCCAAAGTGAGCTAATGATAATTGTGGGGGTAAAAGCCCAACATGACGTGTTGGGCCTAGGGTCCTATCTGAATATTACTGTGTCCGGAGAGAAGAAAGTGGTTGGGAAGAAGTCTAGGTGGAAGAAATATACCTGGAAACGAATGCGAAGTATAGTCTGAAGAGAGCCCAAGTGGGCCGAAGAGGTCATTCTCCTCGGATACCAAGGGGACTTGATCAAGCAAATATATGGAAGGTCCGAGTGATCTTTCTAACAACTTCAATGATAAGGACAAGTTTTGGGCATGCCTAGAAGTGATAAGAACGGAGAAGTATCTAAAAGGAAAAGCTGCCACCACCGCATTTAATGCACTGCAGCAACTTTCCTGATCGCATTTATGTGGAGAAGACCCCTGAACAGTGCAATCTCAGTTACCACCACTCACGAAAAACTAAAGCAAATATCTAATGTGACATGTACTCAAGTGAATGCTTAGATGAAGAACAGGTGTACGGTGAAGATGAGGAAAAAGAAGAATATATAAATGTAATAGGCCTCTAAAGAGAAGGGGAGTAAAAAATGAGGGGGAGAACTCTAAGAATTGTATTCACCTTTTAATTAATAACAAGCATTTTCGGATTTAAGTTTATTTAGCTTTCAAGCGTGTTTTTACTTCAGTTCATCCTAGTACATCAAAGTTAACCGTTGCAAAAATTCATAACCAGCCCAGCTCTTTCACCCACTCTTTACAAATTCATTGTTCCGAGTTCGTTGGGCTCATAATCCAAACCTTTTGGGCTTGGACTACAAAGTTTGGACCCTACAATAATTACTATATAGGTTTTACAAATTGGCATATCGCCAATAAAAAAAAAGTTATTCAAACATTCATTTTATTATATTATTTAAGTAACACCGATCATATTCCTATTACATCAGTTTGTAAATTTTTTTTCCTAAAATTTGTATTGGCTTTAGCATTTTTCATACACAGTTTTTTTTTTTTTTTTTTTTGGTGGAGAAAATGCTAAACTTATTACAAATTTTAATACAAAAAGCTTACAAACTAATGTGATAATGAGGTGACACTTCAACAAAATAATAAATAAATATTGAATTACTTTATTGGTAACATATCAATTTGTAGGACCATTGTAATAAAACTTATAATATACTAGCATAACTCTAATATTTAAGGCCTTCTTAATATTGGGATAAAATATATACCTAACTTACACTTTTTCTTTAATTAAAAAAAAAAAAAAAAAAAAAAAACCCCTTACCGCCCAATATTTGGAGGCCTTCTATGTCAGGGGGCCCTTAGGCCATGGCCTAAATGGCCTAGGCCTAGGGCCAGCCCTAGATACATTGTAGTAATTAAGCATTTTATAATTAGTAAACTAGATTTATTATCATATCTTTTATAAATAAAAATAAATAAATAAATACGAAAGTTTTTACCATAAGGCTCTAGTGCTTTTGCCTGATGATGTACTCGAAAGGTTTTTCACCTTTGTAAAACTGTCAATCTGAATCAAATTATTGGCTGAGAAGGTAGCCTGCGTAGATTGGCAAGCCCCTATTTTCTACTCGCTATCATCGTTGTATTACATATAGAATTTAAGTTTATCTCACGTTATTCCCATTTGGTTGTGTCACATCTAGATGCTACACCTTGATAAACATTGTCATTCATTTTTTTAAACACAGGAAATGCACAATTGTTTGTTTGTGAGCCTCATAAGTCATAACTAGTGAAAAAAAGAAGAAGACATACTTGGATCAATGAAGAAGCACTACAAAGTACAAACCCATTAGGCCTAGCAGCGAATTGCTTCACAAACAGATTAAAATTTCATGCCATTCAAGGTTTGCACTTTGCATGGATACATGGTCAAAGACTCCAAATATTAGCGAGAGATAACCATGGTTTTAAAAATCATAATGACTAAAGAGTTGGAAATAGGTCTGGTTCTCAGTTTTTGACAGGTTTTTCCTCGATTTCGGAGGTTTTTAACGGATTGGATTAGAGTCCGGTTCTTAGTTGAATCAGGCGATCTGATCTATTTTAAAACCATAGAGATAACCTGTATATATGGTCAATGATATAAATGACTTGGAAAAAAATAAATATTCCTATGTAAAATGGTTGTAAATTTATAATAGTTATTTTTTAATAGATGTAACTCCTTTTTAAATTTATATACTTCAAAAAAAAAAAAAAAAAAATGAAAACTTCCATTTTACTCATCTTTTTCAAAATTTTCACAGGTAACAATTAATTTACATCCAAAACTAAGACTAGAAGTGCCCTTAGTTTTTTTTCCCATTTATCATTGATGGAAAGATTTTCCTTTCACAAAGTTTTTTCTTTTCTTATCTTTTTCCTTTTTAGAATATTCTCTCCCAGAGATTTAGTAAAGTGAATCAAATTCTACACTTTTATATCTAGGATAAGATATCCACTACGATGAGAATTGTTATTTCAATCGTTTTAATCTTATCATTTTATTTAGAGAGATGCTACGTCTACAACAATTTTACAACATTTTTACAACAAATCACATGTGGTTAGTTGTTATTGGTTCAAATTTAAAACTAATACTAAAATTACTTTTTTGCCCCAACAATAACAACCAATAACAACCTGCCATTTAGGATTTGTTGTAGAAATATTGTAAAAATGTTGTAGACATATCATTCCTCTTTTATTTATACTCATGAAGGAATGATAAACATTAAAATATTTTAAAACATGTGAATATTATCATAATAGTTACCTATAATGGTCGTGCCCTAAAAAACAAAGTAATATTACAAAATTTCCCTGAATGGTTTATTGGAACAATCTTATACCTCCATTCCCTTTCCAATAGATAAAATGTCATGCTAAGGTTATCCTGTACAAAATTGATAACATCAGTGAGTAATGTAGAAGATATATCATTTTTCATAATTGTTGACATGATCATGATATATTGTTATATACGCAATATCACATGCACGTAAATTCATCATTTACACCATTTTTGTTATGCTCTAATTACATCGTATTAATGGTTATGAAAAATTTGTATAAAAAAAAAATGTTGTTCTGTATTATTGTTAATCATATTTCACTAGTTCAAACGCTTACTAGAAACTAGATTTCACAATTTGACTGAATGTGATAAATATTATTATTAATGGAAACGGAAGTATAATTGAGCACTACAAAAATGGATTTCAATTATTATAAGGATAAGGTTTGGTAACAAACTTGGTTTTAGCCTTAAGACTACAATTCCACTTAATATATTTTTATTGGATGTGAATTTTGACAAATCGACCATTAGATTGCATTTTCTTCTTATACTCTTCATACTTATAAATTTTATAGAAGATCAAAGATGATGATGTGTGAAATTAGTAGGCTAAATGCTCCGGGCTTCAACGGCAGTTGGATAACCCGAAAAGAAGAAAGAGACTATCAAAAATGATCGGGGTGAACTGACCAAGGTCCTTTTGACGATTAAGTCAAGATTTCTCTATAGGACTTAAGTATAGTGAGTAGATGAATAGTAAAAGTGTACCTTGGCTAGACAAGGCTTGACCCTTTTATAGAGAGTTTTGGAGTGAGTCTACTTGTTAGGCTCTACTAATATCATGGGAGATGTGTGGACTTAGTAGGGAGAGTGGAGCGAATTTCAGAGAATTCACCCCACGTCTCGAAATAGTGGATCGTGGTTTGATTGTTTTGTATCCATAGAAAATATTCTAAAATTCACTAAGTGTTAGTTGGTCGTCTACAAGTGATAGTTGGTCGTCTACACCTTGTGGTGTGGACGATTAATATCTCTTTGGATGGCTAGAACCTCCTTGGACAACCTTTTTTCATGTTTGTAGTGCATCTTTTTATTATCTCCCTTCTGAAGATAGTCTTGGACGTTGTTGGGCTTTGGACGATCTGTATGGACAAATATAACTTGTTATAATTCACCATCAAAAGATAAATAACAATGTCATTAATCAAATGATTAAATTTCAAATTTTTATTGTATAAAATTATGCATAAAAAATAAGTTTTATGGATCGAATGATAAATAACATTCAATTGACTTAAAATTTAGCATGTGTGTTAAGAACATAAATAACACGCAATTAAAACGGTTAGAGGTTTCAAAATATGTAATAACAATACTAATTTTTTGAATACAAATTGTAACCGCTCCATTTGTTTTGATGGAAACCTTATGTAAAGATAATTTTCAGTATTTTTTAGTGTTTGATAATATCAGAAAAAACGAGTTAAAAAAAAATATCTTTGGTCACAAAAAAAGTATGGCTTAATTTTAGAGATTGTTTTCCACTAATTTTTTTTTTTTTTTTTTGAAAAACAACTCTATGTCACAGCAAATTAACTCAGGGAAATTAGGAGATTTTTTTTAAAACTCATTTAAGGTTGTTACCAAATATAGAAAAATGAGATAGATTTATAAAAAAATAGATTTTGAAAAATCATTCATATTTTAGAAAACAATATCTCCTAAACAAACCGATAAAAAAAAATTACTCTAATTACGATAAAACCATAAACGCTATATGAATCATTAAAATGACTTGCTTTTTTTAGTATTTGTTTGGATCCACGACAGGTTTTAACTTTTGCTTTTTCTGCCTGCTTTCTTTTCTTTCTTTTTTTTTTTTTAGCGCGTGAACAGTAACATCACATGGATTCACTGTACAGAGACAATATGCACTGTTTACGGAGCATTTTGGCTAAATATTGGTAAATCTGAAACTTATTTGCGTTATAGGCACTGTTACAACTTATTTAGGGTTTTGAGGAAAGAGATTGAATTTCGGCAATAGTGTTGCTGAAATTCCAAGAAAAGTAGGAGAGAGAATGAGAAAAGTTTGGAGAGAGAAAATGTTGAATTACGGCAATGGCATTGCCGTAATTCGTTGCCCAAATTTCCTGCCCGATGTGAGAAAGAAGTGCTCTGAGTGTGAGGTGCTCCCAAAGAAACTAATTGTGGCAACGGTATTGCTGAAATAGGTGTAAACAAAATTTGTCCCTATTATGGCAATGCCATTGCCAAAAATGGGAGTGGAAAAAAAAAGAAAGTGAATGCCGAAATCTGGGGAGGAATTAAAAAAAACATTTTTACAATATTTTTACAACAAATCACAGGTAATTGGTTATTATTAATTCAAATTTAAATTTAACATTGAGATTACTATTTTAATCCAACAATAACAATAAGTAACAACTTGACACTTAGAATTTGTTGTAAAAATGTTGTAAAAATTGTGTACACTTTATTTCTAAAAAAAAAAGTGTAATGATTTGTGGCAATGGCATTGCCGAAATAGGTGAAAATTTTTTATGGCAATTGTGGCAATGCCATTGCCGAAAATGGGAAGAAAAAAAAAAAAAAAAAAGAATTGTGGCAACCAAGTTGCTGAAATCTTGGGGAAAATTAAAAAAAAAGTGTTACGTCCACAATATTTTTACAACAAATAATAGGTAGTTTGTTGTTATTAGTTCAAATTTAAACTTAACACTAAGATTTTTTTTTTTTTTTGCCCTAATAATAATAACTAGTAATAACCTATCACTTAAAATTTGTTGTAAAAATACTGTGAAAATGTTGCAGACCTATCATTTCTCTTTTTAAAAAAATTTGTGACAATTGATTTATGGCAATGTCATTACCTAAATAGAAGGAAAAAAAAAATTGTGTCAATGATTTGTGGCAATGGCATTGCCGAAATAGGAGGGAAATTTTTTTTCCCCCTCTATTTCGGCAATGGTATTGTCAAAATAGAAGGGGGGGGGGGGAAATAGTGTCAATGATTTGTGGTGATGTGTGCAGGGGTGGGTAATGACAATATGTTTAGTTTAAACCAAAATGTTAGATTGACATATCTGTTTTTATGGGATGCAATGAGGATCAAATGATATCCATATACAAAGAAGTTTTTTTGGTGCAAAAAAGTTCCAAGAAGGTTGCTTGAACAACAGTTTGACATGCAATTATTATGATATTCCTCCCATCAATTGCCACAAATTTTTTTTCCACTATTTCGGCAATGTCATTGCCACAAATCCATTACACATTTTTTTTTTTTTAGAAATGATAATTGCACACAATTTTTATAACATTTTTACAACAAATTCTAAGTGGCAGGTAGTTACTGATTGTTATTGTTGGATTAAAAAAGTAATCTCAGTATTAAATTCAAATTTGAACTAATAATAACTAATTACCTGTGATTTGTTGTAAAAATATTGTAAAAATATTATGGATGTAGCATATTATATATTTTTTTAATTCCTCCCAGATTTTGCCAACCACCTTCTTTTCTTTTCTTTTTTTTTCCTACCATTTTTGGCAATGGCATTGCCACAATTGCCAAAAAAAAAAATTCCCCCTATTTCGGCAATGCCATTGCCGCAAACCCATTGAACGAAGGGGAGATCACGAGGGAAGTGTGCAAACAACCCACACGGAGAAGAGTCAGTCTCGAGGAAAGAGCCATGCCTCCCATGCGAAGGACGATAGGAGCATGCAGCGTGAGATTGATATGTTAAGAAGGGAATTACGCTACGAACGATGAAAGCGAACGACTTAGGACTCGAAGCAATCCTCTGATGAGTCAGACGATACAAGCCACAGGCGACGGTCTAGAACTCCGCCCAGTGAGCTTTTTTTCCATGATAAAGATCATTACAGTCGGCGGACGTATAAGAGTCCACCTCAGCAGGGCTTAGGGAACGAGGTTTTGAACAAAGCATTGAGTCAAGTTTCCAAGTCGCCGTTCACACGACGCATAGAGGACGCAAGCCTTCCTCGGAGGTTCCATCAACCTATGTTCACTATTTATAATGGTCAGACGGACCCGGTGGAGCATGTTAGCCATTATAATCAGAGAATGGCCATTCACTCTAGGGATGAGGCCTTGATGTGTAAGGTTTTTCCCTCAAGCCTAGGTCCAGTGGCGATGAGGTGGTTCAACGGTTTGGGAGAGAATACCATTGACTCCTTTGAGGGACTCATTCAAGCTTTTGGGGCTCGCTTTATTACTCGCAGGAGGGTTGTCCAGCCCTTAGGGTCGTTATTATCCATGTCTAAGCGAGAGGGGGAAACACTGAAAGCATATTCTGACAGATACTGGGAAATGTATAACGAGGTAGATGGAGCCAACGAAAGTGTGGCTATTAATACCTTCAAGGAAGGTCTTCCAACCGATCATGATCTGAGGAGTTCCTTAACCGGTAAACCTGTAATCAGCATGCGACAGCTTATGAACAGGATTGACAAGTATACAACGATAGAGGAAGATCAGATACGGGGTGGAGGAAAGTCCAAGGCGATCCCTCAGGACAGGAGGGAATTCAAGTCGGATCGGTATAACAACAATTGACCTCGGAGAGACTTTGTAGGGCAGTCAGGATCTGCTAGCTCCCAGGCAGTTAACGTTGTGTTCCGAGAACCAGTACAACGGGTTCTAGAGAAGATACAAGACGAGCCTTTCTTCAGATTGCCCAATAGAATGGCAGGAGACCCTGCGAAATGCAACCAAAACCTCTACTGTCAGTACCATCGAGACCATGGGCATACTACCGAGAATTGCAGAAACCTGTGGGACCACTTGGAAGAGCTGGTTCGAGAAGGGAGGTTGACCAACCTTCTGCACTGCTCCAGTACCCGAGGAAGCCAGACAAGGCCAACATTGAGAGGAAATACCTCTTCAGGAGCCCCCCTGGGCACCATAAATGTTATATTTGCAGCCCCTGGAAGAACAGGATCTTGTCCCTCCAGAATACTGTCTGTATCTCATTGTTCAGAGGGAGGCTCGAATTTAGTGCCGAAGAAAGCGAAGCTGAACACCTCATTGATACTAGGCTTTTCAGAGGAGGACAAGAGAGGAACCATACAGCTGCATGATGATGCTTTGGTGGTTACGCTGAGAATTGGAGGGTATGACGTAAGGAGGGTGATGATTGATGATGGGAGCGCAGCCGAGGTGATGTATCCCGACCTATACAGAGGGTTGAATTTGACACCCCAAGACCTGACGGCTTATAGCTCCCCGTTGGTAAGTTTCGAGGGCAAATTGGTCATTCCGTTGGGTATGATTAGATTACCTGTGCAGACAGGTTTCGATGTGGTGGAGGTGGATTTCATTGTGGTGGATGTTTTTTCTCCCTATACGGCGATTTTGGGAAGGCCTTGGTTGCATACCCTGGGGGCTGTCTCTTCCACCCTTCATCAGAAGGTGAAGTACCCATCAGGTGGCCAAGTGTTAGAAATATTGGGAAATCAGGCCATGGCAAGGCAGTGCATGGTGGCAGCTATCCAGCATAAGCCGGAGATAAGTTCATCGGCCAGGGCCGAGGACGAATTATAGCAATTAAAGAACCCAGGAACCCTCTCCAGCACTACTGCCGAGGAAGCTGAGTGTGAGGAATTGGAGAGGGTGACTGTTGGTGATGACCCAGATAGATACTTCTAGGTTGGAGCGCTATTACCTTCACCAGAAAAGGAGCAATTGGTTGAGGTCTTAAGAAGGAACGTAGATGTGTTTGCATGGAATGCCTATGAAGCCCCAGGGGTTGATCCAGATTTCATCTGTCATCATTTGAATGTTAATCCTACAGCTATTCCGAAGAAACAACCACCTCGGCGTCCTTCCAAATTACACGCCGAGGCTATTAAGGACGAGGTGGATAAGCTCAAGCAAGCAGGAGCTATCAAAGAGGTGTTTTACCCTCAATGGTTAGCGAACACCGTTGTAGTGAAAAAGAAAAATGGAAAATGGCGAGTATGCGTCGATTTCACGGATCTTAATAGAGCCTAACCTAAGGATCCTTTCCCTATGCCCCGTATAGATCAGCTGGTTGACGCAACAGTAGGTCATCCTCGGATGAGCTTCCTAGATGCCTTTCAGGGCTATCACCAGATCCCACTGGCATTGGGCGATTAAGAGAAGACAGCTTTCCTCACTCCTAATGGAAATTATCACTATAAGGTAATGCCCTTTGGCTTGAAGAATACGGGGTCAACGTACTAACGGATGATGATGAAGATGTTTGAGCCACAGTTGGGCAACAACATAGAGGTTTATATTGATAACATGGTAGTAAAGAGCAAGGTAGTGTCCGAACATGTGACGGACCTCATCAGCACGTTTGAAGTTTTGAGGAAGCATAAGTTACGACTAAACGCCTCCAAGTGCTCCTTTGGGGTTTGCTCGGGGAAGTTTTTGGGATACATGGTGACCCACCGAGGAATCGAAGTGAACCCTGACCAGATTAAAGCCATAAATAGCTTACAACCACCTAGGAATCCCAAGGAAGTCTAGAGGCTAACTGGAATGACTGCTGCGCTGAACAGACTTATATTCAGGTCAGCGGACAGGTGCAGACCCTTTTTCCTTCTACTCCACAAATGGAAAGGGTTTGAGCGGACTGAGGAGTGCGCTGTAGCATTTCAACAGCTCAAGGAATATCTATCTCGGCCACCCATTATGTCCAGTCCTGATGTGGACAAGTTTCTCTTTGCGTACCTGGCGATAGCCACTTATGCTATTAGTTTTGTGTTGATACGATTGGATAGTGGCGTGCAGCGGCCAGTATACTACGTGAGCAAATCACTTCATGAGGCTGAGTTACGGTATCTACCATTGGAGAAGGCCATTTTGGCAGTAGTGCATGCTACAAGAAAACTTCCCCATTACTTTCAGGCACACACCGTGGTTGTTCTGACTCAGTATCCACTTAGAGCTGTACTTCGGAGTGCAGACTACACTGGCAGGGTTGCTAAATGGGGCACAATACTTGGGGCTTTCGATATAAAGTATATGCCTCGCACTTCTGTGAAGGGTCAAGTTCTCGCCGACTTGGTGGCCGAATTTGCTGAAGGCCCTGAAGAAATAGTTGCAAGCCCGCACGGCGTGGATGGAAAATCGGTTGGCCTTATATCCATGCAGCGTCTCACTCCCTGGAAGGTGTATGTGGACGGAGCAGCAAACCAAAGGGGGTCAGGAGTGGGGCTGGTCCTAATATCTCCTGAGATGGCCATTGTCGAGAAGTCTTTAAGGTTGGGATTCCCAGCCACCAACAATGAAGCGGAATATGAAGCTTTGTTAGCAGGAATGACAACGGTAAAGAAGCTTGGTGGAAAAACAGTGGAGATGTTCTCGGATTCAAGCCTGGTCGTGGGCCAGGTCAGAGGAGAGCTGGAATCTCAAGACACCAGAATGCAAAGTTACTTGAGCTGAGTTAGGCGCATGCAAACGGACTTTGAATCTTTTGAGTTATCCCACGTCCCTAGAAGTGGAAATGCGCATGCAGACTCTCTGGCTACCCTTGCTACCTCCTCGGCAAAGAACTTACCTCGGATTGTCGTGGTTGAAGATTTGAGCTCACCCACTCCAATTACAGAAGACTCTATTCAAGTCAACCAGATCAGCTCAGCACCTAGTTGGATGGATGTTATAACGGTATACCTGGAGAAGAATATACTGCCTGAAGACAAGTTGGAAGTTAACAAGATAAGAAGAAAAGCTCCTCGGTTCTGGCTGTCCGAGGACAAGAAATTATACAAACGCTCTTTCTCTGGGCCTTATCTGCTTTATGTGCACCCTGAAGCATCAGAGGCCCTTCTAGAAGAGCTGCACAAGGGGATTTGTGGGAGTCACACGGGAGGAAAGTCTTTGTCTCATCGGGCAATCACCCAAGGGTATTGGTGGCCAGGCATGCAAAAGGAAGCGCAGGAATATGTTAAAAAATGTAATCAATGTCAAAGGTTCGCTCAAAATATCCATCAGCCTAGGGGAGTCCTTAACCCTCTTTCTAGACCTTGGCCTTTCGCGCAATGGGGCTTAGATATTGTTGGCCCTTTCCCTAAGGCAATTGGGAATAAGAAATACCTATTAGTTGGCACGGACTATTTCACGAAGTGGGTCAAAGCGGAGCCCCTGGTTAATATCAGGGATGTGGATGTCAAGAGGTTTGTTTGGAAGAACATCATCACCCGATTTGGGGTTCCTTAGGCTTTTATCTCGGATAATGGTCTTCAATTTGATAGCAAGGCTTTTAGGGAGTACTGTTCTGACCTGGGAATAAAGAACAGATATTCCACTCTAGCTTATCCACAGGGAAATGGGCAGGCCGAGGCTGTCAACAAGGTCATTGTGAGTGGGCTCAAGAAGAGGCTAGACGACGCGAAAGGAAGATGGGTAGAAGAGCTGCCGCATGTGCTGTGGACTTATCGAACAACCCCACGACGGTCAACAGGAGAAACCCCATTCTCAATGATGTATGGGGCGGAGGCCGTGATTCCACTAGAAACGAGTTTCCCCACGTTAAGGACCAGTACTTTCACCTCCGATGGCAATGATGAGCTTCTAGGAAAGAGTTTAGATGTGATAGACGAACGACGAGAAAGGGTGATGGTTCAGTTGGCCTATTACCAACATAAGCTGAAGCAAGGCTATGATGCGAATGTGAGGCTAAGGCCACTAGCTCCCGGGGACCTAGTGTTGAGAAAAGTCTTGGGGAATACCAAAAATCCAGCGTGGGGAAAGTTAGGGCCCAATTGGGAAGGACCATATCGTATCACATCTGTAGCAGGAATAGGGGCTTACTACTTAGAAGATCTAGACGAGAAAACTGTACTCCACCCTTGGAATGTAAGCAACTTAAAGAGGTATTACTATTAACACAAACAATTCTGTCATATGTTTCTTTTTTAACTTAATTGGAATTCTATTACTTGTATTCCTTAAGTCTATTGAAGTATTAAACAAAAACTAAGGCATGTCAGGTCCTCGGACCTCATCTTAGTGGAAATTAATACAATACTTAAAATGAGAAAACATGGTACTGGACAGAACCAAGGCATTGCATGGTCCTCGGACTCAAGCCTTTGGGGAAACCAGATACTTCAGATGAGAAAACTAGGTACTGGATAGAACCAAGGCATTGCATGGTCCTCGGACTCAAGCCTCTGGGGAAACCAGATACTTCAGATGAGAAAACTAAGTGTTAGACAGAACCTAGGCATTGTGTGGTCCTCGGACACCGGCCTTTGGGGAAACTAACTACTTAAGATGAGAAAACTAGGTACTGGACAGAACCAAGGCATTGCATGGTCCTCGGACTCAAGCCTCTGGGGAAACCAGATACTTCAGATGAGAAAACTAGGTACTGGACAGAACCAAGGTATTGCATAGTCCTCGGACTCAAACCTCTAGGGAAACTAGATACTTCAGATGAGAAAACTAAGTGTTAGACAGAACCTAGGCATTGTGTGGTCCTCGGACACCGGCCTCTGGGGAAACTAACTACTTAAGATGAGAAAACTAGGTACTGGACAGAACCAAGGCATTGCATAGTCCTCGGACTCAAGCCTCTGGGGAAACCAGATACTTCAGATGAGAAAACTAGGTACTGGACAGAACCAAGGCATTGCATGGTCCCCGGACTCAAGTCTCTGGGGAAACCAGATACTTCAGATGAGAAAACTAAGTGTTAGACAGAACCTAGGCATTATGTGGTCCTCAGACACCGGCCTCTGGGGAAACTAACTACTTAAGATGAGAAAACCAGGTACTGGACAGAACCAAGGCATTGCATGGTTCTCGGACTCAAGCCTCTAGGAAAACCAGATACTTCAGATGAGAAAACTAGGTACTGGACAGAACCAAGGCACTGCATGGTCCTCGGACTCAAGCCTCTGGGGAAACCAGATACTTCAGATGAGAAAACTAAGTGTTAGACAGAACCTAGGCATTGTGTGGTCCTCGGACACCGGCCTCTGGGGAAACTAACTACTTAAGATGAGAAAACTAGGTACTGGACAGAACCAAGGCATTGCATGGTCCTCAGACTTAAGCCTCTGAGGAAACCAGATACTTCAGATGAGAAAACTAAGTGTTAGACAGAACCTAGACATTGTATGGTCCTCGGACACCAGCCTCGGGGGAAACTAACTACTTAAAATGAGAAAACTAGGTACTGGACAGAACCAAGGCATTGCATAGTCCTCGAACTCAAGCTTCTGGGGAAACTAGATACTTTAGATGAGAAAAATGGGCGTTAAATAGAAACTAAGTCACGTCAGGTTCTCAGACCACAACTTGGTGGAAATTAATACTCCTTTCCATTGAAGCGTTAAGCAGAACTTAAATCATGAAAATTAATGTACACAACGAAAGTTAGTGCCTCTTAAACAAGATCTATGTGATCATCTTTATATATCAAGACAAAGTCCGTGAGCATCACTTAAAGCATTTTAGGGTGTTCAATACCTCCAGGGACTAATTATTCGGAATGCTACCTCAAATCTGGTCTGATTTTCAATTGGCATACATAAGAATAAATTTTCTTCTGTAATGTCTGATTCTGCTCTTCTAAAGCCTAAGATAATATAAAAGCGTGCAGGAAATTATATAAGAAATAAGTAAACCCATGATGTTATATGTAAGTCTGAGAAAGGAACCATAAGTCACAGTAAAAAATATACATATACAAAAAAAAAAAAAAAAAAAGAGAAAGAAGAAGAAAGAATTATTACATCAACTATTTGTTTAATTTTATTTGTATCTTGGGTGGTGGAACTTTTGCCATTCCCTGAGGAGGAACGTCCTTCTCCTTCTCCTTTGTAGCCTCCCTGGCAGACGAAATGGTAGAAGCTAAGTCCTTTTCAAAGCTTAGAGAGGCTGGTCCATCCTTAGGATCCTCTACAGCCTTAGCTGAGGAGGTCCCTTTTTCCACTTCGGATACTTCAGGCTGCTTCTGCTGATTGGTTGGAAGAGGATTCTGCTTCTGAGCTTCTTCAGCTGAGCCAACTGCAGTAGAGGAAGCTTGTTGTTGTTGTTGAGGAGAAGGACTTGGGGCTCGTATGGCTGAAGGGAAGAAAACGTTCTCAGGTTTTCTCAACTCAGATGAAGGCTCGACCCCAGCACGGTTGAGAGCTTCTTCCCAAGTTTGCACGCAGTATGTTCGACACACAACTAGGACCTCAGTTCTGAATCTGTTTTCAGTCTCGGCTACGCCTTCGTCATATCCCCGCTGTTCGGCCTCGTCTTTTGCTCTCTCAGCCTCGGTTTTCGCCTTTTCAGCCTCATCCCTCTCCTTTTCAGCCTGACCCCTAAGCCTTTGAGCCTCTTCCAGTTGGTTCATCAGCATCGATACTTTCTTCCCAGAAGCTGTCAGTTGGTCATTGGCATCCTGAAGTTTTTTCCTTTGATCTTCAGCTTGCTTTTGAAAGCTGGTCAGGGCTGAATCAGCGCTCTTTTGAGCGGATTCTTCGTTTGCCAACCTTTTCTTCAGCTCCTCTACGTTTTGCTCACTGATAGTAAGCGCCCTGGAAGCTTCACTTCTTAACTCCCTCTCCTTGTCCCACTGGAGATGAAAGCTGTTGGTCATCTACTCTAACCTGAAAGTGGTTTGAACAGCCTGTATATATAAAAAGAAAAAGAAAAGAGAGATAGTCAGAAATAAAGTGAACTAAAAGGAACGGGTAAAGCTGTAAGGATACTATACCATGCCCAAATGCCTTTTCATATTCATGAAGATTTCATTTTTCTTCATCTTTTTGAGCTCGGCCATATCCCGAGGGAGCAGGAGGGTTTCTTCTAGAGCGAAGGCAACATGGCATCCAATCCCACCATTATAGTCTCTGATGGATGCGTCTGCCCTCAAGGGCTCACCACCGAGCATGGGAGCGGGGAGCCAGGCTTCGGGCTCCGAGGGTTGAACAGTTTGCTTGGCACCCGTTCTAGAAGCCCCACGAGTTGTCTTTTGCTGTTTTAGAAGCCGCTGATCCTCACTTTCATGGACTGGACGAGGTCTCCCGGTCTCCACCACATCTTTACCTTTTTGCTCTCTCCTTCTCTTAGGATCAGCAGATTCAGACCCCTGAGGTTGGGGAGGTTTAGGAGAAGGGGGAGGAGGGAGAATGGTCTGAGGAGACCTCTCTGGTGCCTCTTTTCCAGATTTGCCTTCGATAACATCCAACAAACTTCTTTGGCTCTTTCTTTGGATTCCCATGTCACCAGGAACCCCCTCGGGAGATTGGGGTTGGTTGAACACCTCAAATACGTCCGTAGAATCCAAGACTTCTTCAACTATATCTTCTTGTTCCTCTTCTTCCTCTTCCTCCTCCACTTCCTGAATAGTAGGTCGTGACGAGGAAGCCCCTACGGAAATAGCAGCTTCAGGTAAGGGCTGAGAAAAGAGGGTGCCTTCAGGGATTGGAACACCCTCAGGAACTATGAACCCGGACCTTTCGAAGGCTACGCTGATTCGGCGCAGCCAGAGGTCTTTGGCCTTTATTACACACTTGGGCGCTAAAAAGGTTGTGGAAATTGGTTTGTACCCAAGGATAATGTGCGCTGCCCTTAGTTGACCGTCGGACGGATTCTTGTATATCTCGGATCTTAAAATTTTATCCAAGCTCTCCCTGTTAATTAGCCCAAACCGACGCTTGGTGGCGTGCCTATCTGCAAAATCAGTAAGACAATAACGAAATTCCCATCAGGAATGAAGTTAACTTAAATCAAGGAGCACAAATTAAGGTGCAAGGGCGTTCAGCCCAAGAACCCCACCTGGTTCACCCCCCTGGGTCGGGCATGGTAAACCGTCATGCCACGTGCCAAAAAAAATGAGGAAGTCATCTTTCAGACCCTTGTTCGATGTAGGGAGACACTGGATTAGCCTTATCTTGGGGAACCTGGACTTAAGGTAGTACCCCACATCCGTCAAGTGTTGGAGGTTGTATACCCAATTCACGTCGTGATGGGTAAGGCCCAAATTTAGCCTCGCATTAAGGGCTTCTATACTCCCTAGCACCCTGAACATATTTGGGGCGCATTGTGTGGGGGACAGTCTAAAGAACCTAAGGTAACTAGTAGTGAGTCTGCCTATCGGAATAGTCATCCCTCCCTCTATGAAAGCAATCATGGGGATGACTACTTCCCTTGTTTGCCTTTTATCGTACCACTCTTCCGCGGAAGCGTACCTCACACCCACCGTTGGGGGAATCTTATACTTGGCCCTAAATTTCTCTATTTGCTCCTCGGAATCGACTAAATACTTAAACCTACCCATTTCTTAAGAATCGTGAAGAGAAACTAGAGAAGATAATGGAAAACTGAGGAGGGTTAAAGAAACTTACAGTTGTGAAAAATAGGCTCCTCGGACAAACTTCAGGTATTTATGAGATCGTTGAGAAGAAGGAAAGAGGGACAGGATCAGTGAATACTCGATAAGATCGTGATATTTTTTGTAACTGAAAGGAAATTTGATTTGAAAAGCTCTTTATAAGGGCACAGAAATCGTAAGCGGGAAAAATCCCGCTCATAAGTTGTAGTGATCCTCCACCGTTAGATTCGCATCTTACTGAAACGTGGAGGACTGAAAAACCGCCATCATTTAATGATGGCGTGCTCTTGACGCCGAAACGTCAGGAACGTGTCTTGGGCAGGTGAAAAGGCATTCTGAAATTTAGAAAAGCTCAACGAAGGATTTAAGGACGTGATATCAAAATCCCCCTTTTTCCGAGGTGACAAAAAGTGAGATTTTGAGGGGCTATTGTGGGGCTAGTTGCCCGAAAAATTAACAGAGTCCATAGAAGGTGGGCTTGTGGCCCAACGGCCTAGTCCGAGGACGCTCGTCCGCCCGAGGATACTCCTCTGTCCGAGGACGAGATCCATTTCTCAAACCCGCTTGCGAAGTGGATGTAACTATTTTAGTTGTCAAGGAGTTTCGCGGAGTTACATGCAAACTAAACTAATGAATATCGATCAAAGGAGGAACCGGAAAAAGTAACAAATATCTCCTAAAAGCTGCTGCCTCCACATTAAATGCTTCCCACCTAACTCTCTGGCCTCATTAATGTGGAGGTGATACCTGAACAGTAACTAAGCAGCCTTATAACCACTAAGCGGAGGATCCGGGAAGTGCTGGATGGGACAGAAGGAGATTCTTAAAATGGAACCTACACGTGTACAGTGAAAGCAGGACGGAGAAGGTGGTATATAAAGTGAAATCGGAATACATTAGAGGGGGGATTTTGGAGGAGGACGTGCCAAGAAAAAAGGAAAAAGAAGGAGAAAAGAATAGAGAGAGATATACACTTGAAACCTAGCTGAGGAAAAGGAGAAGGGAGGATTTTCTTTCGTTTACCCTGAAATTCTTTCTGCTGCGCCAGAACTACGTCTTTTTCTACTACTGGAGCTAATTCTTACATCCACACTCTACAAATTTTATTGTCCAGGGTCCAAGACATTTTGAGTCCCTACAACTTTTTTAATCCAACAATAACAATTAGTAACTATTTGCCACTTAGAATTTGTTGTAAAAATTGTGTGCAATTATCATTTCTAAAAAAAAAAAAAAAAATGTGTAATGAATTTGTGGCAATGGCATTGCCGAAATAGTGGAAAAAAAAATTTGTGGCAATTGATGGGAGGAATATCATAATAATTGCATGTCAAACTGCTGTACAAGCAACCTTCTTGGAACTTTTTTGCACCAAAAAAACTTCTTTGTATATGGATATCATTTGATCCTCATTGCACCCCATAAAAATAGATATGTCAATCTAACATTTTGGTTTAAACTAAACATATTGTCATTACCCACCCCTGCGCAAATCACATGGACGTAACACTTTTTTTTTTAATTTTCCCCAAGATTTCGGCAACTTGGTTGCTACAATTCTTTTTTTTTTTTTTCTTCCCATTTTCAGCAATGGCATTGCCACAATTGCCATAAAATTTTTTCACCTATTTCGGCAATATCATTGCCACAAATCATTACACTTTTTTTTTTTTTTTTTAGAAATGAAGTGCACACAATTTTTACAACAAATTCTAAGTGTCAGGTTGTTACTTATTGTTATTGTTGGATTAAAATAGTAATCTCAATGTTAAATTTAAATTTGAATTAATAATAACCAGTTACCTGTGATTTGTTGTGAAAATATTGTAAAAATATTGTGTATGTAGCACATTATATTTTTTTTTTTAATTTCTCCCCAAATTTCGACATTCACTTTTTTTTTTTCCACTCCCATTTTCGGTAATAGCATTGCCATAATAGGGACACACTTTTTTTTACACCTATTTCGGCAATACCATTGCCACAATTAGTTTCTTTGGGAGCACCTCACACTTCGAGCACTTCTTTCTCACATCAGGTAGGAAATTTGGGTAGCAAATTACAGTAATGTCATTGCTGTAATTCAACATTTTCTCTTTCCAAACTTTTCTCATTCTTTCTCCTACTTTTCTTGGAATTTTAGCAACACTGTTGCCGAAATTCAATCTCTCTCCTCAAAACCCTAAATAAGTTGTAACAGTGCCTATAACGTAAATAAGTTTCAGATTTATCAATATTTAGCCAAAAGACTCCTGTTTACGAGTCCCACGGCACTATTCATACATTTAAAAATTATTTTTAAATTTTACTACAGTATTTTCAGTTTTCAATTTTAGCAAAAATAAGTTGTATCCAAATGGACCTTTAATACATATTTTTTGTTTTTAATGAGAATCAGAGAGACTTAAACAAATCACATGGATCACGTGACTTTTTATTAAGGCCGATTTGCCGAGGAACTTTTCAAAATTCTGTCCTTCAACGAGAACGAACGAACGAACGAACGAGAGCCGACGAGACGAGACGAAGAAGAAGATTTTGTCAAACTGTAAGATTTTTCTTTCGTTTAATTAATTAATTTATTTTTCTATGCTTCGTTTTGTAATTCGCTCTGTTCTCAAATTGAACTTTCACGCTTCTCCACAAGATTTAGGTAATCCTTTCGTTAAATTCTTATTTGCAATTCTCCACTGATTTATATAGATTCACTAACCGTTACATCCAACGTAAGATTACAAAACCGTTTCTAAATTAACATTGGTGCCTTTACGTGTCTGAGTAGAAAGAATTGTAGTATTGAGGTTTAGCAAATGATAAGACAGCTGAAATTTTGCATGATATAGGTTTTTGTTGTTGTTGTTGTTGTCTTTGTGTGATTGTATCTGTGTTGTGACAACTTTTATTGTAAAGCTTTGGTGATTGTTTATTGGGAACTAGAATCTGTGACACAGCTTCTAAACGAGTTATATGCTCAAAGATTTGACATGGGAGGGAGGTAGATAAAGTGATTTGAATAATTGGGTTTCCTTCTGATAGTTAAGGATTTCAAATGAAAAGCTAATAAAAGGCTTTAGTGGGTGTCTTTCTTCCCGTGGTGTGTGTCCTACTTCATTTGGGGTGCCCTACCCATGTCGTACCTGTCGGTCCTATCTGCCGTGTTATATTATAATTTTTCAAAAATTGCTCATGTCACCATATCATACCTATATCTGTATCTGTGTCTGTGCATCCTAGTGCGCCCTTATGAATTTTTATTTCACCATGTCTGAGTAGAAAATAAAAATTATAGTATTGAGGTTTAGCAAATTATAAGACAGCTGAATTTTGCATGATATAGGTTTTTTTTTTTTTTTTTTTTTTTTTTTTTTTTTTTTTTTTTTTGTCTTTGTGTGATTTTATCAGTGTTATGTCAGCTTTTATAGTAAAGGTGATTGTTTATTGGGAACTAGAATCTATGACACTGATTTCAAAAAAAAAGAATCTGTGACACAGCTTCTAAACGAGTTATGTGCTTAAAGATTTGACAAGGGGGGGGAGCTAGATAAAGTGATTTGGATAATTGGGTTTCCTTTTGATAGTTAAGGATTCCAAATGAAAAGCTAATACAAAGCTTTAGTGGGTGTCTTTCTTCTTGTGGTGTGTGGCCTAAGATACACAGACACTTCATTTTGGGTGCCGTACCTGAGTTGTAACGGTGTCATATTTGCCATATCATGTTATAATTTTTCAAAAATTGCTCATGTCACCATATCGTACCCATATCTGTACTTGTGTTCATGTCTGTGTTTGTGCATCCTAGTGTGTATCGTTAGGCTGGAGGAGGATTTGAATCTTGGATGTCTCCAACGGAAACATTAGAAAGTGCCAGTTGAGCTACAAGGCTCTTGGTGTTAGGAAAGACCTTGACTACAGAAAATTTTAGGAAATTGTGTATAATCGTTATGGACTGGTGTTTTATGTGCATTAGACATGGCTGGATTGTGCCTCATATGCTTCTCTATCGTGTGGTGGCTCACAAATTGTGGTCCTGATCTTTTGCATGTTTTAGTATTATTTGGGTTATTGCTTATTTTGTGATGGAGCTTTTGGCTTGTTAGATGGGCCCTTTCGGCAAATGCATTAATGGGAGAATTTGCAAAACAGTTCCCTCACTTATAATGTGGTGTCATTGGAGGGAGAGAAATGCGCCCTTACTTGGAAGGATAAGAATAAGAATTGGTTAAGTTGAACTTCTTATTGCTGAAGACTTTTTATGAATGGACTTCGGCTTCCAGTAACTTCTCTAATGTGGATTGTTTCGGTATGCATATCCTTTGTGCAAGTGTATTTTGGATGTGCAAAGTTTGAGTTACTGCCACAACAGGAATTTGATATGTTTGCACCCCCATGGACTTGGTTCAAGCAATTAGTGTTTGGTTGATTCTTGCATTATGTCATGTTCTCCAATCCATATTGGATATGTATGTGATCTTAGGATTTGAGGTTAGAAGTGTATATGGTGCAAAACTCACTGTTTGTACCTCAAGCATATTTTTGACAAAAAGAGATATCTAGAAGCCATTATAGTGCATTTGGTTTAGCTATTTTTAGGTGTTTATGCAGTTTATTTTCTTATGCATAGCTTTTTAAGCCTCACTTTTTTTTCTAGATATGAGTTTGCTCTTGCCCACTTTCAACAAATAAGCAAATAAGAGAAAAAAGTAAAGAGCTAATCCAAATACACATTTAGTAACGTTTTTATAAGTACAGAAACAAAAGTAGTTCCTCTGTAAAATTTCATGTTTTGATGCAGCTTTGCTGCTCTCTTTTTTTCCTGATAATTTGATAGTTGGGGGAGGGGGCATTTGAACCCCTAAATGTCTTTGTTGGAAATACTAGGAAGTGCCATTTGAGCTACAAGGCTCTTGACTCTTTGCAACTATTACTTGCTTCTGTGAATGAAGGTGTTGTTTATGGTCTGTACAAATGTGAATTGGATGGTGGTTATGCAGGTCCACATAGGTGGTTTTAGGCTTTCAGCTATGTGTTTTATGCCTCTATGATTTCACATATGGCTGCATCTGGCGTACTTGTTTTGGAACATTGATTTCAATTCTAACTGGGATACACTTCGCAGGTGTAATTCTATCTGGTTTTAAAAATTGCTGTAGTTAGAAGGTCAAGATGGTTGCATCAGAAGAGAATAGTGCGCTATTCCCGATCTTTGTCTTGACAGTAATGGCTCTACCTTTGGTGCCCTACACGGTATTCAAGTTATTTCATGCATTCTCTAAAGAGAAAAAGAAAATTCACTGCCAGTGCTCTGTATGCTTAAGTTCTGGAAAGTACCGCCAATCCATATTTAAAAGGGTAAGTCTATCTTCCAACTATATCTTATTTTCTTAATGTTTGTATTGGAGGATTTCGCTGATGGCCTGGCTGCATAATAATTGTTTTGGTTTACCTTACAGATCTCAAACTTTTCAACAGGTAGTAACCTGACCCTTGTGCTTCTTTGGATTGTCATGATGGTCTTGGTATACTACACTAAGCATATAAACCATGAGGTATTTGGTACTTCATTTTATGATGCTCCATATTCTTTCCTTTGATAGTGGATGGCTAATTATCATTTACAAAGTCAGGCTGGTACTCTTAATGGAACATATTCCTTTGTTTTTCACCTTTTCCTTATTCAGATACAAGTGTTTGAGCCATTCAGCATTCTTGGATTGGAACCTAGAGCTTCGGATTCAGATATAAAGAAGGCGTATAGGAGACTTTCTATTCAATACCATCCCGATAAAAATCCAGATCCAGGTTCAAATTTTCCATATCTTCATCTTATTTGTTGTTTTCACCTCTGGGTGGCTAGAAATGTCTTGTTAAGGGCCTGAGCTTATGAAGTTTTTCTCCCTCTTTTGTTTCAGAGGCTCACAATTATTTTGTGGAATACATATCAAAAGCTTACCAGGCTCTGACAGATCCAGTATCTCGTGAGAATTTTGAAAAATATGGACATCCAGATGGCAGGAAGGTAGTATTTTTTTTTTCCCTTCAATAACACAGGAAGAAACCCTTTTGCTATGTTTTTTATGTGTTGAAGTGCGGAAGTTGATTTACTTGAACATTTACCACTGAATTAATGTTATATTTTTTTTGAGTCAGGGGATTGAAATGAGTGTAGCTCTCCCTCTGTTTCTGTTAAATATTGATGGGGCATCAGGTGGAATACTTTTACTCGGGATTGTTGGAGTCTGTATCCTTTTGCCCTTGGTGATGGCTGTCATATATCTATCAAGGTCATCCAAATATACTGGAAACTATGTCAGGCATCAAACTATGTCTGCCTACTACTACTTCATGAAGCCTTCTTTAGCCCCAAGGTATTGAATTTCTCCAGGCTGATATTTTGGTGCACTTATTTGTCAGTCTTCAACTCCCGCTAAATAGTCACTATTGCTTTGGATTTCTTGCATTGATGAAAAAAATGTGGATGTAATCAATAGGGTACACTTTTAAACCTTCCTCCAAACTTCTCTTTCTTGATGCTGTTGGCAGGCCCATCTCCTTCCACTAAATGGCCTTTCAGGAGTTTGGCATCATATAGGGGTTGGTGTCAGGCCAAAAGCTTTTCATAAAATGTTTTTAACCACCAAATAAACATTGGGGTAAGTTTTTGTTTTTGGAGAGGGCAAGTAATCTCTTGCTTCCAACTTGTTTTCCACTCTTAAACAGACAATATAAACATAAGATTTTATCTGGTTTTACATTGCTGCCAAATATTCTCATGGTTGCTATAGAGTTTATTCCACTACTGAGTTGTGTGTGCCTGATTTTTTCTTTTTGGTTTTCTCTTATATTACTTCACTTTTACAGCAAGGTCATGGAGGTCTTCACAACGGCTGCTGAATATATGGACATTCCAGTTCGTCGGAGTGATGATGAACCCCTTCAGAGACTATTCTTGTTAGTGAGGAGTGAGTTAAACCTGGACCATAAGAACATTCGTCAAGAACAAGCTAAGTTTTGGAAGCAGCATCCGGCTCTTGTAAAGGTGATTTGCTTGTCATTTTATGGCTCTATCTGGCAGACTGGCACTCTGATTTCTACAGTTCTCACGTTTCACTTGGGTTCACACACTTAACTTATTACTATTCAGACAGTATTGTTGGTCCAAGCCCAATTGAATCGAGAGTCTGCTGCTCTATCTCCAGCATTGCTGGGTGATTTCAGGCGTGTGCTTGAATGTTCACCTCGTCTTCTTGAAGAATTACTGAAGGTATATTTACGTTTCCTGACCCATACCCTTGATGAGTAACTTGCCCCTTGAAGATGCTTTTCATCTCTGAAATATTTGATTCCTTAGATATTCAAAAATTTATCTGCATATTCTTTTCAAGTTACCCTGCATCTTTATACAAGTGACCATTATTTCGTAAAAATTCTATTTATGAGAGGACTTTATTTGAGGATTTTGAAGAAAGTTAACTGCAGTACTGTCACGGTTGATGGAAAACCTGGTAGTGCTCTATTCATTATCTTTTTTACCTATCTTTCTATCTTTCTTAAGACAAAGGAGAAAACATATTGTTAAATCCTCTTTCCTGCTCTAAAAAAATTTATGAACCTGTAGGTAATGGAAATCCCTGTGTCTCTAGGCCTATTCCAGAATTTTGTGGATGACAAAGGCAAATATATCTATTTTTTTTGTTTGGGGGGGGGTAAGTTTGTAATTGAAAATGTTAGCTTGGGTTCACTGCCAGCTTTTGTACTTTAAAGCATCACTATTTCTAGGTACAGTTGTACTATTACAAAGCTTTATGTTTTAAACAAAATAAGCTCATCCAAAACACTGGGAAATAGTGTTGGGTGTGTATCAGTTGGTTGCATCTTGACAGTTATCTTGATTTTTAATTTCTCCTCTTAAAGGAAACAATTATGTGCTTACACATGCATCTTAGATGCATTTCAGTTTTAATTCTTCCAGAAGTTATGGTAATTGATATGTGCTTTATGGATACAGATGGCAATTCTACCCCGCACTTCTCAAGGGTATGGATGGTTGAGGCCTGCGATTGGAGTGGTTGAGCTTTCTCAAAATTTCATCCAGGTTATTTTTCCTGCCAGAGTTCAGCCCCCCTCCCACTTTTTCTTTCTTCTCTTAGCTTGACATATTGGAGATCATATGACTGTTTTATGCCTTCTTTGATACCACAGATTTGAACATAAGACTTACGACAACCACATAACACCCTTTTATCCCCTGAGCTTGCATATTGCTACCAACACCCCATCGTTCAATTTGTTTTTGATATGAGCTCATTGTTTCCGCTTTCTAGAATAATTCACTTTGAAGACAATCTACTTTTCATGGTCAGATTTTTCTGTAATGCCATAGAAGTTGACATGGATGTTCATGTGATTCTAATACCCTTTTGTTCCTTGTGCTACTTGTTTTCTGGCCAATGGTAACCAACTGCAACCTGGGAATTGCTAACCTGGTATTTAAATGCTTGCATGACACCTCCTGAAAATTATTTTTGGTTTGCTTATATTAATTTTGGCCTGGAATTTAGGAGAATGTTTTGTGCGTCTGATTTTGCTGAGAATCTTAGGACTTGATCCCTATTACGTATCATTTGGTATTCATGAATTGGGAATCCAAATGTTCAACTTTTAGTTTTCCAACTCTTATTAAATTTAGTACTATTCGTTTCATCGGTAGTCTTACTAGGAGTGCATTCTCTTTGCAAAACAATGACGCAGGCAGTTCCACTCAGTGCAAGGAAAACAGCTGGAGGATTTAGTGAAGGAATTGCACCCTTTCTGCAGCTGCCACACTTTAGTGAGGCCATTGTCAAAAAGATCACACGTAAGGTAAGGAAATTTCTTCATCTTCAGTTTTTTGCCCTCTCTTTGGGAAATTCATGTATCTCCAATAATATTCTGGTTTACTACCTGCACTAAAGCAACAGTTTAAGCTTGATCTCCTGTGATAAATTGACACACTGCACTTGTAGTTATCACTTTATCCATTCAGACCCATGATATGCTTATGGTGGTAAGATATTGGATAACAGACAGTATTCAGTTTTTCTTGGAAAAAGATGATCATCAATTCCAACAAATTTTATATGAGTTCTTTTACGACTCACTATTTTTTCTCTACCACTCACAATCTATCAGTTCAGTGTTGCGGCAAAAAACTTGTGCCCCTAGACTTTCTCATTTGATATAGAGCCTGATTTGACTATCCATATTCTAACTATTGTTGTATGTTACCCTTA
This sequence comes from Quercus gilva, assembly GCA_023621385.1. Classification (NCBI taxonomy): domain Eukaryota; kingdom Viridiplantae; phylum Streptophyta; class Magnoliopsida; order Fagales; family Fagaceae; genus Quercus; species Quercus gilva. Next base: position 37,437,858 of record CM042479.1, on the reverse strand, counting down.
CTAGCTGTACAAACTGCAGTATATTGGGGCTCAGGCTTTCCTTTTAAATTTAAAATTTATTTCTGTATCCTTTTCTCCTCCCCTTTTTTTCCAACCTGCAAAGAGAAGGGTTGAAAAAGAGAAAGAGTGGAGGTGGGTTCTGTTAGTGTCTCAAAAACTTCTTATAATTGCAGAAAGTGCGTTCTTTTCAAGAGTTTCAAGACTTGACCCTACAGGAGCGTGCTGAGCTGCTGACTCAGGTTGCTGGATTTTCTGCTGCTGATTCCCAAGATGTGGAGATGGTTCTTGAAATGATGCCTTCAATAATGATTGATATCAAATGTGAGACAGAGGGTGAAGAGGGAATACAGGAGGGTGACATAGTCACGATGCATGCTTGGATCACACTGAGGCGGGGGAATGGCCTGGTTGGTGCCCTTCCACATGCTCCTTACTTCCCCTTCCACAAGGAAGAGAATTTCTGGTTGCTGCTTGCAGATTCTGTCTCCAATGATGTTTGGCTGTCCCAGAGGGTAAGCTTCATGGATGAGGGTGCTGCGATAACAGCTGCAACAAAAGCAATTCAAGTGTCAAAGGAGGGCTTAGGATCTAGCTTGAAGGAGATAAATGCAGCTGTTAAAGAAGCTGTGGAGAAAGTGAGGAACGGATCAAGGTTAGTAATGGGTAAGTTTCAGGCCCCAGCTGAGGGAAATTATAACCTAACTTCTTACTGCTTGTGTGACTCGTGGATTGGTTGTGACAAGAAGACAACCTTGAAGGTGAAAGTTTTGAAACGGAGCCGAGCAGGTTCAAGGGCAGGTGACTTGGCAGGAGAGGGTCTAACAGTGGAGGATAAGATTGAGGACGAAGAGGATGAAGAAGAAGAAGGCTTTGATGATTATGAGAGTGAGTACAGTGAGGACGATGAGGATGATAAGGGCACAAATACAAATGGGGTCGGAGGCAATGTCAGTGACCATGAAGAACACAGTGGTTCAAGCTCTGATGGGGAAGAGTGAAAAGTTTCCTTTATTATTTATAATTTTTTTATTTATTTTCCCTTTTCATTCGAATACGTGGAGCAGGCAAGGTCTATACAATTGTTCCTTTGTAATTTCCCATGCTTGGCTTCGCAAAATAACAAGAAAACCCTTTACAGTTTCACTTCCAAGTAAATCAATTTTGCATGGATAGTGTATTTTGAACGGCTCAACTAGAAATAGGGTTCAAATTTGAATGATTCTTGATCCATTAAACATGTTGGAATTCATTTTTAACGTAGCCCGTTCTAGTTTGGCCAGGACTGAAGTAATAGCGTTTCTCTCTCTCTCTCTCTCTCTCACACACACACACACACACACACACACACACACACATTAAAACTGAAGCTCTTACATGTACAACAATCAAGTTTTAGTTCTCTCTCTCACACACACACACACACACACACACACATTAAAACTGAAGCTCTTACATGTACAACAATCAAGTTTTAGTTCTCTCTCTCACACACACATTAAAACTGAAGCTCGTACATGTACAATAATCAAGTTTTAGTCCTGAAACTGCTTGAGTAATAGAGTAAAATCCTCCTCTCTTTCCCCTGCTGCTGGTGCAGAGATCAGTGTTGTTTTATCTATGGGCAAACAGGAGCTTTCATTCTGTCAAATAGAGCTTGGGTCCATTCTTCATCCTCATTGAACTTAGCACTTACCCTTTACTTATTCATTTGTTGCTTGTTTTTCGTTTTGTTCCCCCTGGTCAAAAGACAAACAAATAACTGTATGACAGGAATAACCATTAGCCATATGAACGCCCCACCACCCTCAAAATGTTAAACCATGAAGGCAGAATATAATGCCAACTTAGCCTAGTCAATTATTCTGCTTTTCCCATAAGCCCCCCCTGCCGCTATTCTTTAAGAACTTGAGAACATCCCAAAGCAACAATACTCATGCATTTAAGGATAATGCAATGTGTCAATTTCCCTTTCATTCTTAATGGCTAGAAAGTTCATGTATTTTCCATACATCTGCATTGCAGAAAAAATGCACTAGACAAGTCAAGTATTTTTCAATATCCTCCAAATAATTTGTATTAATTGTGATAAGATTACAAATGATATAACTGAGTCAGTTTTGTTTTTTCTTAACTCTATTTCCATCAGCTGATAAGGAGTGACTCCCATCCTTGATCATATATGCTTTGCCAAATTTAGAAAGAATATAGAGACACTTTATTATGACAATTCATCGCAAATTTGTAAAATTATTTCGCCAAAACATCGGTATCACGGATGATCTTCTTTGAGGGGAGTACAATAGCAGCCACTGGATTTTTCTCTAGTCCGCCACCTTCATCAATAATCAGCCTTAGCCCTTCAACATGAAGCTTCCCATGGTGACCACTTACCACAATTATTGGATCCTCAGACAGTTCCTGTAAGATACTATCTAAAATTCAGTTATATTCCATATTTATAAGGCTGATGATACATTTATATCTTAATGAAGTCACAATGAAATTCCCTAATCAAGTAGGGCAGTAAGTAAAGGAACAACTAAGGCACTATCCTAGATTAAATAAAGCAGCAGAAGCAAATTTTGTTAAGGCAGATCAGAGGTAAAAGAGTGACATCACCTTTGGGATATCCCATACATTTTTCCTCCCGCTAAGAGCCTCTACCTTGGGAACCCGGGTGTCCCGGGCCCTCAAAAATTTCAGCTGCTCTTCGACATTTTTGTTTCTCTCTAAACCAGCATGCACAGCAATCAACTTACAGTGTGTAATTCCATTCTCAGTTTCCACACAGACATCATTCTGGAAAACATGCATATCACCAAATCCCACAAACTTTAACATTTCTTCCAAGAGTTTAGATCAATTTACAATCAACTGGCTTAAAATTGCTCATAGTTCACAGCATGTTATGGGGTTTTTGAAAAACAAGAAAGAAAAGCAACCAAAACAATCCTGACCTCTTCGTGCACCCAGACCAAATCAGCAACAAACTTCTTGTGCTCATCAGGAACTGCCTTAACCAAATCTGTGCACAATAAGCTCAAAATCAAAACAAAAACACAACGGTAACAATTACATTTGAAAACCACTAATCATATACGATATTTCTAGAACTATGATTTACAATTCCCAATACTTCAGATGTTCAGCACAATAATGCAAGCAGAGAAATGCTAAAGCTACTTCCAGTTTATTGCAAAAAAAAACTTAAAGCCAATAAATGTGATTGGTGCCACTTCAAAAACATACTAATAAATAAATTTCTTAATCCAACACATAAAACACATGCATTTAAATCCTAACTATGAACCATACACCCAAAACAGAATTACCACTTGGCATTGAGAAATCAAGAATTAAACAAATCAAACACAAAATCCCATATTTCAATTTCCATTCAAACAACAAAAGACACACCATGAACTCAATCAAATCAAATAACTTAACCAAGGGTCCCTTTGATTAGACGTTTTGGGAGCCTAAAGTACATTTTGAAACCCAAAACTCCGTTTCACAACAGCAACTCTTCGTAACTTTTTTATAAACGCTCATTTTTTAATCCAAAACACCGTTTTGCAACGGCTTATCCAAAGCAGCCCAAAACCAAATCAAAGAACCATAACACGCAAAACACAACAAACCCACTTCACATTAGATAACCAAGAGCCAAACAAATCAAACACACCCCATTTCCCAACACCCAATCAAATCCCAAAAGAGGAGATCTTTTCCATACATTACGTACCAGAAGATCCATGAGGAACATCATAGGATTCAAAAGTGGGTCCAGCATCGTAGATAGAACCTTTATACTCAATCCCTTTAGCAACGTTAAACTTTTCCTTAATTTTCCCACCCCATCTCCTACCTTGCAAGTGCATATCCTCGTACCCATCACCTTTATACCAACCTTCTCTCTCCTCGTTATCCTCGTACTCTCTCCAACCCTCCGAGAAGTGGGACCCATCAGGTGGCTTCGGCAACACGCCGAGGAACGCTGCGAAGGCGAAGTCGTGGTTTCCGGACAAGAACACGTGGGTCTGGTTCGGGTACGAGGACCGCAAGGAGATGAGGAAGTCGATGACCTGGCGGGTGTGGGGTCCACGGTCACAGTAGTCGCCGAGGAAGATGATGAGGGCGGCTTGGAAATCTTGTGGGTCGATGTGGGATTGGAGGTTGGACCAAAGGTTTTGAAGCTTGGTGATGTAGCCGTGTGTGTCGCCTATGCAACAGACCACTCTGGGTCTGGGTTTGGAGATTTGGGTTCCGGTGGTGGCTTCTGGTTTTTGGTCTGACATACTTTTCTTGCTTCCTTTTTTGTACTCTACTTTGTATGTGTTTAACCGCGTGTGTATATATATATATATATATATAAAAGAAAAATAAATGAATGTCCCGAGACTTGTTAGTCAACCGTTTAAAAAAAAGTTTGTATGAAAAAAAGAAAAGGAAAATAATTAATATTTTGACTTTTTTTTTTTTTTTTCATAAGAATAGTATGAAATTTTTTTCTAAATAATTTATTAATAAATGTTCTAACAGTTAACCTATAGGTTTGTGTATGTGGAGGAGTTTGTTTGTGGTTATTGATGCAATGGGGATTGGAGGTTGAGGTTTTATGCAAATTTTGTCTATTTGAGAATTCAAAAAAAAAAAAAAATTTGATTATAAAAGAAATTATAAGGTACTCGTGATGACCACGGAAGGTAGCTAAAGCCTAAAACATAAAAAAACTGCTAAATGCATACATTTGGAGGTGGAATGCTGTGCATGGGTGATTTGAATTTGGTGCAATTGTATTGTAAGAGTATTTGTTTTAATTTGTGCAAAAATTCAAAACACTCAATATAAGATTATCTATTTTACATTTACTTTTTTTATACATAACAACTATCATCTATTCTCTTCCTTCCTTCTCACGATACGAAAAAAAAATGCAAAATGAATAATGCCATAGTAAATTCTCTCATTTATAGCTCAGGATGACTTTGTAATTCACACTCACGAATATTCAAGACAATTTAAACTCTTGCATTCTTAGTCCATCTCTTCAATATGAATTATTTTGGGATTATCATCTTAATATCTTCATCTTCTAGCTAGAAACACTTTCAAAATATGGCTACACATGAACAAAACAAAAGAGAACCAACTGAAAATATCAAAGCCATTCAAAATATGTGATAGTAAATTAAGAATATAATGTTCAATATGCACCAAATCATTTTGGTGGTTCTGTTTATACTGTAGGACAAATGAACAATAGCAGCTTTTATTGACAACCAGAGAAAGAATACAAATACACAAGATGGAAAAAAAAAAGTACATTACAATAAAAAGAAGGTAACTATTTTGCTTCCCATTTGTAGCTACTTTTACACAATTGCTTTCTTACTGTACGAGAAATGAAAGGAAATCAGACATAATATAGGGAGTTCAGAAGGAAGAAACGAAATGACTAGGATGGACCATTCCATTCTTTTATAAGCCTTCCACTCAAAAGTGAAGTAAACCATTTACTCCCCTCATTGGTTGAGAAAGAATTATGTTTTTATCCTTGATTCTATAAATAGAATTATACAAATAAAACATAATGAGCATAATAGTCAAAATATATATAATTTATTTATTTTCCTATCCTCCCTTATAAACTCCAAAGAACACTAGAAGAAGAACAACGAATTCCACTCCTTCAAAATTTACCTATTTCGTTCATTTACAAACTCCCAAACATACTGTTAGACTTGTGTTTGTGTATAACTCAGGCAAGTTATCTCCTTTGGAAGTTGAGGAACTTGATGCCAAAGGCAAACGCAAAGACGAAAATGATAACAAAGCCAATATGGGCCGCTACAACAGCTGGAAGGAAGTCATGTTCGAAACCAAAGGATGTTTTGAGGTACTCCTTTATTGGCACGCTACCTGCGCCAGGAATCTCAAGCAAACCGTCTTTGTCACCAACTTGAGAGGCTACAAGACCATATAGTGTCCAAGCCACAGGAGAAGCCCAGTAGTACCACCTCCACCATATGGGGAGTTGCTGCAATGTGTAGGCAAGAGTGAGTTTTATATGCAAAGAGAGTGGACATAATGGCAAACCGAGTGTTTGAGTTAACATATATTGAGTAAGAATAACATACCTTCCTGGAAATGAGGAAACCAGAGAACAAATTCCAGAAACTGAGGAAGAATGACATACAAATGGCAGCAATATGGTGGCTTGGTGTCAGTGCAACAAGCATCATGCCGTACAATGTGAAGTAGATATAGCATGTAAGTATGAAGAAGTAGAACAAAAAGAACTTGGCTGCTGTCCACTCAAACCCGATCATAGAGTAAAGGATAAGAGTGTAAACAAAAGTTTGAACTGCAATGTAAACCATCTCAATGGCCACCTGCATAATTAGGATAGTGCTTTAGCCCTGTATAAATTAAGTTTTCTTGATGGCAAGATACATTCTGTTGTCAATTTAGAATTACAGTCCTACTAGAAAGAGACAAATTGCATTTGACTTACCTGAGCAAATGCATAAGGCAGTTCAGAATACATCCCAGCAGCTTTTTCACGGTAGAAAACTGTTCTCTCAATGGAGACAACAGACTGCACTGAAGAAGCATTTGTGCCACCAAGGAAAAGCACAGCAGCATACATGGCTCCCAAAAGATTCATCAAGTCTTGTTGTTTGGCCCTGTTAACGAAACAATTAGAGTTGATATCTGATACAAGTACCAATGAAAATGAATATTAAGCAGTGGTGCTTTAATCAAATAGATCACATCAACAGGTCGTGCAACCCTTTTAATGACAGAAAACTAAGACAATCAACTAAAGAAAAAATTCAAGACTAACATCTTTTGTCCTTTGTCCCAGAAGATTAGGCCAAATATTACACCAACGACAACAGTCAGGAATAACCGGATGGCATTGTACTGAGGGTTTCTCCAATAAGACCAATGTTGTTTCCAGAAACAAGCTTTGCACTGAACAATAAATGATTGGGAGAATTTGGTTGGGAAGTGGAGGTCGTTGGAGCCTGGCACCGGAGTACTTAGCTCTTTGATAAGTTCCTGATTCCTCCTGAAAGAGTGTTGAAAGAAATCAGAATCACAGTACCTGAAATCCCGGGAACGAAGGAAAAAACTTATTAACAAAATAATTATAACTTACTGATAAAGTGAGGAGTTGGCAAAAATGTCAGCAAAATCCACATGAAGATTACTCTCAACTGTAGGAGCAGTGACTTCAAGCATCCATGCGGCAGGATTATAACCATCCCTAATCTTAGTAATTCCTGGGATATCCTGGCATAGATATAGATATTAATAAAGAGCTAGCAAAATACCTGCTAGTCAATCCCAAGGAATAACACAATCGGTTGAAGTATAAATGAAGAGCATATGTGTAGATATTAGAAATATGGAAAAACTCTTGCCATTTGATTCAATAGGGAGCAAACATGAAAAAAGATACTCACTTCAAAATATTCTATCAGCTTGTGAGAATTGCGACCGAGAGGTCCAGCGTAACTGACTTGTCCTCCTCTTTTCATCAGCAGCAGCTGCAAAATGCACAACGCCAAAGTTGAAAACATATTTCAAAATAGATGCATAAGGAACATGTAAGTGACAAACTCTAACGACAAAATTAAGAAAATTGAGCTGTACCTCATCAAAAGCTTCAAAAATGTCTATGCTAGGCTGGTGGATTGTGCATACGACAGTTCTCCCAGTATCCACTGTATTTCTCACAGTACGCATAACAATAGCAGCAGCTCTGGCATCAAGACCAGATGTTGGTTCGTCCATGAAGATGATAGAGGGGTTAGCAACAAGCTCCACAGCTATTGTCAGCCTCTTTCTTTGTTCTGTTGAAAGACCATTAACTCCTGGAAGGCCAACTATAGCGTCTCTTATTGGTGTAAGCTCAACCAACTCCATAACTTCTTCTACAAACATCTATACCAAAAACAAAAAATAACTATACAATTAAATAACACACTTAGAACTTGGATCCTCAAGCAATAGGAATCCAGACAGGGTGATTAGAAACAAATGAATATGTTCCGAAGTCTAGAAAGACGATTCTAGAAGACCGAGCAACATACCTTTCGTTTTTGTGTATTTATATCTGCAGAGAGACGGAGCCAAGCTGAATATAGGATAGACTCATAGACAGTAACATTTGGTGAATGAATGTCATTCTGTTCACAGTAACCACTAACCCGAGCAAAGGTTTCTTGGTTTTTAGGGTAACCAGAGATATTAATGGTTCCTTCAATGTATCCACCGGTCTTTCTTCCGGCTAACACATCCATAAGGGTTGTCTTCCCAGCACCACTGACACCCACAAGTGCTGTCAATATTCCTGGTCTGAAAGCACCACTGACATCTCTTAGCAGTTGAAGACGATCTTCTTCAACTCCTTGACTCTTCATTTCCTGGTATGAAAGACCAAAATTTACATAAGCATTTGGTAGGTAGAATAAAAGTTTGACAAGAACTTAAAGTGATATGATATTCAGAATGTCAATGAAAGCCTAAATTACTTTACCAAAACATGAAATGTTTAAAAATAAGTTACTTACAGGAGGCATATCCACGTAGTAATTCACGTGGTTAAATGCGAGTGAAAGGGGTTGGAAGGGCAAAATCATTCCTCTTTTTGAAGAACTATCTGAAGCACCAGTTTCTGAAGAATTTTTCACAGCCATATCAGTACCTGTAAGTGTTTCACAAAAGTTCAGGCATCTCTTAACCATTGAAACACGCATGCATGATTTTTTCTGCTGAAAAATGTGTGGTGCCTTAGAAGTTTATTTTCTTAAATTAGAAACAGATTTCCTGTTAACTTGAACTTGATCTTGCGTGATGCCTGCTCATCCATTGCTGATGATTTTCCGAAAGTAGGTTCGAATGACTTACTAACAAAACTTCTTTTGTTGTTTCTTCTTCTCAAAATTTAAGTGTCATGTGGCATATTTTAGCCCATTTTTTGCATTATCTTCCGTCTCTAGGGGAAGGTAAAAATTCATTGATGCAGTTAGAGATATTTATTTGAGTTAAAAATATTTTTCTGTTTTAATGGGTAGAAAACCATCTGTGAAAAATGCTTCCCTATTCTTAACTCTCGATAGATTAAACATAGCCTAAAACATCACGTTTTCTGTTGTTCTAATTTCTAATGTTGTGTTACTGCATTAAACCCTACCACCTCTCTTGCTTAAAGGTTTACAACTACACTCATGGATGCATAGTGAACTGTATTTTGTGTAGAGATGTGATGAACCATCAAGCTGATACAAGCTTCTTCAAGATAATATTTTGATTATTACAAAACATGTTAATTTTTATCTATCGAATTGAAATAGAATTACTGTTGTCATTAGTGGTGGAGCCAAGAATTTTGAGTTGGGGGCCGAATTATTGTGTCAAGATAAAATCAAATCACAAATAGACACTATCTTAAAAAAATCCACATAATATATGTGTGTTTTTCATATCATATAAATTTTAATTTTCTTATTCTAAAGTAAGTATACATATACACAAAATTATCAACTTTAGTATGTATATATACACACCTAGACTCAAGATTTTCATTATAAGAGAAATTTATAATCTTCTTAAGCTCTAATATGTATACAAACATTGTATAATATTTGGGTATACAACAGACAAATATATAGAACCAAAAAAAGAAAAAAAGAATATAGTATCTTCCATCAAAGTCATGCTCAACAATAATACTTCACCTAATAAACTTCATCAATTATTAAATTTATAGCAAAATTATTCATAATTTCCTTTTTAATATAAAAATTGTTTGCAAAACTTCATCCATGTTTTGACAATTCAAAATCATAATGTTATAATTGAAGTCTCATGTGAGTTTTTTTTTTTTTTTTTTTTTTTTTTTTCTTGATAAAATATTAAGAATAGAAAATTTCAACCAAATTGCATATATTATCAATGTTGAATGATTTGAACACATTAATAAGATTTGAAATTGACCTAAAAAATAGGGGTTTCACTATTTACTCACAAAACTTACTACCTAATTATTTCATTCTATTGCAATTGTATATCACCTCTAAACTTTCTTTTTTTGGAAGGATTACTAAATTAGTTGATCAATGCTTTTTTTTGGAGGGCCAACTCCTATTTTATTTTATTATTATTATTTTTTTTCATATAACCTTTAAATATTTATAAAATAAACATATATTGTAGAAAAAAATTAAAAATTTTCATGTGGCTCTGCCACTGGTTGTCATTATATGAACTAAATTTGACTAAATATCAATAAAAACATTGAAATAAGAGAATCAAGAAACTTACTACCTAATTATTTCATTGTATTGCAATTGTATATCACCTCTAAACTTTCTTTTTTTGGAAGGATTACTAAATTAGTTGATCAATGCTTTTTTTTTTTGGGGGCCAACTCCTTTTTTTTTTTTTTTTTTTCATATAACCTTTAAATATTTATAAAATAAACATATATTGTAGAAAAAAAATTAAAAATTTTCATGTGGCTCCGCCACTGGTTGTCATTATATGAACTAAATTTGACTAAATATCAGTAAAAACATTGAAATAAGGGAACCATGAAAATTGAAGGAGAAAGATCATGGATAAACCTTCTGTTCCATGTTGTTTGGAGGATAACTTCTTTTTCTTCTTGTCTTTTTCATCATCCGCAATGACGGCTTTTGAATCACCCAAAGCTGAAATTCATTTTTCACACAATTATTTGTTAACTCTGAAATTTCATTTCCATAAAAGAAACTCTAAGTAGGAATGAGAAGAGATCACTTACGATTCAGGTAAGTCAATGCTGCAACAAAGAACACATTGAAGAGAAGAGAATATCCAAAAAGTGCTCCAATACAAATCCAGAACCAATAGTCATCGGTAAAGAAACCTCTGGACTTGAGAAGGACCTTTCCAACTGTTGGTGCATTAATTCTGGTGTCGATATTGGGCTGCAATAGTTAATTTTGTTAAATCCCCATGATGGCTTATGATGTTGAAAAAGCCTAATTTGAGCTTTCATTTGCATATGCAAGTATGTAAAGTGGATGCAATTCTGAAATTTTCATATGAAAACAATTAAACTAAGAAGATATCTTACTGCACTCCATCGTTTGTCAAGAAATTCATTCATCACTAAGGCATTCTGTCCATACATCATAGGAGAAAGATAGTAGCCCCATATCATCCACGGCTCAATGTCATCTGCAGGCAAAAAAGGAAAGGTGGAGTCTTCTTTTCTTTTCTTTTTTTATCAGATAAATCAACATTGAAATACACTGGCAGCTGGATTGGAAAGAGATGAAATTACTTTTGGCGACAATGAATCCTCCAAGCACAAAAACCAAAAGCAAGGTGAAGGTACCCAGCGTACTCGCGACAACTTGTGTTCTTCCAAGTCCAGCAATGAACCGAAAGAGGGACAATGCCACTTGATGTGTGCCAAAGCATGCCAAGAACTGTCGGAAAAACCTGAAGTAATATGGGAAGAAATGTGTCAATGAAAGAAACATAGACTAAACCCATGAGTTTGAAACATACAATTCCAACAACTATTAAGTACTAAGTAGCAAATCAGTTGCCATGGACAAAATTTTAAAATCGTATTTACCTGCCAGCGGATGGAGCAAATCCAATTGTGTAGTATGTAAGACCGATCCATATTGCTGATTCCAAGAATGATATAGGGATCCTGAGGGCAAAAATGGGTAAGGCAAAAGCCCATGCAGGATAAAACAAGAAATCCCTCTGTCTAAAAAAGACAGGAAGCTTGACAATAGTCATTGACAATTCAGCCATCCCATTGAACATCACATTAATCAGAGTGAAAAATAGTGCTCCCATAAATTTCCCTCCATCTGCAACAGTTCCTACTGGCATTTCTGTCCTAAGGAAAACTGTCAAGGCAATTACGGCCATGATTGTTAGCTGAGTAGTCTTGAATATATACGTAAAAGAATTACGCTTCATTAGTAGCCATTCCCTTGAAAAGCAAGCCCTGAATAGTTCCCAAGTTGAAATACCATACTTCTCTGTCACCAGTGCAGCTGGGTGCACTCTAGCTTTATCATATGGAACACTAATATCAGCTGCAAGCTGTTGGCCAATATGGAAAGAGTCGAAGGCCTGGGCAAATTCAGGAACTGAAATGTATCTGTAAGGCTGGTTCTTCCTGAACCAATATTGCTCTTGATCCTTCTTGGATGTTACTTCTTGTAAAAAGTCAGCAACTCCTTTCCTATCGGGGCATTTGAAACCCATGTGCTCAAAGAACTCAAGGACATTTTCTTTTGGACCTTGGTAGACTACCTGTCCTTCTGAAAGTAAGATAATGTCATCAAAAAGATCATATGCCTCTGGTGCTGGCTGTAGAAGAGAAATGACCATAGTCACATCCATAATATGAACCATTTGCCTCATGAACTTGCAAATCTGAAAAGTGGTAGAACTGTCCAACCCTGTTGATATTTCATCCATTAAAAGAGCCTTTGCTGGTCCAACCAACATCTCCCCTGCGCCAAATTATAATAACACAATCAGATTGGTAATGAATCATTACAAATGCTCACATACTAGGAACAAGAATGTGAACTGGATACATTATTCTTTTGTGTAAGATTAATTACTCTTAGTTTCATGATAAACAACTTAAGCTTGTCCATAAAAAATACCGGTTGTCACACGCTTCTTTTGTCCACCAGAGATACCCCTGTTCATTTCATCTCCAAACACAATATCAGCACAAATATCCAGTCCAAGTATCTGTTAAAGATTCTTAAAGGTTAGCTCTTTTAAATTTTCTTGTTTTAAGTTCAAAAAGAAAAAAAAAAGACATAGCAACATGAAATAGAGACAGCGAACCTTGAGAATATAATCAGTAACCAAACTAGTCTCTTGGCCTGCCATTGCAGTGTTCTTCATGAATGCATCAATCTCAGGATCGGGCTTAATTCCTGCTTCTCTCTCTCTTCTTGAGAGTTCCACCAACAACTCATACCTTGTGCCAACCCCTAGACAGCGTCCTGAGAAATCCAGTATCTCTCTCACAGTCATTTCTCCATAGTGAATATCAAGTTGACTAATATAAGCACAGGTTCTTCGAGGAACAAATTCATGGAATTCATGACCACAGTAGGTGACTTTCCCAGACAACTGTACAGAATTCTCATTAATTAGTAGGCCATAAAAATTAACCTTAGACACCACAAGGATTATGCAAACTAGCAAGAAAATGGGAAACAAACCCTCAAATCCTTTTCAGGTTTCCCGGCAAGTGCCTGCAACAAGGTTGTTTTCCCTGCGCCTGGAGGACCCAGAAGTAGGGTCATCCTGGTATTACCATATCAGTCAAAGTTCATCCTAGAAAATCAAAATAAGAACAATAGCAACAAATACAAAGCTAGCTATCAACCCCAAAATTAAAAAGAGTCTGAACATATAGACAAAATTATAATTTAGAAAGGCTATTTTACCAAATACAAGGCATGAAAAATCAGTTTTTTTTTTTTTTTTTTTTTTTCCTTGCCCTTACACCCAGCAAGATTTACTTGACGAATTCACTTTCATATTTGGGCACCAAAAAAAAAAAAATGAAGGCAGGAAATCAAGTATCACTTCATAAAAAATACCTTGATGGATTAACAATTCCACTAACATCTTTGAGTATCTGGATTTTTCTCTTCTTTGATGGAGCAAGGTGAACCAATCCAAGAATACTCTGTTGTCCATTACCCAAAAAAAAAAAAATTTGTGTAGTTAGTGACAAAATTTAAAACCAGATAACACAAACTGTCAAAGATTTCAAACCAAATCATCGGACCAATAACTTAAGTAACAAAATTTGTTAAATTTTTAGTCCTTTTAGTAATAATTACTACAAAATAGTCCAATAAAATATCTCTCTGCTTCTCACAAAACTCTACACCAGAAACCAATTTAACTAAAAAAAAAAAAAAAATCATTATTAAAAAAATACCTCAATTACGTTCATGGCAACATTAATCAGAGTAGGAATTGCTCTTTTCCCAAAATACACATCTCCCTCCACCGACAAATGCTCATACCGAAGTTGAATCTTAGGAATCTCAATCCCCACTCTGCCACCAAAACCAAACTCAAAAATATCAAATCACACAAAAACCATAACCATAACTTAGGATGCACGGACATGGACACAGATACTACATGAGCAATTTTTTTTGAAAATTATAACATGAAACAGCCAGTACAACACCAGTATGACACGGTTACAACACGAATATGTCATAGAAACCAGGGGCAGCACCACCTTAAAGCCAGGGTGGTCTTGGACTACCCTAACCTGAATTTTTTTTTTATATATATAATAATTTAAAATTTTTTATTTGTCTACTCTTCAAAAAAAATTTAGAAACACCCTCAGTTTTTTTTTTTTATATCAATAAAATTAAATTTTATTTCATAATTTGTTCTACATTCAGTGAATGAATGATTACTTGGTTGTATACATTAAAAAATATGTAACTTGTAGTATTAATAATGAAACTATTATACACCGATTTCAAAATATGAAAACTCGTAGATAGCAATTGTAAACTTTATATATTTACGTGTTTTTTTTTTTTTGTTAATATATAAATTTCTCCTTTTATTTGATGGTATAATTTATGCTTCTTAAGAACCACTCAGAGAAAATTTTCTGAGCCGCCGTTGATAGAAACCTTAACAAACAAGAAAAACAAAACAAAACAAAAACAGAATTACCTGTCGGTTCTATCTCTGAGTCTCCTAAGAAACTTTTCATTGTCTTCCTCAGCAACCCTAAGAATGCTCTCCATCAACCGCTTCTTATCTTGCATCCCAAGATTTGTAACGTCCACTTCCTGCACAACCTTGCCACTGTCAAGAACTTGCCTAAGCATCCCTTTCCTCAACCTATCATAGGTAGGCAATCTTTCTATGGCTGCCCATTTTAACTCTTCCTCGTCATCCCCTTTACTACCGCCGTTGCTGCGGCTAAACAAGTCCGGCCCCGGGGTCGTCCACACTTCCCTGAAACTTCTCCGGCTGCTCGTCGACCTGGTGATCTCCTCTCCCGGCAAAGCCACCGCCATTGCTAATTAACTACGGTATCCAAAACAATACTCCTCACTATCTCAATCCAGAAAGTGTGTTTCTGTTTTTGAATATTGTGTGTGTGTTTTTTTTTTAATTATCCCATAGTTACAGAAAAAAGCAGAACGAGAAAAAGTTGCGGGAGTGACAAGTTTTGTACGGACACTAAAATCTATATATTTTGTCAGGTTAAAGTCTCGGTTGCTGGAAAGAGTGAATGCTATATTTGGGTTTTTGACCGAGAAAGCGTGTAGGTGATTGTAAAACTTTGTCTATAAAGGGGGAGTGGATAATGGGATTGAGTAATAAAAATAGAAAAAAAAAAAACACAAAAGGAACGAGGGAAAATGAAATCGAAATCCCGGAATTTGAGTGAAAACAGGGAAATTCAGAGGAGCGATACGCTGGCTGAAGCTAAAATAAGCAAGCAAAGCGAATGGCAATGTTTTTGAAAGAAAGAAGCTTCTGTAACTGATCAATCTGATTCATCACTCGGAATGGTAGGCCACGTGTTCTTCATCTATTGGAGCATTAGATATTCTGTTAGGTTATAGAGTTATTCCCGCTAAGTTTGTTAAGCGTTTGTTTTCTTCTTTTGCATAAATAGCCTAAGTTCGTTGTAATCTTAACACATAATTCTAATGCAATTCCCAATCCATTTAGGGCCTGTTTGGTAGAGGAGATTGAGTAATGTTGTTTGTAGTTTTTTGAAATACGTGTAGGTGAAAAAGTATATATAATGTTGTTTAAAAACTGAAAATGAGTGTTTGAAATGCCCTACCAAACAGGCCCTATATGCTGGATTGGGCCAGTGCAGTGACACTCTAGACCCACTCCTTACCCAATGTGTGTGTTTTTGTAATAATAGGATGCGTTCAAGTCAGCCCAATTTTTTAAGTCTCTCGGCATTCAATATGAAATTTAAGGTGTTTTCAGCCTACTAGTAAAGAGAGCGAATGTTATATGTTAAAATTTTATCATATTTATCCTATGTATAAAAAAGATGATAATATTAAAGAAGAGGTTTATGATCACAAAATAGAAAATATGGATAGATCATTAGCCCATTGCACCTATTTGATTAAGTCATATCAACAAGATATAATATAATTAATCAAGGCGACAACATTTTTTTATCTATTTATTTCAAATTAAAAGAATAATTTTTTTAAAATTTGTTGGAGCAATTCAAAATTTAAATCTATCACATATTAAAATCTATATAGGTGTTAATTCATTTCAATCAATTTATATTATTAATAATTATCCAAATCCCGTGTGGCATTTTTAAAATATAAATACAATTTATTTAATTTTTATTACAGTAACTTTCAAAGGTTGGATTATAGTTGTATAACCAGCATTTGACATTTTTTATGTTAAAAATACGGCACAATGATTTTGGAAAATTTCTCAACTAAGGTAATTGAAGTATTGAAGAACACATGCTAATTAGAAAACCTTTTGTTGTGAACTCAACTAAGCCTATGTTTGGTTCGATGAAAATTTATCGATTTAAAATATGACATTCTTACTTATATAAGAAAATATTTTTATTTACATTAATAATAATAATTAATTTATAATATGACATTCTTCCTCATGTTTAGTTGTGTTAACAACAATTGACACAAAAACCATTAAAAAAAATTAAATGCTTGAGAATTCACTAAAATTAGTCATAACCATTTTGATTTCCTAACCTTTTTCAATGACATATATATATATATATATAACCAACATTGTAGTTGTAGGGTCCAAATTTGGTAGGCTAAGCCCAAAATTTTTGGATTGCGAGCCCAATGAATCCAGAACAATGAATTTGTAGAGAGTGGGTGAAAAAGTTAGGCTGGTTATGGACTTAGCAATGATTCAATTTAGCAAATTAGAATAAATTGAAGTAGAAACACTTGAAGAATGAATAATACCCAGATCCGAAGAGGCTTATTATTCACGGAAAGGTGAATACAATTCTCTCTCTTCTTTCTCTCCAATTTTTTCTGCCCCCCCTCATTTAGAGGCCTATTTCATTTATATGTTCTTCTTCTTCCTTATCTTCACCGTACACCTGTTCTTCATCTAAGTATTCACTTGAGTACATGTCACATCAGACGTCTGCTTTAGTTTGCTGTGAGTGGTAGTAGCTAAGGTTACATTGTTCAGGGGTCTTCTCCACATAAATGCGGCCAGAAAAGTTACTACAGTGCATTAAATGCGGTGGTAGCAACTTTTTTTTATAGATATTTCTCTGTCCTTATCATCTCTAGGCATGCCCAGAGCTTGTCCTTATCGTGGAGATAGTTAGGAAGGTCACTCAGGCCTTCAGTATATTTGCTTGATCAAGTTCCCTTGTGATCTGAGGAGAGGGGCCTCTTCGGACCAATAGGGTTGTCTTCGGACTTCTCCTCTCATTCATTTCCAGGTGCATTTCCCCCACATGGGTTCATTCCTAATCCCTTTTTTCTCTTCGAACACAGTGATATTCGAATTGGGTCACAGGCCCAATACATGACGTTGGGCTTTTACACCCACAGTAGTATTTATTCTATATAATTAAAAATATTACAAATAATATATTTTTTGTATTAATTATTTTAAAAGGTTCATTAATTATTTAAGTATAATGAAATTTTGATGTCAGTTTTCTAAGATCTATATGAGAAAAAATTGATTAGAAATATGATATTTTTGCACAAATTTCGTTACTTTTGCAATAGTGGAAAAAAAAATCCAACAAAGGAAAAAAAATTTAATAACACACAATCAAGAATGTAAAAATAATTATATGTGAGTGTGTGTGTGTGTTTTTTTTTTCAAGTTACATCTAGTATAACTTTACAAAAGTTACACGTTTTATCTATCATAAATCTCTAAGCAAATTTAACAGTTCAAAAAACACTATCTTACTTAATTAATGTATTTTTCTTGCTCAAATTTGCTTACTTTTGTAACAGTGGAAACAAAGTCCAACAAAAGAAAATTAAATGAATTTTATAATACACAATCAAGAATATAAAAATAATTATTGAAGGATATTTGTATTTTTATTTGTTAAAATGATATTTGCATTTTTTTTGTAGGCATGAAACAAGTCTATCTATATCAGTCACAATATCATACAATTTACAAAATCATAAACACATATAGTATGATCAAATCATTACACCACTCTTATTGTTTTTCTATTTTGTTATCTTTCTATTTTGTCTATAAAATAGAACACTAAAGATTACAATTATTTACAAGTAAAATTATTGAAATATTGGAGGAAATTAACAAAATGCACTTGAGTTCATGTAGTATCTCAATCTTACACTCCCAAAGCTTGAGAGGTTGGGTCTAGCTCGTCTAGATGCACTTCAATATGAAGAAGATGCTATGGAAGAGAATACAATTACTATGAAATTGAGCGGTCCCTTTCTGAAGTATATGTAAATTAGCGGAATCTCCTTACACAATATATTAAAGGGAATACTAGTAGCTTTGTGCTTTTTGAGCTTATTGGCAAAGGATTCTTAAGGGATCTGAATATTTTTTGCTCAAGTGTAACCCATCTTAATCTTGGTGAGAACAAGGATGTTGAGATTCTAAAAGTTTTAAATTTCGAATTGCCATTCTGCCATATGATCTCTCAATCATCAAAGTTGAAAGTGCTTGAGTTGTGAGATGTTGAATTTCATGTACATAATGTGGTTTGGGATGTGAAGATGAAGTCAGTTTGTTTCCCTCAGTTAAGGCATGTTTGCTTACATTATGATCCAAGAGATGACATGATTCAAAATAGTTTTCTGGGGTCATCTCAATTGGTGAAAGTGGATGAATTAGAACTTGGATGGTCGAATGAATTTTTTCTCATGGCAAGATTTTTAGACAATTACCCCAATATAAAAAAGTTGACCATTATTGGGTATGTTACTGCACTGAAGAAAAATATGAAATCCTATCCAACTTCAACTTATCCATGATAAATCTCATGAGAAAACATGTATGAAATCTCATCCAACAGCCTCTTATCCATGATAAATCTTATAAGAAAACATGCTTAAGTCGAGCTTATGCATGAATGAACCAAGTGGAGGCCAGAGGGGCTTAAGGGGCCCGGCTCCCTAGCTTTAAGGGGAAAAAGTGGGAAAAATTGCAAACTCACACCAATTTCAAACAATTTCGTTAGTTTAGCAACGTTTCCAAATTATATAGGAAACTAACATCTCGAGACTGTGAGACCTGATTTTACTATAGCAACTCAAGTTTGAGAAACTCGAGTTCCCTACACACCCAAAAAAAAGCAACAATACCAGAGAGACATACTTGAGAGACAGAGAGACACTTGGTTTGATTCAACGATACTAGAGAGACACCAGTGCCAAGATCAACAAACTCAATCTAAGAGACTGGTGCCGAGATCAAAACTACCGTGGGTCTTCGTGGATTTGGGTCTTCGTGTGGTTTGGTTAGATTCTTCTTTAGGAAACAACCTCCTTTGTGGATTTGGGTCTTCATGGGGTTGTGTTTTCGTTTGGTTTTTGATGAACTCCAAAACTGGAACTCGTGGATTTGGGTCTTCGTGGCTGTTTTGAGTTTTTGATGAACTACAGAAACTGGAACTTGTGATTTGGATTTGGGTCTTCTGGTTTGGAACTCGAGTTTCTAAAACTCAAGTTCCATGTTGAATTTTCATATAACCCAAGTCTTAGTTTGGAACTCGAGATGCTAGTTTCCTAAATAATTTAGAAACGTTGCTAACTAACGAAATTGTTTAGGGATTGGTGTTAATTTGCTATTTTTCCCGAAAAAAGTAGTTATTTTTTGTTATTTTATATTTGACCCGCTCTTCCAAAAATCTTGGCCTCCTTTCACAACAATATTTGATTTTGTGGGGCCCTAAATATTTGGCAACTCCGGCCCACTCTACCCAGGCCCAAGGTCTACGCCAAGAAGAGAGCATAATCCGAAGATAAGCGGACGAGGCCCAAGTCGTCTAGGGACCTCGCCGAGGAGGCCCATGTCCTTGACAGGCCGACGTTGAAGGAAAGGAGCTGTCACTCACTCATTAAATGCACGCCACCAACATTCTGATCACATTAATGGTGAATTGACTAGCCAACAGTGATGCCTTGGTTGCTTCAACTAACAGAAAGCCTGCAAAGGCGGCTGATGGGACAGGCACTCAAGTATAGGCTTAGATGATCAATAAGTGGACGGCAGAGATCAACTAAACAGAACTATATAATAGATAGCATCCCCACCAAAAAAAAGAGAAGGGGGGAGAAAATGAAAAAATGATCTTCAGGGTGTCCAAGGACAACCCTTATATATGTCAGTTCTAAGTAAAGAGATCCTCGGACTAGGCCGAGAACAAAATTTCTTCATGAACATTTAGCCGAGGTCATCGTTATTATCCTCACAAACACTTAGTCAAATTCCTTTATTATTATTTCTATGAATCTCACGCCGATCACTGTGTGCTTTGCTAGTACTTAGCCCTTCTACCCACGCTCTACAAATTTTATTGTTTAGGTCCAATTTAATTTGAGTCCTTACAGATTTTATTGTAAAAGTATTTGCATCAATTGTTGTAAAATAGAATAGGATTCTAAATTTGCTCCACATCAGTTTATGTATAGTGCAAAAATACATTTGTGCTACAATAACTGTGTAAATGTACAACCTTTTTGTAACCATGCAAATGAATATTTTAGTAATTCTTTAGATTGAGGCAATGGTTTTTGGTTGATAATGAGAGAAATGTGATTTGGGATAATTAAAAAATTGATAAAGAAATTATATTTAAAATAAAATGTAATATAAAATAGATAATATGATATTGGGTGTTTTGAAAAATGAGTATGTAAAACAGAAAAAGTATATTCCTATATTAGAATAAATAATTTGATGTAAGGTGTTTTGAAAAGTGAGTAAGTAAAATATACAATTAAATTTATTATATCAAATCAATCTAATTTTTAGTAAGGAATGAATAATATTATTCAAAGTGTTGAACAAGACAATATCACAAAACAAAAAGTCTTAATATTCATGTATTTAAATACTTATAATACTAACTAAATCTTTAACACTAATAGAGCAGGGTGGGGCTAAAAAAAGTCTAAACTCATCCTCGCCTCACCTCGGGGTGCTAGGAAAAAATCTTGCCCCATTCCCACTACACCATTGTAGTGGAGCGAGGTAGGGCGAGTCCAAGCGGGGGGGGGGGGGGGGGGAGAATTGCCATCCCTAATTAACAGACTTCAATTGATTTACAAACACTATCTTGATCATTCCTTGTAGAATTTCCAAGCCATTCATTGCCATTTATTTTTGTTTGAAGATTGAAGAAGGATTCAGTTTTGTTAAATCTTTTTGAATAGAAGTGAGTACAGTTATGTTATTTATTTGAGCATGAGTTAGTGAGAGACGTGGATGGAGGAAACTGTTTGAAACCGTTTAATTTGAATATGTGTGGTAGGAGAGGAAGTTTATCTAAAAGGAAGGAGTTTGGAAATTACAAATGTGACTTATTTGCCCCCATTAATTACAGTAGTTTTTAACCGTTGTGTGTAAGGGCATTTTGGTACAACTGAAAAGTTAAATGCAAACAGTTATTATTAGTTCTTAGTAGTATAGATTAGTTATGATTCCTTACTTGGTACTTGGTAGAATGTGATGTACATCTCAAAAGAAATGAAAGGCAATATTGTTGCAAAGTCCCTACTACTAAGATTCAGGGGTGTTGTGTCACACCTCTTTCTGCATTTAAACACTTCAAAAGAAGTTCCTTCCAAGTAAGTGTCAGCTTTCCATGGACCGGAAAAATCATCAGGAAAATAAAACGAAAGAGAACCAACTAAATTTATCAAAGCCATACAAGAATATGTGACAGTAAATTAAGAATATAATGTTCTATTTGCACCAAATCATTTTGGTGGTTCTATTTATACTGCAGGACAAATGAACGAACAATAGCAGCTTTTATTGACAACCAGAGAAAAGAATACAAATATACAAGATGGAAAAAAAAATATATACATTACAAAAAAAAAGGAGGTAGCTATTTTGCTTCCCACTTTTTTACACAACTACTTTCCTACTATACGAGGAAGGAAAGGAAATAAGACATAATACAATGAGTTCAGAAGGAAGAAATGAAACGACAATTCCATTCCATTCCATTATAAGCCTTCCACTCAAAAGTGAAGTAAAGCATTAACTCCCCTCATTGGTTGAGAAAGAATTATGTTTTTATCCTTGTTTCTATAAATACAAATAAAACCTAACGAGCATAAGAGTAAAAAATATATAATTTACTTCATTTACTATCCTCCTTTATAAACTCCAAAGAATACTAGAAAAAGAACAACGTATTCCTTTCCTTCAAAATTTACCTATTTCATTCCTTTACAAACTCCCAAACATACTGTTAGACTAGTGCGTGTATAACTCAAGCAAGTTATCTCCTTTGGAAGTTGAGGAACTTGATGCCATAGGCAAACACAAAAAAGAAGAGGAGAACAAAGCCAAGATGGGCCGCTGCAACAGCTGGAAGGAAGTCATATTCGAAACCCAAGCTTACTTTGAGGTACTCTTTCAATGGCATGCTAGGTGCTTCAGGTATCTCAAGCCCAGCATCTTTGTCACCAACTTGAGAGGTTACAAGACCATATAGTGTCCAAGCCACAGGAGAAGCCCAGTAGTACCACCTCCACCATATTGGGATTTGCTGTAATGGATAGGCATTAGTGAGTTCTGTATGCAAAGATTATAATGACATAACCGAGTGTTTGAATTTAACATATATTGAGTTAGAATAACTTACCGGCCTGGGAAGGAGGAAACCGGAGAACAAATTCCAGAAACTGAGGAAGAATGACATACAAATGGCAGCAATTTGGTGGCCTGGCGTCAGTGCAACAACCATCATCCCGTACAATGTGAAGTAGACAAAGCATGTATATATGTAGTAGTAGAACCAAAGGAACTTCGTTGCCTTCCACTCAAACCCGATCATAGAGTAAAGGAGAAGAGTGTAAGCAAGAGTTTGAATTGCAGTATAAATCGTCTCAATGGCCACCTGCATATTTAGGATAGTGCCTTAGCCCAGTATAAAATAGCATACTTCTGTAATAGAATTACCTATTTCAAATTAAATTTTCTTGATTCTCAACAAAAATGAAATTAAGTTTTCCTGATGGCAAGATACATTCTGTTGTCAATTTGGAATTACAGTCCTACTAGAAAGAGACAAATTGCATTTGAGTTACCTGAGAAAATGCATAAGGCAAGGCAGAATACATCCCAGCTGCTCTTTCACGGTAGAAAACTGTCCTCTCAATGGCAACAACAGACTGCACAGCAGAAGCATTTGTGGCTCCAAGGAAAAGCACAGCAGCATACATGGCTCCCAAAAGATTCATCAAGTCTTGTTGTTTGTCCCTGTTAAAAAAACAATTAGAGTTGACATCTGATAAAAGTACCAATGAAAATTAAGATTAAGCATTAGTGCTTTAATCAAATAGATCCCAGTCTACATTTCATGCAACCCTTTAAACGATAGAAAACTAAAATAATCAATTCAAGAAAAAGTTCAAGACTTACGTCTTTTGTCCCTTGTTCCAGAAGATTAGACCAAATAATACACCAATGACTATTGTCATGAAGAACCGGACGGCATTGTACTGAGGGTTTCTCCAATAAGACCAATGTTGTTTCCAGAAACAAGCTTTGCACTGAACACTGAATGGTTGAGAGTATTTGGTTGGGAAGTAGAGGTCGTTGGAGTCTGGCACTGGAGTACTTAGTTCTTTGATAAGTTCCTGATTCCTCCTGAAAGAGTGTTGAAAGAAATTAGAATCACAGTACCTGAAATCCCGGGAACGAAGGAAAAAACTTGTTATCAACATAATTATAACTTACAGACAAAGTGAGGAATTGGCAAAAATGTCAGCAAAATCCACATTAAGATGAGTCTCAACTGTAGGAGCAGTGACTTCAAGCATCCATGTGGCAGGATTATAACCATCCCTAATCTTAGTAACTCCTGGGACAGCCTGGCATAGATAGATATTAATCAATAGCTAGCAAAATACCTGCTGGTCAATCCCAAGAGATAGCACAATCGGTTGAAGTGTAAATGAAGAGCATATGTACAGACATTAGAGATATGTAAAAAGTCTTATCATTTGATGAAGCAAACATAAAAAATAAATAAATAAAAGCATGAAAAAAGATACTCACTTCAAAATATTCTATCAGCTTGTGAGAATGGCGACCGAGAGGTCCAGCATAAATGACTTGTCCTCCTCTTTTCATCAGCAGTAGCTACAAGAGCCACAAACATATTGCAACGTAGATACATAAGAAACATGTAAGTGAAAAACTTTTAACAAAATTAAGAAAAGTGAGCTGTACCTCATCAAAAGCTTCAAAAATGTCTATGCTAGGCTGGTGGATTGTGCACACAACAGTTCTCCCAGTATCCACTGTATTTCTCACAGTACGCATAACAATAGCAGCAGCTCTGGCATCAAGACCAGATGTTGGTTCGTCCATGAAGATGATAGAGGGGTTTGCAACAAGCTCCACAGCTATTGTCAGCCTCTTTCTTTGTTCTGTTGAAAGACCATCAACTCCTGGAAGGCCAACTAGAGCGTTTCTTATTGGTTTAAGCTCAACCAACTCCATAACTTCATCTACAAACATCTATACCAAAAACAAAAAATAAATATACAAATTAAATTACACATAGAACTTGGATCCTTAAGCAATAGGAATCCAGACAGGGTGTTTAGAAACAAATGAATATGTACAGAGGTCTAGAAAGATGATTCTAGAAGACCATGCAACATACCTTTCGTGTTTGTGTCTTTACATCTGAAGAGAGACGGAGCCAAGCTGAATATAGGAGAGATTCATAGACAGTAACATTTGGTGAATGAATGTCATTCTGTTCGCAGTAACCACTAACCCGAGCAAAGGTTGCTTGGTTCTTAGGGTAACCAGAGATGTTGATGGTTCCTTCAATGTATCCACCGGTCTTTCTTCCAGCTAACACATCCATAAGGGTTGTCTTCCCAGCACCACTGACACCCACAAGTGCCGTCAATATTCCTGGTCTGAAGGCACCACAAACATCTCGTAGCAGTTGAAGACGATCTTCTTCAACTCCTTGAGTCTTCATTGCCTGGTATGAAAGACCAAAATTTACATAAGCATTTGGTAGGTATAATAAAAGTTTGAAAAGAACTTAAAGTGACATTTGATATTCAACAATGAGAATGAAAGCCTAAATTAATTTACCAGAACATTTAAAAATAGGTAACTTACAGCAGGCATATCCACGTAGTAATTCACATGGTTAAAGGCAAGTGAAAGGGGTTTGAAGGGCAAAACCATTCCCCTTTTTGGAGCACTATGTGAAGCACCAACAATTTCTGAAGAAGTTCTCACAGCCATATCAACACCTGTAATTGTTTCACAAATGTTCAGGCATCTAGAAGAAGATAGCTTCATTTAACCACTGAAACAAGCATGCATGCTTGTTTGTTTTGTTGATTCTTCTTCTCAAAATTTAAAGTCATGTGGCATATTTTAGCCCATTTTTTGCATTATCTTCCATCTCTAGGAGAAGGCAAAAATTCATTGATGCAGTTAGGAATATTTCTTCAAGTTAAAAGATTTTTCTGTTTTAATAAGTAAAAAACCATCATTATTTATAAGTAATAAGTAGAAAACCATCTGTGAAAAATGCATCAGGTTTTCTGTTGTTCTATTTTCTAATGTTGTGTAACTGCATTATACCAACCACCTCTCTTGCTTAAAGGTGTTACAACTAAACTCATGGTTGCATAGTGAACTGTATTTTGTGCAGAGATGTGATGAACCATCAAGCTAATTCAAGCTTCTTCAAGATAATATTTTGGTTGTTACAAAACAACATGTTAAATTTTGATCTCTCTAATTGAAATAGAATTACTGTTGTCACTATATGAGTTAATTTTGACTAAATACCAGTAAAAACATTTAAATGAGGGAGCCATGAAAATTGAAGGAGAAAGATCATGGATAAACCTTCTGTTCCATGTTGTTTGGAGGATGACTTCTTTTTCTTCTTGTCTTTTTCATCATCCGCAATGACGGCTTTTGAATCACCCAGAGCTGAAATTCATTTTTCACACAAGGATTTGTCAACTCTGAAATTTCATTTCCCTATAAAAGAAACTCTGAGTAGGAATGAGATAAGATCACTTACGATTCAGGTAAGTCAATGCTGCAATAAATAACACATTGAAGAGAAGAGAAAATCCAAAAAGTGCTCCAACACAAATCCAGAACCAATAGTCTTCGGTATAGAAACCTCTGGACTTGAGAAGGACCTTTCCAACTGTTGGTGCATTAATTCTGGTGTCGTGATTGGGCTGCAATAGATAAATTTTGTTAAATTTCCATGATGGCTTATGGTGTTGAAAATGCATAATTTGAGCTTCAATTTGCATATGCAAGTATGGAAAGTGGATGCAAATCTGAAAGTTACATATGAAAACAATTAAACTATGAAGATATCTTACCGCACTCCATCTTTTATCAAGAAATTCATTCATCACTATGGCATTTTGACCGTACATCATAGGAGAAACATAGTAGCCCCATATCATCCATGGCTCAATGTCATCTGCAGGCCAAAAAGTTAAAGAGGAGTCATTTTTTTTAATCAAATAAATCAACATTGAAATACACTGACAGCTGGATTGGAAAGAGATGAATTACTTTTGGCGACGATGAATCCTCCAAGCACAAAAACCAAAAGCAAGGTGAAGGTACCCAGCGTATTTGCAACAACTTGTGTTCTTCCAACTGCAGCAATGAACCGAAAGAGGGACAATGCCATTTGATGTATGCCAAAAAATGCCAAGAACTGTCGGAAAAACCTGGAGTAATAAGGGAAGAAATGTGTCAATGAAAGAATCATAGACTAATAAACCCATAGTTTGAAACACACAATTCCAACAACTGGTAAGTACTAAGCAGCAAATCAATTGCCGGGGACAAAATTTTAAAATCTTATTTACCTGCTAGCTGATGGAGCAAATCCAATTGTGTAGTAGGTAAGAATGATCCATATTCCTGATTCCATGAATGATAGAGGGATCCTGAGGACCCAAATGGGTAAGCCAAAAGCCCATGCAGGATAGAACAAGAAATCCCTTTGTTTATAAAAGACAGGAAGCCTGAAAACAGTCATTGCCAATTCAGCCATCCCATTGAACATCACATTAATCAGACTGAAAAATAGTGCTCCAAAAAATTTTCCTCCATCTGCAACAGTTCCCACTGGCATTTCTGTCCTAAGGAAAACTGTGAAGGCAATTATGGACATGATTGTTATCTGAGTAGTCTTGAATATATAAACAAAAGAATTACGCTTCATTAGCAGCCATTCCCTTGAGAAGCAAGCCCTGAATAGTTCCCAATTTGAAATACCATACTTCTCTGTCACCAGTGCAGCTGGGTGCGCTCTAGATTTATCATAAGGAACACTAATATCAGCTGCAAGCTGTTGGCCTATGTGAAAAGAGCCGAAGGCCTGGGCAAATTCAGAAACTGAAATGTATCTGTAAGGGTGGTTCTCCTTGAACCAATATTGTTCTTGATCCTTCTTGGATGTTACTTCTTGTAAAAAATCAGCAACTCCTTTCCTATCGGGGCATTTGAAACCCACGTGCTCAAAGAACTCGAGGATATTTTCTCTTGGACCTTGGTAGACTACCTGTCCTTCTGAAAGTAAGATAATGTCATCAAAAAGATCAAATGTCTCTGGTGCTGGCTGTAGAAGAGAAATGACCATAGTCACATCCATAATATGAACCATTTGCCTCATGTACTTGCAAA
Organism: Quercus gilva; assembly: GCA_023621385.1. NCBI lineage: Eukaryota > Viridiplantae > Streptophyta > Magnoliopsida > Fagales > Fagaceae > Quercus > Quercus gilva. The sequence continues at coordinate 37,409,850 of CM042479.1, read as the reverse complement.
TCTGAAAAGTGGTAGAACTGTCCAACCCTGTCGATATTTCATCCATTAAAAGAGCCTTTGCTGGTCCAACCAACATCTCCCCTGCACCAAATTATAATAACACAATCAAAATTGGTAATGAATCATTACAAATGCTTACATACTAGAAACAAGAATGTGAACCGGATACATTATTCTTTTGTGTAAGATTAATGACTCCTAATTTCATGATAAACAACTTAAGCTTGTCCAAAACACGTACCAGTTGTCACACGCTTCTTTTGTCCACCAGAGATACCCCTTCTCATTTCATCTCCAACCATAATATCAGCACAAATATCCAGTCCAAGTATCTGTTAAATATTCTTAAAGGTCAGCTATTTTAAATTGCTTGTTAAGTATTTAAAAAAAAAAAAACTTAGCAACATGAAATAGAGAGAGCGAACCTTGAGAATATAATCAGTAACCAAATTAGTCTTTTGGCCTGCCATTGCAGTGTTCTTCATGAATGCATCAATCTCAGGATCGGGCTTAATTCCTGCTTCTTTCTCTCTTCTTGAGAGTTCCACCAACATCTCATACCTTGTGCCAACCCCTAGACAGCGTCCCGAGAAATCCAGTGTCTCTCTCACAGTCATTTCTCCATGGTGAAGATCAAGTTGACCAATATAAGCACAGGTTCTTTGAGGAACAAATTCATGGAATTCATGACCACAGTAGGTGACTTTCCCAGACACCTGTACAGAACTCTCATTCATTAGTAGGCCATAAAATTTAATCTTAGACACAAAGGATTATTCAAATTGAGACACATATAAAAGCAATAGAGTGGGAAACAAACCTTCAGATCCTTGTCGAGTTTCCCGGCAAGTGCCTGCAACAAGGTTGTTTTCCCTGCACCTGGAGGACCCAGAAGTAGGGTCATCCTGGAATTGCCATATCAGTTAAAGTTCATCCCAGAAAATCAAAATAAGAACAATAGCAACAAACACAAAGCTTGCTATCAACCCAGAAAAGACTATTTCACCATATAATACAAGGCATGAAAAATTTACGAATCTTGCCCATATACCCTGTAAGAATTACCTTGGAAAATTCACTTTTATATTTGGGCAAAAGGGTTTTAAAAAATTTTTAAAAAAGAAAAAACAGTAAATCAAGTAGCACTTCATAAAAAATACCTTGATGGTTTAACAATTCCACTAACATCTTTGAGTATCTGGATTTTTCTCTTCTTCGATGGAGCAAGGTGAACCAATCCGAGAATACTCTGTTATCCATTACAAAAAAAAAAAAAAAAAAAAAAAATGTTATCAAAAGCTTAGTGACAAAATTTTAAACCAGATAAAAAAAAAAAAAACTGTCAAAGATTTCAAACCGAATCATCAGAACAATAATTTAAAAACACTATTTTCTTTTTTTACTTTTTCATTCTTCTAGTCATAATTACAAAACAGCCCAATAATTTTTATCTCTGTTTCTCACAAAACTCTACACCAGAATCCAATTTCACTTCCAAAAAACAAAAACAAAAACAAAAAAATACCTCAATTGTGTTCAAAGTAACATTAAGCAGAGTAGGAAGTGCTCTACTCCCAACATACACATCTCCCTCCACAGACACATGTTCATACCAAACTTCAATCTTAGGAATCTCAATCCCAACTCTGCCATTAAAATCAAACTCAAAAATCTTAATTCACACAAAAACCAAAACCATAACCAAAACCAAATCCAAAAAAAAAAAAAAAAACTACCTGTCAGTTCTGTCTCTGAGTCTTCTAAGGAACTTTTCATTGTCTTCCTCAGCAACCTTAAGAATACTCTCCATCAACAGCTTCTTATCTTGCATCCCAAGATTCGTAACGTCCACTTCATCATGCACAACCTTGCCATTATCAAGAACTTGCGTGAGCATCCCTTTCCTCAGCCTATCATAGGTAGGCAATCTCTCTATGGCCGCCCATCTCAACTCTTCCTCGTCCTCCTCTTGCCTACCGCTCCGGTTAAACACGTCCGGCGGCGCCGTCCACACTTCCCGGAAACTCCCGGAAGCCCAGCTTCTCCGGCTGCTCGTCGACCTGGCGAGATCGTCTCCCGCCAAAGCCGATGCCATTGCTACTTACCGATCTAAAACAACAACAACAACAACAATACACTCCTCACTGGTGTCTCTGTTTTTGGATGTGGTTTTGTTTTATAGTTACAATACCAATCATTTATATGCATATATATGTCTGCGTTTTTTTTAGCAAAGCAGAAACAGAATCAGAAACTACTTTCACACGCAAGCATATAATGGATATTGATATGAGTATGCGTGGGTGACAAGTGTTGTACGAACACTCACTCTCTTCGTATCCATGTATGTATATATGTATGTATATTCAGTTAGGATCTGATTTCTGAATCTGGTTTTTTCAGGTTTAAAGTCTCGGTCGTTGGAAAAAGAAAAAGGTATGCTTTTGCAGAGAGAGAGAGAGAGAGAGAGAGAGAGAGTCCTAGTATGGTAGTGAGTTTTAGAGAGAGATAAAGTGGTGCACTGGTTGTTAAACTTTGGTTAGAAAAAAAAAAAAAGGAGTGGAGGGTGGGACTGAATATTAATACTGTAATAAATAATAATAATTGAAAAAAAAAAGAAGGAGAGAGGAAAATGAACTGAAATCCCGGTATTTGATTCAGAAACAGGGATTTGGGTCAATTTAAATGAGCGCTTGGCTGGCTTATATAGCTTAAACCAAAGCAAGCAAAATGGCAATGTTTTGAAGACAGAAGCTTCTACTCTTCTGGATTCATAATATCTCGTCAAGCAACCTTTTCAGCTGTTCTACCTTTACCTAATAAAATACTCAATCGCTTATAATTGATGTCCTTCTATAGATTAAGTTTTTTGTGTGGTTTTCTTTCTAGAAGACGCTTGGATTGGGTTCTGCTGCAGTGACAAGCTACACTGGACTCATCTAGATAATGCCATGTGTTGAACAGTATTTTTATTTAATGCAAATAATGTGTTGAACAGTATTCTTATTTAATGCAAATAATGTGTTTTTGTAGTAATAAGATGAGTTTGAGCTTTTCTCACAAAAAAAAAAAAAAAGATGAGTTTGAGTTAGTTAGCTCAATCTGTAAAATTTCTTATTGTTCAATAAGAAATTTATGGTCTCTTGAGCTTTTTTTTTAAATACTAAGTATTTTAACACACACAAGAGGAGAGGGAAAAATGTTTTAAAGAAACTAATCGTGATGTATATTCAAAAGGGCCTAACTCTTGAATACACAGCACAAATTTTAAACTTCTATAACTCACACTCATTTTCCAATGTGGTCTTTTGAGCCTAATGATAAAGCAAAATTATTATAAGCGAATGTCATAGGTTAAAATTATAAAATATTTGTCATAAAATTTATATTAAAAAAAAAGATAATATTAGACAAATGGATAGAACCATTGCACCTATCTCTCATTAAAAATATATAGGGTCCTGTTAACGAATACCCTTAAGGTGTTTGTTAATGGGTCATTTTATAAATATTTTAATACCATTTCTACAGAAAATATAAAAATTTGTCAAAAAAGTCAATTAATTTTTCTTTTTCAATAAAAATTTTCTAAAAATATTTTATAAACTAATACCCTTACGTTTCCATTAACTTTTCCCAAATATATGTATATATATATATATATCAACAAGATATAATGTATCCCCCTCAAAAAAAAAAAAAAAAAAAAAAAAACAAGATATAATGTAATCAACGTGACAACATTTTTATTTTTTTGAGAAAGTTAACATTTTTTTTAATCTTTTTATTTCAAATTAAAAGAAAAAAATATTTTAAATTTGTTGCAGCAATTCAAAATTCAAAATTCAAATCTATCACATGTTGAAATTTATATAGCATATAGGTGTTAATTCATTCCAATCAATTCATATTATTATTAATAATAATTCAAATCCATATTGGCATTTCTTAAACACAAATAAAATTTATTTAATATTTATTACTGTAACTTTCAAAGGTTTTTTTTTTTTTTTTTCCTTTTTGAGAACCTGTAACTTTCAAAGGTTAGATTAGTTGTACAACGGCATTTGCCATTGTTTTTTTTTTTTTTTTTTTTTTTTTTTTTTGAGAAAGAGCATTTGTCATTGTTGATGTTAAAAATACGGCACAATGATTTTGGATATTTGCTAGCCAAAGCAACTGAAGTGTCAAGGAGCACATGCTACAGATTGGAAAGCCTTTTTTTTTTTTAAGTTTTAACACAACTAATAAATGCACCTTTTGGTCAAAAACATAAAATAAAATAAATGCACCTGATTTGAGTGGGTAACGAAAAAAAGTGAGCTGTAAAGTGACCCTATAGAGGATGAGGCCTCTTTTATTAAAATTCTTAAAAAGTGCATGATTGTTGAGGATAATTTTAACTATAAAATTGGTTATAGATTTATATTATTATTTTACTTAATATTTTTTTTATTAGAGAAAAATTTTGATAAATTTATTATTGAATTATATTTTCTTATATCTTCTATTATTGTAAAATTTTTAAAAAATAAAAAATTAATAGTTATGTCATTAATAAATTGTTTAAATTGTAAGTTTTTATAGTTTAAAATTATACATAAAATATAAGTTTTTAGATCATATAGTAAATAATATCTAATTGACACAAATTTTGGCATGTGTATTAAGAGTGTAAAGACCATGCAATTCAACGAATAGATTTTTTAGATATGTAGTAGTGCTTTTTTTTTTTTTAGTAAAGTAATGTTCATTTTATTGAATAAGATATTTTGTAGCTAAATTTTGTCCATACTTTATTAGTATACATGAAGAACAGATGCTATAAATATATAAATATCAATGGTAGGCGAAAATAATTAAATAGAATAGATGTTCTTTTGTTCAACAAAAGGGATAGATGTTCTTATGTTCTCTTGTCCAATTCACAAGATAGAGAATACGGCATCATTTAAATTGTAGTATTATTTAATTTGAATTATAAAACATATCCATTTCAAATTGACAGGATTATATTTATTACCACAAGAAAATGTTTTCTTTAATCAGTAATAGTCTAATAGATAAACGTTTTTCATTCAAAATAATAAGGGCGTGCTTCTTTTTTTTTTTTTTTTTAATGTCAATAAGAGCGTGCTTGGGCTTGGCTAGGCTAAAAAGTTTGTTATATATTTTTTAATATTACTTAAAAATTGAAGTGAGAAAAAAACTTCAATTAGATACTCTGTTTTGTTATTGAAATTTTCAATTAGATAGTATTATTGACTTGTAAACTTTTTTTTTAAAAAAAAATTTAGAAAAAGTTTTAATCTATGGCGTAACATAGCATCAATTGATTTTTTAGTGTAGGTAAGAATTGAATCACAAATCTCTTATTCAAGAACAAAAAAATTTATCAATTAAACTAACTCAAACCTATTACAATGCCAACTTTTTTTTTTTTTTTTGAGAAGAAACAATGGCAACTATATAGCACAGGAGTAGAGGATTTCATTTATTAAAAAAAAAAAAAAAAAGGTTAGAGCCACTATAAAAATTTATGACCATCTCAAATTTACTTATCATTTTACGTATAAGTTAATTCAAACCTACTACAATGCCAACTATGTGTCAGTTTGGATAGCTTATTTTTTGTCAGTTTATTTTACTATTCAACTTATTTTTACTACTATTCATGAGTCATACTGTACTTTTTGTTATTATTCATGAATTTTACTATATTATTTCAACCAAACTTTTACCTTTATCTACATTACTTTTATCAAAATAAGCCGATTTCAAATTAGAGTTAGAGTCACGTCACCATAAAAATTTACAACCATAAATTTTCATTTATTTAAAATTTTCTGTTTCAGTTTCAGAAATTTTCATTTATTAAAAAAAAAATAGAGTTAGAGTCACCATAAAAATTTACAACCATCTCAAATTTGCTTACCATTTGGATTGATCACAATCTAAAAAGGTCGTCATGTGAGTTGGTATACAAATTTGGGAAACACGGATTTCTAGAAGTCGTTGCTTTGGCAACAATTTTTAATAAGAAAATGCAATTATAGAAATGGTTTCCTTCTTAAATAAACCTTTTTTTTTTTTATTCTCTGGCCCCATATTCGCGGGTTTATGCAAATCCTCGGCACATGCTTACTTGTTAGTTGTCATTGCAGTTGTCCCATGTAGTTATTCTTTTACGAGTTTTTTTTTTTTTTTTTTATGGGTGCCAAATTTGCTTAGAGGAGCCCACCTGTACTTTGACTACTTTCCAGAAGCTATCAACGAGGACAGAAAATGTACAGTTGGTAAGTATTTTATTAGTTTTAATTTAAATTTACTGTATAAATTACTTTTTTTACCTAACTATAGAAACTAATAACAATTATTTACTTAAAATTTATTATAAAAATATTATAGAGATAATATATTTTTATTTTTTATTAATAAATATAGTCTTCTTTCTTTTTTTCTTTCTTTTTTCTTTTTTTCATTGAACAACTTTCTTTCTCGTTTACTTTGAAATAGGAAATATCTATTCATGGTGGAAATGTGATAGTATCCTAATTTAAAGTATCGCAATTTTTTTTTTTGAGAAAAAAAGTATAACGTAATTTAAATTTCTTATCATTTTTTATTTCGAAAAATAAAATTTAAATGTGTTCTAACTATAGGAAAGAATAAATCTGCAGTTATTATTATTATTATTTTCAAAGCAAATAATAAGGATGTATATATATATACATTTTTTTTTTTTTTGAGAATCAGGTAAGTGAAGTTTTATTAATCAATCAAATCCATTTAGAATACATCCTCCAAATCAATGGGTAGTTCTTCTTCCCATATATCAATGTCAACAAATAAAATTATTTTTTGTGCAAAGGTATGAGCTAACTTATTATCCTTCTTCCTGATATGTTGAGAACTAATCCTTGATATTTTTTTTCTTTGATAGGCTTAGGAGACTTGCATTGTTCCACAATGCATAGGACAAGTGTGCTGATCTTCCGTTGTTTCTAGAAGTCAAATAATTTTCACCGCCAGAAGTACAGAAAAAAGAAAAAAGAAAGGGTCAATTTCACAAGGTTTTTTTTTTTTTTTTTTGGTAAATACAAAGCTCTTTTCCGCTATTCAGATATTGGGAACATTGGGAATACTTTGTACAATTGTGCTTGCGATTCTGTTTGGGATCCACTTATTTTACTGAGGGTCCGTTTAGATACAGCTTATTTTATTGAAAATTGAAAATACTGTAGCAAAATAATTTTTAAATGTGTAAATAGTGCCGTGGGACCTATTTTTAATGAAAAAACTGCTTAAAAGTGAAGTTTATGGGTCCAGTGAACAGTGTACAGACCCACTGGTGTGTTGAAAAGTAAAATATTACAGCTAATGTTCATGAACAGTAGCACGAACAGTAATTTTGTCCCCTAAAACGCATAAAAAAAAAAAAAAAAAACGCTGAAAACGCTAACACATGCAAAATAATCCAGATTCAAACGCTACCTGAAACTAAAATTTTTTTGCTGAAAATACTGTAGATAAAAATAAAAGTTAGTTAAAATAGTACAGTGGGACCATGAATAATATCAAAAAGTGTAGTGAGATTCATGAATAATAGCAAAAAATAAACTGAATAGTAAAATAAGTTGGCAAAAATAATCTTACCAAATAAACACTAAAAAAAAATTTTGTCCCTTGTAGTCTGTAGGAACTTGGAGGATAACGGATACGTGTTGCTTTTTTTTTTTCTTTTTTTTAAGAGGAGGATATGTATTGCTTGTGTAGTGCCTTTTACTACACTTCAAAGGGGATCATATAGTTACTTTCACGACCGTTTAAAGATTATTGTGATACCCATAAAAAAAAATTAAAAAAAAAAAAGATTATTGTTGTTTTTTTTTTATTATTATTGAGAGTTTAACCTATAATGTTTACTCTCGATGATAGCCCTTTATTATTAGAGTAAGACATCAATCGGTTTTTGATGTAGTTAAAGATTGAACTCTAAATTTCTTATTCAACCATAAAAAACTTTAATAGTTGAGTTAATTGGAACTCACAATATATATATATATATATATTTTTTTTTTTTAGATATTTCATACAATATTAGAATGGTTGGTCGATACTTGAAAATAGAAAGTAATTGTTATTCTGGAATTTTTGTTTCAACTTTCTCATGGATAATACATGAAAAAAAAAAATAAAACTAATTTACATAATTGATTAAGCAAACTCCAAGAAATATTCAGAAGTAAATTCCAAGGATATTTATGATGATGGTGAAGGTACCTGTTTTATCCTTTCTATTTATTTTTATTTTTAATTTCTTAGGCAATAGTGTTTGAAAGTTATACGAAAGAGACAACCAAAAGATTCTTTCCATTAATGTGGAAATGCAAGCAAGGGACCAACCTTGGTCCACTCCATAGTTCAAAAATAAAAAATAAAAAATAAAAATGATCCCAGACGTGTAGTCACTATAGTGCCAAGTTAGAGGCTCATTTTCTTAGGTAAAGACTCACGCTCTATTTGTTTTGATAGGAAATTTTATATAAAGATAGTTTTATTTATTTTTTAGTATTTGGTAGCATAAAAAAAAAAAGAAAAAAGTATTTTTAGTCAACATAAAAAGTATGGTTTATTTTTAGAAATTATTTTTTACTAAAATTTTTTGAAAAACAACTCTATTTTACAGCAAGCTAAATAAGGAAAGTTAGAAGATTATTTTTCAACTCACTTAAAGTTACTATCAAACATTAGAAAATGAGATAGTTTTATAAAAAAATATTCTTAAAAAATGACTTATTTTTTAGAAAATATCATTGCTGAAAGATAGATTAAGAAAATTTTAAGACCAAGGACAAGTCCCATGAATGCTAAATTGATATTTCAAGATATCACATATAGAAACATTTTATTTAATATTTATGTCTTTGTAACCCATCTATAATTCTATTTTGATTTCCATCTAGAATCTTTTTAATTATTTAGTTTTATGCCTTTATTTCTTTTTTATTTCATTGTTGATATTTTTCTTATCAACATTATCTAGAATAATAAGTAACTTATGACCTCCTCATTTTTTAAGCCTTCGTGAGAAAAATTCATCGTGAATCTAGAACTTCAATGCCGGAAATCTTGTTTAATTATTTGGGTGCCTAAAAAGAAAAAAGCTCTCCAAATTGATTTTTTTTTTTAAATAATCGGAACATTGACCGATGTGTCATTTCCACCACTATTAAATATGGTTTAGGACCAAATTAAAAAAAAAGAAAAGAAAAGAAAAGAAAAAAAAAAAAAAGACAAAGTTTAACTACAATTTTTTTTGGCGAAACTACACTATTGATCCCTGAAGTTTACTCTATGTGCGCAATTCGTCCCTCAAGTTTGAAGCAAGCACAATTAGTCCTTTAAGTTTTAAAACTGAGTTGTATTGGTCATTTTACTAACTTTTGTTAATGGTGTTACTTACTTGGCTAACTTCACAATGATATGACATTTTCTTTAATGACGTGGCATATTTTTAATTAAAAAATTACAAAGTAAGTGAGAAAAAATATTAATCGGTACCAAATTAAAAAAAAAAAAAAAAAATTTCTGCCGAAGCTCTTGGTCAGCCGAAGCTCTTGTTAGACGAAGCAAATCTTTGAACAGTACCTCTTCGACCATGGCAAGTTTTCTCTCAATTCCCAGGGGCGACTTGCACGACTAGTTAGAGGGAATTGGTTCACTCCTTCTGAGAAATTGCTCCTACTTTTTCTCTCTTGCTTGCTCTTTCTCCGTCAATTTACTCTTAAGTGAAGGTTAGGATCAAAACAAAACCTTAATTTCACTCACGTTATTTTTTTTTTTCCCTTTTTCAGTGAAACCCATTTGAATAAGTATTTTGTTTTTATTCTAAATGCTTGTTAATTGCATATTACTGCCCCCCTCTATTTGCGTGCTCTTTTTTTTTTTGGTAAACTGCAATCTCATTACTGGAAAAACGAAGAACAACTAGGATAATCTGCCTTACAACAATCCAACAAAACAGGTGGCAGATTATCTTTATGGAAGAAAAAAGATAAACAAGAACTAACCACAGATCTAACTGCTTGGTGAGCAACACTATTGCAAGACTTCTTAACCCAAACAAAAGAACAAGAAGAGAAACATTCCACCAGAGCGAGAATGTTACAACGGGGTGTGAGCAAAAGATGCTAGGGCTTGTGCTGTCGCTGGCGGCGGCTACAGCTTGGGCTATTGCCGGCGGCAGCTAAGGAATGGAACTTTAGGCGGCGGCTGGGGTTTGTTTTCTTTCCTCTCTCCCTTTCTCTCTCGCTGTGGGTTTTTACAAGTAGGTAAAAATTTTATTTTATTTTTAATTTGGTACCGGTTAATATTTTTCATCACTTAGTTTGCAATTTTTTAATTAAAAATATGCCAGGTCATTAAAGAAAATGCCAAGTCATTGTGAAGTTAATCACGTAAGTAACACCGTTAACAGAAGTTAGTAAAAGGATTAATACAACTCAGTTTTAAAACTTAAGGGATTAATTGTGCTCATTTCAAACTTAAGGGACCAATTGCGCACACAGGATAAATTTCAGGGACCAATAGTATAGTTTCGCCATTTTTTTTTAGTAAACAGTAATACTTATTAAAACAGACACAAAAATAGTAATACTAGTATTTTAAATCGGGTTTATAATACATTATATAACTAGAGTACAACTATAAAAGGGTCTAAATTGCACAAAAGTACAACTACTAGTATCCTCCATGCTTGCAAAATTTTTAGAAAATTAAAAATCAATAATTGTATCATCAATAAATTGTTTAAATTACAAGTTTTTGTTGTTTAAAATTATGTATAAAATATAAGCTTATATATTGTGGGGCCCTATTGCACTAACCACGCTGGCCCACTACATGCGGCTCAAGGCCCGTGCCGAGGTTAATGCAAAAGACGAGGACAGTAGGAAATAGCCCAGGACATCCAAGGCCCGCGCCGAGGACGACCTGCCCTCGGCACACCGACTCTGCTAAAGGGAAAATATCACTCATTCGTTGAAAATATCTCACCAACATTCTGACCACTTTAATGGTGATGTGACCGACGAACCCAGTCATCTTGGTTACTCCAACTAATAAGAAACCTGCAAAGACGGCTGAGAACTAACATAAAGCCTATAAAATCAGATGATGGGACAAACTCTTATCCACAGTGACCGAATAACTAACAAATGGACGGCCAAGATTAATTAGAACGATGCTATATAACAAAGAGAATTCCCAACAGAGAGGGAGATTGATTAACTCTAAGAAAAATAGATCCTCGGCATAATCCGAGGACAAATACACTTCGCAAACATACAACCAAAGTGATGGTAAGCCCCAATAAAAACCCTTAGTCGAATTTCGTCAAGGGGATTCTGTTAAACTCCATATCACCTATCATTTGTCATAAACACCAAATTAACCGTTGTTTACTTCGGTGACGCCAAATCCTTATACCCACATCTCTACAAATTTTATTGAAAATGGTCCATTACAAATTGAATCCCTACATATATCATATAGTAAATAATATTCGATTAACACAAAATTCGACATGTGTATTAAGTGCGTAAAGAACATACAATTTAACAGTTAGATTTTCAAAATATGTAGTAATATTTATTTTATTAAGTAAAGTTGTAACCTTAGACTACAACTGATTTTGTAACTAAACTTTGTCATAAAAAAAAAATAAAACATTTGCTTCTTTCTTGTACTCAACAGAAGAAAAAAAAAAAAAAAGGGTACTTCTTTTAAATAAATATTTTTTTTTCCAAAATTAAATTTATAAAATCCTACTTTAAATCGATGATATCCCAAAGATATTAATTAGCAAAACCTAAATAAAAAAACTTAATTAGTAATTTTTGCATCTCAAAAAATAAGAAGAATGCGTTTTAAATAACAAAAATATAATTGATTTTAAATATAAAAAATTCATGCTTAAAATTGTCACTTTAGTCTTAGGACTCAAATTATATTAAGTTGAGTCTGATTAGATTCAACCGGCGAACCCATTATATGACAGTTATGAAGGCTATTCACATTTATTAAATTACATTATTATTAAACATTTAAATAAGTCTCCTTTTTTTCATAACATTTGAATAAGTCACATCAAAGTAGATTAAGTAACTAAAATATAGGTGAATAATTCTTTGAATTGTTACATAGGGTATGTTAAAGAAAGAAAAAATTCCTCGGAATTAGTTTGGGAAAAAGCAAAGTTGTGTCATTTTGAGAGTAGGGTAAAGGTCGATTTTGGCTTAAATAAATAATAATAAAAAACCCAATCATGCACCTACCTGGGGCCAAATCTCTTATCACGGGTGGGTCCATATTCTAGAAAAAGTAATAATCCTGGTTGTGTATTTTGCTTCCTCGGGCCTTTTCTTTTTGGCCAGGATCTAGCAAAGAATTTCGGGAAATACTAAAAACATATAAAATGATATAATTTTTATTACAATTTATTATGTGACGAGTTATCAGTGATAAAAGTATGTTTCACATGGACTCATACGCGAATTGTAACAAAAATAGTGGCATTTATTTTCACGTGTATCTAGCATTCCTAGAATTTCTATTTTGCATCACCACCATCTAGTCAAGAAAAACGTTGGGCATGACTAAACTCTCGTGGAAGTGTGGAACCCACCTCGCCACATATGACAAATGACAATCAATCATCGACACCAAGTTGATCCCAAAATAATTTTAAGCATTCTAAAAAGAGAAGTCGGCTTTAAAAAGTTTAGCTAAGCTTATAATATTAGCTGAGCTTCGCATCTTTTAAACTTTTTGTTTCTTTGGTAACTTTCATTTATCAATTATCATTGACCCGAAAGAAGTCCACAAATTAACTTATGTGCATTGATACCCTCTGCTCAAACTCGAAAGGACACCTCGTGAACTAAATGGATATGGTTGGGGTCAGTAGTCAGGCTGTCAGTGAAAGCAAACCAGTTCTGTTTATATTTCACAAACTGACAAACATCAGAAAATTGAGCATTCACAGAGGGTGCTACGAAAATGACGCTATAACTCTTCTAACGTCGGCAAAAAATTTTTTAGATATTCTCGGAGCAATATTTGAGCTCTTATATCGCTTATGTGAGAACTCAGAACACTATTTGAAAATTATCTAAAAATTATCTTGTTGGGGCTCTTTTTTTATTATATGCTTTTATGCACTTATTTTTTTGTGCGAGAGGGTAAATAAGGGTAAGTAATAACCAAAAAAAAAAAAATCAACTTACTTGAATGTGTTAAGCATTATTCCTAGAAAAAAAGTAAATAGTTTAAAGAGTAAGGAGGAGGATTATTTTATATATATATATATATATATATATGTGGGGCTCTAAATGTTAACAACCAAGGCCCACTCCATAGCCGGCCCAAGGCCCGCGCCGAGGAGAATACATAGGCCGAGGATAGAAAGGAAGGAAGGGCCCAGGCCCTCAAAGGGCCTCGCCGAGGACGCCCATCTCCTCGGCGAACCGACGTTGATAATGGGAAAATATCCCTCACTCATTAAAATGTATTCCACTAACATTCTGGCCGTTTTAATGGTGAAGTGACTAGCAAACCCAGATGCCTCAGTCACTTCAATTTTTAGAGTCTACTAAGGCGGCTGAGAACTAACATAAAACCTGCAAAAGCAGATGATGGGACAGACCCTTATGCACAGAGTTCAGATAACCAACAAATGGACGGCTAAGATTAGCTAAAACGAGACTATATAACCAAAAGTATTCCCAACACTGGAGAAGGGGCGGAATGTTGACAAGTTTGAAGGAACAAAGTCATCGGACTGAGCCGAGGAGGAAAAGATCCCCATAAACTCTTTGCCTTTGTTATTATTCTGAGGAATTTTGATATCACACATTCATTACTTTGTTAGTGCCTAGCCTTTCTACCCATGTTCTACAAATTTTATTGTCTAGGGTCCATTACAAAATGTGTCCTTACAATATATATATATATATATTTTTTTTTTTGATACGGATTATTTTATATTTTGGTTGCATGCAAAAGATGGAGAATGGGGTTAAAGAGCAAAGCTGGCATGTGTATTTGATTATTATTATTTTTAAGTATCGTCTATTTTGTTTGATAGACAGATCAATTGAATGACATTAAAAGCGACTCCTTCAGTAAATAAAAAGATAGACCCTTCTTCTCTGGCTTTTGTTGAAAGGGTCGGCATAAGCTTTAGCACATTTAAGAGAATCGCCAGGGGGATGTCGATCTCGTGTTTCAACCTCTCAAAACCAAACTAATAAATTGTAGTAACTTGACTTTATGGTCTCTGAGCATAACTGCCACCGTACTACACGTTTTGTTGTTTCTAATTAATTATCACTTCGAAGGGTGGTGAGCACAATAGAGCTTTATATTTTTCACATTTAGGCCATCCTCTGGAAAAGTTACAGGGTCTTCTGATAAACCATGTCATTTATCTACTATTTCACTAAAAAAATTTTATTTGTTTAAAATTATTGAGTCAGTAATTAATTTTTATTTAAAAAATTTTTTTAATTAACAATTTTAGACAAGTAATAATTTTTTAGTGAAATGATGAATCACACCACTTGTCCACCATGTGAATCTTATAATTTCTCCATCATCTGGAAGAGAAAAACTTTGTTGGCTTCCCTCGAGAAGGATAATGAATCTACAATATTAATTCTTGACTGTTTCACTTAATTGTTTGTTTCTGTTCATCCAAATTTAATCACAACTTTTTGTAGCAAATAGTGCCTCTCTCCAGCTTGAACATTTTTCTCTTTAAATCTCTCGGCATTTTGTGTACGAGGAGGTGTCAAATAAAAATATGCCCTTTGAATATATAGAGTAATTTTTTAACGACTTGTGTCTTTGCACTAGGTATTTGTGCTTGCCTAGTGAGAACTTCTTATTTGAATCATGCATGATTCTATATATTTACCATGCATGCACGGCATGCCTGCAAGACTAATTTTGGTCAATAAATTTCGTTCTATTCCACTTGGAATGATTGAAACTTTCCATTCCAATAAATTAATTAACCGATATGAATCATCCTATTATTTTATTTCATTTAAATAAGGGTTATTTCGGTCTATTCCATTAAATTATGTTCAAAATGGTGATTTCGGCTAGTATATGAAAAATATATTTGATGCATTTATTATAAAAACAGAATATTCCAAACATAAGTGATGAGAGTTTCATTTCGTGTATAGTTTGGGTGGTGATCATTTTTTAAAATAAAATATTCCATTATGAAAATCAATTTGAAGTGGGTTCCAAGTAGCTCAACTGATAAAGTCTTTGATGGTTGAATAAGAGATCTGAGGTTCAATCTCCGCCTACACTAAAAACTGATTGATGTTTTGGTCTGATGATAAAGAGCTATTATCAAAAGCAGACGCCATAAATTGAAATTCTCTATAAAAAAAAATCAATTTGATGCATTTATAAAATCTTAAAGGAGAAAATCATTCCGTCCACCATTTGGAGGAATGTTAATTATTTTATGAAACTTCAAAAAATTTTGATGTAAATATATAATGGAAAAAGTTAACAGATACCCTAATTAAGGACATCTGTTTTTAAAATATTTTTAGAAACTTTTTATGAAAAAAAAAAAAACTAATTTTTTTTCAAACTTTCTTAAAATAGTCTATTAACAAATATCCTAAGAACACCTGTTAACAAGATCCATATATAATAGCATAGGGCACTGAATCTCCTTATATATATTGCAATCATTAGAAGAACGTTGTTCACTCAAGAGTAATGAGCCAATTAGGTGATCATATTAGAAAAAGAAACAGGGGAGAATATAACAGCCCAAAGAAAGAAAAGGATCATGTAAATTGAAGCTCACATGTTGTGTTTTGATTTTGATCTCCTCATTGCTGTTTGTTTGTCCTAAACTGGGAACATGTTCTACTGCTTTCCACAAGAAATGGACACCATAAAGTTTGCTTAAGGGGACAAAATTTTATTCAGAAAAATACGAAGCCCTCATAGATCTGCGTGAAATAGTGTTAATAAAAAATGAAGATAGCTTGAGGTGCTTGCCTGCTTGCGCTTGGTGGAAACTAGTGCCTGGAAATAGCTCCCACAATAGGAATATAAGATACATTGCTCTAGTCATTTTCTATTTTATTTTATTTTTAAATTCTATTTGATATAACTTATCAAAATGAGCTGTCAAAGCTAGTGGTGATCATGGGTCGGGTTCGGGTCATCAGCAACCCGATTCAAGAATTTTAGGACCTATTTGGTAGAGGTATTTGAGTATTGTTGTTTAAAAGAATATGAAAAATGTGATTTAAAAAGTATTATAAAAACACGTATTTAAAATACTCATAATGCAAAAAATTTGTTTGGTACTGTATTTCTAATAATGTCTTTTCAAAAGTAAAAAAACATAATTATGTATTTGGTATGTGTGTGTGTTTTTTTTAAAGTGATGACATGTAGTCTAATCAATGGGATCTACAGCTTTTTACTTATTTACAAAAGTGCTATTGGGCAACGTTATTTGAAAATTAAAAACTAGTAAGAGAGATTTTCTAAAATTAGTGTTTAAACATCTTAAAATAAGAAATTGTGTGTGAGAAAGCCCAATGCCATGTGATGGGCCTGTGGCCCAATTTGAATATAACTTCCTGTCCGAAGAGGTTGAAGTGATCAATGCTTCGCCGTCCTGGCGAAAATGCAACCAAGGAAGGATTATTATTGCGTCCGAAGACAACCTGGCATGTCCGAAGAGGTTCCGCTCGTCAGACCTCCAAAGAACTTGATCAAGTAGAAGATTCCTCAGAGGGGAGATAGTGTTGGGCATTCCTAAGCGCGGAGATATCCTGAAATATCTTACAAATAAAGCTGCCATCACCGCATTTAATGCACTACAGCAACTTTCCTGGCCGCATTTATGTGAAGAAGACACCTGAACAGTGAAACCTCAGCCACTACCACTCACTGCAGATTAAAGCAAACTTCTGATGTGACTAATACTCAAGTGGACGCTTAGATGAAGGACAAGTGTGCGGTGAGGATGAGGGAAAAAGGTGTATATATATAAAGAAACATGTCTAACATAGAAGGGGGGGGGATATTATTTTTACTAAGTGAAAAAAGGCAAGACCTCTTCGGATCAGAGATACTTTTATTGAATAATCGCCTGAGTACTTTTTTGCCCTGTTTCGCTTGCATGAACCGTTGCTAAATCCATATCCAGCCCAGCTGTTTAACCCATTCTCTACAAATTCATTGTTGGGGATTTGTTGGGCTCATAATACGGAAAGTTATTGCTTAGCCTGTCAAATTTCGACCCTACAGAAATAAAACTCAAATACTCCTAAAAAAAATCTCTTACCAGACACGTTATTTTTTATGGGGCCAACAGTTTTCAGTGTTTAAATACTGAAAACTGCTGTAAACTTAGTCATGCAGTTAACGGTATAATCTTAAGTAATAATAAAAATTTCACAATTAGGTATAAAAAAATATGAAAACCATAGTGATAGAGCAAAGTAAGGGACTAGGGGTAGGTGGCGCAAGTTAAAAGGTGGCGGAATTGACTTAAACTGGAGAAGAGCAAGGCTTAGGTATAATATTTAGTTACTGTTTCTTATGTTCTTCTTTTAAGATTTTACCATGTGGCTTTTTTCTCATGGATGGAAGTGTATTTTTTAAATTAAATAGTCACATGACATAATCTTAAAAGGAGAACCTAAAGAATAATACCTAAAATACTGTACATAATTTTTTTCCATTGGAGAAATAGGTCAACTTTCTATTTTTGTTAAGTAATTCTTAAATATTTTTGGAATACAGTAAATGATAATGTAAATTCCTCTCACATTCATGGTAAGGTCTATTCATTAAATTAATTTATATTAGAATTTATCATAAATATAAGAGAAGGGAGTACCGTTTCACTATACTCCCAGTGTACTTAAAATTTTTATCTTTTTAGTTAGGGAAGGGAATAAATCATAATGAGAAGACGTACGGCTACCTAACTTCCCTAAATGTCAAAGTTGTATTTAAACTTTCAACAACTCAAAAAATTTATGTCCCATAAATAAAATATGAGTCATGGTAACAAGTGCTTTTAGAATATTAGTTAACAATCCAGTTAAAAAAAAAAATTTATGGAAAAAAAAAAAAAACAATTAATATTTTGACAGTTTTTTTTTTATTTTTCATAAAAGTGATGTCAAAACTTTTCTAAAATGGATTGTTAACTAATGCCCTAAAAGCACTTATTAGCATTTCCCATAAAATATAGTGACCACCTCAGCTATCACAGCTTTGACAATGCTTAGCAGTAAAAGTTATTGACTCCAGTATGTATCATTGTTAGGAATATAAATGAACCAATTCGTTCATAAACAACTCGAACTTGATTTGATATAAAACTTGTTCATATTTGTTTATGGAAAATGTTAACTAATGTCCTAGGGCATTAGTTTAAGAGCTATTTTTAGAAATATTTTACTGGGAAAATAATAAAACAATAAATGTTGTTGACAGCTTTTTATATTTCCCATGAAAGTAATGTCAAAATTTTTCTATTATTGTTTTATCATTCCCTCAATAAAATGCTTCTAGAAATGGTTCCTAAACCAATGTCATAATGGCATTGGTTAACATTTCCTATATTTTATTAATAATTACTCTAAAGGCATCTCTTAACATGACCCTTTGTTTATTTATAAACAAACCAAACTTAAGAGTTGAGCCCTAGTTTTAAATCTTGTTTGAGATCAAAAGACATTAATATAAAGTGTTAGCTCCTAATCTTTAGGGTTATCATGAATTGGGTTGGATTGAAAATTTATTAGCTTAAAAAAAAAAAAAAAAAAGTCAAATTGGGTTGAGCATGGAATTTCAGATCCAACTCAAACCCCACCTACTACGCAAGTTTGATCCGATTTATATGGGTGTTAGAAAATTCATCAACATTGACAAATGCAATAAAGTGACACATCTAACTTGCACATTATTGTTTTGGGTGGGCAACTAAAAAAAGAGTAAGCTGTAAAGTGACGACTTATGAAGAGGTGTCTTTTTAAATTCTTAAAAGCATATGATTGTTTTCTCCAAGAAAAGAAAAAAGAAAAAAAAGCATATGATTGTTAAAAATAATATTATTAATTAATGCTATAAGGATACTGGTTAAGGTGAATTAAATGTTGCATTAAATAATATATTTATATATATATTTTTAAATTGTCAGGTTAACAGATACTCTTAGGGCAATTGTTAATAAACCATAATGGATAGTTTTGACACAATTTTTATGAGAAATATAAAAATCCATCAACAGCATTTATTTTTTTATTATTTTTCTAACAAAATGTTTCTAAAAATAGTTCTTAAACCAATGGGTTTTGATTAACATTTCCCTTTTTAAAAAAGTCAAGTTGTATACATAAAAAAATTAATAAAAAAAATACGTACCTAAAATGAATTTATTGTGCAAGCCAATGAATCATTAACATGTATATTTCCTTCTTTAAAAAATGTGGGTTACAACTCATAATTGAGAATTTAATAATCTTTAAATTGTGCCCTTAGGCACTTTTTATACTTTATTATTGGTTTAATTACTTAAAATTTGAAGTGAGAAAAAACTTCAATTAGATAGTAAGTGCTTGGTACAATGCCAGCTATGTAGCATAGTATGGACTTTCATTTATCAAAAAAAAAAAAAAAAAAAAATCAAAACAATCTCAAGTAATCTATAAAATTGGATTTTTTTTTCCTCCTTAAATGTGTGTTTCTAGAAATTTGTTAATAAAATATTTTAAGAAAATTTTAATATTACTTTTATGAAAAATATAAAAATTATATAAAAAATCGGTTGCTTTTTCTTTCTTTTCCATAATTTTTTTGAAAATATTTCCTAAACGAATAAAGTATTTTTAATATTTCCTACTGGACAAGTCATCATTTTTTTTGGGGGAGAAAAGTCAGCATTTTTTTTATGGATAAGTATCTTCTTCATTTTTTGTTTCATTGAAAAAGTTATTTCTCATTTTACTTTGAAATAGGAAATATCTATTTCATAGTGAAAATGTAATAGTATCCTAATTTAAGAAAATTATTAGATACTTCCGGAGTACCATAAATGCGTGCTCCTCCCTCTCACATGAATGGTGAGTCTCACTGTGAATTTAATCAGTGGGACCCATCATTCATGTGAGAGGAGAGAATAGCATTTATAGTACTCTTGAAGTACACAATAATTTCCTCTTAATTTAAAGTATCACATAATAAAAATTACTTAGTTTTTTATTTGGTAAAATAAAATTTTAAAGGTCATTTAAAATTTAGGAAAGGAAAAATCTTCATTATATATAAAGAAATTTTTTATCTTTAAAGCAAATAAAAAGGATACATTTTATCTTTTATCTTTAATAGGCTTAAGAGTTAAGAGACTTGCATATTGTTCCACAATCCACCAGTATTTAAGGGAAGAACGAAAGCATTTAATAAACGTTGGAAAAGTGTGTTGATTTTCTGTTCTTTCCATAGAGGTCAAATGATTTTTCTTCTAAAAGTGATTTTTACTGCTAGAACAGAAAAAAAAGAAGAAGTCAATTTCACAAGCAATTTTCTACTTTTCGGATTTTGTTGCTTGAGTAGTCTATTTTAAGATATTACTACACTTCAAGATATTTAAAGGGGAGATTGGGTTAAATCTCACCTACACCAAAAACTTATTAATATATATATATATATATAAATAAATAAATAAAGGAGTATCATAGAGTTATATGAAGTTACTTTCACGGCCATTTATAGATTGTTGTAGTTAATGCGTACAATATTAGAATGATTGGTCAATACCTGAAATAAAGATTTAAGAATCAACAAAGTACTAGTAACAATCGCTATTGATTACATTTTTTTATTAATTATTAAAAAAAGTATACATGAACTAGATAGCATTTTAAAATCGAGGTTTCTCAATTAAGATAACTAGTGTGTAGCCTAAAAAATTTTTAGAAGAAGTTTAAATTATAAATGATATTAGTTTACACTTTTTTAAATCATATATTTCTAAAATATGTAATGATTTCTCATTATATATATATATATGATTTAGAATTTAATTGGTTTAAGACTCTTCGGTTTTTGCATTCAATAATTTTACATGACACAAAAATAAAAAACATAGATGGACACATGGCGAAAAATTGGATTCCAATTGAAATCCAATTTAGAATCTAATTGGATTTTGACTCTTCGATTTTCACAGTCAATAATTCATTAGAAACAAAATTAAAAATTAAATAGGACACGTGATGCAAAATTGAGAATCTAATCAAAATCTAATTGGATTTTCTCTCAACTTTATCTATTAATATTATGGGGCCCAAGGATTTGGCTACCCCGGCCCACTCAATATCGGGCCCAAGGCCCATGCCGAGGAAAGTACATAATCCGAGGATGAGTGGGAGAAGCCCAAGCCATCAAGGAACTACGCCGAGGATAACCACGTCCTCGGCAGGCTGACATTAAAGAAAGGAAGCTGTCATCCGCCCGTTAAATGTACGCAACTACACTCTGGCCGCATTGATGGTGAATTGACCAGTGAATAGTGATATCTTGGTTACTCCAACTAACAGAAAGTCTGCAAAGGCGGCTGATGGGACGAGCCCTCAGACATAGGTTCAGATGACCGACAAGTGGACGGCCGAGATCGACTAAATAAGACTATATAATAGAATGCACCCTTAAGGGTTCAGGGGCTTTTTTCCTAGTGAGGAGGTGAAGGAGTTTTCTGGGTGTCCAAGGACCACCCTTGTATTCGTTAGTTCTAAGGGAAGGACTCCTCGGACTAGGCCGAGAACGAACTTTTCCTTGGAATACTTAGCCAAATCTCAGTTATTGATCTTGTAAACCCTCGCCGACCGTTGTGTCTTTCGTTAATTCCTATTCCTTCTATCCACTCTCTACAAATCTATTGTATCGGGACACTTCACTCGCCAGCGTGGGATTAAGGTGTCAAGCCTTACACTACAAGGCAAGCCCTTGGTGGGGTGAAAATCCCGAACCCCCACATCGCGTGGGAAAAAGGCCGGTCCCTACAAATATATACTAGCATGTAACTCATGCAAACACATGAGTGCATTTAAAATTAAACACAATTTTTATTATAAAATATAAATAATTAGTCAAATTATAAAAAAAGAAAATAGCATGTAACACACGCATACGTATGAATAAATTTAAAATTAAACACAATTTTTATCATAAAAATATAAATAATTAGTCAAATTATTTTTTTGAAAAATTAAACGTAATTAGTCACATGTTAAAATTCTTACTTAAATTTAATACTACTTATGATCATTTTTTTTTCTAATTTTTAATAAGATAGAACATGTGGTGATATTTGTTGTGTGATGATTTTTATTAAGTATATGTGATTGGTTTTTTTTTTTTTTTTTTTAAATTTTATAGTTCATTAATATTAGATTCTTAGTATTTTGTATTCATTAACTCACTTTGCACAAAGATTAAAAAACTTAAGTGGATACACGACACAAACTTAAGTGGATAATTATGATGTGATCCCTACATAAATTTAGACACATGACACAAAATTGGATTCTAATTTCAAATTCTAATTGAACTTTCTCTGAGTTTTCTCTATTAATATGTGTGTGTGTGTATATATATATATAGACTATATATAGACTAGCATGTAACCCATGCAAACGCATGGATGCATTTATCATTAAACACAATTTTTATTATAAAAATATAAATAATTAGTCAAATTATTAAAAAAAAAATAGTATGTAACACATGCATTAATGTATACGTATAGATAAACACAATTTTATCATAAAAATATAAATAATTAGTCAAATCATTTAAAAAAAAAAAGTAAACTTAATTGGTTACATATTAAAATTCTTAGCTAAATTTAATGTTACTTATGAACATTTTTTTTCTTTTTTGAGATGAATGGCAGATTTTTTTTTCTAATTTTTAATATGATAGAACATGTAGTCATTTTTATTGAGTATATGTGACTTTTTTTTTTTTTTTTTAAATTTTATACTTCATTAATATTATATTCTTAGTATTTTACACTCATTAACTCACTTAGCACAAAAATTAAAAAACTTAATTGGACATATAACACAAATTTAAGTGGATAATTAGTGTAATTCCTACATAAATTTAGACACATGGTGCAAATTGGATTCTAATTTCAAATTCTAATTGAATTTTCTCTAAACTTTGCTTATTAATATATTATTATCTCAAACTTCTAGAATTTTTATTTTAACTCCAATCTCATGGGATAACACATGGAAAAAAAAAATCTAATTTATTCAATTGTTTAGATAAACTCCTAGGAATATTCAAAAGTAAAATAGTAATGCTACATCCACAAATTATTTTACAACATTTTTACAAATTATTGATGTGGTCAACTTCTTACTAGTTTTTATTTAGGCCTACCCTTAATATTACTTTTTCATTTACCAATAACCACTCACTACATCAGTAGTTTGTAAATTTTTTTGTAAAAAAGTTTGTATCTCCAACATTACTCAAAGTAAAACGTTCCCGTTATAGTAGTACATGGATATTTATTTATTTATTTGTATGATATAGAATTCTACTCTTATATGTATTGTGGAGGTAAGAGTCCAGGATCATATATTAGGCCTTGGGTTTTATCTGAGGATATGGTGTGTCCGAGGAGGGGTAAGTAATTAAAAGAAGCCCCAAGTTCAGAGTTATAAAAGATGGAGTGGAGGAAGATGGTTCGAAGAGAAGCTCATTCTCGGATAGGATTAAATACTGATTGGCTCTATACTTCAGCAATTTAGGTGACCCTCCAAGAGATTTCTATGATAAGAATGATCCTCATACAAGTACAGAAGAGATAAGAACCCAGAAATATCTAAGGGAAAAGCTGCTGCCACCACATTAAATGCACAGCAACTACTTTCCTGACTGCATTTATGTGGAGAAGACCCCTGAACAGTGTTACATTAGCAACTATAACTCACAGAAGGCCAAAAGAGGTGGCTGATGGGACAGGTACTCAAGTAGCAACCCAAATGATTGACAAGTGTAAGGTGAAGATGATCCAAGGGAACTATATAACGTGGGAACCCCTCTATAAAAAGGAGATCGAAAAGGAAGAGAAAAGAACACTGTAGCAATACAAGCAAAACCTGTAGTCATCTTTACTGGGATTTATAATACTTATTATCTTCTCAGACATCACCTTCATGCAAGTTTATTGATTTTGTTATTATTTAATCATGTCTAAAATCCATACTAGCCGTTGTTAATTTCATCAAAGCCTAGATTTACAACCCACTCTCTACAAATTCTATTGTATTGGGCTTACTGGGCCAAAGTCTTACACATTTTGGACTTGGGTTACAAAAAGGGTCCTTACAATTGGTGCCGTCTGTGGGAAGATCTTGTGCAAGAGTGAAGAGAACGGTCAGCTATGGCAGAACCAGGTCCACAACCAGCCGAATCGAGTGGCTCTCAGCATGGTGACCCTTTTGTAAACCTTGAGCAGCGAGGTGACTATGAAGGGAGTGTGCACACCACCCATACAGATAGGAGTCAATCTCGAGGTGGAAGCCATGTTTTCCACGCAAAAAGCAATAGGGGCATGCAACTGGAGATCGACCAACTGAAAAGGGACTTGCGCCATGCACGAAGGAAGAGAGCATCACCGAACTATGATATTTCCTCTGATGATGAAAGAGACGTTAATTATAGGCGGAGGTACCGAATCCCGCCAGTGAATCTTTCTCCTACATAGAGGAGCACCATTATGAGTACCATTGTAAAAGCCCACAACGAAGAGGTGTGAGAAATAATATTATGAGTAGGGCCCTAAACCAAATTTTCAGGTCGCCTTTCACACATAAAATTGAAGATGCAAGGCTACCTCGGTGTTTCCATCAACCGACGTTCACCATTTATAACGGTCGTACAGATTCTGTGGAACACGTGAGCCAATACAACCAGAGAATGGCAGTACATACCAAGGACAAGGCCTTGATGTGTAAAGTTTTCACATCTAGTCTGGGACCCGTTGCGATAAGATGGTTCGGCGGTTTGAGGGCAGAATTCATAGGTTCTTTTAGGGAGCTCACCCAGGCATTCGGTTCCCGGTTTGTTACTTGTAGGAGAGTCCCTTTGCCTTTGGCTTCCTTACTACCTTTGAGCATGTGAGAAGGGGAAAGTCTAAAAACGTACTCGGATAGGTATTGGGAAATGTTCAATGAAATTGAAGGTGATTTTGGCGACGTGGCAGTTAGTACTTTCAAGCTCGGCCTCCCAGCCGAGCACGATCTAAGGAAATTTTTTACTAGAAAGCCCGTCACAAACATGCGTTAGCTCATGGATCGGATTGACAAATATAAAAGGGTAGAGGAGGACCAACAGCAAGGAAAAGGAAAAGAGAAGGTTATCCCTCACGAGATGAGGGATTTCAGGTCGGACAGATATAACAACCGGCCACTGAGAGATTTTTCAGAACAATCGGGTTCTACCAATATTCAGGCGGTCAACACAGTATTCCAAGAACCGGTGCAGCAGGTTCTGGAGAAGATTAAACATAAACCATACTTCAAATGGCCGAACAAAATGGCAGGAAACCCCGAAAGGCGCAATCAAAACCTTCACTGCCATTACCACCAGGACCAATGACATACTATAGAAAATTGCAGAAATCTGTAGGACCTTTTAAACCAACTCGTCCGAGAGTGAAAGCTGAAGCATCTCTTGCATCACTCCAGCGACCAAGGTGGTCAAATTAACTCGGAACCCAGGAGAGACAAAACCACAAGGCCTTCCTTGGGGACAATTAATGTCATTTTCATTGCTCCAGGAAGAACTGGCTCCTCTCCATCCAGAGTTATGTCAGTGGCTCGGCTACAGGCCGAGGGCTCCAATTTAAAACCCAAGAGGGGCAAAACAGAATTTCAGCCAGTCCTAGGTTTCTCTAACCGAGACAAGGTTGGAACTATGCAGCCCCATGATGATGCTCTAGTGGTCACATTGAGGATTGGGGGCTATGATGTGAAGAGGGTAATGGTGGATCAAGGCAGTGGCGCCGAGATCATGTACACCGACCTATACAAGGGGCTGAATTTAAGACCCGAGAACCTAAAGGCCTACACTTCCACGTTGGTAAGTTTCGATGGGAAAGTTGTCATTCTGAGGGGACAATCAGATTACCCATACAAACTGGCTCAGAAATAGTGGAGGTGGATTTCATAGTGGTGGATGCCTATTCTCCATATACAGCCATAATGGGCAGGCCTTGGCTCCATGCCCTAGGGGCTGTCTTTTCTACTCTACACCAAAAGGTGAAATTCCCATCTGGGGACCGAATTGAAGAGATTATGGGAAGTCAGTCTACGGCTAGGCAATGCCTAGTGGCTTCCATCCGACATCAGCCCGAGGGTGAATCTTCAACCCATGTTGAAGGAAGCTTGTAGCAATTAAGGACTCAGGCGTCACCTGTTGATAGGTCGGCCGAGGAGGCGAAATGCGAGGACCTAATAAAAGTGGTTATTGACGATGACTCTGAAAAGTTCTTTCAAATTGGGACTCAATTGCCTATTGAGTAGAAGGAAGAACTGTTAGAGTTTCTAAAAAGGAAAGTGGATGTATTTGCCTGGAATGCTTATGAAGCTCCAGGGGTGGATCCGAACTTCATCTGTCACCATCTGAATGTCAACCTATCTGTTACTCCTAAAAAGCAACCACCTCAACGTCCATCCAAGGAGCACGTAGATGCAATACGAGATGAAGTAACGAAGCTTAAATGTGCAGGGGCTATCAAGGAGATTTTCTATTCCGAATGGCTTGCCAATACTGTGGTAGTAAAAAAGAAGAATGAAAAGTGGCGAGTGTGTGTGGACTTCACTGATTTAAATAAAGCGTGTCCAAAAGATCCTTTCCCCATGCCTCGGATAGATCAGCTGGTAAATGCAACCATGGGCCACCCTCGGATAAGTTTCTTAGATGCCTTCCAAGGCTATCATCAGATACCATTAGCCTTGGATGATCAAGAAAAAACAGCTTTTGTTACCCCTACTAAGAATTATCATTACAAAGTAATGCCTTTTGGTCTTAAAAATGCAGGCTCTACTTACCAAAGGATGATGACCAGAATGTTTGAACCACAGTTGGGAAGAAGTATTGAAGTCTATATAGATAACATGGTGGTGAAGAGTAAGGTGGAGTCCGAGCACATAGGAGATCTCGGAAACATTTTTGAAATCCTGAGAAAACACAAGTTATGCCTTAATGCTTCTAAATGCTCGTTCGGTGTTAGATCAGGCAAGTTTCTGGGTTACATGGTGACTCACCGTAGAATTGAAGTTAACCCTGATCAAATCAAGGCAATTAATAACTTGCAGTCACCTCGAAATCCCAAGGAGGTTTAGAAGCTTACTGGAATGACCGCTGCTCTAAATCGGCTTATTTCCCGATCAGCTGATAGATGTCGTCCTTTTTTCCTCCTAATTAATAAATGGAAGAGATTTGAGTGGACTGATGAGTGCACTTCAGCTTTTTCTCGACTTGAGGAATATTTTTCTCGACTGCCTATTATGTCTAGCTCAGAGGTAGATGAAGTCCTGTTCGCTTATATTGTTGTGGCCCCTCATGCAGTAAGTCTCGTGCTAATTAAAGTTGATAGTGGCATACAAGAACCAATTTATCATGTAAGCAAATCTCTACAAGAAGCATATGTTCGTTATCTATCACTAGAAAAGGCCATCTTAGCAGTAGTGCATGCCACACGAAAACTCCTCCATTATTTCCAGGCGCACAAAGTTATTGTCCTTACTCAGCTGCCGCTCAGGTCCGTACTACGGAACACTGATTACACATGAAGGATTGCCAAGTGGGGCACCATCCTAGGGGCTTTTGACGTCAAGTACATGTCTCGCACTTCTATCAAGGGCCAGGTTCTTGCTGACCTAGTAGCTAAATTCGCTGAACCTTCATTATAAGAAATAACAGAAACACAGCACATGGCTGAAAAATCAGTTGGCACCATCTTTATACAAGCGCCTTTGTGTTGGAAGGTGTATGTTGATGGGGCAGCTAACCAAAGGGGATCCGGAGTAGGGCTAGTCTTGATTTCACCCGAGAAGCTTACCATTGAAAAATCACTAAGATTGGACTTTTCGGCCACTAATAATGAGGCCGAGTACGAAGCTTTGTTAGAAGGAATGTCCATGGTGCAAAAAATGGGAGGAAATGCAGTAACGATGTTCTCCAACTCAAGACTGGTCGTCGGCCAGTTGAATGGCGAATTAGAAGCAAGAGATGAGAGAATGCAAGGGTATCTGAGTCAAGCTAGGCGTCTACAGTCAAGATTCGAATCATTCAGCTTATTACACATTCCCAGGAATAGAAACATGCATGCTAACTCTTTGGCCACTCTCGCAACCTCCTTGGACCAAAAATTTCCACGGGTTATCCTTATAGAAGACTTGTGCTAACCCAGAGAAGAAAAGGAAGAGGTGATCCAGGTTCATCAAGTCAGAGTAGATCCTAGCTGGATGGATCCCATAGTACTATTCTTGAAGAAAGATATCCTACCAAAGAATAAGTCTGAAGCTGATAAGATACGGAGAAAGGCGCCTCGTTTTTGGCTATCCGAGGATCAAAAGTTGTACAAGCGTTCTTTCTTAGGGCCTTATCTACTTTGCATCCATCCTGAGGCATCGGAGTTGCTCCTTAAGGAATTACATGAAGGGATTTGTGAAAGCCATACAGGTGGTAGATCTTTATCCCATAAAGCCATCACTCAGGACTATTGGTGGCCGAATATGCAAAGAGAAGCTCAGGAATATGTGAAGAAGTGCAACTAATGCCAAAAATTCACGCCAAACATACACCAACCAAGAGGCACACTTAATCCCCTGTCCAGCCCTTGGCCATTTGCTCAATAGGGCTTAGACATTGTCGGTCCTTTCCCTAAAGCAACAGGGAACAAAAGATATTTGTTGGTCGGCATAGATTATTTTACCAAATGGATTGAAGCCGAGACCTTGGCGAATATCAAAGATGTGGATGCCAAGAAGTTTGTGTGGAAAAACATTGTCACGCGGTTTGGGGTCCCTCGAACTCTCATCTCAGACAATGGCCTTCAATTTGACAGCAAATCTTTTAGAAGATATTGTTGTGATCTAGGAATTTCAAATCGGTATTTCACTCCAGCTTATCCTCAGGGAAATGGACAAGCCGAGGTTGTAAACAAAACCATAGTGAATGGACTCAATAAAAGACTAGACAATGCAAAAGAAAAATGGGTAAAAGAGCTGTCACATGTCCTCTAGACATACAAAACCACG
Organism: Quercus gilva; assembly: GCA_023621385.1. Classification (NCBI taxonomy): domain Eukaryota; kingdom Viridiplantae; phylum Streptophyta; class Magnoliopsida; order Fagales; family Fagaceae; genus Quercus; species Quercus gilva. Next base: position 37,380,433 of record CM042479.1, on the reverse strand, counting down.
CCTCGAAGATCCACAGGAGAAACTCCTTTTTCAATGACATATGGAGCTAAGGCTGTCATTCCTTTAGAAACTGGCATCCCAATGCTAAGGACAAGCTCATTCAATCCGAGTACTAATAACGAGTTACTAAAAAAAGGCCTTGACCTGATCGAGGAAAGAAGAGAAAGTGCAATGATGCATTTGGCCTACTACCAACACAAACTCAAGCAAGGTTACAACGCTAACATGAAGATGAGACCATTAGCACTTGATGACCCGGTATTGAGGAGGGTTCTAGGTACTGCAAAAAAACCCAGCATGGGGAAAGTTAGGACCCGATTGGGAAGGACCATACCGCATCACCTCGGTGGCTGGTATAGGAGCATACTTTCTAGAAGATTTAGATGAACATGTAATACCGCGCCTTTAGAATGTAAATAACCTGAAAATGTATTATTATTAATGAAAATTTCCTTTTACCAATATGTTCTTTAATTACTCGAAGGCATTATACTTATTAATAATTATTTCTTTTTTATAAGTGTTAAACAGAACCTTAGTCATGCCTGTAATCCTCGGACCAAATGTTTTGGGAAAATTAACATTCATTGTCATTTTTTATAAGTGTTAAACAGAACCTTAGTCATGCCTGTAATCCTCAGACCAAATGTTTTGGGAAAATTAACATTCATTGTCATTTTTTATAAGTGTTAAACAGAACCTTAGTCATGCCTGTAATCCTCGGACCAAATGTTTTGGGAAAACTAACATTCATTGTCATTTTTTATAAGTGTTAAACAGAACTTTAGACATGTCTGTACTTCTCAGACCAGATGCTTTGGGAAAATTAACATTCATTGTCATTTTTTATAAGTGTTAAACAAAACCTTAGTCATGCCTGTAGTCTTCGGACCAGATACTTTTGGGAAATTAACATTCATTGTCATTTTTTATAAGTGTTAAACAGAACCTTAGTCATGTCTGTAGTCCTCGGGCCAAATGCTTTGGGGAAATTAACATTCATTGTCATTTTTTATAAATATTTAAATTGAACCTTAAACGTGCCTAAAGTCCTTGGACCGGATGTTAAGGGGAAGTAAACACACCGTGGCATCTTTTATATTTGATTAAGTCAACTTCAATTGTATGCTCCTCCATAACACTCATTTGTTAGCACTTCATGATACTCATTTGTTTTTCATTAAGTGTCTAGACAGATCTATAATGGTTGCTGGCTCCTCAGGTTAATGGTTGGGAGTAAGTAAGGTGTCTTGGGTACTTTGCCAAGTGTAAATTGGTTATTAAGTAATTGTTGGCTTCAGCTATCATTGCAGAAAGATTAATTTACAATATCAATGTAGTGTAAAAAGTTTCATTATTGACATTTAGTCAAATTATTTGCGTTTGTAAAATGTTTCTGTTAGTTTTTATAAGAACCAGATTAGCAGCAAAACGAGTAAAGACATATGGAACAAAAACAAAAGAAATAAAGAAAAAGATCCATTCATTAACTAAAAAGAAAGGTTACATTGTATTCCATGACCAAATGTCGTTGTCAAAAAAAAACTTGCTAACAACTAAGCTAAAAAAAAAAAACTAAGACAAAAACCACCAAGAAATCCTATATCCTAAACTTTGGCTTTGGGGGCAAGAGTTTTCTCTTTTTGGCTTGGATTTGAAGGGGGAACATCCTTGACTTCATGTTCAGGTACTTTAAGCTTAGCCTTTGCTTCTTTCATCTTGGCCTCAGCATCCTTGACCTGAGTTACATCTTTAGTACCTGCCAGAAGTTCCTTCTCCTTTCCTTTGTCCTTTCCATGGGCTTCCTCAGCCTTGAGACCCTGATCCCCAGCCTGGTTTGATCCTTTTAGAGCCTCAGGAAGAGAAAGATTAGCTTGGGTAACCAAAGGCTACTCAGAGGCCTCAGGAACAAGAGCAGAGGATGAAGGAAGGGCCTCTAGGGCTGCGAGGATGTCAGGATGACAATATATGTTTTCCTTTTTCCTCCACTCTGAGTTTGCAGGGACGCCTGCAACATCAAGGGCTTTACCCCATGACACATCGCAATAATCCCTACAAACTTCAGATTGATCCTCGGCGAGCCTAATTTGAGTCTCCTCCACTTCAAGTAGATAGGATGCCTGCTTCTCGGTATCAAGGGCTTCCTTGGCTAATTGGGCTGCGTCTTTAGCTTTCTGCACATCAGCTTTCAGCTCCAACACAAGTTGCCTTGCAGTGGCTAGCTCTATCTCCGTCTGATAAAGCTTCTTGCGTTGGTCTTCAGCTTGAGTCTCAGCATTTTTCAACCCAGCTAGAGCAAACCTTCTCTCCCTCTCTTCGGCAGCTAGCTTAGTCGCCAGCTCCTGATTCTCCTCCTTTGTAGCCCCCAAAGCCTTCTCAACTTCAAGGCGAAGACTGGTCTCAGCCTTTACCTCATTTCGAGCTTTGTTAACCCATTCCTCGGCCACGAAGACCTCCTGGGTAATCTGCACAGAAACAATGTAACAACCACTGTAAACATGAAAGGGAAAGAAGAAGAACTCAAAATTACGTGCGTAAATAAAATAGGAATGAGAACTTACCATTGCAAGATCCCTTTTTAGAGATAGGAAGAGGTCTTGTTGCTTTAATTTTCTCACATCGTCCATGTCCTTGGGCAGTAAGAGTGGCTGCTCCAAGGCTTCGGCCACGTGTGCACCATGATCTCTTTAAAACTCCCTAATGGAAGCATTCCAGGGAATGGCAGCTCTGTCTACCTCTAGCTGAGGAGACCAGTTTCGCTAGGCCATGCGCACATCGGCCCTGTTCTGCTCCTCTCAACTCGCAACGGACGAGGACCTTCGACCTCGCTGGTCTTTGACCACCTTCTGTTGCTTGTTTCCCTTCATAGGACCCATCTCACCTTCCTTAAGCACCTTGTTTGGCCTTTTTTCCTCAAATCGATAATTGGTTTCAACCCGAGGTCAATGGGAAGCTGAGGAGGGGGGAGGAGGGAGATTAGCCGAGGGTTGGGACTTAGTGGATTCTTTTGTTGTGGATGCTTTATTTCTCCCCTTCATAAGGTCCTTTAGGCTTTTGCTTCCCACATTCAAAGCCATCTTGTCTTTTTCTTCTTCCGAATTATCGTCTGGAAGGGCAACAACGAGAGTTGGGGTGTGAACAGTCGAATCCCTGTCTAGCTCCTCCTCGATGGCTGAGGCTGATACTACTTGTACCCCTCGAGGTTCTTCTTCTTTACAATGAAAATTATCAATCTCTTTTTCAAGCGAAGAGTTTAAGGAAGCAACCCCTTTGCCGACCGCTACAGCTTCAAGAGGAACTTGTTGAATTGGTGGGACGACCAGAGGACCACCTTGTGGGTATGGATGTGCTACTGGTGAAAGGTCGTACAGAGCTAAGAAATCAGTCCGAGACACATCAATTCGAGCTATACGCTGGTCACCCGCTCTTATGGCGTTGCCGACCTCTTGGAATGTCGTCGAAATGGGCTGAAAGTCCAAAATTAGATGAACGGGCCGAAGCTGCCCATCTTCGCTTACAAAGATTTCGGATCTCAGCAAGTAGTTGAGGGCTGCGACGTTAGTTAAGCTGATCTGAGGTTTTATGTGCCTTCTATCTGTTAACCCCAAAAAAGAATAAAGCAGAGTCAGAAAATTAAAATCCATTGTTAAATAATAATAATAATAATAATAATAATAATAATAATAAACAAAAAGAAACAAAATAAGGCCAAGACTAAAGAACCTAAGTCTGTTACTAGGAGACCTAAATTTAGGATGTCCCACCTAGCTCTCTCTCTTGGGTTGGGCAATGAAGACCATCATGCCACGCCCCCGAAGCAATTAGATAGTCATCTTTCATTCCCTTGTTAGATTTAGGTAGACACGAGATAAGCCTGACAATGACAATGTCGGATCGGGATTTGAGGTAAAATCCCGCCCTTTTTTCTTTGTGATACTCATACATGTGGACCATGTCGTGCCAAGTGAGCCTTAAGCCCAGATGCTCGTTTAAAGCATCAATGCTCCCTAGGATCCAAAAAAGGTTAGGTGCACACTGGTGAGAGCATATCCTATGGTTGCGGAGATAGTCCCTTGTAATCCTTCCCATTGGGAGAGTCAATCCCTCTTCTATGAAGGCTATCATAGGGATTATGACTTCCCCCACTTCACAGTTAGTTGCTATTTCTTCTGGGGAACAATACCGTAGGGCAACTTCCTGTGGTATGTGGTATGCTTCCTTAAAGATCTCTATCTTGGCAGGATTGTCTACTAAGTGCTTAAATCTACCTATTATAGACAAATTATAAAGGAAAATACCGACAATGACAATTGGGAAATAAGGATTTGGGGGGCCGAGAAGACTAGCCGAGGAGAAAAAGGAAGGTTTAAGGAGATTAAAACTTACATGAACTAAGGTGTGTTACGACCCTTGAAATTTTTAGAAAAAACTCGCAAAGATTTCTGGAAATCTTTACACCTCATTATAATTTATTATATATATAAAAAAAGGAGTATGATAACCTTAGAATTGCAAGCTAATAGAATTTAGTAGTATTATGACATTGTAAAACTATCCCAAAAAACCGTATATATCCCACGAAAAAAAAAAAACATTGTTGGTGAAGATAAAAAGTTGACCGGTGGAGGAAAACTTCAATAGATATAATATGGTGATATATTATATCAGCATAGTATCTAGGCATTTGATGAATAATCCTAAAAAAACCGTATATAATGTAAATTTATCCAAAATCCGTATACATCCCCCCAAAAGAAAAAGGCATTGTTGGTGATATATATATATATATATATATTAACATAGACTTCAAGAATTTTAGGGTATTTCATTTTTACTTGGACACCTTTTAGGTGGGGTATGTATATATATACACCATAGTTGTCAAAATCACGATCTGGATCGTAAAATCGCACGATTTTACGATCCCACCTCATAAAAAAGTTTAAAATCGTAGTAGGATCACAAAAATGGTAGGATTGTGTAGAATCGCATAGGATCGTAGGATCGTATGAGATTCTACCGATCTTACCATTTGGCTTGATTTTATTTATTTATTTATTTATTTTTTTAAAGTGGGATTCATTTGGGTAAGTTAATCCACCTAAACCCACAAGCCCAATGGGTTATCAAAATCCCAATAATAAATTGAAGTCCCAAATTTACCCCTATGTCAACATAAAATCTCAAAAAAACCTAAAGCACTTAAGTTTAACGTTTTCAAAAACAAAACCTAAAATATTTAGATGATGAAATGGGATATGACAATGACAGTGATTAAATTAGAACCTTAGAATGATAATTCTCTTTTGGATTTTATATTTGTAATTAGCTAGTTTACCTTAGATTGAGAATTCTCTTTTGGATTTCATATTGTAAATTTGTAGTTAGCTAGTTTTTATATGCTAATTAACCTAACTTATTTTGGATTTGGAACTTAGAATTTGGAAAACATTTTCCATATGTGTAGATAATATTTTGGTACTTAGTTGCTAATTAAACATGCACTGAACTTTTTAGATACATTATGTCAAAAGTTAAATATATTTTGTTTCGTTAGAATGACATAAGAACGATGTAGTGTGTACAAATTATATTTTATGATGCAATTTTTTTTTAATGGACGGATTCATATTTTAAGTGATTATATAACATACAAAGTCACTATCAATAGGTTCTTTGCTTAAAATTTGAAAATAGGTAGGATTTTACGATCCACGATTCGATCCTACGATTCACGATCCTACCTATCTCCCACGATCCTACATAGAATCCCAATTTTGACAGCCTTGATATACATGGTTAGTTGGTGTATTTTTTCATTCACCAATCTATTGTACAGTTTTTTGGTTTAGTCTTTAATTTTCCTATGTATTTGTTTACTCTAATTTTTTTATTATAATCAAACTGAATACGTTTTATGTATTTGTTGCCTTTTGTTTAAGCTAATTTCCTTAAGTTTTATCTAATTTATATGTTTATGGTTTGAGCCAATTTAATTATTTTGTTGTCCAATATTTAATTATATCCTAAATTTGTTCAATCCCCATCGAATCAATTTGGAGCGTAAGGGTAAGAGTTTCACATCAAAAGTTTTTATTGAATAGTTCTTATAAACATGTTTTACTTTTACTTGCCCATGAAATCATTTATTCTTATCAATTTCTTTATTGGATTCTTCTTATCACCTTTTTACTTACAGTTTTTTGTTTAATTCTTATAACATGTTTTATACATTTCATAAATTCATATAGAGATGGTTAATGAAAAAAAGATTTCTCCAAGTTGCCTTAAGCAAGGAAGGGACTTATGGCACTGGCAAGTTCTGAAAGTCAATAGGGTTGGTAATTTATGCATTCATTATTTTTACTCTTGAGCCATCACTACGAAATAGGTTTTTTTTTTCCTTGCAATTATGGAACTTATTTGACTAAAATAGTAAAATCAATTTTTTTTTTTTTTTTTTTTTTGAGAAAGAAGTAAAATCAAAGTTGAAATGATATCTTTTTTTAGTTTTAATTTATTTATTTTAAAGCCTAGTAATAAGTGGTCCTAGACTCATATGTAAGATATGTTTTGTTGTAGTAAATTCCAATCATAGACTATTAAATTTACATACAATTTTACAATCTATACGGCTCTAATTTTTTTTTTTTTTTTTTTAACTCCGTATAAGTTTAATTTTCTTCTTGATTATTATTATTTTTTTCAGGTTTGTCAAAAAAGATTTCAAGCATCCCAAGAAAGCTTTGTAATCTATACGTAGAATTTTGCAATTTTTTTTTCTTTTATAAGAAGTGTCTCTCTTACAATTCAAATGAAAACACTATTCATTTACTTTTTGTTTCTCAAATAAATTACTTATTATATAAATTTATGTATAAAACCATGCGTTGCACAGTAAAAATAATTAGAACAAAGGATTTTATTTCTTAGATAGTTCTATCTCTTAAAAGTGACCAATTTTATGTTGCTTTGTCTAAATATTTTAATCATTAATATTATTGCAGATTTATTAGATACAAAATTCATATGCAAATAGTTTGATACATGTAACTACAAATGACATTATAGAACAATTGGTATTTGAGAAGATAATTTTGTATTGCAAAAATTAGAACAAAGTTTTTTATTCCTTGAATAGTTCAGTCTCTTAAAAGTGGCCAATTTTATGTTACTTTTTTCAAAAGATTTTAATCATTAATATTATTATTAATAATGCTGCAAATCACTTATATTGTAAATCACTTATTCAAAAGGGACTAGACGGGGTATGTAGACTTTTATAATGCCTGGACTGCATGAGATGGAGTTGCTATTAATGAATAATTAGATGCTTGCAGTGTACTTAGGTTGAACAAAACAGTCGAACTTCTCATATTGGTGTATTGTTTTAAAAGATTAGACCTTTTCATAAAGATTTGTTTTTCTATAAATACTCATGTATTATTTAACATTCTTCAAAAAAATAAAAAAAAGAAAGAAATACTATTTCTTTAGATCTTAGTTTTAATAGTTTTTCGTGCGATTAGGAACTAATCTAATTTTAGTATATATGTATGAAATTTTCTCATGAAAATTTAAATCCTGATCCTCACCCTTTACATGCCACATGTACTTATATAACCATACTTATTTTACTGAAACTGAAAACACTATAGTAAAATAATTTTTAAATATATGAATAGTACCGTGAGACATATTTTTAATAAAAAAATTGTTGAAAAGTGAAATTTGTGAGTGTGAACAGTATACAGTATGCACTGTATACGAAAAAAGTCAAACTTTTCGGCTAAACAGTGCTAAACAGTAAGAACAGTAAATTTTGTCCCCTCTGACGTGCAGCAGGAGGAAAAAAAAAAAAAAAAAAAAAAAAAAAAAAGCGCCAACATGGGTGAAATAATTTGTATCCAAACCTCACTTAAGATTTAATAGTTTGAAAGGTCTTCTGAAAGAGACTACCATCATATTTATTTATTTTTTTGATGGTATACTTATTCCATTTTAATGTGGAAAGGCGGAAATCTAGTGCAATGGACGTGACAGCAGGCTCATTTTCTACGGTAGCCGTTACTGTCTAAGGCCTTAGATAAAGAAATTTAAAGACCAATTAGGTCAAAGGAATCCCGTGAATGCTAATTCAAGATAGCACATCTAGAAACATTTTAAAAAAAAATATTTATGTCTTTGTAACTCATCCATAATTCCATATATTAATTTCCATCTAGAACCTTTTTAATTATTTAGGTTTACGCCTCTATCTATCAATTTTTCTTTTTTTGAGAAGCATCTATCTATATTTCTTTGTTTATAATTTACCTATCAACCTTATCTAGTATAACATAATGGGCTCCCTCAAAAAAAAAAAAAAAAAGGTATATAACTTAGCTATGACCTCCTCATTTTTTAAGCCTTCGTGAGCTAAATTTATGGTGTTTATAGAATTTCACTACCAGAAATTTTGTTTAATTAATTGGGTGCCTATTAAGAAAAAACTTGCGAAATTGGAAAATATTTACTAATAGCACATTATTGTAGCAAAAATACTTATTTTTCTAATTTTAACTATTAATAACCAACGTACATAGCTGTGTTTTTGCTCTTTAAGATGCTAAAATAGCATTTTGGGTGTTTTGAATATGAAAAATATAAGAGAAAATTTATATAAAATCTCAAAATTAAAGAGAAATTCATCAAACTACATGGAGTTGAGTTTGATTTTCCTCAACTAATTATATGACTATTATGAAAAATATCCAAATACATTAAATAATATAATTTATTAATCATTTAAATAAGTTACGTGAATTATATAATAAAAATTATAGGTGAATAAACTTTTTGAATAAAAATTATAGAGTTACGTATGTAATTAAAAAAAAAAATCCTCCTAATTAGTCAAGAAAGGAAAGTTTTAAGTCATTTTGAGCTAAGCAAGATTTTGGCTAGAAAAAGACCCACCAGTCACCAGTCCAAATCTCTAGATTTTTTATTTTTTATTTTATTTTTTTTACGAAATCTAGAAAAGAATTAGAGATCGAGCAAATAGTCTTTGCCTGGTTGTGTGAGAGCTTTATCACTCTTCCACAAAGACAAGCAATCAATTGATATGTGGGTCCAAGACGCTTTAACAAATAACAACTACTAGAAGGGGCTTTCGTATTGTTTTATCTAATACTTTGACGGAGTTGAGCAGATTGAGTATTGGTGCTTCAATAAATATATTGTGTTCACAATAATAGACTCGGTCCTTTATCGTTTTATCTAATATTTGTTAGGAGTTAGGAGTTGAGCGGTTTCAGTGGTTGAGAGTTGAGCAGTTTGAGTATTGCTACTTCAACAAATATATTATGTTCACGATGCAATAACAGTTTTAGAAATTTTTTTCATAGTGGTCATTAAAAAATTTAAATTATATAAAATCTAATAAGAAGAAAACTTCATATATAGACAAAAAAAACACACACACAAATATATAAAGTTTTACAATTTTCTTTTACGAATTTTCTTATTTTTAAATTATTACATGATAGTCTTATTATCAAAATGCTACAAGCTATATATCTTTTAAATTTTTTGTTAAATAAAATTTTTCTTAGACTTTTTCTTTTTGTTTGTAAGGACCTAATATATTATTAAAGGTACAAAAGTTTAAGGACAAAATTTTGTTACAAACTTAGTTGTAGCCTAATGCAACAACTCTCACTAAATAAATTAACATGACTACATATTTTAAAAATATAACCGTTGAATTCTATTTTTTTATGTTCTTAAAATACATGTCAAATTTTATGCCAATCGGATGATATTTACTATTCAATTCATAAACTTATTTTTTATGTATAATTTTAAACTACAAAAACTCGAAATATAAAATTTTGATTAATGACATAACTTTTTATCTTTGTTTTTCTTAAAATTTTGCAAATATGGAGGATATAAGAAGAAAAATTAATCTAATGATGAATTTGTCAAAATTCACATCTATTAAAAAAATATTGAGTAGAGTTGTAACCTTAATTTACAACCAAATTTGTTGTTAAATTTTGTCCAAAGTGTAATCAGGGTGTTCACAATTTTTTTAAAGATAAAAAAAAATTATAAATTTTTTAAAATTTATATATAATAATAATAATATTTTTTTTTCAAATTGGAGTGGTCTTGTAACCACTTGAACTTAATGTGGAGCCACCCTACCACAATGATAGCCAAATCAAAATTTTAATAATATACATGATATGATGTCTTACTGTCACGTACCACACGAAGGTCCCTGTTTGTTTTCTTTTTTTAAAAAACTAATAGGATCAGTTGATTAAGTAATGGATAACGACTTTCTTGACCTCTTGAGTCTTGAGGGCGAACGCGAACCCCATGAATTATTCCTAAATGGATATGGTTCGTTGGTGACTGAAAGCTAGACCTTTTTATTTATTTATTTTTTTTAGTAAGATTAGTGTCACACATTTTTTTACAACTTTCTTATAACTTTGTTATGTGATGGCTGGCGATTCGTGAATTGTGAAATTATGAACTTACATAAACTCACTATTTTATTTTCACAAGTCGTCATGTAACAAAATTGTGACAAAATTATTTAAAAAAGGTGTGGTAGAGACTTTTTTTTTTTTTTTTTTTTTTAAGAATCATTGAAAGCTAGACCTAGAACACTGTTTATGTTTGACAAATATCAGAAATTTTCAGAAGAATAATAGTTGCGGGGTGCTATACGAAAATGACATTTCTGTCTGATGATTTTGTTTTCGTGTATATCCGTGAACTATTTTTTGTCTGTTTGTTTGTTTTGTTGTTTCTACACATCGATATTAAAGTTTTCAGAATTGCTGGCGGCGAGGTTGGTGACCACAACAATAGAACTTACATTACATTTAACAACTTCCCCAACCATTTCGTGGAAGAAAAAAAAAATCTTTGTTAACTTCCCTCTAGATTGATAACGAAATTACAATATTAATATCTGACTGTTTCAGTTGATTGTTGTTGGCTTGGCCATACAAATTTTATCACAATAACTTACAACAGCAAGTAAGAATTTTAGGCTCAATTGAACCTATTATAAAAATAAATAAAAATTCACTATTTGTGTCTTTATTTTATTAAGTTTTTGTGTTTGCTTCTTGAGAACTTCCTATTTGGATCATGTATGGATGGTTGTAAATAAAATAAGTAACAAGTAAAAAAAAAAAAAAAAAAAAAAAAACGTATAAAATAGTTATAAGTGTTGATATGTTACATTGAATTTTTAGCTATATATTTTGGAGCTTTTTGCATTGTCTTATATGTTTGCATTAGTAATAATTTTTTATTTTTAAAAGAGTTTCAACTTATGACTTCTGCTCTTAATGATAATTTTTTATTATTATACAAATATATCAATTAGTTTTTGGTATAGGAGGAGATTAAATCTTAAATCTCTTATTCAATCATTAAAAACTTTACCAAATGAACTAACTGAAACCCATATTAACAATAATAAATCATCGAAAGTTTGGATTTTATTTGAATTTTGAGCCCTTTTGAAGACAGGGTCAATAAAAAGATGGTGCTAAGGATTTATTAGTTGACAACTTGATATTTGACTATCTACATAATTTAATTACATTGCAGTGACTTGTTAGAATTGGGCACAACCAAGCTTGTAAGGTGTCGGCCTCTTTTACTTTCTTTTGCTTAATACTACACGCCAAAACCAAAAGTGCTTACAAGGCTGCTACTATGTAACGTGTCGGCTTCAAAACACACACAAATTTTAAGGTGTTATAAAAGGGTGCTACTATGTGGTTATTAAACTTAGCCTAATCTAGCTAGTCGGACTAGTAAGTAACCTGGTCAACAAGTACTTATGTGATATCGATTGTTTAATTGGACAAGTCATCCATTGAACCGGTAAAGCCCAACACAAAGCAGTGGTTTTTAGGCCACCAGTGCAACCCGGACAAGTTGTTTTCACCTTGTCAATTTTTTTTTTTTTTTAAATTTTGAACAAAATATCTTTTTTTTTTTTTTTTTTTTGGTTAAAAAACAAAATATCTTTACATATTCATTACAGTATCATTTTCTGAATTTGGAACATAATAAAAAAAAAATACAGTATATTATTATAATGAGATTGATACTAGACTTTTTAAGGGAAAAATGGGTAAATATCCTTAATTTAAAAACTGTGTAGCAAAATACTTCTTTTTTCAATCTATTTAGTAAAGTGCCCATGTTTTTGGAACTCTACATTAGCAACGTTAAGTTCTATACATATTTTGCCACTTAATTTTTTAAAAAAATTTAAGTAGAACTCGACATTAATAATATTGAGTTTTACTTAAAAATACACATAAATCTCAATTTTAAAAATACATATAAATCTCAATTTTAAAGATATTGAGTTTTACATTAAAATCGAGTTCTAAAATAGGGGCATTTTACTGGGAAAAATGGGTTTTTGCCCTTATTTATAAAAAAAAAAAAAAAAAAATCTAGCACAATATCCCTGTTTTGAAACTATTTAGCAGGATGTTCTTGTTTTTGAAACTCGATTTTAACAAAATTGAGTTTTGTATAAAACTCGATATTCTCACAATCGAGTTTTATGTAAATTTTTAAGTGAAACTCGACTTTGCTAAAGTTGAGTTTCACTTAAATTTTCAAAAAAAAATTTAAATGGCAAAATATGCATAGAACTCGACATTGCTAATGTCGAGTTCCACCTGTAACTCAATTTTTTTAAAATTGAGTTTCAAAACAGGGACACGATACTTAATAGTTTCAAAACAGGGAATTTGTGCTAATTTAAAAAAATAAATAAATAAATAAGGGCAAAAGTCCATTTTCCCCCATTTTGCTAAATAATTTGGAAAGAAGGGTATTTTGCTACATACTTTTAAAATTAAGGGTATTTAACCATTTTGCCGACTTTTTAATAAAGATATAGTTTCAGGACTTTAGAATGTAATACATGAGATTGAGATATGCAATATACATTTAATGTGACTTTGAAAATTGAGATATACTTTTATTCCTTGAATTTTAAGCCATGCAATGTAATAGAATTTTATTTAGTAACAACTTGGCTACAATTCTATAACATCCATTCATTTTATGTTCTCTAGAGTTGTTACTTATGAAACCTTACGTTTAAATTATATTAAGTGGTTAATTTTTACACTTAATTTTTAATTAGTAATTTTAAGCTTATCTATTTTTCAATTCTACATATTTATTTTATAATTTCCCAACCTTTTTTATATATATATATATATATATTTACTTTTTTTTGAGAATCAATATATATATTTACTTAATCATGCAATTTAATAACTAAGGTGCCAACTATTGAAATCGACTATATTGTACTGTATAGTACTTACAAAACAAAACAAAAAAAGTCAATCCTCAACTACTCAAAAAAGGTCTCAATAAATATTTTGTACATGGATATTATTGATGCTACATAGATTATAGGGTAAATATAATCAATCTTTCTTAACATTCATGTAAATGACACTCCCCCAACATCTATATAAATGAGTGACATACCTTCATAAAATTTTTATAAACGCAACTAATAAGTTCATGCCTTCTTTCTCACCATGTTACTTTCCAAATGAAATATATATTTTTTTTAATTATAAAAAATACACATGCGTTTATTCAAACCTTAAGTGATTGGAGCGTTTATATAAACTTCAAGGTAGTGGGAGTATTATTTGTTCCATAGTTTGGGAATAGATCTCTTTAAAAATTAGAATATTCCATTATTTTTTAAATATTCCATTATAAAAGTTAGGTATGGACTTATTTGTCTCATTTAAACAGAATTATGAAGGAGAATTAATATCATCTCATTCAATATATATATATATATATATATTTTATACAAGATAGAAATTTCAATCTAACTTAATCTAAGTGTAAATGTGTGTGAAACTCATTTCTAGAGACTTGAACCCCGGTTCTTGCCCCCTACACCCCACAAGCACTTATATTTGTGAAGTAACCACCACACCAAGGGTGTGCAGTAGTTCTCATTCAATATTTAAATTAAAGGAGTGTTATTTTGTAAAACTTCAAAAGAAATTGGTTTAATCACGAGAAGAACGTTGCACACTCCATCCTTTCCTTTAGAGCTAATGAGGTGATCATACTAGAAAAATGAAAGTGGGAAGAATATAACAGCAAGAGAGAAAGGGATGGTATAATTAGTTGAAGCTCACATCACAAGATAAGTATATACCATCTGTTGCATGTGTTTTGATTTGATATCCTCATTGCTGTCTTGTTTGTCCTAAAGCGAGAACATGTTCTACTATTGTCCACAAGAGAAGAATACTATAGAGTTTGCTTAAGGCCCAAGGGTACAAAAATTTATTAAGGAAAAAAATATTTTCCTCATAGATCTGCGAGAAATAACAACAAACTTTGAACATAATTACAGTTTTCATATGTTTTTTTTACTTGTTCAGTTATAATATTCAATATTTAATAATCAAAATAAAGATTGCTTGACGTGCATGGTGGAAACTAGTGCCTAGAAATTATTATAGCTCCCCCTTTAGGAATATAAGATACATACCCCAAGTCAAATTTATTCAAGCATCTTGAAGAGAAGTCACACTTGTAAATTGCAAATTTGAGAAAGTATTCTTTGAGTATGTGTTATTCCACATCCAACAAGCATGGACGTGCTGTGCGGCCGTTGATGTGGCTGCACTAGCTTCCATGGCGAATCTTTTTTTTTTTTTTTCCTCTGATTTCCAATTTGGCCTGATGCTGGCCGACTCCGTTCGATTTGGTCCGGAATGGGCCGAAGCAGCGCTAAATTGGTCCAATTTAGGCCAAAATAAGTGTTTTTTTTTTTTAATTTTTTTATTTAAAAGTAAAAAAACACGGCAAAATGCACCATTTGACTCTAGTGTTTTCTTTCCCTTTTTGTTACGTTTCCATGTCTTATTTTTTTATTTTTTAAAAAAGTTTCCAAATAATTTGGTAATTGTATCAATTTAAATAATTAATTATCATTAAAAAATAATATTATTTTGCAAAATTTACTTCATTAAATATCGGCTATAAATATTAAATTGTTCCCAAAGGTTCCTTATCTACTATTGCTCTTAAACTGGTATATGTTTACTATAATATGAAAAAATATGCTTATCAATATATAAAAAATATAAATAAAAATATATTTAATAATTTATTAATAAACGTATCTCGCCGCACTCACATCTTACTTTTTCAAAAATTGCCGAGTCACCACACCCACACCTAAACCCGAACCTGAACCCAAATCCACCCCCCGTGCTTCCTAGGTGTTATTGTGTTTTAATCCTTCAATGAAAACACACTTATACCTCTTCCTCTAGCTTCACATTCAGGAATGTCAGTTATTACATCAATTTGATATAGCTTATCAAAATGTGCTATCAAAGCTAGTGGTGATCTTGGGTCTGGTTCGATCAAGTTTTGTTCCACCCAACACCCGGCTCAAGAACTTTGGTTTCAAAAATTGGCAATTGTTGTTGTGGGAACCACAGTTGGGCCGTTATGAACTCAGTCATTCAGTTTACGGTAAAATTAATCTTAAAGTGAAATAGAAAATTACACTATCAGGAAGGAAACATGAAAACCACGGTAATCGTATGATACTAATAGAGCAAAGCAGGGGTGCAAGTAAAAAGGTCACAAAACTAACCTAAATTGCAGAAATAGGTGAACTTTTTTTCTTTTTGATTAGGAAAGAGTCATTGCACTTAAAAGAGTACTAATAATTTTCACCGGATAGTGATTTCTTTTATTTCTATGTCTTGGATGTCAAATGTTGTATTTAAATTTTCGACAACTCATTATATATATATATATATATATGTATGTGTACACGCGTGCGCATGTGAACCCCTCATATATCGATAGCTTTGACAATGCTCAGATTGTGTGGATGGTGTGGCCGATACTTTTTTCCTCCATAAATGTTGCTTAGCAAACAGTCATGACAACAATAGGAGCTAGGAAGTCAAACTATTACTAGAGTGCTTATGATCACCAACAATTCAACAATATAGTTAAAAAAAACATTGTGGAAAATTTGTACATTGCTTTGGCATACAACCGGTTGTTGTAGAACATTAGCTGGTATATCTTAATCCGTAGCTATTTGCAATTTGCCATAAGACTAAAAAAGTAGATTGCCTTCAACTCTAAGCTAGGCAGGCGCAGAAATGAAAATCAAATTATTTTGCAGGATGTGAAGATATATATATATATATATATATAGGCAAGTTTAAATGGCGTTGCTCAATTTCCCCAAAAGAAAAATAGAGAGTAAATAAAAATAAATAAATAAATTGTGATACATACTCTATTGAAAGGCCAAATGAGTCCAACGGATTGTTTATAAAATTCAAATTCACTTGAATATTTTATTTGTCCCTGGAATCAAATTAGGTGAAGAACAATTAGATTCAAGTTAGAACTTAGGAAGAAAGTAATGAATTAGGGGTTTCTTATAAGGGTATTATAAAGTATTCTATGCAACTAATAATATATGAAATATAATGAACTATTGTGTGAAATGGGGCCATAATCGATTATGAAAATTATTATGAGTTTGTGAAATATCTGACAAACAAATAATAGGAACGAAGTAACTAAAAATACTTAAATAATAAATATATACAGCCACTCACAAAAGAACAAAAATTATTTATGTAGCTAGGTCTTAGGTTTATGTTCATAGGTGGCGATGAGAAGAAAATTTCACTAACAAATATGAATATTACCAAGCCAGTATAATGGCAATCTCACAAAACTCAAACTTCAAATAAACTTAAACGAACTCTCTCTCCAGTCTCCCAACACAAATAATTGAGAATAGTACATATACAATATACTTGAAAACTTCCAACAAAAGTTGTTGGCATTTAATGTTGGCGGCTCGCAAAGCGCATAAACCTAAAATTGAAAGCTTCTAACTAAAGTTGGCATTTAATGTTGGCGGCTTGCAAAGCGCATAGACCTAAAATTGAAAGCTTCTAACTAAAGTTGGCATTTATTGTTGGCGTGGCTTGCAACGTGCATAAACCTCAAGTTGATCCCTTTTTCTTTTCTTTTCTTTTCTTCTTCTTTTTTTTCTTTTTTTTTTTTTTTTTTTTTTTTTTTTTTTTTTTTTTTTTTTGGTCCTGTTTAAAAAATCAAATTTTTTAAGGAAATATTATTTATTATTTTGTCTACCTTTTAAAAATGTATAAGTTTCCAAAACTATTCTTAAAAAAATTTATAAAAAAATTGAATGAGAAAATTAATAAGGATATAATAGGAACATTAATAAATTAACGACTTTTATTTTTAGAAACAGGACAATATTTTGGGATATCTCAAAATAGAATAGAGGACAAAAAAAGTGGGACGGAGGGAGTAATAAATAGACTAATCAACTTAATAGGCTTTCAATTTAAGTCACATCAACATGAACCTTAAATATATGTAAGAGTAATGTTACATAATTTATGTAAGGAACTACTTTAATGTATAAGTAATTGAAAAGGATGTAACACATTTATTTTGAGTATAAAATTGTTATAGATTAAAATTCTATCCAATTTATCATAAACAATGATGATAACAATGGACCAGTTGAACCCAGGAGGTTGGCAGAGTTGGTTGGGCTCTCAGTCTCAAGGTGCTTGTACTGGGCTCGACTGGGTGTGCTTCCCAGTTCGAGTCCTGCTACTTGCACTTTGAAAATAATTTCCTGGGCCAGCGCTTTACCCCTTCGTGGGCTCACCCGACGCGAACAGTGATTAGTCTCTAATTGAAAACCTTGAGAAAACACTGTGGGAAACAAAAAAAACAAAAAAAAAAAAAAAAAAAAAAAACAATGGACCAGTTGAACTCAAATTTTTTTTTTTTTTTTGAGAAGAATTGAACTCAAATTAAACTAGAGATCCCTAGACATTGATAATAAAGTGAAACCTTATTGAGTTCCCATTGTCCCATTGGTATTTAGTTTATTGTTTGATCCCATTGTCCCACACTAAGCTAAATTCCAAGGGCATCACTACTTAAAAATGTGATATATGGATCAAGCTAAAAAAGAGTGGGGGACAGAAATTAATAACGTAGCTTTTTAGTACTGTTTCGTGATAATAGTATAATACATTATGATAAAATAAATTCTTGATAATTAAATACATTAATTTTTAAATTGATATTTGGACATTGTTTAAAAAATGTGTCAAAATGTAATTTTGTAATATGATAACAATATAATGCGAGATTATTTGTAAAGTTTGTAGAAATAAGAAAATGAATCTAAGATTGCTTGTAAAGTTTAGAAAGAACTCATATGCAAGATTACTTGAAAAATAATCATCTAACATATTAAATTATTTTAAAAAAAAGAAAAGAAAAAAGGCAAACTGCATTCTCATATCGCTAGGTAGGTGTTAGCCTCTTTACCAAATTCTGCCCTGTGACACACACCAGGAGACATCAAGACAGTAAAATCACGTAGATCTTCTTTTATTGGCCTCAACCCAAGCCTTCTTCAATTGATGGCTAGTCATAATATTCAATTTCAATGCCTCAATTATGAGGAAGACATTTTGAGATACTTTTTCATCAATACTTTTCATAATTAAGTTCATGAAATTTATATACCTGACACCTTAATTTGTCCCTTTTTATTGATGAAAATTTAGAAAATTTAATTTTTAAAAGAACATTATTTTTAAAAGAAATGCTATATTCACAATATTTTTATAACACATTTACAATAAATCCTAAGTAACAGGTTGTTATATACTTATATGTTGTTACAGGTGGACAAAAAAGTAATATAAGTTGTGGATTCAAATTAGAACTAATAACAATTTATCATCTATGATTTGTTATGAAAATGTTGTGAATATGCCATTTTTCTATTTTTAAAAGAATATTTAGAAAATGGTAGTACATTATTATTTAATGTGCTATCTTCTAAATAAAGTGTATAAACTTTAAAAAAGTATCATCCTCAAATTAAAACTAAAATGAAAGCTTAAAAATTGTGTATTGACTTGTTATTAATATTGTATTTAATGATTTTTCAAAGAGAAGTAGAACTCTATTTTGGGTTCCAAAAATAAATAAATAAATAGCTAATTGATAGGAGTACTTAGAAAAAAATATCAATTAAAAGCTCTCAAGCAAGGTATAAAAATAAATAACTATCGTCCATGTTAGGTGAGTTGATACTTTTCCAAACCTTAAAGGCTTGACGGGATTCGTGGACCCAGGTTCTAGTAGTTCCAGAGTGGAGAGGGGTGAGATTATATTATTTAGATTGCTTAGCCCAAAAGAAGATAAGATTCAATTGGGTAGATAAAGATTGGTAAGAGCATTAGCATCAGAGAATTCCAATTCTACTCTATTTTACCATTCCAAAAAGCTATTTTATCATTATACCATCCCATTTTACAATACCTTCAACATCCCAAACTTTTATTTTCCAATTCTACTCATTAAAATAATAAAATAATATATCTACGTAATAAAATAATATAACCCCAATTTCATCGTTTATTCTTTCTTTCTCGTTCTTTCCGTTCATCAACCACAAATTTTACAGAAAACACCATCACCACATGCCCACCACTGCTGCACTACACACACCTGACACCACCACCACCAGCCACCCATACTTTACCATCAACACCAAAAAAAAAAAAAAAACCGATCACCCAAACACTGATCTCCCACCTGCAAAAATCCACAGCCCACCACCACCACCATGAAGAACATACCCAAACCGAAACCCATGGCCACGCCACCACCCCACAGCAACCCCAGAAACCTCAGCAAAATCAAATCAAAATTTACACAAACCCAGCTACAAACCAATGAATGACCAATAGCAAATTCCGAATCCCAAAATCAAATCAAACCAATAGAAAATTTTGAATCCAAAAGATGACCCACAAAAAAAAAAATCAAGTCAAAATTTACACAAACCCAGCTACAAACCGATCTCGCCGCTGCAATCCACGCTGGAAACCCATGAACATGCCGCCGCAAACCACCATACCACGCCACCGCACACCCATGAACCCAGAAAATCTACCCAAAAAATACCCAGAAATCGCCACCATACCACGCCGATTTGACTTCCCCAGTCTCACCTCCACGCCGAACCCACTACCCAAGCCAAAATAGCCCACCATGAGAGAGAGATGTGATGAGAGAGAGATGCTGTTGTGGAGAGAGGAATGAGATGAGAAACAAAGTGAGAGAAAGAGTCAGAAAATGGGGAATAAACAAATATTATATGTTTTAGAATTGTGCTACAGTACACTTCTACCTTTAGAATTGTACTGTAGCACAATTCTAAATATTTTTGCAATATTCACTTTTGACATTTCCTGATGCAGTGGTTATTTGGTGCATTTATGCTGAAATGCTCTCAGATATGGCATTAGCATCTCCTGATGCTAATGCTCTAATAACACCTCAAAGTGAAATACAACCAATCTCACATAAACTTTACCACTTGGGAAACTCTAATCAATATCAAAGAGGAGTGCAATGAGAGAAATACAACACAAAAAAGAAGGAAAAAAACAAAAATCCCTATTAGAAGCTCACATGGTTCATTTATTTATTTCATTTATTTTTTTTTGCCATGTATGTTTGCTTTTCGTGTATGTGTTATTTTGCATCTAATTAAGTTGGTCCACCACAGAACAAGGCACCAAGCAAAGTTCATAACATATTCCTGTTGGCAAGATTCAACATTGTTATAGAGAGGCTAACAAGTGTGTCAATGCTCTGGTTAGGAGGGGAGCCTTGCTACCCCAAGATTTTGTTATTTTTCTAGAACCCCCAGCTGATATATCCTTGTTGCTTAGGCTAGACCCTGCTGGGGTTGCTTTTGATCGGATTGTTAATGTTTCTGGTGTTGTTATTTAGTTGTTAATGAATTTGTCTTTTTACCCCAAAAAAAAAAAAAATTCATAACATATATAGTTTATTCCAAAATTGGAACATATAGTAAATGGTTTCACTTCTTTTTAATTTTTCCTTCTTATTTTTTAATAATTAAAGATAGCTCTGACCTTTTAAGGTTTAAACTTTGAAAATTGAGGGTTTTTCTTTCTCTGTTATTTGTAAGTTAGCTCTTTGGCTCTTTGCTAAAACTGCAGGTCAACTTAATTACCTGGTGGTCTAGCCCTGAAGCTATTTCCTGAGCTGTTATTTTCGTTTATAAATTATTTACATAAATTTGTGGACCAAGAATTGTTTTTGGTTCACTTTCGTTGATTTATTCAAAATATACCAAACAAATAAAATAACAAAGCTTATTACTAAGGGAAACTAGATAGTAACATTTTTTTGGGGTCAAATTACACCAATTTTAATAGAGACTTTATGAAATGATACTCTCCCAAACAATGACAAAATAACATTCCTCCGCCTTAGCTGTTTTCTTGGCTTGAGATCTACTTCTAGGTTTGTATAAATGCAGTAAATAAGTACTTTTTTTTTTTTTTTTTTTTTTTTTTGAGAATCGCAGTAAATAAGTACATAACTTTTTACAAATGACAAATATTCTAATTTTTAAAAAGATTCATACTCATTTATACAAACATTAATAGAAGAGTGCCATTTATCCGTAAACTTAATGAGAAAGTGTTAATTCGTCCATAGTTTGATTAAAAGTTATTTTTAAATAAAATGAAATATTCGGTTAAGAAAGTTAAGAAGTATGAATTATCTATTATATTTATACAAAACTCGTTTTCAAGTGAGATGAGTACATATTGTTTGTTTTAGAGGGTTGTTACTTGTTAAGAAAAAAAAATTTACTTATTTACAAATTATTGATAAAAGGTAAAATACTAATAAAATATTGATGTAGAATATATATATATATATATATAATGGATGAAGAAGTTCAAATCCAAATTACCAATAAATAAAACAAAAATTTTAAGACCATATAAAGTGCCACAATTTATATCACAATTATTCACGTGATAGACAGTGAATAATGAAAAAAAGTAGTGAGTTCTTATAAAAATAATAAGCAGCTAATCAAATTACAATATATAGAATAATTATGGAAAAAATTATAATATTTTTTTGTAGTATTAAAACTACTCTAAATAAAAAGGTTGCGTATCCCATGTGTTATTATGGACTAATGTCTTTTTTTTCTTTTTCTTTTTTGGGTTAAATTATGGACTAATGTCAATATGCGTGGTGGCACGGGTTATGCGGTGAGCTGAAAATCAACTTTGTCTGCTTTAAAAAGTAAATTATTTATTCATATTTAAAAATATGTAGAAGAGTTAGTGCATGGAAAGACACAAACCAACACAACACGATTGCACGCCAATGTTGACCACTATATATTTTATTGGATGTTTCAAAGATGTTAGTTTTACGCTCATCTTCTCAGGAAAAAAAAAAAAAAGTTTTAAACTCATTTGCTCATCTATATATACATATACATATATTAACAGGTAAAGATTAGATAAAGTTCAATCAGAATTTGAAATTAGAATTTAATTTTGCGTCATGTATCTAAATTTTTTATGTAGAGACTATATCATAATTATTCACTTAAGTTTGTACTGTGTGTCCACTAAAATTTTTATTTTTTGTGCCAAATGAGTTAATGAGTGTAAAATCCTAAAAATCTAATATTAATGAACTATAAATTTTTTTTTTTTTAAATCAATCACATATACTCAATAAAAAAACATCGCATGCTCTATCTTATTAAAAATTAGAAAAAAAAATGATCATCTCTAGTATTAAATTTAGATAAAAATTTTAATATGTGACTAATTATGTTTACTTTTATTAAAAAATAATTTGACTAATTATTTATTTATAATAATTTGACTAATTATTTATTTTTTATTTACAATAATTTGACTAATTATTTATTTTTTATAATAATAATTGTGTTTAATTTTAAATGTATTCATGTATATGCATAAGTTACATTCTAGTAAATAATAAACGATAGTCACACTGTACACCCACTATTTGAAATCGTTCCAATTATAATTGTGAGATCGTATTGCTAAAACAGGATTTCAAAAGGGAGTGTCTATATAGCCCTTTCTTTTTCTTTTTCTTTTTCTTTTCTTTTTTTTTTTTTTTTTTTTTTTTTTAACTATGTAGCTAAAGAGCCTTATTATCAAACTATGTAACAAAATACTTATATTTTGCAAAACTCACATCAATAATAACAAATTCTAAAATAGAGATGTTTAATATTTTGTTACATTGTTTGGAAAGAGAGTTAAATAATTAAAAACTTAAAGGCTAAATAATCATTGTTCATCTGGGTGTGTTATAAGATTTTCGGATAATAATTCATATATACGTCATATTCAATGGATAGTTATCGTGTTTTTTTTTTTTTTTTTTTTTTTTGAGGAACTGTATAGTTATAGTCTGTGTCATACAGATAGGGACATTTAAGTTTGACTACATGCAAACTAGCTGCACAACCCGCCTTCTCGTGACTCCTGAGTAAGATAGCCAGCCAATGATCCATTATTTTCCAAATTTTGAGTGTAATCGCATCAAACAGTCTAGACATCCACATCCACAAAAATAAAAATAATTTTTATTATAGTATTAGATTTTGTTGCTGTTGAGTGTCGACTTTTTATTTAATTTCATTTTATTTTTTATACCAATTATATTATTCCTAGTCAAGCAGTCCAAATCGTTTGGTTGAAAATACGAGAAGTGATCTCATATAATGCGTAACATATTTAATTTGAAACTGACGCACAAGTTGTAGTGAACATTATTAATTCCCATACTGATACTGCTGTCTCACAAAATCCTCACATTTCCGCCTGCGGGTCCTTCCTCCAATCTATTGAAGAAGTCCATATCTCCCACGGACCCAGATACACCGCGAGGGGAACATTTTGGCTAAGGAAGGACTTAAGCTTAATTTACATTATAGTCTTCCTTGTATTTTGTATCAGCTTTTTGCGGACGCTTGGGGTGTTATTTACCTCCGCTCTTGTAATCCTTCTTAGTTTGTTTAATGAAATTCCGGTTTACCAAAAAAAAAAAAAAGACAAATGTCTGACAGCTTATGTAACATAGTTATGGGGAAATATACAACCCTATAAATAAAATCCCATTGCAGCAAAAATTGTGTGTACAGCAAATCTCAGTTATATTTTATTATAGTGTGACTGTGATTTTGAAAGTTGGGCAGTCTCTAGCCAATTTGAATGTGAGAGCATTCCCGAAATAATACAATAAAAAGAAAAAAACCAAGAATCGCCAACTAAGCCAAAACAGCAAAACCTAGAGTGTTTTTTTTTTTTTTAAATATCAAAATGTGGCCACCAAGAAATTAATTATTTACTTCTATAGGAAGAGTTCCCAGAACTCCGGAGATTGTGTTAGTGTGATTGGTTCCAAATAAAAAGGTTTTTTAATTGTGTAGAGTACCATAAACTATTTCATAACTTTTTGTCATAATTCTAATGTGATCGACTTTGAGTGAATAGTAATTACCTATCACTTATATATAGATCCACAATTTTTTCTCTATCATTTACACTCTGATAAATCACAATTGTAACAAAGAAGTTATGAGATAAGTTGTGGTACTAGATTTTCTCTTTTGAACTATAAAAGATCCAAAATATTATATTACATTGAAGTTATAATGTTATATGGATAAAATCTTTATTAAAAAAAGTCACATTTTTTTTTTATAATGGTAAAACTTAAATATAATACTTTTTTCTTTATTTTTTTTATGAGAATTAGATATAGTACCTTAGGTGTAGATTATGTAGTATATTAGTTTCTCTAATTAAATTCAAATACTTAATTGCATTGACTAATAAAAAATAAATTTTGTCATCTTTTTCAAAGACAATTAAATATAATACAGATGTTTAAATTTAATTGAGAAACCTACCTAATGTACTGTATCTAAGGTATTGCATTTGATTTTTAGCTTTTTATTTTTTTTATTTTTTAAATTTGTTTGATTTCATCGTTACATGGAGACAATGAAAGGAAAACAAAGAGAAGAAATTTGTGGTATCTGGTTCCTTGTCCTTGAGAGATTTTTATTTCTCCAAAATTTACAGTGTCATTGGTATTTATTTTCTGCTCCCCTTTTTAGTGATCTTCATTTTCTTTTCTTTTTCGTTTTCACATAAGGTTCCGCTTGGGAGTTCATAAGGGAAGAGAATGAAATGGAATAGAATGATCATAAGGGAATGGAAAAGAATGGAATGGAATGGAATGAAATGGAATGTATTTAAGTAAGGGAAAGGAACGAAAAAGAATGGAATAGAATGGAATTAAGTAACCTTGATTGGATGTTTTAAAATAAAGAAATGGAAAGGAATGAAAATGAATGGAATGCAAGTAATCTTGTTTGGGAATAACATGGAAGAAATGGAATAGAATCATTTTATGACAATATTACTATTAGACCCTTATTTTAAAATAAAGAGTTGAATATATAGGGGTATTTTGGGAGTTTAAGTAAAAAAATTATTAAATTTAATTCCATTCCTTCCCATTCCTTCCAATTTTGGGGGGAATGAAGATTTAAGGTTTTAAGAAAATAAAGAGGAATGAGTGTTCCCTCCTATCCATTCCATTCCCTCTCACTTAAACTCCCAAACAAGGGAATGGACTTTCCATTCCCTCTATTAAAACTCCTAAACAAGGGAATGAAAGAATATTCTAAAATGATTCTTTTCATTCTTTTCCATTTCATTCCATTCCATTTCCTTCTCCCAAGCGGAGCCTAAATACTTGGATTTTAGTTGGCATGTATATTTTGCACGTTGGCTTAAAATGACAAATTTGGACACTACATCAAACTTAGCTTGCACATTGGCATAATCATTTAATTTGGTTAGGGAGTGTTTAGTTAAAATATTAAACGTACCAAAAAAAAAAAAAAAAAAAAATCTAAGCTTGAGTTATATTTACTTAAAAGAATCAATTTTATGAACAATCAATTTTATGAAATGAACAAAACAAGATCGCTAGATTTTATGAAAAATCAATTTTATCAATTTCATAGTTCATAATTTCTATAAAAATTTTAAAAAAAAAATTTCATAGTTCATAATTTATTTTTTAAGGATTTAAGTGACAGATTGTACATTTTTAGATTTGTAAGTTTTAATCTAGACCATGAAATGAACAAGATTTAAAATGGAAAGAATCCTTCTAAACTCATGATGAAGATTTGAAATAGAAAGAATCCTTCTTCCAAAGTAATGAAATAATGGTGGTTACACAAACGAAAGAAAATATTTTCTGACAACATAACATGTTTTCTCATTTCTGTTGACTTTCATTTTCCACGAACCAAGCACATAGAAAAAAGCAACAAAAAAACAATGGGTAGACACTCGATTTTGCACTCACACAATGCAAAACACATTTTCTTGTTGGTTGCCTGCTCAACATTGCTTGTTATTGACATACTTCGATACCACCACTGGTAGATAATTACACTTTAAAGCTACTCCCAAAGAGAATTCCTTGATGGGCATAGAGGTTAGAGCAGTTCTATCATCCACGGATGAAATGTTTGCTTCTATAGGGCCCAATTGCTCACTCTTGATCGAGATTTGCTTCACTTTTATTTGCTGGGAAATGGGCTTTTTTCAATTTTTGAAAATATAATCTTAACTTAAAAAATTTGCTTATAGTAATTACTTTTTATTATTAGATCAAGATATCAATTAGTTTTTTTTTTTAATTTTTTTGAAGCATATGTATATATAACAACCCTTTCCCAATTAAAAAAAAAAAAATCCATAGTAGAGTTCCTAAAATTGCATCTAAAAAAATCTTTAAAAAGTTCTGTTTTATTTTATTATTATTTTTAACTCAATTTAGCAGTCTTTCACTTTAAAAGGTTATATCTTTTAAACGTACAGTAAAAGTTAATTTGATTAGCAGAATCAAACACTTGATGGTGGGAAGGATCATACAGAGCACACAACGGCAAACTTGAAATTTTGAGTCAGATTTCCAAACCATACTTAATTATAACAATAATTTGTCACAGCAAAGGCCCAGTTCAGGATAATTGAAACCAATAGATGGTTTACACAGTCGAAAGATTACAAGGCACCAAGATCTGTGAGAAAGAGAAGAATTAATCCCCACTTGCACAGCCCCTGCAACCGCAATGTACACACTCTATAACCTTCTCCTCTCTCAGGTGCTTCGGCACTCGGCACACACACGTGGTGGCAAAATTGTGATCCCTTGGTTGGATGCATCTTAAGCAGCAGAGACGTTCATAACCCGGCTGCAATTTAAACAGAAGAACAAAGTTAACATAGTGCGAAGTAATTAAATAATGAAGAACAGATGAAACATTTTAGAACAAGTTTCCTAGATGAAACACAGGAAAAAAATATGATTTCATGGAAACATTTCCTTGATCTTTCAAATTCAAGGAAACATCTCCTTGATCTTTCAAAGAAGTCCTACACTACAACACTTCGTATCAACCACTGCACAAATTATAACAAATAATTTAAAAAATCCATAGGACTAGCTCCCAAGTATTAAATGTGTCACCATGTCTGTTCCAAACACACCCAGAAAAGAAGCTAAACACACTTATCAGTCCTAAATCCATATACGAGCAATTTTCAGACAAACCTTTTTCCATTTTGCAATTAGATTGCGGTCAGCATATCCTTGATCCAAACAGAACTCGTACAATTCCTTGGATATTTCCTTCCTCCGGTGGTAAAGGTCAAAAATGTACCGACTCTTCTGATGTGCTAATTTGAAAATAGGCCATAATGCCTCACATTTTCTCTTACCATCATGGGGATCATTCTCAGCTGCTCAAAAAATAAAGGACATAACATTGTTAGTTTCATAAAGTTCAGTGAACTTTGTGGGGAAAAAAATTACCATGTTACCATATGGGAAGATATTAACCTTCTCTCATCTTTCCTTGCAAATCACGAAGAGTAGGCTCAATTAGTTCCCATCCCTCTGGGTATTTAACACGGTTTGTTTTCACCTTTGGCATTGTTCTACCTGTCAAAGTAGCAAAATATGATTAATACTTAAACTGATACAAATTTCCAAACCTTTCCTCTAGGAATTCCTAAATAACATCTACCAGGATCCCAAAAGGAAAAATGAACTTGATCAGATAAGTCACATAATTCTAACAAGTATGCAATAATAAAATATTATGTATACACAAAACAATCAGCACAACTTTGAACATCCAGCTCAAACTCAAAATCAATTTTGGAGATTTAGGGGGTATTTGAATCATCAATTTCCATAACTCATAATTCTGTTTCCATAACTCATAACTCAAAAATGGTAGGACTCATAGCTAGAAGTCTATTTGGCACCACCATAACTCTGTTTCCATCATTCAATTCTCTAATTTTTGAGTTATGGAAATTGATAACACATTTTAGCTATTTTCAGTTTCCATAACTCATAACTCAATGACATTTTTGTTATTAAACACGCATGGAGGGACCCACAGCCGCACCTTTTGACCTTTTTTTTTTTTTTTTTTTTTTTTTTTTTTTTTTGGGTTCGGTCTTCAGTTCTTCCTTCTTCTTCTTTCACTGGTTCGGTCTTTAGTTCTTCCTTCTTTTCTTTTCTTTTTTTTTCCTTCTTCTTTCACTGGGTTTGGTCTTCAATTCTTGCTTCTTCTTCTTTTTTTCCTTCTTCTTTCACTGGTTCGGTCTTCAGTTCTTCCTTTTTTTTTTTTTTTCCTTCTTTTTTCACTGGTTCGGTCTTCAGTTCTTCCCTTTTTTTTTTTTTTTTCCTTCTTCTTTCACTGGATTCGGTCTTCAGTTCTTTATTTTTTTATTTTATTTTTTTTCCCTGGGTTTCTAGTTTTTTTTTTTTTTTTTTTTTTTTTTTCACTGGGTTCGGTGAGTTTGGGTATTGGGGAAAAAAAAAAAAAAACTGCACCGAGTGGCAGGTATGGGGCCCACAAACAGTGTAAAAAATATTAAGTGATATCGAGTGATGGTGCCAAACGGGTAGAGTATTTTAAGTGATGAGTAATGAGTGACGAAAATTGAGTGATAAAAAATATTGATCCAAACAAGCCCTTAATGCTTCACCAATGTTCTCATATCCTCATCTACAGGGTGGATCATGAAGAATTACTAAGATACTTTAACATAAAACAATGTTTCCCATATATTCAAGGAAAAATATATCTTAGTGGCATTGATACATCTAAATGTGGCGAGCACAAGAAGCTCACTTCCTTTGGTATACAACAGAGACTAACAGTTGAATCTACAATTATTGTCAGACAAAATTCCTGTGGGATAAACAGACCAAGTGGAGTGTGCAACAATCAATCTAAAATTCTCTAAAAGAAGAAATTTTCAAACTACATAATCAACTGAATGTTCAGAAGGTTGCAACTATAAAACAATGTCATTTGAAAAAGAAAATAATCAAATACCCAATTTAACTTAGAAATACAAGCTGAAATTATAAAGAATTTTACACAAGTGAGACATATAAATGCATCTAAATCAGGTGTTTAAACACGGTTGACATTATGAGACAATCACATATTTCAATTACCATGGTATAGCTTACATCCCAAAGCACAATGTTATAAGAAAGCGCATCAAACAGGGAACTAAATAACACGTTTAGAACTGATGGCTTCTGCCAGTCTCTCTTATGTAACATTATTTGATGCCTCCTACAATAATTAAAAAGATAATAAGATGTTTTAAGTTATCGAATTCTAATGGCAACAAGTTATTTGAAGAGGGTGTCCAAGAATGATAATTAGGGGAAAAATTTTGATCTTAAGCAGAGAAAGCTTGTCTAGTGCCCACCAAAAACTACTTTCTATCCCCTGAAACATTTTTAATAAAAGGCATTCCATGTAAAATAGTATTTTAACAGTATGTAAATATTGTCAGCTCATGACCCATTTTCCAAACAAATCAGACCACCATCAAATTCTACATAATAAGCTTCTCATACTTACGAAGGGAAATGGGGACAGTAGGAGGACAGATGGTCATAAGATGCACTCATAGTGTATATCACTCAGTCTAGTTACTAAAAAGAAAGAGAAACAAAATACCAACCAGACATTCTCAGGACAGGTCAAAGTGATGCTAATGAGTGAATCTATCTACTAATAGACATGGAAAAACAAATTTCCAGACTGACAAGATTTTTTTCTTTTTAGGGAAGCAATAAATCTGCTTACTACTTATATCAACTACTTGGGTAGTAATGTGAAGTGAGACCACATGGTGCGTAGTGAAACTGCTTCATATCAAATAAAACTTGTAATAATATTACATCATCTACATCAAAGAGTGACATTAAAGTGATTTGTCCAAGTGAATCTTTAAGCCATGATTATTTGATGGCTAAAACTAAAGTTTCAAGGAACAATTTAATGTCAATTGAGTTTGAAAAATGGTAACCTTTATAGGATCTAATTCTAAACTGGTCTAAACCAACACATACTGCATGAATGTGAACAAATTTGGCGGTTGAACAGACAAATCTAACCAATTTTTTACATTTCTTTTTTCATTAGCTAATGAACTAGTTCTGTCCCCAAACCAATGACCTACAGAGCAAGTATGAACATTGCTACTACACTTCCCTGCAAAACTAAAATACTCAAAACCCCAAAATTTATCTCACTAAGGTGTTCCTTTTAAGGATATAGAATCTTCAACCAAAAACTATAAACAATTACTTCAAAAAAATTGCAGGGCCGCTTAAAACTAGACCTAATTTCTCACACCCATTACTTCAAATATCAATCCCAAGCCATCTATGCCTCCACAAAACCCCACTTTGATGAACAATATCACAAACCCATTACCCGCATAAATTGCCCCCCACAAATTTTTACAACCCAGAATTGGTACTCACTAAAGATCAAAACTTTAGTTTCTTCATACATAGTCTATAAAAAATAAAAAATCACACTTTTTCAAAGAAATTACAGGCTAAGAGCTATTGATAAGCTAGAAATTCAAAGTTACTGAAGTAAAATTGTCGAAAGAAACACAAAAATTGAACGTACCTGCAACTTGAATAAATAGGGTTAGGGTTTGAAGCAATTTAGGGAGAGAGAGAGAGAGTAAAGAAGAGGATCAACGAGTCCACACGGTCGAGTTGTGATGATGATGGGTCCGAATTCTTGTTTAAAAGAAAACTCTGATAAGCTTTTTTGAACCGACATCGTTTTATAATAGTGACAGTAAAAGTGTGGGCTGGGTTGGGATGTGTTGGACTGGGTTTGATCTGGGCCCACTCATTTACAAATAATGGGCCAGAGACTATCTGAGCCCATCTGGAATCGTTTCTCTCACTTCGTTTATATTTTTACACCACTCTCTATAAAACGTTAAAGATTTTTTTTTTTTAATTTTTATTTTAGATATCCAGCCATTAAAGATTTGATTGACACATAACGATTTAGCGTCCTTTTTTTTTTTTTTAATAATATTGTACGATTGTATTATTGCAAGTATTAACATGTGTTTGTCAATTTGGTTGATGAGGACTCTCTTTAGGATTTTTTTTTTTTTTTTTTTAAATGAATCTCTATACTATAATTTTCAGTGTTGTAGGTTGCAAGGTTGAGATCAGGTGCTGTACCTAGGATATTGTACCTGATACAATTGTTATGAATGACTAAGATTTAAAATTGCAAAAACAACTTTAAATTTCAACCATTGAATAAAAAAAAGGGATACCCACCTGTGATTTGTCTCTAATTCTATGTGCTTACCCGTGGTTTCAATTTTGACACTTTACCCACTTGAGGTTCTCACCGTGAGTGTGCCGTAACCCACCTCTGTTAAAAAAGAAGGGTAAATAAGTCTTTTTATGCCCATTTTATATCTCTCTCCTCCCAAAACAAGAAAAACAAAAGAAACAAAAGAAAAAAAAGATTAAAATATGGTATTAGTTTCTCACCATTCACAAATATGAAGAACACACACAAACATGAAGAACATGCATCCAAAAAACTAATACAAATCAAATCAAGCAATACCATCAAACATAAATCTATCAAAATACAACCCCAAAATATAGCACAACATTTGATCCCAGGAACTTAAGAACAAATGAATTCAAACCCAAGAACTTAAGAACAAATGAATTCAAATCAAGCATATATACAATCCCAGGAACTTAAGAACAAACGGATTCAAACCCAGACATATATTTGAAACCCCAATTTCAAATCCAGACTTCTCAAACCCAGAAAAATTACACTCAAATCAACCACTCCACAGATCTCAATCCCAAGACCCACGGCGAGCTGCTACCCACGCCCCCAAGAAACCCAGGTCCACCCACAACACCACGACCCCACGCTAGTGGTCAAGCTTTGACGGCAACTTCGTCTTTCACCAGAGGCCATTGGATCTCATCGGCGACACAGGGCGAGTGGTCAAGCTTGACGGTGGAGACGGACGACTGTGAGATTGCCGGGGATCTTGATGAAGACCTCTTCGATGAGATTGTCGTTGAGGACCTCACAGTCATCCTCGGCGAGATTGTCTCCGCCGGGGATCTCACAGTCATCCTCTTGATGAGGACCTCTTCGATGAGATCGCCATTCTCGGCGTCATCGCCATTCTCAACCTCAACGCTGTAGTGCTTGTCGATGAGGTTGAGAATGGCACCGGGGATCTTGATGAGGACCTCTTCAATTGCCTTCACCGGAGCCGTGGGTGAAGTTTGGTGGTCAACTGTGGGTTCCGGGAAGAGATCTTGGCCGTTGTATGTATGCTTGATTTAGACACTTTCCTTGTATCTTTTCACCAATACACACCAGATCACACTTTCCTTGTATATATGCTTGATTTGGACAACAGATCTCACATAAAAAAAAGAAAAAAAGAAAAAGAAAAATGGGCCTTATGTGTTGTGAGAGTGTTTATTGTTATGTCTTTAGCCTTTAGTCTTTATTTTAGATTAGCTTGATTTGTTAGTCTTTAGTGTTTATTGCTTAGTCTTTAGTCTTTATTGTTTTGTGATCTTTATTATTTTGGGTATATTCTTCATGTTCTTCATGTTCAAGATTTGAGTGAGAGTGTTTTGATCCGTTTTGGGGTTTGTTTTTTACTTATTCTGTGTTAGAGTAACGGAAAGTGGAGAGGTGGGTTACGGCACACTCACGGTGAGAACCTCAGGTGGGCAAAGTGTCAAAATTGAAATCACGGGTTGGCACATAGAATTAGAGGCAAACCACAGGTTGGTAAAATGTAATTATCCCTAAAAAAAATAAGAAAAAGTAAAAATAGTAAAAAATTATTGTGAGAAGGAGGGGGGTTAATTGCACAGTGCAATTTGCCGAGCTCAATCTAACCTTCTCTGACATAGGCACCATAATATATTTTAGTTGGGACTTGGAAATGCATTACCAAGCCGGCTAGTTGGAAGAAGAATCTCATTGAGTAGTTCATGAAGCCATCCTCTTTCATAGTATGTGAAACTTACCAAAAGGTCTACATACAAAAAAAATTCACATATGTAGATGTGACAAATTGTTAATGATGGGTATTAAAGTGATGTTAGTAATGAGTCTAGATAAAAACTATAAAACCTTGTCAACTCAACTGTTGTGAAAAACGTAGTGAAATTTTGTGTATGTAACATTGCTTAAAACCTACATATATGTATATTCCACATGCTCTAAGTGGGGGTTCATCATGGAGCAACTAGTCCATAAGACAATTTTCCCAACCTTAACTTCAAGATGCACCTCACGTGTTAAAACTTAAAAGTTGAAATGTAGGATGACAAGTGCAGAATGTTTATCCAGCGAGGAACTCATTAAGAAGCAGAGTATTCACAAGTATACGGATTGCAAGGGACCATACGATATGATCACTTCAGTTGCTATTCCTCTTCCTGATTCTGAGTTTTTTTACCTTTCCAAATGTAATCTTTTATTCAGGTACGAGAGATCTGTAACAAGTCTCATGGTATTGAAAGAAAGAATGAGAATAGCTACCTGCACTGGCTGAAGGCACCTGCAAGTTTATTAGTTTGCATTTATACAATTAAGTTTTTGAAATTCCATCCATTTAATCTATATAGTATTTATTTTTTGCTACACTCCTATCAAGTCACATTAGCCCAATGTTTCGGTCTAATTCGGTCCATATCATACCACTTTGGTCTATTATGTTGAATTTCGATCCACTTGGATCTATTCGGTCAATTTCAGTCCATTCAGTCCAATACTGTTCATTATGGTCCATTTCGGTCAATTTCGATCCACTTGGCTCCATTCGGTCCACACTGGTCCATTTCGGACCACTTCAGTCTATTACGTTCAATTCCAATCTGCTTTGGCTCTATTTAGTCGACTTCAATCCATTTCGTCCAATTCTGTCCATTACGATCAAATTCAATCCATTTAGTCAATTTCATTCCACTTGGCTCTACTCGGTCCACTTTTGTCTATTTAGTCCATTTTGGACCACTTGGTCTATTATGTTCAATTTCATTTCACTTGGCTCTATTCTGTCTACTTCAGTCCATTTCGTCCAATTCTATCCATTATAGTCCATTTCGGTCTTCAGTCCATTTGGTCAATTTCGATCCACTTTGGTCTATTTGGTCCATTTTGGACTAATGGACATTAAATTAATGTTGCATTTTCATTTTTTTTTTTTTTAATTTGGATGAAAAGTATGAAGTTTTATTCTATTTAGGCCAAGTTTTTTAGTTTTGGGTTAAAAAATACAAATAAAATAGAAATTGGAAATTAGAGATATAAGCCTTAAAAAAGCAATAAAGTGTTAAATATTCACAAGATTACCTTAAAATTCAAATTTCAATAATATAGGCACTATAGTTATATTTGTAAAAAAAAAATATTAAAAAAAAAAAAAACACTACAATTCTAAGCTTATATAATATTTTAAACTTAATATAACATGTTACATGTGTTACATGGAATGAGGGGTGTACGTTTTTTTTTTGATAAATATTTTTAGATATGTTCAAATCAGTCAACCGATTATGGTATTATTAAAAAAAAATCATAAATCTTCTTCATTTATATAAAACAATATTATAATTATATTATAATTGACAAGAGTTACACCATTTGTAGATCGCAGATTTGTAATTGATCTAATGATTAAAAAAATAGCATTTAATGCTAATTGACTTACACCTCATCCACTTAATTAATAGCAATTTTTTTTCTTTCTCCTTATTTATTATTTAAAACCTTTTACATATATTCATTTTATTGCCAATGACTTTACAAATATATTTGCAATACTTTTTTTTTGTTTCTTGTTGAGTTCATACTACTTTTTTTTTTCTTCTTTTAAGTTGGTCATACTTTTATAGTCTTATCAATTGTGAATATATATCTTGTCTCCTTAAAAATAAATAAATGTCTAAGTGTTGTTTAATGACGAACCAAGCTTGTAATTTTTTTATCTGAGATTGAATTTAATCTTTACAGAGACAATGCGAGACCAAGGTACTCTTAGAGATGACAATTCGCGTTCGCGTGTCGGGTTTGTGTTGTGTCAACTCATGAGTATCCGACTATATGGGTCAATATTAACTCGACATATTTATTAAACGGGTCAAGATTTCTCAACCCTAATATGACCCATTTATTAAACGAGTCAGTCATGTCAACTTGTTTATTAGATATTATCAAAATGAAAAGAAAAAAATTTATGAAAAAACCAACCAAAAAAAAAATATTTTTAATATAAAATTCAGAACTAACGAGTAATTGTATCACAAATAGTCATTCAAAATTAAAGCATATCTCAATATCATAAATAATAAATCACAATATGTCAAAGAAAATAAATCACAACAACTAATAAGTTTATATATCTGGGGTTTGAATGGTATATTGGTAAAATGTCAATTAATTAAACGGGTCAAACAGGTTCTATATGTTAAACACTAGCCCAACCCATTTATTAAATGGGTCGGTTGTATCAACCCAAATATGACATGAATCTATTAAGACTTAACTCATAACTTGCTAATTTCGTGTCGTGTCATGTCAGGTTCATGGGTCGTGTCCAATTTTGTCACCCCTAGGTACTTTGTACTTCCCTCAGCAGTTTTTAATCTAATGACTGACCAAGCTTGTAATTTATCCGATGCCATTAGCACTAATCTAACATCTGTTAGATTTTTTGTCCCTTCAAAAGATGTGTCTATCATAACTTTGTATTTTTAACATAACTTTGTGTTTTCCTCATTCACGGACAGTATTACAATCTATGATGATAATCAATGTGTCCGATGTTGGTATTGTCCTAAACGATGGTTTGGTTCAT
Organism: Quercus gilva; assembly: GCA_023621385.1. Lineage (NCBI taxonomy): Eukaryota > Viridiplantae > Streptophyta > Magnoliopsida > Fagales > Fagaceae > Quercus > Quercus gilva. The sequence continues at coordinate 37,344,065 of CM042479.1, read as the reverse complement.
CGAGCTTGGATCACCTATGATGGTCCACCTCGTTGGATGGACATTTGTTTAGGATCAAAAGATGAAGATTACCCAACAAAACCAATTTTCTCTGAGCAACTTGATCTCTCACCGTTTCTCAATGAATACATGTTCATAGGATTTTTAGCTTCCACAGGCAATTTGACCCAAATCCACAACGTCTTGTCATGGAAACAAGCCAAGCCTTTCTTCGTATTCATTCAACAGAAACATCAAACATGTGAGAGCAAGATCATTGTCGAGGATGGTTCTGGGACTAGGAAAGCTCGTGCAGAACCACCAAGCAGCTTCTTGATTTTTGTGGCTGTGGTATCGTAGAGAGAGAGTCAAACGTAACACTTTTTTTGGGTTTAAAGATAAGTATAAAATATAATAAATGAGGGATAATTAATAAGATCTTAATCAAAATATTAACATTAATGAGTGTTTTTTTTTACCGTTGGATATACTTAAATCCAATGATTTTAAAAAGGTGTAACTTGAATACATCTCTTATATATATATATATATATATTCCTATTGATTTTTGTTGTATGCAAAATATTTTTTATGTTCCATTTAAAACTAAAAATACAAATTTTACATTATATTCTTATAAAATAATTATATTACATTTTCTCAAGTATTGCGTGAATTTGCGACTAGTTTGAATAATGCCCGATCTAGTATATGACTGAGTTATGTCTTCATTCCTTTTTGGATAACATTTCAATAACATATCACCTTCTCCAAATGCATGTTTGAGAAATGTTGCATTCTCCATCAGCTTGGAAATTTAGTCCCACGAAATTGTTTAAGATTGGCGCATGTTAAAATATATCTACAACCAAATATTAGGGAATCTACAATGAGCAAACTAAAAAATTCATATTGTTTTCTTGGACCATTACCTCATGGCTCATGCAAAGGACAACTGCAATCAGCTTAGTATCAAGGACATCAAGTATAAAATATATAAAAATTCCTAACATATAACATCTGAAACAAACTTATTGTAACAATGTACAATTGTAGAGCACAAGATAGTGTCAAAAAGTGAATCATTGGTGATACCAATTTTCTATGCCTTGAATAGAAGTCGTCTTGTATGTGTCACAAACTTAACCCATTATTAATGTGACTTACCAAATTATTTAATGGAGGCTCCATATCAGTGTCAATCTTTATAGTCTTTCCTTCACCACTGTTCTCAAGAGATTCTTACTGTTCCAAACCAGCACTAGTGTCTCCTCGTGCACGGGCGTTCTATGAGCGGAAAGGTTAAAATTACATCTCTGGGACTTGCATCTTGCTATCTTCACAGTACTCAAGAAGCACCTTTCAGCATACTGAGGCAGATAAAACAGGATAACAGAATAGAGCTTAATCACCACAAATTAAAGACTTTAAATGCTCAGAGGAAAAAAGAAGGAAAGGTATGTATTAGAATTATCCTAAACTGTAGCCTCACTAATTTTGTTGCTCTAAATGGTCTTGGTCTTGCCTTGCTTTGAGGTTTTGATAGCTGAGTCCACTTGATTCAACTGGGCAAAAGGATGGTCATGTGGATCGGATAACATGGTAGAATGATGGAGTGGGTTTTCGTTCAATACAAGGTTTAAATTTGCCAAGAAGAGAGAGAGAGAGAGAGAGGGAGTCTCATTCCTTCTGCTCTATTTCTTGACGATGTTCTGAACCTTCAAAGAGAAGGAAGGTAACCAGAGGGTAGGATTAATGTTGCGAATTATATATACATTTGAAAAAGTATCCTTGGCTGTGGGTAAAAAAAAAAAAAAACTAAATATGCACAATATCTGAAGTTCTTTACTTAGATTGATTAATTAATGTACACACTAGAGGGTAGTCATTTTTTAACTTATATCTGGAATGTAAAGTCACCTTCACTTGCATCACACACATCTAGAGATATCTTCCGAAGCATTGGTAAGTGTAATCATGATTAAAGGAAGAAAATATGACATTAGTTGTTAAACTTGATTTCTATGACAAGAAAGAAACAACAGTAGAGAACAGTGACTGTAATGAGAGTATGAGAGTACCTTTGAAGCAGCATCAAAAATGAAGTTTTTCTGTATCCCAGGACCCTGAATAATGTTGGTTAGATTCCAGCCCAGCGAATAAGCAGTCAGTCAGTTATAAATCTCAAAGGTTCATAAACAGGAATTAGAATCCAAATTATCCAAACAGAGTAAATTTATCTTTATCCTACTTGAGGTGAAAAAAAAAAATATCGACAACAGTTGACATCATAAAGTTCCAACTTCAACAAAAAATATTGTCACAGTACAAATTATGTAAACAAATTGTACCCCAATGAATCTATGATTTGGCTAATCACAGCCTCAATTCTGTACATTATCTAGTCATAACTGTATCTATTCTCCTGAAAGAATTATGATGAAAATTAACTAGGTTGATGACTAGCTATTTTCAAACTTCAAAAGCAATGCTATAAGAAACACCCACATTATCTAGTCATAACTGTATCTATAGAAGACCCACACAACCACAGATAATTCATAATTATAATGCTATAATAATTTAATTCTTATAATGAATAAACTGAACAAAATTAACAAATTTAGCTCATTTCCTGGTCTGCCAATGCAATCACAAAGCCTATAGCAACCACATTGCGCAATCTTCACCATATTAAACGGGGCTCTTTACAATTCAAACTAAGCCATAGACACAAAAGGATAATATAACTAAAGATATAAACAATAGACATGGAAGTTCCAAAACAAGCAATCAACAATGAATATATTTGTGTAGCATGTTCCAATGGGAGCATGTGCAACAGTACATTAATTAGATCCATTCATCTGAACATTAACTAGACCTGTATCCAAGATGCAAGAAAAAGAGCAGTAAAAGAAGGCTCACGTTATGACGCAGCACATTATGTCATCACATTTGGAAACATACATGAGCACTAAAAGAAGAGAAAATAATAATGCAACGACAAAATCACACGTATGAGAAAAAAAAAAAGAGGTGGACTAAAGCATCTGACAACCAACGTTAGAGCTTTATTCAAGGTTTTCTAAGGCCATATGGACCGTCGTTTCTTTCTTGTTTTCCCTTATTTTTATTTTTCATGTTTTTTTTTTGGTCTGGCAACTCAAGAAGAGCAAGAAGATGAAGAAGACAGCAGGTACTTTAACCACCACTCATCTACATCAGAAGCACTTAAGAACGTTTTAGTTGGAAGGATCTGTATCAAATTTTAGCATAATAAAAAAATGGATTTCAGTATACATTTAAAAGAAAAGAGAGAATGAAAAACCTCTAGATGGATAGAAATCAAGCCTGGGCATCCATGTGAGATAATCTTTTGAGAATCTGTGATAAAGGCCAAAAGATAAGGTAGTAAAACATATCAATTACCATCCAACAACTAGAAATGAATATGATCATTATTTCAAATCTGCTATAAAGATGCACTAAGCATGGATAAAATATAGAGAAAAAGAGATATGTCTACCATGCAGCAATAAAAAGAACCAATTAATGATGGGTCTCATACCCTCTCATTTGCTTCTTGTTGATATTTGAACTCGAATCATGAAACAACAATAAGAGGATTCAAGAACATGAAATTTATGCAGAATAATGCAAATTATACTTTACAATCAATGACTCCTGACCTGAATTGAGAAGCTTACATCCCAGCAAGGAAAGCTCAACCAAATTTGCACAATTCTGAGTTAGAATAACTAAATCATTATTGGTCATCCAAGGGGTTACTCTTTCAAGCCTCAATTTCCTCAGATTTTGCATAGAGAGGCTGAAGCTTAACATAGATATATCACCAAGGCAATAGCACAATGCCAACACTCGCAAATTTCTCAAATATGCCAAGATGTTCATTATGACAGTATCCGAGATGACCTGTAAAGAACCCAGATCACGAAATAAAGTCACGGCCAGAATAAATAAGTTTATTTCAGTTCGCAAGAAAAAAAAAAAGATTGTAAATATGCTACTTGATAAGTTATACTGATCTCAGTCATATGAGAGGTTATGAGACAATCTATTATGCAAGAGAAAGTAAGTTTGTCTCGTTCTGAAAAAAGAAAAAAAGTGCAAGAAAGGGCCTTTCAATCATCCTAAACAAAAGAATATCTCCATGTGTCGTACTGTTTCAACCATATCAGATATATTGTCTGATTAAATTTTCTCCAGAGAATCAGAACACACAGCGAGCATAATTACTGTGAAGCAGTTATCCCAGACAGGGAAGAATGCCCTTGTAGTGAACAGAACCTACTGCATGTGTCAATCCCCTTATTCAATAACAAGTATCACGTAGAAGAATCCCCATTTTTGTTATAAAGAAGAATCTCGAATTTCAAAGAAAAATAATACCTGAAAATGAAGAATTACTGAAGCATAGGACAAGCTGCAGGTAGTCGTTTCAGTGCATCTTCACCTAATGATCCACCTAAACCCACAGTTATTGACCTTAGTGACATAATTGCAGGTTGGAGAGCTTCCAGAGAGAGATAAGAAAATCCCCATCCTAAAGTAATTTCTTCCAATTTGCAATTGCCTAACTCAAGATACAAATCTTTATACAAGTAATAATTTTCTCCCCCTGAGGTGTTACTTTCCTGTCGAAATATATTTCTGCAGCCCCTCGCATTCAAGCACTTTAAATCCGGATTTCCATGGACTACGTGAGCTAATGCAGCTGCAGAAACCTGAAATTTTACAAGCACAATAACCCTGGGTTAAAAAAAACAGTATGTTTAATAATTAGTACATCATCACCATGGTTGCAGCAGCAAGAACAAGGAGACTTTAAAACACATGATCTTTCTATTTGGTCAGCGGAGTCAGATGCTGAAGCTTAATATCTCTCTTCCTTCACTCAAATTCATTAGAAATTTTTTGGGGTTTGTCATATCTAAAGCCTTACCTTGATTGTCTACATAGACCGGAAATACAAAGAGACCACATTAGTGCCTAAAGAAGAATCAAACTTAAAGCCAAGAAAACAAACACATTTCTTTTTTATATGCATCTTTCACAAGGACAGCATGCTCTATTTAATGGATTGGATTGGAGGGGCTGATAGATAGTAGCTCTATAGGACAAGCTGACCCAACAAACCATTAGACATGATTCTTCTTCGCACGAATACAAGATGTATTTTACAGTAGAGAACAATTAGGTTGACAATTAAAACCATTTTGTTTCCTAGTCCAAAATAAAATAATTAGAATAATCTGGTAGGTCAATTTTTCCGTAGTTTGGGATTAAGGCTGCCTAGGTCAGATGTATTTGACATGCTGTATCTACTAATTCTATTTTCAGATTCAAACTAGTTAATATTCGTAAATTTTATGGTCATTGACTGAGTAATTCTTTACATGAGGATGAATATACAATACAATACAATACATATACAATGCAAAGTCAAAAATATATAATACATTCATATACTCTCCAGGGGAAAATGGGGAAAAAACCAGGTTCCATAAATCATGACTAACCATGGTATTAGAAATATCAAGCATCTCCAATGAAGAACCTGAGAAACAATGCAGAGCTTGGTCAACAAGCTGAGTATCTCTCAAGCAAAGACTCTTCAGCATTTTTGTTTGAGACAGAAGCTCTAAAAGAGATGTTTCGTCAACTCCTACAAAAAAAATTATACATATGTCTCAAGTACATCTTTAAGCATCATATCTCCTAAACTACTTGCTCTAAACCAACTATGACAATAACTGAACATGAAAACCCTAATCCCAATTGATTGGATTTGGTTTTTTTTTTTTTTGATAGATAATAGAACTTTTATCGAAAAAAAAGAACATCATGTTCATGATGATGAACACTATGGACATGAAAAAAATACAGAAAGCTCAAGAGCTAAAGCTAACAGCTAACAAATTGTAGAAAGCAGAAATTGAAATAAATTGTGTACGAGCCCAAATACGAGCCCATTGAAATAAAGTACTGAAAAGAAGATGTTTTAAAAGACATTATCTTCAAAGATACAGTTATTACACGTGCCATCTGAACATTTTATAGTTTCTAAGGTCATTTCTTCTGTTGAATGATAATCAATCACATTTTTCCTGACGTGAGTTCTTTCAAGTTATAGGCACCTCAAGATTTTGAAAAGGCCACATAGATTGAGAGTCAAGGCGGCAAAAAAAAGACATCAAAATTCATGAAATAACAAAATATGGAAGCCCAAAGGAAGTAAAAAGCAAGAAGGGGAGAATTTAGCTAACCCAGAGCTGTTAACAGAAAGCTTTGTTGAGTTAATTGAAGTACAGGCTTTCATCAAGCAAGTGCGCCAGATTTCCCTCACTCTTAATTGTTACTTCTATTCAGGCTTTTATTTAAAGGCAGAAAATTACATCAGTACCTTACTACATTATCAATCAATCCTGGAATGGAACATAATTTCACCAATGTTAATAAATAAATAAATATATAAAAAGAGGCCATACCATAACAATTTAAAGCTCTTTTTGCAATTTTATTCCTTGCCCTCCCACAATTAAGTAATTAGACAGTAAAGGATTAAAAATCTTGACTATGAAGGAAGTTTACTTCAATGAAAATATAGCCAGATTTTGGCCATGGTCCTTAACATCAGGTATTATGTGGGTGACCAGCTGTTCCCATAGAGTATTTGATGAACACAGGCTATGGCCAACTCTTAATTGTTCTCTACAGAAAGAATTGGTGAATCACAGGAATTTTGGTAGGGGAAGGAATATTATAGTTTGAAAAGAACCCTATTTAATGTGGAGAATTTGGTTGAGAGGATTAAAAGGATGTTTGAGGCAAGGAGCAAGCACATTCTCAAGACACTACATTCCTGAGTTTCAGTGAATTATTCATTGATTTCATTCAGAGCTTTCGGTTCTTTTTTTAGTTTTATAGATAATTTAAATTTTTAGAATTGATGCAATTCTTCTCTCTCTCTCTCTCTCTCTCTCTCTCTCCTTTGTTTCCTAAATCCTTATCTTTTTTCATGAGTTTTCCTTGGTAAACTTCCTGTCCACTCAGGATCCACCACCTTAGAAAGACATATTAAAAAAAAGCCAATAAAAAGGAAAATAAAAACAATTATATTTCAATCCTGACAGAATTTTTAATAGAGAGAATAACATGTAGGAAATAACACTCACTCTTGCAGCCACCAATATGCAGCTTTTGGAGATTAGATATCAAAGAATTATGATTCCATCCCAAATCATCAGCCGAAGAGTTACCATAATTAGAAGAAATACCAGAGCAAAGCGCTAGAACTGAATTTTTCCCAAAAGAAGTATCGCATACTACAATTGAATGTAGTTTCATACAATTGCATATAAGATTTGAAATGCCAACATCTTTCACTGATATACACCCACCCCCCTCTGCTCAAAAAAATTATAATAATAAAAAATAAAAACTCCAACCCAAAGGGGTATCACTATCAGCTAGGGACCACATTTCATGAAGTGGAGATACCTGATCGATGAATGTGAGGGTTGAGTTGGCTCTAAGGTGAGGCATACATGATTTTGATAAGTGTATGTTGGTACTTTTATCCACATTATTTACAAACCAGCCCACCACCATCATCATATTTTCAAGTTTCATAGTTTCCTCCTTTTCTGTCCATTTTGGGCAGATACGGAAATGTGCCGGGTAGAGAATACATCACTCCAATTCCCCCCTTCCCCTCCTTCCCCCCCCCCCCCCCCCCCCCCCAAGCATGAAGTTATATACAAGACCATTGTCAGTAATTGAAGATCTATTTACTCAAATATTTCTACTGAATTTCTTCTATGGAAAATTACACATATATATACAATTTTGAGACAATGGCTTGGTGTTTCTCAACAATAAGAATGGAAGTTAAAAGGTTGTAAGATCCAAGATGAGGGGGATCACCAGTAATCTTTGCATGAGCACTGACCATTGGAAAAGCAATGAAACCCTGAAGAATCTCTTAGAAATATTTCTCTCTTGGTAACAACAGAAACATGCTTCAAGAATGTGTGGCAGTCCCCACAAAGAAGGATGTTCTTCACAATCCGAATAGGTTTTCCTGGCCTGCTCATCAGAAGCCCGTAAGTTGCTGCTAGTTTTGCACTGTGATTGAACAAGAAATCCTTCTTTTGATGCTCCTCTACATCATGAAGAACAAAGCTTGTGTCTGGCACATACCCAGCTTTTAGACATTCTAAGATCAGAATTTCTAATCCACTATAGATGTCTTTTGTTTGGGGATGGGATTTATCTCTTGCGTAGAAAAAATGTATCTTGTTCTGAAAAATGATCCAACTTCGACCTGGGTGTTTCCGGAAGCCCATATCTCTCATATTCTCCCTAACCATTTCAGAGCAATGCCATCTCCCAGATGCAGAATACAGATTTGATACAAGTATGTAGGTGGATGGATCTTTCGGCTCGAGAGCAAGAATGCGCTTTGCAACCCGTTTTCCAACGGTTGTATTTAAATGGATTCTACAACTATCAAGCAAGGCTCGCCAAACAGAGACGTGGGGCTCAAAAGGCATTGTACTGATCATCTCTTCCGCTTCTTCCAATAGACCCCAGTAACCCAAAACTCCAACCAAGGATGCATAATGGTCTGAAGAGGGCTCAATGGCATAAACGCTTTTCAATGATGAAAACAAGATACGGCAATCATCAACTAAATTGGAGTTAGTGTGCCTGTAAGCTGAAATGGTCAAAACAAAGGTAAAATTGTCTGGTTTTGTGCCCATCTTCTTCATTTTTGACCAGAGGGCCAAGGCCTCATCACCCTGTCTGTGGAAAAGATGGCCAGCAAGCAAACCATTCCATGAAATTGTGTTGTGTGTAGGCATATTATTGAATATCTTAATTGCATCATCCATGTTCCAACACTTAGAATACATGGTAAGCAAGGCATTTCCAACCATTAAATCAGATAAAAAACCAGATTTGAGAGCATGGCAATGTATTTGCTTTCCCATGTTATGGTATCCAATATTTCCACAGAGACCAAGTACTGAAGTTGATGCAACTTCATCCACAACCATTGTTCCTTTGGATTGACTAATGTTGAATAGAGAAATTGCCTCATCTGACTGCCCATTTCGAGCATAACCACATATCATTGATGTCCAAATCACAGAGGTGTCCTGGTCAAATGACCACCGTCTGAATATCTTTTCAGCATCTGCCATCTTTCCACACTTTGTACACATATCAAGCAGCGCTGCTTCAATACAAGCATTTGATCCAAAACCAATCTTGAGAATGAACCCATGAATCTGCTCACTAATTTTGCGATCCATGAGCAATCCACAAGCACTAAGAACACTTGTCAAAGTGAATTCTGTTAAGTCTACACCTTCCTCCACCATTTTTATAAATAATTCCAGTGTCTTTGACCCTTGGCCATTTCGACATAATCCTGTCAAAAGAGCATTATAAGAAAAAGAATTCCTTTCTGGCATCTTATCAAATACCTCCACAGCCAACTCCACCAAACCAAAGTCCATATATGCTGTAATCACTTCCGTCCAAGTAATCATATCTCTTATAGGCATCCTCTCAAACAAAGTTGTCACATCTTTCACACTCCCACCACAGTTTGTGTAGAACCCAATAAGCGCATTGTTGACACTCAGATTTGCCTCCAGCCCTACCTTGATTGCATGGGCATGCACTTCTTGGCCTTTCATTATAGAAGCACTACCAGTACAGGCAGTCAAAAGGGTAGAAACTGTAAAATGGTCAACTCTAAGCCCATCATTTCTCTGCATATCACGAAACAATTCGAATGCCTTATCATACATATACTCACTTACCATACACGATATAACAGTATTCCACGACGCAATGTCTCTGTGCAGCATTTCATCGAACAATTTGAACACAAATAAGAAACACCCACATTTACCATACAACCCCATAAGCGCATTCGAAACAAAAACAGAATCTTCCAAAACCCCAAGTTTAATTATCATAGCATGAACTTGTAAACCCAGTTGTAAATCCAAAATCCGAATGCAGGCAGTCAAAATTGCAACAAAGGTATACTCGTTAGGCTCAATACCTGAATCCCTCATTCGAAAGAAAAGCTCCACCGCCTCGTGTTCTCGATTCGACTTCGAAAACCCAGATATCAACGCCGTATAAGACACCACATTGGGGCACGAAAGGCCGAGGAAAAAATTGTAAGCTTCAGAGAGAAGACCCAGCTTGAGATATGCGGAAATGAGAGCATTGCTGAGATGGGTGTGCTCTTGGAGCTTGAGAATGCATGCGTGGACAGCGTTCACGAGCTGGGCATCGCTGTAGCGAACTGAGAGGCGAAGCAAATCAAATAAGGTATCAATGAGAGAGTTTTGTGCGTCGTTTGGTGAAGAAGAGCCATGGGAAGACTCGGAGGGCAAAAGGGTTGGTGTTGAAGAAAGAGGTTGGGTTGGGGAAGTGGAGAAGTGGGGTCGGTGGTGGTGAGTTTTGCAAAGCTTGAAGTTGGAGAGTGAAGAGAATGGTGGTGGTGGTTGAGTTTTGGGAAAGAGGAAGATCGGGCTATGGGGCGGAGAGGAAGAGAGAAGAGAGTGTGGAAAAGAGTAAAAAGAAGTGGCGGTTGCGGTGGTGGTGGTGGTGGTGGTGGCAGTGAGAGAGGGAGTGGATTGAATAACGGTCGCCATGAATTGTGAATATACAGGGCGACAACTATAATAACGGATTGACATCCCGTGCAATAGCACAAATCCCAGCCTTCCATTTAATCCAATGGCTAATTATTTTGACACCTCACTTTGTTATTTATAATTTCTTTAACGAAATTGGATCTTTTTGGATTTAATTTATAGTCAGTTCGGTTACATATTTTTTTTAATAATTTGCATTACTTTCACAACTCAACTAAAAACCATAACAACTCATTACTGTGCTTTGGGCGTGGCTGAATATGCTTTGATTGAATTTCTGTTTGATGGTGGGCCTATGTGTGTCATTCGTGTAAATATGTATTACGCTTATAGCTTTTGTTTGGATTTGAAACCAATGAATGGTGGTTCGATTGGCTTTTCATGTATTAGTGTAAAAAAATTTGCAATGGGTGAGTGTATTAATCTTCTTGTTGTTTTTTCCCCTTTGCTTTGATTTTTGTTATTGCCTTGCTTCTTGTTTTTATTATTGTTGTCACCTCTTGAGCAATTTTAGGAGTTTTATTTTTTCTTTGACATAAACTGGAAATTCTCTCTCTCAAAAAAAAAAAAAAAACTGGAAATTCTATTTCTTGGTCATGAGCTATTCTAAAAATCCTTATGAAATTTTTTTCGTTTGTCCTAATTTTTCTTAAGTAAGTGTTATTTTTCTAAATTTGGATTGACCATGCACTATGCAGCGATGTATTATTCTGGTAGGATAATATGTTTGGCCTATTGTAGTTCATTTTATACATACAATCTATGGCTCTTGACAGATGAAAGAGGAATTTTTTTGCTGTCTTGAATTGTTACTAATCATACTTTATAAGTTCAGCTCAAATTTTAGGTAATGAATTAAATATTTTTATATATTTGTTAGTGCATGCCCAAAATATTCTGGGTTCTTGGTTCAAAATCATCTTCCAAAATTTGGTGATTTTATTTTTCTTTTAATAAAACGTTAAGTTGTAGAACTGAAAGAGTAAATTAAATTAAACTGAAAGAGAAAAATGGTTTAGTGTTGTTTGTGTGGTGCTAAATTGCACTGAGTTGTAGAACTTGTGTTCTTTTTTGCACGGTGCAATTTGCCAGGGCTCAATCCAACTGTATCTGACATAGGCACCATGTTAGGTGGGACTTGAAAATGCATTACCAAGCCTGTTTGTTGGAGGAGGCATCTCATTGAGTAGTTCATGAAGCCATCCTCTCTCATAGTATGCGAAACCTACCAAAAAGTCTACCTATACAAAAAAATTTCACATATGTAGATGTAACAAATTGTTAATGGTGGGTAAAAAAGTGATGTTAGTGATGGACCTAGATAAGAACCTGTAAAAGCTTATCAACTCAACTATTGTGAAAAATGTTGTGAAATTTTGTGTATGTGGCATTGCTTGAAACCTAGGTATATGTATATTCCACATGTTGGAAGAGGGGTTCATGGAGCAACTAGTCCATAAGACAATTTTCCTAACCTTAACTTCAACAATGCACCTCACGTGTTAAAACCTAAAAGTTGAAATGGAGGATGACAAGTAAAGAATGTTCATCCAGCCAGGGAGGAGCTCATTTAGAAGTAGAGTGATCACAAGCATACGTATTGTAAGGGACCATACGACATGATCACTTCAGTTGCTATTCCTCTTGCTTTGGCGGCTGCTTCTGGATCTCTTATTGTGAGTTTGTTTACCTTTCCAAATGTAAAAAGAATGAGAATAGCTACCTGCCCTGGCTGAAGGCTCCTGCAAGTTTATTAGTTTGCTTTTAAACAATAAGTTTTTGAAATTCCGTCCATTTAATCTATGGTATTTATTGTTTGCTAGGCTTCTATTAAGTTATATTAGCCTAGCGTTTCGATCTAATTCAGTCCTTTTTGGACCACTTCGGTCTATTACTTTCAATTTCAATCCATTTGGCTCTATTCAATCAACTTTGGTCCATTCCATCCAATTCTGTGCATTACAGTCCATTATGGTAAACCTCGGTCTAGTTGGTCAATTTCGATCCACTTGGCTCCATTCTGTCCATTTTGGTCTATTCGGTCCATTTCAGACACTTCGGTCCATTACATTCAATTTCAATCCATTTGGCTCTATTCGGTCAACTTAGGTCCATTCCATCCAATTCTGTCCATTATGGTCCATTAAGGTCAACTTCAGTCCATTTGGTCAATTTCAATCCACTTGGATCTATTCAGTCTACTTTGGTCTATTCAGTCCACATCAGTCCATTTCGGATCACTTCGGTCTATTACGTTCAATTCCGATCCACTTGAATTTATTCGGTCTACTTCGGTCCACTCTGTCCATTTGGTCAATTTTAATCCACTTGGCTCCATTCGTTCTACTTTGGCTTCATTCCACTTCGGTCCGTTCCATCTAATTCTACCATTATGGTCCAGTTCTGTCCACTTAGATCCAATTTGGTCCACTTTGGCCTATTTGATCCATTTTAGACTAAGTAACATTAAATTGATTCTTTTTGTATGTTGAATTTTCTTTTTCTTTTTTAATATAAAAAAAAAAAAATTTTTGAATGAAAAGTATGAAATTTTATTCTATTTGGCCCAAACTTTTTAGTTAAAAATACAAATAAAATAGAATTTGGAAATTAGAGATATGAGCCCTAAAAAAAAAAAAAATAAATAAGTGAAAAATATTCACAAGATTACCTTAAAATTCATATATATATATATATATATATATCCCTATTGATTTTCTTTGTATGTAAAATATCTTATATGTTCCATTTAAAACTGAAAAAATAGAACATACTTTTAAATACAAATCTTACATTATATTCTTATAAAATAATTATATTACATTTTTCCAAGTATCGCGTGAATTTGCATTTAGTTTTAATAATGCCCGCATTTAGTTTTAATAATGCCCGATCTAATATAAGACCGAGTTATGTCTTCATTTCTTTTTCAATAACATTTCAATAACATATCACCTTCTCCAAAAGCACGTTTGAGAAATGTTGCATTCTCCATCGGCTTGGAAACTTAGGGGGTGTTTGGTTTGTGTTTTCCAACAACAATTTTAAGTTTTTAAACATCATTATAAGTATTTTCACACACTTTTTCACCCACACGTATTTTCACACATGTTTTTAAACAACAATTTTTAGCTTTTAAACACACGTACCAAATAGGCCCTTAGTCCCACGAAATTGTTTAACATTGGCGCACGTAAAAAATATTTCTACAAGCAAAATGTTAGGGAATCTACAATGAACAAACTAAAAAATTCATATTGTTTTCTTGGACCATCACCTCATGGCTCATGCAAAGGACAACTGCAATCAGCTTAAGTATCAAGGACATCAAGTATACACTATACAAAAATTCCTAACATATAACATCTGAAACAAACTTCTTGTAACAATGTACAATTGTAGAACAAGATAGTGTCAAAAAGTGAATCATTGGTGATACCCATTTTCTATGCCTTGAAGAGAAGTCGCGTGGCCTTACCAAATTATTTAATGGAGGCTCCATATCAGTGTCAATAGTTAGAGTCTTTCCTTCACCACTGTTCTCAAGAGATTCTTGCTGTTCCAAACCAGCACTAGTGTCTCCTCGTGCACAGGCGTTCTATGAGCTGAAAGGGTAAAATTACATCTCTGGGACTTGCATCTTGCTATCTTCACAGTACTCAAGAAGCACCTTTCAGCATACTGCGGCAGATAAAACAGGATAAAAGAATAGAGCTTAATCACCACAAATTAAAGACTATAAATGCTCAGAGGAAAAAAAGGAGGAGAAAAGGTATGTATTAGAATTATCCTAAAATGTAGCCTCACTAATTTTGTTGCTCTAAATGGTCTTGGTCCTGCTTTGCTTTGAGGTTTCGATAGATGAGTCCACTTGATTCAACTGGGCAAAAGGTAAGCCTATGGTCATGTGGATTGGATAACATCGTAGAATGGAGTGGGTTTGCGCTCAATACAAGGTTTAAATTTGCCAAGAAGAGAGAGAGAGAAAGAGGGGGAGTCTCATTCCTTCTGCTCTATTTCTTGACGATGTTCTGAACCTTCAAAGGGAAGGAAGGTAACCAGAGGGTAGAATTAATGTTGCAAATTATATATACATTTGAAAAAGTATCCTTGGCTGTGGGTAAAAACAAAAAAAAAACTAAATATGCCAAATATCTGAAGTTCTTTACTTAGATTGATTAATTAATGTACACACTAGAGGGTAGTCATTTTGTAACTTACATCTGGAATGTCAAAGTCACCTTCACTTGCATCACACACATCTAGAGATATCTTCCGAAGCATTGGTAACTGTAATCATGATTAAAGGAAGAAAATATGACATTAGTTGTTAAACTTGATTTCTCTGACAAGAAAGAAACAACAGTAGAGAACAGTGACACCGTAATGAGAGTATGAGAGTACCTTTGAAGCAGCATCAAAAATGAAGGTTTTCTGTATCCCAGGACCCTGAATAATGTTGATTAGATTCGAGCCCGGCAAATAAGCAGTCAGTCAGTTATAAATCTCAAAGGTTCATAAACAGGAATTAGAATCCAAATTATCCAAACAGAGTAAATTTATCTTTATCCTACTTGAGGTGAAAAAAAATATACATCGACAACAGTTGACATCATAAAGTTCCAACTTCAACATAAAATATTGTCACGGTACAAAATATGTATACAAATTGTACCCCAATGAATCTATGATTTGGCAAATTACAGCCTCAATTCTGTGCATTATCTAGTCATAACTGTATCTATTCACCTGAAAGAATTATGATGAAAATCTAGTAGGATGATGACTAGCTATTTTCAAACTTCGAAAGCAATGATCTGGTCCTTATAGAAGATCCACAAAACCACAGACAATTCATAATTATAATGCTATAATAATTTAATTCTTATAATGCATAAACTGAACAAAGTTAACAAATTTAGCTCATTTCCTGGTCTGCCAATGCAATCACAAAGCCTATAGCAACCACATTGCGCAATCTTCACCATTTTAAACAGGGCTCTTTACAATTCAAACTAAACCATAGACACAAAAGGATAATATGACTAAAGCTATAAACAATAGATGAGGAACTCCAAAACAAGCAATCAACAATGGATATATTTGTGTACCATGTTCCAATGTAACAGTACATTAATTTGATCCATTCATCTGAACATTAACTAGACCTGTATCCAAGATGCAAGAAAAAGAGCAGTGAAAGAAGGCTCACATTATGACGTAGCAAAAGATCTTCAATAGCTGCACAATTGAGTAGAGAAGAAACCCCGTTAGCTGTGACTTCTCCACATTCCTAAATGTCATCACATTTGGAAACATACATGAGCACTAAAAGAGCAGAAAATAATAATGCAACGACAAAATCATACGTACGAGAAAAAAGAAAAGAGGTGGATGGGGTGGCTTAGATCAATTGTTAACAAAACAGGGTAAGCATTTTAGCTAAAAGCATTTGACGGCTAATGTTAGAGCTTTATTCAAGGTTTTCTAAGGCTATATAGACCAACGTTTCTTTCTTGTTTTCCCTTAATTTTATTTTTCATGTTTTTTTTGTCCGGCGACTCAAGAAGAGCAAGAAGATGAAGAAGACAGCAGGTGGTTTAACCACCACTCATCTACATCAGAAGTACTTAAGAACGTTTTAGTAGGAAGGATCTGCATCAAATTTTAGCATAATAAAAAAAAGGATTTCCGTATACATTTAAAAGAAAAGAGAGAATGAAAAACCTCTAGATGGATAGAAATCAAGCCTGGGCATCCATGTGAGATAATCTTTTGAGAATCTGTGACGAAGGCCAAAAGATAAGGTAGACATATCAATTACCATCCAACAACTAGAAATGAATATGACCATTATTCCAAATCTGTTATAAAGATACGCTAAGCATGGATAAAATATAGAGAAAAAGATATATGTCTACCATGCAGCAATAAAAAGAACCAATTAATGATGGGTCTCATACTCTCTCATTTGCTTCTTGTTGATATTTGAACTCAAATCATGAAACAACAATAAGAGGATTCAAGAACATGAAATTTATGCAGAATAATGCAAATTATACTTTACAAACAATGACTCCTGACCTGAATTGAGAAGCTTACATCCCAGCAAGGAAAGCTCAACCAAGTTTGCACAATTCTGAGTCAAAATAACTAAATCATTATTGGTCATCCAAGGGGTTACTCTTTCAAGCCTCAATTTCCTCAGATTTTGCATAGAGAGGCTGAAGCTTAACATAGATATATCACCAAGGCAATAGCACAATGCCAACACTCGCAAATTTCTCAAATATGCCAAGATGTTCATTATGACAGTATCCGAGATGACCTGTAAAGAACCCAGATCACGAAATAAAGTCACAGCTAGAATAAACAAGTATGTTTCAATTCGCAAGAAAAAAAAAAGATTGTAAATATGCTACTTGATAAGTTACACTGATCTCAGTCATATGAGAGGTTATGAGACAATCTATTACACAAGAGAACATAAGTTTGTCTCTTTCTGAAAAAGAAAAAAAAAGTGCAAGAAAGGGCCTTTCAATTGTCCTAAACAAAAGAATATCCCCATGTGTCGTACTGTTTCAACCATATCAGAAATATTGTCTGATCAATTTTTCTCCAGAGAATCAGAACACACAGTGAGCATAATTACTGTGAAGTAGTTATCCCAGACAGGGAAGCATGCCCTTGTAGTGAACAGAACCTACTGCATGTGTCAATCCCCTTATTCAATAACAAGTATCATGTAGAAGAATCCCCATTTTTGTTATAAAGAAGAATCTCTAATTTCAAAGAAAATTAATACCTGAAAATGAAGAATTACTGACTCTAGCATAGGACAAGCTGCAGGTAGTTGTTTCAGTGCATCTTCACTTAATGATCCACCTAAACCCACAGTTATAGACCTTAGTGACATAACCGCAGGTTGGAGAGCTTCCAGAGAGAGGTAAGAAAATCCCCATCCTAAAGTAATTTCTTCCAATTTGCAATTGCCTAACTCAAGATACAAATCTTTATACAAGTAATAATTTTCTCCCCCTGAGGTGTTACTTTCCTGTCGAAATATATTTCTGCAGCCCCTCGCATTCAAGCACTTTAAACCCGGATTTCCATGGACTACGTGAGCTAATGCAGCTGCAGAAACCTGAAATTTTACAAGCACAATAACCTTGGGTTAAAAAAAACAGTATGTTTAATAATTAGTACATCATCACCATGGTTGCAGCAGCAAGAACAAGGAGACTTAAAAACACATGATCTTTCTATTTGGTCAGCAGTGTCAGATGCTGAAGCTTAATATCTCTCTTCCTTCACTCAAATTCATTAGAAATTTTTTGGGGTTTGTCACATCTAAAGCCTTACCTTGATTGTCTACATAGACCGGAAATACAAAGAGAACACATTAGTGCCTAAAGAAGAATCAAACTTAAAGCCAAGAAAACAAACACATTTCTTTTTTGATATGCATCTTTCACAAGGACAGCATGCTCTATTTAATGGATTGGATTGGAGGGGCTGATAGATAGTAGCTCTATAGGACCAGCTGACCCAACAACCCATTAGACATTATTCTTCTTCGCACGAATACAAGATGTATTTTACGGTAGGGAACAATTAGGTTGACAATTAAAACCATTTTGTTTCCTAGTCCAAAAGAAAATAATTAGAATAATCTGGTAGGTCAATTTTTCAGTAGTTTGGAATTAAGGCTGCCTAGGTCAGATGTATTTGACATGCTGTATCTACTAATTCTATTTTCAGATTCAAACTAACTAATATTCGTAAATTTTATGGCCATTGACTGAGTAATTCTTTACATGAGGATGAATATACAATACAATACATATACAATGCAGAGTCAAAAATATATAATACATTCATATACTCTCCAGGGGAAAATGGGGAAAAAACTAGGTTCCATAAATCATGACTAACCATGGTATTAGAAATATCAAGCATCTCCAATGAAGAACCTGAGAAACAATGCAGAGCTTGGTCAACAAGCTGAGTATCCCTCAAGCAAAGACTCTTCAGCATTTTTGTTTGAGACAGAAGCTCTAAAAGAGATGTTTCGTCAACACCTACAAAAAAAATATTGTAGATATGTCTCAAGTACATCTTTAAGCATCATAACTCCTAAACTACTTTCTCTAAACCAACTATGACAATAACTGAACATGAAAACCCTAATCCCAATTGATTGGATTTGGTTTTTTTTTTTTTTTTTTTTTTTTTTTTTTTTTTTTAGATAATAGAACTTTTATCGAAATAAAGAACATCATGTTCATGATGATGAACACCATGGACATGAAAAAAAATACATAAAGCTCAAGAGCTAAAGCTAACAGCTAACAAATTGTAGAGAGCAAAAATTGAAATACATTGTGTAAGACCCCAAATACGAGCCCACTGAAATAAAGTACCGAAAAGAAGATGTTTTAAAAGATCTAAAAATCTCTCATTATCTTCAAAGATACAGTTATTACACATGCCATCTGAACATTTTATAGTTTCTAAGGTCATTTCTTCTGTTGAATCATAATCAATCGCATTTTTCCTGATGTGAGTTCTTTCAAGTAATAGGCACCTCAAGATTTTGAAAAGACCACATAGATTGAGGGTCTGGCAAAAAAAGAGATCAAAATTCATGAAATAACAAAAGCTGGAAGCCCAAAGAAAGCGAAAGGCAAGAAAGGGAGAATTTAGCTAGCCCAGAGCTGTTAACAGAAAGCTTTGTTGAGTTAATTGAAGTACAGGCTTTCATCAAGCAAGTGCGCCAGATTTCCCTCACTCTTAATTGTTACTTCTACTCAGGCTTTTATTTAAAGGCAGAAAAGGCAGAAAATTACATCAGTACCTTACTACATTATCAATCAATCCTGGAATGGAACTCCATAATTTCACCAATGTTAATAAATAAATAAATATATAAGAAGAAGCCATACCATAATAATTTAAAGCTCTTCTTGCAATTTTATTCCTTCCCCTCCCACAATTAAGTAATTAGATGGTAAAGGATTAAAAATCTTAACTATGAAGGAAGTTTACTTCAATGAAAATATAGCCAGATTATGGCCATGGTCCTTAACTCGTTTGAGTTAAATTCATCAGGTATTATGTGGGTGACCAGCTGTTCCCATGGAGTATTTGATGAGCACAGGCTATGGCCTACTCTTAATTGTTCTCTACAGAAAGAATTGGTGAATCACAGGAATTTTGGTAGGGGAAGGAATATTATAGTTTGAAAAGAACCCTATTTAATTTGGAGAATTTGGTTGAGAGGATTAAAAGGATGTTTGGGGCAACGAGTAAGCACATTCTCAAGACACTACATTCCTGAGTTTCAGTGAATTATTCATTGATTTCATTCAGAGCTTTTGGTTCTTTTTTGAGTTTTATAGATAATTTAAATTTTTAGAATTGATGCAATTTTCTTCTCTCTCTCTCTCTCTCTCTCTCTCTCCTTTGTTTCCTAAATGCTTATCTTTTTCATGAATTTTCCTTGGTAAACTTCCTGTCCACTCAGGATCCACCATCTTAGAAACACATATTAAATAAATAAAAAAGCCAATAAAAAGGAAAATAAAAACAATTATAGTTCCATCCTGACTGAACTTTTAACTGAGAGAATAACATGTAGGAAATAACACTCACTCTTGCAGCCACCAATATGCAGCTTTTGGAGATTAGATATCAAAGAATTACAATTCCATCCCAAATCATCAGCCGAAGAGTTACCAGAATTAGAAGAAATACCAGAGCAAAGAGCTAGAACTGAATTTTTCCCAAAAGAAGTATCGCATACTACAATTGAATGTAGTTTCATACAATTGCATATAAGATTTGAAATGCCAACATCTGTCACTGATATACACCCTTTCAGGTTCAGATCGTGCAAGGAAGGACAAAATTTTGAAATATACTGGAGATCCAAGTCTGGCATAAACATTGAAAGAAATGGTCATTAGGGTAGTGTATTCCCCCCACCCCCCTCTTCTCAAAAAAATTATAATAAAAAAAAACTCCAACCCAAAGGGTTATCACTATCAGCTAGGGACCACATTTCATGAAGTGGAGATCATTATTTCAACACCACCCCCCCCCCCCCCCCCCCCTCTCCCTTTGGAGCAAAACTCATAGAAAAAAAAAATAAGGCAAAAATATTCTTTTTGTCCCATTAATTTGGTCAAAGTTCAATTTCCATCTCTCCAATTCAAAAAGTTGCAATTAGTCCCTGAAAAAATTAAATGGTATCAATTTCATCCTTCCATCCATCTATTGTTAAAGAAGGGGCATACATGACAACCAGAGTGCAGATGGGCATGTTAAAAAGCTAACAAGTGTACATGACCTAGAATAAGTTTTACGAAAGATAGATAGAAGGATAAAATTGATGCCTTTTAAATATTTCAAGGACGACATTGCAACTCATTAAATTTGAGGGACGAGTATGTGTGTATATATATATATATATATATAATCACTATGGTGCAATACGTGCTTGCATACACTAGCTAGAACTTCCCTCCAAACACATCCAAGATCAAGATTGCACAATTCATTCTCTAGTTGATGTTTACAGGTTTAAATATAAAAATAAAAAAATTGCTATGACAAAATTTGTGCTCATATCAATTGCATTGTGCACAAATTGTGGTCTAGTCTATCCCACTGATCCCTTGTTCCATAAGAGAAATCACAAAACAAGATTTCATAAAATGACAAACTCTACCCCATTAACCCATAAAGATTTTTAATGAATCAGTGTGCAACTTCTAATCACACAAACTGGATATGACAAAATTTCTTTGGTGGAATTTTGCAAAATGACATAATCTCACCACAGAGATCAGTTCGGCCCTCCAGCGTGAGTTTTGTAATATTTGACAATAATAGTCCAGACTTCTTTAATGATAAAACATCCTCAGGATGTTCTCTAACACTGACAGACTTGTTTGATAGTAGCGGAGCAATAGCTGCACTTGAGGATGCAACTGAAACTTGTGCTGGTATAAGAGGACTAATATCAATGGTTAAGTCAACTTCACAGAGCAGAGGGCATTTCTGCACCAATTGATGCAAAGTTGTTGTCTTGAAGTTCAAAAGATAAGCTGCTTTTAATGTTCTTATCGAAGGAAATGACTTGCTGAAGCATGTAATAGCCGCTTCAAGATGCAGCCTTGGACACTTGGAAATATCTACCTCCTGTACCGATTCAAATGATAGCATCGGCAAACCCTGTGAAATTGGACATTGTTCTCTCTCAAGACGCCCAAAGTTCATTGTAAAAATTTTAACACTCTTTCTTAAGGTGGGGTCTATGCTATATGAAGAAGGAAGCAGAGACAAGAGAAGAATCGCTAAGGTTATCTGTGGACAACCTGAAAGGTTCACCTTCTGCACAAATTGGAAAGATTTAAGTCATACAATAATGAAGAATTTTTTTTTTTTTTTGATAGGTACAATAATGAAGAATGTGCAGGTGAAATGAAAATTGTGCATCTCAACCATAATTAAGGCAGGTGGAATTGGCTGCACATCAACTTAGTGACATAAAACTACAGATATTGGAAAGATAAATGACAGAAAGAACCTGAAAGGTTCAGTTTCTGCGAGGAAAAATTAAGTGATACAATTATGAACTACATGACAGAGACAAGTTTAACAATTGGAGTCAACGGTAGGTAAGATTGGCTATCTATGCAAACTCAACCACATGACTTCCTTCATGAATTTGATACACATAAATAAAGAATTCCTCCATTCTAGAGACACCCAAGGTTTTTTTTTGATAGGTAATGTAAAATATTATTAAAAAAGTAGCCAACCCGAGTCCATGGGGATGTATTGTGGGGGAGAGACCCCCAAGGTTGTTAAAATCAGAATCCTATGTATGATCGATGGGGGGATTCATAGATCAGATCAAGGATCATAAGATCCTACTTTACATAAAAAAATAAGTAATAATAATAATTTTTTTAAAAAAAGCAAATATATATATATATTAGCGATTATGGTATATGTTAAAGAATTATTAAAATCATTAAAGGACAAATGATAAATTCAATATGGTTCAGTTTCTATACTATACATCTCCAGTAACTAAAAAAATATAATTTTTTCAGCAAAATTTACCAAAAAATAAAAAAATAAAGAAACTGAATATGATAACACCCACCATGTTAAATTGTAACTCCCCACCAACCTAAAGAAAATGGAAAAGCTATCACAACCACTTTGACTTCCATCTACTTATAAATCTTCAATTTCTTAGTCAAACACCATGTTAAATTTTAACTCCCCACCAAACAAACTGCATATGATAACAATCCAATTCTAATCCAAATTTTAGTAGCATCTTGTACAGCAGGCGATTTTTTAAAATAATCTCAATTTGTCAAGAAAAAAAAAACGATCTGACTTTAAGAATATCATGCATCAAAAGAATAAAGTCTCACTTTCCTGTGTAAATAAAATATCTAAAATACCCCTTTAATACTTTTATCCAAACACCTCTTGATAATCTGTTGTACCCAAATTAAAGAATGATAACCAGAAGTGAAAAGGGTAAATTAAAATGACCTCACTTCCACCACTACCTTTTCTCAAGAAGTTGAGTTCAGAAGATAAAGTTTATCCATGTGTAACTGGCCTTATTTATCAGAAAATCACTCAAAGATTTATTTCTATTTTGTCCTACTAGCTTATATTTTTCAACCCAACCAACATAAGAAGCCAACCAAATCCCATAAAGCTCATTGCATAAGCTCAAAGAGCACTTATAGAGTTAGTATAGAGAATACCTTAGAATATTCTGTCAGCCGAACCCTGAGATTGTGCAAGTCACCATCTCCTAAGCCATTCATGGAATTTATGGGTGGAACACTCATTAGTTTAAAAATTGAGTCAACACTCTCCTTAGAAAGCTCAGAGAAATGGCAAGACCTCCTTTTCCCTGAATTATGAAACCAATCAACTTGTATCATTAATGAATTTGATGAAGAACATGAGTAAATATCTTCCAGTGCTTTAAGAAAAACATCCAGAAAATTGAGCATACCTGCAGCAAACCACAATGGCAAAAGGCTAACGCGGATCTTTTCAACAAGAACAATGAATGAGTATAAAGCAAGAATATCACAATTACTAAAATATTATAAAAATGCTAATTTCCAGACAAGAAATAGACAGATTCATCCTAACTTAATTCTGGTCATTCTGATTTCATAAATAAAAAAATAAAAATAAAAAGTATAATTCCAAAAGATGATTTAAGAAAATTAAAACCATTCTGAAATCACATGTATAAGACTAGCCAAGAAAATTTATAAGAGAGTTGATAAAAAAGCTCTTATAGTGAAGAGATGGATGATTAAAAAAATTAGAGTCATAATGAAATCACATATATAAGACTAGCCAAGAAAATTTATAAGAGAGCTGACAAAAAAGCTCTTATAGTGAAGAGGCAGATGTGAGATGACATGCTTTTTAATTTTAATTTCAATTAAAATATAGACAATACAGGGCAGACATAAAAGGTCACATGGATCTATCATAAAAGATTGTGATAGATCAAAACAGTAGCATATGTAATAATTTTCTATAAGTTGTATGTCAATAAAAAAAAAAAATTCCAATTTCATGGTTTTAATATGTGGTTTTTAACTAATTTATCTTCCCTTTTTAAATCTTTAACATATGTATGATCACCCCATCATATCAACTGATATCAATCTGTACTGTTAACTATCGGAACCTAGGAGCAGGTTTGATAGAGATTATCTTATTTCCCGGCACTATTATGCAGGGCAGATCAAACAAAGAATTGTCCAAGTTCTAACATTAAGCTACCATCAAAGTGGAAATTTCAGAGCACCATTCGAAGGGTCCTATTTTATAATGATAAAATAGGTCATCATTTGTTATTATGATTAGACCACTTTCATTCCACCATCTACCAAAAACTAAGGTAACAAACTAGACAGTATGTCAAATTTGTCACACTTTGCATGTGGAGAATCTTTTCCAATCTCATATATAGCTCCATCATTTATTGAATTTAACCTATAAATTACAAAATGGTATAGAAGGATTTGACCTGAGTTTAGTTAAATAAAAAAATTCTCTTTCACTCTAATCTTGTACTTATCTCCTAAAAGAGAGGGAACTTTCACTAGAAAAGTCTAATTGTCCTCAAGTTAAACATTAAAGCATCAAAGCTTACTTGTCTAAAGATGCCGTGACAATCCTTGCTAGTTAAGATGAAGTTTTCCAATTGTTTGGCATTAGCATCAACCCAAACTAAAAGTGCATCCGAAAGATGCATTTCACTGTAAACGATCAGAGAGATTTCAGAATTCCCAAATAGATTATATAACATTGAATTAAGCTATTTGAGAGAATAACTGATCCACCTGTCAACTGTCAAATAGGGGTGCTCTATGCAAGATAATAACAAATGGTATGGAACATCTCCAAAAAGTTTGCTAGACATGGCCCACATCTGCCCAAAACAACACACCATCATAAGCTTCCATTAAACAGAAAGAGGTTCCAACAATGTAAAAACAAATTACTTGCACAAAGTAAAATCAAATTATCACAACTTTTTGAATTGCCATCCAGAAACCAAGCAATGCTTAAGCCAAACATACAACAGAAGGAAGAGTGCTCAAGTGAATAATTACTTATACGTATTTATCAAAAAAATAATAATAATAATCACTTATAAGTATTTACTTGACCCTGACTGCTTATTTGGTATACATAGCCAACAAGGGAGCTTCGCAGACTGGCAGATTTGACTAATGTGGATTTTCTTTGGCACTCTAACAAGAGACTATGTCTCTTCTCAAACTGAAGCAAACTCCATCAGAATTTTGATTACATCTACCTTGGTTCATGATATTTTTCTTTCCTTCATCATTCAGCTATATCTGTCTAAAACCATCTTCACTGTAAAATCCTCGATAACAACTTCCTTTCTCTTTGACCCGACCCATATACTTTTAGGCTTTCCTCCAGTCCTTCTAGCCTTCCTTGTCTCATTCCTCACCATCGTCAATGAAACCCTCCTTTTTTGGGCTTTGCATGAATGATCAGAACTAAACACAGGACAGCTATCCATGGTGTTATATTTAGGTTAATCAGTTTCCTCTGTGGGTGTATAGCTTCAATTGTGCAGCATGCTGCACAATCAGCTAGAAATAACCCAGTAAGAACTGAGTCAACTTACTCTTTCACCTACACTTCCATATTTATATTCTGTGTAAATTAAAGTTAAGAAAAAAGGAGAATTAAATCAAACAAACAAGATCATCAATATCATAGCATGAAAATCCACACAAGATATTGCTTGCTGAAAGGCATTATACAAATACCAGAAAGCACTAGCTAGATGGAGGACAGTGGGTTTCAGAGCGTCTGTTACTCAGTACCAAACTTGTGCAAACTAAATGTTTAAGTAGGATTCTTTTATAATAAAAGATTATGAGGAAATAAGTGCTTAAAAGATTTATAAAAAAATATCAAAAACAAACATAACCAAACCAAATACAAGAAGTAAATGAAATGCTATACAACATGTGCATTAGACCAAAAAGAAACATAGAAAGTCAAGTACAATTTGAGCGTATAATATACTCTACCATGAATAATTACTGAACAAACCATCTAATCATGCAGAAATTTCTAACAAAGAAACAATCTGAGTATATATGGTGGATGCTTAAAGGTTAAAGCTAGAGAATGGTTTACACTTACAAAGTTCCTTGCAAGAAAGCTTGCACATAATTCTGGAAGAAAATCATTTGCTGCAATGAATTCCAAATCCATCTATTAGAGTGAAAACCATGATGTTAACTTCAAAAATTAAAAGATGAGAGGCATGATTTTACATGCTTTATCTTTTTTAACAGTATAAAAACCAGAGAGATCCTCACCACACTCTAAACCAAATTTCCAAATATGAATCAAATCATCCAATTGTAATTGCAGTGACACAGACCCCTCAGAAGAAGATACCTCAGAAAACCAAGTTTTACACTTCAAGAGAAGCATCTCCACCCCAAAATAAAGTGCACCCTGGAAGATTAGCACAAGAATTTTAAAAGAGGAATATATAATTAAGTTTGATTTGAGAAAGTCATACATAGCTTTCTTGGTTTCAAACTTTAAGAACACAGCTTGTAGTTTTTAGCTAATACATGGCAAAGGAAAATGATCCCATACATCACTTTGAGCATTTTCAGTTAGGGTTACAATAACTAATCTCCAATCAATGAGAAATGAGGCGTGCTACATGTAAATGTTAATGCTACCTCTTAGTATTGGTTACGCAATCAGAGCATATTTTCAAGGATGAGAATTGGCTAAGTGAAATGTTATTTGAAACAGGATCACTATGGTATGAACATTAGAAACATGAAGGTGACATGCTGCTTATCATTGGAAAGTGGTACAATATAGACAGGCTTATATGTGTTGCTCAACTAAAATTTAGAGAGTGTAGGAGTAATCCAATATAATGGAAGATACATTGAACAATATCTTTAAAAGCAAAATCATGTTTTTCCTTCTTTTGAGAATCAAATTTAATAAAGAACCAACGCAAAAAAGGTTTACTTTCCATATTAATCCTATATATTACATATTGCCTGATCCATATTGCAGATCATCATTAGGGTACTAGCAACAATAGTAGTACCTGTAAGGGTGAAATAGTAGAAATATCAAAACCATGTAAATGATTACCTCAAAAAGAGGAATGAAATTATTCGGTGTAATATGTAATGGGCAGCCATATATGCACTTCAGAACATCCACAAATGTTTCCAGGCTCCACTGAATTGATATGCAATCCAAGCGTGATTCACTGGAGAAGATTTAGGTGATGAGAAAGAATAAATACATTCAGTTCAAGAGTTTCGAGATTAAAGATACACGCTGATCACAAGGGGACAACAAATAACATTTATCTCAACCAAGCCCAGTAAAACCAAAAAACAGAACCAATCTCCCTTTCCATTACTGTGACACATCTCTTATTGCATCTTATGCTCCATTCAGTTGTCCAAAAAAAAACATATAAATAGTGGAAATCATAATTTCTTGAATTTTAAATTTTTTTTTTTTGACAAGTAATAAATTTTATTCAAAGAGAAGATTATTCTAATGAAGCATGGACACTTCATTTGGGGTTCCATAACCTCGTCAGACACTGGACACGCATAGGAAACGCATGCGTGTCCAAGCCATATCTTTTCAGACACGGAAACAAAAGGAATCGAATACCCTTTCACAAAACAAATAGAGCATTCATGCTCTAATAGTAAAATGCATTTGAGAATTAATAAATACTCTTATTCTTGGTTTGTATTCTAATTTCTAATCATCCTTTAATAGTCATGAATTCATTTTATTATCCATTATTACTTTTAAATTGATATATATATTTAACATTATATGAAAAATAAATGCTTAACACTATATAGAAAATATAAATATAAATATATTTAATAATTATTTAATTTATGTTCACAATGATGAACACAAAAAAATCTTAAATATTACTTTCATGTTCACGTTGATGAACCAAACTCTGCACTCAACAGAATTAACTACAACGAGTCGTTTGAAAACTGTATTTTCCATTCTATACTCAATTTTCTCGGCAACCAAACAAAGCCTTAGCCAGTAATACATTAATAGAATAAATAATCAGTCTAAACCAAATTACCAAGCCTATTAATAGTAATAACCGGTAAAAAAAAATTCAAAGCTATTACCTAAAGCTGCCACGGAGGAGGCCTCGAAAATACGAAGATTGTTCAATGAGCCTGTGATTACACATAGAAGGAATCAAACACACTGTAATCAGCAACTATAATTTAATTCTTGAAAAGGAAAATAGACTATTTCTTTTTTCTTTTTTTTATAAATTTTCTCTCACTTTCCCGAGAACCAAACAGTAGAGAAGAGAAGAGACTGGCCTATTCCGATTAGCCTGAATTTGGAGTGTTTGGGAACTGAGGATCGTGCGCAAGTCCCAGCTTAGGATATCTGTGGTTGAAATGAGAATTTCTTTTTTGTGTTTGGACTCTGACTCTGCTTCTGCTTCGATCGGGTTGGGGTTTGTGCAAGTGAGGATAACGAAGTCATCGTCGGAGCTTGATTCCATGGAGGAGAACTAGTATTACAATTCCATGACATAAACACTGGAATTGGAATTGGAATTGGAATTACAGGTTCAGAGATTTGCGCAGTGAGGTTGGTTTGGTTTTCTTGGTTAAGGAAAATTTTAGAGAGACGTTGTGTAGAGAAGGTTTGGTCCTGTTCATGTAGTGTGGTACTCGCAAATTTCCATTTTTCTTCTTCTTTAAACCCAACGTTGCTTTCATCTCGATCCAACGACATCATATCTACACTTAACCCGTTACTTATATCTCGGCCAAACGACATCAGATTTAGCGTCGTTTTCATTAGTCTTTTTATTTTTTATTTAATATATATATATATAATTATTCCTTTAAAATGTGAAATAAATAAACAAAACAAAAACTAATCGAAAGAACTTTGTATTAAGAAGGAAGACGTGAACTTAGAGGAGTTTGCTTAATGGTTTCTAAAATCCCATAATATCCATGAGATCTTGAGTTCAAAACTTCTTGTCTCCATTTTAAAGTTACCCGAAGGTAGATAGATCCAGATACTCTTATTTGTATAAAAATAAAAAATAATAAAAACGTTTAAATTGTCAATTTTGTCACTATGGTATCAATTTATATTTGTTTATTTAAAATTATCAAAAGAGTTTTAACTTTTATCTTTAACTCAAGATAATAATAATAAAATGACTATAATTATCAATTTATATGATTTCCCACTTAATTGTGATATCATCTACGGGAATGATAACTATTCCCCTTCTCCCTACTTTTTTTTTTCGAATATTATTTGAGAGGTGGATCATGTAATTTCATTAATCAGCAAAAGCAGAAAACAGCCATTACAATGATTTAGTTTGAATAATATCAGCAATACAAATAGGTGTCTCTTCCATACATACAAATTCAGGACCCAAAAGTTGAGCTCTTCATGCCAAATTGTGAGCTGCTTTATTCCCTTCTCGATGAACATGCCCCAAAGACCAGCTACTCAACTCCCTAGCAGACATTTTTGCATCTTCAATAATAGTGCCCAGTAGAGAAAAATCTTCTGATGGGTCTTGGAGTGCTTTGACAATTTGGAGCTAATCACCTTCTATAATCGCATTGAAACTCGTTTCAGCTGCAAGTTTTATACCTCTTATGAACGTCAAAGCTTCGATTGTCTCTGCCATCATGAACATCATTGACAACCTCAGATAAAGCAGCCAAAACCAAACCGTTGCTGTCCCTAAAATCCACATTCATCCCACCCTCTGTTGAGTCCTTGAATAGAGCTGCATTAATATTCGCTTTGTACCATCTCATGGGAGGTACACCCCAGTAGTTTTGTCTATTTATCTGCCTTGACGTTGTCCGGTTGTTGTGTTTCTTGCAAGTTGATAGTTGGATGCCCACTATGCTATGCAGTGGAATTTTATCAGGCTCATTAGCCCATATGTTTTGTTCCAACAAAACCATATAAGCCCAGGTGACGATCATAAACAATTCACAGTCACCCCTTCTCCCTACTTAATTTTTAAAACATGCAAACAAGATAAATGAGTAACTTAGGTTACCTCTGACACCACCAAGCCAGTCCGCGAGTATTACCAGGCTTGTTAGCCCATGTTTTGTTCCAACAAAACCATAGCCCAGGTGACAATAAAAACAATTCAAGGTCACCTCATCTCCCTACTTAATTTTAAAAACACGCAAACAAGATAAATGAGTAACTAAGGTTACCTCTGACACCATCAAGCCAGTCCACGAGTACTACCAAGCTCCTTAGCCCATGTTTTGTTCCAACAAAACCATATAGCCCAGGTGACGATCATAAACAATTCATGATCACCCCTTCTCTCTACTTAGTTTTTAAACCTTGCAAACAAGAGAAATGAGTAACTAAGGTTACCTTTGATACCACCAAGCCAGTCTGCGAATAGGCTTAGGAAGTAGAAGAGAGTGGTGGGGATAGGACAGGGGTATTGATCCGAAGTAGTAATTATCTCATGTATAAATATCCATTCAAAGGTCATTCACAGACTGATTTTTATTGGCAATAACTTCGCCATCAGCTTCTTCTCTTTAGGGATTTGGAAAAATACCCAAAGATGGGGGAGAGAGAGAGAGAGAGATCCAATAATCGGTTTTTCTTTTTGTCAAAATATATGAACTGCTCAAGAAAATCAAGTTAGACGCTGTATAATATGTAAATATTTACAACCAAATACATTTCTGAATTCTTTCACAGGAATTAATTTCAATACAAAGGCCAACTAGAAATCAAATATATTCCGAAAATGGATCCAAATATTTTTAAGATTGTGTTTTTGGTCTTTAGGCTTACTCAATCACTGATTCACAGGTGATGCATTCCATAGATAAACTGACAGGATGTTCAATCAAAAGATGATATAATAATCCAAAAATATATATAAAATGATGAGCTTTATGAAGAAAAAAATAGGGAAAAATAAAATGTTGACAGCATGCAAGTTTCTGTTTACCCCACTTACCCAAAAAAAAAAACAAAAGCAAGCTCCATATGGCCAGGGGTTTTTTTTTTTTTTTTTGGGGGGGGGATTGATATATACACTGACCCCAAAAAGTATAAACTAAAAAGATTGCAACATATAGGATCTTTAGAGGTAATCTTGGATTGAAAATGTGGTATTTCTCAAGGCAACTCAGGCTATCTCATGAGTCATGAAGCCATGTATCAAATCCTCAGCTACAACTTTCTATACCATAAAGGACAGGCTTTTACCATTCTCAACTAAATTTACATTTTAGGCTACATATTAGATACAACAGGGGAGGAGAGGTCTAAATTAAGAACTAACCTAATTAGAGAGCTTCTCTTCCCAAAAGTAGTGCTTTCTCTAAAACAATTCAAACTCCAGGTGCTCTCCTGTAGCTTTACACTCCAAATACTTATTTGATGTTTCCTGGGAAGTCGGGGTTGCAAATCCAAAATCACAAAGGTCAGGTAGCTCTGGTGGAGTGGTGCAACGTATCAATGCCCAATTCAGGCCTTCAAAGAAGGGGTGCTGCTTAATCTCAGCAGCCCCTTTCATGGATCCTAACCGATTCTCTGGCTCCTTTACCAACAACCCTCTGATGAGATCTCTTGCCTGGAAACTGACAAGTGGGCTGTCAGGGAATTTGAGACTCTGCAACACTACATTAGCTAAAGTTTCTTCATTGTGACCACCTTTAAATGGTGTTCTACCATATAGAAGCTCATAAAGAAAGACACCAAACGTCCACCAATCAACTGCAGCTCCGTGACCCTCTCCTTTAATGATCTCAGGAGCCAGATATTCATGGGTACCAACAAAGGAATTGGATCGTGCATCGGTGGGCTCAGCCACAAGCTGTGGCAACGATCTGACCTTGACTGCAGGGTCAACTTTTAACTTCCTTGTTTTTGCAGCAGCAGGTAAAAACCTAGGGCTGAAGCAGGGGACTTGACAGGATGGTTCAATGCAGAAAGGTTCAGCGCATCTAGAATCTGTACATGGGCCGGATATCCTTACAGGATCTGCAGTGGATGAAGATGAAGATGATTTCAAGAGAGTTGGACTCACAGTACATCTGAGTGAGAGGTCAAAGTCTGTGAGCATAATGTGACCATCTTCCCTAACAAGAATGTTCTCTGGTTTTAAATCCCGGTACACAACTCCAAGCATGTGCAAGTACTCCAAAGCAAGGAGTACTTCAGCAACATAAAACCTGCACACGCACAAAAACTTTAAATTAGTTTTAACATACTAGTGGCCTAATTTTACTAAGATTAGATAAGTTCCAGCACCAATCTGAATGTTCATAAAAAAGAGTACAGAAAGACTTGAGAATGTAGGCTCAGAGGACATAAAACACACATTCAACAGGCATTCAGGTGCCCAATTTGATTTACATCCAAATGCTGGAGCTCTTCAAAGCTCCCGTTCACAACACGAACTGATGTTAAGGATGAGGAACAGAAGTTTGGATCTAACACAAACTAAAGAGTTACTTAGTAGTTAATGACCCATAGGTCATTTGCACCACTTCCTGGTGTTTCCAACATACCCCACTTAATTTGTTCAAAAATACAAAAGAGTTAATAAGATTTAGAGCTTTTTAAAGTCAAGGCACCGTTGAGACAATTTGTGAATATCTTTGGTAATGATGGCAATTCAGCGAAATTGATAAGAAAAAGATGCTTACTGCAGTTTGTGGTGACAGTACTGGCAAAATTGGTACCATCAGTTTTTTTTACATAATTAAGATGGAAAAGGCAAAATGGAGTGGTTTCATAGATGGACCAGAAGGTACCAAGTCAATACACAAGCAGGTGCTGTTGGTAGCTGAAAGCAGCAGCAGTGGTGTTGCTTGCTGAAGATGGAAGCAGAAACAAGTCAGCAAGATGCAACAAGGGCGACGGGCTGCCAGATGAAGGTGGAGGTATGACATATTTGCCTTTTTAATTTTTATCTAAATTAGCTTAGCTTAGTTTCAATTCAAACTAAATTATTTCATAATGGATTACGATGTAGTACACAAATGTATCTATGCTGGGTTGACTTTAGAAATGTATATATAGAGAAGTGCACAAGAAGCAGCAAGTACAAGTCATTCAGTAGGTGTCAGTCAGCCCAACTAGTAAAGTTTTTGTTGTCAAACAAATATAAGATCAAACCCAACTGAGAAAGAAGGTTATCTCCTGTTGTGTAGCCCACAGGCCTAATGGCACTCCAGTGGAAAACAAGCAAACAAACAAAAACAAGAAGCCATTCAAAGAGTATCTCTTTGTAAATACTTGATCATATTGAATCAACAAATATGCATGGAACAACCACATGATAATTGAAAATGAATTATTATATAGATCAATTAGAGTGAACTAGACGACTAGCACGACTGTTTGCTTATTAACTTCAGATAACCTCAAAATTAAATATACGAAGACTTTCTAATGTTAGAGAATCCACACCGGTGCAATTTATGTACCAAACTAGTTCACATCTCATATATAGCTAAAGTGATGTAAAATAGCACTAAAACCTTCACACGAACAAAGAACAAGAAATATAAAAGCCTACGTACTACTTTCAACTTCCAAAAGGCATGATCCAACACTAACATGGTAAAAAAAATCCAATAAATTCATACATCAATTAGAGTCTTATGCATACTTTATTCAAATATGTTAGGTTTAATATTGTTTCTAGGTTTTATCTCTGGTTTTGTATTTTGTGCTTGATTGTGCATAATGTTAGGTAAATAAGGGCAAAATGTGATATAAATGGACCACCATTCAAGTATTTTACCTAGCTGCTGCTTCAGGAAAACACCTGTCAAGCTGCTTCTGCCGTAGGACATGAAGATCTCCACCTGGACAATACTCCATAACTAAGCATGATAAATTATCTGCTGCGAATTGGGTATATAGTGTTGGGAGAAATGGATGATCCAGCATTCTCAATATTTCTCTTTCAGTTTGAGCCCTTGGCATCTTATTCCTTCTAGCCAAAAATTCATTATCCATGACCTTTATAGCAAATAGGCATTTTGTACCAATCAGCTCAGCAAGATATACAGTTCCAATGTCACCACAACCAAGCTTCTTTAAAAGATTGAAGTGACTCAAACCCAGGACTCCCTGCTGCATTCGTGCATGACGGATGGCTTCCCACCTCACATCCTTTGACATGTGAGGCCTGTTACCACAACTAGACCCACTCACATTGCTCTCATCACTGATACTCGTGCTACTACTATACTCACCTTGACTACTTTTTGAACTTTGGGAAAATTCCCCCTTCTCTTTTGATTTTGTGTTCTTTTTTGCTTTGATAACGACAGCTCTGCTTTTACTACTGCTGTTTGAGGCAATGCCTGGCTTGCTTGCTCCAGAGTGCACATTATTTGGGCTTACTTCAATGGTTGGACCGGCTGAGTGGGACATTAGAGGATCTTGTTTGAACTCGTTACCTTCATTCTTCAAAGTACAGTGGCATCTCTCACAAACCAGTTGACCTTTACTAGCATCCAAGTCATTATTAACTTTGTCATATGCAGTAGAAGTGCAGGCAGCAGAGCTTGGATTCTGCTTTAGTTTCTTCTTGACAGAAGTCTTGTTCCTAACAACTGATTTGACAGAGCGGGGGGTATTCCTGGATAACTTGCTCGCCCTACCACCAACTGAACTAGAAGAAGGTACGGCTTGCATCCTGCCTTTCCGCCCAGGCTTAGGTGCCGCTGCTTTATTTGCTAACTTCATTGAGGCAGGAACTTTTTCAACCAGCTCTGATATGTTGCCAGCAGTACTAGAAGAAGATGGAGAAGGTGCAGATGCATGCTTCTCTTTCTGTGCAAGCTCTACCTTTGGTGTATGATCCCCAACTATCCTTGACGTAGAAACAATCTCATTTTGTATATTACCAGCATTATTTTGTGTTTTCGCAGCAGTAAATCGAGGAGAGGAATGAGAACTTTGACTTGGTGACTTCATGTTGGGCATTTGACAGTGCTCAGGCATCTTCCCAAAAGAATTTGATTTGCTTTCTTCTGGCACCAGTGATATTTTGACCATACTCCGTTTACCTTCAGCTAAGGACAGGCCAGATTCACTAGCTTCAACCACAACTGCATTGTACAATGTCTTTATCCTTCCAGCTTCTGAGACTCCTGGAGAACCAGTTGACTTCGATAACCGTTTCATAGCAGCCATTTCTGATGCCTTGGAAATGCATAGCTCCCTTAATGCCTGTTTCAGCGATACAGGTTCTGAATTCCCAAATCTCGGTGAATTAGACATAC
Source organism: Quercus gilva (assembly GCA_023621385.1). Classification (NCBI taxonomy): domain Eukaryota; kingdom Viridiplantae; phylum Streptophyta; class Magnoliopsida; order Fagales; family Fagaceae; genus Quercus; species Quercus gilva. The sequence continues at coordinate 37,308,421 of CM042479.1, read as the reverse complement.
CGACTGTAATTGGCCTTTTCAAGGCACTTTTGTTTAAAGGGCTTGTTCCATCTTGTGAAAGACGCAAGTCCTTGGACAAAGGTTTAAGACTAATTGCCTCAAAAAGTTTATTAATATCACCTTCTATGGAATCCTTATGTGCAAGTCTGAGCATAGGAAATTTCCGATCTTTGTCATTATATGACCTAGAATGTTGACCACCTAGATTCAGCTCCTCACTTGCTTCAACAATTTCACAAGTACCAGAAAACGAACCCATTACAGGGTTACTCTACTAAAGCTACTCGAATGTAATGCCAAAAACAGTAAGATGGAATTCAGTCCTGCAACATTTATCCTTAAAGGTCTCTAAAGAAGCACTTCAGACAGGAAATTCACGGAAAAAAGAACAGAACATGTAATTTAGACTGTTTGTAGATCAGAGAAGTTCACAAGTTGTATAGTTTTTACACTTCTTGCACTGGCTCCATATTATGACATATAAACCCTGAAATGACAACCAAAGTTTGGATAACATCAGCTGACCAAAAGTCAATCAGATAAATTGAAATAAAAGGCAAGGGTACATTTTGTTCATATCTACAACAGAAATTGCAATCACTGGTGGCATAAACCACTAATCAACAATAATATGCCTTTAATGAGATCTTTTTAAGTAGTTGGTTCTAGATTTGGAAGCACAACACTGCAGCACTACAATATCCAATCAATTATCTGATGACACATGAAAGTCACCTCACCTCATAAAAATTACAGTAACCTTAACATAATAAATTATTTTAGGCACTTTAATCTAACTTTGTCTTTTACCAAAAATGTTAGACAAAAATTCAACTTTGGCATTACAGATCAAGAATATACTAATTACAATGTTTAGTCTGCCCTGTTCACGATTTAAACGTCAATACGTCGTAGAGCTAGCTCCGAAAAAAATCACAAATCTGAATACAATTTGCCAAGCAAAAAACCCAGTTGTAGACCCATTTAAACTAAGAACTGTTTTACATTTTTATATACTCAGATATTCAATTATTTGTCCAAATAAATGGATCAGAAAAAAAAAACCTAGTAGTAATTTTGAATGTGCCAAGCTAAAAAAAACCCAGTTGTAGACCCATTTGTAGCAAAAACAGCTTTACATTTTCATATACTTAGATATTGATTTACTTGTTCAAACTAATGGATCAGAAACAAAGTGCGGCAAAACCCAGTTGTAATTTGCAATTTCTGGCAGTCAAGCTTAAACACATCACTGATTTAACAAACTAAAGCAAATCAAAATGAACCCAAAAAAACAAATCATCAATACTACTTCAACCAAATCATGAAAACAAAAACACTAAACTAAACATAAATGGAAATAAAGAAAAACCCAGCTGAGTAAAGTTTGAAGGAACCAAAATCTGAAACATAAACATATATTTACAATATATACGTGTCTAAAAAGTGAAATGAGGATCGGAGAGAGAGGGAAAAGTACCTGAAACAAGAGGTGGGTTGGTGTTGTTTTTTTACACATTGAGTGAGATACTGTCATAAAAGCTGAGGAATGAGGAAGGAATCGAAGTTTAGGCTATGGAAAACCCTAGAGGTGGTGGTGGGTGTGGTGTTGGTGGGGTTTGAAGAAGCGGTAGGAGAGAGAGAGAGATGAGAGGAGAGAGAAAGCAAGTACTATTTGGCACAGTGTGTTTTTCTTTTCTTTCCCATACTGGCTCTGATTATTTTGAAGATTAAAGGGACCCACGTTTATGCTGTCGGGAGAGAATCGAGGAAGAGGGAAATACAAAAAAAATTTATAGAACGGAAAAAACCAAACACGAAAACAAATAGGTACATTGTACACATGTCTCTATCCTTATTTTTGAATCCATAATAATCCATGATCTAGATAATTATTTTTTTCTGAAAATAGAAAGGCAAAGAATATACTGTAATTAGTAAGATATTAAAAATATTTTTTTATTTAAAAATTTATGCATCCGTTTAGAAAATTATATAATAAATTTTTTTTCAATGGATTATAAAGTGAATTGTATTTAGAAAAAATGAAAATTTAAAATGTTAAAACTAACCAAATAAAGTATTAAAAAAATAAATAAATTGAAACGAACGTATAAAACATACACACAAGATATCATTAAAAAAATAAAAACATACGCATAGAATAAACTTATTGTAGATCTAGTAACATCTATTTATTCTTTAGAAGTCGTATAAATCAATTTATTAGATATCATTGGATTTGTGGATTACATAATTATTGTAAAATTTAATTGCTTTCCTTAAACTCTCCCTAGTCCCTCCCTTAAGAAATCATACAAAAATGTTTAGGTTAATGTTTGTTAAAATCGAGATCCTAGGTGAAATCAATGAGAGGATACTTGTCATTAAAAAAAAATTGTTGGGGGGATATTCTAGATCTAATTGAGAATTGTAAGGTTATACTTTTCGTAAAAATAAATAAAAATAAAAGAAAAATCATCGTAATAAAGCAATGTAGTCAAGAATCATCACCATATATATAGTAAATCTTCTTTAAAGGGAAGTTAAGAATGATAACCCAAATAAATCAAAACAAATTTAAATAGATAAATCATAAAAGTACTTATCTTAAAAATATAAATAAGTTTTTAACTATAAAACACTATAGCAATACCATCAACATGAGTTTAATTTTTTTTTTTTGAAAATCCAAACCCTGAGGCCAAGTTTTATTCAATGCAGAAAAATTACAACAAATTTCTAGTAAGAAGAGGAGCTATATCATCAGGGGTAAATTCAATCTAAATCTGTAGCTCATTGCCTAACTTCGAACATGAGATTAAAATTTTAAAACATGGATTCAATTAAATATAAATATAAGTTAATTAATCATTAAATTGTATTGCTTCCTTATGTGTTTTTTATATACCATATGGATAGAGGGAAGAGAATAAAGTTTTTGGTTGTCTTAGTGAATTATTCAAAGTATGATGACCATAAGAATTATTATAAATTATAATATACATTGTAGCATTTTAATATTAGATGGTTAATTTTAGTATTTTAAAGAATAATAAGTACGTAAATCTAATATAAAGATATGAGATTTAATGTGGTAAATGAGGAGTAAGTATTATCAAATTTGGAAACCCACATTGTTAAGAAGAGAGACTCATTCTTTATATCTAAGTGTGGTGATTTATTAGGCTTAAATGTATTGGAGGAAAAATTGGGTCAGATACGCACGTCAGGGAAAGGTGAGGGGAAGGTGAAGGGAGAAGGTCTGCGCACTAGTCTTGGGCTTTGCCAACCAAGATGGCTTGCATCTTCTTAATGAGAGCAAGAGTTATTTATTTATAAATGTGGTGATTTATTAGGCTTAAATGTATTAATGGAAAATAAAGGGAGGAGGGCTGTTGCACTGCTCTTGGGCCAACCGGGAGGACTTTCAGTTCTTAAAGAGAGCGAGAGTTGTGCCTCAGTCTAACTGTGTCGAGATCTTCATTTACATTTTTATATTTTAGAGACAAGGACTTTTATTTTAGAGAGAGCATGGATCTATTGCAAAAGGTCTTACAAAATTATAAATATGTCAAATTTTATGAAGGGGTCGTCCTTGGCTCCCTGCCAATCCATCCTACCACAATCCTATTAATTAAATATCCTAATGTGATATAAATCGTACGATCTTAAACATTTCATATCCAAAATTTAGCAACCTGTTAAAGTTAGACCATTCCATTGCAAACAATCTTCTTTCTTTTTTCTATTATTATCTAACTTACTCAATGACATATATACAATTGAATGTTCCATTCTCAAATTTAAAATTTCCCTTTAGGTTCTCATTTTGTTGCGAGATTGTATAGAACATAATGGACATTTTCACATATCTTCATTTATTTTATCATGTTATCAACGTACAATTACATTTTTTTATTTAAATCAAAACAACTTATATAAATGTATAAAATTTGAAGTACTAGTATATTTTATAGTTGGCAATTAATTATTTAATATATGATCTAAACAATAATTCATAGCAATGTTTTTTTTTAAGGTACGGTAGGATTTTCATATGCTTCGCTTATTAATTACTACCAAATTAAAATATACACTTTTTTTTTCAAAAATTAAGATATATACTAATTGGTTCTTCTTCTTTTTTTATGTATAAGTGGAATTATATACTAATTGGTTCTTCTTCTTTTTTTTATGTATAAGTGGAATTCCAATTATATCCATTGTTTGAAAGAAAATATATTTTACTAATGGAATAAAGTGAAACTCACATATTCATGAATCTTGAAGTAAAACCAAAGACCCAAAAATAAATAAATCTGCATTACTCTCGAAACCCACCCACTGCAATGATTATTATTTATTTATTTGTTTTTTTTGAGGAAGCACTGCAATGATTATGAAATACGGAATACCCAAACTCTTTTACTATGAATTAAATGGTTTTCATTATTATGGGTTTCAGTTAGTTCACCTAGTAAAATTTTTTATGGTTGTATAAGAAATCTGAGGTTCAATATCCTCCTACACAAAAAATTGATTAGTGTCTTGGTCTAATAATAAAGAGCTATCATCAGAAGCGAACGCCATAGATTAAAAATCTCTAAAAAAAAAACATTCCAATTGCTCCGCCAACCACATAATGATACACCAAACATCACATTATGCCAACCGTATGATTCATTTCTGGCCACCTAAATCGTTAATCATGGCCAAGTCAAATTTCATCTTTCATTGATCACAAATCACTAAATTACGGATTTAACCATTAAAAGGGTTAACTTATAATGCCAAAAAAAAAAAAGGTTAATTTATAAGAGTAGATTTACAATGGACTTTAACAAAAAAATTAGTCAACAATATATTTTATTTTTCACAAGTACTTTTTTTAACTAATTGTATTAACTTTTAACACATTATATTACAATTTTGTGAGTTCTAATTAAGTCAATTGGTAAAACATCTTATTATTGAATAAGGAATCTTAGTTCCAATCTTATCTACACTAAAAAAAAAATCATTAACGTTTTGATTTGATGATAGGGGCTAATAATTATAAAGCAAAACCATCAATTGCAAATGATAAAGTTTTTCTCTAAATTATTCACATGTATTATTTTAAATAAGTCACATAATTCATAAAAAGCCATATAATTAAAAATACACAATAATTTTTTTTTTAAATGCAGCACAAAATTTATCCAAAAAAAAAGTAGCACAAAATGTCAATTACATGCTAATACAATTTTTTTTTTTTTGGTATTAAAAAAAAAAAAAAGGTAATACAGCCTATTATTACCTAAGAAACGCGCTATGAATGAGCTCTGCCTGGTTCCTACCACACACCTATAAATTAGCTCTATTATTCAAAGGACCCCACATCAGTAATATTCATACTTTTGATATTATTACAGAATTAACTGCCAAGAGGCAATAATTGCTGTTGCTGTTTTTTTTTTTTTTTTTTTTTTTTTTTTTTTTTTTTTTTTTTTTTTTTTTTTTTTTGGTGTGGAAAATGGAAATAATTGTTGTTATTGAACACAATATCAACGTGAGTAGGATATTGTGTACTGCATAACTTTGGAAACACAAATTTTCTGACCATTTTTGGCTTGTTCTTAATGACATGTCCCCAGTAAAGCAGTGCACCTTATAAAATATCTATACAGATTCAAAATCAAATTTTGATAAAGATGAGTGATATATCATAATATTTTTACAATAAATTTAAAGTGACATATTGTTATTAGTTGTTATTGTTGGACCAAAAATGTAATCTCAATATTAGGTTCAAATTTGAACTAATAACAACTGTCTACTTGTGATTTATTGTAAAAATATTGTAGACATAACATTTCTCTTTGATAAACTATTGAAAAATCAAATTTAATATGGATCCAATGTAAACTCAGTATTAACTTGTAGGGTCCAAATTTGGTAGGCTAAGCCTACGCTTTGCAGATTGTGAGCCCAATGAACCCCGAACAATAAATTTATAGAGAATGGGTGAAATAGCTAGACTGGTTATGGATTTAGCAACGATTCATTTATGCAAGTCAGGATAAAATAATGTTCAAACTATTATCGAGTAGATCTCCCTTAAATCCGAAGAGGCTTAGTATGTATAGACAAAATGAATACAATTTTTCTCCCCTCCATTTTCAGAGATCTATTCCCTTTATATATCCTCCTTCTTCCTTGTCTTCACCGTACACTTGTTCTTCATCCAAGCATTCACTTGAGTACATGTCACATTAGACGTTTGTTTTAGTCTGCCATGAGTGGTAGTAGCTGAGGTTGAACTGTTTAGATGTCTTCTCCACATAAATGCGGCCAGGAAAGTTGCTGCAGTGCATTAAATGCGGTGGTAGCAGCTTTTCCTTTAAGATATTTTTATGTTCTTCTCATCCCTAGGCATGCCCAGAGTTCGCTCTTTACCGTGGAATCAGTTGGGAAGGTCGCTCAGGCCTTCAGTATATTTGCTTGATCAAGTTTTCTAATGATCCGATGAGGGAGACCTCTTTGGACCAACAGGATTGTCTTCGGACGTATCTCATCATTCCTTTTCAAGTACATTTCCACCAAACGGACTCAGCCCTGATCCCTTTTACCTCTTCGAACAAACAGTGATATTCAAATTGGGCTCCAGGCCCAATACGTAGCGTTGGGCTTTCACCCCACATAACTCATACACCAAGTCTACAATCTTATTTTTTTAAAAAATTACAAGTCTACAATATCTTATAAGATTAAATATTCAGTCAAAAAAAAAAAGATTAAATATTTATTCAATCCCACTGCAACTTTTTGTTTTACCTTTTTAAACCATCTTCAAGATCTAAACCACTCCTATTTTAATGGCTAATTTAGACGATTCTCCCATTAATTATTATTTAATATAAGGTTAAGCCACCGAGAGCATCAGGTTACTTACTAAACAATAATTTATACGAATATAAATGCCAAAAAAATAAATATTATTCTAACTACAATTTTTTGTGAAGCAGTTGTTAATCTTGATGAGCTTAGATTAAACTTTTAAATAGATTGCTCGAGAATCCTATGCAAATGCATATAAAATGTTGACTAAGCTCTACCTTCTTCCTTAACTACTAATGTTTATATTATCCCAAAAGAAAATGTTTTTTTTTTTTTTTGCGTATCTTATATTTGGGGTTTACAAATGTGTATAATGAAAGAACCCAAACACTGGCCATCTTTCTAACCTTTGATAATTGATTGACTTTTAATTAAGCAATATTTATATCATTTATCTTGATTCTGGAGTTAACTAAATAACTTTGCGTATCTCTAGATAAACATGACATTCACTTTTAATTATTATAAACATGACATTCACTTAATTAAGTATATAATTTTGCATTTTTCTAGATAAATATGTTTTTTTTTTTTTTTGATGGATAGATATATATGTTTTTGATTGGTAGGTAGTAGGTACAACTTACAAGGGAGTGCTATGCATGTAGTCTTTCGCCCCAGGAGGGGTGGCCCAGTTGGGAGAGATCCCACATGCAAGCACAAGGTCCCTTATTCGAGTCGTGGCGGGTACCGTGTGGGAGGAGGGTTCCTAGCTTGCAATGTGCCTCTCTTGCTGGCTCTCTTGGGATGCTAGGGTGAGGTCTGTGGTGCCCCGGTCACAGTAGCTATGGCTCAATCCAATATTCCCTAGCGGGGGGTGCCCCTATTAGGTCATGCCCTAGAGAGTTAGTCACAAATGGTCGCCCCTGCCCCCCTTCTCGTTCATAAAATAAAATAAAAAAAAAAAAAAAAAAAAAAATGCATGTAGTCTTTCGTGGCAGGATTGATTTTTAGTTTTGTTCATGGGTTTACAACGTTACATACTGGCTTGCTAGCTAGTATTGTAAATTCCATTGCTCCAACATCAAAATGGTTTGATTTAAAAATGCTTTATAAATTTGTTTTCAAAAACTAATACTAATTTTCAAATTAGCCTCCCAAGATCATGAAATTTTACACTCCATGAAAATGTTTTTTAAACAATCATGGGATTTCACATCATTGAAAAAGTTTTTCAACAAGCCCATAAAATTCCCCCTTGAAAAATGATATCCAAGAAATCGATGAAATCAACTTCTTTTTGAAAAAGTGCTTTCCAAAATTCATGAGATTCCATTTCCTTTGAAATTTGTTGGAACATCTCTTTGAAAAAAGTTTTTCCCCAAATCCATGCGGTTTCATTTCCTTTGAAAATTGTTTTCCAAAAATCAATGAGGTTCTCTCTTTGGAAAAAAAAAAAAAAAGGTTTTCCAAAAACCATGAGATTTTCCAACAAGAAAATTTTATTTGAAAATGATTTTCCAAAGGATTTGAAACTCTACCCTCGCAAAATGATTTTCTAAAACACATGAAATTTTTTTCCTTTTAAAAAAATGTTTTCTCAAACCTCTGGGAAATCTCCAATTCTCTAGAATAATCCATAAAAACTTCAATTTACATTAAAAACTCATTTTCCAAAAACTTAAAAAAGACATGAAATTTCCTTCTTCAAAAACTTGTTTTTCCATCAAAACCCCTTTTTCAAAATGATTTCAAAAATAAAAATACACTTTGATAAGCCAAAAATGTATTGACTCCTTGTGATGAATTAATTGATTAATTAGCCAAGTTTAATTAATTAATCAAATTAACATGCAAACGCGTGGCATCACAAACAAATCACCAATTAAACTAATTATGCAGTGGAAAATAAATTGACACGGTAATTTGTTTACGAATGGGGAAAACCTATACGGCAAAAACTCCACCGGGTAATTTTCAGGTCACTACTCCTGAAACTCTACTATTATCACAACAAGCGGTTACAAATAAAGGAATCCCAGTACCTTATACCAACCTACAGTTGAACCCTTACCCCAATATCCAATTGGACTTGTTCTGTAGTGACAGTTCCTCCTTTTGATGTACGGCTCCCAAGTACGTGACTAACCAATTGTGCAGATCCCAATATGCGACTTCAATCACCAACTAGAGAAGTTTGTTGGCTGCAAAGTTCTTCAGTTCATTCACACGATGAAGATCAAGAAGATACTTGGTCACAAAACCTTACGGTGCACATACACAGTAACTTCTTCAGAAGAGATAAACTAGGGCGAAATTTTGTCTCCGGTCACAATTTGCTTAAACAGACTTTGCTCAATGCTTGTGCAACTTGTGAACTCTTTGACAGCCCTTAAAATAATCATTTTATATGTCTGGGGTTAAGAGAAAAGAAAGCCCAAAGACACATTCACGGATTCCAAGAAAATCATATTAGAATTCTGAAATTCTTAAACCTCGACAGATAGGAGCTGTCGAGCAGGTGTCGAGCACACGGGCTGAAATAGCTTCCTTAAGCTCGATAGATGCAATTGTCGAGCTTTAATGAATTTGCACTCCTCAGTTTGTTTCTTGGACAAGCTTGATGACTTCAACACTTGATCTTAAAACACAATTTCTTGAAATATTAAAAACACCTAGATCTACCCAATTACAAGTAAAGTGTGTTTTGTCAAAAGATTAGTCAATTACATAAAAGAATGACATATATTCTTAATAAGTGAAACACATATGTCCTAACACACTTTATCCATGGCTTAAATTAATTGGGCTCATGGACACCAAAATCAAGCGAACAAAGTCTCCCTCCCCAATGTGAGAGGGAGGGAGTATATTTCCGAAGTATCTAATAAATTTCCACTCCTCCCAAGGTTAACCATTTGCTTTGCTAACTTTTTTGTGCGAGAGTTGCATGAAGATTAAATTGCTAAATGTAAATACTTTTAAAGGAGAAGGAGTGAGTTAAGCAATATTTAATTCAAGAATGCAATTTATCTTTCCTAGTAAATATGCACGCATACTTTACTCTCAAAATGTTTTCAAAACCCAATTGCAACCACTTAAATAGTGAAAATTAGGGATGTTTTCAAACGAAATACAATCTTAGGATAGATGTTGTGAGATGTCTAACACCTTTCTTACACATAACCAATTAAACTTTTGAGTTCATTTTATTGGTTCAAGATATTTTCATTCCTTTAAGCATGAGAACCTTTAGGGAATCCTTTAGTTAATTAGAGATAAAATGAATTAGACATAGGTAACCAATCACATTTTAAAATGCAAACATAATTAGTTGGTGTAGATTTAGACCCCCCATATTTTAATTGTAAGAAAGAAGAAGTGTAGAAAAACTAAGGTGTTTAGCTCTCACAATGAAAGACATAATTCTCACACTCTGTTCTCTTAACCTAGATGAGGGAAATTGGGGTATATATAGTTAAGTAGGAAGGTACAACAAGTGATCTAAAATAACAAATTTCTCTCCCATACCAAGCCACTCGCAAGTCACTCGCAGGTTGCTTGATCTTGCGAGCATCTCACAAGTTGTTTTGCTCTAACTGAAATTTGAATCAGCATGTGCAATCCACATGTCTACTCATAGGTTGCTTGGTCTTGCGAGTCATCTCACGAGTTGCACTCTCCAGCTGCTATTCATGAATTTCTAACCCAACCCAATTACAATAAAAACACACAAAATATAAGAAAAAATTGCATGTAATTACAAAGAAATTGACACAAAATAGAGCCAACAAACAACATAGAAAAATGACAACTTAACAGTGGAGACTCTTAAAGCATGGAAAAATAAATAAATTGTTTCAGATGCTTGCCGTTTTCCACTTTCAGATAAACCATTTAAATTGTCTTTATCGTTTCATACGCTTAGATTGTTTTCCGCGTTAGAAACTTTGAAGCCTTCCTCACTTGAACTGATTAAACAGTCCATTCTTGAAGATGCTCAAGTTTACATGCCCCTCCATGCTTTGCCTATTTCTCTCTCCATCAAACCCATTTCTTTTTCATTTTGTGGTTGGGTTTCTCTCTCGCAAAAGGTTTATCTTCATCTAGCTTTTTTAATTTTATTTTAAATGGCTCAAAGTAGGGAGGCCACCATTGGTTTTCTTTTCCAATAATTTGTTAGAGATATATCAGCCCATTAACATAAGCCAAAACCTAATTCTACTTTGTGTGCAAGTCAAATCCCCTACTTGTACTAAAAGTCTATTAGTCTAGGGTTTAGTATACTATATATACACATGTTATGATTCATTGTAACACAAGATTTATACTACACTCTAATATATTATTAATGTAGTTCTTTAGGGTTTCCTTTGTCGATGTAGGCCGTTAGACTGAACCATGTAATCCATGTGTCCATATATATATATATATGAGAATTCAATTAGATTTTAATTGGATTATCAATTTTGCGTCACTTGTCTCATTTAATTTTTAATTTTGTGCCAAATGAATTATTGAGTGTAAAAAGCGAAGAGTCCAAATCCAATTAGATTCTAAATTGGATTTCAATTGGAGTCCAATTTTCCGACATGTGTTCATCTAAGTTTTTAATTTTTGTGGTAAGTGAATTATTGGGTGCAAAAACCGAAGAATTTAAAATCGATTAAATTCTAAATCGTGTGTGTGTGTGTATATATATCTCCCCATGTCTCATTTAATTTTTAATTTTGTACCAAGTGAATTATTGAGTGTAAAAATTGAAGAGTCCAAATTTAATTAGATTCTAAATTGAATTTCAATTGGAGTTCAATTTTTCACCACGTGTCCATCTAAGTTTTTAATTTTTGTGGCAAGTGAATTATTGAGTACAAAAACCGAAGAGTCTAAAATCAATTAAATTCTAAATCGTGTGTGTGTGTGTGTGTGTGTATAATGAGAAATCATTACATATTTAAAAAATACATGGTTTTAAAAAAGTGTAAACTAATACCATATATAATTTTAGCTGTATAATTGTGATTATTTTTAATAGTACCCGTGCACAAGACTACATACTAATTCAAGATAATGCAACGGGTTGTCTAATATCTTTGTGGAAAATTCTTTGACTTCTTTAATACTTGTTTCATTAAATAACTTGTTTAACCTTTATATTTGAAAAAAAAAAAAAAAAATCCCATGCAAAAAGATTTCAACTTTTTCGTGCCTATTTCGCCTATCCTAAATTACCATTTATACCTTCTAAAAGAAAATTCAATAAAAATATAAATAAAAATAGAATAAAAGCCTAACCTGAGAAGCATTAAAATTAAAGAGCGCTCGATGGATTGGTGATGGGGTGAGAGTTGAGGATGGTGGTTGTGGTTGTAGTAATGGGGATGAGGGGTCAAAGAGTTGTGAAGATGTTGTGGTGGTGGTGATAGTGGCTGTGACTATGGTGGTGGAGGTTTTTTGTCCCATTATTGGAAGCTGGGATCAGTGAATGTGGAAAGTGTAACCAAGGGGATGTGCTGCTTGCGATTTGTATTGTATTTGCATCCGTAGGTAGGGTTTTTTTATTAGAGATTAAATTTTATAAGGATATGGTTCCATATCATATTTTCACAAATTGAACTTTTTTTAGAACCCACGTAATAACATTTTAATAAACTTTCAATTCCAGTTAGGTTTAATTTTAGATGGGTATTAGAATTCATTGATTGTGGTTGTGCCTATTCTTTAATATGTAATATGCTGATGTGACATGTTAAGATTCAATGTGTAAAACTTGGGTTTTACACCACATTCTTATAGAATTTAATCTATATTAAAAAAATAGATACAACCACACATAATTAATTATGAGAGTTTGAATTTAGTAAGGATGGGGTGTAAAACCCATATTTTACACAATTCAATAAAAGATCGTAACATCAATTTTTTACATAAAATTCAATACTTTCTTCCACACCTAATAACATCTCAATAAAGTCCCAATTAAGTCGGATTTTCAAATGAGTATTATAATTGATTGAGAGTAGTTATGCATATTCTTTAATATGTGATAAAATGATGTGGCATGTTGGGATTGGAGGGTGTAAAACTTGAGTTTTCACCACATCCTTATAGAATTTAATCTCTAATTATAATACCCATATGAAAATCCAACCTAATTGAGAATTTATTAAGATGTTATTAAGTGTGATAGGATGTATTGAGTTTTAAGTAAAAGGTTAATATGGCAATCTTTTATTAGATGTTGTAAAACATGAGTTTTACATCTCATCTTTACAAAATTCGGACTCCGTTCGTTATTGTATTTTATTTTATTTTTTACAATATTGTAGATTAAAAACTAGAGACACAACTTTTGTGACATGTTTTGGTCACAATCGTGTGGTTGATTGTGAGTAATAAAGAAAAAAATGCATGATCAATTCAAGTGAAAGTAATAAGTAGTTAGTCACAATTTAGCACGTGAAAGTAAGAGTTATGATAAAAATTATGGCCCAAAAATCGTGATTCTGCTAGAATTTACGGTGGGTTTCACCTTTCAACTAACGATGTTATCTTAAAATTCTACAACTATTCATTTTTTTTTGTCGAGAAACTACAACTATTCAATTGAATATAACATTATGATGACTCTAAGAAAAGAATATTACATTATGTCATGATTGATGATGAAAGAGAGAGAGAAGAATTTACGGTGGGTTTCACCTTTCAACTAACAATGTTATCCCAAAATTCTATAATCATTCAATTGAATATAACATTATGATGACTCTAAGAAAAGAATATAACATTATGTCATGATTGATGATGAAAGAGAAAGAAAATGACCAAAATTTTAATATAACAAGCTCCACGTAGGTTTTTTTTTTTTTTTGGATAATTTGATAGTTATATTGAGAAGTAGGGATTTAAACCATGAATGCGACAGACACACCAAAAGGTGCCAACCAATTAAAACCACAATGCTCTTGCCTATAGGTACACACGTTGGCTTTCAAACCTTTATAGGTTTCATGAGTTTATGTGATATGATTTAGAGGGCTTGTTGTAGACTTGTGGGTTTTTTTTTTTTTTTTTTTTTTTTTTTTTTTTTTTTCTAACAATTTTACTATAGTATAATTGTACATTAAAAAATATGAACTTTTAAAATATTTTATTTAAATAAATAATTTAAAATTAAAAAGGAAAAAACTCTTGTCAAATAGACACTTGTAAGTTTTACATAAGTAGGCATTGGATACATATTTACAGCACACAAGTCCGTATATAAAAGCTAGAAAACCATTTTTCATATATTATATTATATTTTATAGTGTAGAGGTTTTCTTTTTTCTTTTTTGGGAGGGGAGTGGGGGTTATGTGAGACATTTAGGGTGTTCATATATATAATATGTTCACTCTATGATAATTGCTCTTTATTAGAAGATCAATATACCAGTTGGATTTTGGTATAGACATAGTTCGAATCTCGTATCTCTTATTCAAAAAATAAGAGTTTTTACTAGTTGAATTAATTGAAACCCACGCACATGTTGTTTTCTTATCAATAAACAAATTTGAGATTCAAATAATACCTTAGAACATTAGCATTCAAGTTTCTAACAAATTTATCACTTTACACTCTAAAAAACTACTTTATCTATTTTAATTTTTAACACACAATTTTACAACTCATCCTATATCTCATTTCTTATTATACAATTCACCCTATATCCCATATCTTATTGATCACATCTAGCCAAACACTATTCATTTATTTATTCATAAATCTCTCTCTCTCTCTCTCTCTCTCTCTCTCTCTCTCTTAAGCAACCTCGCAACCTCTTTCACCACCGCCAACAATCACCAAACCCACTATTGCAACATCACCAAACCCACATCGGTCACACCTACTGCCATCTAAAAAATCTTCACCACCTACACCCACTACTTAGCAAACTCACATCACTCACACCTATCACTACTCAGTAAATTCACATCACCCAATTCCATAAATCACAACCCCTAACCACCATAAATTGCAACCCAGCACCAATGTGATCAAAACCCACCACCACTACAAACGAAACCCACCATTGCAAACAAAACCCATAAATCCCAACAGATCCACCGAAGGCTACAAATTTGACAAGTTGAGAGAGAGAGAGAGAGAGAAAAAAAAAACCAAAAAAAAAAGCACTAAAATTGCTTGCAATAGTATGTAAGAATTTACTATAGTAAGTAAAATTGTAAAAACTTTAGCTATAAACATCCGGATGTTGATGGTTTTTGGTATTTGGAAGTTATAAAATAACATTTTTAGGGGTTTTACATCTTTGGATGCTAATGCTCATAGGGCACATTTGATACACTGAATGAGAATTATAATATGAATGATATTTTTTATTACTGGTAATAGATGTATTATAATGGAATAACTAAAATTATTCATAAATTTGGTTGTGACTTGTAACATTATAATAAAATTTAAGATTTATTTTAAGAAAATCTTACCCATATACAATTAGATTGTATTTGGTAACAGTTTTTTATTTCTATTTTCAAAAACTTGTTTTTGGGAATATAAATAAAAAATAATTTTCTTGTATTTTTTAAATCAAAAACATGTTTGGTCAATTGAAATTAAAATAAATAGTTTTTTGAAGAAAAAAAAATAGAAATACTAAAATATGTTGTTACTAGAATTTGAACTTCAATGCTAACTCATTAAATGAGACAGATTCATTAAATTAAATGCATGTTTTCATTGACTTTTGAAAATTAGAAACTAAAAACAGTCTTTTGCATGTTTTCAATTTCCTTCACAAATTGAGTTTTGAGAATAGTTTTTGTTTTCTGTCTTTTTTGGGTTGCCAAACAAGTTTTTTAGTCTCAAAAATAGAAAATTGTTTTTGGAAACAGAAAATAAGGGAAAAAAATAGTTACCAAACATAACTTTATATTTCCTTAAAAAAAATTAAATTAATTTGAGAGAGAAATGAATTATTTTTTAAGATTTTTTATTTTTATAATTTTTATGTGTATATGAAAAGTTTGTTTATTTGAAAATATATTAATTTTAAAAATTATTACACCTACTAAGAAATATCTATTACAACCCTTTTAGTTTTAGAAATGAATGATTATTATTCATTTTAAATGATAACTACTCATAAGAAATGATTATACTCCGCAAAAAAAAAGCATAATCAAACTAAAAAATAGTGATTACATTACATTTCTTATTACAATCTACCAAACATGCTTAGGGTACGTTTGGTACACTGAATGTAAATTACAACAGGAATGGTAATCTTTATTACTAGGAATAAAATGTATTGTAATGGAATAACTAAACATATTTATTAGTTTGGTTGTGAGTTGTAACATTAGAATGAAACTTATGATCTATTTTAGGAAATATCTCATTCATACAATTATATTTCCTAGAAAATAATATATTAGAGAGATGAGTTATTTTTTGATGATTTTTTATTTCCATAATTGTTAGGTGGATATGGAAAGCTTATTTATTTGGAAATATATTAATGTTAGAAATTATTATATATACTAAGGAATAGCTATTACAACCCTTTTAGAGAGGAATAGTTATTCTTTATTTTAAAGAATAACTATTCATAAGGAATGACTATTCCCTGTAATAAAAATATAACCAAACTATTGAATAACTTAACCAAAGGAATAACTATTACATTACAGTACGTATTACAGTCTACCAAACGTGCCCTTAGTAATAGTTTTTTTTTTTTGGGTAGTGTATTGTGTTTGTGGTTTTAATCTCATATTCTCTTCACCCATTATCTTTATTAAAAAAAGAATAATCAGATTTTTCATGTGGAGAAGATGACTACCACCAATCACCTTGTCAAAGTTTTTTATTTTTTATTTTTTAGAAAACAGTTGAAAATAACTAAATAAGTCAAAATTTATGTGAACATGACAACGTTAATATTTCCATAACAATCATTAAAAAAAAAAAAAAACTAAAATATGTTGAAGACTTTATTAAGCTTTTAAAGTTCTAGTGTTTTTGGGAGGTGATTTCTTGTTTAATTGGGTGAATAGATTCTGCAATGAGAATGTCCATACTTTTGCTAAATGGACTTTTTTGTTTCTTTTGTAATCTGTCAGGCCTTTCTGTCCTGTGGAGTTTCCCCATGAATCTGTCCGCTTTTCCCTGCTTAACGTAATCTTGTTACTATTCCTTTAATTAAAAAAAAAAAAATTTGGGGGTCGTGGCGAAAAAAATAATTTTGTAGGTTCTGGAGCAAAACTATGTCTATAAAGATAGTTACATTATTCCAATGAAGACAATAGTACTGGATCCATCACATTCATGGTTTCACATGGGCCTGGCCCGCCACATTTCTCGAAGGAGATGGTTAGTTTTGACATACTCTTTTGTCTTTGCCATAACACAAAAAGGCCTACTAAAAGTATAGGAAATATAGGCAGTCAATCAAACACCATAGCAAATTGCGATCCTAGTAAGTGTCTAGATGGCAGAGCATATTTAGTGTACGTTTGGGTTAAGTTGAAAAATTAAAATTATTTTTTTATTCAATTTATTTTTACTATTATTTATGAGTTATATCGTATTTTTTGGCACTATTTATGAGCTTCACTGTATTATTTTAACTAATTTTTATCTTTATTTTTAATACTTTCAGCAATAATTTTTTAGTTTCAGTAAAATAAGCGGTATCCAACCTTAGTTGAAACATAAAGTTTTTTGCTGAAAACATAGAAAAAAATATTAAAAAATAAAGAAATGATATGTTCACAACATTTTCACAATATTTTTACAATAAATTCTAAGTAGCAAGTTGTTATTGGTTGTTATTGTTAGAGTAAAAAAATAATTTTAGTGTTAAGTTTAAATTTGAACCAATAATAACTAACCACCTATGATTTATTATGAAAATGTTATGAAAATATTGTAGATGTAATACCTTTCTAAAAAATAAGTTGAATAATACATTAGGATCCATAAATAGTATTATAAAGTACAATAAAACTCATAAATAATTATAAAAATAAACTGAAAATGAAAATAAGCTGACAAATTTAGCTCCTCCCAAACGCACCCTAATCACTCACTTTTCACATCAATGGAGAGATCACGAGATGCAATAGATTGTTGGGATCCGGGCAAGACTCACTTTACCAGCTTGTGGTCAATGCGTTGTGTTGCCATGTGGGTATGATTGTGTGTGAGGGGACAGTTCTATCTTAAACGGGGTGGGTGGAATCACTTCTCAATGCCCATATTGATATTGGTATTATAGGAGGTCCTACTTGTATTTTAAACTTGTTTAAAAGGTCCTTATATGATTAAAAAATAAAGGCTAAAATTTATTCAAAGTTATTCAATTTTTAGACCCTTTGTTCAATTTTGTTAAGAAAATTATTGTTAAGTATGCAATTAGCTACTAAAAAAGAAATTTATGTTTTAAAAAAATCTTACATAAAATATCTATAAAATAATTTTTATTAATTTTATAGATTTTTTTATGTGAAAATAATATTTTTTTAAGGGCAATTTTTTTAAACAAAATTGGACAACTAAATTAAATAAATTTAAAACTTAGAGAACTAAATTGAACAAAAATAAAGTTAGATTACTGAAATGAAGTTCAGTCAAATTTAGAAGATGTACTTTGCATTTTAGTTAAAATAAATAAATAAATAAAACTTGTTTAAAAGGTCTAACATTTTCAAAAGTACAATTTTCCTCTCCTTCCACCCTTGAAAATTTGAGCTAACAAAATGAGACACCAAAAGGGAGAATATATATATATATATATATATATTCTATGCGCACGCGCGTACGCACGCTGTTAATAGGTACATTTAGGGCATTTGTTAATTGACCAATTTAAGAATATTTTGATACCACTTTTATGATCAATATAAAAAGTTATAAAAAAATTAATTATTATTTTTTATTTTTCAATAAAAAGTTTTTATAAATATTTCATAAAATGATGTCCTTAGGGCAACTGTTAACTTTTCTATATATTGTTGGTTGACATAAGTGGCCTCCTAAAAAATAGCTAGCCCTTCAAAGTTACAATGTTATTTATGAATTGTTTTCAAAATATTTGTTGGATTTTCTTTTACATGTCCTGATTTTCATAGCAAATTATACAACATCTATATACTCATTAGAGTTGTTAAGAATATATTCTCTTCTACAATTATATACTTTTTTTAAAACAAAAATTTGTGTACATATGCTGATATGCATGTTTGTGCGTGCATGTGTATATACGCTATCTATTTACTTTGAATTTATCTTGATTCTTGACTGGTATGTCAATATCATAATTTGCCTCTCATAAGTGAAAGTCTTGGCTCCGCTCTTAACTTGGGTTATTAAATGACATGCAATACTGGAGGCTACAGTTAGATTGACCAAAAAATCAATTGGCTTGTTGAGGATGTTAGAAGATTAAAAGTGACCAATGGTGAGAATCTACTAGATTGATGATGCAAAAGAAGGACAACAAGGGTTAAAGGATGGCGGAAAATGTTAAAGGCTAAGAAATTGGACACAATTAGTTGTGGTTCAATGAGTTTAGGGGGGATAGGATTTGAAGCTTAATCACAATCGATTAGGTTTTGGGCTAATTGAGTTGATTTAGGTTTGTATGTGAGGTCGGGTCTTCGGACTTCGGAGTTTTGAACATTATTAATAGCTGGTGTTTTATTACCTAAATAAACAAAATTACATGGGAAGTGTTCATCTACAATCTTGCATGGCTTAAATTTACCCAATTAAATTGATTTTTCTTTATTATTTCTCACTCAGTGATGTTGTCACTTGCCACATCATCAATTTTTTTTTGTTTAAAATGAATGAGAATACTTTACAAAAGTACATAAGAAGTGAGGGTCACAAAATAAAATACACGCAACTTCATATTTAAGGGAAATACCACGTATAGTGCTATATGTAACTTATTATTTTCAATGAACTTTTAAGGATTTGTTCAAGGTTAAAGCAAATTAGTAAAACATCAATTTGGGGGAGGGCCAAGTTTGTTGAAGCCAAAATGTTCTGTGTGTATATCAATCGCAAGTTTGCATGATGTTAAACTCTAAAGTTTCAATTAATTTTTTCGTTAAAAAACTAAATTACATCCTTTAAATTTATGTGAATTATCATTTTGTCACATTGGTGTATTTATTATGCAATATATGATTGGTAATCTAATCACAACTCAAAAGAGCATATAGATTTCCAAAAAAATAAAAGAGGACATATTGAAAATTGAAGTTTGTTTACTACAACTAGGAGACGGTATCTCATGTGCCTGATCCATAAAAACATAGAGGTATGAGACTTATGTCTCATAAGTTCGGGACATACAAAACTTTGGCATCTACTTTGGAGAGTGATATGCTAAAAAACCTAAAATTCATATGGAATCACTCAAGAAAAACTAAAAAAAAAAATGTCAAAGAAAGATGACTTGGAACCGTATACGATTACAATTACAATGTTGCCATTGCATTTTCAGGTGTGAACGGTGAACTTGTTCCAAGATTCTTAGCAAGTGTGGACAGTGGCCTCTCATCAAAAGTTCTCTTACTTTATTGGCCAAATGTGCGCACGTGATGAACAAATGATGACGTGGTCACACTTGTGGGGCCCAAATTTTATTCCTTTTTTAGTTTCTTTTATACCAAACTATGAAATCGTTCCCAGTGGATTCAAACCGTCTAGATCATCCTAATTAATGGTCATGAGACTCGTGACTCATCAGTGACGTCACAACTCATAAAATACGTAAACAATTTTGTTTAGCTACAACCGGGAGTACACAAACACAACTACGTGTGCGTTAGCAATCGCCGCCTTTGAAATTCCATCTCAGAATTTCATATCCCACGCCACAATCATCTAAATAAATCACTCGTATAGTCGTATTAGTGTTTTATATATATAATTAGTAATTTATGAAATTGTCAAGTTTGGTGTATTTGTAAGAAATGAAAGAATTTCAGTTTGAAAGGTTTTGTAATATTATTCTAATAAGTAAAATTATCATTGTAGTTTTCTTGGCTTCCATGTTAAATGTTAATGCATTATTTATTTAGGCACAAAAATTAGAAAATTTAGATAAGATACATGACACAAAATTGAAGTCAAATTTATAATCTAATTAAAATTTTTTTTGAGTTTTGGTTAGGACAAGTGGCGCAAAATTAAGGATCCAATTGAAATCTAATTATATTTTTTCTCTGCTTCACCTATTATTATATATATAGATTAGAACAATTATTTTTATTATGAAAAATGTATAAGTTAATATTATGAATAGTATAAAGTATTATGCAAGAAAAGATATTCTCCTATTTCAATATTTATAAAATAAAATTATTTGATATACATGCATTCTTATTCAATTCTCATATAACTTACCCTTACTGAGCTGTGTAGCTTGCTCCTTCCACTATTTCAGTTAACAAATTTTATTATGGAGTAGAGAGAACCTTAGTAGAATTTTGGGAGGAGCTGATTTTAGTTTTACAAGTACAACCCTATTTTGGCAGTTTGATATTTAGCAATATTGTGTACTTTAGGATCTGTTTATTAGAGTTTTATATTTTAGTGTAATCAAAGATGTATTATGTGAAAGTTTGAAATTTGAATGACTGGTAGATTATGTTATTCTTTGCGTACAGTTTAGATGCTCTGAATATAAAGTAAAAAAATTTATATCAAGAAAGTAAAGAAATAAGAATGGAAAGAAGAGGAAAGCTTTTGTGAAAATGTTTAGTTGGTTCTTGTTAATATCAAGTTTAAGCTTGATATTAGCATGCCGGTTATGGTTACAAATTTAGGTATCAAGTTTGGGTCGTGACAAACATAGTATCGGATATATATATATATATCTATATGGTTCAGAAATATCACTAGACCTTATGTTTAATAAAGATAAAACTTGAGGACAACCTGGTAAAAATATATTTCAAACTCCACGTAAAATGCCTACAAAATAGAACACTCTTGACTTGACGCTCTTACTAATCTATGTCTTCAAAACAAACTTATTGAAAAATTAAAAAAAAAATTAAAAAATCTCAATCCACTTTGATAAAAAAAAAAAAATCTCAAACTCCACGTAAAATGCCTACAAAATAGGACACTCTTGACTTGACGCTCCTACTAATCTATGTCTTCAAAACAAACTTATTCAAAAATTAAAAAAAAAAAAAATATATCTCAATCCACTTTGATATTACCCTCAACACCACATACAGTAGACCCAAAACAAAAAAAAGAAAAAAAAAAGAAAAAAAGCCTCACTGCACATGCAAAATGCGTGTGATGAGGCTAGTATATATATAAGAGAATTCTCCTTTTTGTACTGGACTTTTATGTGGTTCAGAAATATCCCTAAACATTACATCAAGTTTGGGTCGTGACAAACATGGTATCAGATATATATATATATATATATATCTATGTGGTTCAGAAATACCACTAGATCCTATGTTTAATAGAAACAAAACTTGAGGATAACATGGTAAAAATATATCTCAAACTCCACGTAAAATGCCTATAAAATAGGACACTCTTGACTTTTTTACTAATCTATGTCTTCAAAACAAACTTATTCAAAAAAAAAAAAAAAAAGGCTCATTGCACACGTAAAATGCGTGTGATAAGGCTAGTATATATATAAGAGGATTCTCCTTTTTATACTGGACTTTTATATGGTTCAGAAATACCTCTAAACATTACATTTAACAAGGAAAAAAAATTTGAGAACAATCCAATAAAAATATATCTCAAACTCCATTTAAAATGCCTACAAAATATGACACTTTTTCACTAATCTATGTCTTCCAAACAAAGTTATCCAAAATTTTTTTAAAAGGAAAATTATGACACTAGACAAAAAAAAAAAGAAAAACCTCATCACACGGGCGATGAGGCTAGTATATATAATAAGGGCTACATTTTAATCAATCAAACTCAAAATTTATTCACATTAAATAATGATCATGCAAAAGTTTATAAAAATACACGGTTGTTATGTTAACTATATATATATATACAAGCACTATTCATATTGTATTTCAATATTTTATTTTATTTTCTTCCTTTTTTCTTGCTCCCATTTCTCATCAAATTCCCGCTCTCTCTCTCTATGAAGATAATAATAAAAAAAATGAAAAATAATTATTTAAATAAAATATGATGTAGAATAAATAATATTTTTTAGAAGGTTGAATAAATAATCTGATTGTGGATATTTTGAAAAGTGGTTGTGTAAAATAGAAAAATTAATATTTTTTAAAAGATAAAATAAATAATCTAATTGTGGATATTTTTAAAAAGTGGTTGTGTAAGATAAATTTTTTTTTTTTACGCTAAAATAGATACGGGTTTCTGAAAGAAAAAGAAAATAAAATGATTATAAGGGAGAGAAAGGGTTTGAATTTGAACCTGGTCTTGTTTTGGGTAATTCTACATTCTAGACATATAATAAGCTAGGAATTTATTTGTTTCCAAACATGATAAAAAATCAAAATAGTTTGCAATTTTGCATTACACAACAGCTCTCATCTCTAGATCCATAATTTTAGTGCATATAATTATATATTTCTTTTTTTAGGGAATTTTAGTATATTTATAAATTCCAATTTTTTTTTCTTTGACCATGTATATTTCAATTTTTCCCCCTCTAATGATCAAAGATCACATTTTTGTTCAAAATTATAAAGACAGGTCTTAATTATACTCTCTCAGCCGTATTTTATTTTCCCAAAAAATTAAAGGAATTTTTTTTTTTTAATCATCTGCAGTATTATTTTATGGAAAATTATTAATTATCTTCGAACAAATAAGACGATCATTTTTT
The DNA here is from genome assembly GCA_023621385.1 of Quercus gilva. Lineage (NCBI taxonomy): Eukaryota > Viridiplantae > Streptophyta > Magnoliopsida > Fagales > Fagaceae > Quercus > Quercus gilva. The sequence goes on along the minus strand of CM042479.1, from coordinate 37,284,722 downwards.
ATCCAAAAAAGAAAAAGAAAAAGAAAAAAGATCTGCAATGGGATTTCGGGAGGAGGCACAGTCAGCAGAATGGACGGTCAAAATACTGCTACGTGGACGATCGTGTATTCTAAAAAAAGCCCCACTTTTTATACATAATAGTCCGCCAATAGGCCTATATATCTCATATCTCGCACGGTCACACCTAATCGCATTGAATTTTTCCTCCTCTATCTGCTCAAAGCAGACACACACACACACACGAGTCTCTCAGTTCATAGCAAAAGCGAAAAAGGCACAAAAGCTCCATTTCGATCATCATCAATGGCGGTGAAGAGCTTCAAGTACGTGATCGTCGGTGGTGGAGTCTCAGCCGTGAGTTTCTCGATCATTTGCTCTCATACTATTCTTTTTTTCGTTTTCACGATCAGATACCTTTGCTTTTGTCCTTGTAAATTTTACAGGTTTTTAGCTGCTATCTGTTTGATTTATTTGGATCACTGATGATTTTTCGTTTTCGATTTTGACTTGTTAATCTGAATTATAGTTTTGTTTACACAGAACATAGATCTATACGCTTTTTTCGAATTTTCATTTTCTTCGCGTTTTCAGTCAACACTATGAACTATAGTGGTTGCTTTTTGTAAATAAATAAATATATCCAAATAATTGAGGATTTACTTGATTTTAGCAGAGATTATATTGATTTTTCTGAATATTTGAGAATTAAATATAATTAACTAAGCGTTTCATTGAATCTCTGTTGTGTTTTGGAAATTAGCGAAGTGAATTAGGTTTTTCTGGCCGGAATTAAAACAAAAAGAAAAAAAATTAGGTTCTGATTTTGATTCATTAGAAAGTGAAACAATATTGCATATATAAAATGTTGGTGTTATATATTCTATAGGTTGTGTTTAGAGAGGTTTGTGTGGATGAATTTTTGTTTTCTTATTCTGATTTGAATGTTGTTGATGTTATAGGGATATGCGGCTAGGGAATTTGCCAAACAGGGTGTTAAACCAGGAGAGCTGGCAATCATTTCCAAAGAGGCGGTATGTTTTTCTATGCCATTGTAGACTCAGTTACATATATTATGCGATTGGGGCGTCTGGCATTCTGGTCATTGTTTTGTTATGTTGACTGCAAAGGTTTTAAACAAGGAAGCACTTAAACTTCATTTGGGTTGTATCCGATATGTCATGTTATAATTTTCCAGAAATTGCTCTTATCGCCATGTCATACCCGAACTCGTGTCTGTGTTCGTGCTCATGTCCACGCTTCCTAGGTTTTAAATTGTTGTATCACTTGTTTTTTTTTTTTTTTTTTATAAATAATTTTTATAATCTGTTTTACATTGAAAGATATGGTATCTATAAGAAGCATTGACACCCCCAAATCATTGGCGTGTCACACATTAGGATACTCTCAAATAGGGGTGGTAATTCGTGTTCGCGTGTCGGGTTCATATCTTGTTAACCATGAGTATTCGAATATATAGGTCAACCCTAACTTGACATGTTTATTAAACGGGTCAAGATTTCTCAACCCTAACACAATCCATTTATTAGACAGGTTAATCGTGTCGACCTGTTGATCAAATTTTATCAAAATGAAAAAAAAAATATATGAAAAAACTAGCAAATAAATATTTTTAATATAAAATTCAGAACTAATAAGTAACTACGTCACAAATAATAATTCAAAACTAAATCATATCTCAATATCACAAATAATCAATTACAATATGTCAAAGAAAATAAACCACAACTACTAATAAGTTTATATACTTTACGTTTGAAGGGTATATTGGTAAAATGTCATTTAATTAAATAGGTCAAATGGGTTTCGTATGTTGAACACTAACCCAACTCATTTATTAAACGGGTTAGTTGTGTCAATCCAAATATGATATAAACCCATTAAACCTTAACCCATAACCTACTAATTTAGTGTTGTGTCGTGTTAGGTTTGCAGGTCGTGTCTAATTTTGCCAACCCTACTCTCAAATATGCATGTGTTGGGAAGAAAAAATATAGTTTGTTTTATTTTAAAAAATTACTTTTGATTTTAGATGTGTTTTAAAAGATTTTGATTGTTGTTATTTATTTTCAGAACTTGAAATAAACATAAAGTATGTCTAAAAATAAATAAAATATATCTAAAGATATATTAATTAATTTTCTTATCCCTAACATGTCATGTCTTTTTCAAGAATTATTGTGTTCTGTGTCACAATGTGTTTGTGTACTTAGTATAGTACAAACCGTACAATTTTAAAATTTGGATACAAATGCATAATTTTATGCCAGGACACTTCATTTGCTTACGGTGAAGTTCATCTGGTCAAGTTCATCTAGTCGGTGTTAGAATTCATGATGTTCCTGACTTCTTTATTTCTACATTGTATTGCTCATGGTTTAATTGAGATAATAATAGCTTCCTTTATTTACTTTCACAATCAAGATATTTTTATACAATTTGTAGGCAGAACAAAAACAAGAATTATGGTTTATAATTACAACCACTAAAACAAAAATTAAGTCTTAATACCAAAAATTTTGTGAATCTTCAATAGTCTAGTCAAGGTTGATCATATGTAATTTTTTATTTCATATTCTATCTGAATACTTTTTGTCACTTCTTTAATTGATGTCATTTTTTGCTACTTCTATTAATGTTTTTTTTTTTTTTTGGTCGTAATCTATATATTTTTTTATTCCCTCAACTTGAATCAACTCACTATTTCTCATTGGAGTATTAATCCCCCTCCTCTAAATATGACCAAACCATTTCAAGCAATTCTTCCTCATCTTTTCATCAATAGGGTCCACCCTAATCTTTAAGCGAATTTCCTCATTTTGATTCCTATCTTTCTTTGTATTTGTACTTATCCGTCTTAATATTCTCATTTTAGCTACATTCAAATTTTTTTTTTGTTTTTGTTTTTGGAGAACCGCTACACTCATTTATGAATAGGTTTCTTCTTAATAAAATTCAGTACCATAGAGTGTAGCTGATCTTATAGTAGTCTTATTAAATTGCTCCTTTAACTTAATAGGTGTTATAGGATCACACAATGCTCCTAAAATGCTTTTCCACGTCATCCGCATTACTTTTATCTTATGATTCACATCCTCTTCAATCTATCAATATTTTTGAATTATGGATCCAAGATTTTGAAAACTCTTGCTCTTTACATCTCTTGACCGTAGTCTTACAACCCCTTCATCTTTGTGTTTAGTTTTACTAAATTTACTTTATATGTACTCTGCTTTAGTCCTACTCAACCAAAAGCCTTTAGATTCTACAGTAACTCCATGTTTAGTGTTAACCACCAAGATTATATCATCTCCGAAAATCATTCATCATGGGACTTCCTTTGAATCAATTTAGTGAGCTGATTCATCACTAAAGCAAAGAGATTTGGGCTTAACGTTAATTCTTGATGCAAATATATAGTGATAGGAAACTCACTTGAGATGCTTACACTTGTTTTCACACTAGTTATAGCTCCATCATACACATCCTTAATAAACTTAATATATTTAAGAGGTACTCATTTTTTACATTCATAATAGAGTGACTAAATTTTATGCTAACCGTCAACCTATTGCAACCTTTCTCTTTCCAGACAGGATTGGCTATGAATAAAATAGGGTAAAATATCATTTTCGTTCTTAAACTATCACAAAAGTTCGTTTTTCGTCCCTAAACTTTTCCAAACATATTGATTTTTGTCCCTCCGTCTGTCGGAGTGCTGATGTGGCTTTGACAGTATGCTGATGTGTGAGGGACGAAAATCAATACATTTAGAAAAGTTTAGGGACGAAAATAGAACTTTTGAAAGTTTAGGGACGAAAAACGAACTTTTGTGATAGTTCAGGGACGAAAAACGAACTTTTGAAAGTTTAGGGACAAAAAACGAACTTTTGTGATAGTTTAGGGATGAAAATGATATTTTACCCAATAAAATATATGACACTCAGCAGTAAGCACATACATAGGCAGAGTTAATTATGTTTTATAATTGACTTATCAAAAAAAAAAAAAAAAGAGACTCTCACTAATGTTTCCTTATTGAATCCTGGGCGACTTAGTATTTCCATTTGAATTTTGAATTAGGATTTTAGATTTATTTTCTTTCTATTATCTCTATCTTTGTTATGTTTCTTAGATTTGTTAGAAGTCTATGGAAGGTGAAGTTTTATCATAAAAAGGGATATAGGGGATCTAAGAAGAAAGAATTGTTTGTTTCTTTATCATATTATTATATGCTCTAGCACTCTTATATCTCATTCTATTTGTCTTGATCCTGGCTTGACAACTCATAAAGCAGATGAGTTGTATTGCTGATCTTATTTCACAATTTTTTCCACTGTTTCATTCAGCATCAGCTGTGGGCCTAAGCAGCCTTTGCAGCAAAAGTACTAAGGTCTCATGGAGCCTAGTTGTAGAACTCAAATCATGTGAGATGTTGTGTGAAGTAAAGCACATTAATCAATAGAGAAAATAACATAGTTGCAAAAATTGAACATGTTGGAAAATTGTAGTATTCAATCATGTGATCAACTATGATTTTAAGATGTTTCATCCCACTTGGAAGTAAATTACATGACCCCCAAATTTAACCACTAAACAATACAGGATATATTTTATATTAAAATTCACCAATACAACAAAAACTTTCATCTGTATGCTACTTAGTGATTGAAAATTTTCTTCTGTTGCAGCAGTTCATGGATTATGCTTTTATTACCTCCTGTAATAAACTTCTATTGCATGTTCCCTGATTCATGCTTTCCTATTTCCAGGTGGCACCTTATGAACGTCCTGCACTTAGCAAGGCCTACCTATTCCCTGAGTGTGAGTTGCATTATTTGTATACTTAGTTTGTTTGACTGAATTTAGATCTAAGCTAGAGTGTTGTACCACTGGCCTTTTACTTACAACCCACTATACCATTGATCATTAACTTGGTCTTGTTCCATGTATTTCGCAGCTCCTGCCAGACTCCCTGGGTTCCATGTCTGTGTTGGAAGTGGAGGAGAGAGATTGCTTCCAGAGTGGTACAAAGAGAAAGGTTATGCTTCACGCATTAAATGTCACTTCTAATTTAGTATCAATTTACAAGAAGTTTCTATAGTGGATGCTAATAATCTAAGGATATTAAGGAAGTAGTCATTGATCATTTCTGTGTTTTGGTAGCTTATAATTTATGGGCAAAACTTAGATACAATATTTAGGTGTTATTCCTTAGGTTCCTCCCTTAAAATTCAGCCATGTGGCTGTACTTTAATAAAAATACACTTTCATCCCATGAGAACAAAGCCGCATGGCTGAATCTTAAGAGGAGAACTTAAGGAACAATACTTAAGTATTGTATCTAAGTTTTGTCCATAATTTATAGATGTCCAGTAGAGAATGGCTTAGTTAACATGTTCTTGTTGAAATTTGATTTATGGTTGCAGGAATAGAATTGATCCTCAGCACAGAAATAGTTAAAGCAGATCTTGCTGCCAAAACTCTGATTAGTGCTGCTGGAGAAACTTTCAATTATCAGATTTTGATTATTGCAACTGGTTCATCTGTAAGTATTACTGAGGATTTCCAGAAAACCACTCTTGCATGCCTTTCCCATCTTGTTTGCACTGTGTAATTATTATTATTATTTAATTTTGCTATTTTGCAGGTTATCAGGTTGACAGATTTTGGAGTACAAGGAGCTGATGCCAAAAACATCTACTACTTGAGAGAAATTGATGATGCTGATAAACTTGTAGAAGCTATCAAAGCAAAGAAGAATGGGAAGGTTGTGATTGTTGGAGGAGGCTATATTGGTCTTGAGCTTAGTGCGGTTATGAAAATCAACAATTTGAATGTCAACATGGTTTACCCTGAACCATGGTGCAGTAAGTGGAGACTAATTTAAGGCATTATTTTGTATTATTAATTTGACTATTTAGTTCTTGTAAGTAGATGCCTATTCATTCTTGGATTTTATTGGTAGATGCTTTGTTTCCTAATTCAGGCTGTGTTTTTGCAGTGCCTCGGCTTTTCACTGCTGATATAGCTGCTTTCTATGAGGGTTTTTATAAAAACAAAGGAATCCAAATTATCAAGGGAACAGTTGCTGTTGGGTTTACAGCTGATTCAAATGGAGAGGTAAGTATTCAAATGGAGAGGTAAATGTTCACATTATCTATGAGACTGAAAGTTTTATGGAAATATTTTGCATATCTTTCAGGTAAAGGAAGTGAAGCTTAAGGATGGCAGGGTGCTAGAAGCTGACATTGTTGTTGTTGGTGTTGGGGGAAGGCCTCTTACAACATTATTCAAAGGTCAGGTTGAAGAGGAGAAAGGTGGCATTAAGGTAATTGTGACATATGATTAGTGTTGCTGATTACTGTTTTGTTATCTTACTCTGGAATCCCTGATTAGTGTTGCTGTCTTGACATTTAATTACCAGGTATGTGTCAGATGGTAATTTTGAAATTTTAGCTTATGACACAACTTGTTGATTGCAGACTGACTCATTCTTCAAAACAAGCGTTCCTAATGTATATGCTGTAGGCGATGTGGCCACTTTCCCTTTGAAATTGTACAAGGAGTTGAGAAGAGTTGAACATGTCGACCATTCACGCAAATCTGCTGAGCAGGCTGTGAAGGTGTGCACCTTCTCAATTGTCTCATCTTCACAAATTATGAGCCCATCTAAATGCTTCTTTCTGAAATTGGATCACCCATAAAATTTCTTTTTGGGGATAATTTCCAATTTTGTAAATTTTGTTTCTGTGCCTCCTGCTAAATCTTCTCACTTGCTCTTCCTTTCTTTGAAATTCTTTTTATTGTAGATGGCTCTCTCATAATTACATTTATTGTACTTTTATGAAAATAAAAAATAAAATTTACATACTGTTTTTGCAGGCCATCAAGGCAAGTGAGGAGGGGAAAACAATTGAGGAGTATGACTACCTTCCATTCTTCTATTCTCGCTCATTTGATCTGTCATGGCAATTCTATGGTGACAATGTTGGTGACACAGTGATATTTGGAGACAATAACCCAGTAACACCGAAGCCCAAGTTCGGATCATACTGGATCAAAGATGGGAAGGTCATTGGAGCTTTCCTGGAGGGTGGGACTCCTGAGGAAAACAAGGCTATTGCCAAAGTTGCAAGGGTGCAACCTTCTGTTGAGAATTTGGATGTGCTGTCAAAGGAGGGTCTTTCCTTTGCTTGCAAGATATGAAAACTTTCTTCCATAGGGGGGAAGATGGATAGCTTTTGATGCCACTTCTTGTCTATGTAGATTACATGACACTGTTGGCTTTTGTTTTCCTTCTGTTGTAATGTTATTCCTAATCACTTATGGTTTGATTTGGGAAATTATGAATTATGAGCTGCAGATACTCGTTCCTTATTGTCGCTTTGAATTTAATAATTTGTTACGTTTACTGCTGGTTATTTAGGTCCAAATTGTTGGTGCTTAAATTTCCAGTAGTGCGCAACTGCAGAAACATAAATTGTAAAACTTTTCATCTTTAATTCGGCTGTAAATAGCTACTCCATTGCTTTGAGTATAACCGCCCCATAATTTTGGGACTAAGGTTGGCCAAGACTCTTGGCTCAATTGGCACTGCTTGTAGGCCGCTGTTTTCAACAAATACATCCAATTATCAAGATTCAAGGATTAAGGCTATGTTGTCAAATCTTCTCATGTCGCTTCTAAATTGGTTAAAACGCATATATCTGGTAATAGGAGTGGCAATTTTACTAATTGTTTGTGAATTGATGACAAGATTGAAATGTATGTATATAGTAAATTGTTTGTGAAGCAGTAAGTCAAACAATTTACTTGGTCTCTGTTTGCTTCACAAATATTTAGGTGTGAGAGCAACTCCTTGAAGATTATAGCAAATCCACCAATTGCAAGAAAAAAGAAAGACATGATATCCATAACATAACAAACCAAAATCACATATACTGACAAATTAAAATCAGCATAGCTGCACTCATAAGGCGTCTTTTCTACCAATGTTAACTGAAACTAGGTTACTCTACATGAGTAAACTTCAACATCTAATTAGGAGCTCTGAATTGAGAAACGCTTTGAATGGAGAGAAAAAAGATCAACCCCTTAATCAAAGAGACCAAAGAGACCACCCTGCAACAAGTTCAAGTAAAAGAGAAAACAATTAGATAAAATCCAACAGTTCAGATATATATATATATATATATAATTTTTTTTTTCAGTACCTGCAAACATAAGTAGTATGATATGATGGTTTCAGAAAGGCATGTTATGATATGATCCTTACACAGCATATTGGCATGTGCACCACAAAAATGACTCAAATGATAATGCATGTTTTTTTTTTTTTTTTGATGGGAATGATAATGCATGTTAGTAAAGCATGTACAACTCCTTCTCACAACATGGGCAAGAAATGGTTTTATAATTTGCAATATGCAACTTTCAACTGAAATCTTCATGTAAAAAAGTGCATATGCACCACACAAATGACTCAAATGATAATGCATGTTAATAAAGCATGTACAACTCTTCTCACGACATGGGTAAGAAATGGTTTTATGATTTGCAACTTTCAACTGAAATCTTCATGTAAAAAAGTGCAGACTATGATTTAGGCAATTTTCAAAATATGAGTAGTGCAAAATTAATGTACTAGTTCCCAAAGGATTATGTCAAGAAAGGCTTACATCTTCCTCCTCTGACTCCTCCTTTTCCTCTTTCTTAGACTCAGTGGCAGCAGGAGCAGCGGCAGTGGCAGCGGCACCAGCATCAGCACCACCTGCAACTGCCACTGCAACTGCAGCAGCACCACCAGAAGGCACTGAGGCCAGCTTCTCTCGCCCAGCAGCAATAAGTTCTGTTATGTCTTTTCCCTTAACTTGTGACAGAAGAAGCTCAATCTTGTCATCATCTGCTTCAGCACCAACTATAAACCATGAAACAATAAAGAAGTCTCAGCCAATTGTGGTACATTAATGTAAGGGGGATTTCAAAAATTAAGCAAACAGATAATCCAAAATCGGCATTATAGAATCCAACAGTAACACAATGAATATCATATTAGCAGTCTTATGTATGGTCTCCAATAATAACAGGTCACATTATTCACAACTCCCATTTCCAAACTAATTAACATAAGTCATATTACATTGAATTCAAACAATGGCACTCCCAACTCCCAAGCCAAAAGATGGGCCGATAATATTTTTTTTCTCTCTCCAAAATTAGAAACATAAAAAAATAATAATAATAATAAAAATAAAATATTATTTTGGTTTCTAAACTTTATCAAAAAGTTTATTTTTCATCCTTAAATTTAAAGAAGTCAATTTTCCATCCCTAAACTATTGAAAAGTTCATATCTTTCTTCCCTAAGCTATTGAAGTTTTTTTATCTATGTCCTTACACTTTATTAAAGGTTTATTTTTCATCAGAAAAAAAAAAAAAAAAAAAGTTCTTTTCATCCCTCTTCTTGTTTTTAACTATTAAAAAAAAAACTCTTTTTAGGAATGAAAAAAAAAACTTTTTAAAATTTTAGGAACGAAAAACAAATTTTTGTTAAAGTTTAGAGGCCAAATAGAATTTTACCCTAATAATAATAAAATACTACCCATACACAGAACATATATTTAAAATATATATATATATATATTTGTTAATCCCTTCTTGCAATTTATCCTAAAACCAAGCAAACATGAGTAATGTATAACAAAAAACCGGTCATACATAGATCTATACAAAACAAACATGTTTATACAAGTAAACAAGTAAAAAAAGAAAGCTTTTTTTTTTTTTTTAGAGTGTGAAAAAAAAACCAGAGCCGAGAATGTTCTTGATGTCTTCAGCAGAAGGGGTGGTGTTCCCTCCCAATACAGCAAGCAAATACGCAGCGATCACCTTCATCTTTCTCTACTCAACAACTCACAAACCCTAGCAATCCAAATTTTTAGAGGCAACAAAATAATGGCCGAGAAAAGAGGGTTTTATATGTGTGTGTAGAAGAGACTAGGGCTTTTGTAGTACGACGTGGAGTACAAGAAATGTGTCTGTTTGGTTCGGGTCCAAATTCCAAATCGGGTCTGGGCTTAACATGCAGGCCTATCACGTGATCTCACGGTCGTCTTCTTTTTTTATTTTTATTTTTTTATTCACCCTTTTATTTTTAATTTTCCTAACATTAATATTCAAAACTCTTCAAATATCTGATAGTGTCTTGTGTAGTCCCTTGTTTCTCATACACAAGTAATTACAGTGAATTTTTTTAGGAGTGGCCCCTAATAAGTTTGGTTAGGAATTTTGAATCTAGAATCTTACGAGACTTTGAGAACTCAATTAGAATTTTAAGTAAGAAAGTTTAAAGATACAACATTTTCATAACACTCTTATTTTTAGTTCCAGTAGTCCAAGTCTAATATTTTATTATTCTATTTAGTTTAATTTTAATATATGAGGGATTGACATCTTAATTGTGGTGAAAATATTATAATAGTTTGTTGTGTTCGTAGAACAAATCGTATGGTAATTATTAAAATGGTTCCAATTATATGAGTAAAATGTTTTATTTATTTTATATATAATTTTTCCTTCGTTTCATATATAATTATAATTAATCAATTGGGAAACTATGGTTAGTACTCTCACTTTGGGGGCAATTTCAAGATAGCTCATGAAAAGGAGCTCTCATGAATGCCATGACTTCTTTTTTCTTCATAGAAAAATTGATGCACAGCAGTACAAGTGTACAAGGCCAACTGAATCAACTAGTTGTTTATATCAATAAGTCATAGGTGGGCATGGAAAGGTCGCAATTTGGACAAAAATTCATGATAGCCAAAGCCCACAATCTTCACTGGACCTCATTACGATAAGCTGGAGCTGAAGGTGATCAATAGCTACTGGACTCAGGCCTGTTACCTGTTATAATATAGGGGAAGGGGAAATCCTAATAAAGCAAAGGCATAGTCCAATGAAGCCACAGGTTTTTCTCTAAGAGCCTATTCTGTTGATAAAGTTTTTGATTCTTTTAAGTTTAAATTTTTAGATCAAGGGTCTTATAGTTCAACTAATACGTTTTAATGTTTTTATTAGGAATTTCTAGAATTCAAATTCCCAAACTCCATTATTGTAAGAATAGAGATATCAAAAAATTAAAATTTTTGGCTTCTTGAATTGTTGAGACATCATGTCTTATTATTTTTAGGGGGAGAAAAGAAAACAATCTAGGTGGCCATTATGGTGAGGTATTATAAGATTTTCACAGTCCAATCATATTTACTCAAAAAAAAAAAAAAAAAAAAACAAAACAAAACTCCTACAATATAAGACCTTACTTTTTTTTTTTTATTATCATGGTTTTTTGAAATGCTTTTTTTTAATCATTTTTTTTTTGCAATATTATTAAGAGATACTCTTTTGTTTGGGCCACTATTGCCTATATGGCCTAATGATTGAACCGCCTCTACTCTTAATGGGGGACAATGCTAAACCAACATTCTTTTAAACACAAAGTCAGATAATTATCTAAGTCCTTGATTGATCAAATTGAAGTTCAATATAAGGGCATTGAACCACCTGTAATCACATCAAATAGAATAAAATTACAGTCCTCTCATACACCAACAAACGAACACAACCTATATGGTGAAGTAATTTGTGAGGTGTTTGAGCTCATTTCTCCATTATTAGGTTTTTGAATCGATCTAAATTTTTTGTTTTCTTCTTCTTTTTTGGTTGTTGACACTATTTGTTAGATAAAAATCTTTAGTGGTGTAAGTATTATTACGTGTACCGTTTTTGAGGTGTCTGATTGACTTGTAGGGTCTTTGAGCCATCTTTATCTCTGACGGGATTTTGAAACATGACGTGGTGGAACAGAAAGCTCTGTACCATGCAAATGTAAAAACACTTTGAACAATTGGCACTGGTTCTAGTTGTCCACTTTACAACAACAAAAAAATGCTCTCTTAATTTTTTCAAAATAAAAAAATAAAAATTCATTTCGAAACTAAACTAAATTATCTTTATTAAGCAAGTGAAGTCTCATCCTCTTCGAGGATTTTAGTAAAATTTATTATCGTTGAATAAAAATTTTAAGATTTAAATTGGATCTACTACATAAACTAATTGACGTTACGATAAATCAATTATAAAATAATGCGGTAAGTTAAAAATACTTTTATCTATTTTATAAAAAATTGTCTCACCCACTCTTTGGGACCGCTAGGTCTTCCCACATGCCGCTGACACGACTCAAGAGAGTCAGGACATTTATTTATTTATTTTTTTGATAAGGAGAGTCATGACGTTTATGCAACAATAATTATAGTGAAAAAGGGACAATTTTTGGGTAGGTATATGATCCGAAAAATATATTAAATGCAAACATGGGAGTAAATACAAAATTTAAGAAGCTAATAAAAGTTAGTTCAGAAATCTAATTAATTACGAGTGGAAGGAACTAATAAGATTTGTCTTGCATGGTTCTGAATATTGTACAGTGATCTTAATTCATAAAAATCATAAACCACTGTTGATTCTTGGGACCGCTTTAATTGTCGCTTATAAAAAATATGTTTGAGCCCTGGAATCTCCTATTTCTTTAGCTTGACTTGTCCTTGTCCGGCTTTCAAAATTTTATTCATTACAACTTTGAAGCCCACACTTGCCTGTAAGGTTTTTGTCATCCTTCAAAAAGTGAGGAAGATCAGACACATGCACAGTATTTTAAGTGAGCAAAAGTAGTATCAAAATGTGTTATCGTTTTAAATAATTCGAATGGTACAATTTTTTTTTAGAAATTTGTTTTATAATTATATACTAATGTCACATCAAACATGTTATAAATAGTGTATAATAAATATAGTGTTAAAATTAGGTTCACGTGATAGTAATACTCTTTTACTATTTAATATTATAGTTGCTATCTCAATAAATTATGGTTTTATGTGTGACTAACTTTTTTTTTGAGAAGGTATGTGTGACTAACTTTATTCTTATTTTTTCAGCAAAAAAAAAAAAAAAAACTTTATTCTTATTTTTAGGATTATGTGTGTCCACTTGTTGGTCAGAGTTAAGTTATGGGGCGCGATTATTACTTTTAAACTTTGGGTGTAAGGCTAGGTCTTTGGCTGGTTGGAGAGTCGTGATTATTCCTTTTTAAAATAAAAATAAATTAATATATATTTCCTTAGACTTTTTTTTGGTAACAAAACAGAGAAAATTTATAAAAAAAATTAAAAAGAATAAGAGGAAATATTATTGTTTTATATTCTGTGTAATGATTTATTATTATGATTATTATTTTGGTATAAGTTGCTTCATAAAGTCATGCTGTCCCACAAATATAATTAATTTCTGATACTAATGTCTTGTAAAATGTTTAAATGATATTATAATAATATTTTGTTCAAAAAAATCATATATAAATATTTATAAATGATGTATAATAAAAATAATATTAAAATTAAGTTTACGTGAAATTGATATTATTCTACTATTCATAACTAGTTGCTATTTCAATAAATTGTGATTTTTCCGTGTGACTAACGTTAGTCTTATCTTTCTTAAAAAAAAAAAAACGTTAGTCTTATCTTTAGGATTAGGTATATCCACTTGTTGATCAGAGTTGAGTTATGGGTTGGATTATTACTTTTTAACTTTGGCGTGAGGTCTTATCAAAAAATAAAAAATCTTTGGGTGTGAGGTTGGGTCTTCGGCTGGTGGGTAGGTCGTGATTATTCCTTTTTAAAAATAAAAATAAAATATTGCATTTATTTCCTTAGACTTTAACAAAAACAAACAGAGAAAGTTTATATATATATATATATATAAGAATTATTTTCTAATCTGTGCTATGCATGACTATCTATTTGTGATGTAGATTAAAATAATTTTATAAAAAATTTAAGAAATTATACAATTGCATGATTTGCTCTTGTATGACTTCAATTTGTGTTACAATTTGATGAAGAAGTTATCTTTTGAACATGCTGTTGAAGGCCAAAATTTCACAAGAAAGCCCATTCTATGAAAAGTAAAGAAAGACCATGGGCTTTAACAAAAGAAGGCCCAATTCAAGCAACAAAAAGAATCGACATCAAGGCCCTATGTATGTTCAGATTTCCAGCAAAAAAGGCTATTAAAAAAGTCCAGCAAATTCCAGTGAAAGAACTGGGCTAGGATCCCCAGAGGTTACCAGAAGCTCGGGATCCTCGGGACGTGCAGCACAGCTAAAGTGGGACTGAGACAGCTCAAAAGGAGTACCACGAAATACAAGAAATGAAGAACAAATGTGTCCCTCTCAAGCACCCAGTGGTGCAGCAAAGAATCATAAAGCTTGAAGAGTAACAATTCATGAACAAAAGGCTGGTACCCCGGGGAACCCAAAATGAAGAATTATAAAGGGAAGTGGCTGGAAAACCTTCAACCCAACAGAAAAGGGTTCTGCTCACTTGGAAAAAATGACAACAAGAAGGACAGCCAAAAAGCTAAGTCCAAGAGGTAAAAGGACTTAAAAGAACAGAGGGTAAACGTCAGCTATCCAAAATGGAAAGTCAGTAAGTGGTTTTTAGGAAAACAGAACTAAAAGATGAAAACTATCAGAAACAGAGAAAGAATCAACGGTCAGAAATGGCTGGCATAACAGGGGCTTTGGTACCCAAGGAGCCAAGGGGGAAGAATCAATGGTATCCAAACCCTAAAATGACACTATAAAAAAGGGGAAGCAGCCAACATGAAAGGGCATTATGCAGCAATAGAAAATCATAGAAGGGAATCGTTAAGATAACTCTGTAAAACTCAAGAAAAATAGAGGAACTGCTCCCGGTATCCCAGAGACAGCCATTATAGCACATACTTGGATTCAACAAATTCAAACTTTGCAAGTCTTGGAAGCTTGAATAACTATCAAAGTCTGTAATTTTTGAACTTAGTTGAACCTTGTATCACGTCTTAGTGAGCATTGTAATCATAACTAAGGAAAATTAATAAGATGCACCTCACTGATTCGAGGATCCTTGACTTTGTCTTACATTATATATTATTTGCTGCGCATTCCCTTGCTGTTAAAATGTCATTCAATACAGATATTTTTGTTTGTCAGTTATTTGTATTGTAGGGAGCTTGTTTTGTGCACCACTCGATTCTTAAACAGTCTTTTAGCTGCGGTGAACCGAGCCTAGTCCACCAAGAATACTTATTTGGCCCAGGAACTTTGGGCCACAGTGCTGAGAAGAAAAAAGCACTCTTACACATGCAATGACTTAAAAAAAATTTGTGAGACTTACAAAAAAAAACTCAAAAATTCAAATATTAAGACTTCTGAAAGATAGAAAAATATTAAAGAATCAGATCACTGCTTAGAAATTATTGAAACAAAACAAAATATATATGACTAAACAATAAAAAAATATAAGAGAAAGATGGGTTACATTCAAAAGAATAATTTCAATTATTACTAGTTTTTTTATCTTGTAAAAAACGGTTAAAGATAGTTTGGTAGTTCATATACGAAAATTACTTTTTAAAATATACATGAAAAACCATAATTTTTTTTTTTTTTTAACAAAGTAGAGGGGAAGAAATTAACATAAGAAAAGCTCATACTTCTACTCGGTTTTAAAAAAAAGCTATTGGGGTTTGCTTTGCTTTTATAGTGTTTATGATTAACTTCCTAAATTTGGAGATAAATTATCAATATTTGAATTTGAGTTTAAATTTAACTCGTTAGGGAGATAGAGTTTCACTCATTATAAAGTTTGGACTAAACAAAAATAAATTTTTTTTTAAAATGATAATGCTGAGTTCGAGTTTAAGTTGGATTTGCTAAAGAGATAAAGTTTCACTCCTTATTAAGTTTGGACTAAATACTAATAATTTTGTCGGTTTTATATATATACATATATATATATATATAGATAAACTTTTTTTAAAATTTTTTTGGTTTTGTTAGGTATCATTAGTCCTATAGTATTATTTAAATTTTTTCATCTTTTTTTCCAATGGGATTTTCTTTGAAGTTGATCATTCTTCGTGCCGCATTAATGGCTAGTGGGGTCTGTCATGTTCTTTTACTTTTTGAATAGAAAGATGCTACGTCTACAACAATTTTACAACATTTTTATAACAAATCACAAGTGGTTAGTTGTTATTGATTCAAATTTGAAACTAACGCTAAGATTACTTTTTTGCCCTAACAATAACAACCAGTAACAACCTGCCACTTAGGATTTGTTGTAAAAATATTGTAAAAATATTGTAGACATATCATTTCTCTTTTGAATAACATAGAAGTTCTATTCTAAATGCTAAATAGTACATAAACAATAGTACACTCAATAATCGGCACATAGACATCTTGACGTAGTCCAACTGTCCAAATCCAATATCGCTTGAATTTGTTGAGCAACAACAGTTTTTTTTTTTTTTTTTTTTTTTTTGAAACTGGAGCAACAACAGTTGTTAAGCAAACTTTATTATAGACTAATAATGATAATGTTGAGTTTGAATTTAAATTAGACTTATAATAGAGATAGAGTTTCACTCCTTATTAAGTTTGAACTAAACAACAAAAATAATTTTGTTTAAAAAAATGATAATGATGAGTTTGAGTTTAAGTTGGATTTTTTAGAAAGATAGAGTTTCACTCCTTGTTAAATTTTGACAAAACAAAAATAAAATTTGATAATGATGAGTTTCACTCCTTGTTAAATTTTGACAAAACAAAAATAATTTTATTTAAATATTGTGCTGACGTGAAAAATTGTGAGAGTTTCAGAGGTCTCGGTTTTATATATTTAAATTTGGACAAAACAAAAATAATTTTATTTAAATATTGTGCTAATGTGGAAAATTGTGAAAGTTTCAGAGATTTCAGTTATATATATCTATACTACTATTTAAGGAGTTGCACCTGTTTGGACTGGATTTTTTTATTATTCCAAAATACCCCTATTTCTCTAGGTTTAAATAGAGATAAAACTAAAGGATAATTTGGTAAAATATATGTCTAACTTGCACTAAAATATTGTCTACAAAATAGGCAATATTTAACTCCTACGTTTAACTGCAAACATTACTCACGTTTACACTTTTCTTTCTTCAGTTTTTTTTTTTTTTTTCCTTCCTTTATCAAGACTTAACTTTTTTTTTTCTTTGCATAAAAAAAATAAAAAAAAAAAACTTAATTTTTTTTTCAATACCTGGTTTCCCTTAATCTCATCTCACGTTGTTTTTTTTTTTTTTTTTTAAATTTTTTTTTATATTATAGAAAAAATATACTAAAAAGTGGAAGTCAATCATATCCAAAAAATTTCAAATACCACATTCAAACGAATCAAACCCACGTTCAACTTCTATAAAAAAAAAAAAAACCCACATTCAAATTTATCCCCAAAAAAAACCCTACTTTCAAATATTTAACAAAACTTTTGGATAATTACAGCTAAAAAAACTAAAGTTAAAAACAAATTCATAAAATTTTAAATACCACGTCCAAAATTTTATTAAAAAAAAAAAGGCAACACATGTATATGTTTTGAAATTCTAATTCTTTAAAAAAAAAAAAAAAAAAAACCACGTTTAGATCTTTAACAAGAATTTCAGATTACTACTTACTAAAAAAACTGAAAAAAGTTAAAACTCTATCCCAACTTAAACCGTTATCAAAATATATAGCTCTCCACCCTTTCAAGTTTCAAACATTTAATTCATTCTCAAAAAAAAAAAAAAAGGTTTCAAACATTTAATTGAATAGAGAGGTTGACAGTGGTTTGTGAGCTATGGAGGATTCTTGGTTAGTGTTCATAGTGGCTAATTTGATATGGTAATAAGTCCGTAATGGAGGCTGCTTTGAGATTTCATCATTGCACAAATATGGGAGCAGATGTTGAGCTCCAGCCAAGGGGGTTAATTGGTGGGGTTTAGAGGTATGGGTTTTTACAAATTTTGTGAGTGAGTGTGTGTGTGTGTGTGTGTGTGTTTTTTTTTTTTTTTTGCTTTGCTATTGGCTTTGAATTCAAGTATATACATTTTATTTTATGTTATGTCATATGTGTGTCATGTATTACATATTAAAAAATCAAAAAGTTTGTGTTCAAGAGAAAATGAATTTGAGATAGAGAGTTTTGGTGATTTTTCTGTATACAAGTTTCAGTTTGTAGACCAAAAAATCTGATTGGTGTTAATTTGGCTCACTGTGAACACTTACCATTACTTTGGTTTTATATGCATTTATAAACTTTATGATATACTAGCCTCTGAGCACACGCGTGAGGCTCTTCTATTTTTTGAGTAAGAGTTAATTTAGAACATTTATTATATTTTGGAATTACTACATTTTTCAATCACAAAAATATACTAGCCTCTGAGCACACGCGTGAGGCTCTTCTATTTTTTGAGTAAGAGTTAATTTAGAACATTTATTATAATTTGGGATTACTACATTTTTCAATCACACCCCTAGGTTTTTTTTGTGATTGAAAAATGTAGTAATTTCAAATTATAATAAATGTTCTAAATTAACCCTTACTCAAAAAATAGAAGAGTCTCTGAGCACGTGCGTGAGCGCGTGCTTAGAGACTAGTATATATATATATATATATAGATAAGAGGAAATATTTTTTATATATATTTTGTGTAATTATTCTTATTGTTAATAATATTTTTTTGGTATAAGTTGCTTCTTTTTTTTTTTTGACAAGGTATAAGTTGTTTCTTAAAGTCATGTTGTCCCACAAATATAATTAATTTCTGATACTAATGTATTAATGTCTCGTACAATGTTTAAATGATATTATAGTAATATTTTGACCCCCAAAAAAAAAAAAAAAAACACATATAAATATACAATTTTCCCTGCTCTAGTTGACGACTAGCTAGAAATTATAGACTAAGACTTTCGAACCCCACCTCCCATTTTATAAAGAAACCTTTTTGTTTTTCCTCTTTGGCATAGCATTAAGAGCATCTCCAGCAGTGTATGTATAGGCAAAATATTAGCTATAATAGAGAATGAGACCATAAAAACAGACTCCAGCAGATTCTCTATACTCGAAAATTTTTTTAGCTTATGAACAGTAGCCCATCAGACTTGATGGGTTATTATACATTAGCAATTGAATTTCTTGGATTAAAATATTATACCAACTACTTATTATATCAATTCTTTCTCTCTCATCCGGATTTCTTTTTTTCTCTCATTCTCTCTGTTGCTTTTTTTTTTCCCCTCTCATTTTCTCAGTCTCTCCATTGCCGTTGCTTCTTTTTTTCTCATAAACCAAATGAAATCAGAAAAATAAAAGGAAAAAAAAAAAAAAAAAAAGAGAAAAGAGAGAGACCTGTTCATGAGCAAAAGAATTAACCCAAACACAAAACACAAAACAAAATCCAATTCTTAAAATAAAGTTGAATCAGAACAAGCAAATATGAATGAAAAAAAAAAAAAAAAAAAAAAAAACAAGCCGATTTGACCTAGCTTGGTGGTGGGGAGGACGACAAGCAGCGATGGAGATGCTGGAGCGGTGGTGGAGATGCATGCGGTGGAGGCCCAAGCCTCTCTCTCTCTCTCTCTCTCTCTTTTCTTTGATGTGAAGCGCTGGAATGTTCTTGAGGTGAAAAAGAAAATAAAAAGAAGGGGGGCTAGACACTTGTGTGGAGGAGAAAAACAAGAAAAAGAAAAAAGAAAAAAAGAAATGAAACGTGGATGAAAATGAAATGAAAGGAAGAAAAATAATATAAAAATAAAAAATCCTAATTGAAAAATACTACCACAATATTTTTATAATAAATTTTAAGTAACAAATTGTTATTAGTTAATATTGGCGAGTAAAAAAAATAATTTTAGTGCTGGGTTCAAATTAGAACTAGTAACAACTTTCAACATAAATTTCGTTGTAAAAGTATTGCGTAAAATGTTGTGAACATAATACTTTTCATTGAAAAATATAGTTGTTAAAAAAAGAATAAATGATGATTAAAAAAAGAATAAACAATGAATGAAGAAATAATATTTAAATGAGATAGAGAATGGGATAGAGAATCTGTTGGAAGTGTATTTGAAAAAATGGGTAGGTAAAAGTTAAATGTCACTGTTCATTCTCCAAACAGTACAAAAATTTGAAGAAACTGCTGGAGATGCTTTAACCTGACGTAGATAAAATATTAATAATAACCTGACGAGATTTACGTTGCCTTAGAGCATCCACAGCAGTGGAGCAAAAAATATAGCTATTTGGCACTTACAAAAGTCACTTTATCTATTTTACCTCCTCACACCCACCACCACTGCCACACTCACTGCCACCAGCCACCACCGCCCACACCCACTGCCATCACCACCCACAACCTCAACCCAAATCAAAACCCAATTACAAACCCAAAACCAAATCACAACCTAAACCCACCATATCAACCAAAACCCAGCAAAAATCGAAAATCATCATATCAAAACCCTGCAAAAACCAAAAATCATCTAGAGAGAGAGAGAGAGAGAGAGAGAGAGAGGGTTAACCCACCATGGCTAATCCCCCGCCGTTGTGCTGTCATAACCAAACCCACCAGATCAACTAAAATCGAAAATCATTATATCATTTGAGCTTGGATTCGATCTAGAGAGAGAAAACGACGGAGAGAAAGATCAGCGCTGGGCAGGGGCTTGGGTTGGCGGCGAGTGGAGGAATCGAAGCTTGCAATGGGAAGAAATGAAGAGGGTGAGGACCGATTGAGGGGAGAGAGGAGTAACGGGTAGAAATGGGGAAGGAGGAGAAAGAAAAAAAATTAAATTCTAACAATGTGTGAACACAAATAAAATAAATTTTTTTTTTTTTTTATAGCTTTGAACTACATTGTACATTTATCTTTAGATGTGCACTGTAGCTGAGAAACAAAAAAATTTGACTATAGCTCTATTGTTGCAGCTCTATTTTTTTGATTGATGGTGCTAAAAATAGCAATATAGCTATTTAGCACCACTGCTGTGAGTGTTGTAATAGAGAAAATAGCAAATCTCAGGTCTTAGCCAAAATCAAGACCATTGTGTGAAAGTGTGAAACCATTTCCACGAGAAAGGGTACTAAAAAAATCAGATTATTATATATATCATTAAAATTATACTAGCCTCTGGGCACGCGCTCACGCACGTGCTCAGAGGCTCTTCTATTTTTTGAGTAAGGGTTAATTTAGAACATTTATTATAATTTTGGATTACTACATTTTTCAATCACAAAAAAAACCTAGGGGTGTGATTGAAAAATATAGTAGTTCCAAATTATAATAAATGCTCTAAATTAACCCTTACTCAAAAAATAGAAGAGCCTCACGCGCGTGCTCAGAGGCTAGTATATCATAAAGTTTATAAATGCATATAAAACCAAAGTAATTATAAGTGTTCACAGTGAGCCAAATTAACACCAATAAGATTTTTGGTCTACAAACTGAAACTTGTATGCAGAAAAATCACCAAAACTCTCTATCTCAAATTCATTTTCTCTTGAACACAAACTTTTTGATTTTGTAATATGTAATACATGACACACATATGACATAACATAAAATAAAATATATATACTTGAATTCAAAGCCAATAGCAAAAAAAAAAAAAAAAAAAAAAGTTTAAAAAAAACACACACTCACTCACAAAATCTGTAAAAACCCATACCTCTAAACACTCACCCCATCAATTAACCCCCTTGGCTGGAGCTCAAATTTTGCTCCCATATTTGTGCAATGATGAAATCCCAAAGCAGCCTCCATTATGGGCTTATAACCATATCAAATTAGCCACTATGAACACTAACCAAGAATCCTCCATAGCCCACAAACCACTGTCAACCTCTCTATTCAATTAAATGTTTGAAACCTTTTTTTTTTTTTTTTGAGAATGAATTAAATGTTTGAAACTTGAAAGGGTGGAGAGCTATATATTTTGATAACGGTTTAAGTTGGGATAAATTTTTAACTTCTTTCAGTTTTTTTAGTAAGTAGTAATCCGAAATTTTTGTTAAAGATCTAAACATGGTTTTTTTTTTTTTTTTTTTTAAAGAATTTGAATTTCAAAACATATACATGTGTTGCATTTTTTTTAAATAAAATTTTGGACGTGGTATTTAAAATTTTATGAATTTGTTTTTAACTTCAGTTTTTTTAGCTATAGTTATCCAAAAATTTTGTTAAATATTTGAAAGTAGGGTTTTTTTTGGGGATAAATTTGAACGTGGGTTTTTTTTTTTTGATAGAAGTTGAACGTGGGTTTGATTCGTTTGAATATGGTATTTGAAATTTTTTGGATTTCTTTTGGATATGATTGACTTCTACTTTTTAGTATATTTTTTCTTTAAAAAAAAAAAAAAAACCAAATGTGAGATGAGATTAAGGGAAACCGGGTATTGAAAAAAAATATTAAGTTTTTTTTTTTTTTTTTTTTTTTATGCAAAGAAAAAAAAAAGTTAAGTCTTGATAAAGGAAGGAAAAAAAAAAAAAAAAACTGAAGAAAGAAAAGTGTAAACGTGAGTAATGTTTGGAGTTAAATGTGGAAGTTAAATATTGCCTATTTTGTAAGCAATATTTTAGTGCAAGTTAGACATATATTTTATCAAATTATCCTTTAGTTTTATCTCTACTTAAACTTAGAGAAATAGGGGTATTTTGGAACAAAAAAAAAATCCAGTCCAAACAGATGCAACTCCTTAAATAGTAGCATAGATAACCGCATTAAAATTATATAACCGCACTAAGATGACCACTAATGTAAATAATAAAAACTACTCAGGTAAATAATAAAAAATGAGTTTTAGTTATCTCAATTGGTAAAATTTTTTATGATTAAATAAGAGATTTAGATTTTAATCATCATCTACACCAAAAACTGATTGATATCTTTTTTTAATAATAAAGAAAACAATTATCAGAAATAGATGTGATAAGATGAAACTTTATTATTAAAAAAAAATTTTATAAAAAAAAAATGTAAACAATAAGATTATTATGTCAATGTCATTGGAATTATGGATGTATTTACTCCTCCATATATTCTAATATTTATGTCAACAAATCCTAAACACGTGATCCCATCACTGTCCCTAAAAGTCTTAACAATGCTGGTGAGGAAAATATTGTGAAACTTACAAAAAAGATAAAGGTATTGACTAAAACTACCACTATAGCGCCATTAAAACGACCGGAAGACTAATTTTTGCCACTGATTGAAGAAAAGGTTCTGAGAGAATTTGAGTTTGTGTTCAATTAGAGTATATATTCCCTGTTATAGAATTATTAGTTTAAGTGTTAAAAAGTTAAGGCTACCTTAAAGTTAGAACTGTTTTATAATGATATATATTTTTTTTATTAAATCTCCAATTGATTTTTGGTGTAGTTAGAATTTTCGAACCTCATGTCTTTTATTCAATGAGAAGAAATTTTACCAATACTTGACTTCTCACTAACTACACAATCTTATGGGTGGTATCCATCATCATTTGGAAGTACACGCTCAATTCAAGTGGGCTGCTGGAGGATATTCATAATGATATTACCAAAAAGCAATTCTAAGAAATTATCCTATTAGCTTTTTCCTTTTAAGGTCTCATGATATAGGTCCATGAGATCATATATATTTAAAATTACTTGCTAGTGTACATGGGACGGGGAACTATATATATACACTTAGGAAAATAATCAGTATTTTAAGAGCTCTAAATACCTATGGTAACAAAAAACAAATGAAACTATGAAGAAGCGTCTGAAATAGCCCTTGGCTATGGAATGTAGGCTTGAATTGAGTTTAGACTCTAGAATCTAAACCTCCCTTTTATTGAGGCAACATGGTTTAGTTATGAAGGTATATATCATTATATCTATCGAGGGAGAAAATAAATAATTACTTCTGAGTAATTCAATTAGAGTGGTACTTCCAAAAATCACGCATAGGAGACGTCTACGGTTCTATCCACCACAATAGAACTCGTGATGTAGAAAAGAAAAAGGTAAATAATTCATTACATTTCTTATGTGCTATTTACAATGAGCTATCTTTACTTTGCACATCTTTGAATTTTATTTTTTTGTCAACACGAGGACTAATTAATTATTGACCTTAACAATTACTACAAGCATGCATGTTTTTAGTCCTTTTGATGCTTTTTCAGGTTATTTTTTATAGAGTTTCAACTTATGGCGTCCGCTCTTGATTATAGTTTTTTTATCATTAGACTAACACATCAATCAGTTTTTAGTGTAGGCAGGGATTGAACCCCAGATCTCTTATTTAACCATAAAAATTTTTACTAGTTGAGCTAACTGAAACCCACAAATTCCTCTTCAGACCTTATAATGGGAAATGAGTTTCATATTCTATTTCAAGTTAAAACTTGTTTAATGGAAGGTAGAGAAAAATAAAGATGATAGAGAGGGAAAATAGGGAGCCTGTGGAGGGGGTTGGTAACTTGAGATTTAGGATTAGCAAAAAAAAAAAAAAAAATCAATGACCCAAAGATTGTTTCAAGTATATGTAGGGACCATAATGATGTGGTTGATACTATCTGGATCGATCAATCACTATTATAGGAAATTCTCTATCACTTTGAAAACAGTTTGTCTTATACAATAAAAACCATTTATCATGAAATGGAGATTCAAATCCTAATATATATTCTCTATTGTCCACAACCTAGCTACATAGGAAGCTTCTTCTCATATCAAGTGACCTAATCTTATTAGTTATTCCTTTCAATGCTTTCATGTCTTCTCGGTTCTTTGTTAGAGTTAAGGAAGCTAGGCTAGTTCCCCCTGAATTGGTCTTTGCTTTTTGGTTTCTTTTTTTTTTTTCTGTCTTCTAATGAAGTATTCTTATTTAGGGGAAAAAGAGAGAGATGTTCTTGGTAAAGTAATTATCCATAATGACTTTTACTATAATTGATGTACTTTTTTCAATTAACTGTGGGCACGCCGGCCACCTCCCTATTTATTGTTGTTTTTCCATCTTTATTGCATTATTATTATCAATGTAACCCAGTGTAACTGATGCCATTTCTATGATATATCCACTCAAATATTTTGTCACCACAATTTTCTTGCCCAAAAATTCTAATGTCACATAAAAAATGCTATAATTATATATATAATAGATTGTGAGTTGTAGAGAAAAAGTAATGAGTTTATGTGAAAATAACAGACAGTCAATCATAATATAATATATAGGATAATTATAGTAAAAATTGTGACAGTTTATGTAGTACTAGAAATATTTGACGAGAGGTCTATCAAAAAAGGAGAAAAAAAAAAAAAAAAAAAAAAAGAGCCTAGAAGAGGTTGTTTAAAATTTAAAGCAATCTATCGGAGGAAATCATTTTTATTTTTTGAAAAAAAATCAGAGGAAAGCATTAAAAATTAAATAAAAGTCTTTATATCTCCCTCATGAACACCGACACCGTTGATTGATTCAAAAAGTGCATAGCATACTCAAATGACACTCTTTCTTAGTCTTTCTTAATTTTGAAAGGTCAAATGCAAATGTAGGTAAAACACGTACTTACCCTTATCCGTATATGAAAGCATTAGAGTACTCTGTTTTAAGATGAGGCTTTTTTAAGGGGGGAAAAAAAAAAAACCATTGAAAATATTATCTTAATAAATTTTGTTTTTGTTTTCTGGGTAAAAGAAAAGGTTTATTAAAATGCAGGGACGGAATCAGGATTCAAACTTAAGGAGGGCCAAAGTTCTTTATTCTTAGATTTTAAAAATTGGAATATCAATACTAGAGATTGACAAAGTTGCATTATTAACATTAATTTATTAATTATTATTTGTATTTTTTATTTTGAAGAAAAATTTAATAATAGGATTTTATAATTAAGAGTTTTGCAAAGCAAAAGACACATCTTAATATTTTCAAAGTTTAACTAATATGTGGGTGAAACGATTAATATGTGACATAGAAGTTGTCTCTATGGCTATGAGGGTGGAGTCGTTTGAGAAGGGCATAGAGCTCTCAAGTGATAGGGAGAAATTAGGTAAAAAATATTGGGTTTTTGTGATTTTTTTTTTCTAGGATTTGTAATTAATTTATTATTATTATTTTTGCTTAGATCGGATTTATGATTTGTTCAAAATTTTTTCCTATTATCTAGATATGTGCATTATTTTTTTATTAAGATTTTGCTTGTTATCTATTTGTTGGATTTCTTAGGTCAATTTGTAAATTTTTTGGGGAGGGGGGCCAAGTATATAAATTTAAGAGCCAAAATTAAAATTCTTTTTGTTAATACACATACAAATTTTTTTTTTTTTCAAAGGTTTGTTGGGGGGGGGGGGGGGGGGGGGGAATGGCCCCCCTCTGCCCTTGAGTAGTTCCGCCCCTGCTAAAATGTAAAATCACAACAAAAACGGAATTATCATGTTTAAACTTTTTTTTTTTTTTGGAGAAAATATCATGTTTAAACTTTTTAAAGTTTTCATCATGTTCTTTGAAAAAAACAGTTCGTAAAAAATTTTATTTTCTTAAGATACAATTAAAGAATCTGATAAACAAAGTGGTCTCAAAGTGCCAGCTATGACCAAAGAAATTTTGCTTTTGTTTTCACAAAGTCATATTGATTATATGACTTTGACTTCGTTTGCACAAAGTCTTTGGATAAACTCGTCTGGGACTTCGAAGAAGGAGGGATACATATTAGTACCAGGGGCGGAGCTACATGTAGAGGGGGGGGGGGGGGGGGGGGGTGTTGGGGCATGATATTTGAAAATATTTTTATACCATGTAGAAATATTTAATATTTTAAAACTTAGCCCCCAAAAATAGAACTTGGCCCCCAATTATTTGAGTTAATCTAATAATTTTTTTAAGAAAAACTGTCCAATTGGTCATAGTAGTTATAGAGAATGTATTATTTTTCAAATTTATTTTTTGTTGTAAAATGTGTTCTCGTATCTCTTAAAGTTTTGGATTATTTATGTCTGAACACTTCATTAGTTCAATTGAAAATTTTTTACTCGCAATGGTAGACAATCTAGTAACTTATATTGAAAATGAAAATTTTAAGGATTTCACTATAGAATATGGTCAAAGATGAATTTAACTCTATAAAACATTTAATTTTTAAGGATTTCACTATGAAAGATATTAAATTGTGTGTGTATGTATGGAAGTTTGTATAGACAACAAATTAGTAACACAAATTGGCCCCCCAAACAAAAATTTCTAACTCCGCCCCAGCATATTACATGTTCTTTGAATTCTTTTTTTTTTGTTTGTTTGTTTTTACTTTTTAAATTAAAGAAGAGTATTAGCTTGGACGGTGTTTGGTTTGAAAAAGAAAAAGGTGTTTTGTTTATATTCATTTTCAGTTTTTTGTGAGACCAACCACTATTTAGTTTTTATTTTTTGTATCCTAAAATTTAGATTTAAATAAAAAAAAATGAATATATATATTTTTTGCGTGAAAACAAGTAAAGTGAAATTTTCGTTAATTTCTTAAAAATAACTAGGACCCATCAACTATTAAGTCCCATCAAGTCATAACTGACCAGTTGAAAAAAATGTGATTTTCCTAAAACAGAGAATAATAGCCAAACCAAAAAAAGGGTATATGTCCAAATTTGAAAATGTGTCCTCCTTTTTTTTTTTTTTTTTTTTTTTTTTTTTTTTTTTTTTTTTTTTTTCTATATTCAAATTGAATAATAAAACACTATTTATTTTGTAGAACCAAATATCACCTCGCAGTCTCCACAATTGACTCAATAGAGTTCTGTTCTCCGGAAGGAAAAAAAAAGTGCAATTGATGTGTCTATGATATCACTCATGACTTTTGGAACCCAACTGTACGTTGTGCTAAGCGTACGTTAGGAATAATTAATTACTTTTATTATTGATTTATTTTATTTAAAAAGAAAATTAGATAAAAGTGTATATCTATACAAAAAATAAGTGAGTTTTGTTTCTTTTGAAAAGGTTGTATTTTAAAAACAACCTTTTATGAAAATACATAAGATATACTATTGAAAAAGGTTGAAGGTGAGTTATTTAGTGTCCGTTTACTATTTAGTTTATATTTGTTATTATTTATGGGTCTTATTATATTTTTTGATACTATTCATAAATTTTACTGTACTATTTTAACTAACTTTTACTTTTATTTACGATACTTTCAATAAAATTTTTTTAATTTCAATAAAATAAGCGCATCTCAAATAAATCCTTAATATGCGTCTTTGCCTTTCCGGTGCACGTGGATGTGCCTAGCTTTTGATTCGGTCAATCCGTCAATGCGTATAAATTGATACGGATTAGTACTTCATACCCCATATCTTGATGAATACAGAATACTGATATTTTATCTCATTTTAAAATTTGAAGGTGAACCCCAAAATTTGACTAAGAAGTCAACTATGGAATCAATGGGCCATGCATAATCTTATCCCTACTTTATAAATCCCTTTGAAAGCCATTTGAAGTTATCAGCTTATCAAAGCTCAAAAGGATGTTTAAGTTTTAAATATTTCTCAAACTCTTATGGCCTGTTTGGATGTTTAAAAAAAGAGGGAGAGTAGAGTAGAGGGAGGGAGAGTAATCTAATTACTTTGTTTGGAAGTTTTTTAAGGAAGGAGGGGGAGGGGTTTGGAGGGATTTCAACTCCCTCTAGCCCCTAATTTTTAATTCCCCAAAATTGGAGAGATTTGGAGGGAGAGTAGAGTACATAAACTATTAACCAAGTAAATTACCTAATTTACCCTTATTATATTAACAAAATTACACAAGAGGAAGGGCTAATTACTCCATTCCCCCTTACTAATTTTAAAAACATCCAAATAAGGTGGAGGGGAATCATTTTCCTCTACTCTCCTCTCCACTACTCCCCTCCCTTTTACTCTCCTCTACTCTCCTCCCTCTCTAAACTTCCAAACAAGCCATTAAGGATGTCGAGGTTTAAAGTTTAAACATCCAATAACAAGGTAACATGGTGTGACATAAATAAATCTTTATAAGATGGATTTATTTGAATGATGATCCTTTTATACGAGAAACTAAAAAAATATAATGTCAAGATTTTTCTAACTCAATCTCGAATTACGTTTTCCTATTTGTTGTAATTGGTAATAAAAATATCATTTTATGTTTTCCTTTTGATGATATATATATTGACTGTACAGTCCTTTTGTGGCCATATGCATTTATAGATATCAAACCAAATACATTTTAGTGTAGTACATGCTCTTCTCCAAAATGTTATTGTTGCTTTGTCATCTGAAATGAAATTCATAGTCTTCCTATAAAAAAAGAAAAGAAAAGAAAAGAAAAGAAAAGAAAAAAGAGTGCACTAGTTTATCATCTAATACAATTATCTCTACTACTAATCAGCCAAATTCTTTAAGTAGTTTTCAACTGTAAATTTGGTTAGAGAAAATGTACAGGAGCATTCTTCTGTGGACTAATTGTGTGACATTGAGTCAACAAAATAATTATACTTTTTGATCATGATAGTTATTTGATTATTTCAACACTTTTGACCCCTTAAGCTTAATTTTTTTATTTTTAGAGATAATTACAATATACTGCTAGTTTTGCAGTTTAAATTTTTTTTCCCTTAAATCTCCAAACATTTTATATGTGAGAAAGTATTAATTTAATTACAAAACTCTTGATAATCCTCAACTTAACTCATGTGAAAAAGAATCAATTTTCATTGATTTACTAAGTTTAAAATCAAACTGAGCAAAAGATATAAATTGTACCTAAAACACGAGGCAAGCACTTAATTAGTCCTTACCTCTTACACTAAAATCCAGGGCCATATCTTAACCTCCTTGAATGTAATCAAACCCAAAATTACCTTTTTAATATTAAATCATTTTTCTATTAATTTCTTTCTGGTTTTGTTATTTAAATTTTCAATCTTGGTGTTTCTCAAAAAAAAAAAAATTTTTCAATCTTGGCCATTAGTTCATGGTTTCTTACACTTTCACATGGCTCATGCCTTGGAAAAGCCAAAGCAATGAATTATGACCCTCCAATAATGTTTTAACTCTCACCAGTGTACCACGTCAAGGGCGTACAAAGTCAAAGTCTTTCTTATTTGGCTTTCATTCTTCGCAAAACACCAACTTGTCAAAGCAGCTTTTCATTCAAGTCTCCCTTCTAGCTGCTTAACAATTTCCATTCTTTTAACAAGACAAAAATGTTGCCTTTATATTTTAGAGAGCATTTGTATCGTGTGTAATAGAAAAAATGTGACTTTTACAAAGTCCCAAAATTATTCACATCAACGAAGTTAAAATGTATAAATTTGTAAAATTACTATAGTAATTATGTAAATATACACAATTATTGCAACTTTGTATATTATTATTTTAATTTTTTTCTTTCACATCTTTTCTTATCAAAATTTTCAAACTCTTACATTCTTTTTCACTTTACGAAGATAATAATAAATAAAGAAAGAAAATTAATTATTTAATTAAAATAAAATACAAAATAGATAATTTAATGTGGGTAATTTTTTTTTAAAAGGGTTACCTTCTTTTTTGCTTTATGAAGATAATAATAAATAAAGAATGAAAAATAATTATTTGATTAAAATAGATCATAAAATAGATAATTTGATTTGGATAATTTTAAAAAATAGTTTGTATAAAATAAAAAAAATAGATCCTTATGTTAAAATAGATAAAATGGATTACGAATTTTTGTACTGCTTTAAAAAATCACCATAATAAAATCAATGTTCTGTTCGGTACATAAACTTAAATATACATTTTCAATTTTTAAATAATATTATATATACTTTTATATATCCTTTTGCTCATATTATTTTTTAAAAAATTTAAAACTATTATTTAAACTCATGTACTAACCAAGCCCAAATTTCTCAGGTTTCAACTCAACAGGTCGATTCTGCCTGCAACAGCGAGTAGCCTTAGCTCTACAAAAAAGCGCGTGTAACAAAACCGCTACTTCCAAAAACAGAGAAAAGGAAAAAAATAAATAAATTGACAGGTAGGTTTCCCGGTAAAACCATATATATAGTATCACAAACTCCGAAACTCAATGCTTGTTATTATTCATTTGATTCCAAAGAAATTGTGGTTCTCTCTGTCTCTCTCTGTGTTCTTGTTTGGTCTTTGTTTATAGCATATAATCAGAGACTCTTCATAGCTCATTATTTTGACGCAGTCTTTGAGTTTTGAAATTAATGAAGGTTCAACTTCAAAGCTTGGAGCTCCAGTCAAAGCCAGCTTCTTCATCTTCTTCTTCATTTCCTTACTCTCTCGACGAAATGGGTGTGTCATCTTCGTCGTCTTCGGGTCTCATTCACCCGGATTTTCGGAGCTCCGACCCGCTTGACTCACCACCCTCCACCACCGACGAGTCACCGAAGAAGAAGAAGAAGAAGAAGAAGAAGACGATGTCTGACGTGGAGTCCACGCTCACAGTGGTGGAGGAGGAGGAGGAGGAGGAGTCTGAGGCTCACGCGCCGGAAAGCGAGTGTCCCGCGTCGGACGCGGCGGTGAGGTTGCAGAAAGTGTACCGGAGTTACCGTACGAGGCGTCGGTTAGCGGACTCCGCTGTTGTCGCTGAAGAGCTCTGGTGGGTGCACCATATCTCTGTGCTATATGTGTATATATATATATATATTTTTTTTTTTTTTTGTTGAATTGAATATTTGACTGAAGGATGAGACTATTATTAGAGTGTGATTTTGTGTGTAACTGTGTGTGTAGGTGGCAAGTGATAGACTTTGCTAGACAGAGCCACAATACGATATCTTTCTTTAATTTCTCCAAGCCAGAAAGTTTGGCTTCCAAATGGAATCGGATTAGTTTGAATGCTGCAAGGGTAATTTGTTTTTGTTTTTTTGAATAAAGGTTTGATTTTTAAGTTTTCTTATTGGATCAGAAAAGAACAAGTTTTGTAGATACTGTAGGGAATACTTGGCATGTGCTTGATAGTAATTTGGGAAAAAGACGATTTGGGTTTGAGTGAAGTGAGTTCAATTTAGTTAAAATTTGGACTTTTATTGGGCAGGTTGGCAAGGGTTTGTCCAAAGATGCCAGAGCACAGAAATTGGCTTTTCAGCATTGGATTGAAGCTGTAAGTACTATTTACTTTCTTCTCTCTAAAGCCTTTGCAATTTATCTGATAATTAGAGTTTTGTTTTTGTTTTATAATTTGTATTCACTTATGTTAATGTTATTACTTGAAATTGTAGATTGATCCGAGGCATCGATATGGGCATAGCTTGCATCATTACTATGAAGAGTGGTGCAAAGCCGATGCCGGTCAGCCATTTTTCTACTGGTAAGCAAAATTTTGCTCCAAAATAAGTTGGCATTGCAAAAAGCTATTCTTTTATGGTATTGGGACTCATGATATTGATACTTTGAATCAAAATGAACATAATTCTTAGAAGTGAAACAAATTCGTCAAGCTTTACGAAGCGAGTTGTCTTACATGGACAAATTTGTCCTAGTATGCATTCTGGGTATATAATGTTTCTGATGCCTTTGTAACATATGGTGTGGATTTGGCAAGAATATTTTGCTCAGAAAATATTCTATTTTTATATTGGATTGTGCTAGATATTGATAAGGCGCTTTTTCAGTTATCACAAACTATGTAATTATTTGATGGTAGTCTTGTGAGTTTTGTGTCTCTCATTTATTTATCATATGTAATGACGGCTCAATGTCATGGAAGGGTTCTTCATCCATTTTTTTGATGTTGGTTTCTGGTTTATTGCTCAAGTAGGATTATATTCAATCAGAAGGTTATGGTCATACAGTATCTCCATGCCATATATGTTTCATATGATCTGAAAGTCACATATTCCCTTAAAACGTTCTGAGATGATAGATAAATAGAGCTTTTATAGAGTTACATAAGGGAAAATTTGGGGAAAAGGTGGGGGGGGGGGGGGGGTGGTTAGAAAACTTACAAAATATGTGGTTGAGTAATTACTTTTTGCCTGTTGTTGACTTCTTCATACAGCCTTCATATGGAAAAAACTGTCTTTTACTAGTTGTAAAGGCAAATAGTTGCTGAAAGTTTTGTTATTTTAACTTTCTGCAGGTTGGATGCTGGAGAAGGCAAAGAGCTTGATCTCAAAGAATGCCCAAGATCAAAGCTGCGACAACAATGCATCAAGTATCTTGGACCTGTATGTGTTTGCATGAATTGAATTAAATTAGAAGTGATTTTAATGCAATTTGCTGCATAATAACTGAAATTGTTAAGGATCTAGCATTTTTTTTTTATTGTTTCTCCTTCCTTCCCCTTACAATTTTTCTGCCATTCTCCTTGTGGCTTTTATTTGCTGAAATTAGCAAGAGAGGGAACATTATGAATACATCATTATTGAAAGGAAAATAATTCACAAGCAAACTGGAGATCTCCTTGATACTACCCAAGATTCACAATCAGCCAAGTGGATATTCGTCATGAGCACATCCAAGAAACTGTATGTTGGTCAGGTAAGAGATTTAAAAAACTGGGAACCTATTTCTTTTTGACAAGTTATATACTTCCATTGCTCTGATAATATTCCAGAACAAACTAATACATTGTTAATCCTCTACAGAAAAAGAAAGGAGTATTTCATCATTCTAGCTTCTTAGCTGGAGGAGCTACGTTAGCTGCTGGAAGGCTAGTGGCAGAGCAAGGAATTCTTAAGGTAAATTTCCTACAGATTTATACATGGCATAAGTTGTCAGCACTGGAATGGGTACTGATTTTTACAACAAAATTCTGAGCAGTAGTTGTCTACATAGGGATACCTTTGGAAGACTGCTCCAGGTGTCCTTTTTTAGAGCTTATACATGGCTCTACTCATTGATAGTATGCTTAATTTTTATATTTGAACTGTGGCTGTGATATTCAGAAATTCTAAACTAAGTGCTCATATTTGTTGTTTATACCTGGAAAACAGTGTAATTCATAATAACTGTACACTGATGCATTGTTGGATATAGTAGGTGGCTGTCTTCTTCTTTTCCTACACACATGCGCACAAAAGTTACATGTTAAAATGCCAAATCAAAGTTCTGGCTCTGGTAAGATGCGCTCATCTTGCGACTGATCTTTTGCTTTAATTTTCAGTCCGTATCTCCATACAGTGGACATTACCGACCAACAGATGACAGCCTTGACAGCTTTTTATCCCTTCTCAAGGAAAATGGGCTGAACCTTGATGAAATTCAGGTAATTGTTCATTTGTCTGACCACATTGCTCATAATTGTCATTCTAAAAAAGCTTGGTGCTTACTTGGCAAAGAAAAGTTTGGATAGTGTAAAAGAATTGGGGGGGGGGGGGGGGGAGGGGATAAGAAAAATCAAATCAACCTAATACCAGGAAAGAAGATTTTCTAAAACGATGCAAAAAACATGGCATTTCAATGGGCCGAGTGTTCTTTGTTGTTAAACTTCAGATTACAGAGCAGTCAAATGGATTGGTTTTTTATTTTTGATAATTAGATTTTTACAATGGGGGAGGGAGGGTTTAAACCCTGGATGTCTCTTTTGGAAACACTAGGAGGTGCGGATTGAGCTACAACCGTACTAGAACCGGAGTGTATCTTTTCTGATCGCATTACTTGTCTGTCGTCTGGTTATTTCAAAGTTAAATTGCCTTCTGTAATTGCCTGACAAAACTTTCTCAACCTTGTTTTCAGGTATGCAAAGCCAATGAAGATTCGGATGCCTATGATGAGGGCAAACTCAATGGGAATGAGACTTCAATTGAAGGGTCGATGAAATCAAAAACTCAAGAACTCGAAATTCTAGATGAAGAAGAGAAACCCCCATCCCCAGAATCAACTGAATTTCCTCAAACTGAAACCAAAAACATTTACGAAAGGACACTGTCTGGTGGTCTTCAAAGCCCGAGAGCTGAGGTTCCCAAGACTGCAATATTGCAACGAATCAATTCCAAGAAGGCAGCCAAATCATACCAATTAGGCAATCAGCTCTCATGCAAGTGGTCAAGTGGAGCTGGACCAAGAATTGGTTGTGTCGCTGACTACCCCGTAGAACTGAGGCATCATGCCTTGGAGTTTGTTAACCTGTCTCCAAGAACTCCACCCACACCATCAGCCTTCAGGCGAATGGCTGGTCTTGCATCCCCTACTGTATCATCTATGCCTCACCACGAGTCGGATATCAGTAATGGTGATGGGACCTCTGCTGATTAAATTCATATATCACTTAGTTTTTGCATCCTGCCTAACGAATGCTTAGTGTACATGTCTGTTCTTTATGTCACCTAAAACTCTTTTGAATGGTTAGAGAATAATGCTTTTTAGGTCTAATCATGTTCCATAATCTCTACTTATTCTCTGTTTAACCCACTATATTGGAATTCCAATTGGTGGTAAAAAATTTGAGGCAAATCGTAGGGCGTAGAAGTTGTATAATCTCCTGTTGAATCCAACTACTATATTCAATAGTTCACTGCCCCTGGAAAGAGAAAACGTGCCCTTTTATCTTAGCCGTACGTTGAAGGTGTTCCTTCTAGTGCTCTCTCATCATGTGAATTATCTCGCTTGGCCTATTTTGTCACATCTTGACATCCTAGATTGTGTATAAGTATATTTTGTCACATCTTGACTTTCCTAGAGTGTATAGCACATGGCAAACACAAGCAAATAAAACATCAAAAAGGTGATGATGAAATTATCTTATTTTTTGTAAAATCAACAGAGTATGATTTTGGATAGAGTAGAGTGACAAAAAAATAAAAGTGATTGACCTTGATTAATTTGTTGAAGATTTATAACTGGCCTCAAAATTTTTGAACTAACCTTTTTTGAACTAAAGGTTGGTTGTTGTTTGTAAAATCAAAATCACCATGGGTACAGAATTTGTAGGATGGTCCTAACTCCTAATGGCGTTGCGGGCCGTGGTTGCTTCTGAAGGGAAAGAAAAGTGGTGGCAACATCCAAACCAAACACATTAATAGCCCAATTTATTCCCGTTCTCACTCTTGTTAATTAAACCCTAACCCAATTCATTATAGTATAGGTTGGGTTAGGATTGAAAATAGAAATCCACTTATGAAGGGTTACAATGATTTTAATTGTTCATAAAATATGAATTTAATAACTAACTGAAAAAAATGCTATTAAGAAAATCAATATAACTGAGCTCTCATTTAGAAATGAAGCATTGTTAAATTCTTGAATGCTCTCATCTACAAAGTGGCCTTCCTCACTTAACACGTTGTATTTTATTATGTTGTGCTGTGTGTGTGTGGAATGTAGATAGAGACAACGACTAAAAGCCATAAGGACCATTGGACAAGACTAAGCGTTAGTCAACTCTATGTGCTTCTATAACCAAAAACACAAAGATGACTTTGAAGGAGGAATTCCACTTGTTCACAAACACGACTTTGAAGGGGCAAGTCCACCCATTCTCATTTTAATAGTTTTTCTTTGGAGGCTTTGAAACTCGAAAGTTCATCAAAATATTATTTCATACTCCCAATATATTATATCTTGCTCTCTCACATGAAGTGTGTGTCACATGTGTGGAATCTGCAAATGAGATCCACTTTTATATAAAACAAGAGCATAATACATTGAATAATTTCAAGACAATGGCTTTACATTTATCTTCAATAATCAAATTGCATACAAAAACATAATTCATATCTCAAATAGAGAATGTATAGTCATGTACACCTATGGCTATTGAGAGGGTGTTATATTTGAGAAACCATGAAACAAATTTAGTTTGGATCTAAACTTATTTTACCAAATTAAAAGTATTAAAAAGTTACCAAATTAAAAGTATTAAAAAGCAAGATACATTGTTCCTAACTGATCAAGTTTTGTAATTGTTCACCCTTAAATCTTATGTCATTTAGTCAAAAAAATCTTATGTCATTAGAGATGTCTAATTTTTTTTTTCTTTTGCAAATTTTTTGATGCGACTGAAACTGACTACATTATTCTTCTTTTATAAATTCAGATTCTAGCCCTTTTTAATTTTTTTTTCCTTAGGTATGTATGTATCAATGATAAAGGCAGTTGAATATTTCTTTGTTCTTTACCATTTGAAGATAAAGATTCCTCTTTGGTCACTCACAATCCACTGGGTCTTGCCGGCGTTGCCGCGAAGGATACTAGTGAGAATGTGCTTTGGAAGTGGACCACGTGAAAACTAAGGAATAAATAAATTTATAGTATGTTTTCTCATACTATAAATTGACATGTTAGATTTCCCGCTAAAGCCACAACTGAACCAAAGTACTTAGCTCTCTCAACTCTCAACGATACAAAATGGCCATTGATTCTATGCAGGCTGCAACTCACGCAGCTGTGAAGTTGCAGAACATGTATAGGAGTTTTCGTGACCGGCGCAAGTTAGCCGACACCCTTATAGCCGAGCTCTGGTATTTCTCTCTCTCTCTCTCTCTCTCTCTCTCTCTCTCTCTCTCTATATATATATATCATATGTTCTTGGAATATCTTTGCTTATTGTTTATCTTGCTATCTGGTTTTTACTTGAATGTTGGACTGAAAAAATGGTACTGATTATGAAGGGGACACGCAATAGACTTTGCTATACTGAACATCAGTACGACTTTCTTCTTCGAGTGCTTGAATGAGAGGAGTTCCAATACTCGCTGGACTCGGATTGGCTTTAATGCTTCTATGGTTTGAATATCAATTCTTGGAAGTCTTTCTTTTATTATTGTGCCTATTGTTTTGATTTTACCTTTTTTTTTTTGGTTAGGATTTGAAGAATGGAAAATTATAACTGTTAGTATATAGTATCTCCTTGATTCGAGGGAGATTTCGTTGCCCAAAGCCAATCTTAGAGAATAGTGATTGTGAGCTCTATTTTCGAAAAATTCTTGTATGAGACTGTCTCATACAATACTTACTCCTTATCCGCTTATGAATTTTCATCTATGGTAAAAGACGGCTTTTTATCTCGAGAAGAAAAATAAGTCATAGTTACTTTTGGGGTTTAATAGATTTTCTTGTGTTATTTTTAGGATTTGATTTTCTTAGGATTTTTTTTATTGTCTTTCCCCTCACCTCCTTCTTTGAGAAGTGGGGTAAGGTGTTCATGGGTCCATCAAGTGGCAGTCAGTCAGGCAGGTTTGAGTTGACACTCAACTCTCCACTCGATTTGAGAACATCGATGAGTTTAAAAAACTACACCTACTGCTAACCGATACCAATTAGGTTGTTGGCCTAACATAACCTCTAAGTTCTCGGTTGAATATTGTAATTATTATTTTGATTTTAAATTTTTTGGTTAGGATTTGAAGAACAAAAAATTTATAACCATTGTATCTTGTAACTCCCTCAAAGTATGAGCCTTATTCACCTATGGGTTCACCTATTGTGAAGAGTAAGATACTACCTTTAGAAGTACAAAAGAGCAAATCATGGTTACTTTTCGGATTTAATAGATTTTCTTGAGTGATTGTTGAGATTTGATATCAACTTAAAAATGACAACTCAATAAATAATGAGAGAGGGTAAAGGTTGACCAAACATCATAGTCAATGGCAAGGAAGGGATGGCAAGAAGGGGAGAATGGATGCTTGATCTGGCCTCCCATGGATTTATCTCAATAGATTTTTGGCCTCCTTCGACCATAATCATGATTGGTCAGTCTGGTCTATAAGTTCTCTTACCTAAACCCGATATTCGACCAAATTGGATCATGTTTGATGAGAAGTAATCCAATATTAACCAAACCATTGATTGAAATAGCCCAAAATAAAATGGATTGGCCCGATTTGGATGAGTGGATTGGATGCTTGAGCAACCCTAGTTGTCCTTACAAGTACATTTGGTTAAAACGAGTGATATTTTAATTGGATAAGAAATAAGAGTCTCTCTCATTTATATAATGTGCAAAGGGTATACTATTAAATAAGTTGGTTTTTATTAGATCTTTATCTGTTGTGAAGTCAAATTTTTTTAAGGAGACTAAGGAAACTTAAATATGAGAGATACTATCGTTAAATTACATATTTAGATGAGAGGGGTTGCTAAACATGTCATAAGCTAATTCAATCCATCTAGCTATGTGAAGTGGAGGAAGTGGTAGTGGAATATTATAAGGACTTGTTCACTACGAGTCAACCAACAGAGTTCTCTGAGATGATCCAAAAAAAAAAAAAAAAGCTATGAGAAGTGGGGAAGGTTATTTGTAGAAAGTTTTGGTTACATTTTCTTCCTTCAATTATGGTACAAATTAAATATCCTCCCTAAAGTTTAAAATTTGGTAATATCCTCCTTTAATTGTTGCTAATAAACACTTTATATTGTTAGGAGTGTCAAATTTAACATAAATGTTTTCCCAAAAAGGTATCTAATAGAAAAATAAATTTTTAGTTTATTTGAAATTCTACAGATGCAAAATACTTATTGTCAATAGTTATGGAGGTCATTGTTCACACTTTTTTTTTCCTTATCTAATATAGAATTCTACTTTAACATAAATTAAGTGTATATGCGTGTGACTACCACACATCTTTGATACGATGGTCATTCTACAAATTAAGTGTATATGCGTGTGACTACCACACATCTTTGGTACGATGGTCATTCTACAAGTATAAATACTTGTGGGGTGTGAGGGCAAAGCCAAAGCCAAAGCCAAAGCCAAATAATTTGGCTCCACAGCTACCGTGTACAGCTAAAAGTGGTTGTTTACTGTAGTTAATAGGTAAAAAAAAATTATTAAATTATGTGTTCACACTACTTTATATTAAATATATTATTTTATTCATATGTTCACACTGCTTTATAGTGGATATATTATTTTATTGTGTTGAAAGATAAAATAAAACCATTGATGTTGGATGTTTTGTAAAGTGAGAATGTAAAATAGATAAAATAGCTTTTTGTGAAACAATATTGCTAAATTTATAGTTTCACCAATGTGAATACTCTTAAAGACTTAAATCTTGGCCCATCTTGCTCTTTTCCTTCACCTCACAAAAATTTATACTTGTAAAATGAACACCACGGAAAATGATCATCACGCTAAGGTGCCGTGGTGTTCATTGTCCACTTTTGAAGTTGAGGAAATATTGCAAGTTCACCGGAAAAAAAAAAGAAGTACATTTTCCTTTTAACAATGAAAAGCCCAAAAAAGGAAAAAAGAAAAAAGAAAAAAGAGAAAACGAAGGGGGCCTACCAATATCATTAAGACTTAACAAGTTCAACCTGTTCCCAGACAACATTATAATGATAACATAACCTTTTTTTGTCTTGTCTATGTAGTCATTTTTTCGATCATAACCACAACATTTTTTAGAAGTTTATCTTATTCCTCTTTTTTTCTTTTCATAATTCAAATAATAACTCATTACATGGAGGGAAGCTTTCATAAAGAATCACTTTCTTTGAATTTATATTTAAAGTATAGGAAGTGAAATATTTTGAAACAGTACCCTTCTTTGAATTTGAAGTAGACTTTTTCAGTCTTTCTTAATTATTATAGAGGGTAGAGATGTCATAAAATTATCAGAAAATTATGTAAAAAACGATCAGTTGATGAAAATTTTAAAACTCATATATAGTACAGTTCATAATTGATTCAAGATGTCTTAATTTAAAATGCGCATATTTTATTTTCAAACACAAACCGATTTAAAATGTGTTTAGATGGCTTTTTTTTTTTTTTTTGTTATTTTATTTGTTTATATACAACTTTTTAAAACTTTTTTTTTCTTCTAAATCCAACTATACTTTTATCAACTTTCTACAAATAACAAATAATCGTAATGAAAAATCTAATTTAACTTTTACTAACATGAAAAATTTAACTTCTTGGGCAGGTAGGCAGAGGTTTCTCAGAAGATGACGAAGCACAAATACTGGCTTTTCAGCATTGGATTGAAGCAGTACTAGCTTCTTCTCCAAAACCTTTCTACTTAATAATATATCTTGTTAATTTGTTTTTTTTGCTAATTTTAACTGTATCCTATTTTTTTTATTATCATTTTATGTCTTTAACTTTACTCTTCATTGTATTTTGAACCACATAGATTGATCCACGGCATCGTTATGGGAGTTGCTTACGTTTGTACTTCAACCAGTGGTATAGATCAAATGTTGGTCAGCCATTTTTTTATTGGTAAGCAAATTATGCTCAAAGGAACTTTTAGCACTACAAATATAGAAATTAAGAAGAAAAGTTTGACTTTAGAACTTTGGTTATTGAGAGTACTTTGAAAAAAAAAAAAAAAATGTGGGCTAAGGATTTAGAAGCTTTGCCATAGCTTCACTGAAAAATTTAAAGCACAAATTCATAAAAGTCATAATACTTGGGGTCTGTTTATGGTTCTGCTTATTTTGCTGAAACTGAAAACTTTTTAATGAAAATACTATAGATAAAGATAAAAGTTAGCTGAAATAGTACAATGGATCTTATAAATAGTACCAAAAAGTATAGTGAAGCCTATAAATAGTAGTAAAAATAAGCTGGTTTTTTAATTTGGAGCTAAACACACACTTGGTCTAGGTTTTAGATGAAAAAGGACTAAAAAAATGAACTTTTAGCACCAAAGATGTAGAAAAAAAAATGTTTGACTTTAGAACTTCGGATATTGAGACTTTGAGAGTACTTTGGAAAAAAAAAATTGTGGGCTAAGGACTTGGGAGCTTTGCTTCATTGAAAAATTTGAATCATAATATCATAGAAGTCTTAATACTTGGTTTATGTTTTAGATCTGAAAATGGACTTAAAAAAATGAGTTTTTAAAACTTAAGGGGGTGTTTGGTACATGCACTTAAAAACTGAAAACATATGTTTGAATGTGTAGGTGAAAAAGTATGTGAAAATATGTGTAATGTTGTTTAAAAATTGAAAACATATATTTGAGTGAGTATACCAAACAGGGCCTAAAAGTCTAAATACCATTCAATAGTTTCAATTCCTACTAGCTAGAGTGGTTGGTGATTTGATTCGAGTCCACCATTGATGTATCATACGTGAAGACAAGAAATGATGTTTAGGACAGTTTGTGTATATCCTCCTTTTTTTTTGGTAAGTGGAACTGTTGAACTTTAGCTAGTAGGAATTGAATGGTAGTTCAACATTATTAATGGTTGCAACTTGCTTTATTAGGAAAGTGGAGTTAAATCAAACCACATAAGATCTCCATATATATGACAAATAATATGGGCCTCATGAATTTCTTGAGAAATATTAACATTTGGATCATCTGCTTGATAAATATTAGTAGGAGAATTAAGACTTTCTGTACGTTTGTTACTTTGAATAGAATCTATTCCTCCAGATGTTTTACATTTCCTTGTTTCTGATTTTTCAAATTCTTAATATAAACAACATGGTCCTTTTCCTCAAAAAAAGAAAAAGGGAAAAAAGGATCATCTGCTTGATATTATCATAAATTACTATTTATCCCAAAAAATTAATAGACAATAATAAATTTGAATATTTAACCATAATTTTAACAGACATATATAACAGGTAATAGACAATTGTTATGCTCAATAAAGTTTTGGATTAATTATTCTAGTAAGGATTGAGGTTAGTTTTTGTTGCTTGAAGTTTTGTTACTTTTACAATGTAGGTTGGATCATGGAGCTGGTAAAGAGATTGACCTCACAGAATGCCCAAGAAAAATGCTTAAAAAAAAATGCGTCAAGTATCTTGGACCGGTATGTGCTTCCATAAATCAAATTCAGAACATTTATTGGACTGAAATTGAGTATTAACTGTTATGCATATTGTTGCATTATAAATGAAATTGCAAATTAATTAAGGCCCTTCTTTTTCTGGCGAATATGTTATTTGGTGAAATTAATTAGATAGAGAGAAACCAATACGAATATGTGGTTGCTGAGGGGAAAATTGTTCACAATCAAAGTAGACATGAGCTTCATACAATTGAAGGATCGGAAGGGCCCAAGACAAAGTGGATATTTGTTATGAGTCCCTCAGGGAGACTCTATATCGGTAAGGTAAGATAGACTAAACAAGCAGAAACTTATTTGGTTTTTTTTTTTTTTTTGGACAAGTTTTTCATATTTCCATGCTTCTATAATTGTCTTTTACAACTAATTAACACACTGTTAATACCTTGCAGAAAGAGAAAGGAAAGTTTCATCATTCAAGCTTCTTGGCTGGAGGAGCTACAATAGCTGCTGGAAGCCTAGAGGCAGAACATGGATTTGTTAAGGTACAGTTTTATAGGGGGATTGTTACATGGGAAAAATTGTTGGGATGGGCTTGGCCACTGGCAATTATGTTGTTTAACTGGTTTGAAATGTACTGTAAAACCTGTTACACACCATTTTGCACACTCGTGGGTTGAAGACGAACACGATTTCAATTCAAATCACCTGTGTATACAGACGTGTGTGCCAAATGGTGTGTGTAATTAATGCTGCCCGATCGTGTATTTGTGCCTATTTTGTGGCGTCTAATCATCGAATGCTCTAACATTTTCAGCTCATCTCTAGAAATAGTGGACATTACCAGCCCGGAGATGACAGCCTTGAGCGCTTTTTGTCATTTCTAAGAGAACATGGGGTAAACCTTGTGGGAGTTCAGGTAACTATTTCCTTTCACCCAATAATTATTTCATGTATGACTTATCAATTATACGCTTTTACTGGCTTATTGCTATTGGGTTCAAAATATAAATTAGATAAAAATATAGTTGTATTTAGAAAAGCAAAAGTTTAAAAAGTTAAACATAAGCTCTAGCAATCAAGTCATATTCGCACGTGGGTCTTATCTTTTTTGTTTGCATTATTTGTTTGTTATCTATAAGGATTGTGCATCAATTCCATCAATCTAATCAAACCTTCCCAACTCCAATACCTTGGATTGGTTTTTTTGTTGATTATATTGGTATTTTATTTTGAATCTTGGATCATGTTAGTTTTAGGTTGTTAGTTTTTTCAACCTGTTTGGCTTAACGTATATAAATAAGTTTATTTTATATTCTTTATTTTCATTTTTTAGTTTGATTTATTTTGGTATATTAAGAATTAGTTTTGATAAATTTGAAAATTTGCAATATAATCTAGGTATATTATGTGAGTTGTAGTACTTTATTTTAAAAAGTAATTAAATATTTAGAGAAAATCTAACTTTTTACGAGGAATAGAACATGTAAGCACAACCCATTGACCCTCAAACTCAACTTCTTTTTTGCTTAAATGTCATCTCTTGTAATTGCCTGACAGTATGGTTTGTGCGTTGCTTGTTTGCAGATAGGAAAGGTGAACGAAGATTCTGATTAAGGAAGATTATGGCCATTAATGGAAATGGAAATGCTGTTAATGTTTTGACAATGTCAAAATTTAACTCCCTTACCTAAAAATGCTGCCCAAATAATAATAAAAATGTGCCTTATAGCCAAAGATCTTGCTCTACTTCTCCTCCTGAATCATCTTGATCATCCTGT
Source organism: Quercus gilva (assembly GCA_023621385.1). NCBI lineage: Eukaryota > Viridiplantae > Streptophyta > Magnoliopsida > Fagales > Fagaceae > Quercus > Quercus gilva. The sequence goes on along the minus strand of CM042479.1, from coordinate 37,240,314 downwards.
TTATTTGTTCCTGATCATACTATTTAGGTTCTGTTTGTGTATTGTGTACTGCGAAGATATCAAGCAATTATAATAACAGGGTGACAATGATGAAAATAAGCAAATTTGGCTACCAGTCTTTTAAGTGACACTATTTTCACATTAACCAATACAACAGTTGTGAAAAAAAAAATACAAAAAGTTTTGTATCTAGATTTACTGATAAATAAAAGAGAAAGAATCATCCATTTCGTCATTCCTGAACACTTGCTGTGAAACATACACTTTTTCACCAAAAAGAAGATAAAACAAAGGGGAAAAATAAAAGAAATGAATTACTGAATATCGAAGATGGTGGTAACCCTTGTTCTAAAACTTCATGTTGACTTATTAATATACTTGTTGGTCTCTGATAATTTAATAAGAGATTTGTGGTTCAATTATTGCTAATACTAAAAATCGATGATGCCTTATATTATTTTATTTTATTTTTTGAGAATACTAAGTATTGATGTCTTAATTTAATGATGAAGAGCTTAATCATTAGAAGCGGACATTTTAAATTAAAACTCTATAATAATAATAATAAAAATTATACTTGCCATCTATATTTATTGCTCATGGGTCTCAATGGCAAAGATTTTTTTTTTCTTCCAGCTGCACGTCAAAGGCCAACAAGGAAATAAACTTTTTTTTTGTTTTTTTTTTATTTTTATATATATAAGAAATTCTTAACTCTCATTAAAAGGAAGATAAAAATAATACATTTTGAGTCAAAAAGACTCAATCATACTAGGACTTTCTTCTATCTAAGTTACATAATAAAAAACATACTTGGCAAGAACTCGACACAGAAATGACACCCAAACTTGGTATGTGATTCTATCTAAGAGCATCCACAGTAGATGTTGCAAAAAAAAATACCATTTTGCCACACCAAAGACCTACTTTATTATTTTACCACATTATTTTACAACATCTCATTTATCAAATGTTTTATAATTCAATTCTATATATTTAAATAATATTTACTACACATTAAAATAATATATTATCTCCTCTCCATTATAATCAACAACACCAACAGCCACCACTGGCCATCACCCCCATAGCTCACCACCACTGCCACTGTCACAGCCCATAGCCCACAGCCCACCACCACCATCAGATCAACCCAAATTGCAGCAAAAAAAAAAAAAAAAAAAAAAAAAAAACCACAACCAGAGAGAGGCAGAGTGAAAGGCGGACAAAGAGGAGAGGGAAGAGGGTGAGATCAACGGCGGCCTCGGGGTGAGATCGGTGAGATCGAGCGTGGCTGAGCGTGGCTGAGATCGAGCTACGCCGTCGTCGTGGGTGAGATCGTCGTCGTGGGGGAGATCGTGGGTGAGATCGTTGTCGGAGCTACGCCGTCGTCGCTGGAGCGTGGGTGAGATTGTCGTTGGAGCTACGCCGTCGTCACTACCGGTGAACATCTCAGACTGGTTGAAGAGAGAGGGAACTGATACAGGAAGAAAAGAGAGGGAAATGGAGAGTGAGAGAGAAGAGAAGAAAAAATGAAGAGAGAGGAGAGAGAAAAGAGAAAATAAAACAATTTTTATTTTTGCAACATCTGTCTGTACCGTTGCAAATTTGCTACGGTACTGTAGACATGTTGTATAATTTTTGAGATTTGACACATCTCATAATGCTCTATTTTTGTGTTTGGTGTGGCAAATGTGCCAAATATTTAGCATTTGGCACATTTGCCACACCTGCTGTGGATGCTCCTGCAAGCACCTGTAATAGAAATTACATTGAAAGCAAATCAAAAACATATTATTATCATCTGAGAAACATTGATATAGACATTAAATGAGATACAACATCATGAAAATTCTATATACATAGACAATTAATTAATTAATTTTATGTTTATTTTAATATTTCAAAATAAATAACTATTACAAAAATTGTTAAAAACCTATATATCTAAAAATCAAGTTAAGTTTTTTTAAATAAGAGAAAATCGTATATTTTTTTCCTCGGATATATATATATATATATATTAAGGACACATACATATAAAAATGTTTCAATATTTCTGTATCTGATATGTACATTTATGGTCCGTTTGGATTGAGGGAGAGGAAGGGGGAGTGGAGTAGAGTAGATTTAGCACAAAATTAGCTTATTTTTAGCCAATTCTAATCTACTCCTCCTCTTTCCCCTCTCCATCCAAACAGACCATTATTATGTACGCGTTAGAAATTATAGGATGCATGTGTGTATTTCTTAGTGTAGATGTTAATTTGTTAGTAATTAGTACACATGACTAGAATCAAACTTTGAAAGGAAATAAGTTACTAGCATATAATGTCTGATCTAATTTCAACTGGAATGAAGCCTATTACCTAATCTAACATTCTTGGGGTGGACCTCATGAAAAAAGTTGCTACAAGAATTACATGAGCAGATTATGCAAAAGGCTATTATCTACAATTAATAAGGAAATGAACCTGCATTTTACCTGGAGCTACTTCCTTTCAGGTGGTATACAAAACCATTTAGCCGGCTAAAATCCACATATTGTTGAACCCTGCAATTAGATCATAAACTCATAATACAAAACCTACACAAAATGAAAGATTTAAATGGAAACAGCATAAAATAGCATCTAAAGCTGAAGGATTACAAATATTTGTTCAATTCCATTATGCTTCTTTCCGCGTCATTATAGAATGTAGTGATCATTTCCGTGACAATTTTGGGACTGTTTGCGTCTTGCAAAGCTTAAATATAGGGTATTCTAAAGCTGAACTGAGTATTCTATATAGTACTATAGTTAATTTGAGCCCTAATTAATCTTTACGTACTTGTTCATGAACTCATTATTATGTTTGAGTTTGGCTCATTTAATAATCGAGCCTATGTTTAGACTTGAGCTTGGCTTGTTTACTAAACGAGCGAACATAAACAAGCTTTCTTCTCGAGCCGAGCTCGAGTGGTCCATAAACAGTTTAGTTCATTTATAGCCCTACTTGAATATGAGCAAAAAAATTAGTCCAACATACCTTGCAAATAATTTGTTTGAGACAACTGCTCTACTAGCTTGACAAATATTTTTTGCAACCATCTTCCCCAAATTACTACACCAAAAGACGAAGTTCAAGAAGAAAACAAACTAAAACAAAGGAAGTCATTTTGTCATTTTTCTTTCATCACTATTTTTTTTGTTGCTTTAAAATAATAAATATTATTGTCAAGAGTCTCTAATAACACTTCATTTTCTTTTCATAGAAAAAGCTAATTACCGAACAATGTTCACTCTTGACTATTAGCAATAATTACGTACTTTAAGGCTTTACTCTTTACTATTAGGTTTTCGTCAAGTCTAATTGTATGGACCAGATTTGAATTCCTAGCCCAAAGGTTGATGAACTCAGGCCCAAAAAGTCCAAAACAATGAATTTGTAGAGAGTGGGTTGGGAAAACTGGGCCTTAATGAATCAGACAATTACTGAAATGAGTTCAGCTCACAAGAGAATGAAAATAAACGAGTTTATACTAAAGAAAATCGTCCTCGGCACAGTCCGAGGAGATAAGTTCTTATATATTTCTTTCAGGTTTGATTACAAAATTAGTCATAGATGCTACAATATTTTTCTCTTAGTTTTCTCGATCCCTTTCATCGTGGAGGGTTTCTTCCATTATATAGCTCTCTTTAGACAATCTTGGCCCTCCACTTGTTGATAATTCAAGCTATTACTCCCATCGGACACCCACTTAGGCCCTTTGTACGTTGGGCAGCTAGCGCAGCACTATTCAGAAGTCTTCTCCACATTAATGCAGCTAGAAAGTTAGCTGCAGAGAATTCAATGCGGTGGTAGCAGCCTTCTCTTTAGATATTTTAGGACTCCCACCTGTCTTATATTTTTGCAATGCTTATCCGTATCAACGGAACTTCTTGGGACGTTCCTCTGGACAGCAGACCATTCCTGCGGACTTCGGCGGTGGTTAGCTGAGGAGACATTGATCCTCAGACCACCCTCATGAGCTCTTATGACCAAAGCTAGCTTCTTCATCTACTAACACAGACTTCCTTCACAATGTTTACTCATTCTCGGACGACATGTAGTCCTCGGTTTGGGCCTTAGGCCCAATTAACACATAGATAATGAGCTCTTAGACCCAATACCCTTACACTAATATATTAAAGAGTAAAAAATTTCAAAAAGAAACATGTGTAACAAAAATTTGAATGTTTTCATTAAAATTTGATTTGATATATATATTTTTTTGGGAATCAAAATTTGAAACTTTTTTTTTTTTTGTTGAGTAAAATCAAAATTTGAAACTTGGATGTTACAACTGTACCATAATTAAAGGTGAGAAAATACAATTTGCCTAAAATTAAAAATTGAACCTAAAAAAAGTAGTATGCTACATGTTTTAAGAACAAAAATTTTAACTTGTGATGTCTCTTATCATCACACATCCTTAGTGCAATGATTACTCTACAAGTATAAATGCTGAAAAGGCTGAACACATTGAAGCTGAAAAGGCTTTTTAAATTGTGAATAAATAATTTCTCAATTAGACTAAGTTTTTTTTTTTTAGAAGATCAATTAGACAAGTAGGTGTAGAATATCACAAAGAAATTTGTTTACTCTAAAGCACAGGAGTTGCATTCGTTCACTGCCATGTGACGGTAAGTATTCTCAAATTTCAATTCATGTTGCAATAAAATTGCTAGGTCTTCTTATAGAAATAAATAACTGGTGCTAACTTTTTGCCCACATTCGCCCTGTTTATATTAAGAAAATTAAAAAAAACTATTATTATTATTATTATTATTATTATTATTATTATTATTGTGGGTGTAAGAGCCCAACGTCGTGCTGGACCTAGGGCCCAATTCGAATATCATTATGTGTCTGAAGAGAAGAAAAGGATTAGGAAGAACTCCAGGTGGAAGAAATGTCACTGGAAATGAACAAGAGGAGCAATCCGAAGAGAACCTTATTGGTCCGGAGAGGTCATTCCCCTCGGATTCCAAGGAAACTTGATCAAGCAAATATACTGAAGGTCTGAGTAACATTTCCAACTATTTCCATGATGAGGATAAGCTTTGGGCATGCCTAGAGATGATAAGAACAGAGAAATATCTAAAAGAAAAAGCTGCAACTACCACATTTAATGCACTGCAGCAACTTTCCTGGCCGCATTTATGTGGAGAAGACCTCTGAACAGTGCAATCTCAGCTACCACCACTCACGGCAAACTAAAGCAGATGTCTGATGTGATATGTACTCAAGTGAATGCTTAGATGAAGAACAGGTGTATGGTAGAGATGAGGAGGACGAAGAATATATAAATGTAATGGGCCTCTAAATAAAAGGAGAGGCAGAAAATTGGAAGAAAAAGAACGGAGAGAATTGTATTCACCTTTCCTTAAATAACAAGCCTTTTCGGATTTGAGTATTATTCAGTTTTCAAGTGTTTTTACTTCAATTCATCCTAATTCGCCAAAGTGAACCGTTGCTAAATTCATAACCAGCCCAGCTTTTTCACCCACTCTCTATAAATTCATTGTTCTGGGTTCGTTGCGCTCACAATCCAGATTTTTTGGGTTTGGCCTACAAAATTTGGGCCCTACAATTATTATTATTATTATTATGAAATATATGTACTTTAGCTTTCAAATTTTGAATTTATGATTTTTTTGGTGTTTTTTTTTTTTAAGAAATTTATATTTATATGTTTCAAGAAATAAATTGTTTATATTTTTTAAATGTTGTATTGTTACGCTTGAATTAATTTTGTGTTTTTTAATACTTGAATTGTTGTATTGTTATGCTTTGAAAATGTTTTGTAATATTAGAACTTGTTTTTAGATGTTTTATGAGTTTTAATTTAATGAATGATAAAATCAAATTTGAATAAATTATGCATAAACAAAATTGAGTGTGGAGGAGGGGAAAGGGTACTTGCAGGTACTCACTAGAATTATGCATAAACAAAATCTAACACCCATCATTGGGTGTGGAAAGCCCATACATCCCCTAGAATCAAATTTTTTATCTGGTTATGCTCTCATCGCAGCGTGCCTACGAAGGAAGTGCTTTGTTCTAGAGGGTTAGATCTTGACCCCTTGTGTGAGTTATGCGGTGAAGGGACGAAAACTATCATTCATACTCTTAGAGACTGCAAAGTGGCTAGAGCGGTGTGGAGTGACCTGGGTTTTGTGGAGAATAACCAGGAGTTTTATGGTTTGAATTTGGGAGAGTGGCTGAAGAAGTTTTGTGGGACTTCCAGTAGCTACCCGAGACCCCATGTGCCATGGAAAATTTTGTTTCCTTTAGCAATTTGGGCCATTTGGCTGGAGAGAAATAAGGCTTTGTTTCAAATTGGTAGAATAGATGAAGGTATGAGCTCTCTATGCCTTAAAAGAGGTGTGGAATACTATGCTATTGTCCCCAATGAGCCTAACAAGCCGAGTAGAGTGCAGATCCAAGTAAAATGGAACAAGCCACCTTTGGGTTGGGTTAAACTTAATACTGATGGGACTATGTATGGAAACCCGGTTAAGGTGGGTGGAGGTAGGGTGTTGAGAAGTAGCAGTGGTGACTGGTTAGGCGGATTTGTGAGGAAGTTGGGCAACACTTCGAGCACGGTGGTTGAGCTTTGGGCCTTGAAGGACGGGCTAATCATGGCTAAGCAAATGGGGTTTGGCAACATATGTATTGAAATGGATGCTGAGTTTATTGTTCAGCTTGTTTCAAGGCCTTCAATAGTCAATCTAATGCTTGAACCCCTCTTATCTGACTGTAGGAACCTGATCCAGAAGTTCCCTAACTCTTCGGTGGTGCACGTGTTTAGGGAGGTGAATGGGTGTGCAGACCGGCTTGCAAGGGTGGGGGCTGATCTTGATGTAATTGACTTTTTGTTTTTGTTTGACCCATCGGATGTGGTGGTTGAGTTGCTGGCTAGTGATAAAGCTGGCACTTTATGTTGTAATAGACTTGTTGTTTGTTAGTTTCATTCCAAGCATCGTTAAAAAAAGAAAAGAAAAAAAAAGAAACCCCACCCTAAAGCAGAAGTGGGGTGGGGTAGGGAATAGGAATCCTGTTCCACACCTGTCTCGGGGGAGAATGCAAAAGAATCCTCCACCATCCTCCGTTTCCCTCTTATCATTATTTAGAATGAAATTGATGCTAATTTTATGGTGGATATGTATGGTGTGTCAGTTTGTTAGGGAATATGTTGGGTTTTTAATAACGAAAAAAAAAAATCTATGCTATAAATGTATTAAATAATTTGGATGTGAAGAGGCAAATCCTAAAAATAAATAAGTAAAAACGTAAGATAAGATAAGATGTATCTCAAATTGTAATAGTCAAATAAATGTGGATAATTATGGGTAGATAATTAGAGAAATTGACATTTAATTTGTGCAATGTGGAATCATGTGTTCAAATCAAATCATCTTAGATATGGACACATGTCGGTTTGTAGAATAAGTTAACACAACACATAGCAAAGCCTATAGCTAGCAAAGCTGAAGAAATTTAACTTTTGGTTGATTTCATAATATTTTGTCACTAAACTTTATTTTCTCACAATTTTACACATGAATGTTTTAATATATATATATATATATATATTTCAATTGGACTTAAATTCTATTCAAGAATAATGCTAGAGATACAAACTACGTATAAATTTTTTTACAAACTGCTGGTGTGGTGAGTGATTATTGATAAATAAAAAAATGATATTAATGGTGGGCTAGATGAAAACCAATAAAAGGTTGGCCATACTAACATTTTATAAAAATGTTGTAAAATAGTTGGTGCCTATAGCAACACTCTTTTATTCAATATTTAAACCCTCAATTAAATGATAGAATAGATAGTTCAATATACAAATAAAATCACAATAAATATATATTAATTAATAATAACCATAATTATATATATTTAATAATTCCATATAAAAACACAATTATAATAAATACCTTTTTAATAAATATCGTAATGATCAAATTTCATATCCAAATACAGTGTCTATTAATAATTATCATTAATATCAAGTTTCATATTTATAAACAAAACTTTCCTTAAAAAAAATAAAATAAAAGAGATAAAATCATATTTTATTGCATGTGGGCCTGTGCAAAAACCAACCTAAATTGCCTGACTTGCTCCGTTTTGCACTACCCTGCATGAACATGATTTTTATTTGACAAAAATGTAAAACTGATCCTCTAACTTTTACTCTTTTACATTTCATTCTTCTAACTTTCAGTTTTATCAATTCAGTCCTTTAACTTTTAATTTTTGTCAATGTGGGATTTAGTTAAATCCCAGTTATAGGCTGGCGTTAATGTCACTGAAACGACCCCGTTTCGCCTTTTTTTTTTTTTTTTTTTTTTTATAATTATTTATCTTAATAAATTTCAGAATTAAAAGAAAAAAAGGAAAATCTAAAGAAAAAAAACATTTAAGGGGAACGACGAGTTGTCGTTCCGCTTCCCTGAAATCAAAACCGAGGAATCACTCCACACCCAAAAATCAATTTTTGCCCTCACTTGTTGGCTCTCCTTTTCCGGTGACCTATAGCCTCCATTTTCGCTGTAATAGAAAAAAGAAGAAATTGGTTTTCGCTTTGGTTTTGGATGAAGCTAATCTGATGCTTTTTGTTTTCAGTTAAGCTTTTGATTTCGGCTTTTAGAAATGAATCGTAGATAATTTTTTTTTTCTGATCATTTCTTGAAAACAAAGACTTGGGGGTAAGATTCCTATTTAACCAACCCATGAAGAAATATATTCAAGCCTTTGGAACGCAGACGACTGGGCCACAAGGGGTGGCTTGGAGAAGATAGACTGGTCCAAGGATCCCTTTGTAGCCTCTTACAAGAGCTTCCACATTGATGCATGTGAGGCATTAGTGAATGCAAGGTTCTGCCAGCCTTAAGGGAAGAGATGGTGGGACCAGAAGGAGTTTCAGGATCTTGATGCCTTCCAATGCAGAAGGCTCAGTTTGGTTCGCCATGGATACACCATCTACAACTACTGTACAGATCATGTTCGCTTCCCTAGCGTCCCACTTGAGTGCAAACAAGATTGCGATATTTAGAACTTAGAAGTGATTGTGGGATCAGAAGGAGTTTCAGGATCTTGATGCCTTCTCTTTTTTAATTTTCTTGGGAAACAAACGAGAAGCTAGTAATCAGAGAGTTAATTAATAAATGATGAGTGCACCCAAAAAAAAAAAAAAAGGAACAGTGACATTAACGGCAGTTATGGATTAGGTTTAATGAAATCCTGCATTGACAAAAATTGAAATTTAGAGGACTGAATTGACAAAACTGAAAGTTAGAGGACTGAAATGAAATAAAGTGAAAGTCAGAGGGTCAATTTTGCATTGTTGCCCTTTTTATTTTCAAGCAAGTTAGGCAGGTTTAATTATTAAAGTGGAAGGTCGTGTTATGTGGTAGTTTAGTTTTTTTTTTTTAAATAACCAAGTCCTGACCCAACCCGCACCCTTGTGCGTGAGCACACACATATACATATATTCACTTGTTAGTTTATAGCTCATGAAATTTAAGTTTTTTTTTTCCTTACTTAATTTCATATTTACACATGTTATTATGAAAAAGTGATACTTTTCCAACATATTTGTAAGTTTAAAATCATTTTTTTTTTTAAAGTTTAGTACACAACACAACTAAAACTAATAATTGTCCAAATTTTCAATTGACTCGTCATTTTTGTAGTTTGGTGGTAATTTGGTATTTTTCCATCTGGCCAATTACAAATTTGTTAAAAAAAAAATTTCCTTCACACACCCTCAATTGCATGGTAGACCAGTTGCATATGTGCTAAGAAGCACAATAGTATGTGTTTAGGTTTAGTTGTGGGTTTTAGTTATAGCTTAATTAATAAAATCTTTGATGGTTGAATAAGAGATCTGTGATTCAATTCTCGCTTATATTAAAAATTGATTGGTGTCTTGGTATGATGATAAATAACTATTATCAGGAGCAGGCGCCGAAACAATCTCTCAAAAAAAAAAAAGGGTTTAGTTTTCTTTTTCTAGTTGGGCTAATTATTAAAAGTAAACCCAACTTAAGTCCTCAAATTTCAGCCCAAGACCTTCATAACCCATTACATTAAATTTGCAAGGACTCATCTTCTTCCTGGGCCAGCCCAATGTGCATCCGAATTTATTGCATGGTAACAAAATTCGTAGATTGATTTGAGATGACTGTACAAAGAAAAAGGCAGTCGTGGGTTCCAGTTAGCTCAACTGGTAAAGTCTCTAATGGTTGTATAAGAGATCTGGGGTTCAATCCTCACCTACACCAAAAACTGATTGGTGTCTTGATCTGATAATAAAAAACAATTATCAAGAACGGACGCCATAAGTTGAAACACTCTAAAAAAAGAAAAAAAAAGAAAAAGGCAGTCAAAAATGGTAGCACAGTAGCGAGCCAGTTGGAACTAGGACCAAGTGGGCACAGCTGTAAGTCTGTAAGACTATAACCACTTGTACACTTTTTCTCAACTGTGGTCCACCACCAAAACACAACAGGTTCCTAGTCCTCTGCTCATGGTAAAAAAGAAAAAAAAAAAAAAAATCTATAAATCCCAAAAGAGAAAAGATTTTTTTACCTGAAAAAAAGATGGCAGTAATAATTTTAATTTCAAGTATTTTCTGGTCCTCCAAGTTCCACGTATCCACTGACACCCTTAAAAACCGGCAAAATTTTATTGAACAACAACGCACGCAATGAACAAAACACACGTGTACATTAAACAAAGGAACCGCGTGTCTCTTAAGAACGCAACACACCGACCGACTTTCTCTCCCCCCCCCCCCCACTCCACTGATTGTGACTTTTGTCCCAAAACCCACAAAAGACTACGTGTTAAGAACCGCACGTGCTTGCTTCGCCTACGTGAGCAAAATCGAAAACGTGGCGTTCGATACATGGGTGCGAGTTAGCAAAGATGTCCGAATCGTGAGCTGGCACGACACGTGGCATCCCGACACAGTCTGTGGGCTTTAGCCTAGCTTAACCAGTCCACTCCCAACACACACAAAAAAACAACATTAAAACAAGAGAGGTGCTAAAGCCTACAGGTGGTTAAGGAGAGAGAATTATGTCTATAATAATTTTATAATATTTTTATAACAAATTATAAGTGGTTAGTTATTATTAGTTCAAATTTAAAATTAACATTAAAATTTTTTTTTTCTCCAACAATAACAACTATAACAATTTATTACTGTAAAAATATTATAAAAATGTTATGGACATCAGTTCCACTTAAAACAATAATCACATTATTAAAAAGCAAAAACGAAAAAAACACACACTCTCTCTCTCTCTCTCTCTCTCTCTCTCTCTACTATACCTATAGACGAAGTAAAATACTCTCTACCTTGTACTTTTTGTTTTTGTGTTTTTGTGTTTTTTTTTTCTTCGTTTCATGGCTATGGGTTCTGCTTCTGGTTGTGTTTGGAGGAGCCCTTTGTCTTTCTCGTGTTCTAGTGCTTCTTCTACGACGTCGTCTTCCTCCAACGATGACGTGGCGGATCGGATGGTGAAGATTGAGCTTGAGGCGGCGGAGGCTTTAGCTGATTTGGCGCATTTGGCGGTGAGTCTAGAGAGTAGTGGCGGTACTGGCTGTGACTCACCTGGTGAATGGGGTAGCAAAGGAAAACGAGCCAAGAAGCGAGTCAAGAGCGAGTCTCCCCCGGTTGACTCGGCGTTGAATAACTCGAACCCACCGCTAGTACTGGACTCGGTTCCTACCTCTTCGGATCTCGCTGAGGTTACTTTCTTACACTTGTCTACCACAACTACCAACTCTCATTTCGTTTTTCCTCGTTACTTTTTTTGTTTTTGTGTTTTTATTTATTTATTACTATAATTGTTGAATTTTATGTTTCTGAACTTTATTACAGTGAAAGCAGTGTTGGTCCAAAATTAGCAAATTTAATGAACAGTTATTTGATTCTTAATTCAGAAATAGTAATGCCTCAGATTTATATTTGTATTTGTGTTTGGTTCAACAATATCATGTATAATTCTAGAATATGCAATTCTATGTTTGTATTGTGAACATTCGCACATAAGGGTTATTATAATTCAAGGATTGTATGGTTGCTTCTTATCTCAATTGAACTCTGCAGTTTAAGAGTTAAGAATAGTGCCCTTATTTTAGTGTACTATTATACATACTCTTTAAGTTTTTACCAGGGCCTGTTCGATACAATTTGATTCCTAAGGCGATAATTTTAAGTGAACTTTTTCTTATATCGAATAATTAAAGAACAAATATTTTTAACTTCCTATATTATAGTTTTTTTTATTTAAAATTTATTTTTCTACAAATCAAATTAAATTAATATTACAAATTCTCACATCAATTGTATACAAAGCATAAGCTATATGTGGGATTTAGTTAGCTCAATTGGTAAAGTCTGATGGTTGAATGAGAGATCTTGGGTTCGATCCTCGCTTACACAAAAAATCAATTTGTGTTATGGTTTGATGATAAAGAGTTATCATTGAGAGCGGACGTCATAGGATGAAATTCTCTATAAAAAAGAAAAGAAAAGAAGCATAAGCCATATAAAGAATAAAATAAAATTACTTACCTTAAATATGAATTTTACTAATAAGGGGTAAAAGGATAAAAAGAGTGGGCTTGATGGTGACTAGTTCTCAAGAGATACAAGAATGAAAGAAGAAAAAAAGGGGTTTATTTAATTCTTTAGTTAGACATTTACACTTTTTCAAGGAAAAAAAGAAGAAGATAGGAAATGTATGTTATTTTAAGTTAGCTAAATATAAAAGAAAGATATTATGACTAGAATTATGGGGCCTTTGTACACTTGGGGGACTAAGGTGATTGCCTAAATGACCTCTATGGTAGAGGTGGCCCTGGATGGTCTTACCCTGTTGGGAGGGCTTATTTTCATTGGTTTATTGGGCTTAAAAAATACACAGGGAAAAAGTACAGCTGTATCTAGAAAAAGTAAAGTTTTAAAACGTTGTATATAAGCTAAAATAAGTTGGCAAAAAGCTTTGCCAAAAGAGCCAAGACGTGGAGATTTTGAGAATGTACTAGAATAGTACATCTTTTTTTTTTTTTTTTCCGATAAGTAAGAATGATATACATACGAAAGGCTACTCTATGGATGAAGAACATAGAGCAAACCTAGAAAATACAAGAAGAAGAAAACAGAACAAAAACAAAAAAGAAAACCAAACAACAGAAAAATTACAAAAGAGAAAGGGAGCTAAGAAAAGAAGGGAGAGAGTTACTAGTCGTGAGACAACACATCTTTAATGTGACAAACAGCTGAAAAAGGAATGGAATTGAAACTGTGGTGATTTCAAGTTTGAATTCCTCTGTAACGGACGTAAAGAGACAACACACCTTCAATGGACCAAATTGCATGTAATATATAGAGGCGTTTTAGATCAAATCCAATAGATATCAGAGCTGAAAAGACATGCAAACTTAGTATTTAAGATTTCTTCTGAAAATTTACAGAATACTGAGCCTATGGTGTGGAATATACAATGTGGAAGCAGTCCTGTGTGTTGAGTGCATCAATCAAAAGATTCAAAACACAACTTTCAATTTCTCCTTCACTTCTCACTTTTGTTATATCATTTAGGTTCCTAAATTAATATGTCTATATTTGGTTAGCCAACCTAGTGACATCTGGATTGAAGCAACTATGGCCCTGTCACCAAGTCGCACTATTTTGTGCAGGACTTGAGAAATATTTTTGTTTATAGCAGGATCAAACAGTAGCAAGTCTGCAGCAATGTGAAAAGATATGCACAAGTGTATTTAAAGAACCAGAAAAAGACGAGCAGGACCCAAGCAAGACAGATTCAAAGGATGAGCAGGATTCAGAATTGCCTAAACCAACTCCCAACCATACGACGAGTTATGCATCATTTGGTTTCCGTAAACCAAGACGAAATTTAACTGAGGTACTGAAAAGTTTTCAAATATCATTCTCTGCAATTCTTTTATGTTACTGACTGCTTGTCTAATTGAACCTTTCCTGTTTAGGCTGAAAAGGAAGAACGGAGAATTCGTAGGGTATTAGCAAACAGAGAATCAGCCAGGCAGACCATTCGCCGTAGGCAGGTAAGCATTTAGTCATAGAGAATACTGACCTTTCTGGCTACCAGCCTCATCCCTATTATAAGTCAAGAACACTTCGTTCAGTATTGCTGCATGCAAGTGACCAAATAGTACTAGGGGCATTGAAAAGCATTTGGGAATGGGAAAATTTGTTATAATTATACTCCTAGCAGACCCTCTTGCTGGGCATTCACTTATTAAACACGTCTGTTTGATGTTTTCTTTTTGCATTAAGTCTTACGCTTTTTTTATGTATGTAACATGGACACATGCATGGGATACCTTCTCCTTTCGGTGGGGTGAAAAATTAAAAAAATGGAAAGAAAGAAGAAAGCATTTATTGTGATGTAGAAGTTCCTTGAGAATTCTTCCTAATCTGTCTCACAATTTGCTCGGATTTTTCTGTTGAGCCTAAAGTAACTAGAAGTCTGAAAAGATAATTAAATTTTTTGATGTTTTAGCTGTTATTCTGCGTCTTAAATGTTGGGATTAGACGAATCTGACGCCTAGATATGCACCTGCATCAAATATGCTCACTCTAGCCAATATAAAAATGGGCTTTCTTAAGTTTTGCTTCTTACCAACATATGTATCATTGATCTGTCCTGGAATAACTGTGGAAAAGTAATTTCTTGTTATGATGTCAATAAAAATTTATGGCCTCTCTAATTTAGTCAGCCACAAGGATAAGTACATGATTTTGATGTCTTCTTGAGTGCTTAAAGTAGGAAGCAAGAAATAGTTTTCTTTGTTGTCAAGTCAAACGTGCTAGCCATAATGTAGAAGTATAACGTGTCACCACCATTGATATATAAAATATTATCAAGTGATTTTTTTTTATTTGTCTCCATTTTACTTATCAAGATAATTTATCTATGATTCTAAAAAAAGACATTATCTATTATTGAAATATAGTGTTTATTCCACAACAAGAAGAAATAAATTATTTGCCTTTCTTAGCATAAGTTTTTTAGTAATATATGAGAAGGCACTAAAAAGTGTCCATTTTGGTTTTTTCCAATTAAATAAGCATTGTCTGTGGTGATAGCTAAATGAATCACTAGTCTTGAGAACTACACATTACAGATTCTGATGCATTCACAACATATATTTTATTTTTTAAATTATTTTACTTTGATCAGACCAATAATGAGTTCTTTCATTTCTATAGTGCATGATATGGATCCTCTACATTATGCTTTCATGTTATGATGTTTATGAGGATCATTTTTCTTGTTTTGAAATAATTAGTTATGAGGATCATCATCTTCTTTTTTCCCCTGGTGTCCAGGCTCTTTGTGAGGAGTTAGCCAGAAAAGCTGCTGACCTACAATGGGAGAATGAAAATTTGAAGCGGGTAGGGAATAGTACCCCTAAGTTATCAATAATCTTCTTATAAAACTTCCTTTTACTCTCTCCCTCACTCTCTCTCTCATGGACAATGGCATGTGGCATGGAAGTAATATAAAAAGTATTTTTGTAGTATGTATATCAGTTCTCATCTTTTTTTTTTTTTTTTTTTTTTCCCTTGAACTTTCTTAAACTACGTCCCATTAATTTGTTCACATTTTGTGACATTTCTAATGAGAAGGAAAAGGAGCTGGCTTTGAAAAAGTATCAGTCCTTGGAGACCACAAATAAACTCTTAAAGGAGCAAGTAAGTTACAGTTAATTTATTAGATATGTTTGACTTTGGAAGAATTACCACATATTTTGACATGCTTCCTGATTTTGCAGATGGTAAAGGCAATAAAGGTTGAGGTTGAGGAAACTCCACCTGAGCATAAGTCAGCTGATGTTGCAACCTCTAACTCTTCATCTACAAATTGCCCTTTGTTCTTGTTTAACCGTCCTCCACTTATGCCTGTTTTCTGGCCTTCCATTATTCCATCTCAAAATCCTGTTCCATCATTACATGGGAGACTAAGTGCTACTGTCATTCCATCAAACATTGACATGCCAGGTACTTGCAGGCCTGATATTTCTCAAGAACAAGATAACCACATAGATGTCAATGGGCCTAGAACCCCGTTTTATGTACTGCCATATCCTTGGTTCTTCCCTCTTCCTGATCATGGGAATGGACTCCAACCTCATCCCTCCATTGGCATGGAAAATAAACAGGAAGAAACTTCTCATAATAACCAATATAGTGCTAGTTCATCTTCAAATACTGTAGTTCATGTAGAGAACCACCATTGCTCTTTGCCCATTAAAGTAAAGACAGAAGCTACTGCTTCAACAGAAGCCAGACCTACTAATGACCTAAACAAGACCCCAGTTGGGTGCCCTTCAGATGGAGGTGGTCAGCATACAGTAGTCCACTCTAAGGAGATGCTCTTTACACCTGTACCACAAGATTGTGTCCAACCTGCATCTACTGTAAACCATGGGAACAGGCTCCAATCAGATTACACTTTGAGTGAAAAACCTTCAAAATCTTGTCATATTGTTACTGCTTTGCCAGAAAAGAAGCAAAAATTAGCCATTTACTCAAATAAGAAGCTAACGGATGCGGTTGCTGCAGCAGAAGCGAGAAAGAGGAGGAAGGAACTGACAAAGCTAAAGAATCTCAATGGCCGTCAATGTCAAATGCATTGTTGAGTTTTATAGCCAAGATTTGGCTGAAGAGTTCAAAAGAAAAGCTTTTTGTCCCCTAGTTTTTTGTGTGGGTTTAATGCTTAGTTCTTAACAAATCCTTGGAAATTTTGCCAAGCTCAGAATGCTTAATCATAACCATAAAAGGCCCTTGAAGGAACAGAGGCTGGCAGGCTTGTAATCTGATGTACACTGCTCAAGGTTAAAATTTTTTCCTTATTGTTCTAGGTTAGGTTAACATGACAAATCTTCAAGGAAGGGATAAGAGTGATTCTTCATGAAAGTATTATTTCCGAGTGGTTTATCCTAGGAAATTTTGTTGAGTAAATGAGTACTGAGTTGATGGAACAATTCTTCAGGGCTTTTAGTTAGAAAAGGGCAGCAAACGAGAATCACAGGGTGCTGGCGTATTGTAACCAAATATCATGAGTCATGACTTGTATTACTTTAGCAGCAAGAGAAGAGTTCATCAGTGAAGTTTAGCTAATGGTATTGAACTGCTTATTTTGGTTTATTTATACTCTTTTCAGAGTCGGTTGACCCCAAAATTTCGAGACTAAGACTGTTGTTGTAATCATACTGTTTCCGGAGTTACTGTTGTATCTGCAGGATTCTTAGTTGTATTGCTTAACAAGTAGGCACTCTCTTTAAATATATCATTTAACCTTATAGACAATGCCTTTTCTTGGTTGTACTTGTGGCACCAACAGGGATGTAGGTCAAAGTTTGTTGATTTGAACTGCTTGGATAAAAATACGAGCATAATCCTTCTATACGTATAGCTTTGAGTTGTCTGAGCCTTCTATGCTTGTAGCTATGAGTTGTCTGAGCCTTCTCCATCGAGAAACTTTACAGACACTTTTTAAGAATCTGATGTAAAGCATTCTTTATCGAGAATCTGATGTAAAGCGTTCTCTATCAAGAAACTCTACAGATGCTCTTTTTAGAATCTGATGTGGGACAAAATCTATAATTTAATTTTTGTAATTCATTAATTTTGTTATTTTTATATAATTTTTGTTTTTTAGGTTTAGGGTATTTATTTATTTTTAAGTGCTTATAATGTTTTAAAGGTCAAATTTGAATCTTATTATAATTAGGTATTAATTAGGATATGTTTTAGACTATATTTTCTTCTCTGGTGAATTTCAGACTATCTATTCTTGTTGGTTCAAGGTTATTTTTAAAAGAAGCGTGTTTTGTTACTTATTTTTTAGAAGTAGACCCTCTTGGATTCGATGTTATTTTTAGAAGCAAACGTATTTTATCTCTTATTTTTTAGAAGTAGACCCTTGTGGATTCAAGGTTATTTTTAGAAACAAACTTGTTTTATTTTTTTTTATTTTCTAGAAGTAGACCCTCGTGGAGTTGAGATTATTTTTAGAAGCAAACATATTTTGTTTTTTATCTTCTAGAAATAAAATGTTCTACTTCTTGTTGCTTTCACATCTCGCATCAGAACACTTCTTTGCCACACTTTCCCTTAAACTAATCACATGAACAGGGTGGTTGGTGGGAGCAAAAAATTAGTTTATTACTAATTACTTATTAACTTCAAATTTTTGTGAGTGTAATTGAACTTTTGCAATTGACTTTGAATATTATTAGGGATAACATGATAATTATCATTGTATATCAAATTTTAGTGAGTGTAATTGGACTTTTAATTGACTTTGAATATTATTAGGGATAACATTATAATTATCGTTGTACATTATTATATGGTATTGTGAAAGGATATATTGGAAAATGACAACTCATTTTAGCTTCCTCAATTGAATTCAAACAGATGACTATGTTAGCTGATGATGCCGAAAATCTTCAGTAAGCCGCACAACACTCACGTGCCTGAAACAAAGCCTGTGAAACAATAACAAAGAAAAACCCTAGAAAAGTACCAGTGTGGTACAGGCCAAAGACCCTCCGAAGGTTAAGTTAGAAAACCTTTCTACAACTCTAGAGTGCTAGAGTTGGGGTGAATTATGCGTACCTTAGTTAGTGAGGGTTTTGGTGCTTTTATAGTAGACATCTCTTCCTTGGTTTGGAAGTCTTTTCCTTATAAGAGTCCTTATAAGCATATTTTGCGGAATCCTTTCCTTGTGGGAGTCTTTTTGGCTAACACTGAGCGCGGGACACAAGATATTTCCTTATATACACATGCGTGAAGGACAAGTTAAGGTCATGTCAAAACCGTTAGTCTTGTGCATCCCTTTTAGCTTAGTGGCGTCAGCTTTCCATTTTCCCCAAGTTGATCCCGTTAGCTTAGAGCGGTAGACTCCCTACTTTTGTGACTTGTCAATGGACACAAGTAAGGTTGACGGGTTTGTTTGGAACGTCGCTTTATGCCTTTCCATCAGTGAATATTCATATTTACAATTTTATCCTTATCAATTGCCCCCTACTCCATAGCTTCATCAGCCTAAGCTGACAGGTTATGGAGTTGAATTTTATTATTAATTTTCTTTTGCTCAGGAGAGAGAGAAAATCATTTATGGGCGATTGCCTCGAGCAGCCTTTATTTAATGCTTTGACACGTGGCGTAACTCAATTGGTTCCGCTTCTGGACGAGGGTGTTGCTTCGTCTTTTGTGCATATCCTCCCTTATATATACCTCTCCTCCCCCCTTATTTTCGTCTATTTTACTGTTGTTGATTGTCAGAGTGAACCCATCACTTTAAGAACTTTGCCTACGCCATCTCGCTTTAGCCAAGACCATCATCTTCCAAGAGTTCATCAGTTTTACTTGGTAAGTCACTTTCGCTTTTACTACTCATTTTTCACTTTTATCTTAGTTGATTTGTGAAACTTTTTAGAGAGGTCGTCAACTTAGGTTCTTAGAATACCTCCGTCGCTTGTAGGTAGTCAGATGTCTAGAGAGGCGATGAGTGAACAGTTGTCAGTCTGCGAAGGAGCGGGCTATGATGAGGTCCTCCCATCTAGTCATGAGCCCGAGGAGGGCTTCTCCTAGTCGTCAGAGAGGGAAATGTCAGCCCAATCTTTTGACAAGGAAATGGAAAGTTATAGAGAAGATGAGGTAGTAAGTAAGGGTGAAGATGTGGATGACGAGGAGAAAAGGAAAGAGAATGATGGGGATGAAAATGACGGTAGTGAGGAAGGAAGGAGAGAAATTGATGGGGATGAAAACGACAGTAATGAAGAGGTCTTAGAGAGTACTTCAGGAAGCCTAGGGGATGACTGTCCTTTCATTCTCCCCAAAGAATGGACGATTAATGACTTCCTGTCGACGATGTAGGACAAAGTTTTCAATTATCTACATGGTCGTTACCAAATTCCGGACGACATCCCAATCCGTCTCCCTGGAAAGTCTGAGAAGTGCTATACAGGGAAGACCGCGGATGTTGGCATGTATGGTGCCATGTTTGTGGCGGGATTGAGACTGCCTTTGACGGCACTTCACCGTTAGTTGGCCAATTTTTTGGGGTTGTCCGTAAGCTAAATCGCCCCTAACGCATGGAGGATTTTTATTGGGGTGGAGATTTTGTGGGGTCGCCTAAATGGGGGGAACCGTTAATTGACTCTTGACGAGTTCTTTTGGTGCTACCATCCCCAACACATTGTCTCGTCCAAGGGAATATATCACTTTTCTGTAAGGAAGAAAGAGCTAAGGCTAGTGTTCAATATGCCTGATTTCAATAGGAATTGGAAGGGCAGGTACTTCTTCGTTAAATGGACGAACTGGGTGTGTCGACAGGAAGAGTGGGAGCCGATGCCCCATGGTTTTGACAACACTTGGGCCTATGTTAAGGATTCAGGTTAATCTCGTCAGGTTAATCCCGTCTGCTTCTTCTAGTTTATTTGTTGAGTTTCTAACGTTGTCTACTTTTCTTGTTTTCTTTCAGCTAGTGTTCGTCCACATATCACAGACGAGCAGGAGGCTTTTATCCATAGGGTAACAGAGATCCTTTGGACGAACGGAAGTGTTG
The DNA here is from genome assembly GCA_023621385.1 of Quercus gilva. Classification (NCBI taxonomy): domain Eukaryota; kingdom Viridiplantae; phylum Streptophyta; class Magnoliopsida; order Fagales; family Fagaceae; genus Quercus; species Quercus gilva. The sequence goes on along the minus strand of CM042479.1, from coordinate 37,219,631 downwards.
AGATCTTATTACACTCGACACTCTACACGCTTACTGTGAAGTAACTGAGCCAACACAAGAAGCCCGTCGTCTCAATGCTTACTCCCGTTGTCGTAAGTTACCTCCTTTAGCATTTTTTTCTTTTTTATTTTTGTTGGCTTGCCAGAAGCCGTCACTTGCCATAATAATCCCTATATGCCTTCCTGTAAAAATGGAGGCAGCTAGGCTGAGAGTGCAGGTAAGGGCTGCTGTTGCTTGTAAGAAAGAGGAGGGGAAGGGTAAGGAAAAGGAGGGGGGTGTCCTCGTCAGCTCCCAAGGCCGTTAGTAAGGGGGCGGCTAAAAGGAAAGATGACGAGAAGGATGACCGTCCGTCCAAAAAGGTGTTCATAACTCCCGGGGAGGGGCTCCCTAAGAAGCCGTGGCCTCCCAAGCATGAGGTGGGCAAAGGACTGATGATGACTTACGACCCCATCATCCAGGAAACAGACCATCGCCTTCTAACACACAAGGACTATGCCATTGAGATGATGGAGTCCATCATTAAGGATAAGGATGTAGACCCTTATGCTGAGCAAGGGACAGAGGAACTAGGGTCGTTAGGGCTCTTTGACCTTGCCAAGGTACGTCCTTTCCTCATCTCTCTCAACCTATTCATTTACGCTTAAAAGCTGATGGAAGCCGTGTTTTGTAGGCGATGGTTCGTATGAAGGCGTTGCAGGATAGGGACGTCACCAAAGAAGGGTTGATCACTCGCCTGCATAAGCGCATCAAGAACATGATCGACGGGCAAAAACAGTATAAGGAGGCATTTCGAACCCTTAACCAGGAGGTGAAAAAGTTGAAGGAGAAGCTGGAGGAGGAGGGCGTCAGAAGAAAAAAGAGCAAGAGGCTAAGGAGACGGCGGAAAAAGAGTTGGCGGCCCTTTTAGGTCAGGTGGAGACGACCAAAGCTGAAGTTGTGAAGGAATTTAGGGTGTCATAGTCATTCGTTGATTCCTGTGCTGATTACTATGGTGAAGGGTTTGAGAATTGCCTTAAACAAGTCAAATCCATCTACCCTCGCTTGAATTTGTCTAAAGTTTTAATGAATGACCCCTTGCCGTCGACACTCGCAGGCGATTCTACTCTTGAAGAGAACGACGACTTCACTGATTCTGAGGCGAATCCAGAGGATGATGGTGTCGTTTTTGCTCAGCTTGCTGCTGTGGAAAAGCCCGTCGTTCTTCTGACCTCGTTGGCCAATACTCCGAATGCTGAGGATCCTTCAACTCAAGGAGCCTAGGATCTTCCTTCCAAGGGCGAGGGGACCCCACAAGAACCCCCGGCCTCTTGAACCTTACCTTTTTCTTTCCTTGTTGTAAATTCGATCCAACTTTTGAACAATGTTTAATGCCTTCTTGTTCTTGGGCTTTGTTTGTAAAACACCTTGTTTTATTTATGGTATTTCATATCTGTCTGTTTCAATATTTTTATCGGTGTGTATGTTCATCTCTTTACTCTTATGAATTCGTCTACTCTATTGATCTCGTCAACTTTAATAAGATGAATTTGTAAACTATAGGATTACCTTGTCAGTTTTGTTGACTAAGTTATGAGCCCTTCTTTGTGGGCTTGTCCACCTTAATTGTGGATTAAGCCATCTTTGTGGAATGAATTTGTCTTCTTTTTAGACTTTATAAGTCTGTTTATGTCAATTATGGATTAGTCAACCTTGTGGGTCAACTCATGAACCCGTCTATATGTGGAATGAACCCGTCTACTTACAAGTTCTTACATTAGTGGATTATGGGATGAGCTTGTCCATTCTATGGACTTATTTGTGAACTCGTCCTCCTTGCGAACTAATAATAATTCATCCTTCTATGATGAGCTCGTCTACTTTATAAGCTTACTAATAAACTTGTCCACTTTATGGACTACCAAGCTCGTCCACTTTATGGATTTGATGAACTCGTCCATTTTGTGGACTTGATAATGAACTTGTCCACCTTATGGACTAATAAACTTGTCCACTTTATAGACGACTAATAAACTCGTCCGCTTTACGGACTTGACAATGATTCATTCTCCTGGGATGAACTCGTCCACTTTATGGACTTTGCTAATATTTGTAGAAAAATACACTAGTTGTTTCTGAATAAACTCCTCTTATTATGATAAACCATGCATTCGTAAAAAGTTGTTCTCTAAAGGAAAAGACCTGCCATTTGGGCTTAAAAAGTATTGTAGCAAAAATTGAGGTAAATTAAAAAACTGAAGAGTGTAGCAAAAATTAACTAAAGTAAACTGGAAAATAAGGAGTGTTGTTCTTAATGTTGTCATTTCTACTGGTAGTACTTCCGTAGGTGCTCGGCGTTTCATGGATGGTGCAATTTCCGTCCGTCTAATGTCTCTAAGTGGTAGGTACCTTTCCTCTGCCATGACGTAATTTTGTAAGGTCCTTCCCAATTGGGATCGAGCTTCCCGTGGGTAGGGTCTCTAGCAGCACCCATGACCTTCCTCAAAATGAGATCTTCAACCTGAAAGTCTCTGTGTCTGACCCGGGAATTGTAGTGCTTAGCCATGCAGTCCTGGTACCGTGCAAGTCTTTGTTCGACTGTCGCCTTGACTTCGTCAATTAGATCGAGCTGTAGACGTACAGCGTTATCATTTTTGCTTTCATCATGATTGTCCACCTTGTAGCTTGTAAGTCTGACCTCGACAGGAATGACCGCTTCGCTCTCGTACATTAGCCGAAATGGTGTCTTTCCTATAGGTGTCCTTGCCGTCGTCCTGTATGCCCATAGTATGCTTGGCAACTCTTTAGGCTATATGTCTTTTACCCCCTCAAGCCGAGTCTTGATAATTTTGTGCAAGAATTGATTCGTGACTTCGACTTGTCCATTAGCTTGAGGGTGGGTGGGGGAGGAGTAGTGGTTTTTGGTCCCCAACTACAAGCAAAAATCCCGGAAGGAGTCGTTGTCTAATTGTTTTCCATTGTTTGAAACTAAGACTTTAGGGATCCCATACCTGCATATTATGTACCTCCAGACGAAGCTTCGCATGTTCTTCTCCGTAATGGTGGCCAAGGCTTTAGCTTCTACCCATTTTGTGAAGTAGTCTATGCCTACTATAAAGAACTTCAGCTGTCGCACCGCTATTGGGAATGGTCCCATGATGTCTAATCCCCACTAGGCAAACGGCCATGGGGTTGTCATTGGGGTCAATTCTTCAGATGGCTGTCTGATGACATTGTTGAACCTTTGACACTTGTCGCAGGCTTTGACATAGGTTTGGGTATCTTTCTGCATGGTGGGCCAGTAGTACCCTGCTTGAATTAGTTTGTGTACCAACGATTGTGACCCTGAGTGGTTTCCGCAAATCCCTTCGTGGACTTCTCTCATGACGTAGTCCGCTTCTTCTGGACCCAAGAACCTTAGGTATGGGTAGAAGAAGCCTTTCTTGTACAAGACATCCTTCATTAAAATGAATCGCGCTACTTGGACCTTCAGCTTTCTTGCAGCCTCTTTCCTATTTGGTAAGACTCCATTTTTCAAATAGGAGACCAATGGTGTGGTCTAGTCGTTTTTAGAACCTATCTCTTACACATTGACGGAATCTATTAGTGGAGAAAGCTGTACAAAAGAGAGTACATTATCAAAGGCGATCATATGTTCTGCTGAAGCGGTTTTGGCAAGGTGGTCGGCTTGCTCATTTTCTTCTCTGGGGATTTGGATGATCTTAGCCTGCAGGTCGTCCACCCTTCTCCTTACCTGCTTCAGGTATTTCTTCATCCTTTCGCCTTGCATTCATAATCCCCGTTTACTTGGTTGGTGACGACCTGAGAGTCACAATGAAGAACCACGTTTGCTACTCCCGTTGCTTTGATGAGATCGAGTCCTACCACTAGAGCTTCGTACTCTGCTTCATTGTTGGTGGTAGGAAAGTCGAGGCGAACCATACATTTAATCTTGTCTCCTTTAGGGGAGGGACAGAAGCATGACACCTACTCCACTGGCATGTCTGTTAGACGATCCGTTTGTATGTATACTCCATTGAGGACACTTATTTGCCCCCTTGTCCTCCCCGTTGGTGAACTTCGCTATGAAGTCTGCGATAACCTGTCCCTTAATGGCGGTACGTGGGCGGTACTGAATGTCAAACTTGCTCAACTCTATTACCCATAGTGCCAATCTCCCAGCAACTTCGGGGTTCTTATTGCCAGTCGCAAAGGTTTGCCGGTCAGGAAAATCACCGTGTGGGCTTGGAAGTATGGTTTGAGCTTGCGGGTTGCCGTAACCAAAATAAAGGCGAGATTTTCCATTGGTGGATACCATTCCTCGGCACCACGAAATGCCCGGCTGGTGTAGTACACGGGCTTTTGAACCTTGTCTTCTTCTTTGACTAAGGTCGCGCTAACAGCTGTCGGGGAAACGACTAAATAGAGGAAGAGCTCTTCCCCGAGTTGTGAAGGACTGAGCAGCGGTGGGGAAGAGAGGTAAGCTTTTAGATCCTTGAACGCTTGCTGACACTCGGCAGTCCACTCAAAAGACTTTTTCAGTGTGCGAAAGAAGGGTAAGAATTTATCCGTTGCCCTTAATATGAACCTGTTCAGGGCGGCTACTTTACCGTTTAAAATTTGTACTTCTTTTACGTTCTTTGGGGGGGGGGGCATCTCTACTATGGCTCTGATCTTGTTTAGGTTGGCCTCGATACCTCTTTGAGACACCATAATACCTAAGAATTTTCCTGTCGTCACTCCAAATGCACACTTACTCGGGTTGAGCTTCATGTTGTAGGAGAGAAGGGTGCCGAATGTTTCCTTAAGGTTTTGCAGATGGTCATCCTCCCTTCGGCTTTTTACCAGCATGTTGTCGATGTAGACCTAAACATTCCTTTCGATCTGGTTTGCGAACATCTTGTTCATAAGCCTCTGATACGTCACGCCTGTGTTCTTGAGGCCAAACGGCATAACTTTGTAACAAAAGAGGCCTTGGCTGGTAACAAATGAAGTCTTCTCCTGGTTCGCCTCGTCTATTCGAATTTGATTATAAACTGAAAATGCGTCCATGAAACTCAGTAGTTGGTGCTGAGCTGTAGAGTCTACTAGTACGTCGACTCGAAGGAGAGGGTAGCTATCCTTGGGACACGTTTTGTTCAGGTTCGTGAAATCTACGCATATTCTCCATTTCTCATTGGCTTTCTTGACCGTTATCACATTTGCCAGCCAATTGGGATAATATACTTCCCTGATGAAGCCCTCCTCTTGTAACTTACCGACTTCTTCCGCTATTGCTCGGTCTCGTTCTTGGGCGAACACTCACTTCTTCTGACAGACTGGTGGAAAAGAGGACGACACATTCAACTTGTGTACCATGACTGAGGGGTCGATTCCTAGCATGTCTTCATAGTTCCAAGCAAACATTTCCTGGTTCTCTTTGAGGAAAGCTACAAGCTCCAAGCGAACTGTTGGGCTGGCGAGGGTGCCACTTCGGGTGGTTCTGTTAGGTATGGAGTCGTCGAGGGAAATCTCCTCGAGCTTTTCTACTGGTTCCGCCCCCGTTCGCTGTTCTTCTATACTCATGGTTTGTAGATAGTCGTCCATTTCCAGCATTGCTATATAACATTCGCACGCAGCTATTTGATCTCCTCGCATTTCCCTTATTCCATACTCAGTGGGGAATTTGATCATTAAATGGTAGGTTGAAGTTACAGCCTTCCACGAGTTAAGGGTAGGTCGTCCTATGATAACATTGTAGGTGGAGGAGCAATCAACAACAAGGAATGTTACATCCTTAGTGATTTGCTGAGGATAGTCTCCGACTGTCACAGGTAATGTGATTGCACCGAGGGGGTATATTTTTATTCCTCCAAATCCAACAAGCGAAGCGTTGGTTGGAGTTAGTCGTTCTTTGTTAATCCGCATCTGTTGGAATGCCGAGTAGTAAAGGATGTCTGCAAAGCTTCTGTTGTCGCTAAGACCCAGTGCGTGTTATAGTCCCCTACTCGGATGCTAACGACAAGTGCATTGTCATGTGGATGATGAAGACGTTGGGCATCTTCTTTTGAGAATTCGATGACGGGGTTGTCGATCCGTGACATCTTCGACGCGGAACCTGTCAGCTGGATGTTGTGGACCATCCTCAAGTAGGTTTTACGAGCCTTTTTAGACGACCTGACAGTCGTTGTGCCTCCTACAATCATTCTTATGTCACCTAAGGGTGGTCTTGGATGCTCGTTTTCCTGTCAAGGAGCCTATTCTTGGGGTGGGTTCGCTCTCTCTTTGCTGACGAACCTCTGCAGCTTCCCTTGCCTAATGAGGGCTTCAGTCTGCTGCTTTAAGTCGTAGCAAGCAACTGTATCATGGCCGTGATCGTGGTGGAAGCGGCAATACTTGTCCCTAGACCTTTTGTTGGGATCTCCCTTCAACTTGTAGGGAAAGGTCAAGGCTCTTTCATCCTTGATTTGAATTAGAACTTGGTCAATCGGGGCAGTCAACAGGGTGAAGCTCGCGAACTTCCCTGCAGGGGGCTTGGAGCGTCTGTCCTCTCGCCAATCTCTGGTTCTAGCCATCTTCCGCCCCTTGTCCTGTCGCGGGTTTTCCTGCCTTTCCTTCTTCTTTGGCTTCTCTTCTCGAGCTAGCAACGCATCTTTCGCGTTCATGTACTTAGTTGCCTGTATAGCACATTAGACATAGTTTTCGGGTCATTCTTGTATAGGGAAAACAAGAACTTACCATTCCGTAAACCGTTTGTAAAGGCGGCCACAAGTATCTTATTATCTGCTTCATCGATTGAGAGAGCCTCTTTGTTAAAAAGGGTGATGTAGGACCTCAGTGTCTCGTCCTCCTGATACTTAATGTTCATTAGGCATGCAGTGAACTTCTTATACGTATACCCTCCGATGAAGTGTGAGGCGAACTGGGCACTTAACTCCTTGAAAGTTCCAATGGAGTTAGGTGTCAGCATGCTGAACCAGATCCTTGTAGATCCCTTCAGCGTGGTGGGAAAGACCCTGCACATGATCTCGTCCAGCACCCCTTGAAGGTGCATCAGGGTCTTGAAAGACTCTAAGTGATTTAAGGGGTCCTTGGATCCATTGTAGTTTTCCACCTGTGGCATGCGAAACTTCGGTGGGAGGGGGAATGAGGTGACAGATGTTGTGAATGGCAAGTCAGTTCGATGGACCAAGTCATCAAGGTCGCCAGACACCCGTCTTCTGAGGGCGTTCATCATAAGGTTCATCTGTTTCTTCATCATTTGCATCTCGGCAACTATGTGAGATGGAACTGTATCAGTAATGGATGGCCGGCTTGTGTCTTGTCGTTCTGGTCTGCTTGGGGCGTTGCTTCCCTCCAGCCCTTCTTGGTTCCTTTGCTCACCACTAATACCCTCTTGGTCTTCCTTCTAGGTATTAAGGTCTACATTCTTTTGGTGCAATTGTTCTACCAGGTCATGGTTTTGTTTGGTAAGGTGTTCTACGGCGGCAGCAAGAGTCTGAACTTGTCTCTCGAGGGCAATCGTATGTGGTTCATCTCCTTGAACGTCGTTGGTGGTTACCATCGAGCGAGTGAGCACCATGCAACTTTTTGTCCAGGAGGCGATAGTACGGCTTACAAATTGCAAATTCCCATAAACGGTGCCAACTGATGATGCCGAAAATTTTCAGTAAGCCGTACAACACTCACGTGCTCGAAACGAGGCTTGCGAAACAACAACAAAGAAAAACCCTAGGAAAGTATTGGTGTGGTACCAACCAAAGACCCTCTAAAGGTTAAGTTAGAAAACCTTTCTACAACTCTAGAGTACCAAAGTTAGGGTGAATTATGCGTACCTTGGTTAGTGAAGGTTTTGGTGCTTTTATAGTAGTAAAAGGTTGACATCTCTTCCTTGGGGTTTGGAAGTCTTTTCTTTATTAGAGTCCTCATAAGCGTATTTTACGGAATCCTTTTGATTTTTACGGAATTCTTAGGGTGAGTCCCAAATTGATTTTTGTTCCAGGCAAAAGCTTCCCTAGAAAATTTTTCTAAGGCATCAGATAACCCAATACTATCTCCCCAAGCTTGTGAAACAATGTTTGGTAAAGTTGCATCCAAAAGCCAGCAAGTTTGAAACCTAAAAGGCCTCTTTTTAGCTCCATTCACCCTCGGCAGCAACTCCATCAAAACGGGACAATAATTAGAATGGCTTCTAGTGAGGTGAGTGATCTTAGCCTCCAAATGCAATAGGCACCAATTAGGATTGACAAAAAATCTATCTATTCTTTCTTGGATTAATGCTTGAACTTCCCTCTTATTAGTCCAAGTGAAATGGGGACCCGAGAATCCAATATCTATCATATTACACTTGTCAAGACACTCTTTAAGCGATAAGGACCTATTGACACTCATTGCTCTCCCACCAAACTTATCGTCATCTAGCAAGGGTTCATTGAAATCCCCTGCTATGACCTAAGGCAAACTATGAAGATCAACAACATTCATAAGGTTATTCCATAGAATTTGTCTCTCTACATTCCTAGGGATAGCATAAACAGCAGAAAATAACCAAGCATCGTTATAAAATCGTACCTTAACCATGACATGGATTTCTTGCTCAGTTTTTGCAAGTGAAGATACTTCCACCTGGTCCAAATTCCACAAAACCCATAAGCCACCAGCATATCCAATGGTATCAACATGAATCGCCCCATCAAAAGAAAGCCTATCCGTCAATTCCTTAGCTCTGTCTCCCCTAACCCGAGTCTCCATAACAATTTAAATCGCCAGATTATGGTTATGAACCAAATCTCTAATTCTGTTTTGAAAGGAAGGCTTAAGGGCACCCCTACAATTCCAAATGATGACATTCATGAGAAAACAGTGGTTAGGAGTTGGGCATTCATCAACAGGTGGCATCAGCTTTGCCTCCTCCCTCAAGTTCCATCCGGTTTGCATTAAAACCTCCCTCGTCTGTACCTTTCCAGGAAACCAAGTCACGCTATGATGAAGGACTCCCATCTCCATTTCCTGAGCCAACATATGCAGGTTGAAGCACACTATCGGCCTGAAGACTTATACTAGCTTGATGGAGGGTTTGTTCCCCATAATGCGGGTAAGTATTGGCTGCCTCTCCAGCATTCTCTTCTCCGAGAGGCACTCCATCGGAGTCACACTGCATAACACAGGTGTTGGAGAAATCTAAGGTAGGCTTTCCCACACTAACTTCCCAAGCCCCACACTAGCTGGCTTCTGCTCCTCCTTTAGTGAAGGCACATCCGCCAGAAAATGCCACCATGGATTTGTTGCTTCTCCCCAAGCCAGGTCTGTTAGAGGAATCCACTCATTCCTCACACTCTTTTCAGTCAGTGGAAATATGAGCTTCCAAGCTTTCTTTAATTCCATGTTGAATCACCCCATGGTTCAAGTCGGGTAAGCTCTTATCTCCTCCAGAACAACCTCGGGGATCTCCACTATTACCCCTTCCAAGTTCATTGCCCATCTCTGACCAGGCAGCGACAGTGAACTGAAACTTGTTAAAAGCTCTCTCATATGATTCTCCATCGCAAATTCCTCATTCCTTCAAGTGCTACTATGCGTTACCCTTCAGTTGCTCACCTAGGCAATCTCTTCCTAACCTTCTATCCACGGCATTGAGTAAGGCAAGATGAGAAGCCCTTTGACGCGCTAAGACTTTTTTACCCTTCACTGTACTCTGACTGAATGGGCTTTATGTTGAAGTAGCTCGGGTAGACATACAACTTATCGGTTTGGGCTCTTGGATTTGGGATGGACTGGATTGGGCTCTATTCTGATTGTCTTTCACTATATTCTTAATTGCAGTCTCTACTTGGGCCTTCTCTAACAGCTTTGGTGGGGACAACTTCCTCTTATTTTCCTTCAATGGCTCATTGGAGGATTCGGCTCTAACACCCTCTTGCATGCTTGCTATCTCTAGATCAAAACTACCGTTAGGAAACCCAAGCTTCCCATTCATTTGGTTAGGTGGGGACCCCTCGTATCTCTAAACTTTTGTACCATTCCTCTTACGAGCCACCATAACTCACGGACCGTACATACCCTCACGGACTACCTCCTACTCAGCATCATGCATTTGACCATTGGGCCCCATACCAAACTTTGGACTATTATCCTCACACTTTTCGCGTGACTTTACTCCCATGCCCACTTCGACTTCCATCTACGCCTCCCTGGACAACAACTCTTGCCGGATAGTATACGGACAATTCTCCTTTTTGTGCCCATTCTGCCGCATCCAAAGCAAAGCTTTTGGATTCCTTCACAGCTCACCATTTGATCAAGCTTCCCTATCATGACAGCAGTAACCAAAGGCTTTTCCACATCTCTATTTGCACGCATAGTCTTGCAAACCTACCTCTTGTCTCAGTTGCAGTGAACGTATCCACCCTAAGAACATTATTGATTGCTCTTTCAATGTGTTGTAAAGCCTCCGCATTATAATATTCAATGGGTAATTCATTAACTCTAATCCAAACTGCAATAGAAGATACATTTGCTGAAGCTGGCTTGAAATTTGGCTCCCGTGGCCTTAGAGACAGAAAATGGTCTCCAACAAACCAAGGTCCCTTTCTCAAAACATTTTCAAAATCTTCTTTCAGAGACAACCTCGTGAGAGAAAAACCATGACCTAGGTCTACACAATCCAATCTTCCTACTGGTTTCCACATAGCAAGAAGCTTGGATTGGAGGAAACTGAGCCCCACAGCCCAACCATACACCTTAACAATGAGAGCTCTTGCCCATGGCCTTCTAATATGCTGCTTAAATTCCTTAGAAAACTTGACAGCAACCAAACCTTGTCGGAGTGTCTCCACGTCTTCATCTGAATCAGCATCAGGGTTAGCATCATCCTCCATTCCATCCCTAAAGTTAAAAGCTTGGGTGAAAGCCCTTGGATTGGCTCGGAGAAGAAGGGCCTGAGCTTGGACCCTCACTAAATCCCATACGGTTGACGTCCTTAACCTTCTTCTTGTTGCGTGAAAGTTCATCTTTTTCTTCTCGAGAGAGAGAACTTTCGAGAGTCATCTTCTCCACCCCCCCCCCCCCCACCATCTTGTCATGTCAATATTGCTTATTTCACATGTTGTGGCTCAGATGAAAACTCCCGCATGGATAAAGGGGTGTCCCCACTCTTGTTTAGTGACAATTCAAAATGTACTAGATTTTTTTATTGGCAAGTTAAGCATCCAATGGGTCCCATATGACCTTACTCTCCACCTTATACTTGTAAAGGGAGCAATTGCCTTTTGAGTTAGAATTCATTGGAGTTCAGACCGTAATGTATTTATAAAAGGAAGAAGAGAGATTGGGTTTGTTAGAGATCATCTGGTCAAGATTGAGTTTGTTAAACCAATCTTTATCAAAAGTGTATTTGTAATTTTAGAATAAGGATATTTTAGACAATTTGATTTAAAATGCTTTCATTTCATTGTCTTTAGGGTTTTATTTTTGTGTTGTCATCAAGCAAATGAATAATAATAAGTATTACATTACAACCTCTTGTATTTTTTGTAAAACCTATTCATATTCTTATGCAATCACCATTACAATGTACCAAACATGCTCTTAGTATACTCTTATATATGTACTCTTTAAGTTTTTACCATGGTAGGTTTGATACAATTTGATTCCATAATTTTAAGTGAACTTTTTCTTATATCAAATAATTAAGGAAAAAATATTTTTAATTTCCTATATTATAGTTTTTTATTTGAATTTTTTTTTCTATGAATCAAATCAAATTAAAATCAAATTGATACTACAATTCTCAAATCAATTGTATACAAAGAATAAGCTATATAAAGAATACAATAAACTTATTTACCTTAAATATGACTTTTGCTAATAAGTATAGGGGTAAAAGGAAAAAAAGAGTGGGCTTGATGGTGACTAGTTCTCAAGAGATACTAGAGTGAAAGAGAAAAAAAAAGGGGGTTTATTTAAATTTTTTAGTTAGGCATTGACAATTTTTTCAAGGGGAAAAAAAAAAAATATATATATATATATATATATATATATAGGAAATGTATATTATTTTAAGACAGCTACATGAAAGAAAGATATTATGAACAAAATTATGGGGGTCTTTCTACACTTGGGGGGACTAAGGCAATTGCCTAAATAGCCTATATGGTAGAGGCAGCCTTGGGTGGTCTTATCCTCTCTTTAAGTTGGGAGAGCTTAGTTTCATTGGCTTATTGGGCCTAAAAAATAAACTTGGCAAAAGTACAACTATATTTAGAAAAGAGAAATGTTGATTAATGCCTTAGGGGCATTGGTTTAAGAACTATTTTTAGAAATATTTTATTAGAAGAATAATAAAATAATAAATATTGTTGACAATTTTTTTATATTTCTTATGAAAGTGGTATAAAAACATTCTAATTATAATTTATTAACAATTGCCCTAAAGACATTCATTAATATGATCCTTTAGAAAAAATAGAGTTTTAAAAAGTTATATACAAGCTAAATAAGTTGGCAAAAAGCTTTGCCAAACAAGCCGTGGTGATATTTAGAATGTACTAGAACAATACATCTTTAATGTGACAAACAGCTGAAAAAGGAATGGAATTGAAACTGTGGTGATTTCGAGTTAGAATTTCTCTGTAACGGACGTAAAGAGACAACATACCTTCAAGGGACCAAATTGCATGTAACATATAGACGCGTATTAGATCAAATCTAATAGATATCAGAGCTGAAAAGAGATGTAAACTTTTTATTTAAAATTTCTTAATTTACAGAATGCATCGACGGGGAAGCAGTCCTGTTTGTTGAGTGCATCAATCAAAAGATTCAAAACATAACTTTGAATTTCTCCTTCACTTCTCACTTTTGTTATATCATTTAGGTTCCTAAATTAAGACGAAATTTAACCGAGGTACTGAAAAGTTTTCAAATATCATTCTCTGCAATTCTGTTATGTTACTAGCTGCTTGTCTAATTGAACCTTTGCTGTTTAGGCTGAAAAGGAAGAACGGAGAATTCGTAGGGTATTAGCAAACAGAGAATCAGCCAGGCAGACCATTCAACGTAGGCAGGTAAGCATTTAGTCATAGAGAATACTGACCTTTCTGGCTACCAGCCTCATCCTTATTGTAAGTCAAGAACACTCCGTTCAGTATTGCTGCATGCAAGTGACCAAATAGTACTAGGGGCATTGAAAAACATTTGGGAATGCGAAATTTTTTTATAATTATACTCCAAGCAGACCCTCTTGCTGGGCACGCATTCACTTATTAAACACGTCTGTTTGATGTTTTCTTTTTGCACTAAGCCTTATGCATGGACCCATGCAAGGGACACCTTCTCTCCGTGGGGTCAAAAGAAAAGAAAAAAGAAAGAATTTATTGTGATGTAGAAGTTCCTTGAGAATTCTTCCTAATCTGTCTCACTATTTGCTTGGATTTTTCTGTTGAGCCTAAAGTTACTTGAAGTCTGACAAGATAATTAAAATTTTTGATGATTTAGCTGTTCTTCTGCGTCTTAAATCTTGGGATTAGACGAATCTGATGCCTAGATATGCACCTGCATCAAATATGTTCACTCTAGCCAATATAAAATTGGGCTTTCTTAAGTTTTGCTTTTTAGCAACATATATATGTATCATTGATCTGTCCTGGAATAACTGTGGAAAAGTAATTTTTTGTTATAATGTCAATAAAAATTTATGGCCTCTCTAATTTAGTTAGCCACAAATGTTGGGTTAAAATAAATTGACTCTAATTAATTAATTTAATTACTCAAGTTAATTAATTAGGTCAAATTACATGTAAATTATGGAGGCACCAACAAATCATCAAATAAACTAAATGCAACGGAAATTAAATTAACATGATGATTTCTTGACGAATAGAGAAAACCTCTAGCAAGGCAAAAACCTCACCAAGTGAATTTAAGATCACTACTCTCAAAAATTCATTAATCAATAATTAAGCAGTTACAAGTATAAAAAATCTTACCACTACCCTGGCCTATCCTAAAATACTAACCTACAGTTGAACTTTTACTTCAATACCCAATTGAACTTAATCTTGTAGTAGATTTCTTTACTTTGCATAAATCTCTAATCCGTGACTAAATCTTTTGCACAGATCCTAGTATGTTACTAACTCCAGCCAGGGACACACCCAGGTGGAAGCCCAAGGGACCCCAGGTCCCTCCTGGGTCCAATTTTTTTTTTTTTTTTTTTTTTTAGCTATAATATTTTTCATTTTTGTAGTTAGCCTCCTTTTAAAACCTTAGACCCGCCCTTCTCCACAATAAGCCTAACTAGCATCGTCTAAATAGCAACTATCCAAACAAAAAAATTAACAAAAACAATAAAATATTCACAATGGTGATTATATATTAGTAAAAAAAAAAAAAACTATTTTACCACCATAAAACCAAAAAATCGTGTGTTATTGGAGAAGTTAAAGCAAAATTTTTTGTAACAAACTGGTATAAATACCAGTTGACTGTAGCGAGTTGTTAAGAATAAAATACAATATTTTATTAAGATTATATCTTTTCCTTCAATTAAAACACTCAAATTCTCTTGCATCCTTTATTATTTTAATGAGTTGTTTTTGTTATTTTAAATGAAGTGATAAAAAAAATAGAACATTTGATATTGGGTGTATTGTAAAGTAGGGAAGTAAAATAAATAAAATAACTTTTTGAGGTACTAAAAAGTAAAAACTAAAATTTTTAACACCACCAATATAAATGCTCTAACTTCAACAAAAAAAAAAAAAAAAAAAATCCTAGCTAGCCTAGTATTAAAAAAAGACATTATTTTGTTTTTGTTTGTCTTTGTTGGTAAATGATTATATCTTAGTATATTTAGAAACAATGATTTTGAGTATTTATAATTTTTTAATACCACATAAATGCTTATTTAGATTTTTTTTCTTTATACTCCGGCTCCCCAGCTTAAACTTATGGGTTCGTCCTTGACTCCAGCAACTTGATTAACTGTTGTTGGCTGTAAAGTTTTTCATTTCATAAACAATGAAGATCAAAAAGCACTTTGTTACAAAACTCTAAGGTGTACAAATGCAGTAGCTTCACATAGAGTATATGAATTCTAGGTCTTTATTTCTATACTTGATGACTTTTAAAATAAGTCTTATATATGACTAGGGTTAAGGAGAGAGAAACCCTAATCATTCAAGTTATCATGGGCCGAATTTCAGATCTGAGAATTCTGAAATTGTAATTCTCGATAGATCAAACTTGTGTTGAGATTCTTCATTAATCCTCAATAGCAGCTAGTGTCGAGCTTTAATGAAACCGTTTTTTCTTCACTTATTTCTTAGATCAAACTCCATGTCTTTATTAATACTATTTGATATATTTGAACAATATATTTTTTGATACATTAAACCTAACTTAGATCTACCCAATTACAAGAGAGTGTGTTTTATCAAAAGATTAGCTAATTACATACAAAACATTACCCTAAAAACAAAGATAAGTACATGATTTGGATGTCTTCTTGGGTGCTTAAAGTAGGAAGTGAGCAAGAAATGGTTTTTTTTTGTTGTCAAGTCAAACGCGCTAGCCATAATGTAAAAGTATAACGTGTCAGTGTGTAACCACCATTGATATATAAAATATTATCAAGTGAATTTTTTTTTTTTTAATTTGTCTCCATTTTACTTATCAAGATAATTTATCCATAATTTAAATAAAAAAAAATTATCTATAAATGAAATATAGTGTTTGTTCCGCAACAAGAAGAAATAAATTATTTGCCTTTCTTAACACAAGTTCTTTAGTAATATATGTGAAGACACTACAAAGTGTCCATTTTGGTTTTTTCCACTTAAATAAGCATTGTCTGTGGTGATAGCTAAATGAATCACTAATCTTAAGAACAAAACATTACAAATTCTGATGCATTCACAACATTTATTTTATTTTATAAATTATTTTACTTTGATCAGACCAATAATGAGTTCTTTCATTTCTATAGTGCATGATATGGATCCTCTACATTATGCTTTCATGCTATGATGTTTATAAGGATCATTTTTCTTTTTTTGAAATAATTAGTTATGAGGATCATCTTCTTCTTTTTTCCCCTGGTGTCCAGGCTCTTTGTGAGGAGTTAACCAGAAAAGCTGCTGACCTAAAATGGGAGAATGAACAGTTGAAGCGGGTAGGGAATAGTACCCCTAAGTTATAATAATCTTCTTATAAAACTTCCTTTTACTCCCTCCCTCACTCTCTCTCATGGACAATGGCATGTGGCATGGAAGAAATATAAGAAGTATTTTTGTAGTATGTATATTAGTTCTCATCTTTTTTTTTTCCTTGAAATTTCTTAAACTGCCCCATTAATTTGTTCACATTTTGTGACATTTCTAATGAGAAGGAAAGGGAGCTGGCTTTGAAAAAGTATCAGTCCTTGGAGACCACAAATAAACTCTTAAAGGAGCAAGTTACAGTTAATGTTTTAGATATGTTTCACTTTGGAAGAATTACCACATATTTTGACATGCTTCCTGATTTTGCAGATGGTAAAGGCAAAAAAAGTTGAGGTTGAGGAAACTCCACCTGAGCATAAGTCAACTGATGTTGCAACCTCTACCTCTTCATCTACAAATTGCCCTTTGTTCCTGTTTAACCGTCCTCCACTTATGCCTGTTTTCTGGCCTTCCATTATTCCATCTCAAAATCCTGTTCCATCATTACATGGGAGACAAAGTGCCACTGTCATTCCGTCAAACATTGATATGCCAGGTACTTGCAGGCCTGATATTTCTCAAGAACAAGATAACCACATAGATGTCGATAACCAATATAATGCTAGTTCATCTTCAAATCAGTGACGGAACCAGGATTCATACCTGAGGGGGGCCAAAGCTTAGAACCAAAAAAAATTTATGAAAATAAAAACTAATATCTATTTCATATTCAACAAAATACTACATACAAAATAAGTATTTTTTAAATATTTCATATTATAAAGCACATCAACAAAGTATAACATACAAAATAAATGTTTCTTATTTTGTCTACGATTTTTGTTTAGTTCATATTTGTTTTTTTATTTTGTTTTTGTAGTTAAAGGGGTATGAATTTTTTTTATTTATTTATTTTCTTGTAGGTCAATATCTAAATATTTTAGAGGAGGAAAGACAAATATATATATATATATTAGGGAAAATCTTAATTTTTTTATACTAGTTCTTTTTCTTTTTTTTTAATTTGGGAGGGGGGGGGGGGGCAATGGCCCCCCTCTGTCTTAGTGTGGGTCCGTCCCTGCTTCAAATACTATAGTTCAATTAGAGAACCACCATTGCTCTTTGCCCGTTAATTAAAGTAAAGACAGAAGCTACTGCCTCAACAGAAGCCAGACCTACTAATGACCTAAACAAGACCCCAGTTGGGTGCCCTTCAGATGGAGGTAGTCAGCATACAGTAGTCGGAGATGCTCGTTACACCTGCACCACAAGATTGTGTCCAACCTGCATCAGATTACACTTTGAGTGAAAAACCTTCAAAATCTTGTCATATTGTTACTGCTTTTCCAGAAAAGAAGCAAGAATCAGCCATTTACCCAAATAAGAAGCTAACCGACGCGGTTGCTGCAGCAGGAGCGTGAAAGAGGAGGACGGAACTGACAAAGCTAAAGAATCTCAATGGCCGTCAATGTCGAATGCATTGTTGAGTTTTATAGCCAAGATTTAGCTGAAGAGTACAAAAGAAAAGCTTTTTGTCCCCTAGTTTTTTGTGTGGGTTTAATGCTGAGTTCCTAACAAATCCTTGGAAATTTTGCCAAGCTCAGAATGCTTAATCATAACCATAAAAGGCCCTTGAAGGAACAGAGGCTGGCAGGCTTGTAATCTGATGTACACTGCTCAAGGTTAAAAACTTTTTCTTATTCTTCTAGGTTAGGTTAACATGACAAATCTTCAATGAAAGGATAAGAGTGATTCTTCAAGAAAGTATTATTTCCGAGTGGATTATCCTAGGAAATTTTGCTGAGTAAATGAGTACAGAGTTGATGGAACAATACTGCCATTCTTCTGGGCTTTTAGTTAGAAAAGGGCAGCAAACGAGAATCACAGCGTGCTGACGTGTTGTAACCATACATCATGAGTCATGACTTGTATTACTTTTGCAGCAAGAGAAGAGTTCATCAGTGAGGTTTAGCTAATGGTATTGGACTGCTCATCATTTTGGTTTATTTATACTCTTTTCAGAGTCGGTTGACCCCAAAATTTTGATACTAAGACTGTTGTTATAATCATACTGTTTCCGGAGTTACTGTTGTATCTGCAGGATTCTTAGTTATATTGCTTAGCAAGTAGGCACTCCCTTTAAATATATTATTTAACCTTATAGACAATGCCTTTTCTTGGTTGTACTTGTGGCACCAACAGGGCTGTAGGTCAAAGTTTGTTGATTTGAACTGCTTGGATAAAAATACGAGCCTAATCCTTCTATACGTATAGCTTTGAGTTGTCTGAGCCTTCTATACATGTAGCTTTGAGTTGTCCGAGCCTTCTCTATCGAGAAACTCTACAAACACTTTTTTAAGAATTTGATGTAAAGCCTTCTCTATCAAGAAACTCTTCAGACACTTTTTTTAGAATCTTATGTAGAAGATAATCTATAATTTAATTTTTATAATTCATTAATTTTGTTATTTTTATATAATTTTTCGTTATTTTAGGTTTAAGATATTTATTTCTTTTTTTTAAGGTGCTTATAATGCTTTTTAGGTCAAATTTGATTCCTATTATAATTAAGTATTAATTAGGATATGTTTTAGACTATATTTTCTTCTCGAGTGAATTCCAGACTCTCTTCTTGTAAATTCAATGTTATTTTTAGAAGCAAATATGTTTTGTTTCTTATTTTCTAGAAATAGACCTTCGTAGACTTGATGTTATTTTTAGAAACAAACATGTTTTATCTCTTATTTTTAAGAAGTAGACTCTTGTGGATTCGAGGTTATTTTTAGAAGCAAACTTGTTTTATTTTTTATTTTCTAGAAGTAGACCTCATGGATTCAAAGTTATTTTTAGAAGCAAATATGTTTTGTTTCTTATCTTCTAGAAGTAAAATGTTCTGCTTCTTGTCGCTTCTGCACTCTGCATCAAAACACTCCTTTCCCACACTTTTTCTTAAACTAATCACATGAATGGGTTGGTTGATGGGAGCAGGAAATTAGTTTATTACTAATTACTTATTAACTTTAAATTTAGTGAGTGTAATTGAACTTTTGCAATTGACTTTGAATATTATTACGGATAACATAATAATTCTCATTGTATCTCAAATTTTAGTGAATGTAATTGGGCTTTGTAATTGACTTTGAATATTATTAGGGATAGCATGATAATTATCATTATACATTATTATATGGCATTATGAGAGGATATATTAGAAAATGAAAACTCATTTTAGGTTCCTCAATTGACTTCAAATACATGACTACATTGACAATAAATTGCTGAGTTATATTTAGTTGTCCTTAAAATAAGATAACACTTTTTGATATTATTCTAATTCCTGGAAGCATCTTTGTAGTTTATATTCAATATTGAATTGCATTACAAAGAATGAAAGAATTAGAAAACTAAACTTGCAATTGGTTAATAAATGAAGACATTGGCTAGAAATAAACAGACCTAATCATCTAATGGCCTAAGGATAACGATATGGTTCTTAACATTGTATTCAGAGTCACTCCACTCAAGCAAAGCCGAGAGTAGCTTACCCCCAGTTGGCTCTAAACTGCCTTTCACCTCAACCGTGAAAGACTGGTTCTCATTCAACTCGCTGAACTTCAAAGTTTCTGGGATGACTTTCACGAGTAGACCACTTGGTGATGTCACCTTCGATGTGTACACTGACGTGGCATATCCTACGTTAGTCACGGTTCGGTAGAAGGTGGCCGAGACACTTGTACTGGTACTGTCGAGCTGGGTATGCATAGTTGGGTAGTTAAGGCCATCAGTGCCTTGTGCTGGCTTGAATATGGTGCAGTCAATTTTTTCTGTGCCCCCAACAATTAGGCCAATTACTGTGTGGTTGTAGCCTTCTTTGCATAGGAAACTGATATAGTCACTCGTGGAAATGTCATAGATGAGTCCAGGGTTCACTGCTTGTGTTGGGTTTATTTGTCCTGATCCGGAACCCAGCTCGGCGTCTGCGTCTATGATTTTCATAGGAGTGGCTAAACCACGGAGTAGAATAGCAATAATTTTGTCAATAATTTTCAATGAATACTCTTTCAACAGCATACGCTGAGTAAAGATAGTAGAGACGACATTTCATGTCTAGAATTTTGAGACTAATCAATTTGAAAATTTTCAAATGGACACCTATAATCAATATAAGAAGCAACAAATTTTGGTTCACTACAAACTTGGTTAATGATTAATTTACTGGTTATAGTTTGAAGGAAAACTGAAGAAGCCTAGGCCTAGAGTTAGACATGGTCAGTCCAAATATATCGACTACAAAATTAGGAGTAAACTTCACTACATGTAAGTTTAGGAGGTCTCACCAGTAGTCATGAGAGCAGACTTGACTGCAGCAGGTGACCAGTCAGGATGGAAGGACTTGACATAAACAGCAGCTGCTGATGCATGAGGGCAAGCCATAGATGTTCCTGATATTATGTTGAATACTGTGTGCCGATTATCATTCGGATACCCTGTAATTGTTGGTAGTGATGAATAAGCAGCTAATATGTCTACTCCTGGTGCTGAAATATCAGGCTGTCCATTGACAATTAGTACATATGAGATAGAGCAAGTGGATCAGTTAATTCAATAAAAATGGGTTTAGCACTGCACTCAATTTCGTTGGTACCATCCAATCAAATCCAATTTAACTATTTATTTGTTCAATAAGTTTTACTAAGGGATACTCTTAAGGCATCCATTAATAAACAATTTTAAGAAAATAAAAAAGTAACTAATTTTTTTTTGAAAATTTTTTCAATTTCTCATAAATTTTTTTCTAAAATGGATGATTAATGGATGCCTTAGAGCATCCGGGACTCTTATACAATTTCAATGAGGGAATTTTCAAGTTCAACCAACTCATTTTAAAAATGTCAAGCAGATGAGTAAAAGTCTTGAGAGAGGTTTTACCTTAAGGATGTTGAGATTGATTTTTTGAGGACCTCTGGCTGAGAAAGAAGCCACAAAGGGAGCACTAACATTAATAGTAATTGTCTTTTGTATTACAGCCTGAGGGTTCCTGCAGTTATTTCATCCCAAGATAGAACTCAGAGGTCAATACTAAAACTATAGAAAAGCCTTCTTAATTTTTTCATCTCTAGAAATTGTACATTGTTTTATTGGTCATATGTTGGCTATCAAGGAACTTCCTAGTCTGATAGTACTGAGCATATCATTTTGCTAAATAGATAAATAGATTAACCAAAACAAATTGTAACATACCTGGTGGAATTAATATACTGCTCAATCATTTTGCTGTCCCCGGGGAAAATAGAGGTCCCAGGGATGACAGTGGAGTCGGCTGTATCTGTGTCTTCTTCAAGCGTCATGATTGCTCCCGCACCACCGGACCTTTTGATGGTGTAATCCTGGCCGTTGCTTCCCAGGCAGTACACTATCTTTCCCCTCACCTTATGCGTGTCTAGTGTCCCGAAATCACAAGCACTGTAATAATTTTTAATCTCAAATTGATTAGAACTTATTGATTGACTTAGGGAGAACCACTCAAGAAAGTATGTGACTTAACACATTCCAGTACCAAATCAAGCTAAAGTCTCATACCTGGCATTCCCATAGAGTTCACTAACATTAGCTGCAAGGGCTCCACTTGTTAGTGGGAACATCATTTTTTGTGGTGAAAATGTATTGATTGAAATTCCCTACCAACCAATCAATAAAGAGCATTAGTATGAAAGAGTCAGTATGAAACCTTCAAGAATAATGGTTAGATACTTAAATGATTAAATTCACTAATCTCCTAAGAAATTTTTTAGGACTAGTATTATCATATTATAAGAGCACGTGGTCTAGAATAAAGCTCAATATCTGCAATATCTGTTTTATCATCTTATTAAGAAATTAATTATTTTTTTTTATACTAGTGGGATTTGAACCTAGCAAGTCGCTTATTTGAAAATAAGATATTTTATCAATTGAATTTTATAGAATTCATACTCAAAGTGTGGTCATTGTTCACCATAACAGCAAGTGGTAGAAACTTACAGAAAAGTGCTCGCCACTACCCAGAGTAGCCACAGTCCTATACTGCCTATCAATGCCAGAAGCAGCCACGGTCATTATCCATGGAGCAACATTCTCCACCGTTGAAGTAGCAGGTCCATCATTCCCAGCAGAGCAGGAAGTCAGAATCCCCTTCTTCATTGCATGAAAAGATCCAATGGCAATAGGGTCTTCAAAAAAGGACCTGGATGGACCACCTATGGAGGCTGATATCAAGTCCACCCCATCAGCAATGGCTTCGTCAAACGCAGCCAAAATGTCTGAGTCACTGCAACCATTAACCCAGCACACCTTGTACATGGCAATACGTGCCGATGGCACGCCACCACGTGCGGTGCCTGTGCCTAGACCGTAGAGGCTTGCATCCTTGACGAATACACCAGCTACAGTGGATGAAGTATGAGTGCCATGACCTTCGTCATCGACCGGACTTGGAGTATCTTGATCAGAAAAATCTTGGTTCAGATTGAAGTATTTTGCACCTACCACCTTTCTGTCCATGTTACAAAAATAACACACAAAATATATACATTACAGATTGTATAAAAGCAATGGTAGATTTTTTTTTCACAAGTTGTTAATTAAAGTGGTAAGTTATAATTGGATTAAAACCATTTTTACATGAATTTACCATTGACACCATATAATTGCACAAATCATAGCACATCATTTCAACAGTTGTGAAAAATATTATATATTGATTGTATAAAGTGTTTCACAAAGTTCCTTGAAAAACCAATTTGAAATTTAAATGATTATATATCTTCAACCCTATGTACATATATGTGCACATTGCATGCATGATGCATAATCATATCATACATTAGATTTTAATTTAAAAATAAATATTTTGAAATTTTTACAAGTATCAACCGGAATAACTAATGGCAAGTTTGGATGTTTAAAAATAGAGGGAGAATAGAGTAGAGGGAGAAAAAGTAATCCAATTATCTTGTTTGGAAGTTTTTTAAGGAAGGAGGGTGAGGGGTTTGAAGGGGTTTCAACTCCCTCTAACCCCTCATTTTTAATTCTCCAAAATTGGAGAGATTTTGAGGGAGAGTATAATAGATAAATTATTGTCCAAGTAAATTCCTTAATTTACCATTTCTAATAAATTAATCATAGACCAATATTGCAAGTCTATTTTTAAATAGGGATAAATTTGTTTATTTTAATCATTTCTTCTCCTCTCCATCCTAATTTTTAAAACATTCAAATAAGGGAAAGGACTAATTACTCCATTCCCCCTTACTAATTTTAAAAATATCCAAATAAAGTGGAGGAGAACCATTATTCTTTACTCTCTTCCCATCTACTCTCCTCTTTCTCTAAACTTCCAAATAGGTCATAAGAAGAAAAAAAAAAAAAGTACTACCTGTTGCAGCTAGTGAAGTTTACGCATTTGCCTCTCCATTTAATTGGGACAGGTCCATAGCCTGTGTCATTAAAACTAGGAGCTTCGGCCCATATTCCTATGAATAGAAAAGCAAAAAAAAAAGGTTCAGGTTTCTTGGATACACTTTAATTAGATTTGTAATCTTTAATCTGAATTATGTAACAAATCTCTTTCAAATGGGGCAGGAAAAAAAAAACCAACCTGAATCCAAGAGGCCAACAATAATATCGCTCTCTCTTTGAGCGTTTACTCGACTCAGTGTTTCAGACATTCCTAAGAAGTCCCATGTTCTCGTTGTGTGAAGTTTGCGCACTGTGTTTGGAAAAACTGATACGACCCTCTTTTCAGCTGCAAGTCAATGCAAGGGTTATATATAATATCAGAGGAAACAGTATCATCAATTTTGAGAGTAGAAATTTATAATTTTGTATACCTGTTAAACTCTCTACTTCATGGGGCAAAAGCCTGGCTACAAACCCATCGAAGCTCTTTCTGTAGGTATATATTTTAGATTCTCTTGCAATTTCCTCACTGCAAAAAAAAATGAATGTTTGGTGTCACTGAAAACAATTTACAGTATTGAAAAAACAAAGATTATTGTTCGATGGAAGGTTTTGGAGTAGTACTCTCCAATTGCCGTCAAAAGCAGGTTGTGGTGGTCGACCATTGCAGAAGTTCCAGCACCTTGCAGTGCTCCCATGTAGACAATGTATTCCTTTCATTCAAACAAATGAATATAAATCCATGTCAGTTCATCAAAGTATAGTTTTTTTGGGACATATAAATTAATAAAGTTCAAGATCAACGTTTAGAAAAACTAATTAATGAGTAGTCAAATTGATGTGATTCTCAACCCAAAAACTAAAAAAGGGAAAAAAGCTCAAAGGTCTAGGCTCTAGCTACTGTCAAGTGGGTCAACCAATCATTGATGCATGAAGCCCATTTCAAATGAGATGTTATAACTTAAGTAATATCATTTTTACGCGAATTTACCATTAGCATTAGTTTATTATGTACCAGTCATAATAAACTATCTCAAAGTCGGGAAAAGTTTTATGTTCGTGTACTTATAGGCGATTCATGCACTATAGAACTCAAACCTCCCATGTATGTACCTTTCTTTCGTTGTCATTTGATCCATGGACCAACGTTGTTACACGACACAGACTGAGAACAAGCACAAGTAGACTTCGGAACATCTTTGATGTCTTAATTAATTCTCTCAACGGTGAAAGAAATGGGTGTTTTTCTATAGATCGATTGGGAATATGGAACTTATAATTGTCAGTTCTCCTTTGATGATAGATGCTACGTAAATATTCTGTCTCTCAACGAAAACAACGCATGCGGTGGAATGAAGTTTTGACTAAGAATATCAAATGGGGAAAAAAACATACATATCATCTGTCTAGGATTTGAGAATATGGTTGCTTAAATTTAGGATCACCGGTCAGTGATCGCCAGCTAAATACACTCAATGCGCACGCGAAGCAGATGAGAAATGAACTAATTCAACCAGAGACGTGTTCACCAAAGCCGCGTTTAAGTGCCCATATAAGGTATTTAGTTCAGATCTGCTAGCTAGCCTGTCCTAACATTATACCTACAGGAAAATTATTAAATATTTTTGAAGTACCATAAATATATAGTCCCCTCTCATATGAATGACGAGTCACACTAAATTCATGATGAAATCCACCATTCATGTGAGAGGAGGGAGTACGCATTTGTGGTACTCCGAGAGTATACAATAATTTCTCATATATCAAAGGGTTTGAACTAAATATTTGGCATATATATATATATAATCTATATCTATATATATCTAAAAGTTTAAGTGTAGTATTTATTATTACTATGCTTCGGTTGAGCCACCTTAGCAGTCACGACATTATTCTTTTTTATTTCTAATTTTTCCTATATATTTTTTAAAACATTTTCTCATTTAATAAGATGACTTAAATACTCCATTATTTAAAAAATAAAATATCTTTTAACCATTATTTTTATTATTAATTTTTCAAAACTCTCCATCTCCTTTACCTCTTCATCTCCCCACTACTTTCTACCTTAATATCATTCATTCTCTATCCTTTTATCTTCCTCTATTTTGACTCCTTATTCTCCACTACTTTCTACCTTAATATCATTCATTCTCTATCCTTTTATCTTCCTCTATTTTGACTTCTTATTCTCAACATATTACTATAAATTTGACATTTTTTTTTTCATTCTATGCATAGTTTTCTCATACAAAAAAAGGTTACTTCTCTCTCTCTCTTTCTCAATTTGTTTTCATTTTCTTTTTATTGCATCCATACTTAGGTCGATGAATTTTTGTGTTAATTAGAATTCTTCTTTGGGTTGATGCGATTTAATTATGTGTTTTAAGTTGTTATCTTTTCTATTCTCTTTGATTATTAAATATTATTCTACTACATTATTACATTATACATATGGTATATAATAATATAATATTATTATATTACATAGAATGACTTAAATAATTAGGCGTTTATTGTTATATATTTTATTTTTACTCTTTTTTCTTCTTATTTTATTTTATTCAACACACTTGTCTTCCTTTACCATACATTAGGAGAATCAAAATATTTGTGTGATAAGGGGTCATATAATTTATAATTTAGATATCACTCTTTGAATGTGTCTAGGCCTATAGATTGAGCAATTTGTAGTCTTATAAGGCTATTGAGAATGGACTTTTTGAATCAAGACTAAAAAAGTATGGACTACTATATATCATGTAGATAACAACTTTAATCATAGATATATTAATTTTTTTGCCACAAATTTAAATCACGCAAACTTAATAATTTTATATTATGTGTTAGCATCATGTCTACTTTTTCTTCTTCTAAAAAATATTATGTATAATCTTTAAAGGATGCCAACAATATTAATCTTATGGGAAAAGTTACATAAAATATTGAGAAAAAAATGTTTTATATTACAGTATACTAAAAAAGCTTTTTTTAAAATTTAAACCTTTCTATTTTTCATATCACTGACGTGTTTTACCATTACGACATGTGATAACTTAAGTTTTAATATTCTCAAGTTGTTTCGGCAAAAAAAAAAAAAAAAAGTTGTCACAAAACATGAATTCATGTAAGGCCACCAAACTTGATAATTTGCAAATAATGGAATCATTCGCAACAATATTTGCATAGTTATATAGTTCTAGGTAAAGTAAGTAAGCAAACTTTTAGTCTTCAAAAAATACATATCTACCAGTGGTTAAACGTTCATTTTAGGTAGTTTTAACTTTTCATATAATTTTGCTTCTATATATTCATCTATTTTAATTTAGATTTAAAAAACAAAAAAAAATTAATGTAGATATTTATAAGTAAAAAATGAAATAATGATTCATGAATAATCAAAATCAAAAAAAAAAAAAGAAAAAAAGAAAATCATCTATATAGATTTATCTTGTGTGGTCTACTATAATTTAGATGATTATAACTTAATAATGAAGTCTCTAAACAAGGTAATTAAAACAATCATATTTCTACAATTCAAAAAGTTCCCATTTCTTTTTTTTCAAAAAAAGGCCTTTTAAATTTCCTTGGAATTTTTTTTTTTTTTTTTTAACTTTGACATACCACTAACCTAATTGCTTCATACATTAAAAAAATTTAATGTTCATTATTACTTCCGTTAAGATATTATGGATGTTTTAATTGACTGAGACCAAATTAGAGAAATGTCTTTCATATTTCTTTAAAAAAAAAAAAAAAAAAAAAACCTTTGATATACTACTAACGAACCTACATCTATAACTATTTAAGTCATCTATGATATCTATTTCTTATTGATAACCATAAAAACTACAACTAGCGAAAGAACATACAAAGTAATCAAGAATAAATGACGGAAGAAAAAATGAAATGAATCAATCAATAGTAACCATTATTTCGAAAATAAAAAAGTGGCCAAAAGGAGTAAGAAATAAAATAGAAATAACTATACAGAGGACATTAAAAACTTTATAGTGCAATAAAATAAACTATTACATTCACTTAATTAAATCAATAATCAACAATTAAATATAATAACACAAAATTTAAACTTAAAACTAATCAAACTCTAACTAGGGAAATTATATTTCCTATCATAACAAAAAATGAGATGTTCTTCAGTAATTTAGAAATTATATTAGAAATAAAGTTGGAAAATTTTATAATCTCATTTTTTGACATTAATTTCATTTAACCTTATATATATATATATATATATACACCATGACTTAAAAAATCTAATGGACAATTCAACATCTTATTTAATGTCTATGTTATGCAAATCATCAACCAATAAATATATGATAATGGTAAGAAATTTTATAAACAAGATTATAAAAAATATGACAAATTTTTTTTTTTTTTTAATTTACAAAGTTTAGGGATTAAAATAGTATTTTACCTAAAATTATCACGCGTAACGGGCGGGTCTACGACTAGTTGTACATAATGTTACAAAGTGACAATAATACATCTGTTTTTCTTCTTATATTAGGGCAGTTGCATTCGAGTATATTCTCCTATTATGTAGGAACTTACTTTTTTATTTTACATACTTTTTTTTTATAATTTCTATTTTACATAGTATATAAAACACTCAATATCAAATTATCTATTTTATAATAAATTTTCTTAAAGTAACAGTTTTCTTAATTTTTTTTAACTGTTTTTGTTTCTTACACATAACAACTATCATCTACTTTTTTCCTTTACCCTTGAGATACATAAATAAAAAAATTAAAAAAAAGGAGTAAAAAATTAAATGCAAAATGAATAGTGCAAGTCTAAATTTATACAATTACTATAACAACCATGAATTTTTACATAACTTTACATGGTTTGATGTGGGTGAATTTTCACGTATATAATTGTACATAATGTTGCAAAGTGACAGTAATTCATCTTTTTTTTTCCCCCTTATATTAGGGTAGGAGCATTTGAGTATATTCATCTATTTACGTAGGAACTTATTTTTTTAATTTACATACTTATTATTCAAAACACTCAATACCAAATTATCTATTTTATATTATATTTTATTAATTAAAATATCAATTTTCTTAATTTTTTTTAATTGTTTCTATTTCTTTACACACAACAACTATCATATACTCTTTTCGTTCAACCTTGAGATACAAAAAAATAAATAAATAAATAAATAAGTAAAAAATTAAATGCAAAATGAATAATGCAAGTGTAAATTTACACGGTTACTATAATAACTAAGTATTTTTATATAACTTTGCATGATCTGATATTGGTGAATTTTGAGTTTAATTAGTTAAAATGTGATACTTTTTCTTTCCATTGAAAAACCCAGCATACTGCTCAATTACAACAATTACTAGGTTCTATAATCCCAGAGTGCCACACATGACATTTGACAACCATGGGCGACTTTATGTGTTGGTGAGAGTGGTCACGTGACCCCTCTCTCTTGAAAAAGAAAATTATATATCTTAAAAAAATTGATTTTAAAGAAATTAAATTTAATAAGGACGGAATGTAAATTTTTTGATTTACCGGCCAATAAAAGCATGCCACATCAGACCTTTACTTAAACTTATTGTAAAATTAATACATCTTAATACCCCTAATAACATCTAAAAAAAAACCCCTATTTCACGTTTCTCCGTCTTTGTTGCTGAGCTTCACCTCAATTACCTTCCCACTGACATCGAGCTTCACCTCGATTGACAGAAGAACAATTTTAGTTTGTTGCCTTGGTCCCACAAGATGGAATTGATTGATAGAAAAATGATTTTTATTGTTACTCTTTTCTTTTTGACTTTGTTGTTTTCTGAAATGAATTCTCTTTCTCTTTGGATATAAATCAAATAATAGAATAAAAATTAAGAAACTGTGGTTCACGGCTGTGAGAATGCTGGTGGATTTGATGAGTTTGGATATTTCTCTCTGGCATTAAAATTGAAGAAAAATGTTGATATATTCGGCTATCTAGATGACATAGGAATCAAGTTATTGCCCAAGGTACTGTACAGAAGCAGTGAGATCAGTGAAATAGTTTTTTTTTTTTTTTTTTTTTTGAGATGATATTAGGTGTATTAGGATGTATTGATTTTACAACAAGTTTTAAGTAAAAGTCTGATGTGGCATGTCCTTATTAGCTAGTATAAACTATGGGGTTTACCCCATCCTTATTGAATTTAATATCTTTAAATTAATATGGGATTTTGACCATTCTAGAAAAAAATCTTGACAACCCTTAATAAAAATTTGAGCCCATTCAACGCAAAAATTGACCCTGTCCAAAATTTTGGTACGTTGAAAGTTAATTTTAGAAATTTGCATCAAAACAGCAATTTTAGATCAATAGCTCAATTGTCAAACTAAAATTTTATTAAATGTTTAATTGTGAATTTTAAAATTGTGTTTTCAAAAAACATATTCTAAAATTGCTATTTTAAAAAAAAAATGGACTTTTTCAAATAGATAGTGTAGGGACCAAAAAGAGAGTAATACAAGGTCTGCTGTAAGTAATGAGACAAGCTTTCCCTTCCTTAGATCTAATACAATAGAATTTGTAAGAGATGGGCTAGAACAACAAGCATCTGATCCCCCCAAAGGCCCCAGCCTTCCCCTTTATATAGGCCCTGGCATTCTAATCTGCTCCGTCCATCTTCAGCTATCCTTTGCTCATTTCTTTGACACCTGTCGCCTATCTTCTCTCTAGGAGCAGAAGGCGGCAGTAGCTGGTGCACCTGTGACGGGCATCATTTCAGGTCACCTCTTCATTTAATGCGGCTGATAGAGCTGGTGTGCGCCATTTATTACTGATGTGACTAGGGGCTATTGCCCAGACGGCCACCTGTCTGCCACTTATCTGTGCCTCCCTCAGCCGAGGAGGCTTCTTCTTTGGTACTTAGCGCGGTACTCCTCAAGATCTGGCTCGTTCCTCGGGAACTATTATTTCTTGGGCCTCCGACCAGTTCTGCACTCGGCCCAACGCAAGGCCCTCCCTATTCCTCCTAGGGCCTTGGCCCATTAGTTCGACTCCCCGGCCCCCTTTTTCGTTCCTCGGGTGCCCACAATAACCCCTTAAAACTTTCACTTATTTTACTTGAGACATAAGTGAAGTTTTAACTCCGCGGATGCGCCGTACGTGTCGTATGCGTTCACACGAGTTGACGTCTTCTCAACTGTCATTCGCACGCCTCTGACGCTTCGGAATCCGCGAGCTTACATTTATGGCGCCAGGCGGCTGCTTGTCTCCCCACGTTCAATGGTATGATTGAGATCCTGCGGCTCTCGTCCATCCTTATTTATGGGCGGGAGTTTTACCGCTCCTTTTTGCCTCCTATAAAAGGAGCGATCAAGGCTGGCGGTGGCTCATTTATGGCATTTTGGCGTTTTCACTTTAGCGAAGAGAGATTTACTCCCGAGGAGCGTCCTTTAACTTTCGCAGTAGGTGTGTTGGTTTCCTTTTTGTCTTGCTCCTATTTCTCTCCATGGGTAGGTACGCTAGGCTGGTAGACACCGAGGAGGCTAGGATGGCTTTTAGGGCTAAGTATAGGATTCCTGACAACGTGGAATTTAGGCATTGCGAGGAGGATGAATGGCTGGTCATAGAACGCCCTCCTGAGTCAGTAGTCATTCCTATGATCGCCTTCATCGAAGGTGAGATGGAACTTCCCATGGGCCCAGTGACCAAGGATTATCTCATAAACTTTAGGCTAACCCCAACCCAGTGCTCTCCCAATATCTTTAGGATTCTTGGGTGTGTAGAGGCCATCAATCGTAGGATGGGGACCCGTCTTACATGGCATGACATGAACTGGGTGTACAACTGCCAAAAGGGAGAAAAAACCAAGTACTATATGAAGAGTAGGGTCCCCGCAGTTAGGTTAATCTCCTGCTTGCTCGATTCGAGCAAGGGCATGGACAAAGACTTCCTTCTCGTCTCGGGCGGGTGGCACAATGGTCGACACTGTCCCACCTAGGAAGGGGAACCAGGTAGCATTCCTGAGGGCATGGGTTACCGTCTTAGGGTTTTTTTGTAGAGGAGTCTCCTCCGAGGCATTAGTTTTTCTTTTCTTTTTTTTTTTTTCTTTTTTTTTTTAAACAAAGTTTTCTTTTATTTCTTTGCTAACAATGACTGTTCTTCCATGACAGACGAGTATCACACAGCCTCTGCCAAACATTTAGTAAATTTTCACAATCTGAACCGGATTCTCCAGTCCGAGATATTTCTTCATCGGGACGGGCAACTTCGAGCTGCGCACGTCATCCTTGGCTACACTCCTTCGACAAAGCGCTTCCAGAGCCCGAAGAACGTCATCAAGGCCCGTGACCCACGCTTAGCCAGGATAGACGTTGCCGTTCCAGGATTTTTGCTGGCAGGACCTCCCCTCAAGGGGACGCAAGACGCCCAGCTCCCTGTGCCCTTAGCTGCTCAAATTTTGTACGCCCAGGAACCTCCCCTGCCATCCAACGAAGAGGCGGAGGGGTCTACATCCACCTCTGTCAAAGAGGTAACTGAAAAAGACTTTGAAGTCTTTTATCGCCCCGACGCCCCAAGCGCCTCTCCAGCCCAATCATCATTGGCAATGGGATTTCAAGAGAAGACACCCGACCTCCTGGCGCTACTGTCGGCCCATGCTGGGGGGTTCTCCTCGGCGGCGGCGATGCCACCTCGCCCGCCAACTCCAGTGGCTCCTCGCCCCTCCCCCGCTGATGCTGCGAACAAAAAACGCAAACACAGTCCCAGTGGAAAGAGGACAGCCACATCCGAGGAGGGGGAGATATCTGAGCCCCCAACCAAGGAGGCTCGGGCCGGTAAGGGTCAGGCAAAGAAGAGGCCCGACCCCGTCGTGCCTTCGAGGGAGAGCGGCGGGGAACAGACCAAGAAAGCTTCCATTTGGAGGCCATCCTTCACTCTCAGCTCGGGATCTCCTGTGCTGGATGACGCCAACCTGAGGGACCCTTCCAAGGGCAGCTCAGGCCTAGTGGCCGAGTGCTTGGAGAGGGCTCTGTGCCTCCCCGAGAACATGGAGGAGCTGAAGTCCTTCAGGAAGAGGGAGGTCTTCCTTTCCCTGAAGCAGGACCTGGCTAAGGTACCTCAGATGTTCTTTCCAACTTCTTTTTTTTTTTTTTTTTTTTTATCTGTCAAGTATTTTTACTTTGACTGTTTATTCTCCTTTCTTATTTCCCATTCTTGCAGGCCGTTCAAGCTACCTTTATGGCAGAAGACTGGGTCGATCACTCCCTGGATGCGGCCAGGAAGGCTGAGAAAGCCTATGAGATTGTTGAGAAGGCCAGAGCTGAGGCAGAGAAAAAGTTGAAGGACACCCTCTCCCAGTTGTCTGAGGCCGAAAGGGCTTTCCGCGATGCTGATTCCGCCTTGAAGAGTTATGAGAGGCAGGCCTCTGATGCCTTGGCGGCCCAGAAGAAGGCCAAAAGCGCACTGGCACTCTCAGTGGTGGAGTTGAAGCAAGCGAATCAGCGGCTGGCGGACAAGGACGCCGAAAAGGCTCGGGCCGCGCAGAAGGCCTATGATGCGTGCATGAACAAGACCGCCGCATCTCTTACTGTCCAGCTCCGCGATGTCACTCGTTCCTTCTGCCAGGAGGTCTGGGGGGAGGCGCTGAACGCAGCGGGCATCAGTCCTGATTCAGAGCTCCGTGCTCCGGACCAAGTTTACTACCCTCCAGCCCTGCGCTTGCCACATTCAGCCCCCAGTCCTCCTGCGGATCCGAGCTCCATTCCCCCCGTGGATCCGAGCTCCGCTCCCCCCATCCCTGCCGAGTCCCAGAATCCTCCTTCTTCTCCTGTTTCGTCCAAGGGGTTGCCTCCTCTAGAGGACGTAGTGGACTTGGAGGCTGAGAAGGGGGTACCTAAGGGGGTTCCTTTGAAGAAAAAGAAGGATAAGAAGGAGAAGGGTGCTAAGGACAAAGAGCCCCAGACTTAGCTTTTCTCTCTCTCTTTTTTTTTTTTTTTTGTATGCTATTGCGGAATTTTGTAGCAGGGCACCCTTTATGTAGCAACCCCTTTCTTTTCCTTCCCCTCTTTTTTTTTTTGTAGCCGGGGTTCTGCTCCTGCACTACTTCTCCTGCTTTGTAATCAGCTTTCTTTTTTTTAATGAACGCTTTAAGTTTTTTGTATAGTAGTCTTGTTATATGTTTGCAGCTTCCTCTCCTCCCCACTTTTCTTTTTTTTGTGAAAGATCGTGGTCGAGGAGCCAGGCAAGCCTCAAGCCTTTCCTAACACTTAGAATTTTTCTTGCAAATGTTAATTTTCCTAAGCTTGTGGCCGAGGAGCCAGGCAAGCCTTAGGCTTTTCCTAACACTTAGAATTTTTCTTGCAAATGTTAATTTTCTTTAAGCTTATAGCCAAGGAGCCAGGCAAGCACTAGATTCTTTTTAACACTTAGAATTTTTCTTGCAAATGTTAATTTTCCATGAGCTTGTGGTCGAGGAGCCAGGCAAGCCTTAGGTATTTCCTAACACTTAGAATTTTTCTTGCAAATGTTAATTTTCCCTAAGCCTGTGGCCAAGGAGCCAGGTAAGCACTAGGTTCTTTTTAACACTTAGAATTTTTCTTGCAAATGTTAATTTTCCATGAGCTTGTGGCCGAGGAGCTAGGCAAGCCTTAGGCATTTCCTAACACTTAGAATTTTTCTTGCAAATGTTAATTTTCCCTAAGCCTGTGGCCGAGGAGCCAGGCAAGCGTTAGATTCGACCTAATACTTGTAGAGAGACAGAGTCGAAACACGAAAGTTGAAAATTTCCATTAAAAGTAATATCGTCACAAATTGTTTAAATTCCATAGGCGGGGGATTACATTTCCATCCAGGTCTTCTAACCGGTAAGCTCAAGTTCCTACGACAGAGGTGACTTTGAACGGTCCTTCCCAATTAGGACCTAGTTTACCCCAGGATGGGAGCTTGGCCGTTCCCACTATCTTCCTCAAAACCAGGTCTCCCAGGGACAAGGGCCTGTGCTTGATCCCTTTATCATATTCCTGTTTAAGCTTCTGTTGGTAATGGGCCAATTTTACCATGGCCACGTCTCATCTTTCCTCAGTTAGGTCTAGGCTGTTCAGGAGTGACTAACGGTTCTCCTCAGCGCTGAACTAGTCGGTCCTCATAGTTGGAAATCCGGCTTCTAGGGGGATCACTGCCTCCGAACCATAGGTTAATGAAAATGGGGTCTCCCCCATGGACCTCCGTGGAGTGGTGTGGTACGTCCATAGTACGTGGGGCAACTCTTCAGCCCATCTCCCTTTTGCGTCGTCCAGTCTCTTTTTAAGCCCGGCAATAATGGTCTTATTGGTGGCCTCGGCCTGCCCATTGCCCTGAGGGTATGTAGGCGTGGAGTACCCATTCCTGATTCCCAACTCCCCACAATATCTTCTGAAAGATTTACTGTCGAATTGGAGGCCATTATCCTAGATTAGGGTGTGTGGTACGCCAAATCTAGTGACGATATTTTTCCATACGAATTTCTTGGCATCGACGTCTCTAATGTTGGCAAGGGGCTTGGCTTCGACCCACTTAGTGAAGTAATCCGTGCCGACGAGCAGCCACCGTCGGTTGCCCGAGGCCCGAGGGAGAGGGCCCACTATGTCCAAGCCCCACTGGGCAAAGAACCAAGGGCTGGACAAAGGGTTCAGGACTCCTCCTGGCTGGTGTATGTTAGGGGCGAACCTCTGGCACTGATCACATCGTTTAGCATAGTCCTAGGAGGTCTGGCGCATTTTAGGCCACCAATATCCCTGTGATAGGGCCCTGTGTGCCAGGGACCTCCTGCCAGTGTGGCTTCCACAGATGCCCTCATGCAATTCCTCGAGCAGAGGCTCCACGGCCTCCGGGTGTACGAACAGCAGATATGGTCCCGAGTACGAGCGCTTGTACAGCTTATGCTGCTCGGATAGCCAGTAGTGCGGGGCTGTTCTTCATATCTTCTCTGCCTCGCCTTTGTCTTGTGGCAACGGTCCCCCTTTCAGGAAGGCCATAATGGGATCCATCCAGCTTGGGCCTACGCGGACGCTGCACACCCCTGCTACAGGTGTCTCTGCCAGGGCGGGAGCGTTAGCTTCCCCCACCAAAACGACCCGAGGCAAGTTTGATTCCAACGAGGTGGCTAACATGGCTAGGGAATCTGCGTGCGAGTTTTGTCCCCTCGGGACCTGCTCCACCCTGAAATCCTCGAAATGACTCCGTACGCTTTGCACCCGGGCAAGATATTTCTGCATCCTTTCATCTCGGGCTTCGAACTCCCCTTTAATCTGGCCTACGATTAGCCTAGAGTCGGAATACACTTCCACCATCTTTCCCCCGAGCAATCTGACCGGGTTTATTCCTGCCAGCAAGGCTTCGTATTCGGCCTCGTTGTTGGTGGCCGGGAAACCTAGCCGTAATGATTTTTCAATTATTAGCTTTTCAGGCGTGATCAACACTACCCCCACTCCAGCTCCCTTTCGATTAGAGGCCCCATCCGTGTAAACCCTCCATACGGGGGCAGTGGAAGTGGACGAGATCATCAGGCTCGCGGCCACGCTTGCCTTTTCACAGGCGCCCTCAGAAAACTCTGCTACAAAATCGGCTAGGACTTGGCCCTTTATGGCCGTGCGAGGCAGGTACTTGACATCATAGGCCCCCAACTTTGTGGCCCACTCGGCGATCTTGCCCGTGTAGTCGGACTTTCTCAGCAAGGCCTGCAGTGGCAGCTGAGTCAGCACCGCCACCGTGTGGACTTGAAAATAATGTGGGATTTTCTTGGTCGCGTGTACGATAGCCAAGATCGCCTTCTCCAGAGGGAGATATCGCATTTCCATTGCCTGCAAGGACTTACTGACGTAGTAGACCGGCCTTTGGACCCCGTCCTGGTTTCTGATCAGTACAAAGCTGACGGAATGCTCCGTGACCGCCAGATAGGCGTACAACACTTCCTCCCTGTCTGGCCGGGACAGGATTGGTGGGTTGGACAAGTACGCCTTCAGATCTTTGAACGCTCGGGCGCATTCTTCGGTCCACTCGAAGTCCTTCCACTTATGCAGTAGTTGGAAAAAAGGGCGGCACCTGTCCGCGAACCGGGAGATAAACCGGCTTAGTGCTGCCGTCATTCCGGCCAACTTCTGTACCTTCTTCGGGTTTTGGGGGGGATGCAGGCTGTTAATAGCCCTAATCTGCTCCGGGTTAACCTCGATTCCTTGATGAGTGATCATGTATCCCAGGAATTTGCCCGAGCTCACCCCGAAAGAGCATTTTGATGCATTGAGCCGTAACCTGTACTTCCTGAGCACCGTGAAGATTTCTGATAAATCTGTGATGTGGTCCTCGGCCCTTTTACTTTTGACCATCATATCATCTATGTATGCCTCCATGTTCCTCCCGAGTTGCTTCTCAAACATGCGAGTGATCATCCTCTGATAAGTCGAACCGGCGTTCTTGAGGCCGAAGGACATCACTCGATAGTGGAAGTTGCCAGTAGGAGAACGGAAGGCCGTTTTCTCCTGGTCGGCCAAGGACAGGGGTATCTAATGGTACCCTTGGAATGCGTCCAAGAAACTTATCCGAGGATGCCCCACCGTGGCGTCCACTAACTGGTCTATCCTAGGAATCGGGAAAGGGTCCTTTGGGCATGCCCTATTGAGGTTGATGAAATCCACGCAGACTCGCCATTTCCCACTTTTCTTCTGCACGACGACAGTGTTGGCTAGCCACTCGGGGTAGAAGATTTCCTTGATTGCCCTGGCCTGTTTTAACCTGACCACCTCCTCCCTAACCGCCTCGGCGTGTGCGTCAGATGATCGCCGAGGAGGTTGCTTACGTGAGGCCACCTCTGGATTCACGTTCAAGCGGTGACACACCAGTTCGGGGCTGATCCCGGGAATGTCGCTTGCATCCCATGCAAACACATCCAGGTTGGGCTTCAGGAATTCCACCAACTCCAACCTTTCTTTAGGTTGCAACTGCGACCCTATCTGAAAATACCACTCTTCGCATGTTCCAGTTAACACTCTCATCAATTCCTCAGATGATTGTTGTGACGCTTTGGCTGGCTGCTCAGGGGTAGCCCCCTGTAATTGCTATTGGGCCGCATTTCTGTAACTGGGAGTCGGGCCAGGCAAGTGTTGCGTAACAGCAGTCGCCAGGCATTGTCGGGCCATCGCCTGATCCCCCACCAGTTCTCCTACGCCCTCATGAATGGGGTATTTGACCTTAAGATGCACGGTCGAGGGTACAACGCCAATGGAGTGCAGCCATGGCCTGCCGAGGATGGCTGTGAAGTTTACCCGGACTTCCCTGCCGTCAACTTGCACAGGAAGCTTGATTCTTCCCAGGGGGGCCACCATTTTTCCGTCGAATCCCATGAGTGGGGAGTTGCACGCCTCCAAGTCCTCGGGTTTTAGACCCAGTCCTCTGTACAAGTCGGGGTACATCACGTCAGCTTGGCTTCCCTGGTCAATTAGTACCCTTTTGACGTTGTACCCCCCAATTCTAATAATGACGACCAAGGCATCCTCGTGCGGTTGTTGGGTTCCCCTCTTATCTTCCTCGGAGAAACTTAGGTCGGGGATCGCCGTCCTTGGCCTCTTGTTATACCACTCTTCCTCCCATGGGTTCGGGCCTCCCACCACAGACAGGACCTAGGGGCTCAGCACGGTGCCCACACTTGATCCGGCCAGAATCATACTGATGGTGCCCAAGGTCGGGCGTGAATGGTCACCCTGGTGCAATCCCATCTCCGAGGGCCCTATCTGCCCTGTGGGCTGATTCAAGAAGCGGCCCAGTTTTCCTGCCTTCGCCAATTGGCTTAAGTGACTTCTCAGTGTCCTGCAGTCGTCTGTCTTGTGACCCTTGTCCCGATGATAGTGGCAATGGAGGTTTTGGTTTCTCTTGGTCGGATCCCTCCCCATTCTATTCGGCCAATTGAAGAATGGCTCATCCTTAATTTTTTCCAGTATCTGGTGCATCGACTCTTTGAACAACGAGTTGACCATATGGACCCCTTCTGGGGTCTGCCGACCGGAGAATTCCCTTCGCGCCCGGTCGTTACGATAACCCCCTCCTCGAGGATCTCTCTTTTCGGGGTACAATCCGGCCTTGCCCTTCCTTTGGATTTGGTCTTCTTCCAATCTTTTGTAGGTTTCTATGCGCTCCATAAGTTGACGCATGTTGGCAGCGGATTTCATTGTTAACGACTTTCTAAGGTCGTGGTCGGTCAGAAGGCCGACCTTGAAGGTCCTTACCGCGACGTCTTCGAAGTCACCATCCACTTCATTGTACATTTCCCAGTAGCGGTCGGCGTAGGTTTTGAGGGTTTCCCCTTCCCTCATTGCCATGGATAGCAGGGCGTCCACAGTCTAGGTGCCCTGCTACAGGTGATGAACCTCATGCCGAATGCTCTAGTCAACTCCTGGAAGGATCTTATGGATCCCTCGCCCAATGCGTCGAACCAGCGCATGGCCATAGGCCCGAGGCTGGAAGGGAAAACCTTACACAAGAGCGCCTCATTGTCTGAGTGTATGGCCATCTTCTGGTTGAAGTGGCTGACATGCTCCACCGGATCCGTTCTCCCGTTGTATATGGCAAATATGGGCTGGGAGAAACGATGAGGGAGCCTGGCCCTGTTAATCCTCCTGACAAAAGGTGACTTGGAGATTTGCCTTAGGGCCTTACTCATGGCGTCATTTCTTCTATCGTGACGAGAGGGTAACCTCTCGTGCCTACAGTTGCCTTCATCCGAGGTGTCTGAGTACGTTTCACTAAGCGGGGTTCGGGACCTGCGTCGGTACAGCGGGTCTGGGCTTCCCCGTGAACCCTCACTTGACGCCGCCGACGGACTCCTCCTATTGCGCTATTTCCGTCTCAACCTCTTGCGTAGGTGATCAATTTCCTGTT
Source organism: Quercus gilva (assembly GCA_023621385.1). NCBI lineage: Eukaryota > Viridiplantae > Streptophyta > Magnoliopsida > Fagales > Fagaceae > Quercus > Quercus gilva. Next base: position 37,180,136 of record CM042479.1, on the reverse strand, counting down.
GTAATGCTAGCGTGTCCCGTCTATGTTGGGCTCAACTCTCGTGGTGGGGGCAGTCCTGCCCTGCTCGCCTTGAGCGGTGCGGCCCTGCTGGTGTGCTGAGGGCTCGTCGCCTATCCCTTCTGCGTTCCATGTCAAGGAAAGGGTCTTTGCCCCGTAATCCTACCGACCCCTCCTCACTTCTGCCCTCATTTGCCATCGCTGCACAAGATATATCCGCCGGCGCTTGTTGCTCCCCACAGACGGCGCCAATTGTAGGGACCAAAAAGAGAGTAATACAAGGTTTGCTGTAAGTAATGAGACAAGCTTTCCCTTCCTTAAATCTAATACAATAGAATTTGTAAGAGATGGGCTAGAACAACAAGCATCCGATCTCCCCAAAGGCCCCAGCCTTCCCCTTTATATAGGCCCTGGCATTCTAATTTGCTATGTCCATCTTCAGTTATCCTTTGCTCATTTCTTTGACACCTGTCGCCTATCTTCTCTCTAGGAGCAGACGGCAGCAGTAGCTGATGCACCTATGACGGGCATCATTTCAAGTCACCTCTTCATTTAATGTGGCTAATAGAGCTGGTGTGCGCCATTTATTACTGATGTGACTGGGGGCTACTGCCCAGACGGCCGCCTGTCTGCTGTAAATAATGAGACAAGCTTTCCCTTCTTTAGATCTAATACAATAGAATTTGTAAGAGATGGGCTAGAACAACAAGCATCCGATCCCCCCAAAGGCCCCAGCCTTCCCCTTTATATAGGCCCTGGCATTCTAATATGCTCTGTCCATCTTCAGCTATCCTTTGCTCATTTCTTTGATACCTGTCGCCTATCTTCTCTCTAGGAGCAGACGGCGGCAGTAGCTAGTGCACCTGTGACGGGCATCATTTCAGGTCACCTCTTCATTTAATGCGGCTGACAGAGCTGGTGTGCACCATTTATTACTGATGTGACTGGGGGCTACTGCCCAGACGGCCGCCTGTTTGCTGTAAGTAATGAGACAAGCTTTCCCTTCCTTAGATCTAATACAATAGAATTTGTAAGAGATGGGCTAGAACAACAAGCATCCGATCCCCCCAAAGGCCCCAGCCTTCCCCTTTATATAGGCCCTGGCATTCTAATCTGCTCCGTCCATCTTCAGCTATCCTTTGCTCATTTCTTTGACACCTGTCGCCTATCTTCTCTCTAGGAGCAGACGGCGGCAGTAGCTGGTGCACCTGTGACGGGCATCATTTCAGGTCACCTCTTCATTTAATGCGGCTGATAGAGCTGGTGTGTGCCATTTATTACTGATGTGACTGGGGGCTATTGCCCAGACGGTCGCCTGTCTGCCACTTATCTGTGCCTCCCTCAGCCGAGGAGGCTTCTCCTTTGGTACTTAGCGCGGTGCTCCTTAAGATCTGGCTCGTTCCTCGGGATCTATTATTTCTTGGGCCTCTGACCAGTTCTGCACTCGGCCCAACGCAGGGCCCTCCCTATTCCTCCTAGGGCCTCGGCCCATTAGTTTAGCTCCCCGACCCCCTTCTTCGTTCCTTGGGTGCCCACAGATAGTCTGTTAGTACTTGATTTAGCATATCTTTAGCTAAATTTGTTGGATTTATGTGATACATATTGTACATATGCATGTGCACTAAATATTAATAATATATGCCTGAATGCTTATTGAACATGATTAGTATAGTGGTTGAATGCCTAAGTTGAGTATATTAAATAACCTTATAATTTATTATTTATTCTTTTACTAGCACTACGGATGAATTTATCATTTGTAACAGAGTAAGGCGCCCTAATACTTGCACTAATACAACAAAATATTTTAAAAAACAGCTGGTTAAGGTCAGGGAAAGCTGGTGAGACCTTTAAATACTTGCAACGAAGAAACAACGATAACGATAGTAATAACACGTCATGGAAACCCATGCATCAAAAAGCATGCCGCAACAAAAGGACCCATGCTTACTATCATGTCACAGAAACCCATTCATCAAATAGCATGGCAGTAACAAAAGGGCCCGTGAATTCACCCACGCATGATATAATAGAGCAATTACATAAAATGCTAGTTATAAGAAAAGATGATGAACAAATATACAAAGATAAGGGACTCATCTCATCTCTTCATGGTCAATTTCTATTATTTTTTTATTTTCAATAATTTATCATAGTATCAAAATAGAAGAATAAGTTTGGATTAATGAAAATTAAGTTATATAACTCAGTTTTTATCACCAAAAACTCAAAAAAAAGTGAGCCCCACCGAAAACCAAGTTATTTGAATTGATTTTTGGTTGAGTTTCCATAACTCAAAACTCAAAATTTTGAATTTAAGTTATGAAAACTGAAACAAAATTTGGATGTTTCCAAATTTTGAGTTTTGTGTTTCAATGACACTATTGTAAATAACTTAGTTATAATGGGGTTCACGTCAGTGTATTGTTCAATCAAACCAGTGTGTGACCGTTAAGAGCTAGCTCTTTACTTCTTCTTTTTTCCTCCCTTTTCAAGCAACTTCTCTTCTTTACTCTTATACAATACAATATGTGTATCGTATGACTCGTATTGTATCGTAAAATATTATCTATTGTACAATACATAGCCAAATACTTTAAAATGAGATTTTTTGTTGCAATTTGTATTTTAATTTGAATCTAACAAGTTGTTAGATTTTTTTTAACACAAAATTATTAGGTTGCTTCATTTAGCATACTAAACAGTAAACACTTACACTTCACTTTAGTATTTACAAATTTATTTTCTATACTATGAATATGAATAAGATATTAATTGAAAAATATAATTATTTTCTACTTTTTGTCATTATTGTTATAAGTCCAAGAAACTAGACAGTCAAGAAGAAATATTTTAAAAAATATATTAAAATAAAAAGAACAAGAAGATATAGTAAATGTTAATGAAAATGAAGAAAAGCAAAATGATAAGCATGATGATAGTATTGACTTAGATGGAGTTGATTAGGCAATATGATAAATATGATGAAAATGAATTATTATTTTTGGTTCATTTGCAATATATTATCACTTTTGAATTTAAGCAATTTGAATGTTTATGCTATAAACACATACTAGTTTGATTTATTTTGTTAGCCTGTTAAATATTATTACATAAATGATGAATAAATTAGTCATTTGTTGAATATATTCAAAATTTATAACGAATATACCATTTATATATGTATATCTATAATTTTTTATAAATTTTATTAAGTATTTGTGTATCTTACTATACACGATACGAAAAAATCAAAAATCGATTTACGATACGATTCACGTTTTGACAACTATGTTGCACAGAAGAAGTCCACTCCCACCTCTTCTCATTTCATAAATGCATTTCCTTTTCCTTCACCTTCTCTCCTTCCTCGTCTCACTTTTCCTTTGAAAATTTTTGGTGCATCTAAAGAAGACCTTCAGAAGTTCCAAAACCTTTGGTTCTGTCACTTTGGGTCCGTCATTCACCTTCTTCATTTTGCTAGATCTTGTCCCAAATGACCACTATCTCTCTCTCTCTCTCTCATGTTCATTGTTGTATTTTGGGTTTTATGTGATTATGTGTTTTGGGTTAGATAAATTCCAAATTGAAAATGGAAAAACACAGTAACAACCCAAAAATTTCGAAAAAATTTCATCCTTATGACCTGAAGTTTGTACCGTAGGTTGCCTCAAAAAAGTAAAGACAACTAATAGGTACAAAGCAAGAGAGACAGAGAGAAAGGTGAGGAAATTACCGTATCCTGGGGTTGAATCGATGTCGGTGGAGGTTAACCACGAAAAGTTTCATCAAAGATCTTGCTCTCTCGCCGAAGCAGACGATCTGAGTCAAAGGAGGGAGAGGCTAAGGGATTGAAGAAAATGGGTTTTGTTTTAGTTGGTAAGAGGCTAGACAAATGAAATGAAAGAGGAGAGAGTAGGGGCACGCAAGTATGAGTTATAGTAAGTAGGCCCCACTAATTCATGCACAAATTTGAGTTTTAGAGATGAGATATGCACCCAAGATATGCAACCAAACAAATATTTTCTAGAGTTGGTGAAAAAATATAGTTAGAGATACGAGTTATGAAAACTAAGTTGTGAGTGATACTCAAACTAAACACCCAATGATTTAATTTCAATAGCTTTAACTTTTGAGATAATTGATACTTTATCAACGTACATTACTCTGGCCATTCCACTGCACAACAATTTCTCACTACCCTTGTTCATGTTTCACCTCATCCTATGCCTCGCCACAATTTTCAGAGGATAACGTCAATCCTCCAAACTTCCACTTTTCCGTTTTCTCTCCCATCAATTTGGTGGATTTTTTTTCTTTTTTCTTTTCTTTTTTTGCCACTTGTACAATTTGGTATCGCTAATAACATAATGGAAGCAACAAAAGAAACCTATACATTCACCCACGCGGAATTGAATAGGGAAATTACATTAAATAGCTAGTTGAGAAAATTAAACAAAAATATACAGATTAGTTAAGAAGAGGAACAAATATATACAGATTAGGAACTCGTCTCATCTCTTCAAGGCCAATTTCCTATCAACATCAGACAAAACAATCTCCTGACAACGTACAACTCCGGCCTCTCCACCATAGCACAACCATCTTTCACTACCCTTGTTCATGTTCCACCTCACCCTACGCATTGCTACAATTTTCGGAGGGAAAACTTCAATAGTTCGAGCTTCAGCTTTTCCATTTTCTTTTTCCTGTGTATTTGGTGGCTCTTCATCTCTGCATACCAAGGCTAGGTCATCCTCTGGATTTTTTTTATTGCTACTAGAATTTGGTCTCTTTTTGCTCTTGGGATATGTCAATGCTTCCTCAGTTCCAGATTCTGTACCAGGGTCATCGCCATAACAAAGGGCTGCAACAAGATTGACATTTATAGGATAAAGGAACTGCTGTCTAGCTTATAAAATGCATGTGGTAGTGTAATTGCCAAAAATTACCTAAAGTTTTGGCATCCGTACTAGGATCTTTTGCCATCTTATCATTTGCTCTTTTCACATGCTGTGGCTCAGATGAAAACTCCCGCATGGATAAAGGGGTGTCCCCGCTCTTGTTCAGTGACTTCTTCAATGGGAAAGGGGTATTTGGTACTGGAGTGTTAATAGTGATAAGTGATTCCTCTTCGGTTAGTGACCCACAAAGAAAATGTGGGGTCCGATTTCGTGAGGGATCTTTGTCTACTGCTTTGCCTGTAAGCTGATTAAAAACACAACATAATCATGTTAAAGAAAAGCTTAGCCTCATCTTAGAACTGCATACGGTTATTATTTTTCTTTCTCAAATCCTACTAATAAAGGTTATTTATTAACAAGGGGTCCCTTTGTGTCCAACCACCTGGTCAAAGCATGAGTTCCTGAGCACAATAAACAGAATTGTGGATAATTTACAGTGCTATAAGACTCCCCAGAAGATGAGCCCCACTAAAAAAATTGTTAATTTGAATTATCATCATGATCAGAAAAGGTTGAACCTTCTAACTTGACAGGTTTTACTGATACATTCCAAGAATGTCTCTACCCTCCATTACCAAGAATAAGTGAAAATCAGTCGGTCCAAAACATAAAATCAATGATACATTATATGTTGCCATGTTGGGCACATATCCTAAAATGACCAATCCATGAATATGCAAAAGGTGCTTAGGGAAGCCAAAACCAAAACTTATAGAAGTCAAGGTAGGTACTGAAGAGTGAAGATTTTCTTCAGAATTGAAGATAAGAAGAAAATTTTAGCAGGTGAGATCCATAACTGGAACTAGCCAATGAGTTATGGCTCAAATGGTACTTCCTCTAAGAATGAGGTTTCAAGACCCACTTAGCATGTGTAATTACCAATTAAAAAGAGAAATAAAAAGATCCATAGCAGGTGCTCAAAACTCACCTGGAAACGGAGAACAGTCCCATCTGCAGTGCAATATGCAGCCATGCCTAACATTTAAAGTCAAAATTCAACAGTTGGTGGATAATTGATACCAGAAATTAGCTGTTCAATTGACTTGGTTCAGAGTTGTATGCATAACTGGATTAGATGAAAATTTTCCACTTATGATCAAATGTGAAGACTATGACCACAAGAAAATTATATTTTAGATACAACTGTGCAATTTTGCATTAGATTTATGGTTAATGATCCATCATTATGCCTGAGTAGTACCAGAATAATTTAACCAGAAGGGCCAATCCAGAAATATTCACATGCCACTTTTAAAGGAAGGATAAGAATATCTGTATTCTGAGTTTCAATCAACTGATGAATAATTTAAGTAGGGAAACATTCTGTGGAGTATAGAACCAAAAATATAATTGAACTGTTTCTTGGATCTAACCATCTAAATTTTATTTCGTAATTGTATGCATGCAACAATTCAGAATGTACTAGATTTTTTTTTTATTGGCAAGTTAAGCACCCAATGGGTCCCACATGACCTTACTCTCCACCTTATACTTGTAAAGGGAGCAGTTGCCTTTTGAGCTAGAGTTCATTGGAGTTCAGACCATAATATATTTACTTTCTTAGGATCTGACAATTGAACTTTTTTATACAGTATGCTTGCATAATTAGAGATGCAGTGAAACAAATTATGAACAATAAGAGACCCAGATATGATTTGAAATATTGAAAGGAAAAGGCTGATGTAGTTATTTCTGGAGCATGAAAATTAAGTCAATGTATCACTATAGTCTTATTTTTTGTTGTGATAGAAGCAAAATTTACTAGTCATTTAAAGGCATATGTGAAATACCTGTTATTCGTGACACTTGAACACTCCAGATAGCAAATGATGAACAGTAATAACTGTGCAACCCTTGTTGTTTTGTCCCACCAAAGGGTTTTCCAGTGACAGGAACATCATATGCAGCCTTAAGCAAGCTGAGGATTCTCATTGTTCCATCATCAAAGGATAGAATAACACATCTAAAAAGATGAAGAAAGAATGCTTCCAAAGTAAGGAACAATTTTAACTTAATAATCCTAATTTGTGCTGCATCAATCATACACTACCTTGGATTTGACAGCCAATCCAGACTATATATGATCCTTGGCACAGGATGGAGGTCCCACAAAGGACGGTATGGATCACTGCAAACAATTTAAGGTTATAGCTCTTGAGTATGGCATGCAATTATATCACTACTTACAAATTAAACATATCTTTTTTTTTGATAGATAATAAGAGTTTTATTGATGAAAAGGAACAATGTGTTTACGATTGTAAACTCACTGCCCTTGAAACAAATACAATCAAATCATAAGGAAAGTCTAATAGAAATAAGAAAATCAGACAAGAAACTACTTTGCGTAAGACCCCAAACACAGGACCACTCAAACAAAGTCCTAGCAAGCAAGTTCTTCAACATATCTATAGGTTTCTCAATGTCCTCAAAAGTTCGGGCATTGTGTTCCTTTCATACTAACCACATAAGACATGCTGGTACCATATTCCAAAACTTTGAAGAGTAAGTTCCCAACCAATTCCTCCAAGCAAAAAGAAGAGAAACAATAGTATCTGGCATCACCCACTGAACCCCAAACATAATAAGGACCTCACTCCACAAAGCAGATGCAAACTTACAATGAAGCAAAAGGTGATCCACAGTTTCCTCATCACACCTACATAGACAACACCAATTAACAAGGGACAAGTCCTTCTTAACAAGGTTATCTATTGTAAGAATCCCACCCCTAGCAGCAGTCCATAAAAAGAAAGATACCCTTTTAGGTACCTTTACACACCAAATGCTCTGCCAAGGGAAAGAAACAGAAGAGGCTTTCAATAGAGCAATATAAAAGAATCGCACATCAAAAACACCATTGCGATTCAACTGCCAAATCAAGATATCCTCACCCTCCCCACTAGGAATCCTGGCAGAGACATGTTTATAGAAAGAATAAAATCTCCGCAACTCCCATTCATTAAAATAGCGACGGAAAATGAAGTTCCAACTCCTACCGCCCCCGTCTGGTGCAGAAATAATCATGTCAAAAATCAAAGCTTCCTGAACCACAGCACAGGCAAACAATTCCGGGTATAATTCTTTCAAAGGAATAGGACCACTCCAAGGGTCGTGCCAAAACCGAATACGATTGCCCTCTCCCACTGCATACACCACATGACCGAAAAATTTGTCTGCACCTTTCCTAATATTCTTCCATAACCCACAACCATGAGTCCCTCTCACAACTCTAGTGCACCAACCTCCACTACCCTCTCCATATTTGGTGGCTATTACCTGACGCCATAAATGGGTGGCTTCCTTCTCACACCACCAAAGCCACTTCCCAAAAAGAGCTTGATTAAAAAGCCCAATCTTCCGAATCCCCAAACCCCCTATCTCCACCGGCCAAACAACCTTATCCCAAGCAACCAGTGGATATCTAAAAACTTCATTAGAACTCCCCCAAAGGAAATTCCTCTGAATCCTCTCTAGTCTATCTGCTATGTGTTGCGGAATAGTAAACAACGATAGATAATAAGTTGGGAGACTCGACAAAGTACTCTTCAATAAAGTAAGCCTACCTCCTTTTGACAAATACAACCGCTTCCAACTAGAGAGCTTTTTCTCCACCCTTTCCAAAATAGGATTCCAAATCAAAGCATCCTTAAAATGAGCCCCAAGAGGCATTCCCAAATAAGACATAGGCAAACAGCCAACCTTACAACATAGAATACGAGCCAAAGCATCCACATTCCCAACCTCACCAACTGGCACAATTTCACTCTTGCCAACATTTACTTTTAAGCCTGTAATAGATTCAAAAAAGATCAACACCATCCGTATGTATAATAATTGTTCCCTAGATGCATCACAGAAAAGTATAGTATCATCAGCAAACAGAAGATAAGAAATATGCAAATCTCCTCGCCCATTGGGGCTTGCCTGGAACCCTCTAAGAAAGTCACCCTCTTCTGTCCTCCTCAATAACCTACTCAGCACCTCCATCACCAACAAGAACAATAGCGGAGATAATGGATCTCCTTGACGAAGATCACGCGAGCTACCAAAAAAGCCAGCCGGGGACCCATTAATAAGCACTGAGAAACGAACTGTAGTAATACAGGCCTTCATCCACCTTCCCCACTTCTCCCCAAAACCCATCCTCTCCATAAGGTAAAACAAAGCATTCCAATTTACACGATCATAAGCCTTCTCTATATCCAACTTAATAATCACACCTAAAACACCACTCTTCAATCTACTATCCAAACATTCATTTGCTATGAGAACAGAGTCAAGAATCTGTCTTCCCCCAACAAAGGCATTTTGGGAGTTGGATATAAGTTTGTCCAATACACTTCGAAGCCTATAGGCTAACACTTTTGACAAAAGTTTGTACAAACTTCCCACAAGACTAATGGGCCGAAAATCTTTAATATTGACAGCATTAATCTTCTTAGGTATCAAACACAGAAAAGTGGCATTCAGAGATTTCTCAAAGAGGCATTGGCTATGAAAGTCTGCAAAAAAAGCCATAACATCCTCTTCAATCACACACCAACACTTTTGGAAGAAAGCAATGGTAAAGCCATCTGGACCTGGAGCCTTATCACCCTCAGCCTCCCGAAGAGCCGCAATGATCTCCTTCCTATCAAAATTCCTTTCAAGAGAAAGCCTATCAGACTCATCCAAACTAGCAAAATCTAATCCATCAACAGTGGGCCTCCAATCCTCAGGTTCCTGATAAAGACTCTTATAAAACCCCACCACCTAATCCTGAATATCTGATTCAGCTACATACATAATGCCATCAACCTCCACATTCTTCATGGTATTAGCTCGCTTGTGTGAATTAGCAAGCCTGTGGAAAAACCTAGTATTATTATCACCCTTTTTTAAGAACAAAGCCCTTGATTTCTGCCTCCAAGAAATCTCCTCCAAAGAAGCTAAAGACTCGATCTCTGCCTTAATCTCTAATTTTCTTGCTTTATTTGCCATAGTCAGCATTTGCATCCCTTCTCTCATATCAAGATCCAACAGCTCAGACAACAAACATTTTTTTCTAAAATGCACATCCCCAAAAACATGTTTATTCCAACACTTCAAGTCTTTTTTAAGAGCTTTGAATTTACATGCTAGAACATAACTAGGAGATCCCACAAAATGATAACTGTTCCACTAGCCCCTAATTCGGTCCACAAAACCCTCCACTTTAAGCCACATATTCTCAAATTTAAAGGGACTTTTCCCCCTCGCCACGCCTCCAGCCTCCACTAGAAGAGGACAGTGATCTGAAACCACACAAGGGAGAGGCCTTTGAATCACATCCGAGAAGTGTTCCTCCCAATAAGCTGAAACCAAAACTCTCTCTATACGAGACATAGAAGGGTTCACTGAATCTCTAAACCACGTATACTCACCCCCAACCAAAGGAAGATCAACCAATAAATTCCTCTCGATAAAGTCCAAAAAATTGAACATGGCTGGACTAAACGTATTATAGCCAAGACGTTCAGCCGGGTATCTAATAATGTTGAAATCACCTAAAACACACCAAGTTGAACAACATCTCGCTCTCACACTATCAAGTTCTGCCCATAAAGCATCCCTCAAACCGGCATCATTTGGGCCATAAACTCCTGTACAAATCCAAACAAAACCATTTGCCACCCCCTTCAACAAGACCGAATCAGAAAAACTACCTACCACACAATCAATTTTCTCATACACTCTTGTATCCCAGATCACAAGAATGCCTCCCGCTGTGTGAATGGCATCTAAAGCCCCCCAATCTACAAAAGAGCTGCCCAAAGACTTTTCACAGCAGCAGAATTGGTACTGTCCAGTTTGGTTTCCTGAAAACACACAACCTCACACTTCCATTCCTTGAGTAACAACCTCACACTTCCATTCCTTGAGTAAGTTCTTCATAGTATCCCTCTTATGAGGATTGTTTAATCCTCTCACATTCCAAGATAAAAGTCTCAAATTCATGGACAACCATTAGAGCCCAACCCACTGAACTTCACAATCTCCCTGGTTCGTTTACCAGCTTGACCATCATAGTTAACTGTAAAAATTAAATTCCGTAATTCCCTCATACCTTTTGTAGAGGAAGAAGCAGTGCGACGAAGGCTACCTGCCGCTGCTTGTTTCTCCCACACTTTCTCAAGTCATTGAAAAAATTCAACACACTGCCTCTCACAAGAATCTATGAGGAAACCCACCCACTTACCGAAGCCCTTAACCTTCTCACTTACCCAAGCCAAAGGTTCCACATCATCCTCCACGGAGATATAACTGGGTCACAGTCCTCTGTCAATAACACCAAACCCCCATTAGGATCCCATTGAGCCAAAGGTACATATTCCATCAACCGCCGCTCCTCCTCATCCCTATCCGACTCCGTGGGATTGACCCAATTCAACAACAGCGTCTCTTCTTCGATAGAATCCGAAACCAACTCAAAAATTGGAGAAAACCTGTTTTGTTCCAGTAAAGACTGGTGGCAAGACACCTCGGCCCTCTTTACTGATGTCGTTGCACACTCCGCCACAGCATCAGTGAAGCTGGGATGACCAACAGTGTTCGAAACCTGCGAAACCTCCACAGCCCCACTAATCGGACAGTCCGTCGCTGGGTCGTCGGCAACTGAGACAGTAGAAGGAGCCCCCACCTCGGCGCCACTACTTGTACAACCCATCGGAGCAAAAACTTCCTGCACTGCCCAATTAGGACCTCCATCGGAAGTTGAAAGAGCCCCTCCCATCTCGCCGGTGCAACCCATCGGAACAAGAACCTCCTGCACCGCCGTATCGGAACCTCCATCGGAAGTTTGAAGATCTCCTCCCATCTCGCCGGTACATAGCGTTGACTTCTCGGCATTGACATGGGAGCCCAATCCTTCACGTCGCTCACACAATCGTGAAAAGTCTTGTGATTTCAAATGGGTTAAATCACCGGTATGGTTCTGCTTAGTTTTGGCCAGAAGGTCATCTTGGGCTTGAGTAATTGGCCCACCAAGTGCTTGCTTAACAGACCCAAGTTCAGTAGCTATTATAACATCCTTAACAGACTTGGGCTGAACAAAGTTGGCCCACTTCACCACAGGTTGGCCCCTTCCTTCAAAATCAACAGATATATTTAAAGAAAAATGGACCTTAGTCCACTTAAAAGTAGATGCACGCATTGGCCGTCCAGATACAAGGTGATTTGAGATATTTGTTTTTGGAATAAAATCAAATCCCCCAAATCCCTCCTTCTGATTTAACGTACCAGGAAGTTTAGGAAACTGCTTCTCCAAATCTAAATCACTTCCTAATTTCACGTGACCATTAACATCTTTCCAAACTTGGTTCCTTGGAAATTCAGTGGGTTTTGCAAGCCTACCACCACCGGTAGCCGCCTCCTTCCCCGGCCTAGAAACAGGTTTTCCCAAGAAAAAATCACTTAACTTCCTCTCAAGAAAAGCCCAACCACCCTTATGAAAACCTTTTGGAACATGCAAACAACCACGTCTAGCCCCATTATGATACTCAGATATTTCCACAAAACGACCACCCTTATTCAACCTGCTAGAGCAATCCAAAATTTTAGAATTCTCATGAAACCGTTTGAAAAAAAATTGCTTGCTAAAATCCCAACGGCATAACTCTACCAAGCATGCAATGATCCAGTCCAAGCCCGATCTACCGACCTGAATAGAACCATGGTACCTACCCCGCTTTTCTGTAATGGAATAAGAATCCATACATCCTCCGTCAAAAGCCAAGAAGAAGGCCTTTGTGTCAATGCGAAAAAAAGCAAATTTCCCCCGTTGCCCATGTGAAGGTGAAGGCTTGGTTTGTGAAGAAGGTGGCGTCTTAGGAGGATTAAGGTTCAGAGGGGGTAAGGATGGTTGGGTCGGTGTGTGGTGGGGTATGTACTGACCAAACTGACTTGGCCAATAACAAGGCTGTTGGAAAGGGATTTGAGGAGGAGGGAAGAAATAGTGAAGGTTGGGGAAGTCGGTGTGTGGTGGGGTATGTATTGACCAAACTGACTTGGCCAATAACAAGGCTGTTGGAAAGGGATTTGAGGAGGAGGGAAGAAATAGTGAAGGTTGGGGAAGTTAACGAAAGGTGGATTGGCTTGTGCATGGATAAGTGGTGGTGGGAATTGTTGTGGTCTAGAGGAGAGGTGGGGTGGAGGGGGGAGGTTGGGAACACTTAAATAGTAATCACCAATTCTGCCTTCAATGCTTCTAGTAAACGAACTCACAAATTTCAGCCCTTCCTCTCCATAAAAACCATGACACAGAATAAATTCAAAAACATACCATTAATGGAACTTTTACACGGCTAGAATTTTCATTGCATGTTGAGATCAAGTTTCCTAGAATGCAATGTAAAGTCTATAGTCTATGCAAGAACCTTGCAGCTCAACCAGCACCTACTGGTGTTTCCAACGGAGACGTTTCCCACCTCCCCCAACTATTTAATTAACCCAAAAAAATAATTATATATTATTTCTATTTTTAATTTTAAGTGCTCGCAAAATTCTTGGAATCATAAATTTTAGATACTGATATCCTAGAAAGGATTTAATTACTGGGAGGAAATCTTATCTAAAGAAAATAAAATTTACAATCTCCAAACTAGGAGGCCAGAATGAGTCAAATAAACTCAAGAGCCAATCTTAATAATCGATCAAAACTTTAAACCTTCAAGTGAACATTAAGTAATCAAAACAAAGCAGTAAAGTAAATGCAACTAGCATTATTCAGATGAGAAATTTAAAATATTTATTAGTGCATAATAAAGGTTCTGTTCCCCAAAGACATGCATACTGCTAGGCATCAAATTTTAAATTCATAATTTATATACAAATTATGACAATGGCTGATACTGCTACATATAAACCTTAGCATGGATATTTCTGTAATTTCCAAATCCAGGCAAAACAAAACATTGGCGATTAAGTTTAAGAGGGTTATCTGAGTACAGTACTTCTTACTCCCCATACAAGGACCATATCCCCCACATAAAAAGTTGTCTGAGAGTTTGAGACATTTCTACAATTCATGTGCCACAAGAATCATCCATTACATAAGGGCCCACCCAAGGCCCATGTTAGTCACATGTAGGGTCACCATACATGAATGGTCTAATCTTTGTATTGTTGAATTGTAGATGCCATAGATTGTGTGAGATTATGATAGAACAAAAATATATTAATTATGGTATTAAACTTAACTAGACTCTTGATATTCATGAGATATTATAAGAGCACACAACGGCATTGTTTCACCAATCCATGATAGAAACCACGGTGCAAATGGAATTAGGGTTCAGTTTGAAGCAGATTGTGGTTTTATATTACTCCCTTGGGGCAATAAATACACACTAAAATATATCACCAGAAATAATCTGACACAATATAAACAGAAAGTTTGACTAATTCAGAGACTAAGATTTCAGGCTACAAGAAACTCTTTTCCCTCAAAGTAAAATCATACCATGAGAGTTCGTGGATCCCAAACAAAACTATCAAAGATAAAGGTGCTCAAGGCTTTCAATTGTATAATTAGGTTAAACCTTAACTTTGGTCACTCAAAAATTTATTGAAGTTTCGTTTTTCAGGAATGCTGCTAAGTACTTCAATAGGACTTTTATAGAACAAACACACACCATACAGGTATATCATGATTACTTTTAACAATTTTGATTTAAGTTCTACTTGCCCAGATAATCTAATATTTTTGTGCAATTAATTTGAATTATATACAATTCCAAGAATCTTTATTCAGATGAAATGAAATGTGCACAACAAAACCATCAAAATTTTTGATTTGGTAAGAGAATATTAATGAGAATGAATACAGAAGAGAAATCATATGTACCGTAGGTCCCAAAACTTTAGGCCCCCATGTCCAGCAGTAACTATAACATTTGCACTCTCTGGATCACTGAAAATCATTAACAACAGTGAGCTATATATTTCCATCACGCAAAATAATAGTAATACCAATACCTTGCATCATAATTTAGCCCAATACCCACAGCAATGAATTTTTAAAATCTTCTCAGCATGCACGTGACTCTAGTGGATAAAAACAATATTTTGCATTGTTGCACAATTGATTAAAAGTTATGGTCTTTTGTCTGTACTGTGTTTGTAGTTTGAGGATTGATGCCTCAAACTGTTGTTGATGCGTACTTTAGTCGGAAAAACTTACTTAGGTATAGTAGTATGTGTACTTTGGAATGCAGCTGCTTTTTGCCTCACATGGACGCATATGGTATTGAGCCAACTCTTGTTGAGATTAAATCTTTATTCTTACAGACCCTATATGAGTGGTTTATTGCTTTTGCAAGGTTTGAACTTCTTTGTAGATTAAATAGAATTCTTATATTTTAGATTGTAATTCTTTTGGGAACCCTTTGTATATATCATGAATGTTTGAGGTCTCACTTCTTTATGATATAATTTCATATTAAACATCAACATAAGAGGTGGGGGAGGGAATCATGCCATAGCCATATCTTCTTCTAACATTTCTTGGTTAATTCTCTTCATACTTTGAGATAAATCACAGAAGTTGCGATGCAGGCACTCCAAAGTTGAAGTCAACAACATAAGCAAACCCTTTTAGGTAAGATAGATTCTAATGCAGAACAGGGGTAGCAAAATAGAGATAAAGGGAAAAGAAAGATAAAACAGGACAAATTCCAAGCTTCACCACCTAGAATTTGCCCAAAAACCTTAGGCATCACCACCAAACAAGAGAAAACATTCGCTAATCACAAAATTCTTATTCAAATTGTACTTCTGGAGCCTCTTTTTACTTGGCTTCAGGGATTACATTAAGCTACAATTGCATCCCATAAAATCCTCAATCATAATAAAATCGAAATTCAAAATTCAAAAGTAAAACCAGAGTTAATGGGCTTTATTTTATGTTTGGGTTGATTGGTTTTGGGTTTGGTGTGCTTGGACTTTAATCATGGGCTTTGGGGTTTTGAATTTCAGACTGGGCTTGGCCTTATTAGGAGAGATGGGTGTTGAATTAGTGGGTAACCGGATTGGGAGCACAACCAAAATTATTTCAGAATTTAGAATTTCAGATTTTCTTTGAGATACCAGATTTTATTTTTGAATTTGGCCTTTAAAATGACTTAGGATTTTATGGGATGTAATTGTGGCTTAACGTGATCCCTGAAGCCCGTTAAAAAGAGGCCCTAGGAATAGTTTGAGGAAGTACAATTTGAACAAGAATTTTCTGATTAGAGAATGTTTTTTCTTGTTGGTGGTGATGCTGAGCACCCTCAAGTGGTGAAGCCTAAGGTTTTCAAGCAAATTCTAGGTGGTGAAACTTAGGATTTCCTGTTTTCTCTTTCTTTTTCCTTTGCATCTATTTTGCTACCCATATCCTGCATCAGATTCCATGAGAAAAACATTGGCCTCAGTATCACAGATGTTAACCACCACCAGCCAAATAAAAGCAAGTGATTTTAAAGTTGCTAATCTGCTATTAAAACTGATTTGTAATTTTATTGATATCTGCATTGAGCTCATCTACATTCTGAAACTAACAACAAACAGGATATATTAGATTCGAATTAAATGCATACCATAGTTTAGGCTATCACAAGATAACATTTTACACAATGCAGATAAGGCTGTCTATCATAAGGCCCAAAATCACAGCTAAATAGAAGAGAGTAAAAAAAAAAAAGCACGTGAAAATAATTCTCCTCAAAGTAAAAAACTAGACTGAAGGAATCCCTCCAAAAAAGCACCACTACTGTAAAATTATCATTTTGCACAAAAGATCACTGTAGAGCTGACTATTTTATAAGATGACTAAAAGCTGAATTTAATGAAAATCCATCTTTGGGTATCACTTACCTTTCAATTGGAGCCCAGGCAAGTGCTCTAATAGGAACTGTATCTGCACTGAAGCAAAGCAGCGGCCTAGTATCTGCAAAGCAAACAGTGGAAATGAACTTCATCTAAGTATTCATAATGCATCACAATTCAAATCCTTGGAACCATCTTACAATATGCCCGTTACCTTCAGATGAATAACTTGCAGAAAACTTCCATAAAGCAACCTGAATGTATGACAAACTTCTTTAGTTCTGATACCACAAATGAATTCAAAATCACAAGCAAACATGATCTTTAAGAATCAACAATTGATGGTTTTGGCTGGAAAATCTGGCATCAATACGATCAACAGTTATTAATGATGGTAACCATACTAAACCAAGAACATCTAAACCATGTATCATTTTACCAAAAAGAAAAACCTATTTCCTTATTCCCAATTATGCAAAGCATGATTAAGTACTTACCCATATCAATTAGGATGCAATTAGAAGCCAAGAAGAAAAAACATAGTAAATACAAATAATAATAAAAACAAGATATAAAAATATTACTGTTCCATCATGGCATCCAGCAAGTAGGTAATCATGTGGGGGTGAAGCTGACCACTCCACTGTCAGAGGGATGCTGCATTAAACAATAATGGCATATTAGCTTTTAATCAGATAAAGTAAACCACATAACAAGGTCAACACAGACAGCTGCCTGTAGCAAATAGTTACGTTAACTCATTACAATTCTGCATTAGTTAAATATGTCCAACAAAATCTTAAGCCCTCCATGATAATGGAGGTAGAGACAATGACCCCAAGAAAATTTTACTTTGAGTAAAGCTTGTTGAAACATAAAAGTCAAGCATCTCAGATTGCATTCAACAGCATATGGAAGATCTGTAAACTACAGACTTTTTTTTTTTTTGGGTTGAGGGGGTGGGGATAAGTAAAAAGTTTATTGAAAAAAGAAAAGAAAACAAGGGAGCTACCCAAGTACAGAAGATGAATATTATGGTCGCAATAGAAAAGAAACAGAGAAACAAGAAAAATAAATAACAAGATGGAATTCATGAAGACTCAAAGAATCAAGAAATTTCAGTCAGAGAGTACAAATTCCAATCATAGAAAGTCTTCAGCAATATATAGTTTCAATTAAGTAGGACTAAAATAGAGTACATGGAATGTAAGTTTAGTAAAGTAGAAACATATATGAAGGGGCAGTAAGATTCGGTGGTCAAGATACTAAAGAGAGAGAGCTTCCAATATCTTGGATCAATAATACATAAAGATGGAGAGATTGCCAACTGTCTTGTATAGTTGTATTAGAAAGGAAGTCAAACCTAGTCTCTATGACAAGAACAATTTGTTGCCAAATTATTTTGTACATGAACCAAGCTCGAGCTAATTAACAAACTAGATTACATGTTCAAGCTTGGTTCATTTTCTTATCAAACAAGCTCAAGCTTGTTTATAACCTACTTGATTAACTTATTCCCTTCCCAAATATAGCAAAAGAAACAACTAAAATTTTTCAATCCTTCACAAATATAGTCTAAAACTACATAACTAAATTATAGTCGAGATTATATTATTTGAGTTAATTAGACAGAATGATTTTTGTTTATGAACTTATAGAAAGTAGATCCACTAACCTTGTTTTGTTTAAATTTATGTATAATTTCTACCCCGAAATAAACTATTTATATTATCAATAAATTATAAATAATAATTAGATATTATAAGAACATATTACAAACTTACACAATCCAATATCAAGTCTATATAACTATGTAAGTATATTTTTATATATGCATACATATAAACATATAATATTTACTAAAATCGAGCTTAATACTTATAAACTTGTTCATGAACATATTATTGTGTTTAATCTTGGCTGGTTTAATAGATAGTCAAGCTTAAACTTGGGCTTGAACTTGACTGTTTGACAAAAATAATCTTTTTCCTTAGTAAAGCCTAAGCTATTCAATAGCTTGGTTCTTGAATCCACAGCCTCACCTTCCATCTCATTCTTTATGGCATAAGAAAGTGCCGGTTGAGCTAGAGCTCATTAGGAAGTTAACTTTCTTTTCCATTCCAATAAACTTCCAAATCAGTAATCAAAAAGAGAGAAACTGACCTACCTTTGTATGCCACCGCATTTCAATAATGAACCTCTGAATACAGGCTCTAATTTTACAAAACGCGGATCTGTACCCTCCTGATGCACAGAGGAATAGATAACTTTCATTGTACGAGGAAGAGGAACCTCCCAACTGCATTGACAGGGTTGGCAAAACAAGATACAGATTACAGATTGTAATAAATATTTTAGCTGTAGAAGCAAAATATTGCAGAAGAATGATGTAATATGAGGACATTAATCAGAAAAGGATAACGTTCAATCTGTAATTTTTAAGTCCAATTTGTTGCAATACACCAATTTTACCATGTTAAAGTAGTTTGATATTCAAACTAGGATAATATTTTAGCTTTTATTTTTACTTGCCAAGTCCACCTTTTTTGTCCTACAGCTCATTCTTTGTGGGTGCATATGCTTCATATCTTTGGGATTCATTGGGTCATGCCAAGGTCTATAGCTAGCTTATTATTTGTTGGTGGCGATGTGTTGGGAAACATAATTCCAATATTTGGAATTTGGTCCTAGGATGTTTGATGTGGATCATTTGGATGGAACAAAACCGTCGTTCTTTCGAGAATACTGAGAAATCGTTAGTTCAGTTGCAAGACTTGTGCCAGCGAACTCTCTTTGATTGGTCTAAGTGTTGGGGTCTTTCAAATTGTTCTTCTATCATAGAGTTTATTTCTTCCCTTAGAATTGATTCTTGATTTCTATGCTTTCTGTGTTTTCTGTTGTCTTTTGTTGTTCACCATCATGAACACCCTGTATTTTTCTTCCTTTTTTATTTTTAATAATATTACTCTTATGGCCTATCAAAAAAAAAAAAAAAATGTCTAATCCAGTAATCCCCCACTCCCAACTATCAAATTATAAAAAATTAAGACTAAAAAATTTTAATTTCTCAATTTTAATTTGTCTATTTTAGCTTTCCAGCAAAAAAGAAAGTCTATGACAGTCGGTGTTAATTTATGCAACCTTTATTTCCATAATAACATAGATCATTGATTAAAAAGTAACCATGAATGCTCCCCTAATATAACAGAAAAGAAGAAACTGCAAAACCATCTGAAAAGACTTGATAGATATAGGCAAAAGAAAGTAGAGACAGAATATTTAAGAGGACAAAAAAACCAACAACTGAAGCAGATTTCTTACACTTCCAGAGATCCGTTCCCCAGCAAGACAGCAAGATAGCCCATCCGATGCTTACATTTGGATTGACATGCATTAGAAGGTCGCCACTTAACATCCCATGCAACCTTCCCATTATGAGCTAGGCATAATACAACTCTTGGCAAAGCAACATCCTTTGAAATCAAGGAACTAGCTGAGCTAGTTCCTAAGGAACCTTTGTCAGACACATTATCACTCGCAGCAGGTTCCTGTCCAGAGTAATGTTGTATTTGATGATTTGTAACAGAAGATCCCATGTCTTCATTTTGTGTTAATAACAGTGGACTTGTATTATCACTGTGGCTCACTGCCTGCTTCTTATGTTTCAATCTTCTGCTCTGCATAGGAGTTTCGAGTGCTAGATTACATGCAGATACGGCTTGCTTCTGACGTTTTTGTTTTTTGCCAGTGTCTTCTTGTACAGAACCTTCTTTGGCATTCCCAGGAACCTCATCCACAGCATGTGATTCCGATGAATCTTCTGCGTGTTTAACAGCCAGAGTTTGAATAGCCAAATTATCAAGAGATTGTTCAATCAAATTCTTTCTAGGTCTTCCTCTAGGCCTCTTTGATTGAGTTGTGTCTTCTATTGGCTTCTTTCTAGGTCTTCCCCTAGGCCTCTTTGATAAAGTTGAATCATCTGTCACGGCCCCATTATTTTTAGTTCCCCGTTTTGGCTTTGCTAATGAAGGTGGCACCTCTTCCTCATTCACGCTGACATTCATAAGACACCATATTTGAATGACACCTCTACCAGTAAGTGGGGCACCCATCTTGTGATATGAAGTTCCCGGAGGATGAGCAGCAACAGCGATAAACTGGAAAGTACGAAACCAGAAAGAAGGCAGGCACACAAAAATGGTTTAACGTAAATAAGCCAAGTAAATCATCACAAATTCTCTTACAAAAAATCAAACTGCACATCTAAAATTCTTTCTTTCTTTTTTTTTTGGGATAAGTAAAGCAAAAAACAAACTGCATATCTAAAATTCTTATAAAGGAGTATATCTAATTCTTCTTTCTTGTAAACAAAACAGAGAAATTATTTTGCTATAAAGCAATAAATAACAATGCTCAACAGCACGAATTAGGACAATGTCCTCTAACTATCCCAACTAGCCATTTTTAGATGTTACCCCCACAATATCACAAACAATTGCCTAAATGAAACTAACTCAAAATTCTTAAATGGCAAACTGCCTAACCAAAAATAAATAAAAGATTGGCCTTTAGCAATCAACATTGCATACTTGATTAAGATATTTGTTGCTTTTTAAAATAAGCAGAATGCTTCTTCTTCTTTTTTTTCTTTTTTTGGTAGTCAATATCAAAGTACCACACACATGCATGCTTGACTAAGATATATATAATTTGAAAAAAAAAAAAAAAAATGGTAGTCAATATCAAAGTTAGATAAAATTTTCCTCCATGTTCAAGTATCAATCATGTAAGAATTAAGCAAGTTGAAATTTTCCAAGCCAAGAAGCTTTCTGGATATGACAACATTTAGTTAAAAAGGATTTTTATCAATGAATAAGAGGAACATGGAGGATAGACAGGCTAAATTGCGTTAAGGTCCAATACAGATAGACTAATTCTCTGCTTTTGATTATCTATTAGAACCATCCAAATGAAGTAAATTTTCTGAACACATAATCTTACAAACAAGGATAAGCTATCCAAACATCAAATCCAACAATCCTTTTGAGTTTTGACAAGTATCAATTAAAAGTACACGCAAATGTGGGGGGGGGGGGGGGTTTAGCCCCCAAAGATTTCCAATGAAGTAATATATTTACACACACAAGAAAAAGGAAAAAAAAAAATATATATATATATATATATATATATAGAAGTACCTCACATTTATTATGATAGTCTGGCGTTTCATGAATTCTAGGACACCAATCCAAAGCCCAAACATGCCCTCCAACATAGATAACAAAGTCTTTGCTGCAGCAAGATCTGTTGAAAGAAATTTTGCAAACGTGCATATCAATCATCAATAATATAGTCATCATAGATAGCAACACTGACAGAAATTGTAAACCTTCTTTTATAATAGAAATTGCCAAAAAATTTGAAATTCAGCACTAACATCTTCAGCTAAAACATAAGAAAATCTAGAAGTCCTATCCGTCTACTTCAGTTATATTTTATAAAATAATATATGCAATTATTTTTTTGATAATTAATAAACTTCATAAATATTAAATGCAATTATTTTTTATAATAATATATGCAATTATATTACACAATTCAATTGGAAGTAGCACTTAACATAGATAACGGGCAAGTATTGAAACAAACGAAACTCTTTAAACTTGCTACAAGAAGCCACTACCCAAAAATTTCTGTATACAAGAAAAAGAACCAACCCAAAAAACTACAATTAGCATTGAGCAAGCCCCATAACTGTGTGCAATACAAGCACATGATTAAGGAAAGAAATAAGCATCAACTATGAGCAACATCATGTGCCCATTTAGTATCCTTTTTTGATACCGCACTTTTTCAAAGTGTAGCTTTTTTTAACTTCACTATTTTCTAGATACAGCTTTTTAAGACAGCCCATTTTCAAAAAGCTGAAAAAATAAGTTAACTGGCATCATATCATCAGTGATAACTATTTTTGTTTATCTGATAAGTCACTTGCAAATCTTATTTTTTTTTTAATATGATAAGTTATGCACCTGGTGTACCTCACTTTCCACCTTACTCTTACAAGGAAAGGAGATGCCAGTTCAGCTAGAACTCATTAGCATCATTAGAAATATTCATATCAAAAGTCAATGAAAATTCATACGATATTTTTAATTCTTCAACATAATCCAATAAAAATAACTATCACCCTAAATCTAGTGACATAAACAGTGCAGTGGTACACTTGTGTACCAGCACTACATTACATGAGGGTGCTATATGCTATTCATGTTCTGCACATTATTTATTCCTACTTCCAGTTATTTTACAACCAAATTTTCTCCAAACACACAAAAATAAAATAAAATAAAACTTGGAGGATAATGGACTAGTGAATAAGATGGCACTATTTGATTAATTTGCAACTACCATTTTACTCATCAACACCAATATATCAAAGGGTCACCTCTAACTAGATGTACAATGTGGTAGCAAACCCTATTCAACATAAATACAAAAATAAAGGAAATTTCAACATCACCCTCATTATCAAACTTTTGTAAGATTCATATAACACACATACTTTCCAGCCATTCTCACAATCTGTTCAATAACCAAAACACACAGAGGACGAAAATTTGCATAGAATTCTAGTAAATAAACAGGAACACTAAGATACTTTCCTCATGACTGACACACAAAAATATCAACAGAAAAAAAGTAAAGTTTATTGTAGCATTAAAAAGTTTCACAGTTTATCATTATATCAGTGTGAAATCAATGTCCTATGAAAAATACCTGGATTCCACATATTCAGCATCCCCAGATGATCCCTCCTTCTACAACAGCATGCAAACCAAATAAGGGACTTGTTTGGCAGAAAATTGTGTAACCAAACCCCCCCCCCCCCCCCCCCCCCCAAACTACAAGAGGAAAAAAAGGAGGAACTGGTTCTAATTTACCTTAGGAACAGTTGCAGAAGAAAATTGAGGTAAGTGTATTCCACTAACAACATCTTTCCCTTCAGGGCTTCCCACTTCACAGGCAAAGCTAACAGTTCTTGGTTCATAATTAAAATACTTCCATTCACTGCAGATATGGAAATTATAATTTATAATAATAAGAATGAGAACAACAACAACAACAACAACAACAACGACAACAGCAGCAGCAGCAGCAATAATGATCATAATAAATAATAACTGCCATAATCATAATCTGAGCTTGCAAAAAAATTTGACATCCATATTGTACATTACAGGGTAAATTTCTCGTCCCTCAAATTTGGGGCATGCACGAGTTTTGTCCCTCAATTTTTTAGTCCTTCAAATTTTAAAAGTGTAACAATTTAATCCTACTGTCAACTTTCCATCCAATTTTGCAAATGTGGCTAACAGTTAGCTGACGTGGATGCCCCAAAATTAGGATGGAAAGTTGATGGCAAGACTAAATTCGTTACACTTCAGAAATTTGAAGGAATAAAATAGAGTACTTGAAAATTGGGGGACCAAAGTTGTGCGTGCCCCAAATTTGAGGGACGAAAAATGAAATCAACCAGTCACATCTTCAACAAAAATTCCTAATTGAAGCTGTTGTCCATGAGCACACCAGATAATCTGCTCGTAATCAATAATGTAAAACAAAAAAAAAATCATAATTCGATCGCGCTTTCAGCCTCTTTGATAAGGGCTTTTAAATGAACCTAGCAGCTCCTCATGAGTAACTAATTCAAAATTCCAGATTCCAAAGCCAAACTAAAGTTTCGAGCTCCAGCCTAAAGTTTGTATATAAATTCATATATATACAGTTATACACACGCACTCATATGTATACTCATTGAGCTTAGCTCGTTTAATAATCAACCTAAACCTAGAATTGAGCTTGATTTGTTTAACAATCAACTGAACATAAATAACACTTATTCAAAGCAATGCATAAACAGCTTAGTTCATTCACAGCCCTAATTACTTAGCTAAAGTTCAAAATTGCACATACATTCATACATACATATATATGCGTAAAATTAGGAGGCATTGTAAACCTTATGAAAGTGATTGAGGAAGATAATAGCTTAATTTCGCTTTCTTCAATAGGAGCATCGTCTTCCTCTGCCTCTCCGCAAAGCTTAGAGATCGTGTCTATGGCTTTGAAGTGATTCTCCGCCGATTCGTCGAAAGCCAAGACCGTAACCTTTTCGCCATTGCAATTCTCTGCAAATCCTGATGGATTCTCAGCGTTCGCTGAAGGAACTGGAGCATCCTTCTTCTTCTTCGCAGCTCCTTCGGTTGTTGTCGACGTCTTCTTCTTCTTCTTCTTCTTCCCGCGCTTCGCGCTCAAAAGCTCGGAAATTGGAGGTTCCTCCATATTTTGAAATTACCGGTACAGAGGAACCCTATCTGTGTACCGGTTCAAATACCGGTCTATGCCGGGAAATTTCGGACGTTTCGGGCGATATCGACTATGCCCACAGGGCCGAGATCGTCCCCTGTGACTGAGCTCCAATTTTTGAAGCCCCAAAGGAAAACTGATGTGGTGAGAAATATTGTAGACTCATTTTTTTTTTTTTATAATAATAAATTTAATGGACTGTATATATAGCGTTTAATAAATGCAAAAGATAATTTGTTTTTTATTTTTTGCATAATTTCTTTTTGAACTAAAGAAGTGATAACCCAAGTTTTGCCACACTAATCGGGCAAAATTTGCTTAATAGTTTATGTAGGGATAAGGGCTCAAAATCATATATTGGATCTTGGACTTTGTCTAAAGACGTTGACAGGTCCAATAAGGGATAAATAGTTATGAGGGAATCTAGTTCAGAGTCTCATAAATAAGAAATAAATGGAAGGCGGTCCGAGGAGGAATTCCTCCTCGGGTATCATAAATATCTTTCAGATGTGTATTCCAATGATGAAGGTAACCTTCATAGAAGCCTTAGTGATAGGGACGTTCCTTGTGAACATACGAAAAAGAAGGGAACTCAAAAAGATCTAAGAAAAAGTTGCTACTATCGCATTAAATGCATTGCAACTACTTTTCTAGCTGCATTTATGTGGAAAATACCTCTAAACAGTGTTGCCTTGGCTACCACGACTCACAAAAAGCCAGAGAGGGTGTCTGATGGGACAGGTACTCAAGTAAGAGCTCAAACGATCAACAAGTGTAGGATCAAGATGGACCCAAAAGATCTATATAATGTAAGAGACCCTCCATAAAAGGTAGATCGAAAAAATAAAGAAAGGATACTGTAGTAATCAAAGTTACACATGTAATCAGTTTAATTGATTTATATGGAGAGTTACCTCCTCGGACAGTGAAATTCAGTCTGTTCCATGTTCCTTGTTCTTACTTGATTATTTCCTAAATCCATACTAGCCGTTGTTAAATTCATTAAAGTTTAGTTCTTTGACTCACTCTCTACAAATTTATTGTACTGGGCTCATTGGGCTAACGTCCCTTATTTTTTGGGCTTGGGCTGCAAAACGTGTCTTTACAATTGGCGTCGTCTGTAAGAAGAACTTGTGTGATAGTGAGTGCGACGGTTAACAATGGTAGGTTCAGGTCCACACCAAACAGAGTATTTGCGATCCCAGCATGGCGACCCTTTTATTAACCTTAAGTGGAAAGGTGATCATGAAGGAAGTGTGCATACCACACATACTGAAATGAGTCAACCTCGAGGTGGAAGTCATATCTCCCATGCAAAGAGTAACAAGGGCATACAACTAGAGATTGACCAATTGAAGAGGAAGTTGCGCCATGCACGGCGAAGGCAAACCCTCTCCAACTCTAATGTTTCTTCTGATGACGAAAGGAACGTCAGTTACAAGCGAAGGTCTCGAACCCTGCCTAGCGAATCTTTCTCCTACGAGGAGGAACACCATCGTGAATGGAAGGTCAAAAGCCCGCCTCCCAAAGATATGGGAAACGATGCTATAAGCAAAGCCTTGAACCAAATCTCCAAGTCGCACTTCATGCGTAAAATTGAAGGGACGAAACTTCCTCGATGACTCAATAAGCCAACGTTCACTATCTACAATGGTCGAACAGACCCAGTGGAGCATGTGAGCCATTTCAACCAAAGAATAGTTGTCCATTCCAAGGATGAAGCCTTGATGTGCAAGGTGTTCCCCTCCAATTTAGGACCCGTGGCAATGAGATGGTTTGATGGCTTAAGGGCAGATTCCATAAGTTCCTTCTAAGAGTTCACACAGGCATTTGGCTCTCGCTTTGTCACTTGTAGCAGAGTTCCTCAGCCCATAGGCTCCCTACTGTCCTTGTCCATACGAGAATGGGAGACCCTGCAACGTACTCAAACAGATACTAGGAGATGTACAATAAGATAGATGGTAACTTTGATGACGTCGTCATCATTACTTTCAAGGTTGGCCTCCCAACTGAGCATGGTCTGAGGAAGCTTTTGACTGGCAAACCTGTCACCAGTGTGTGCCAACTCATGGACCAAATTGATAAGTATAAAAGGGTTGAGGAAGACCAACAGCAGCGGAAAGGAAAGGATAAGGTTATCCTTCAGGAAATGAAGGATTTTAGGTCGGACTGATACAATAGCAACCGGCCACGGAGAGATTTTGCTAGGCAGTTAGGATTTACTAATACTCAGGCGGTCAACACTATGTTCCAAGAACCGATGCATCAGGTTCTGGAGAAGATTAAGAATGACTCATTCTTCAAATGGCCAAACAAGATGGCAGGAAACCCCGCAAGGTGCAATCAAAACATTTATTGCCAATACCACCAAAACCAAGGACACACCATGGAAGATTGTCGAAATCTGTAGGACCATCTGGACCAGCTCGTTCGTGAAGGAAAGTTAAAGCAACTCTTACATCTCTCTAGCAGTTAGGGGAGCCAGACAAACTCAGAATCCCGGAGAGATGATTCTTCAAGACCGCCCTTGGGAACGATAAATGTCATCTTTGTTGCTCTAAGGAAGACCAATTCCTGCCCTTCTAGAGTGATGTCTGTGGCTCAGCTATCCACCGAGGTCGCTAATCCGGAGCCAAAAAAGGCTAGAATAGAAATCCAACCGGTTCTAGGCTTCTCAGACGATGATAAAATCAAAACCATCCAACCCCATGATAATGTTTTGGTGGTCACACTCAGGATTGGGGGGTATGATGTGAAAAGTGTGTTGGTAAACCAGGGCAATGGTGCTTAAATTATGTATCCTGACCTGTACAAGGGGCTAAATTTGAGACCCAATGACCTAACAGCCTACAATTCGCCCCTAATGAGTTTTGATGGGAAGGTCATCATTCCGAAGGGCCAGATTAGATTGCACGTACAGACCAGTTCAGAAGTGGTAGAGGTGGATTTCATAGTTGTGGACGCTTATTCATCCCACATAGTCATTGTGGCTAGACCTTGGCTTCATACCTTAGGAGCCGTTTCTTCTATTTTGCACCAAAAGGTGAAATATCCGTCGGAGGGCCAGGTTAGGGAGATCCTAGGAAGTCAATCCACGGCTAGGTAATGCCTAGTGACTACCATCTTACATCAACCCAAAGCTGAGTTATCGACCTCTGCTGAAGGGGGCTTATAGCAATTAAGAGCTTTGGTGTTGCCTGCCAACAGATCGATTGAGGAGGCGAAATGTAAGGATTTGGAAAATGTCGTTGTTGGTGATGATCCAAAGAAGTTCTTTCAAATCGGGGCTTAGCTACCTCCTTTAGAAGAGGAAGAGCTAATAGAGTTTTTTAGAAAAAATGTTGAGGTGTTTGCATGAAATGCTTACAAGGCCCTAGGGTGGATCCAAGCTTCATCTGTCATCATTTAAATGTTAACTTATCTATCACCCCCAAAAAGCAACCACCTCGGCGCTCGTCTAAGAATCACTTTGACACTGTCAGAAATGAGGTGAAGAAGCAAGCAGGCAAGGGCAATCAAGGAGATTTTCTACCCTAAGTGGCTAGCCAATACTATGATGGTAAAAAAAAAGAATGGTAAATGGCGAGTGTGTGTAGACTTCATAGATCTGAATAAGGCCTGCCCAAAGGATCATTTCCCTGTGCCTAGGATCGACCAGTTGATGGATGCAATCGTAGGCCATCCTCAGATAAGCTTCTTAGATGCCTTTCAAGGGTACCACCAGATACCACTAGCCTTGGAAGATCAGGAAAAAACGGCTTTCGTCACTCCCACTGGAAACTACCATTACAAGGTAATGTCCTTTGGTTTGAAGAATGCAGGATCTGCCTATCAAAGGATGATAACTAAAATGTTTGAACCACAGTTAGGCAAAAGCTTAGAGGTCTATATAAAGGCTACTCGGTTCTGGCTGTCCGAGGATCAGAAATTGTACAAACGCTCCTTTTCTGGGCCATACTTACTATGCATACATCCTGAGACAACAGAGCTACTCCTTGAGGAGTTACATGAAGGGATTTGTGGAAGCCATACTGAAGGCAGATCTTTGACGCACAGAGCCATCACTCAAGGCTATTGGTGGCCCAACATGCAAAAAGAAGCACAAGAATATGTAAGGAAGTGTGACCAGTGTCAAAGATTCGCACCAAACATACACCAATCAGGAGGAGTCCTTAATCCTCTGTCCAGCCCCTGGCCATTCGCTCAATGGGGCTTGGACATTATTGGTCCTTTCCCTAAGGCAGTAAGGAACAAGAGATATTTGCTAGTTGACACTGACTACTTCACTAAGTGGGTTGAAACCGAGCCCTTGGCGAATATCAGGGATGTGGATGCTAAGAAATTTGTCTGGAAAAACATTGTCACCTGGTTCAAGGTCTCTCGTACCTTCATTTTGGACAATGACCTTCAATTTATTAGCAAATTTTTCAGGAGGTACCGCTGTGATCTGGGAATTATAAATAAATATTCTATTCTAGCCTATCTCCAAAGAAATGGACAAACTGAGGCTGTTAACAAGGTCATAGTTAATGGGCTCAAGAAGAGTTTGGATGATGCGAAGGGAAAGTGGGTGAAAGAGCTGTCACATGTCCTCTGGACATATCGAACCACGCCTTACAGGTCAACCAGGGAAACCTCCTTTTCAATGACTTATAGGGCTAAAGCTGTTATTCCTTTGGAGACTAGCTTCCCAACGTTAAGGACCAACTCATTCAATCCAAGCAATAATGATAAATTGTTAGAAAAGAGCTTAGACTTTATTGAGGAAAGAAGAGAAAATGCAATGGTTTAATTGGCATACTACCAACACAAATTCAAGCAAGGTTATGATGCTAATGTAAAACTGGGGCCATTAATGCCTGGTGACTTGGTATTGAGAAAAGTTCTAGGCACTGCAAAGAACCCAGCATGGGGAAAGTTATGGCCCAATTGGGAAGGACCATATCGTATCACTTCGGTGGTTAGTATAGGAGTATATTTTCTGAAAGACTTAGATGAGTATGTAATACCACGCCCTTGGAATGTAAACAACCTCAAAAGGTATTATTATTAATAAAATTTTCCTTTATCAATATGTTCATTTGTTATATAAAGGCTTTGTACTTTCTATTATGACATCTTTATAAGTGTTTAAATAGAACCTCAGTCATGCTTGAGTCCTCGGACCAAATGCTTTGGAAAAATTAATACTCTATAACATCTTTATAAGTGTTTAAACAGAACCTTAGTTATGCCTGAGTTCTCGGACTGGATGCTTTTGGAAAATTAACATTCAATGACATCTTTATAAGTGTTTAAACAGAACCTTAGTCATGCCTGAGTCCTCGAACCAGATGCTTTGGGGAAATTAACACTTTTTGACATCTTTATAAGTGTTTAAACAGAACCTTAGTCATGCCTAAGTCCTCGGACCAGATGCTTTGGGAAAAATAACACTCTGTGACATTTTTATAAGTGTTTGAATAGAACTTTAGCCATGCCTGAGTCCTCGGACCAGATGCTTAGGGGAATTAACACTCTATGATATCTATTTGCTTCTCACTAAGTGTCAAGACAAATCTGAGGTTATAACCAACTCCTCAGATTGGTAACTCCGAGTAAGTTAAAATCCTTAATTATTTATCCAAGTGTTGAGCAGAGTGAAGAATATCTCCCCCCTCTATTCTTTACGAAGTTTATTACTTACCTTTATTAGATTCAGCCTTCATTGTATAAAGAGTAATTCACAGCACAAATATAGAGTAAACCTCTTCACTGTTGGTATTTAGTTAAATTACTTACATTGGTGGTACGAAATTGTTGTTAGTTTTTATTAAAACTAAAACGGCAACAGTTTAAGTTTATCTGCAATAACAGTAAGCTTGAAAGCATATAAAACAAAGACACAAGAGATAGAAAGAAAAGTTCATTCATTAATCAAAAAGAGGGAGTACATTATATTCCGTGACAAAGTGCCACTATATATATATATATATATAAAACTACAAGAAAATCCTAAGGGCTAAACCTTGGCCTTGGGGGCAGGAAGGTCTTCTTTCTGGCTCGGCTGGGAGATGGCAACGTCCTTGGCCTTAGGATCAGCTTCTTTAGTCTTGGCCTCTGCTTCTTTCGCCTTAGCTTCAACCTCCTTGGCCTTGGCAGCGTCTTTGGCTCCTGCTGAGGGCTTGCTCTCCTTACCCTTACTCTTGTCCTTAACCCCCTCAACCCCTTGGCTTTGATCACCAGCTTGGCTGGATCCCTTCGGAGCCTCAGGAGGAAGGAGAGCAATTTGGATGGTCAAGGGTTGCTCCGAGGTCTCCAGAGTATAGGCAGAAGAAAAAGGGGTGGCATCTGGGACTTCACAGATGTCTGGGTGGTAATATATACTCCCAAGATGCCTCTAGACTGAGTCTGCAAGGACTCCTGCAACGTCAAGGGCCCTATCCCATGATACATTGCAGTAATCCCTGCATACTTCAGAAAACTCCTCAGCAAGCCTAATTTGAGTCTCTTCCACGCCAAGCAAATAAGACGCCTGCTTCTCAACCTCAGCTGCCTCCTTAGCCAATTGAGTCGACTCCTTGGCCTTCTGTAGCTTGGTCTTAAGATCTAGTACCAACTACTTTTGGGTGGCCAAGTCTATCTCAGTCATGTGTAGCTGTTGGCACTAATCCTCGGCCTGCCTTTCCGCAGTTTTTAAACTCGCCAAGGCGCTCAGGCGAGCTTTATCCGCTTCTTTCAGCTTTTCCGACAGCTTCGCCTGTTCTTATTTGACGGCCCCCAAGGACTTCTCAACATCAACATGGGAGAGGGCCTTAGCGTTGGCCTCATTACAGGCGTCGCAGACCCACTCCTCGGTTGAGCAACTTGCACAAAAACAACAAAAGAATCACGTGAATAAAAAAGTAGGGAAAAGACGAAAGTAAAGCTCATAATTTAAATTCAAAGATATGATAAATTGCTTACCATAGCAAAGTCCCTCTTTAGGGACAGGAAAAGGTCGTACTGCTTAAAGCACCTATAAGCCTCCATGTCTTGAGGGAGGAGTAGAGACTACTCTAAAACTTCAGCAATGTAGCCTACACGCCCTCTTTGGAAGTCCCTAACCGAGGTGTTCCAAGGGATGGCAGCCCCATCCACCTCTAGTTTGGGAGACCAGGTTAGTTGTGGGAGGTGCACCTCAGCCCTATCTTGCTCCTCCCGGCTATCCACAGAAGTGGACCTCTTGTCATGAGGCTCTTTGGCTACTTTTTGCTGTTTAGACCCCTTCTGAGGGCCCACCTCCCCTTCTTCAAGCTCCTAAAGTGGCCTTTTCTTCTTTAGGTCTGAAATGGGCTTGAGTCCGAGGTCTGTGGGAGGTGGAGGAGGAGGGAGTGTGGGTGGAACTTGAGACTTGGTGGCTTCTTTTGAAGTTGACAACTTGCTTCGCGCGGTCATGAGGTCTTTTGGACTTTTGTTTTCTTGGTTTAAGGCCATCTCACCTTCCTTTTCTTCAGAGGTGTTGTCTGGGCAGGAAATCACAAGGATCGGAGCGTGAACACTAGAATGCCTGTCAGGCTCGTCTTCAGTGTCCGAGACAGGAATCACTTGCACTCCCCGAGTCTCCTCCTCTTCGAATTGAAACTTGTCAATTTCCTCTTCAAGCAAGGAATTTGAGGAGGCAATCTCTTCTCCTGCTGCTGCTTCAGGCAAAACCTGCTAAAATGGTTATACAACCAATGGAAGGCTCTGTTGGAATGGATGTGTGACTGGTGGAAGGTCGTCTCAAGCGAGAAATTTGGGCTATGATACGTCAATCCGGGCCAGTCGTGGGTCACTCGCTCTTATGGCGTGGCCAGTCTCTTGGTATATCTCCGAGATGTGCTAGAAGTCCAAAATTAGGTGGACGGCTCGCAGCTGCCTGTTCTCACTTACAAAAATTTCGGATCTTAGCAAGTAATTGAGAGCTTCAATATTGATTAGGCTAAGCCTAAGAGTTACTTGCCTCTTATTTGCAAAAATAGCCGAGGAGCAAAACATGGTTAGAAAATTAGAATCTATCATTAAAAGGAACAAAACATGGTCAGGGTTAGAGAGTCTAAAGCTCTTGCTAAGGAACCTAACTCTAAGGTATCCCACCTGGCATTCCCTCTCGGATGGGGCAGTGAAGGCCATCATGCCACGCTCCCGAAACTATCAGATAGTCGTCTTTCATACCCTTGTTAAATTTAGGAAGACACGATACTAGTCTAATGACTTCAGATCGGGATTTGAGATAATATTGTAAAAGGCAAAAATTTAAGCCAATTATAAAATGCCACATCAAAATTTAGTGCAAATTCTAAATTAATATCATTAAATTAATTAAATTAGATGATGACATGTATCATCCAAATTGACATCACATTGACATATCAAAATTTGCCACGTTTCATTTGACCCACAAAATAAAGATAAATTTCATATTTAAAATTTATGGATAGTTATCTTTATTAAAATAAATAAGAAAAAGATAAATTTTCTATTCAAAATTTGATAAATAATTATCTCTATTAAAATAAATAAATTAAATAGAGATAATTATTTATCTTTGTTGATTATTATCTTTATCAAAATGTGATCTTTATCAAAATAAATAAATAGAAATAATTATCTCTAAGAAGAATTTGGACCAATCAAAAGTCTACTACATACTTTCAAGCATATCCATTCAAAGTGAAACTTATCCTCTGAAATCACTATAAATAGAGGACGTCTCCTTTCATTTTCTACACGAAGTTTTCAAGAGGGCCTAAGCTCTGGAGAAATTCTGTCTCAAGAATCTTTGAAGAACTTGAAGAACATTCAAAGGGCTTGAACAACTTGAAGAACAATAAATCTCTAATAAGTTCAAAGCTAGAAATTGGTTGTGAAGACCGTTCAATCTTTCTTCCAATCAATGTCAAGGAGATCTCTTGTTCGAGTTCCTTGAAGTTCTATTGGAATTAAGCTAAGAAGCCTCCATAAACTCCAACAAACCCAAATCTTTGAAGCTCAACGAATCAAGCCTCTAAAGCCTTGAAGAACTTTAAACTACGAGCCTTCACATCGAAGATTTGAAGAACAATAAATCTCTAATAAGCTCAAAATTAGAGATTTATTGTGAAGACCGATTAATCCATCTTCCAATTAAAGTCAAGAAGATTTATTGTTCAAGTCAAATTCAATGAAGATAGAATCAGAGGGTATTCTTTTGTAAAAGAATCAAAATAGAGATTGTACTTATTATACATCAATACAAATTTATATTTGCAAACCATATTTCTTTTCAATTGTTTGATTTTCTGCAATTGGAAAATTTTGTGTTTACAAATATCCCACGCTTTTTTTGAAGTGGCACTCGTACATATGAACCACATCATGTCAGGTGAGCCGTAAACCCAAATGCTTGTTGAGAGCATCAACACTACCCAGGACCGTAAATAGGTTGGGCGCGCACTAGTGGGGGCATATCCTATGGTTTATAAGGTAGTCCCGTGTGATTCTACCCATGGGGAGAGTCATTCCCCCTTCTATGAAAGCTATCATGGGGATGATAACTTTCCCCTCTTCTCTGTGTGTCACTATTTGTTCCGGATAACAGTATTGCAGGGTGACTCCCTGTGGTATGTGGTATTTCTCCTTAAAGGCCTCTATTTTGGCAGGGGAATCTACTAGAGACTTAAATCTACCCATCTGGTTAGGCTAAAAGGAAGTGGGTAAAATTTTTTAAAGAAAGATGACAAAGAATGGAGGGCTGAGAAGACTGGCTGAAAAGAAAACAACCTAGAAAAAACAAAAAAGTGAAAACTTGCGAGGAAGTGAACAAGTGACACTGTGGGAGGTTTTTGAAGGATTGAAAGTTCTGGAAAAGTTGAGTGCTCTTGAAAGTTTAAAAGTTTTTTGTAAAATGAGAGAAAGCAAGCCCTTCGTACGCCTTTTATAGGAAGGAGAATTGAGTGGAAGTTATCCCACTCAAAATTCGAAGAAAAATACCCACCGTTGGATTAGCGGCTCGACTGTTGGATACGGGGAACAAAACGCCGCCAGGAGCAATTAATGACACCTCGCGAGCTCCGAAGCAATAGTGGCAATCATAGGATGCGCAAAACAGTAATTTCACACGTGTGAACTGGAGAAATAAATGGTCTTATCTCTAAAGAGTCAAAACCCCACTTTTTCTCCTCAGATGAGAGGGAAAAATCGGAGTTTTGAGGGGCTATTATAGGGATAAGGGCCCAAAATCATATATTGGGCCTTGGGCTTTGTCCAAGGACGTTAACAGTTCTGAGGAGGGATAAATAGTTATGAGGGATTCTAGTTCAGACTCTCATAAATAAGAAATGAATAGAAGGTGGTTCAATGAGGAATTTCTCCTCGGGTATGATGGATATCATTCAAATTTGTATTTCAACGATGAAGGTAACCTTCATAGAAGCCCCAGTGACAGGGACGTTCCTCATGAACATACAAGAAGGAAGGGAACCCAAAAATATCTAAGGAAAAACTGCTACCATCGCATTAAATGCATTGCAGCTACTTTTCTGGCCGCATTTATGTGGAGAAGACCCTTGAACAGTGTTGCCTTGATTACCACGACTCACAGAAAGTTAGAAAGGGTGTCTGATGGGACAGGTACTCAAGTAAGGACTCAAACGATCAACAAGTGTAGGATCAAGATGGATTAAGAGGATCTATATAATGTAAGAGACCCTCCATAAGAGGGGGATCGAAAAAATAGAGGATACTGTAGCAATCAAAGTTGCACTTGTAATCAGTTTAATTGATTTGTATGAAGAGTTACCTCCTCGGACAGTGAAATTCAGTCTGTTCTATGTTCCTTGTTCTTACTTGATTATTTCTTGAATCCATACTAGCCGTTGTCAAATTCATTAGGGCCTAGTTCTTTGACCCACTCTCTACAAATTTATTGTACTGGGTTCATTGGGCTAACGTCCCTTATGTTTTGGGCTTGGGTTGCAAAATGTGTTCTTACAGTTTATTTTTTGGAAAATTTTAGGTAGATAACACGAGAGCGAAATTATTTAGTTATTTAGACTCTTTTTGGAACTCAAGTTTGTCAAACTTGAATTCCAACCCAAAATTGAATTTATCAAACTCGAGTTTCAATTAGTTTAGGTTGTGTGGTAGTCTAACGTTATATAACAAATTGGAACTCAAGTTTGCTAAAATCGATTTTGGGTTGAAACTCGAGTTTAACAAACTCAAGTTCTAAAAAGAGTTTACATAACTAAATAACTTCACTCACATGCTATTCTCATAAAATTTTCCTTAAAAAAATACTATTCACCAAATTTTGCCACGCTAATTGACTTCCTACCTATGCATCAAAAATTGCACAAATTCCATAAGCATATATAGCATGATAGATGAAATTTAAGACCTTCAAGTTTTTAATGTTCATTAAGCCCATCAACTAGACTGAAA
Organism: Quercus gilva; assembly: GCA_023621385.1. NCBI lineage: Eukaryota > Viridiplantae > Streptophyta > Magnoliopsida > Fagales > Fagaceae > Quercus > Quercus gilva. The sequence continues at coordinate 37,143,555 of CM042479.1, read as the reverse complement.
AATCAATCAATTTGGTGTCCAATGTTGGAATGAGAAATCAAAGATAGAGATTGAGAAAAGAGTGGAAGATTCACTTGTGTAGGTGTCCTGCTTAGATTCAGATCAGCTTGCAGCTTGGAGATGGGGGGCCAGTCTTATATCTTATCTTTTGAAGAGTAAAACTACTTGGGTTTACTCATATATAGAGTCTATCTACTAAATTTTTTAAAAGAAATTTGGGGTGCCATGGCCTCCTTTAGTCTCAATGTGGCTCTACCATTGCATATAGTTTTGAATATCCCCTTATAAATAAGTATTAAAGCACTTATTTTCCACTCATTAGACAGTTTGTTAACACTTAATATCTTATAAAAATGTTTGTCAACCATAATAAACTCACATCACTTTAGCACTTCTAAATATTATTGATGCTCGTTTTGGAAGCCCAGTAGCAGGAAGAAGCCCAACAATATGGGCAGAGGAGAGTTAGTGGATTAATAGAAAAAATCATTAAGCCCGAATGGCAGGAACAATGGATTATAGGCCCATAAAGTAAATAAATGGGTCTTGAGGACAGCAAATAGGTTTTAAGGAGCCCAGAGAGAGAAGTAGTAAACCCATGGGCATTATGAGATGTAGAAAAGTGAGAATGGGCCACAGCAAGCCCGAGCTAATGAAGTAAGAAAGTAAAGGGTCAGTGGAAAGCCCATGAGCCCCAAGGATGAAGAATAAGATAATTAGGCTAGGAAAGCCTAAAAGAATTAGTAAAAGCCCATGGGAATGTAGAGTTAGAAAATGGGCCAAGGATGCCCAAGGAAAGCAAATGGGCCAAAGATGCTCAAGAAGAAAGAAATGGGACAAAGGAGCCCACGAGCAATGTAATGGGTTAAGAGAGCCTAAAGTAGCATGAGTATAAATCCAATAACCATGTTGAGTCATTGAGAGAAGAATAGGCAACGGGTCCAAAGAGGCCCAGCAAGCATGGGTCAAATAACACCATGCTAGGAATGATAGAGTGGTATGACAAGAATGACAACAAGACTACGGAAGGAGCAAAGAATGGGCTAAAAGGGGAAAAACTCACGATCAAGCAAGGCCTAACCCTTGAAAGGAGCAAGCCAATAAAGAATGAAAGATCATAAAACAGTTCACGCCATAAGAGGTTAAAGATGAGCGGCAGAATGCACAAATGAACCTTCAGACCATGGCAAATGCATGAGCAGCAGACAAGCTTTCAACGTACACAAGAATTGGGGCATGCGCAAGGCCTAGGCACTACTAACCTGTACTCGGCCAATACAGGAGTGGTGGGTCATGGGCCAGAGGTAAGAGAGGGTATGGTCTGGCGGTGGGGAGAAGGGAAAGCCTATTATGGGGTTCCCGCTCGTATTCTTTTGGGGGTGATGTCTTACTGGGAAGACATACCACCCAAAATAAGACAGGATGAGTTTGAATGACTAGGTGCATGCTATAAGAGATAGTAAAAGAGAATGCCACGGTGAGCTAGCAAACAAAATAGCCTTCTTTGTCTGGTAATGGAGAGTGGCACTAGGGCTGTCCACGGGTCGGTCTAGGTCAGGTTTGTGCCCAACTCGCAACCGACCCGATCAGATCGGGTGGACAGAATCTCAACCCGCTGTCGATCGAAAGGATGATCAGATCAGGCTGGTTGAAACTTCAACAAGACCCGGGCGGGTCGGTTGGGGTCAAAAATCTAGAAAACAGCGAGAATATGGCGTAGATCCGGCATAAAAAAGGAGAAAAATTGCCAAAATCCTTGATGTCTCACCAGATTTGGCCTAATTTAGGCCATTTTTGGCAAGATCTTGGCTAGATCTGGCGAAATCTCATCGAGATCTTGATGAAAATGGTATAGATCTCGCCACCGAAAATTTTATGGATTGGTCAGATTGGGTTGATTGGATTTTGGAGGAAGGAAAACCGACACCTAACTCGAAAAACTTAGGTTTTGGAGGAATAAACCCGTTGCCGACTGCTGGAGAAATCGGTTCGATCGGCGGCGGGTCGGGTTTGGTTGGCGATGGCGGATGGGTCGGGTTGACCGGGTCTCTAGACAGCCTTAAATGGCACAGCTAGCACAGGTAAGTGATGGTGACTAGATAACTGACAAACCAGTGGGTGATTTGGAGGAACACCCTAAACCAGAAAAAAGTGGTTAAATGCTAAAATGGTAAAAAACAGTCACGACAGGCAGTATATAAAGGGTCCTTGTTATGGACAGTAACACAACCACAACTATAGCACCACACGAGCAAGCATTGAGAAAGAAAGAAAGGAGTGGGAAAGAATCAAAGTAACAAAACAGAGAGAAAAAAGAAAGAAGAGAAACAGAGAATGTAGAATGGTAGGAACCAATAGGCCAATCTCTTCTCTCCCTCCAAAAGCCTACTCTCTGTTGAAGATAAAGAACTTGTTTGGGCACAAGCCATTCAGGCCCGTTCACTCAAAGTGGATAATTTCTACGGTGGGATTATCTTGTGGGGTTATCTACGTTGAGGAAGTGGTTCCCTCCTTGGCCTCAGTCCCGTAACACAATTGAACACGGCAAACTTATCTTTTACTTCTTTGATTTTACCACTTATTGCTATTATTTCTTCTTTTGTCTTTGCAATTTCACCTATAACGTACTATTTCCCCCTGTTTTAATTAAGAATCTCTTACTTATTTTACTTAACAGTAACATATTTCCGTTATCATTGTTTTATTACATTTATCCGCTATAACTCTTTTGTAGCAACTTCGCCTGCCATGGGCATATGACTAAAGTTTTGACAAACGGGGCATAGTTTGTGTGCAAGCCGGACTAAGGTGAGTTGCAATTGGACCTGTCCCAACTCTCTTATCCAGAACACTCGGACCTAGTGCAGCAGGAGGCAGTCCAGCCCAAAATCACAAGAAGCCCACCACATTTAAATTTGCAACTTCACTGGGGAGTTGGGAAACAGATATGGATAGAAAACAGAAGCCTTCACAAACAAATGCCCTAAAAATCCAGAACAACACGAAACATGAGTGTCGTGCCCTCGCAGCCAAAGTTTAGGCCAACAACGCCTCACCAACAGCAACCTAACCAGGAGGAGGGTGTTAACAGAATAATGGCTGAACCCCAACCACAGCCGATGATCCCTACTAACAATGCCAACATTTTTATTGAGGTGTTGCAATCGTTATAGCACTCATAGCAGCAAATGATGGAAGAAATTCGTCAGTTGAAAATAGACAAGACGAAGGAGAAAGGGAGCCAACATAACCTGGAGCATGCGACAGACAAAGAGGAGACACCAGTTGGAGGTGCTCCACAGAATGTAGAACAACGTTTCATCACTATAGCTGAAGTAGCGGCTATCTTGGAGCAGGAGAGGGCCAAGGCACCTAAAGAGAGATTCTATGCATGAAGATCTTCTTACCCATTAAGGATACTCAGCAAACCATACCCAGAGAGATATGAATTGCGAATCTTTACGCAGTACGATGGCAGGAGGGGAAGTGTTGTCGAGCACGTAAACAAGTTTATTGATACTTTTGGCCCCTATACGGTAGATGAGAACTTATGTTTTTGGGAATTTTCTAAATCACTATGTGACCGTGCGTATACCTGGTACATCGGTCTAAAGCTAGGATCAATCCCAACTTGGGATGACATGGTGGATGTATTTTGCATTAAATATTTCCATGGAGAGGAAACAGTAACGCTTGCGACCTTGTAAGCAATTAAGCAAAGGAATGGTGAAGATTTAATAGAATACATCAAAAGATTCAGAGACATAGCACTTGATTGCTATGATCAATGCGAAAAAAAGACATTAGTGGAAATGTGTATGACAAATATGATCAGGGAGTACAGAGCCGTTTTGGAAAACTTGAAAATTTCCCAGTTTGCACAGTTGTTGCAGAAGGCCAGAAAGACTGCTTAGTTGGTAAGGCCGAGCTCAGACAAAAGAGGCGCTCCACAGGCTATGGCAGTATCCACTGGCGAAAGAAAAAGGAAAGCTGACAGAAGGGAATATGATATCCCTCCACCACTACCATGCACTCTAAAAGAGCTAGATGTGCTCCTAGACAAATGGATAGCAGACAGAGTATTGAAGCCTAATTAAGTTTCTAGAGAGCCCAAGGAAGAAGAGCGAGGGACCCACACTTCTATCACCTGCACAACTACATGTAACATCCTACTGTAGAATGTTGGGCGCCCTGCAGATTGGTACACCGCAGGATCAAGGAAGGGACTCTAGAGTTGTCCCAACCAGAAGTTCAAAGAAACCCACTTCCAAACCACAAAGGAAAGGGTGTAGCAACAATTATGATTTGTGCAGATCCAGTGGAGGACGAAGAAGAGAGTCTAGCCCTACCTGCGGCAGCAATTACCACCTTACAAAAGAGCTCTAAGTTCAAAATTTTGTTCGACCAATTGGGACTTACAGAGAAAGAGCGAACAATAGCTACAGAAGCCCTGGTAAGCATTGCCTCTAGGGCAAGGATAGAATGTTTAACGATTGAAATCACAGGCGACAGAGCCCTCATACAGGGGTCAAGTGAGATCACTTTTAGTGACGAGGATATGAAAGTGGGGTACTCGAATCATAGGAGGTCCCTTTACTTAGCAGCATCTATAAACCAGATTCCCATCAAGAGAGCCTTGGTGGATACGAGTGCTTCCGTAAATCTTATTCCGCTAAGCACTCTCAAAGCAGCAGGAATTTCGGAGAAAAAGATTCAGGGATGCCCAATGGAAGTAATAGGATTCGGGGGAAGAGGAGAGTACACCACGGGCCACATTCAACTATGGCTGAAGGTGGACCCAATAGCCTCCCTAGCCCGCTTCTATGTGGTTAAAATAGAAGTCTTGTACCACGTGCTTCTGGGAAGGCCATGGTTATATAAGCATCGATTAGTCCCGTCCACCTATCATTAGTGTGTGAAGGGAAGGTTGAATGGTAGAATGATACACATAGCAGCAAACTCATTGCCATTCGAGTAGGCAGAAGCTTATTTAGTAGAAACTATGTTCTACAACCAATGGGCATTATCTGGGGAGAGCTCAATATCAAAACCACGAAGTACCTTCATATCTAGGTGGGAAGACATCCAAAGTGATCCGAAACCTGATCTAAGGGAGTTGCTATGGCAAAAGAAGAAAATGAAGGAAGCACCCGCTGTGGAGTCAAATGACACATTGCAATGTGATATACAAGCGGGCCCCATACAAGAATAGCAACATAAAAGCTTGGTATGTTGCATGGCTCAAAAAGGCTCAGAGGAAGAAAGTAATGAAGAGAGAGACGAGGAAGTTGTGGCAGAAAAAGATGTACAGGTCATGGCAAAAGAAGAATTGGAGGAAGTTAACCTAAGTCTGACCCATGGGAACTAAGACCCAGCTCAATTAGTTCAAGACTATCAGAAAAAGAGAAATCAAAATTGATATTGTTGCTGAAAGAGTTCAAAGATGTCTTCGCATAGGATTACAGCGAAATGCCAGGATTGGATCCCGAGCTAGTGGTGCACACATTGAATGTGGACCCCGAGGCCAAACTAGTGGCCCAACTTGCCAGGATTTTCCATATTGAGATAGAGGAACAGAAAGTTAAGGAGGTGCAGAAACTGTTGGCCGTAGGTTTCATTAAACCTTTCCAGCACCCGCAATGGTTATCCAATATAGTGCCAGTAAAGAAGAAGAATGGGCAGATAAGGTGTTGCGTAGACTTCAGGAATCTCAACAGAGTCTACCCAAAGGATGAATCCCCACTGCCAAACATGGACGTACTGATAGATTCTGCGGCAGGGAACGCCATGTTTTCATTCTTGGATGGATTCAGCAGGTATAATCAGATCAAAATGGCTCCAAGAGATGCGGAGAAAACTGCCTTCAAAATACGCATAGGTAATTTTTACTATACTATAATGCCTTTTGGGTTGAAAAACGCAGGCCCAACTTATCAACGGACGATAATGGCCATATTCCACGACATGATGCACCAAGAATTGGAGGACTACGTGGATGACATAGTTGTGAAGTTAAGGAAAAGAGAAAAGCATGTCCAAGCATTAGGAAGGGTATTTCAAAGATGTAAGGCCTTCAAACTAAGGATGAATCCCCTCAAGTGTGCATTTGGGGTATCCTTTAGGAAATTCCTGGGTTTTTTGGTTCACAGCAGAGGGATAGATGTCGATCCGGCCAAAGCTACGGACATAGCAACCATGAAACCACCAGTCACAGTGAAGGAATTGAAGAGTTTCTTGGGGAAGGTCTCATACATCAGGAGATTCATCCCTGGATTGACGTCAATTACTTCTGCCTTCGCTAAACTACTCAAGAAGGGGTAAAACTTTGAGTGGTGAGAAACATAGCAGACGGCCTTTAAAAGGCTAAAGTAGATTATGATAAATCTCCCTACTATACAAGCCCCAATCCGCAAAAAGCCATTACTACTCTACTTAATCACCAACTCGTATGCTATAGGCGCATTAATTGCCTAAAAGGACGGAGGTGGCGTGGAGCAACTAGTTTATTACATTAGTCGTGCCCTAAAGGATGCAAAGACTTGTTATCCAAGAGCAGAAAGAGCATGCTTGGCCATAGTATATGCTTCACAAAGGCTATGCCATTATTTTCTAGCCTATGAGGTATGGCTGATGACTATGTCCCATGCAATCAAAGCCTTATTGTGGCAACCAATCCTTTCTAGAAGGATATTACAGTGGTTACTTCAGTTGTCATAGTATGACCTGAGAGCGAGAACGACCAAAGCAGTGAAAAGTCAGGCTATAGCAGATTTGTTGGCACAATTCCCAAGAGAAGAAGAATTCCCGCTGGATGATGAAGTCCCAGGGGAGGTAGCTATGGCAAAAAAAGTCAGAGAGCAGTGGGTGATGAAATTTGATGGGTTTTCTACCACCCAATCAGGGGGAGTGAGAGTAGTTTTGTATCATGAAGAAGACAAAGCTGTGGCGCTTTCATTCAAATTAGAATTTCCCTGTTCGAACAACACGGTAAAATATGAGGCCTATCTAATCGGGCTGGCCACGACCCTTAAAATGGGGATCAAGCATTTAAAAGTGATGGGTGATTCAAACCTGGTGGTTTGCGAGGCCAAGGGAAGCTTCTCCTTGAAGGAACCCAGCTTAGCCCCGTACAGAACGATGGCCTAGAAGATGGAAGAAAAGTCTTCAACGTTTGAGATAGAGCATGCCCCAAGGAACGAGAATCGGTATGCAGATGCATTGGCCACGTTAGGCTCGCAAATAATTTTTGAAGGAGATAGCACCAGGATAGAAGTCAGCAAAAGAAAGAAGTCTATTATCGAGATGTTGAAGGAAAGGTTTCAAGAGGAACAATGTGAAGAAGATTGGAGGATTCCTATAAAGGAAGCTTTGACGAAGGAAAAAGACATGGCAGAATTGAAGGCGCTAAAAGACTACGCCTTGGTAAGAGGAGAATTGTACCGCAGAATGCCAAGTGGGGTCCTGTCGAGATGTATGGGGCAGGAAGAGGCTTTAAGAAAGCTGAAGGAAGTACATGATAAGACTTACGGATTTTGCGGAGAAGTCAATCTTTACTGCAAACTCCAAAGGGCAAGCTTTTATTGTTCAAGTATGCGAAGGGACGCAGATCAAGTCCAAACCCAATGCGAGACCTGCCGACTTGCAGCAGACAAAGAGAAAAGTTACACTGTATTCATCGGCGAAGATTGGAGAGTCCATTTGTATAGTACTTGACAGAGGGTATCCTACCACAAAAGCACAACGAAAGATACAAGCTTAAGAGGTTGGCGACATGATATTTCTTGCATAACGAAGTCCTTTTCAAGAAGGGATATGATGGGGACCCACTATGATGTTTGGGTCTCGAGGAAGCAAGTGAGATGACGAAGGAAGTGCACGCAGGAAAGTGTGGGGAGCACCAGGGGAAGAAAAAGTTATATAGGTGCCTGCTACAAATAGGCTACTATTGGCCCACCTTGAAGATAGACATAGTAGAACTTGTGAAAAATGTCACAGTTGCCAAGTACAAGCCAACTTGATTTACACTCATCCACAGAACCTACACAGCATGGTCACCCCATGGCCCTTTCACACTTGTGGGCTTGATTTGGTAGGGCTAGTTAATCCGCCATCACACGGATACATATGGATCCTGGTGGCTACAAAGTATTTCACCAAATGGACAGAGGTAGTGCCATTCCGTAAAACTATAGAAAGAGCGGTGGCAAACTTCATCAAGGAGAACATAATTGTCAGGTTTGGAGTACCCCACAGGATTTCACTGGAACCCTACAATTTTTCTCATTCTCACCCTACTTAATAGTTAATACTATCTTTTAAATTAAGTGTGATTCCCTATTTTTGAACCAATTAATTGTTCACCAATATCAAATCATATGTTTGTTGCAGAGTCTAATGGCCCGTTTGGATTGAGGGGAAGGGAGGGAGGGGGTAGAATAAAGTAGAGTGAAATTGGCTCAAAATTAGCTTATTTTTAATCTACTCTACTCTACTCCTCTTTACTCACCCTCCTTCCCCCAATCCAAACTGGCCATAAGAGATATTCTCTTGATTCATTTCTTACCTCACATCCTTGGCCTTTATAAACTCTTTCAAATCCATACTATCTTCTCCAATATGACAATGACCATTCACACGTCTCCTCTTATAAACCTTTATCAAATACACCTTTAAATTCTACAAAATGTTAAACTAGGGAATCATTAAGAAAATTCTACTTTGTTAAAGGTACTTTAATTAGTTGGGTCCAATCTTCAAAGAAAGGTGCACTAATAAATCATAACAATAAGACTTGCGTAATGCTATCTTATCTTAGATTCTTTAAACGGCAATAATGCTATAGAAAGCTTGTGTCAAAACAAGCACCTATTGGATATATTTAGAAAGAACTGCAAAAGATCATAGCGGATCTAAAAGGTATATATGATCGCAATTATTATTAATTAATTACTTCCTTTATGTGAAAGCAAAGCGATTATTGCATTATATTAAAATCAGTAGTTCGTAAAAAAAAATATATATATATATATATATATTTTATTAAGTAAAAAAAAGTGTTATTAGGGTAAAAAATTTAGGTAGTCACGACTCCCGAGCACTACTCCGGGTTCTAACAAATTAATATGTAAAATTATCAAAATTTTAATTTAAAACAAAAAAAAAAATAAAAATTTTATTTACTATGTTCTTTTTTTAATATGGAGTTATAGGAGAGGACAAGGATGCTCACAAGTTTTGAAACCATGACCTTAGAAATGCTACATCAATGGAACCTTTTGGGGTTTATTATAGTATTGATGTAGTACCATTCACATTTATTATGTTAGTTTGTAAGCCTATTATAGTAAAATGGATCTTACCTTTTGCATTTTCCTATTTAAAGAGATTTTGATCTGCTAATATATAATTAATTGAATCTCAAATTGATATGGGATTTTCCCCAAATCTTCTCCAATTTTTTTTATTTTTTGTTTTGTTTTGTTTTTTTTTTTGTTTTTGTTTGTTTGTTAGTTGGTTTTTGTTTTGGGAAACAAATTCTAATGCATAAAAGGAGAAGGATCTTTTGCATGGGAGTTGGAGGGAGAGATGTAGCTCACAACAGAATGTTGTGAATGTAACTTGATCACACCCTGAAGTCACCTGAAGAATTCTTCTTGCATTTCATCCTCTACATATTGAGATCAATTACCAAACTGAGCATATGAGGGCTTCATACTTATTCATTGGTTTAGTTAAATTCAATTGGGGTTTTTCTTTTATTTCTTGAAAAAGAAACCAAAAAAAAAAAAAACGAAAAACAAATTGGTTGGCAAAACTTTCAGGAAGTATGGAATGGAGGTGAAGCACCCTAGACTAGGAATAGATATGAGAGCTTTGGAATTAATTTGACATCTGAACCCCCAAGATTGAACGGTCATCTCTGCTAATTACAATTCTAGACATATAATTTTATTTACTTTTCGAGCATACGGTTTGTTTATCAAAAACTAATCGAAGTGTCACTTTCAATAAATATATATAGAATGTAGTACAGTTTCGATAGATGGAGAATGTAGTACACACGTATACTATTCTGGTGGACACCAAAAAGCCCTTGTCCAATCCCTTTAATTGACTGGGATTGATGCAAAGGAATTGTTTATATTTAATTCGTATTTAGGTGGGATTAGTTGGGTTGGTTGATTAGAGCAAATCCTGTCAGCCCTGTAACAAAGATGGATTCAACTCCTTTACAATTACAGTTGGAAGTTGGAACATTCAACTGGGTCATGACAAAATCCAAATACTCTACCGTACGACTTAACTAGATAGTCATATAAAATATTTCCAAGATATGGATTCCTCATGAACAGTTGAGCTTTTGAAAGTCATCTCCAAACTGTAGAGGTATCAAATCTAGCAAAAGGACACACCGGTATAGTATGGCCATTGTTCGGCAAAACATGAAGGTCTTCAATTGCTTCCGGCAAACCTTTGCATTTTGATGACCTCTGGCCTTTGCTGCAAGTATCCCAAGTAGTCTTTGTAATTCTTTAGTTCCTGATCTTACTTTGTAATTCTTTAGTTGAAACCATAGCATTGAGTACCATTTATGATAAAAAAATTTACTCCTCTCCACTCTATCATTCGAATTATTCAAAAGAAGTTATTTCTTATTGTTGAGGGATTACAATTTGGTTTTCTACGACCGCTATAAAAATAGACTTATTTCAGTATGTCTTTCTTATCACCAATTTGTTTTGAGGCAAAATGGCATAGCTCAAATTTCGACACATATATCTTGTTATCAACTGTTAATTGTAAAGATAAATTTACACAATCACTTAAATTAAAAATTGTATTAAGTATGCGTTTGGATTGAAATGAAAAATTAAAATTATTTCACTATTCAGCTTATTTTTACTACTATTCATGGGCATTACTGCATTTTTTGGCACTATTTATGAATTTTACTGTATTATTTTAACTAATTTTTACTTTTATCTACAGTATTTTTAGTAATAATTTTTCAGTTTTAGTAAAATAAATAGAATCTAAACACACCCTAAATAGGAGAATGAAACCATGATTGTTCGATTGTACTAAATAATTTCTCCCACCTTAAAAGAAGGTAAGGGAGAGAGAGTACTCGGATGTCACCAATATTGAAACCAAACAAGGTAAAGAACATTATTTATGAAATTGCTTTGGCCTCAATCCATCCCATGAGCTCATGCCTTATATGGTACATTGAAGTTTGATCTTTACCAAACATTGGTGTCACGTATTACCTATACCTCTTGAGAAAGAAAGGTGTTTGCTAGCGATCTCTTAGTTTGGAGAAACCGGTTTTGATGAAAAACTCGCATCTTAGGTATAGAATATAAATCCAAAGCTGACACAAAACCCAAAGATTATAAAAATGATTTGTTCTGGATAGCAACGAAATCCAGAATTAGTAAATTAACCTAATTGTCATCATAGGGTGCTGAATGGATGGCCATAGGGGGTGGCTAGATATTGTTGGTTTAATTAACTCCTAATGGCTTTGATCATTGCTTCCTAATGAATTAAGTCACTATATACCATTGTTTTCTCAGTTATGATTAGAATTTAAGATTCCATTTTTATTATAAAACTGCAAATACACGTACATGTCTAATAATTAAATTACATTTGTCGGTTTGTTTTATAAACAAAACACAAATCATTATAAATTGGGAAATTAAGCACGAGCAGATTCTTTGCAAACATATCACTGACATTCTTAGATCCTGATTGCAATAATTGTAATTTGAAATTTCTTTTTTTTTTTTTTGATAAAAAAAACGAGAGCCTTTATGATTATATTACACCCTTAGGCAGAGCGCCAATCTGACATAAACTCCAACTATTCTCGCTAGACCGTGTGGGGGGTCAATCCCACTAAGGATGTCCACCAACAGACTCCTGCAAGCAACGAGACTCGAACCTAAGTGTGGTGCACGAAGCGTCCGAACCTTACTCACTTAGCCAAGCCCTCGTTGGCATTGTAATTTGAAATTGTAATTTGAAATTTCACATGAGCATCAATACAGTCAAGTATTAGCAAACATCAATCAATGCAAAGACTAATAAAAATGGCCACTACGATGGTACTGTGGAGCAATATACGTACGTCAGTGCCTATTATTAAATTGGAATTGTATGCCAAAAACTAGTAGATCAAGATCAAAATACCAAAGCATAAGAGAAGCAACTTTGCAGATCTTGGGACAACATGGAAAGTTGGAAACTGTAGCCATCGAAGTGCAGAACACAAACAGTCTTGTGAGAGCCATGACAGAACATGTACACGTGAAGACATCGTGAAAAGTAATTTGCACCTCATTCACCTCCCAATACTTTTTGCTTCCCAACCACTTTCCAATTACATTCCAACTTTCTTTTTTTTGGGTCTGTTTTTACTGTTATAAATATTAGTTCCAAAAAGTTTAACATTCAAGGATAAGGTAAATTTAAGGTTCATTTCTATTTTTTAAGAGATGAATAAACTTACTTTAATTCCAGCAAGAAGTATATTATTATACATTAAAACCAGGTCATAAAACCCACCTGTTAACTGAGTTCTCTTGATAAGTGAGAGGTTTGAAACTTTAGAGAAAACCATGTTGAGCCTGCTTTATTAGGGTTTTAAGTCAAACTTGGTGTTGCAATATATAAATAAATATATATATATATATATAAGCCATAAGAATAAAGTTCCAAGCAATAAAGCAACACAAGAATCAAAGAAACTACTTGCTTTGGTACATCACATTAATCTAGCACACAAATAGAAGAGTCCAAAGTTAATTGGAGCTTAATATATATATAAGGAGTGCGCTAAAATAACTGGCAGAACATCTAACATTCCACGAAGGAATGTTTATCTGCACAGTCAAAAAACAATATCTACATAATCATATTGTACATCCTTAAGGATAAAATGAAAAATTCTGGTATTACATCTAAGTACACAATTTTATTTACAATTCGCTTACGTGCTGAGTTGTGATTGGTAGAAATGTGTTCTCGTATGGACTACTATCACCCTTTTACTAACCACAACCTGTGACGTAAGTGAGTTGTGAATAAAGCTGTATAATTAGATATGAGCTCAGAATTTTTCGGATAAAAATCCTACCGACACCAACCAGACATTCTGGTATGTGCAAGCCTATGTAGACTATCAAATCACACGTCACATTCCTCTAAATTCAGTACAACCTGCACAATTTCATTGGTGCACATATGGCTAGGAATGGCACTAATAATATTCACCATAATAACAACAATCTTGAAGAATGCAACTTAATTTCTAAGCACATATATGAATTACAAAGGTGTTTCTCTTTCTCGTACCAAAACCTGTAATCCGCCACTAAATGAGGCTGTGAGCCCAGGAGAGAACCGTGGCGTGTGGCTTGGTGTAGCTAAGTCGATGTGGAATTTTCGAAGCAATGAAAGTGCTACACATTTGAGCTCCACTAGGGCCATTTCTTTTCCCAAACAGACCCTGAGTCCAGCTTGAAAAACTGGGTACTTAAAAGGGTTTTCTGGAAAAAATATACCATCTTTCAACCACCTTTCTGGCTTGAATTCTAAGCAATCAAAACCCCAAATTTCTTCAATCCGACCCATTGCGTAAGGATGATAGGTAACCCTAGTGCCTTTCCTCACAAAAGTCCCATCAGGGAGGACATCATCTTTTTGACAAAACTTTGAATCAAACTGTATAGGAGGATAGAGTCTCATACTCTCATACACTGCTGCTTGTAAATAATGAAGCTCTCGTAGCTCCTCAAAGCTTGTGAACTCCTTATTTGCTCCGATGACTTGGTCTGCCTCAGCCATGATTGCTGAACCCACGTGTGGGTGCTTTGCCAAAAGCCAAAACAAGCTAGTCAAGGCTGATGCAACCGTGTCACGCCCAGCTAATAAGAAGCTTATAACGATGTCTCTCAAATATGTATCATCGTCAATACTACTCATGAACCTTGACAAAAGGTCTTTATGAGTGAAAAATCCCATTTTGCGCTTTTGCCTTATGACTTCTTGTGCCAAAACATTGATCATGCTAACAGCTTCCTTTAATTTCTTCTCACTACCTATATTGAACACCCTTTTGATCTTCCATACAAGTGGGGACACAGTCATGGCTCTCTCTGCTGACAATTTCGATGCAAGGTCAAAGGAATCAGCAAATTCAGACATGGGTAGTGACAACTCTAGGCACCTGGGGTCTAACCCAAATGAGAATCGGCATATACAATCAAAGGAGAATCTTCTAAACACGTCCTGTAAATCCAAAACCCCATCTTTTTTGCTTCCAACTACGGATAAAAGTGGGACAAGCCGGGTTTTGATCTCGTAATTGACAATCTCGAACGCAAACGATCTTATGGAGTACTTGTTGAGCTCTAGACTCGCCATCTTTCTTTGGAACCTCCATAAGTCACCGTCCACGTTGAATATACCTCGACCCAGAAAGTCACCTAAGATCATGGAAAAGGGTTTGCCTTTTGGGTAATTTTCAAACCTTGTTTTAAGCATGTACTCAACGTTATTGGGGTTGGCTGTGATTGTGTTTCCAAGAACATGTATGTGGATGGTTTTGCTAGGAGAGCTTTTTAGAAGATGAGCATACCAATCACAAAGGTTATCAAATTTTTTGGACCAACTTGACGTGAGGTAAGTATGACATATTTCACAGTTGCACCAAGGCTTTAGTCTAACTAAGTATAGCAAGGGAGGAAAGATAAGAAAACAAAGTGCAAAAAAGTAAAAGCAGGCATTAAGAAACTGCAAGAACCAGGAAGTTTCAATCTCCATTGATGGTTGAAGATTAAAAAAAAAGGAAAGAGAGAGAAGAAACTAGACTGAGAGAGACAAAAGAGCAATTGGAGCTATTGTACATTGGATGCTTGAGTTTTATATTTGTTAGAACAGTGATTTAGTTCAGTGGTCTCTCTGTTTCCACTACAAAGAAAACTATGGAAAATTAAAAAATGAAATAAAATATTAATAATAAAAAAAAAAAAAAAAGCTGAAACAGGATAATAGCATTTAAAACTCGTGCTCAAAAGAACTGCGTCAATTAGTAGAGGCATCTTCTGCGTCACACCAATTGTAATATGTGGAGCTTCAGCCACGTGCATTTATTCTTATCTGTATCAACCGGTCTCTTCTTTCAAGTTTCAACGTGCATCTCCGACTGTAAATCAGCTGAGCTTTTTTTAGTATTAAATGTTTAAATTAGACTTGACAATAAAAATAAAATGTGTAATCCCGGTTCAAGCTTGAACCAAGTATAAAAAAATGTTCATACTCAAACTCGTCAAAAAGTTGTTGTTTGTAGTTTGTTGTGTGTTTTGTTTTCTTTCCTTTCTGTTTGGATATTTAGGATCTATTTGGTATGGTATTTTAAGCAACAATTTTTATTGTTTAAACAATATTATATATATTTTTACATACTTTTTTACCAACACATATTTTTAAAAAATACAAACAATATTAGTAGATAATATTACCAAACGACCCCTTATTGTCTAAAATCAAGAGTCCAAACACTGTTGTTTTGTTGTTGGAACTCTGTTTGCTTGTTTATTTGTTTCTTTATCTTCAATAAAATTTGCCTTTTAAGCCCAAAAAAAAAAAAAAAAAAAAAGCTCTTCAGGAAGTCCAAAACTTGAGCTTGGCTTGATTCATTAGTCAAGTCAAGCAAATCTCAAGCTCAATATATCAAGCTATTGAACTTAAGATCCAACACATTTATATTCCATATTAAGCATATTATCAACCTTATTTGGTTTGGACTAGTGGGCTAACTCCCAATTAATTAAAGACTTAGTAATATATAAGTTTATTTATAAAGCCTATATCAAGCCCATAAAAAAGCCTAAGCTTGACTTGTTTATTGTCGAACCCTATAGTTCATGAGTTGTTCATGAACATATTTTTTTATTGGGCTTGACTCGTGTATTAAACAAGCATTTAAACTAAGGTTTATACTTGACTTGTTTATAAACTAACAAATATAGAGTCTATTTGGGAACAAATTATTTAGCTAAAACTAAAAGGTTTTTTGTTGAAAGTACTGTAAATAAAGCTAAAAGACAGTTGAAATAGTATAGTAAGACCTATAAATGGCAAAGTTTTAAAACCCGGACCGTTCATTCAACCCTAAAACAAAGAGGTTCAAGGTTTTTGAGGTCGAATCGAGGTCGAACTGAAATCGAACCATGATGACATCATAATTAATTTAATAATCATTTTAAATATAAACAAATACATGAAATTAGTAAAAATAGAAAAATTAGCTAAAATAGTCTCCAAATAAATATTAGCTTTATCTTTCAAATATATTTTTCATATCATAATTTTCATAAGACACATAAAAAAATATTAAATCTTAAGCAAACCTAATAAATAAACAAATAAATAAGTATATAACAATATTATAGTGGATGATATAATGAGTATAAAAGTTTTATACTCATTATATCATCCACTATAATATTGTTATGAAAATACTGTGGACATTTCATTTCTTTTTTAAATTTCTTATACTTTTCAAAGAGAAATGATATGTGTACAACATTTTTACAATATTTTTACAACAAATCCTAAGTGGTAGGTTGTTATTAGTTGTTATTGTTGAGTTAAAAAAATAATTTCAGTGCTAAATTTAAATTTGAACTAATAATAACTAACCACTCATAATTTATTGTAAAAATATTATGGACGTAACACTTCACCTTTTCAAATTGCCTAAGTACAATCCGTTTTTCCTTTTTTTGTTTCTTTTATTTTTTCTTCCTTTTTTCTCCACCATTTGATTGATTGATTTATCTCCTCCACTGTTTATAATTCTACATCTTTATCTATTTTTTTTTCTTTTATTTTTTTTTACTAATATCTTAAATTTTTCTCATCTACCCATTTAAAAATTTTACCTTCCCAATGCTCTTTTACTTTCCCAATGCCTAGTTGCCTACACGTTTCTTCAGTGTTCCATCTTTCTCTTTTTTGATAAGCCCCTCTGCCTCCTTCTCAGTTTCACTCACAGAAACAATCATGGTTTTTTTTTTTTTGGTCAAAAACTCTTGTAGAGCATTACATTGTCACTGTGCAGTGGCTGCTCCTTTCTTCTTCTTTAAAAATTTCGTAGAAGCTGTCATTGCTGAAAAGAAATTTTTGCCTAAAACTATTTAGAACATTGATGCGAGTTCAATGTTTGACAGAATGTTATGGTTGAAGCTTCAACAATGGTGATTTGGTGCTCTGAGTCTGTAATGTTTTTTTTTAAAAAAAATAAAAAATAAAAATAGCTCTGACTTGAATCGCCAGAACCGCTCACGGTTCACACAACTGGGAGGTTGACCGCGGTTCGTATGGATCTTTGCTTTTTTTGTATGGAGATGTTAAACAGATCGTAATTCTGAGCGGTTCGAGGTTTTTTCGGTCGGACTGTACGGTCGGTCCAGGTTTAAAAACCTTGATAAATAGTACCAAAAAGTGCAATAAGACTTATGAATAGTAACAAAAATAAACTAAATAATAAAAAAAGTTGGCTTTTTAAGCCAATGCCAAACACAACCATAAATAAGCTTTTTTATTTAATCAAGTTCAAATTATTTACGGATGACTTAGTTTATTTATAGCCCTACAAAAGGATGGGGTATTTGAGGCAAATAATTCCTGAATTTTATGTTTTGAATGATTCAACCTGTTTGTGAATAGTTCAGTCTCAACTAAGAAAAAAACTCTTTTTTTTCTTTTTTCTTTTTTCTGCTATCGAAATTTTCAATATTCAACTTGACTTAGCTCATTTACTGCCCTAATTCTTAGTGACATTGTCTCTAACCAGGTTACAAAGGATTTGCATTCTAAAGCATTCCTTATCCAAGGCATGGACCACGACATTGTGTGCCTTCTAACATATGTCTAAAGCAGTGCAATCAAAGCATTTGAGGAAGATGTTGAGACTCTGGATGATGTGGAGTGCGAAGGCTGAGGCTCATTAAATGCTTGAAAATTTGTCAGATTCCCCTTTCAATCTCAGTCTCACTCATTGATTCGAACCTCTCTAGCAAACTAAATTGGCCGTCTTGCTAGTTGCTGCCACTGCTTCAATCGGCTTAGCCATGCGGGTGTATTCCAATCATGAATTAAATGAGTAGCTAATACATCATAGTTATTTAATTAGTACTAAAACAAAAGGATTCATCTAGAGGACTGTACAATAGATTAAAAAGTCTTATACTTGTCTACAACCCCTCTTGGGGTGCATAGATATATAATTTTATTTGTTTTATTTTTTGATAGGTAGATAGTGAAGGAGAGAGATGCAGAATCCAACATAATACTCTGAATTAGGCTATGAAGATCTTCATAAACTAATACAAAGTATTGTGTTGGATTCCAAAGAGTTAACAACTTCTTTAGCATCTGTCTTTGTACATAAGTTAGTGAATTTGAATATAATTATATTATATTAACTACTCACTCTTATCAAAATTATTCTATGCGAAAACTTACTCACACGTGCATTCTTAACATAGTAGTTAACCCATTCTTTATAAGCCAGTCAAGAACAAGTTTAGGGAAGGAACATTGCAAAGTGGCATGAGAATCTACAATCTCAATCTCTTGGCACATGAATAATCTCTTTGCAACACAAAGGGCACTCCAAGTCAAGGCTAGAACCACTTGATTCCAATATAACCAGAGGAAAACTTGGATTGGCAGAGTTGTATTGGCTTTCCAAATTCAAATATTATTTTATTATTATTTTTTTTTATCATACTTACGGTATTTTAAGGTAGTCAATACCGTACGGGTACCGGCCGTATTGGCTGATACGTACCGTACCAGTTGCATACCGGTATCAAAATATCAATGTTTTGTACTGGTTTAAATACTGGCCATGTACTAGCCAATTTCGGACAATACCGGGCGTACCGGCCGGTACAGAAATTTTTTTTTTTTTAAGTTTTGTAATTTTTGAATTTTTGTTAGGATAAAATGGTAACTTATTTGCATTAATTTATTAGTATTATTTGTTTTCTTAGTATGCAATGGTAACTTTTAAGCTTTCTATTTTTTATATTGTGTTTTTTTTTTTCTTTTCTTTTAATTGATACTAAAGTCTAAAACCATGAATAATTAATTCTGAATTGAGGAAATGTTTTATGGTAAACTTTTATATTTATTATAATACATACACACACACACACACATATATATATATATATATTTATTTATTTATAAATATAAAAAATAGCAGTAAACCCGAAACAGTACACCGGTATTGACTGGCATCCGAAATATATCGTACCATTGGCCAAACCGGTACAACCTCCGGTACGGTATTGACTCCCTTGCTTACGTATTAATTCATATGCTGAGGTCATAAAATCATAATATAAGAGAACACGTGAATCATAATATTAAAAAAAGAGGAAAAAAAAATTTGTAATACGTAATCCCCAAATCGTGTTCCGTGAAGGCATCATATAGTTTAAAACGTCTAATATCAGTACTATATAGAGTCATAGACATGTGCACTAAAACGTTTTCCACATCAATGATTGTCATTCTCCTACTGAAGCAAAAGATATACAATTTTTTTTTTTAATAAATCTTCAATAATTACAATTTTTTTTAAATAATTCAAGATGAAATTAAAGTCTATGGCACAATTGAGCCTAAGGAACAAAGTTGAACAATGTTAAGACCACAACTTTTGTCACAATTGGCAATATGATGAGTTGTGAGTGGTAAAAAAAAAGTAATGAGTTCATACCTTTACTACTCAGTAACTCACAACTCACTGCAAAAGTTATGTAATTTTTTGTAATCCTAACATTTTTCATCAAATTTGTACTTAACCATATTTGTTGGATTGATTGGTAATTATATAAACTAAATCAGGAGGGATTTCCAAAAAAAAAAAAAAAAAAAAAACCCCTCAACCATGAGGAAATAAAATGGCAGCTTTGAAAATAATATCACCGAAAGGAAATGAGAGAGAATTTTTTTAAATTATTGAGTTATTGTTGTTATCTCTATCCTATACGGTATACCCCTTTTTTTTTGTCGATGTCGTCACTGATGTCAACTTTTTGGCAATGACTTTTTGGCTATCACTAATAATTTGGTCGCTAAAAAGTAAATCAAGATTTTTGTAATGTAGTGTCAGTTGAGCTACATAACTTTCTATCATGTACTTGCACGCGAAATGGAATGAGCCATAAATATCTCAATGTCGGGATTAAAAAGTGAGTCCTGATGCAAATAAGACCGTATCTGTTAACTCAGGTCCACAAATATCACACTCTCGATCAGAAGCCTTGTTTCACAGGAAATTAACGTGCTGCACAAAGTCCTTGAAATTATTTTTGCAGTGACAGCATGAGTGACGTAGATGCATATGCATATGCAATACCAGCTGGATTCTTTGTGGAAAGTATATGGGGCATGATGTTCCAAATAAAAGAAACGATGGGGGCAAGTTACAGCACCCCTTGTTTTTCTTGCTCTGCTAAAATCCACCTATCTTCACTTTATTGAGGCAGTAGCTATGGTCAAATTTCTAACAAATTTTGATGCATCAGTCATTTATAGCCATAGGTGATAGGTGTACTCAGCATTCCATTGGCATTTTGTCACCATATCTTTTCGAATGGTCACGGAGACAATTAAACAAAGTTGATTAGTTTTCTTTTGGGGATGTGTTTCAAGCCAAATAAGAATGTGGTGGGTGATTATTGATAAGTAAGAATGTAATGTTATTGGTAAGTCTAGATGAGAATCAGTAAGAATTTGTTACATCAACCGTATATAAAAATGTTATAAAATAATTTGTGTTTATAGCATTATTCGTTAAAGAGACGCGAAAAAATCTCGTTACCAACCAAAAAAAGAAAGGAGTGGAGGGGAGAGAGAATGCTTTACAACCACAAGAATAAACCAATCATAGGTCATCGCATGCCTGACTTTAACATGACAAAAAGTGCACGTACACGTAATATTACTGGAATTAGTGACAATTATCGCAATAATTAGTACCTTATCAGCTTGGTTTGACAGGATATTAGAACTGCAAGGCATGTGCTTAAGTTGCTTGGAAATGGACGTTGTTTAGCCATATGATCAGTTGGAAATGGAAAGGTTATGCATGCCTAATTAAACCCTAAACGTAAACTTTGTTACTTAAAAGCTTAATTATGCTGCATAATAACCTTTTCAACTTCTCAAAAAGAAGGTTAATTAACTAACTGCAATTCAAAGATTCGATCGTTGATTAGTTAGTTATATGTCCTTTTTAATATTTTCTTATGTTGCTCGCTATCTGTTTTTAACTTTTCACTTCGTTTACTTCACAAGTTATAAAAGAAAATAAACTGAATTAAGAAAAAACAAATAAAGAATCCAAAATAATATTGTCGTTCTCGTACTCGGAGTATATTTTCTTTTTTCTCCCAATTGACAAATCAAATACTGCAAAAAAATAAAAGTCTTTAAATTTATTTTGTGACAGTGACGAAAGGTCGCTAGCTTTCATTGTTCTGACAAAAACAGAATGATGCTTGCCATGTGTATGATCTCTAAGCAAGCTGTATCCTGATTTCATGAGTAACCTAGGTCACAAATTTTCGACGGACAGACTCTATAAATGCCGATAACAACGTAACAACTTTAAAATTGACCCCAAATTAGGAAACAACGAAACAACTATAGAGGTAAAGGCGTAAAGCATATGCAATACTAACGTAAGCTATGTAACTAATTAACTAATATTTATTGTGAGAAAATTTACCATGTATTGGATATATGTATTTCTCCTCTCACATAAAATGAATCTTGCTTACATGTATCGGTGTATGTAATATTACTTCATTTAGCATAAGTTGGTCTGTAAAGTTAAACACGCAGATAATAAAAAGGTTGGTTAACGAGTGTTTGGAGACAATGATTAAGGTTGGGTTTTTTTTTTTTATTGTAGTCGATTAGTTTTTTGGTTGCAATTATACATGATTTAGCTAAAGATGTATTTTTTTTGTTTGCTTTTTGCTATCCAATACAATAAGATTCAGCAAATTCTTCCTTAACGGAGTGATGGAACCTTTAACAAAAGACAATAACAAAACAATGCAACTGGATCCCTAATTATACAGTTATAGACTTATAGTCCCCCCTTGCTTTTGCACCTACCATAGTGGCTTACTCTAATCTGGTATCCTATTCAGCGTCAGCTATATAGGTGCCCCCAATTGTTGAGTAAACTTTTCTTTTACTAAGCTCTAAAGTTAGTTAGACACTTCAATCATGCACTATGAGCCTTCTGTCAATATGCCTAAAACGTTTTCCAGGAACAAATTGAATTTTCTTTCAGAAAGCATACACACACCAACTTCTTATAATAGTTTTAGCTCAATTCTAGTTGAAATTCCATTATTTAAAAAAATATATATTTATACTCATTTTATATCTATCTATCTTTCTATCTATCTATATCAGACTTTATTTCTTTCTTTTCCCTGTTTAAATGATATCTCATCATTTAAAAAAAAAAAAAAAAAAAATTTCATTCAACCCCTACCCCTTTCCCATTTCTCAAATCTTCTACATCTCTCTATAGATCTCACAATTCTGGAAGTATCGATCTATACGCGATTGAGTCATGTGATTCGCCAATGAAGACTCGTCGTTAGCAGCATGAGTGCCATCATGGTCCATTCTTTGAGCTTATTGGTTCGTTGTCCATTGTTGCCAATCGATTTTTTTCATTCGTTGTTGGTGGTTATGGTTTGGCTGTGAAAATTAGGGCAATTTCTTTCATTCTTGAACTTTTTTTTGCTTACGTAATGTTTGGTAATTTTCTTGTTGGTTTTGGGTGGTTGTATTTTTAACACCCTCATTGCCACCTGTGGTTGTGGGTTGTTGTGACTGGTGTTCATGAGTCGAGTCAAATTGGGTTTGGGGTAAACCCATCATTTGATCCAACCATTTTAGGTTAGGGATCTTTAGACCTGCCGACCATTGGAAGGGTCAAAATCAATCACCCCAATATTTGGGTGGTTGGTTAGATATCAAAGGGTTAATTACTTTTCAACACAAATTTCCCAACATGGAAATAAATTAGATCGATGAGCCTTTGATCTAAATGGGGAAAAAAAATCAAACCTAATACATTACAAATACAAGTCAATCACAAAAGTCAACATTCATCATAGTATAATACAAATATATAAAGGAGGAATGACAACAACATTGAGTTGTGGATGGAGCGTCATAGTCTTTTGGTGCTGAAAAGGAGCTGAGAATGAGTAGTTTTCTTGAGAAAGGGATGACTTTATAAAACTACTACTTGGAGTGATTGCAAACGAAGACAAGGCATGAAGGGGTTGATAACTCTACAAACGACGAATATGAGAGAGAGAGAGAGAGAGAGAGAGAGAGATTACTTGACAAAGAAAAAAAAAGCTATATGCAAAGAGAAAGTTTATAAACACAATAAATTTGACAAATACTGATGTGACAGATTGTTAATGGTAAGTAAAAAGTTGTGTCAGTGGTAAGCGTATATGAAAACCAATACAAACTTGCCACATTAGCAAGTGTCAAAAAATGTTATCAATTTTTTGTGTGTATATGCATTGCAATTTGCTCATAAGCAAATGAATATGAAGAAGTAAGGATGAAATCCTTATTTTCAATGAAAATTAAACTTGTGTAATTAAAGGTAAATGAATTAAAAAATTTAGTTGAGTTGGGTTTTTAGATTTTTTTTTACTATAAACTTGATACTTGCTCAAATATCTCATTTATGTGAATTTTAAGATCCAATTTCGACCACCCACCTTAGTCAAAACCACCAAAGACCCATTGGACCGGACCGGGTGGGTCGTGAGTCCAAGTAAGGTGCTAAAATTTAACAACAGGAAACTCAAAATTTCTAACTATTTGTTGATATTAGTTGCAAGATGATTTGGATGAGAAAGTTGAGGTTTGACTCAATTATTAGAACTAATTGAATGATGATACCTTTGACCTGTCACAATCATAGGGCAAAAGTGTTAAACATATGGTCTCAGGCTATTAATTCTAGTGATTAGTTATGAGCGGAAGCAAAAACAGGCTCTATTTGCTATGGAAGGAATGAAAGAAGAAGGATTTGATCACTAATTTTATATTGGAAGGTAATGATTTAAATGCCTTTGATCCATTTGTTGCTTGTTCTTCCCTATAGCTTTTGTAATAGCTAACATTATATCTATTTAAATTATTATTTTTTTAATATAAGTTAGTGGAATTCATATGCATGAAAGAAAAAAAATTGACTATAATTGTAAAAAATTATTATTATTATTATTATGAGATAAGATAGGTTATAATGACTTAATTGTGCCAAGTTCCTTGTGGAAGTTTGAGTTGGGATTTTTTTTTACTAAGATTTAGTGAGGGAGTCCAACCCCAGATATCACCGAGAGAGATGGGGCCGGGGTGAGTGCCATCAAGGCGATTTCTTGAGTTGGAAGAATATTCAATTGGATGAAATCATGAAAATCCCAAAAAGAATTGTTCAATGTGAAAACTTTTGACTAGCCCATAGTGTCTCCAGTACATATTTTTAATCATATGATATTTGACAAAGGATATTATCCTCAGGTTTAAATAAAAAAAAAATAAAAAAAAAATCTGACCAAATAATTTGAGTGCATGGTGACAACGTCACTATAGTGTACTCTATGCGATTGGTGTACTAGTGGGCGCCCATATATTAGAGGAGAATTTATTACCTCGTGTAACATGTTGTCCATTCTCAATACAGGGTATATACGGAGCAAGGATAATCACATGCTTATTATTGTGCATTATTTACAGTACAGTACTGGTGGAGAGGGGGGTGGGGGGTGTTGGGGGAGAGGTCAGAGGGGGCCATGGCCCTGCCCTAGGTTTTGAAAAAAAAAACCCCTTCTCCTTTTTGCAATTTCTATGACAAATAAATTTTTACACATTGGCCCCTTCTGAGAAAGTAGACTGGCTACGCCATTGCGTACAGACACGCCACGTGAACTAATTAAACCGAATTTTAAAAACATAAATTCAAAAGAGAGTGTGTACTATAAGTGTAAAATACATATGTATTAAGGTTTTATTAATACGTGATTTTAAGATATAGATTAATAAATTATTTTTAAAAAAATTTGTGAAAAAACGAAACTGTTTTAACAGTTTTTTTAAATTTTTATAAATTTTTTCTCAAAATAAATAATTAATGTATGCTCTAATGTATAATAAGATTTTCCTTAAAAGTTTATACGTAATATCATCTTATTTTCTATCCAAAGAGTGACAAAGATACAATGGTTCGTTAAATACTGGCCTTCTATATTGTTATATAGTCAGATAAAGTCAGCACCACTGGACACGTATAAATTAATCTCCGGCAGTACGTACTGTTGTAGTTTTCAAATAGATGAAATGATTGCGAGAAGTGCGTTTGCGTCTTTTGATGAACTCCACGTGAATTTGCCTTTTTGTGTTCCTCTCTAAAAGACTAAAACCATCACTCCCGGCACTTGGCTATGGTGTTTGATTAATCGATTCCATTTATGTTGGGCAGAGCACCATGTTCTTAAAACAAGAAGATGGTGTCCAATCAGAATATATAAGATCAATGTTTGTGGTCTGATATTTTATGTTCTATATTTTATGCTTTTACTTTTACATTTATATTAACATATTCAACATAATATATTAATACTAATATTTAACATGGAGATACCTATGCTCAAATGTCAGTTTCTTTCTTTTCTTTTTTTTTTTCTTTTCTTTTTGGGTATACTAAAATGGGTGGTGCATGGAAGGTAGGGTTGTTTGATTTTTATGCATGTCTACGTAAGCAATTAGATAAGAAATATCAAAACCTACCAAAACGAGAGAGAGAGAGAGAGAGAGAAAGATGGGTTTGAAAAGACAGTACTAGCAGCTCACCTAGCTAGCACTTAGTACCCCACCTGAGTACCCCAGTATCTGCCAGTGCATGCACCATATAACTAAAGAAATGAGACCAACAAACCTAATTAAGTTGATCCTTCGACCTAGGAAGTAGGTGACATTTGTGTTCAAACTTCAAAGCTTTCCACTGCAACTTCTTCCAATGTGAAGGAGGAGAAATAGCTCTATTGGAATCCATTAATTGCTATTATTTAATTTTATGATTTCATTTATTCCTTTCTCATGCTTTAGATATGCATTTATTTGAAGGGAAATTAACTTTCTTTCTTTCACTAATATGAAACTCCATTTTTAGCAGTAGTTTCACGTCAAAGTTCTTACTAATTAAGTTAACCAAAGGCATTTTTAAAAAAATTATTATTATTATTATTAACTGTCTCTTTTTATAATTTTATTTATTTTCTAATTTCATGTAAAAACAGAAAAACATCATTTTTGCTAAGTTAACTGTGGGAATGTGATGAACTGTATTAATTGAAGGATTACATTGACATAATGTAATACTTAGAGTATGTAAATTGTAAGTTTTAAAAGTTGAGGAAACAATTTAGAAATAACCTCAAACTCAAACAATTTAAAAATAAAAAATTGTAATTTTATTTATCTTTTCAACTTTATATGTGTGCAATTTCTTGTTTATGAGATTGTTAATCAAATAGAAGGTTTGGGTGGTTGATTCGGTAATATATTGGTATCCTCTAGAAAGTGGCTTTTTTTTTTTTTTTTTTTTTCAACAAAATAGGAAATGAACCGTTTGGATTATTTACCATCCAAGTGCATTGGGCGTGTGGAATTGCCTAAAGTTATGTTTGGATTTGAAGATTTAAAATCAATAAATTTCAAGAACAATTGCTTGATATAAATTTGACAACAAATTTGAATTTGAGCCATAAATATTTTTCTAAAAAATAAATAGTTGAGATATTATAGATTTGAAGTGACATCTTACCCCCTAGTTATTTCAAATCCATATATGTGGATAAAAGTCATAAAACTGAATCCATTCATAAAAATTTCATCAAATAAAAAGAATTTTAATTTTCCTCCTCCATTCAAATCCTTTAAAATCAAAAACCTCCACTTCAAATACCTCTATCCAAACCACAAAAGAAAAGGACTTTAAACACACAACAAAAGACAAGAAAAGGACTGCGGATCATAAAATGTGACTGGACAACACATAATGCAAACAAAGTAGCAGAAGAAAACAAATACGAACACGGCTTCGCCCTGGCTTTTTCACTATTCTTTGTCTCTCCGAAAATTATTATATTTTCTAGAAAGCCGCTTCCTCTCATCATCATCATCATCATTAACGAGGAGAATTAACACATGCTTTGCTGTGGTGGGATTCAACTAGCTAAAAACAAAGGGAAAAACAAAAAATAAAGAGCTGTTGGTGAGGATAGGGATGCCACAATAGTCAAAGAGATCGATGGCCCAACTGCCCTGTCTGCACCAGTTTTTGTGTTATCTGATTTTAAATACGAAATGAGTGAGTATGATATATATCTGCAGCCAAATTGACTAAATGTGTTGCTACCATTAACAACCATTACTCAAAACTCAAAAAATATAGTAGAGAGGTACTACTACACGGCTCTTTGTTACTATATCACTTATCACCTTTATTTAGAAGTTTGCTCAGTTGGATTGCTTTTTTAAAAACCACTTTAAACGAATGTTAACGACAAATAATATTGGAATGGAAGCAACCAAAACGACAGTTCAAGTGCTTTTCTTAATTATTTGTGTTTTATGAGATCAAAGTATATCAAACTCCAATGCATGCGGAACTATGAATTATTGCTTGGAAAGTCAAACTATAATATATTGAAATATAATTGAAAAATACACATGCATACATATCATTACAGTATTACACACAATAGATTTTTTACTCTTCAAGAAATATGATACATCAATTTAAAGCCAATTAATAATATATAAACATTCGCAACATTATTATTACATATTAAGCAGGCTTATAAAATCCAATTACATAAGATTATAATAAGGACTATAAATCTTATTACATAATCCAAATCACAATTCTAAGGAGTTGGCTTAGTGTTTATAAGGTCTCATGATAACTGTAAGATCTTAGATTTAGAACCTCTAACCAATATCTTGAGGTTATCCCTAAAGGATTCTTTTTTACAATTTCTCTTGAAGAGTTTTGAACACCCTTAGTTCTTTATAAAACAAAAAAAAATTAAGTGAAGAGAATATAGTAATATTCAAAAATAAATGTCAATTATTGTTAACATAAATATATAGATTCAAGTTATAGAAGTAGAGAAAAAGAGGGGGTAAAAAAAGAAAGAAGAAAGAAAAAAAAAAAAAAAAAAAAAGATAAGGGAGAAAAATGGAAGTGGTGGGTACTTGTAAATAGGCTGATATAAAACAAAACGGTTAAAATAGGCTGAAATGGACTAGAATTTTGAGGTAAAACAGTTAAGTGAAACTAATTTAACGACGGGAATGAAATATTTTGGTCATTTTTTTAGCCAGGGAGTAGAAATGATAATGTGGAAGTCAAGCCCAAAAATCTTGCTCCCACAAATTAGCTTTTTGAGCATTCAGAAGAATTGCCATAGTTGAGATAGAAACTCAATAAAAATAAAAATTAAAATTAAAAAAAAAAACAAAACAAAAGAAGAAATGCCATAGTAGCTCAACATATTTGGAGATCCATTGTAACTCTTCAAATTATTATTTTATTATTAAAAGGGAGAAGGAGATAAGGTTGGGGAGAGAAAATGAGTGGAGGATGAAAAACCAAATAAGTAACATTTAAATGAAACAGAAATATAATAGATTTTATTGGGAAGTGTACTGAAAAATTTGTTAGCTAAAATAGAAAATTGGCTTTGTGAGGGAGACTCTGCTATGGTCATTAACACCTTCTCTCTACTTGTGAATCTCCCTAAACCCTCTACGATAATATCGTGTTTGAAACAAAAGTTTAGGCCTCTTCTTTAAAATGGCATTGCTTATTTATCCTTGTCAAACGCTAGTATAATTAATGGTGTTGACCAAGCATTGGCAAAACCGCTATTGATACTCATGATCTTCTTATATGGATAAAGGATGTTCCGTTTTGATCTAACCCATGAACTCATGCTTAATTCTCTAGTTTGAATAAAATTAATCAACTTACCTTTTACTCCAAAAAAGAAAGAAAGAAAAAAATAGTAATGGCTTGAGCTTAGCTCGTTTGCTAAACAAACAAACAAATATAAACAATTTTTTTTCCAAAATGAACTCAAATTGCTCATAAACAATTTAGTTTATTTACGGCCTTATTTGTGACATTAAAAGAGCATTTAGTAAAGCCTCGACACCAAGGATGACCTTTCAAAATTGAGGAAAAATATTGCATTCAATATAATTGGTCCCAGGCACCAAGGAAAACTCAGGAGTTGGCAAACCAACTCAATTTGGATAAGATTTCTATTTCAAATCATGGGCGGCTCCCATTGAAGCCAAGGTGGTCAGGGGACATCTGACCTTGAAAAAAAAACCTATTATAAATATTTTTTTTATTTTTTTTATTTTTTACTCTTTTAAAAAAACTTGTGACTACCCTAAATATTTCTAGGTCCAACATATATAATTACACTTTGGAAAAAGTTTAACAATAAATTTGGTTGTAAACTAAGGTTACAACTCCACTCAAATTTTTTTTATGATATGTGAATTTTGATAAATCCACCATTGGATTACATTTTTTTTCTTATATCATCCATGAATGCAAAATGTCAAGAAAATTATAAATCAATAGTTATATTATCAATTAAATATTTAAATATTAAATTTTTGTAGTTTGAAATTATACATAAAAAATTAGTTTATAATCGAATAGTAAATAACATCTGATTGACATGAAATTTGACATGTACTATTTTAAGAGCATAAAGAAATACAATTCAAAGGTTCGATTTTCAAAATATGTAGCCATATTAAATTGTTTAGTGAGAGTTATAGCTTTAGGCAACAACTAAGTTTGTAGTCAAATTTTGTCTTTAAACTTTGTCCTCTTAGAATATATATTAGACCCTAACAAAAAAAAAAAAGCCAAGAAAATTTTATTTAACTAAAATTTTGAAAAAGATGTAGCTTACATCATTAATAATGAAATTATTATACAATAATTTCAAAATAAAAAAACTCGTAAAATGAAATTGTAAGACTTTATATATTTGCGTGCGCACGTGTGTGTGTGTGTATATATATATATATATATATAAAGTTTCTTTTTATTAGTTTTTATATAATTCAAGTCTCTTAATGATCCCCTTGAAAAAAAAAAATTGGAGCCGCCACACTTTCAAATGGATTTTTTTCCTTCCCCATTTCAAATGTATGAAACTAAGCCATGGATTGGCCCTAAAAATAAATCTACCCCGAGGATAAGTCCATAAACAATGAACACATGCCAAAGTTTTATAATGCTCATACTCGAGTCCAAATCTTCTGTCTCGTTAATTGTGCTTCATTTCATGTTCCACCAATAAAACTTGGACAATTAGCCTTTCTCATTAAATGAAATAACTCTAACTTTAATGAGAGAGGCTAATTGTCTCATTTAATGAGGTATCTCATTTAATGAGAGAGGCTAGCTGTCTATATTTTATTGGTGGAGTATGAAGTGAAACACAATTAATGAGACAGGAGATTTGGACTCCTTATACTCCGTGTTTAATTTTTGCTCATTTCATTTTCTAGAAGGAACTCTTGCGCCATAAACAATATGAGAGAGTTGAAAAGTCCACATTATACAAAAGTTTATACATGCATGTGTTTCAAAGTAGGATATATATATATATATATATATATTTTTTTCCTTTTTTGGGGGGTCAAAAACCATAAAATAAAATCTAAGGGAGAGTTTCGTACGAGCATGGTGTGGCCAACACTCGCCATTGCGCAGCCACACACACATGTCTGCCACTTTAGATATAAATATACCTCATACTTATTATGACTATAATTGCAGAGTTTTTTTTTTTTGCTTCACTATAATTGCAGAGTTGTACCATATAAATTTTATGATTCGTAATGTGTAATTATATTGTCAAACATCTTATTAGTCTCCTTTTATATATATGAGCATATATGTGATGATCATTCCAATGTGGGGGTGCTTGAAGCGCTTATGTCTTACACTAGAAAAGTATAATTAATGCCCTAATTTTTTTTAAAGATAATGGTCCACTATTTAGAAGTAAAAGAAGATTCTCAAAAAAAAAAAATTTAGAAGTAAAAGAAGAGAAAATGAGTCAAAAGTTTTGAAGTTCAACTGACATTTTTTATGTTTCAAAATGAAATGTTCATAGTTTAAATACCTAACCATAATTATCAAAATATTAAAAAAAAAAAAAAAGGGAGTGGGGGAATAGATCGACCACTAAATTTGTGCCTATTTGGCTTTACACCCTCTCATGTATAAAGTGTTTGAGGGTTTCGGAGGAAAAAGATTCGAACTGTGGAGTTAGCAGTATGTTGTAATTATCTTACTGAAAAAAAAATTTTCTATTTTAGGATGTACCGATTTCTAAATTTCATTGTATTCTAATACTTTTGTTCAACATATATTTAAGTGAAATTAAATTTGTATAAATTGTATCAAATAAACACAAAAACATCTTCAATTATTTTATTAAAAAAAAGAGAGAGAAAACAATTGGACTCCTCTCACCGTTTTTTTTTTTTTTTTTAATATTAAAGTTATTACTAATTTTACTAAATAAGCCTACAAATTAATAAGGTAATGTATGAAATTTTTCTTTTTGTTGATATAAATGTAATTGATCTCACATACCAGACAGATAAATAAGTTTATTAATTATTTTTTGAGTAATGCTAAAAATATTATAATTTTTACTACATAAGCATTACAGATTTTTGGAGGGTGATAAGCATTACAAATTGATGTGTCATTTAATAACAAATAAGTAATTTAGACATATTTATTATATTTTTGAAGTGTCACCCAATCACATTTTTTGTCATATCATATATATTTTGTATGACTTTTACAATGTAATTGGTAATAATTTTAGAATTTTTTTTGTATTTAAAATTTGAAAATCAATTAAAAGGTTTATATGGTAAAATTGAAGTATGAATAACATCTCCTTTTTGTTTTTTATTTGAAAGAGTAGCTTCATCATGTTTGAGCCACTTTAGCACTTCTTTGGGCTTTTTATATGAAAGAGCAGTACTCCACCATGTGTTTTTCGGGCGTGGATGAAAAAGTGAAAGAATAAAAAAAAAATATAAATTTCATTTCTTTAGTTGGGACTTAGGAAGAGAAATGGGAGAAAATAAAAGATAGTTTATTTGAATTTACCATTGATTCAGATATTCATATTACATAAGAAGTAACTTTTTCTTTAGTATATAAGATTTTTTTTTCCCCATTATTGTTATTATTATTATTATTATTAATTAAATTGCTAAAGATGACATCTTATAAAAGCAAACACATGATATTTATTATATTTGTAAGGGAGAAATTTGTTTCAGCCCCTATGAGCTCATTGTCCTCTTTGGGGAGCCAGGCCCGCAAGGTTTTATCCTCGTCTCCGAGTGTAAGACCAAGCTAAGCGCTTTTTGTAAGGGAGAAATTTGTTTCAACCCCTACGAGTTCATTGTCCTCTTTGGGGAGCCAGGCCCACAAGGTTTTGTCCTCGTCTCCGAGTGTAAGACCAAGCTAGGTTGCCAAGCGTGTCAAGGTTTTGTTAAAAAGGGGTGGGAGTTCAGGATCACACTAAGGGCGTAGTAACCTTGTAGTGCTTTGACCTTAGTCCCACATCGCCTAAGTACGCACCCCACTCATGCTTTATATGTGCTTGACACTTGCATGAGTGTCAGAGTGTGAGTGATGGTACACTTATGCGAGTCCCAGAGGCATATAAAGCATGAGTAGGGCGCTTCTCTAACCGATGTGGGATTACAAGTCCAAGCTAAGCACTTGCTTGGTCTTACAGACAAAACCTTGCGGGTCTGGCTCCCCAAAGAGGACAATGAGCTCGTAAGAGCTGAAACAAATTTCTCTCTTACAATATTAATTTACTTTTATTTACCAATCCATTTTATATATATATATATATATAAAATCCTTTGATTAGTTAAATTGACACGTTATAATAAATAAATAAAAAGTACACAACACAGTTATTCCGTTAGGAAGATAAAGTGATAAGAAATACAAATGTCCTTTTAAATCTATCACACATTTTTCTTTTTATTATTTCGTCCAATTCGGAAGATACTTTTGGTGGCCTGATTTGAAAAACTCAAATCCACCCAACCCAAATTTCTTCCCGTCGATCATACAGATCATGACAACTCATTGAGTCCTTTTCACTGTCATAGATTTTCAACTTTTTTTGCCAACCAAATGAACCTACACTGTTTATATCATAGGAAATATGGCTTCTCATCCCAATTTTATGCTCAACAAGTTGTTAAGACAAGCTTTGATCATCCCAATTTTAGTGTTACTGCCTTTATGTGACCCTCATGTTTGGTCAATTTTCATTATCACTGTTACTTTGCTTCTCCAATCTAAGACTCTGATGATAACATTAACACCCCAGAAGATTGTGGTTAAAACAAAAAAACAAAAAAAAGATTTATTATTTCATTCTCACATATGACCTAACCCCAAACCATATTACAAGTTACAACTGAACAAAAATGGCTTCACAGGCAAAAACAGGCATAGAAACTAGAAAATTACAAAACAAACAAATTACACCACAACAATTTTTAAACCCTGTTGTTCTTGTTAAGTAACTAGTAATTAAAGTTGCTCAAGAGTGGCTTGCAAAGCTAAATACACAGCACGCCATCCTTCCTGTGTAGGATGAGCTGAGTCCCAAAAGAATGCTGATTTGGGGTCGTCACAAATTGTATATTTCTTGGTCCCATTCTTATCTTCACTTCCACAGGAATATTCACTGCTTATTCCACCACAACACGGTTTCAGTGGGTTCTCAAACTTTGTACTTCCTGCACAAATTGAAGATGACTCTATTAGTACAAGACTATAGAAGTCAAATTTTTTGGATTCCTGAAAGTGAACCAAAGTAATCGAAAAAGGCTCTGAGTGGCCACTCATGGGTCAAGGTTTGTAATAACTTAGGACGAAGGCCCAAGCAGACACACCAAATAGTTTGAAAGCCCACAAACTATCATGTTCTATTCTAAGTATATGCACAAAATCCACAAAAGTTTGGATTTAAATGATACCCTTTTTTTTTTTTTTTTTTTTTTTTTTTTTTTTTTTTTTTTTACAAGATAGAATTTTTACTTTAGCCTAATCTAAGTGTATATGTATGTGAAATTCCCTCCTGAAGATTTAAACTCCAGCCTTTGTCCCCCCACACTCCGGCCCTTGCACCAAGAGTGCGCGGTGGTCGGTTAAAATTTTGACTAAATTATATTTTGTGGACAAACAATTTACCTCATTATTGTTTGGTCCACTCACAATTTAGTTCCACATTTTTCCAATTGTTACCCCTAAAGTTTGAATTAAAATAAAATCTTTAGGGGTAGTTTGGACAGCATTTTAGTCCATACAAATTAGAGATTGAGCTTGCAACATCAAAATGGATCAAACCTAATTAAAATAAGGATCTCGATATTGGAGTGAAAGAAAATATGTCAAAGAAAAATATATTTGAAAAGTAGAGTAAATGTATAATCACCTAGGTGGTCTCCTTTGTTCTTCAATACGGTCATGAACGAGTCATAAAGATCAAGAATGACGAAAGTAGAAGCTTTGGTTTCTTTGTTCAACTTTGCCACAGCTTGCTGCAACAAAAGGTTGTGGAAACTCACAAGCAAGTTTTCAGTTCCATTGCATCGTTGGAATGAGGATGTGGCTGTGTTCGAAGGTAGACATCCCAAAGGCTCTAAGGCTGTCACGGCTATTTTCTTAACTCCCAAGCCATGAATGCGTTTCAAGTTAACTTTAAGTTGATTGACCACTGAGGTAATGAAGGATGGATAACCCTACAATAGATGGATTGAGCTAGCAAGCTTAATACTAGCATAATATTGTCTTAAACCATGCTTTTAATTTATATACACTCATGATAAAATAAATAATGACCATGAAAGGAAAAACAAATGATGAGATAAGTGTAATACTTAGGGTTGGGGGTATAAGAGATCTAATAAAGTTTTGATTAAATTTTATATTTGAGCAGTCTTTTTTAAATGTTTTTTTTTCACATACTTGATCTACTCAATAAGACCCATTAAATAGTAAAATCCGATAATTGGAATATATAAGAGAAAAATTAGTCATATATCATGTCTGCTGAAGACATTAGTTTGGTTGACACTTGACACAATGTTGTTCAGCTATTAGATGAAGCTAATAAAATGAACAATAGTATAAGGACTAGTAATCATGGAGATCTTTTGATTAGGTAAAGTGTCTAATATGTCGGTTATAGTGACTGCTCGCATGGGAATCCTACATTATGCATGAGATAGCGATCAAATCCAAAAGAAGTGTATGAACAAAAAACTCATATTTTCTTTTTTCTCTTTCGGTGTGAGACACATCAAGAACTATGGTCCATGAAAGGAACCCATAAACCAATAAAAGTGGATCCCAATATCTGGTAACATTGACTTAATTCATTTCTCTTGAGTATAAAACAGATGCCAATGGACTCTCCAACAAGTCCAATGGAATTGGGTCACACTATATATATGTCTTATAGTGAGTCGTGACCGATGAGTTCAGATAAAAGACAGAAACCCAGATTTCCTGGTCCACAGATCCACCTAACCCAACTACAGGGTCCATGCTTATGAAATTCACATAACCAGCCCAAAGGAAAGGAGACAAGATGAAACGTGTAAATAAGTTAAGGGTAATGTTATCGAGTGTCTTTAAGGTATTAGTTAACAATTTATTTTAAAAAAATTTTGACATTATTTTTATAAAAAAAAAAAATTGTCAAAATATTAATTACTTTTTTTTATTTTTCTATAAAAACTTTCTTTAAATAAATTAATAATTCATTTAAAGAAAATTTTTATGGGAAATGAAAAAGAAAATAAATAATATTTTGACAGTTTTTTTAATTTCCTATAAAAGTGGTATCAAAACTTTCCTTAAATAAATTATTAACGAGTGCTCTTAGCATGACCCATTAACCAATATACTAAGGGCACGTTTGGTACACTGTAACGATTATTACATGGGAATAGGAATAAGTATTACAAAGAATACATTAAGTTGGAATGTAATAAGTATTACTATTCATTAGTTTAGTAACCATTTAGGAATAAAATCCTAAATATGCATCCATAATTTAGTAGTATAAAAGAATGTGTAATTAAATTATTTTTAAGTCAAATTTCTTAAAATACACTTATTTTAGGGTGTTCAAAATAGAGTTAATAATTAACAACAAAGAAAATTTATTTTCTTTCCTTTTGAAGATGAGGCAATTAATGGCTTTTTAGGAAATTTTTTTAAAAAGTTATTACATAAGTTGAAGGAATAGATATTCAGTACTTTTGATAAGGAATAGTTATTCCTCATTTTGAAGAATAACTATTCATAAGGAATAACTATTCATTGTAATAAAAACATAACCAAACAACCGAATAGTTATGTCATAAGAATATTTATTATATTACAGTGTCTATTACAGTCTACCAAACGTGCCCTAAGGGTATTTTCCATGAGTTAACAGTAGAATTTAATTTTGGCTGTCTTTTCTTGCTGGGTTTCTTGTATAATTAATAATATTTTGGCTGCACTGTTAAGTTCTGTGTAGAGATAATGGTTCGAATTACTTCAACAAGTAACAACCTTATGTCAGTCATTTATCACTTGGTTTTTGCTTGCAGTGGACGAATTCCCAGGTGTGAGTCATAAGCCTACCCTAATGGATAAAACTTATCAAATCATCTAAAATTTTATTTCCTTTCTATTATTTTCGAATTCCGACTTATAATCTAAACACATTAACAATTTATCATCACACCATCCAAAAGGGTTAACCATATTCTTAGGCAGAAAATTATTGTATAGTCCAAGACTAGCTCTCTCTCTCTCTCATAGGGTTGTGCCTCATGATGGGTGAGACTCATTCCTCTGTGAAGGGGAGGGAGTACAATCCTGAACTACTCAATAACAAGCATTCTTAAGCATCACTAAATGAGTTGGGTGGAACGATATCTTCTCATTGCCTTAACTCAAGCCGAGGAAAGACATGGTAGAGTGTGGTGTGGTCACTTTCTCACATGAAATACAAACATTTTTATGCTCCCGATGTCCTAAATATATTGGAGGGGTAGGTGTACGTCGTGTCAGTAGCCAGTAGGGACACTTATTATCATTCATGGTTGAGAATTCAGGGGTGCACAGGGCCGTGGATTGTGGACTGTGGAGCATCGATCATAGACACAAAATGATAGTTCTTTGAAATGAATAAAGATGTAGTGGTTTTTTTTCTTTTTATTTTTTTAATGTACAATAAATATTTAGTGGTTAAATAGATCTAATAAAAGATACAGTATCAATTAAAATTAGTTGTTATGTTTAATAAAAAAGAAATAGTTGTTATGGAATGAAATTTAAATTTTAAATAAGGTGATATTATATTTATATTTTAAATTCACGTGGGTTCAATTTTTTTTTTAGGGTCATGTGGGTTCAAGTTAAGATTAAAAGTTAAAAGATTAATCATTTTTCAAAGTCCTTGGACCAAAATAGTACTACTTTTTAATTTTTCTAATCTTAATGGCTGAGAGAAAAAGTTAAAAAGTTATCATTTAATCTTAACTGCTGGTTTCAATTGCACCCAATTTCGGATCTCAATCCGTATAAAAAATGTTCTTATCAAAATTATGGAATTCAACCACATCGATTTATAAAAAATTTTCATAATTTTTGTTTCCAAAATTATTGACATATATATATTTCGATTGATATACAATAAAATGATGTTAGACATATATTAATGAACTTACGTAAAAATAATATTGTTTCAACCATAACTTACCATCTTAACAAGTTATAAAAAAATTTATGTGCCTAACAATAACATTGTGAGTTTGTGACCACTATGGATAAATTTCTTCGATGAAATATTCAGGGTTTAAATCACTCCTCCTAACTATTTAATTGTATATATAATTTTCCATCAGTACTAACCGCTAATTTATCAAAAATTATGGTAATTAATCACATTATTTTGTATGTAAAAGTGTGCATTGTTCTCACCTGAGCAGACCCATTTCTGAAATTGTAGGCACTATAGTCATTACCAGCGAGAGTGACGAGTGCCACAGAGGACTCTATGTTTGAAGCGTTAAACATATTAGTTTTGATGAGTTCTTGGAAAAAATCAATCTGGGTGGTC
Source organism: Quercus gilva (assembly GCA_023621385.1). Classification (NCBI taxonomy): domain Eukaryota; kingdom Viridiplantae; phylum Streptophyta; class Magnoliopsida; order Fagales; family Fagaceae; genus Quercus; species Quercus gilva. Next base: position 37,105,117 of record CM042479.1, on the reverse strand, counting down.
ATGTTTGGGATCCCAACCAACGTATTGAACACACCCGTGCCTCCATGAGCGAAGTTCATGCCATATTTCAAGTACTTGACCCCGAGTTTCCTCCATCTGTATGGAATTGGAGACTTCACACCCATGAACTTAGCTGCATTATGGGTACAATTAAGCACAAGATCAGGGATGCTTAAGAGTGAAATAGTCAGATCATATATTCAATTTCATCCCATTGAAAGAAAAATGTAAATGCCACTTAATTTCTGTCACTATCAGAGAATTTAATGCGAGTGAAACTTTCATTGAAAACTTAATAATGTTGTACACGAGGAGAAACAATGAAGTAGAGATGACACTCGCTAAAAGAAACAGTCAAATTATGCAACACATTCCTTTGACCTTATGCACCACATCCACAAGCAAAAAAAATGTCATTATCATTAATTCATTATAAGGTTGGTTATATAGATATATATTGGGTTGGGAAGAGCTTATGTTCAATGCATCAGTTACACTTGACACGGTAAGATGTAAACATTATTTAATTTTGAACATGTGTCCGTATCTCAACATGTCCAATGCACTAATGCACTAGACACAAGTCATGTCCTATTGAGTTAACAGCTCAATTGGTAAAATTTTTTGTTCTCAAATAAGAGATCTGAGGTTAGATTCCTACTTACACGAAATAAAAAACCCACTAGTCTACTATACTCTCTCTCTCTCTCTCTCTCTCTCTCTCTCTCTCTCTCTCTCTATATATATATATATATATATAACAATATTATAAAATGCAACATGTATGATGTATCAATTAGTAAGTGCTTAATTTTTTTTAATAAGCAAATAAAACTCACATATTTATAAATTACCTGATGATCACATCTCAATCCACGTCTCTTGTTATGAGGAGTAAAGAATAGAGCTTTTTTTTTTTTTTTTTTTGGTCCATAGGGGAGAGAATAGAGTTTGAAACTTTAATCTACAAAGAAATCATCACTAGATTAAAAGTTCATAGAATAGAAGCACTAATTAAAGTAATTTAAAAAAGTAATCTAGAAAAGAAAAAGTAATTTAGAGAAAGAAAAAGGGGGACTTTCAAATTTGCTTTAATGATGATATAAGAAGCTAAGCAAACAATGAATCCACCTTTTTTTTTTTTTTTTTTTTTTGAGAAAAAACAATGAATCCACCTAAACTATACTTTTAACTCACACTACTCGTCCCTTTTTAAATGCCTAGTTAGTTTTTGACAAGTAGTTTTTATTGAAACAAGTAAAAGTACAAATTTGTTGAGAACTGAAGATATTGTTTGTGGTCATCAAAGGTTATTCGATGTTATCATGACAGGAAGAGACAAAGTAATGACACTGATATATATTTTGGGTGATTGAGATAGTTCAACTTCAAATTTAAAAATAAATAAAGTCTTTTTTTTTTTTTTTTGGTTGAAGAAAAGAAGAAAGTATTAAGGGCGATGGACAAAGGAGTTTTCAAGTTTCAAAAATAAAACTCTTTTTGATAATCGTTTCAACAATAAAACTCAAAACAAGAAGTGACAAGCACTGAAATGAGAGTCAGGACACAAAATTTTTGATAATATTTCACAAAATTTTTATTTTATTTTATTTTTTATAATAGCTTATGTGACAATTTATGATAAGAGTAATATTACTCTGACGTTCTCACATGAGTTCAGTTACCAACACTTTTTTTTTTCCCTTATGAAAACCAACACTATTTTCAGTAATACTAATTAGTAATTACATTATATCAATTCAGTATTTGTAAAGAATGTGATAATAACATTAAGATACCATCACACATGAGTCCATTTCTGGATTTTACATACATTAACTTAGACTAGGTTAAAATATGATTTTTACCTCAAATAAATAATAATAATAACTTTAAAATTAATAACAATAAATCTAAGAATACACCATTTTTATAAAATTAAGTGAGAAAATGAGTACATTTGTGGTATTTTTGAATTAATAATAGTTGGTGAAATGAAGAGAAATGTACAGCAATTAATAAAGGTGGCACAATCGTTTATGATTAATATTTTTTTAATGAATACTGATTACTACTATTCAGAGGTTAATATTAATAATTTAATAGTGGGCCCATAGTAAGATTCACATGATGTTACTTCCATAAAGCAATTTCCTAAGTTACCATTGTGTAACATTCCACAATGTACAAAGCTTCCTATCAAGTACGACACAAAGTAAGAATGTCTGCAGCAAAAAAAGATAGGATGCTATATAATCTGACAAGATTGAAAGTGAAAAGGAAAAATAAGAAAAAGTTGACCCAATAATGCAAAATTTACCGGCGAAACAGAGAACCACACAGACATTTAAAGTATGTTTGATATATATGTTTAAATATATGTTTTTAATTTTTAAACGATATATTTTTACAGATATTTTTACCACATGTATTTAAAAAAAAAAAAAAAAAAACTATTGTTCAAATATACGTAACAGGCTCTAGTATTATAAACAAAAAGGAAAGTGGGCTAGCTATGAGATAAGAGGGAATCCACCACGTACAGTACACAAGGAAAAGCAAATACATTGTTCCAAAAAGTGAGCTAAAGATTAAAAAAAGCAAATCATTAGAGAGAGAGAATCACACCAAGGTAATCGGTGAGGACACGGCCATCTGAGAAACGACCAGCCGGTTTTCCAGGAAAAGTAATTCCATAAGGGTATTTCCAAGAGTTAGCTTCGGATTTCCTGTTGTTGCCAGTGTCAGCGTAGGAATCTCCAAAGACAAACAGCTTTGATGGACGAAAATCAAAGAGACGGTGTTGCTGGTGGTGGTGGTGGTGGTGGTGGTGGTGATGAGTTAAACGTGCTTCTACCACTAGTTCCTCCCCTGCAATTAATCACACATATGCATGTATTAGAAATGTCTGGTTTTGATGGAAAATTAATACCATGAAAGAAGAAGCTAGCTAGCTTTATAGTGATGGAAACCTGAGAGAAGGAACAAGACGAAAAAGCAGAGAACAGAGAAGATGAGCTTTTGGGTGTACATAATTGTAATAGTGAAGCGTTATCAAAGCAAAACTTTGCTAGAATGGATGTGTTTATTGATACTTATAAATAGATAGTGGCCTGGGTGTGAAGGATACACATGGGTTACATAGTAAAAGTCATGATACCTTGGCTCTTCAACAAGCGGGGCCCCTATGGCCCTACGTGGAGTCTTTACTTTAGCACCAATTTACACGAGCATGGCATTTATCTTATTTTAATGAACGGTTCTATGTGATCTTTCTCTTTTGTTTTTGCGTGAATATATATGTTTCGCGTGAATATATATTGTGCGCCCAAAAATGAGACTCTTGGGCTGGGTCTTACTCGGATTCATAATCTATTTGTAAGATAAGTTTGGGTTTCTTATTTTAGGTTGCTCTCAGCACAAAGACTCAATTGAATTATTTCTCTCTCACTTTGGATAGCTTCCTTTGCTCTACTTTCTCCTTTTTTCCCAAAAAACTCCATCCCCTATTCTCCTTTTGCTTCCCATATTTATAGCCAAGATTGGGTGGAGGGGTTATGATTGTTTTCAAAATTAGTGCAATAGGAGGTTTAATGTCGTTAATCGTAGGTGGGTGTCTAGGTGAGAGTGAGGTGTGGTGAAAGTGGCTTTGGAACTAGTTCCTACTCCAGCAAATATGCTCGGCAGCGATACTCCCCAGGAACTGCCGTACATATGAGGGGTAGGGTATATGAATGCCTTTCTTGTTGCTTGGGGTGGTTTGTCGAATAAGGACCAGGTGGCGAAATAAGCTGTGTGCTAATATAGATTGACTACTCAGGCTTTTGAGCAATGCAAAGCGTGAGCCCGTGGCATTTGTCGGTTCGGGCTGGGGTCTTAGGTGGACATAGGTTGGGTCCATGGGCCGCAGTGTTTAATTAGAATCCAAGGCCCAAATGGGTTGGGTACTACAGTGCCGTACATATATATATATAAATAAGTTCAAGTTACACCTAGTATAACTTCACAAGAGTTATAGCCTTTTTAGATCTAACGGTAATAAATCACTACTTCTCATGCCATTAATATAAAGTCATTAATGCTAGATTTTAGATTTTAGAGAATATCCTAGTATTAACGACTGTCTGTCAATTTTTTTCATTTCTTTCTTCTTGTGTTCTTCTTCTTTTCTTTCTTTTATTTTCGTTTTTCTTTTTCTTTTTTCTTTTTTTTCTTTTTTTTTTTTTTGTTTTCGGATAAACACACCTGTGAACCTGGATATTTTCATCAATATCTGGGTTTCTACGAAATAAAACACTATCTTAGGATCAAATTTATCATTCTCTCGAAAATTAAAGGATCAATGTTTATCCTCAATTTATATTAAACACAAACAACGATTACTAAAATTAAAGGATTAGAATTTACTTTTGTGCCTATTAGTGCCAAAATTAATTACTAAAATAAAACAAATCATGCCTCTTCCAAACTCCATGATTTCATATTCCTAAATTTAAAAATTAGTCATATATCAAATAACTTGATTCATTAAACAAATTCACCAACAAACTGTTATAAAAAAAAGAGTTTCATTAAGAGGTGACCATGAATTTCTGAAGAAACTTATGTTAACCCATCATGTCTTGTAGAACAACACACACACATATATAGAAGTTCAAGATTCAACGTTGATGGCTATGCCCACAAATAATAATAGTGTTTCCATTTAACCAAGTTGAGGAAAACATAAACAAAACATAATCGAATAAGAAGCACAATAGGCTTATTTGGCATCCTACGAAAGACATAACTTGTAATAGTCAAGTGGTATATTATAAAATAATAAGGTCATACTAAAGAAGGTCTACAACTCAAAAAATTAGAATAGCACTTGTGCAAGCCTACAAGGTTAGAGATAAATTAACTAGAGAGAGAGAGAGAGAGAGAGAGAGAGAGAGAGAGAGAGAGAGAGAGAGAGAGAGAGAGAGAGAGAGAGAGAGAGAGAGAGAGAGAGAGAGAGAGAGAGAGAATAGAAAAAAAAAATAGTATTATAATATTCTCTACCATTAATTTGGTTAATTAGTGTGACAAGTAATAAATGTTTAATAATGACATGGACAGTTGACATTTTTTAACTGTTAAATCTACTAGAAATCTACGGTCTAAAAAGAGTATAACTTGAACCCATCTCATATATATATTGTGGGTGAGAAAGCCCAACGCCACGTATTGGGCCTGGGGCCCAATTTGAGTATCAACGCCTGTCCGAAAAGGTGAGAGGGATCAGCGCTTAGTCCGTTGGGTGAAAATGCAATCAAGAAAGGACGAATGTAGCATTCGAAGACAACCTGTTGGTCCGAAGAGGTTCCACTCATCGGGTCGCTGGAGAACTTGATCAAGTAGATATACTGAAGACCCCAGCAACCCTCCCAGAAGAGTCCATGGTATGGGGTGAACTCTGGGCACGCCGAAGGGTGAGAAGATCATGAGATATCTTAAAGAAAAAGCTGCTACCACCGCATTTAATGCACTGCAGCAACTTTTCTGACCGCATTTATATGGAGAAGACACCTGAACAGTGCAATCTCAACCACTACCACTCACGGCAGACTAAAGCAAACATCTGATGTGACTAGTACTCAAGTGGATGCTTAGATGAAGAACAAGTGTACGGTGAAGATGAGATGGAGGATGTATATATAAAGGAAATAGGTCTCCCAAAAAAAAAGAAAAAAGAAAAAAGGGGGTATTCATTTTTAGTCAAAAACTTTAACCTCTTCGGATTGAGGAAGATTCTTGCCAAAGGCTAATCTGAACACTATTTTTAATTGTTGATCTACCTGAACCGTTGCTAACTCCATTTCTAGCCCAGTTGTTTAACCCACTCTCTACAAATTCATTGTTCAGGGTCTCATTGGGCTGAGTTCACAAAACTTGTGCTTGGTCCACCAAAAATTGACCTTACATATATATATATATATATATATATTATCTATACTACTATTTAAAGAGCTTCTCATGTTTGGATTCCTCATTTTCATGGTTCTAAAATACCCCTACATCTCTATGTTTAAGCAGAGACAAAACTAAAGGATAATCTACTAAAAATACAACTCTTAACTCCTACTATAATATTGCCTAAAAAATAAGGTCACTCTCTTATTAATTTTCAAATTGCTTTTATCCACTTATAAATTAAAATTTCAAAATAAAAATTATATATATAAAATAAAAACACATTTTTTTTTTTGGGCTACAAAATAGGACCATTAAAAAAAAAGCCTCATCTCACGCACGAAGCGCATGTGATGAGGCTAATTATTATTTAAGAGGTTTTTCCTATTTGGAATCCTCAATTTAGATGCCTAAAATACCCTCAAATTCATCCATTTTTAAGGTTTAAATCATAGGATCAGACATGTAAAATTAGTAATTTAAAAACTCATAATTTTTAGCTAAATTAAATTTTTTTTTTTCCATTTTCATATTTCTCTCTCACGTTAGTTGTCAAATACTAATATAACTTCTTCTTTTTGAAAAAAAAAGTACCAATACTGATACAACTTCTTTTTGGAAAATATATATATATATATAATTGCTTTTTTTTTTTTTCAAGAAATGATATGTCTACAACATTTTCACAACAAATCCTAAGTAGTAAGTTGTTATTAGTTGTTATTGTTGAGGAAGAAAAGTAATCTTAGTATTAGGTTCAAATTTGAATCAACCACAACTAACCACCTATGATTTGTTGTAAAAATGTTGTGGACGTAGCACCTTTTTTTTTTTTTTTTTTTTTCCCTACAAAAGTATCATTTTTTTAGGACAAAATTTAGCTACAAAATTGGTTGTAACCTACGGCTACAACCTTACTTAATATTTTTTTATTGGAGGCGAATTTTGAAAAATTCACCATTGAATTACATTTTCTTCTTATATCCTTTATACTTGCAAAATTTCTAAAAATTTAAAAATCAGTAGCTATGTCATCAATAAGTTGTTTAAATTGCAAGTTTTTGTAGTTTAAAATTATGCATAAAATATAATCTGATAGATTATATAGTAAATAATATCTAATTAGTACAAAATTTGACATGTGTACTGTAGGGACTCAACTTTTAATGGACCCTAAACAATAAAATTTGTAGAGTGTGGGTAGAAGGGCTTGGTATTAGCAAAGCAAATAACGATCGGTGTGTGTAATCCATAGAAGTGATAATCAAAGAATTTGACTAAGTGTTTATAAGGATAATAACGATGACTTCGGCTAAAGGTTTATGAAGAAATTTCGTTCTCGGCCTAGTCCGAGGATCTAGTCCGAGGAATTCTTTGCTCAAAACTGACACATGTAAGGGTTATCCTTTTTAACATCCTGAAGATCCCTTTTTCGGTCCTTGCCCTAATCGGTTCCTCTCCGCTTTTTGGCGGGGATTCTATCTATTATATATCTTTTTTTAGTTGATCTTTGCCGTCCACTTATTAATCATCCAAGCCTATACTTGAGTGCCTATTCCATCAGTTGCCTTTGCAGGCTTTTTGTTAGTTGAAGCAACCAAGGCATCACTGCTGGCTGGTTACCTCACCATTGATGTGATCAGAATGTGGGTGGAGTGCATTTAATGAGTGAGTGACAGCTCATCCTCGGATTATGCCTTTTCCTCGGTTTGGACCTTGGGCCTGATGTCCATAAATGATTTGAGCATCGTTTGCTCATCCTCGAATTATGCCCTCTCCTCGGTTTTGACCTTGGGCCTGATGTGGAGTGGGCCGAGGTTGCCATAATATTTGGGGCCCCACAATAGCCCCTCAAAATACTGCTGTCTGACCCTTTGGGCGGGGAAGAGGATTTTGACATTCTCAGGCCTATTGTATTGGCCTGTCGGACTTTGCCTTTCTGTTAGTGTTACCATTTTTGCAACTGCTCCTGCAACTTTCTTTGGTATAATGGGCCCGCCTGAGGAATTTTTCCTTATTTTTGTAAGTCTTCTTCTCTTTCTAGTGTATACTTTTTAGCCTGAGTTTCTTGCTAGTTCCTCAAGGATGGGTAGGTTTAAGTTGCTGTGCTTTAGCATTCAGCTTTACTTGGTTTTCGTTCCTAGCAGGGCTCGTTATTTAGCACAAAAAGGGGTTGGCTCTGCTGTAGGTTTAAGCCTACGGTCAATATAAAACTCTGGTTCTGTCCGGTGCTTAGACCGTCCTATAGTGACTAATTTCTCCAGAGGCTAGGGTCCGAGGACCATGCAATGCCTTGGTCCTGTCCAGTACCTAGTTCTTTGAATTTTTTTTTTTTTTTAGTAACTTTTTTTAAGTAGTTAGTTTCCCCAGAGGCTTGTGTCTAAGGACCATACAATGCCTAGGTTCTATCTAACACTTAGTTTTCTCATCTGAAGTATCTGGTTTCCCTAGAGACTTGAGTCCGAGGACCATGCAATACCTTGGTTCTGTCTAACACTTAGTTTTCTCATCTGAAGTATCTAGTTTCCCCAGAGGCTTGAGTCCGAGGACCATGCAATGCTTTAGTTCTGTCAAGTACCTAGTTTTCTTATTTCAAGTGGTTAGTTTCCCCATAGGCTGGTGTCCGAGGACCATACAATGCCTAGGTTCTGTCTAACACTTAGTTTTCTTATCTGAAGTATCTGGTTTCCCCAGAGGCTTGAGTCCGAGGACCATGTAATGCCTTGGTTCTGTCTAACATTTAGTTTTCTCATCTAAAGTATCTGATTTCCCCAGAGGCTTGAGTCTGAGGATCATGCAATGCCTTGGTTCTGTCTAACACTTAGTTTTCTCATCTGAAGTATCTGGTTTCCCTAGAGACTTGAGTCCGAGGACCATGCAATGCCTTGATTCTGTCTAACACTTAGTTTTCTCATCTGAAGTATCTGGTTTTCCCAGAGGCTTGAGTCCGAGGACCATGCAATGCCTTGGTTCTGTCCAGTACCTAGTTTTCTTATTTCAAGTGGTTAGTTTCCCTATAGGCTGGTGTCCGAGGACCATACAATGCCTAGGTTTTGTCTAACACTTAGTTTTCTCATCTGAAGTATTTGGTTTCCCCAGAGGCTTGAGTCTGAGGACCATGCAATGCCTTGGTTCTGTCCAGTACCTAGTTTTCTCATTTCAAGTGGTTAGTTTCCCCATAGGCTGGTGTCCGAGGACCATACAATAACTAGGTTCTGTCTAACACTTAGTTTTCTCATCTGCAGTATCTGGTTTCCCCAGAGGCTTGAGTTCGAGGACCATGCAATACCTTGGTTCTATCCAGTACCTAGTTTTCTCATTTCAAGTGGTTAGTTTCCCCATAGGCTGGTTTCCGAAGACTATACAATGCCTAGGTTCTGTCTAACACTTAGTTTTCTCATCTGAAGTATCTGGTTTCCCCAGAGGCTTGAGTCCGAGGACCATGCAATGCCTTGGTTCTGTCCAATATCTAGTTTTCTTATTTCAAGTGGTTATGCCGAGGATAAGACCCTGCTCTGTTCTGCCTCTTTATTTGGCATGACTCTTCTGATTACGAGGCGTCTCTTAGGTTGTTCGAGTAATGCATTTTGACGCTTCGGTGCCTTCTCATTAATGTCAGTTGTGGATTTACGAGGACCTAGCGACAGATAAGCCCCTTGGAATCTGGGCGGAGTTATTACCTTCAGTAATCTCTCCTTAGGATTTAATGCGGATTGGCTCTCACCAATTTTTCGCCTTCTATATAAGGCGTTTTTGGGACAACCCTTTTCTTCACACTCAACAACCATTTGTCTTAAACTCTCCCAAAGACATTGCTCAGGGGTTCTGCCAAAAAATAGCAATTTGAGCCCCACTAAATGAATTGGCCCTTGGAAAGGGCGGTCACGAGGAAGCCTAGCCCCTTTTAGGAGCCAAGGATGGCACCTCGACCCTGGACGTCATGCTGGGGTTGGGGTAGGAGAAGGCTGAAGGTCTTTCTTCTTTTCAACCTAACCGGAGGTGGACCCCTCCTCGCCGTTTGGAGGAGGATCCCGAAAGAACGTAACCTCCTTCCGCCAGGCCTGGATCCGTCAGCCCTTTCAAGTTGGCAGTGATGGGTTTGGGAGGGAAACCAGGCGAAACTGAGAGGGGGAACCGTCCTATGCCGTGGTCCCTTCCCCCTCAACGTTGCCTTCCTCCCTTCTTTTCCCTTTCCCTCTTCTTCTTTTGCTCCTCAACCAGCCTTGCTTCCTTCATTTCCTCTTCTCTTGCTTCATAACCAGCTTTGTTAAGCGCTTCTCTATGTAGTTAGCTCTAGAACAAGCCCCATGGGCATCAATTGTAAGATGTAACTTTTTCTTCATATATTAATAAAGAAGTAGACTTGTTTCATCTCTTTTATTTTTCGCATATATCATGTTTCTTGTGATTGTTGCCTTCTGAATGAATGTTGTTGCTATATACTGTACTCTTTTGGTGTTTTTTTTTTTTTTTTTATAAAGTGCCGCCCTTAATCTTTTCACACTGACCACCGTACTTGCTAGTGCACAAGTCCTTCCCACAGACGGTGCCAATTGTAGGGACTCAACTTTTAATGGACTCTAAACAATAAAATTTGTAGAGTGTGGGTAGAAGGGCTTGGTATTAGCAAAGCAAATAACGATCGGTATGTGTAATCTATAGAAGTGATAATCAAGGAATTTGACTAAGTGTTTATAAGGATAATAACGATGACTTCGGCTAAAGGTTTATGAAGAAATTTCGTTCTTGGCCTAGTCCGAGGATCTAGTCCGAGGAATTCTTTGCTCAAAACTAACACATGTAAGGGTTATCCTTTTTAACATCCTGAAGATCCCTTTTTCGGTCCTTGCCCTAATCGATTCCTCTCCCCTTTTTGGTGGGGATGCTATCTATTATATATCTTTTTTTAGTTGATCTCTACCGTCCACTTATTAATCATCCAAGCCTATACTTGAGTGCCTATCCCATCAGCCGCCTTTGCAGGCTTTCTGTTGGTTGAAGCAACCAAGGCATCACTGCTGGCTGGTCACCTCACCATTGATGTGATCAGAATGTGGGTGGAGTGCATTTAATGAGTGAGTGACAGCTCATCCTCGGATTATGCCCTTTTCTCGATTTGGACCTTGGGCCTGATGTCCCTAGATGACTTGGGCATCGTTTGCTCATCCTCGGATTATGCCCTCTCTTCGGTTTTGACCTTGGGCCTGATGTGGAGTGGGCCGGAGTTGCCATAATATTTGGGGCCCTACATGTACTAAAAGTGTAAAAAAACATGCAATTCAACGGTTAAATTTTCGAAATATATAGTAATGTTAATGATATTGTGTAAAATTTTAGTCTTTAGCTACAATTTGTAGCTAAACTTTGTCATTTTTTTTATCACTAATGTTTTTTTTTTTTCCACCTCCACATTTCTCTCTTACATTAGTAGTCAAATATTAATACAACTTCTTTTAAAAATGAAAAATAAAATAAAGCTGCCATGAGTAAAATCTGGTTGCGAACAAACATATGATTCAATTTTCAATGAAAATTGACATTAAATGTTCCATTAGTGTTCAAAGATCATGATCATCTGAGCAATCCACAAAATACTTTGTTATCCATATAGTGGGATGAGTTTCACTATCTTTCTCTCTACTCTTCTTTTTTTTCTTTTTTAGAGAAATCTCTGTACTCTTCTTATGTTACAAATCTTTATTAAAATTAATTTATTTCATGATTTAGATTAAATTATTGTTAGCAATTGGGCTAGGTTTGAGTAGTTTGACCCAACCCAAAACCCATGGCCTATGTATTGTCTATATTAGCTATCTGATAAGTGAGTTTAAATTTAAACTGATCTTGATATGAGTTGTCAAAATTAGTAGTTGAATAATTTAAACTTAGTGGTTAAGTATTTTTAGGGATCACTCATCTGATAGTGGGTTGATATCTATTGGTATTTAAAAACTCCTATAACAACATATCATCAATTTACTAAGAGTGAATATTGCAAGAATCCTATAATAGCCAGATAACTAATTTATTAAAGTGAATATTGCAAGAACTGCAAATAACTAATTTATTAAAGTGAATATTGCAAGATCTAAAAAAACATACGTATAGTTTTTTGAGTTCTCTCTCAAAAGACCTTCTCTCTAGGGACACCATCAAACAATGCCTTAGAATTTGGAGTGTGGAATTTAGGAAGAGACTCTAGTAGCCTCTTTAGCGACAAGAAGGTATACTAGAGATCAAGAGGAGTTTGTAAAGTAAGCAAAGAGTAAGATCCGTCAAGTAGGTGATTTGTTCTACCAAGGTATGTGTCTATATGACCCATAGAATTTATTCAACAATTACAAATTTTAAAAAATATCTATTATTACATCTTTTAAAATTTTGAATAATATGTTACTCTCTAATCTCTATACAATGTCCAAAGTTGAAAATAAAGACGTTTTGGATGCAGATTGTGTATGCTTTTGCACAGTTACACTACGTACATTCCTGGCATTTAAAGTTTGCCAACACAAGGAAGAAATTTGACCATAAAATAGCTAAATAAATATATTGCACCTGTCATCATTCGGTGTATAATTAACATTTCAGTTTATCAAAACAATAGTTATATTTCAACTTTATATATAATAAAAAAATTCCCAGAGAAATTATCTTAATATCTACTGTAAGGGCAGCGTTTTGGTTCCTGAGCCCAAAAGATAGAAGGATTCAAGCCCAAAGAGCCCAACATAATGAATTTGTAGAGAGTGGGTGCTTAAAAACTAGGTTTCAATGGATCAAGCAACGCGCGCAGTGGATTGAAGACAATAAGAAAGTAAAGAAAGACAAGCTTTATGCAAAGAAATCCTTCCTCGGCCAAGTTCGAGGAGAGAGGTTATTGAATATAATTCTTTTATACTTAAATACAGTTTCAGTTTTTGTCACTACAGTGTTTTCTCTATAGGTATTTCTAATCCCCCATCCCTAGAGGGTCTCTCACGTTATATATGCTCCTTTCGCTAATCATGGCCCTCTATATGTTGATTATGTAAGACACTACTTGATTGCTTGTCTCATTAGACGTCCTTCCCAGTCTTTTGTGAGTTATAGCAACCAAGACAGCATTGTTCAGGGATCTTCTCCATATAAATGCGGCCAGCGAGTTTGGTGAGGTGCAATAAATGTGGTGGCAACTACCATCCCTCCAATCACGTTAAGGCTAACCCTCTCTCTGAAACTCTTCCTCTATAGTATGACCCCCCTCTAGTAACGCGCCCTTGACGTGGCAATGGCTCGCCTCTCCGGCTTTAACGTCTGAGCGTATGGGCTCCTCGGAACTGTCCCGGCCTCCTCGGCTTTGGATATGACACGTGGCATGATTACCTTATTCAATTTATGTACCCCACATCTACAATTCTACATTGAGAGTTTGACATTGTCGTGAAGTTTCAAGACCCAGAAGATTGATGAATTTTGAGGCTAAAAATATTTTTGTACATCTTGCTCATTGAATGATAATATGAGAATTATATGATATATATATATATATATTTTTTTTTTTTGATTGGAATTATATGATATTTTGTTCAATCATTTTCCCATCTTTCGTAAATGAAGCTACAATATTATTGGTGGCTGACATAGCTTATCACTGTAGAGTGACATATAAGTAAAGTAGTAAACAGTAGTCAATTACAAAATTGTTTTGTTTAGATTCCATGCCTTGATTAAATTATTAATTGTTTTATTTTTTGTCAACTATTAAATTATTAATTGATCAACAAAAGCGAGCTACTTTTGAATTTGACACTTTTCTGCATATGCTATGAAGGTGTAAATGTGTAATAACCATGTGAAGCGTACTAAATTATAAATTGTTATAAGACTAATTCAGTTTTGCAATGCCAAGGCCCATAGTCAGTCATTGTCCTAGATGGTGGGCTAGAATTGGTAAATTCCTGTGTTCATTTAGATCAATGTCCCGTAACCAATTGAATTGTACTTGTAGCATAATTAATTTCTCATTAAAAAAATTCTCTTTCAGGTCAAGTCCACAATAGGGTCTTCATTCAAGGTGATTGGTTATATAATATTCAATCCTATTATCGTTTACAATTTCCAATCATAATAAGCATGTAGAACATGTCAAATGTACCTTTTACTTTTCAATAGTATTAGGGATTAGAATTTGGGAATAGTGTGAATTATTAGGAAAAGTGAACTACCATTGTGTTTGAGTATCAATGAGGTTTGCCTGTGAGGGAAAAACAAAATTATATGGATACAAATTAGCAGTGAGTTTGGATCGAGTGAGAGAGAGAGAGAGATTATGGGGTGTTAAATCCACATTGTTTGGATACATATTTTAAAAAGAAATGAGAAGGGATTTAGAGGGGTAAGATACCCCTTAATTCCTAAAAGAGGGTTTGGAAGGGAAGGGCAGGAGAGAGGTTCCATTTATATTATATTTAAAAGTTGTCAAAATCTGCCTTTATGATATCAATTTATACCTATTTCTTTAAATTAAACAAAAGAGTGGTATAAAGTGTTGTGGGTGTGAAAGTCCAACGCTACATATTGGGCCTGGGGCCTAATTTAAGTATCACTGTTTGTCGGAAGAGGTAAAAAGGATTAGGGCTGAGCCCGTTTGGTGGAAATGCACTTGAAAAGGAATGATAGATACGTCCGAAGACGATCCTGTTGGTCCAAAGAGGTCTCTCTCATCGGATCACTAGAGAACTTAATCAAGCAAATATACTGAAGGCCTGAGTGACTTTCCCAACTGATTCCACGGTAAAAAGCAAACTCTGGGCATGCCTAGGGATGGGAAGAACATAAAAATATCTAAAAGGAAAAGCTACTACCACCGCATTTAATGCACTGCAGCAACTTTTCTGGCCGCATTTATGTGGAGAAGACACCTGAACAGTCCAACCTCAGCTACTACCACTCACGGCAGACTAAAGCAAACGTCTGATGTGACATGTACTCAAGTGAATGCTTGGATAGAGAACAAGTGTATGGTGAAGATGAGGAAGGAGGTGGATATATAAATGGAATAGGTCTCTGAAAGAGGGGGGGAGAAAAAATGGTATTGATTTTTTCTATAAATATCAAACCTCTTCGGATTTAAGGGAGAGCCACTCTACTATTGTCTGTACATCATTTTATCCTTACTTGCACAAATGAATCGTTGCTAAATCCATAACTAGCCCAGTTGTTTCACCCACTCTCTACAAATTTATTGTTCGGGGTTCATTGGGCTCATAATCTGCAAAACTTGGGCTTGGCCTACCAAATTTGGACCCTACAATTGGCGCCGTCTGTGGGAAACAGCTTAAGCAAAGGTGGAAGCAACACCTCATAAATGGCTAAACCAAGGCAACGTCCAGCAGAGTCCAGGGCATCTCAGCACACTGATCCTTTCCTTAATCTAGAACGGAGGCAGGATCGTGAAGGTAGCGTACACACCGCACATGATAATCGAGGCCAGTCGCATGGAGAAAGCCACATGTCCCATGCAGAGAAAAACCAAAGCATGCAGTTAGAAATTGAAAGGCTAAAGAGGGAGCTGCACCATGCAAAGAGGAAACGCATTTCCTCGTACTCTGATGAAGATTCTGAGGACGAACAAGACGTTGTCTGCAAGCAGAAACTTCAAACACCAGTCAGCGAGTCCTTTCCCTATGAGGAGATGCACCATCGTGAGAGAAATCCTCGGAGCCCCTTACCTAGGGGCATAGGGAACGATGCTATGAGTAAAACTCTAGATCAGATTTCCAAGTCTCCCTTTACACGTAACATCGAGAATGCAAGACTTCCTCGACGTTTTCACCAGCCTACATTCACCATCTATAACGGTCGGACAGACCCTGTGGAACATGTGAGTCATTTCAACCAGAGGATGGCCGTTCACTCCAGAGATGAGGCCCTAATGTGCAAGGTCTTCCCGTCCAGCTTGGAACCTATCGCCATGAGGTGGTTTGATAGTCTGAAAGCGATATCCATAAGCTCTTTTCAAGAGCTAACTTAGGCATTTGGGTCGCGTTTTGTCACATGTCGAAGGGTTCCGCAGTCCATGGCCTCCCTTTTGTCCGTCAGCATGAGAGAGGGTGAAACTTTGAAGTCATATTTGGATAGATTCTGGGAAACGTATAATGAGATAGAGGAAGATTGTGACCTAGTGGCCATCAGCTCATTTAAGCTAGGCCTTCCTACTGAACATGGCTTGAGGACATCCCTAACGGGCAAACCTGCTACTAGTGTACGCCAGTTGATGGATATGATTAACAAGTATAAAAGAGTTGAGGAAGACCAACAGCAAGGTAAAAGAAAGGATAAGGTTATCCCTCAGGAGAGGAGGGATTTTAGGTCGGACCGATAGAGCCATAACAGGTCGAGAAAGGATTAGGTCGGACAGGGTTCAGTGAACCTTCAGACAATCAATGCTGTGTTTCGTAAGCCAGTGCACCAGGTCCTGGAGAGAATCAAGAATGAGCCTTTCTTCAAGAGGCCGAACAAGATGGTCGGAAACCCTGAAAGGCGCAACCACAATCTTTACTGCCAATATCATCTTGATCATGGGCATGCCACGAAGGACTGTAGGAGTCTGTGGGACCATTTGGATCAACTTGTCAGCAAGGGTAAGTTAAAACAACTTTTACACCACTCTTATGGTCAGGGAAACCAGGCAAACGCAAGGTCTCGGAGAGATGATTCTGTAAAACCCCCTCTGGGCACGATAAATGTTATCTTTGCCGCACCAAGGAGGATAGGGTCTTGCCCATCCAGAATACTATCAGTTGCTCGGCTGCCCTTGGAGAGTGTTAACAAGGAGCCAAAGAGGCCTAGGATGAAGGTTCAACCAGTTTTGGGCTTTTCGAACGAGGACAAAATTGGGACTATACAATCGCATGATGATGCTCTGGTAGTTACTCTCAGAATAGGTGGATACGACGTGAAGAGAGTGATGATAGATCAGGGCAGCGCCGCAGAAATAATGTACCCAGACCTTTATAAGGGGCTGAACTTAGCTCTCGAAGACTTGACGCCCTACAGTTCCCCTTTGGTGAGTTTTGATAGCAAAGTGGTCATCCCGAAAGGCCAGATCAGACTACCAGTGCAACCGGATCTGAGACGGTGGAGGTAGATTTTATAATGGTGGATGCCTACTCACCCTACACCGTGATTGTGGCTAGACCTTGACTTCATAACCTCGGGGCCGTATCCTCCACTCTTCATCAGAAGGTCAAATACCCGTCCGAAGGGCGAGTCGAGGAGATCTGAGGAGATCAATCTACATCCAGGCAATGTCTAGTGGCAGTTATCCAGCACAAACCTCAGGCTAAGTCCTCGGACCATAACGACGAGAATTTATAGCAGTTAAAACCTTCGGTGCTGGACACTGAAACGTCGGCCGAAGGGGCAGAGTGTGAAAGCTTGGTAAAGATAGTTATTGATAACGACCCAGAGAAGTTCTTTTAAGTCGGATCCATGTTGCCTCCTCAAGAGAAAGAAGAGCTGATAGAGTTTCTCAGAACCAACGTTGATGTATTTGCATGGGACTCCGCAGAAGCCCCAGGAGTAAGCCCAGAGTTCATTTGCCACCATCTAAACGTTAATCCCACCATTGTCCCCAAGAAACAACCGCTCCGGCGTCCATCAAGGAAACACGCAGATGCGGTTAGGGAAGAAGTGATGAAACTCATGCAAGCAGGGGCTATTAAGGAAATCTTTTATCCTGAATAGCTGGCTAACACTGTGATGATAAAGAAGAAAAGCGAAAAATGGCGGGTGTGCGTGGATTTCACTGACCTTAATAGAACTTGTCCGAAGGACCTGTTTCCCATGCCAAAGATAGACCAACTAGTTGATGCTACCGTTGGACACCTTCGGATGAGTTTCTTGGACGCATTTCAAGGTTATCATCAGATACCACTAGCTTTCGGTGATCAGGAGAAAACAGCTTTCGTAACCCCTATGGGGAATTACCACTACAAGGTAATGTCGTTCGGCTTGAAAAACGCAAGGGCTACCTATCAAAGGATGATGACCAGAATGTTTGAGTCGCAGTTGGGTAAAAGCATGGAAGTTTATATTGATGACATGGTGGTGAAAAGCAAGGTTATAGCTGGGCACATTAGGGATCTCAAGGATGTTTTTGAAATTCTAAGGGGACACAGATTACGCTTAAACGCATCCAAGTGCTCGTTTGGTGTGGGGCCGGGCAAGTTTTTAGGATATATGGTGACTCACAGGGGAATTGAAGTTAACTCCGATCAGATAAAGGCCATCAACAACTTACGAGCTCCTCAGAACCTCAAGGAAATTCAGAAGCTGATTGGGATAACTGTTGCCCTTAATAGGTTCATTTCTAGATTAGCAGATAGATGTAGACCTTTTTTCTCTTTGATCAACAAGTGGAAAGGTTTCGAATGGACTGAGGAATATGCTGTAGCTTTTTAGCAACTCAAGGACTACCTAGCTCGGCCTCCAATCATGTCCAGTCCTGAGCTAGATAAGGTCTTGTTTGCTTACATCGCTGTAGCTCCTAATGCTGTAAGCTTGGTGTTGATATGGTCAGACTGTGGCGTGCAAAAACCAATTTACTACGTAAGTAAGTCACTGCATGAAGCTAAAATTCGTTACTTGCCACTGGAGAAGGCCATCCTGGTAGTGATGCTGGGTACGAAGAAGCTGCCTCATTATTTTCAAGCCCACACCGTTATTGTCCTCACCCAGCTCCCACTCAGGGCCATACTCCAAAGCGCCGACTACACTGGAAGGATTGCCAAATGGGGCACAATCCTAGGGGCTTTTGATATCAAATACATGCCTCGCACATCAGTGAAGGGCCAGATCCTTGCTGACTTGGTGGCCGAGTTCACGGAGCCCCATTTTGAAGAAGTAACACCAACACTGGACCTGGATGGAAGGTCTGTTGGCATGGTTTCTCTACGAAGCCCTTTGCCCTAGGAAGTGTACGTGGATGGCGCATCAAATCAGAGAGGTTCAGGAGTGGGACTAGTGTTGATATCCCCAGAGAGAATTATCATTGAAAAAGCGTTAAGGCTGGATTTCTCGGCAACGAATAATGAGGCAAAGTATGAGGCTCTATTGATGGGAATGACGATGGTATGAAGGATGGGAGGAAAATCAGTTGAGATGTTCTCGGATTCAAGATTAATCGTTGGTCAAGTGCAAGGTGAATTCGAGGCGAAAGACGAAAGAATGCAGGGATACTTGAGTCGAGCTAAATCCCTACAGTCAGAGTTTGAGTCTTTTAACCTGCTACACATCCCAGGAGCGATAACACGCATGTTGATTCCTTGGCCACACTCGCCACCTCTTTGGCGCAAGAGTTACCAAGGGTTATCCTCTTTGAGGACATGCATAGGCCTACGGAATTAAGAAAAGAGGCAGTCCAGGTTCATTATATTAGGACCGACTTAAGCTGGATGGATCCTATCATCAAGTTCTTGAAGGACGATGTATTGCCCGAAGAAAAAGGAGCGGACAAAGTACGGAGGAAAGCTATAAGGTTCTGGTTGTCCGAGGACCATAAACTGTATAAGCGTTCCTATTTAGGTCCATACTTATTGTGCATGCATCCTGAAGCAGCTGAATCACTACTAGAAGAATTGCATGAAGGGATCTGTGGGAGCCATACTAGAGGTAGATCCTTAGCTCACCGAGCCATTACTCAAGGTTATTGGTGGCCAAATATGCAGAAAGAAGCCCACGAATATGTTAAAAAGTGTGACCAATGCCAACGGTTTGCGCCGAACATACATCAACCAAGTGGCACCCTTAATCCACTATCCAGCCCATGACCTTTCGCTCAATGGGGATTGGATATCGTGGGCCAATTCCTTAAGGCTGCAGGAAACAAGAAGTACCTTCTAGTCGGCACAGACTACTTCACCAAATGGGTCGAGGCTGAACCTCTAGCAAACATCAGGGATGTAGATGTAAAGAAATTTATCTAGAAAAATATTGTCACTTGGTTTGGGGTCCCTCATACCCTCATCTCGGACAATAGGCTTCAGTTTGATAGCAAAGCTTTCAGGGGTTATTGTAGCGAACTAGGAATCACAAACAGATACTCCACCCCTTCTTATCCCTAGGGAAATGGGCAAGCGGAAGCTGTTAATAAAGTCATAGTTAACGGATTAAAGAAGAGGTTGGACGATGCGAAAGGTAGATGGGTGGAAGAATTGCCCCACGTATTGTGGGTATACAGAACTATGCCTTGCAGGTCTACTGGGGAGACCCCCTTTTCAATGACCTATGGGGCTGAAGCTGTTATATCTTTGGAGACTGGGTTCTCAACATACAGGACTAGCTCGTTTAATCCGGTTGGCAACGATGGGCAGCTAGAAAAGAGTTTGGATCTAATTGAAGAAAGGAGGGAAAATGCAATGGTCCAACTAGCGCATTACCAACAAAAACTCAAGTAAGGCTACGATGCCAATGTAAGGCTGAGACCTCTAGAACCTGGTGATTTGGTGCTAAGGAAAGTGGTTGGTACTGCAAAGAATCCAGCTTGGGGAAAACTAGGACCAAATTAGGAAGGACCATATCGAATCACTTCAAGGGCTGGTATTGGAGCATATTTCTTAGAAGATCTGGATAATCAAGTAGTATCCCGGCCGTAAAATATAAATAACCTCAAAAGGTATTATTATTAAGTGAATCCTTCCTTCAGTCAATGTACCATTTTATTATGCTAAGAATTCTCCTAAGTGTTTTAATTTAAATTCAATCATGCCTGTAGTCCTCGGACCAGATGATTTGGGTTAGTTAACACTCGTTTACATTTCTCCTAAGTGTTTAAACTTAAATTCAATCATGCTTGTAGTCTTCGGACCAGATGATTTAGGTGAGTTAACACTCGTTTACATTTCTCCCAAGTGTTTAAACTTAAATTCAATCATGCCTGTAGTCCTCGGACCAGATGATTTAGGTTAGTTAATACTCGTTTACATTTCTCCCAAGTGTTTAAACTTAAATTCAATAATGCCTGTAGTTCTCGAACCAGATGATTTGGGTTAGTTAACACTCGTTTACATTTCTCCCAAGTGTTTAAACTTAAATTCAATCATGCCTATAGTCCTCGGACCAGATGATTTGGGTTAGTTAACACTCGTTTACATTTCTCCCAAGTGTTTAAACTTAAATTCAATCATGCCTGTAGTCCTCGGACCAGATGATTTTGGTTAGTTAACACTCGTTTACATTTCTCTCAAGTGTTTAAACTTAAATTCAATCATACCTGTAGTCTTCGGACCAGATGATTTGGGTGAGTTAACACTCCTTTACATTTCTCTTAAGGGTTAGTTAACACTCGTTTACATTTCTCTCAAGTGTTTAAACTCAAATTCAATCATGCCTGTAGTCCTCGGACCAGATGATTTGGGTGAGTTAACACTCGTTTACATTTCTCCCAAGTGTTTAAACTTAAATTCAATCGTGCTTGTAGTCCTTGGACTAGATGATTTGGGTTAGCTAACACTTGTTTACAATTCCTATAAGTGCTTAAACTTAAGTGGGCCTCATTTTTACTGACTCCCCTACGAACAGCTTTTCTCAAGTATTAACTTAGATTGTCTACATCATCAGCATGATACGATGGTTAGGTTTACAGTTTCCCCAAATGTTTGAATTTAAGCTCAACTATGTCTATAATTCTCGGACCAAGTTACTTTCACCAATTAACATTCCAATGCAATTGTTATTATCACAAGGCCTCCCTAGCCATGTTTAAGTCAAAATCATGGTATTAAGTGATTCTCATTTATCAAGCTATTGATATTTGCTATAATGATGCATCATGACATATACCGTAATGGAGATAAAGGTAAAAAGGAAACCATTTCATTGATTAAAGAGAAATAACTTAGTCACAAAGCAAAAAAAAAGGGGTCTAACTAGTACAAGTAAATAAAGTAACAGCAACAAAAAATAACATGCTAATAAAACCCCTAAATAGCTAGGCCTTCTTCTGAGGCAATGGGTCAGTCATTTGGCCAAGCTGAGCAGTAGCATCCGACCCTTGTACATCCTTGGACGGTTTGCCCACATCACCAGTTTGACCAGGTGCCTGGCTTGCCTCAGTAGGGTCTGGAAGGTTTTGGTCGGCCGCTGAAGGATCCAAGTTTTCTGGCAGGTCGCAGATGTTGTGGTGGTAGTAAATACTCCCAGGCTGCCTCAGGGCAGATTCTAGGTGGACTCCAGCCGTATCAAGGCCTTTGCCCCACGTTATATCATAATACTCCCTGCAGACCTTCGCGAACTCCTCGGTCAGCCTTGTTTGGGTCTCTTTCACCCCCAGCATGTAGGCAGCTTGTTTTTCAGCCTCAAGTGTCTCCTTGGCCAATTGAGCGTCCTATTTGGCCAATTTAGCAGACTCCTTGGCTTTATCAACCTCGGCCCGAAAACCCTTCACCAACGCTTTCTCTGTTTCCAAGTGATCTCGGTAGTGTACAGTTTTTGGCGTTGGTCTTCGGCCTACCTTTCAGCGCTCTTAAGGCCCGCCTCCAGACTCTTTCTCTCCTTCGTCTCCTTTTTCAACTGCTTGGATATACGGGCACACTCATCTTTTAGGCTGCCTAGTGCCTTCTCAGCCTTCGTCCGAGAATGGACCTCCACTTGGACTTCAATGTGGGCTTTCTAGTTCCATTCCTCAGCCACATATATTTGTTGAGCAAGCTGCATGACAAATTAAGAATTTTTTAGTTGTAAATGCAGAAAGAGTGGAGAAGATGGGTCAATTCTCTTACCATGGCTAAATCCCTTTTAAGAGATAGAAAAAGTTCCTGCTGGCTGAAGCGCCTGTAGGACTCCATGTCCTTCGGAAAGAGCGGAGGTTGCTCCAATGCCTCTGCGATATGGCCAGCTCTCCCTCTAGCATAATTTCTAAGGGAAGCATCATATGGGATGGCTGCACCGTCCAATGTTAACTTCGGGGACCATATCCGAGCTCTTCGGCGTACGTCTGCGGCCAAAGGGTCTTCCCTACTCTCAGTAGATGAAACCCTTCTGCTCCTGGTGTCGTGGGCCACTTTTTGTTGCTTGGGCCCCTTCGGAGGCGCCACCTCTTTTTCCTTAGTATCAGCCACAGTCCTTTTCTTTTTGAGATCCGACAGTGGCTTTAGGCCGAGATTCGAGGGAGCTTGAGGAGGTGGAGGAGGAAGAGTGACCATTGGCTGAGATGTACTAGCACCTTTAGTCGCAGTCTTCAGCCTTCTATTCTTCATCAGATCTTTCAAACTCTGCATGTCTTCGCCAGAAGAGTCGTCTAGCACGTCTATTCTCTGTGGGAGAACACCGGATTGCCTATTAATCCCCTCGTTGGCGTTCAAAATCTGAACCTCTTCTGAAGCTTCGCCTTCAAATCTGAACTGGTCAATCTGTTCGTCAAGTGAAGGGGTCGAAGAAGCAACTCTCTCTCCCTCTGCTACCGGTTCAGGAGGAACCTACTGAACAGGTTGAACGAGCAATGATATGCCCTATGGGTTTGGGTGTGGCACAGGGGCAAGATCAAAGGGAGCCAAAAAATCCTTCCAAGCAACGTCGATACGGTTAATGCGGCGGTCTCCGAGTGTTATCGCGTTGCCGATTGGCTGAAAATCTTTTGACTTTGGGGTATAGCTGAGGATAAGGTGCACGACCCTAAGTTACCCGTCTTCGCTTGTGAAAATCTTTGACCAAAGAAGGTAATTGAGCGCTGCGGTGTTTGTAAGGCTGAGCCGAGGAGCAACGTGATCTCTATCTGTAAACATCACAATAAAACTTTGTCAGAAAACTTAAAACGTGATAGAAAGAGAAGGCCGAATCATTGAAAGCAAAAACCTTTAATCTATTGTTAGGAAACCTAAATCTGGGATATCCCACCTGGCTTTCCCGATTGGGTTGGGCAATGAAGTCCGTCATGCCACGCGCCCAAGACGATCAGATAGTCTTCTTTCATCCCTTTGTTAGATTTGGGAAGATAGGAGATGAGCCTGACGATATCGGATCGGGATCTAAGATAGTATCCCGCTCCTTGTTTGGTACGACACTCGTACATGTGTACTACATCGAGCCAGGTGAGTCCCAATCTTAGATGTTGGTTTAGATTGTCGACTACTCCTAAAATTCTAAACGTATTAGGTGCGCACTGTTCAGGGCTAAGCCTATGATTTCGGAGATAGTTTCTGGTAACGGGACCCATGGGGATGGTCATTCCTCCCTCTAGGAAGGCGATAATGGGGATTATAACTTCGCCCACTTCTCGGTTTGTTAATAACTCTTCTAGAGAACAGTACCTCAAGCCCATATCCTGGGGAATGCGATACGTCGCCCTAAACTTCTCCATCTGGGAAGGACTACTCACTAGATATTTAAATCTACCCATTTTAGTTAGGATAGAGGGGAAAGGTGCTAAACAGTGACTGGGGAGCGACTATCCAAAGGCCGAAGAGGCAAGCCGAAAAGAATGTGAAAGTCTTGAGTGAGGAACTTACGCGGAAATAAATTGAAGAATGACCTTTAGGTTTGTAGAAAGATCGTAGCAAATCCTGGGGTAAGTTGGAGTTGATGACAGGAAGGGCTTTATGAGCGTGAGTGCTTGAATTCGCTGAGAGTCTGAGAATTTGCAAAGTAAAGGGGAAAATAACCCCCTTTGGGGCTTTATATAGAGATAGGCGAAATGGTGGGATTTATCCCACCCAAATTTGGAGAAAAATCACATCCGTTGGATCAGTAGCCCACCGTTGGATGCCAGAGACAAGATGCCGCCTGGAGCAATTAATGGCGCCTTGGAAATGCTGCAACGACAGCGGCAATGATGAAGTGCCTAAATTTATGCGCATACACGTGTGGATTCAGAGATCCGGTGATTTCAAAGCTTTTATTTCGCAACAGATCAAAATCCTATTTTTTCTCCTCGGATGCGAGGGAAAAATTAGAATTTTGGGGGCCTATTGTGGGTGTGAAAGCCCAAAGCTACGTATTGGGCCTAGGGCCCAATTTGAGTATCAATGTTTGTCCGAAGAGGTAAAAAGGCTTAGGGCTAAGCCCGTTTGGTGGAAATGCACTTAAAAAGGAATGATAGATACGTCCAAAGACGATCCTGTTGGTCCGATGAGCTCCCTCTCATCGGATCACTAGAGAACTTGATTAAGCAAATATACTGAAGGCTTGAGTGACCTTCCCAACTAATTCTATGGTAAAAAGCAAACTTTGGGCATGCCTAAAGATGGGAAGAACATAAAAATATCTAAAAGGAAAAGCTATTACCACCGCATTTAATGCACTGCAGCAACTTTTCTGACCGCATTTATGTGGAGAAGACACTTGAATAGTCCAACCTCAGCTACTACCACTCACGGCAAACTAAAGCAAACGTCTGATGTGACATGTATTCAAGTGAATGCTTGGATGGAGAACAAGTGTATGGTGAAAATGAGGATGGAGGTGGATATATAAATGGAATAGGTCTCTAAAATAGGGGGGGAGAAAAAATGGTATTGATTTTTTCTATAAATATCAAACCTCTTCAGATTTAAGGGAGGGCCACTCTACTATTGTCTGTACATCATTTTATCCTTACTTGCACAAATGAATCATTGCTAAATCCATAATCAGCCCAGCTGTTTCACCCACTCTCTACAAATTTATTGTTCGAGGTTCATTAGGCTCACAATTTGCAAAGCTTGGGCTTTGGCTACCAAATTTGGACCCTACAAGTGTAATTTTTGATTTGCATAATGTATTATAATTATTACCTATCCTCTCACATTTTATTATTATATTTTTAAAAAAATTAACTAAGGGAAGAGATTTTTCTCCTCCTACTTAATTTTAAAAATATCCAAATAAGTAAATGGATAACCATTTGCCTCCCAGCTCTTCTACTTCTTCGGTTTCTCTCCGTACCCTTTAGTCTTTCCTCTTCTTTCAAACTTCCAAACACATGATAAGTGCCAATAGAGATAGGGAGCTCTTTTATAAATTTTGAAGGAATACCTGAGTTAAACTTTCGAATCTTCTCTTTAAACTATTTGGGAATTTGACTATATATATTGGGGTTATGCAAATTTATTTTTTTACAAAGAAGAAATTTTATTTAATCAAACAGACATTTGAGGAGAGTACATAATTTGTTACAGGGCACTTTCTAAGAGTGCCAACTTGACAAATATCCCTGAAATACTTCTCATACACAAAGCTTGGGCAAGAATCATGTACAAAAATTTTGTCTGGTTGCAAGCTCCCCCCTAGTCCATCAGCTGCTGCATTAGCCTCTTAGTCCTGGAATGTGTGAATAGGAAGGACCGTATAATCAGATTGATAAAGGACCTCAAGAAGTGAGTGCCAATATTGAACAGCCCAAGGGCAATCCCGCAAAACGTGAATTGTGGACTCAACTTGACTACACCTAAGGACAAATGGGGCTGATCCCATGTTAATGCTGATTATGCAAATTTATTTATTTCATTCTTACATATGACCTAACTCCAAACCATATTGCAAGTTACAACTGAACAAAAATGGCTTCACAGACAAATAAAGACATAATAGAAACTAGGAAATTACAAAACAAACAAATTACCCCACAATAATTTTTAAACCTCGTCGTTCTTGTTAAGTCTAGTAATTAAAGTTGTTCAAGAGTGGTTTGCAAAGCTGAATACACAGCACTCCATCCTTCTTGTGTAGGATGAGCTGAGTCCCAAAAGAATGCTGATTCGGGGTCATCACATACTGTGTATTTCTTGGTCCCATTCACATCTACACTTCCACAGTAATATTCACTGCTTATACCACCACAACATGGTTTCAGTGGGTTCTCAAACTTTGTACTTCCTGCACAAATTGAAGATGAAGATATTGCACTATTAGTACAAGACTAGAGTTCGATTTGTTTGATTCCTGAAAGTGAACCAAAGTAACCGAAAAAAGGCTCTGAATGGCCACTCATGGGTCAAGGGTTTTTATAACTTGGGACAAAGGCCCAACTAAACAAACCAACCAAGATAGTTGAAAGCCTATAAATTATCATGTTCTATTCTAAGTCCATGCATAAAATTCATTCCTTTCCTCATATAAAAAGGGGTAAAATGAAACTTTTTATTTTATCCACAAACTTTCAAAATGACACTATAAAGTTTGAATTAAAATGAAACAGTTAAAATTTTGACTAAATTAACTGATTTGATATTTTGTGGACAAACAATTTACCTCCTAATTGTTTGCTCCAATCACAATTTAGCCCCTCTTTTTTTGAGTCACTACATTTTTACCTCTAATGTTTGAATTAAAATAAAATCTTTAGGTGTAGTTTAGTCGGCATTTTAGTCCATACAAATTAGAGATTGAGCTTGCAACATCAAAATGGATCAAACCCAATTGAAATGATGATCTTGATATTCCAGAAATGAAAGAAAATACGTCAATGAAAAATATATTTTGAAAATGAAAGTAAATGTATAATCACCTGTCTGGTCTCCTTTGTTCTTTAATACGGACATGAACGAGTCATAAAGATTGAGAATGACGAACGTAGGAACTTTGGTTTCGTTGTTCAGCTTTGCCACAGCTTGCTGCAAGAAAAGGTTATGGAAGCTAACAAGTGAGTTTTCTGTTCCATTGCATTGTTGGAATGAGGATTTGATTGTGCTCCTAGGGAGACATCCCAAAGGCTGTAAAGCTGTCACAGCAATTTTCTTAACACCCAAGCCATGAATGCGTTTCAAGTTGACTTTAAGTTGATTGACCACTGAGGTAATGAAGGATGGAAAACCCTACAATGGATGGATTGAGATAGCAAGCTCAGTACTAGCATAATATTGTCTTAATAACCATGCTTTTCATATATTTTCATGATAAAATAAACAATAACCATGAAGGAAAAACAAATGATGAGATAATACTGTTGGGCTTTGTGGAGCCTAATTTATGTTTGATCCGGTTGACGACCCGACCCAACCTGAATAATGTTGCGTGTTTTTAATAGGAGATTTACTAAAGCTTGGTCCATTGTGTATCCTGTGTGCAGGAGGTAAAAAACACAACTTGATGATTAGGGTTTTTTGTTGTTGTCGTGTTTTAGAGATAGAAACACTATAACTGACGCACTTTTGTATTTTTCCTGATAATAGTGAAATACTTGCAACTCCGTGGACGTAGGCAAATTGCCGAACTACGTAAATACTGTCTTGTGCGTATAATTATTTTTTCTTTGACATGTGGTTTCTCTATTTTTTTTGTTTCTCATGAGTTGGGATTTTGGGTTGAATTCCATACAAATACTTAGGTGTATATATAACAGATCTAATAAAGTTTGATTAAATTTTATATTTGAGCAGTTCTTTTAAATGATTTTTCATATATTTGATCTACTCAATGAGATCCATTAAAGTGAAATCTGATAATGAATTTACTTTTTCGGTATCAGAAACCGAAGTCTAATCCTACTTCAAATGTGAATAAACTAAATTGGAATATCTAAGAGACAATTAGTCATATAAAGTACTCTGCTTAAGACATAATTTTAGTTGGCAGTTGACATAATGTTGTTGAGCTATCTTATAGATGTAAAAGGAAGCTTTAAAATCAGATGAAGTTAATAAACAAGAAATATGAAATTAAAATTAACAATAGTATAAGGGCTAGTAACCATGGAGGTCTTTTGATTAACTGCAAGCATGGGAATCCTAATCCTACGTTATGCATGAGATAGTGATCGAATCTTAAGTTTGAAAAAAAGAAAAAAAAAACACTCAATATTTTTATTTTTTGTTTTTTTATGTTTAGGGGTGGAGGGGTGTGAGACACATCAAGAACTATGGTCCATGAAGGGAGCTCATAAACCATTGGGTCCCAATATCTGATAACATTTACTTAATTCATATGTCGGATATAAAAAGATGCCAATGGACCAATGAGTTCAGGTACAAGACAAAGACCAGGATTTCCTGAACCACAGAGATCCACCTAACCTAGCCACTGGGCCCTTTCTTATGAAATTCACAGAACCAGCCCAAAGGAGACAAGAAACGTGTAAGTTAACAGAATTTAATTTTGCTGTCTTTTCTTGCAGGTTTCATATATTATTATATGGAGACTGCTTGTCTATAGAGATCCAGTGCGTTGAATTTGAGCCTACTCAAAGTGGGCATGCATCCGATTTTTATCACATATTTGAATGGGTCAGCCTTCAGTGCACTGGAGCCAAGTTTTTCTTATTAGAGTCCTATGTATCCGATTTTTATCACATATTTGAATAGTATTACCTTCTAATGCATTGGAGTTAAGCTTTCCTTATTAGAGCACTAGCATTAGGTGAAATTTAACACACCAAACACCAAAAAGCCACTCACATGAGATGTTCTAAATATCCAAAAGTTTGACATAGATGAAGAGTACCATTCCAAATTTGGAACCGTAAAAGATAAATTATTTTTTTATTCAAATCTTCTCTCCCTTTCTCTTCTTTCTTTTCTCTCTTAGTCTCAAACTTAAGACTTCTCTCACCCTCTCTCTCTCTCTCTCTCTCTCAAACCTTACCGTGGAGATCAATTGGTGGAAATCGAGAAGGTAGAGTGACAGATGGAGAAGTAGAGAGAAAAAAAAAAAAAAAGAAGAATAGAACATGAAAATAAAACATGTGATGTAAAGTGTATTTTCAAATGTTATATTAAAATAGCAAAACTAAATTATTTTAGTGTGTGAAAATAGAATTTTTCTGCTTCAGCGGATGCTGATGCTCTTATGTAACATTTTGGCTATACTGTATACAGTATACATTATGACTCAAATTACTTCAACAATTAAAAACCTTTGTCAATCATTTATCACTTGATTTTTGCTTGTAGGAGACGAAAGCTCAGGTGTGAATCATAAAATCATATTTATTGGCACATTTTCGTTCATTTTCTTCTCATTTCCACTTTTTTTCTTTTTGTGTGTGTAAAGCTAAAAAAATCAGACATATTTATTAGAGATATATTAGACATATTAATTTAATATAATAGGTTTAAGTTTAATGTATGTGTGTTTGTTTCTCAAAAAAAGAGTCCTATATATGCTTATATTATGGTTCATCGTAACAATATCATCTAAAATTTTACTTATTTTATGTTCTTTCCAACCTATCGTCCAAACACATTAAGAATTTATCATCACACCGTCCAAAAGGGTTAAGCATGTTCTAATCTTCAATATAAAATAGCTAGACACAGTACAAAAAAAAAAATCTCTGTATAGAGCTAGGACCAATAATAAATCTCGTGTGAAAAACAGACACATCACTGTCACTGCAATAATTTCTTTCCACGTAATCGAAAATTCACCGTACTTTGGGAGTTGGGAGATGAGGGTAAAATGGTGTGGCGCGGTCACTTTCCCACATGAAATACAAACATTTTTCTGTTCCCGATGTCCTATAGATGTTGGAGGGGGTACGTATAAGGCATGACGGTGGGGACCCTTATTCACATGATTCAGAATTCACTATTCAGGGTGCACAGCACAAGGCAGTGGAATGTGGAGCATAGACAGAAAATGATAGTTCTCTGTAATGGTAGTTTTTTTTTTTTTTTTTTTTTTTTTTTTTGCAATAAAGATGTGGTGGTTAAGGAGTGTTTGGTTTGTGTTTTTAAACAATCATTTTTAGATTTTAAATAATATTTTATGTATTTTTATACACTTTTTCATTCACATGTATTTTTATAAATATTTTCAAATAATAATTTTTAATTTTTAAACATATGTACTAAACGGGCCCTAAGTTTCTCAAAAAAAAAAAAAAAAGATGTGGTGGTTAATAGATCCAATAAAGGGTTACAGTATCAACTAAAATTAGTTGTTATGAAATGAAATTTAAATTTTAAATAAGGTGACATTATATAAAATTTTAAATTCATGAAAATTATATAATGTAACCCTAGTTAGAGATCCTAATCCTATTAAGAGAGACTGCATTTGAAACTAAGGGATAAGTATAAAGAAAAAATTAGTAATATTTTTCTCAATCCTTAGACTAAATGGTTTTTAAATTTTTAATAAATTTTCCAATCTAATAACTGATAGAATTTAAAATTTTATCCTTTAATATCAACCCTTGGTTTCAATTGCACCCAATGCTGAATCTCAAATATTTTCAATCCCTATTTGATATCATCCGCGTGAAAAATGTTCTTATTAAAATAATTGAATTCAACCACCTTGATTTATGATTAAACAATCTTCATATATAATTTTTTTTTTCATAATTATTAAAATAACATATTATGATTGATATACAAGAATTAAAATGGTGTTAGACTATCAGAGGTAAACTTACGTAAATGTTATATTGTTTTAATCACAACTAACCATTTTAGAAAGTTGTGAAAATTTTTATGTATCTACAAATAACATTGTGACTGCAATGGATAAGTTATATGGAAAGGTCAGTTTATGATGAGAGTGTTACAACCCTAGTGCTAATCAATTATACACTAATCAATTATATATATTTTTTCAATACTTCCCTTTAGTTCTAATTTGTCAAAAATATGGTAATTTGTTGTATTATTATATATGTATAATGTATATGTGTGTATAGTTCTCACCTGAGCAGTCCCATTCCTGACCTCATATGCACTATAATCATTACCGGATAAGGTGACGAGTGCCACAGAGGACTCTACGTCCGTAGCATTAAACGCATTAGTTTTGATGAGTTCTTGGAAGAAATCAATCTGGGTGGTCATGTTTGGGTCTGAAACCAACGTTTCGAACACACCAGTGCCTCCAAAAGCAAAGTTCATGCCATATTTCAAGTCATTGACCCCATCTTCCCTCAATCTGTACGGAATTGGAGACTTCAAACCTATGAACTTAGCTGCATGGTTACAATTGAGCACAAGATCAGGGATGCCTAGCTAAGATTGAAGTAGTCAGATCATATGTTCAATTTTCATCCCATTGAAAGAAAAATGTAAATGCTACTTAATTTATGTCACTATCAGAGAATTCAAAGCGTGTGAAGCTTTCATTGTAAACTCAATAATGTTGTACTCGAAGCATAAGGTACTTTTGAAACACCACCCCCTAAAAAGTCCTACTCTAGCAATAACACTTGTCAAAAGAAATAGTCAAATCACGCAATATGTTACTTAAACGGTTGAACCTTATGCACTACAAGAAAAAGGTCATTATCATAATAAGGGTGGTTATATACTTATATATACTACAATTATCAACTGCTACTATATATATATATATAACAATATTATCAACTGCGACATTTATCAATTAGTAACATGTGCTTTATTTTTTTTTTTTTATTATAATTAAAAGTTACCTAATGATCAATCCTAACCGACATCTTTTGTTTGGGGAGGAGAGAATAGATTTTAACTGACAAAGAGTGGATAAAAAGTTCATAGAGTAGAAGTACTAATTAAAGTAATTTTAAAAGGTAATCTAGAAAAGAAAAAATAATTTAAGGAAAGGAAAAGGGGGACTTTCAAATTTTCTTTAATGATGATATAAGCAAATGATGAATCCACCGCTACGATTCTTTAACTCACATTAATCGTCCCTTTTAAATATCTAATTAGTTAGTTTTTTACAAGTAATTTTTATGGAAACAAGTAAAAGTACAAATTTGTTGAGAACAGAAGATTTTTGTTTGTGGTTATCATTCATCAGAGGTTATTCAATGTTAATGACTAGGAGAAGAAGTTTCTCAAAAAAAAAAAAAAAAAAAAAGACTAGGAGAAGAAGACAAAGTAACACAGTGATAAATATATTTTTGGGTGATTGAGACAGTTCAACCTAAAAAAAGAAGAAAGTATTTAAAAAACAAAAAAAGGAAGACAGTGTTAGGGTGATGGACAAAAGGAGTTTCAACATTAAAACAATTTGTCACAATTTGAACGTGAATGTGAGAAATAAAGAAAGTTATATGTAAAAGTGATAGATAGTCAATCATAATTTTTCATATAGAATAGTTATGAAAAATGGTATTGATAAAGATTGTGATTGTAGAATAACTATAAGCCTCAAAACAAAAGGAGATAAACACTAAAATTTGAGTAGGTATACAAAATTTTTCATAATTTTTTGTTTGTAACGATTTATTTGACAAATTATGATAAGAGTAATATTACTCTTATGAGTCCATTACTAACACTATTTTTATTAATACTAATTATATCACATCAACTCAATAGTTGTGCGAGGTTTTAGTTAACTCAACTAGTAAAGGTTCTAGTTGTCGAGAAAGAAATTTGGTGTTAAAACTCTACCTACACCAAAAAAATCAATTAGTATCTTAATTTAATGATAAAAAACAATTATTATAAAATGAACACAGTAGTTGTGAAGAAGATGATAATAAAATTTACATATCTAAACTTGTTAAAATAACATTACAATTAATAATAATAAATCTAAGGACACATTACTTTTTATACATACATACCAACTTTTTTTTTTCATAACTCAATTAATTTTTAAGTAAGTTGCTGTGTAATAGAGTGTGAAAATGAGTTTATTTGTAGTCTTTATGAATTAACAATGACTAGCATTATGCCCTTACGATGCACTGCTTAATCAAAATTCATATGTAAATAATTTTTTTTATTAATTTACTTAAAATAAAAATATTTTACTTTTAAGTTATATAATGAATGCGTGTTGTGTGAGACTAAGGTATCATAAAATACACACACACACACACACACACACACATATATATATATATATATAATTGAATGGAAGATGGTAGAGGTACCTAAATATATATATATATATACATATAATGATTTTCAATAATACATTGAACTTTAAGGCTCAATTAATCACATATATTTAAATGGAAAACCCTTGAATTTAATAGTTAAAAGCTATCCAAAACAATAATTGAAATCATGTTTAAGTAGAAATCTCAATTCAATAATTAAGAACAATCTAAATTACTAAACATTTAAAAATTTGAAGTAGAGAGAGACTCACATAAGAATTTAATTTTTGTCCTTGAAAGTATGGAAGAAGACACTGAAACTCGAGTGAGTTTCACCCTACCAAGTTTAAGTTTAAACTCAAAGTTTAAGTCTTGTGCGTTGCATGCAACATGTGTGTGTATATACAGGAAAAATGATTTGAATTTAACATTTATTGCAGAAAAGAGATGGTGTAGTCTTAGATGGTGTAATCTTATCTTTTTTTAGCTAATTCTTATTATAATCCCTTTATTTTGGGGAGAGAGAGAAAGAGAGAAACGCTTCTTTTGAAAAAAAAAAAAAAAAAACGTATAATATATAATAGCAAAGATATTAATATTTGGAAGTGGTATCTCATACGGATTAGTATTTCAATTGTGGGTTTTGGTAGTTGGAAGTTAGCATATAGTAGTTAATAATTAGAAAATTACTAGTTAATAATAGCTGAATGAATTATTATTATTATTATTATATAATTGGAAGAAAAAATAATGCTACATGTATGTATATATTATATTTTTCAATCAAAATGTCCCAATAAGATTAAGGACATAAGTTGGTGTAACATCAACTCAATGAACATTTATTGGTCTAAAAATATAACTAATGTTGTTGAATGACTAAAGAATGATTAAATAATTATAATCTTATATAAATATAATCACTCCAAAAACACTATTCATTAAAAGTTTTTAAATAATATTATTTAAAAGCCAATATATATATATATATATATATATTTTATGGACTTACTTTCAAATTAGAACTTTGTAGATCTGCCTTTTTAATTCTACTTATACCATGAAATTGTTTGTAACTCTAAGCAATGTCACTCCTAATAGAATCATTGGTCATTCATAATCAATCTTCTTTTTAATCTTGCAAGTCTTGTTATTTTAACATTGTTCAACTATTTAACCCAAACAATATATGCCACAAACAACAAACAGTAAATATTTGAAAGACGAATTAAGTGCAAATAGACTGTAAAAAGAAAAATACTTTGCACGTAGGTCAGTGGTGGCGAAATCACTGTATAGCAACCTATGATTTCAGCGAGACCTCGAAATCATTGTAAAGTAAATATTTCTTTTAGCATTTACTCAATTTGTAGTTTGCATAGAAATCTCAATCATGTTGCCACAATGCATTAAAAAAAATTAAAAAAAAATAAATAAATAAACATTATTCATTATGTAAAACTTTAGTGTTTTTTTTTTTTTTTTTTTTTTTTTTGAGAAGGATGTAAAACTTTAGTTAAGTCCATATATTACCTTTAAGGGTGGCACATAATAGTTGCATATTTAACTTCATACGATCTATACATTACTAAATATTTTACAATTGTAAGTACAATCTATATCAATAGAAAACTGTCTAGAAATTAAATTGAATTAACCATTTATTTTTTTAGAGAGAAAGCACCACTTATATTTTTTAATTGAGAAAAAAATAAATTTAAATTCTTGGTCAATCACATTGATCATCAATCAATTAATCATAACTCGATTCATGATCATGTTTAACAATAAAAGATGAGTTACTAATAAATTATATATTTCATAATTTAAATCAAATTCAAATCTATAGAGGTGCAATTCATCCCTCTTAGTGAACTTTTTCTTCTAATGATAACAGGAGGAAAATAAAAGGTATAATTCAAATTTTTTCACAAACTTCAAAAAAATTCTTACAAACCTCAAAGTTTATGAACATATTATAACATAAAAAGAAAACCAAAAACTACTCTTAAGTTATGGAAACTAGTTTATCACAAACCAAAGCAGTATACTTTCTCATTAAAAAGTCAATCTTCTATAATAATACATAAAAGAATTTCAAAACACCGTCCCCAAAAAAAGCCAATCTAATTCATGCAAGCCTTGAAAATAAAAAAATTCCAATACCCACTGCGCATCTCTCTATAATTTGATTTTTATCTGTTCTTTTAAATTTGTTTGTCAACCTTACCTAATTTTGTAACTTCAAACTTAAAATATACAATTCAATATGTCCAAGTGAAGATTCTCATTGGAAAAATCTAATAGTTATAAATCAAAACTAACAATTCTTAAAAGTATGATGTCAAGAACATAAAAAAGCTTTGGATAAAGGTGTAATATATGCCTTTTGATTTCTCAAGTAATAAATAAAAGAATTATATTAAAGATGAGAATTGGAGGAGGGGAATAGAAACAACAAAACTAACACCACCTACTTCTCTTTTATTCAAACATGAACCACAAAAAATTAATTAACCTCCACTCTCGCACAGTAAACGTCAAATATGGTGGAAATTAAGCAAAACACCAGAATTACAACTTTTCATGCAAATTGAAAAATAAAGACTCCTAAATAGAAAAACTACTGGCTTACCACAACACAATGACTCCAACAACACAATGACTCCAACTTGACCATCTGGTTTTGAGAGATAAGAAGTTGCTACAATGATTTGATGTTTAGGGTAGTCTTTGTATTCGTATGACTTTCACATTTTCAGGACTCTCGAGCCACATCTCAACATTGCCATTCCACGATTTGATTTTTTTTTTTTTTTTTTTTTTTTTTTCATAAAGAAGGTTCTGCGTTTGAGCCATGAGAAAATAAAAGAGAGAAATAGATAAGGGCTGCGTGAAGAGAGGAGTGATTGTGCGAAGGAAGATTGGAGTTTATCATAGCTATTATAGGGTGCTAATGATCTGACAAGATAGAAAGAGAAAAGGAAAAAAATTTAAAAAAATTGATCCAATAATGCAAAATTTACTGGCGAAAGAGAGAATCACACATAGACATCTAGTATTATAAATAACAAAGAAAAGTGGCATTGTGTTTGTGGCAAGCTAGCAGAGAAGAGGGAACCCACCATTTATGACAATACACTATGAAAAGCAAATCCATTGGACCAAAAAGTGAGCTAAAGATAAATAAATAAATAAAGCAAATCATTAGAGAGAGAGAGAGAGAGAGAGAGAGAGAGAGGGACACACCAAGGAAATCGGTGAGGACACGGCCATCTGAGTAACGACCAGCTGGTTTTCCAGGAAAAGTGATTCCATAAGGGTATTTCCAAGATTTAGCTTCAGATTTCTTGTTGTTACCAGTGTCAGCATATGAATCTCCAAAGACAAAGAGCTTTGATGGACGAAAATTAAAGAGACGGTGGCGGTGGTGGTGGTGGTGGTGGTGATGAGCTAAACGTGCTTGTACGACTTGTTCCCCTGCAATAATTAGATTAATCACACACATGCATGTATTAGAAATGTTTGGTTTTTATGGAAAATATTAAAGAAGCAGCTAGCTTTATGTATAGTATTGGAAACCTGAGAGAAGGAATAAGAGGAAAAAGCAGAGAACAGTGAAGAGGAGCTTTTGTGTGTACATATTTGAAACTTTGGACAAAGCAAAACTTTGCTAGAATGGATATGTTGGTGGAGGATGAGATACTATTGAGCATTTGGTACTTCTATATATAGTAGTTGTAAAGCGTAGATTACACATGGGTGATCACCTAGCAAAGGTCAAGCTTGGCTCTTCATAATCATAAGTTCAACTAGGGACAGTGAACACCGACAAAAAAAGTATCAAGATCAAGCTTGGCTCTTCAATAAGTGGAGACCAAATCTCATAAGTTGAACTAGGGACAGTGAACACCGTAAAAAAAAAGAGTATCTTATGAGACTGTCAAGACAGTCTCATATAATTGAATCTTATACACATAAGATCCACCTGTTTTGAAATATGGTCTTATAAAATTGTTTTTTGAGATAAACTTTTTCTAGAAATTTCATATAAAATGTGTGGTCAAGGACACGACATAACACAACATAACACAACCTCATGTTTTTGTTGCAATTTGTCGTAATAACAAAACTTCAATACCGAAATCTATAATATAGTTATAAATTTTCAAAAGAATAATTAGGATTATTTATTCTTTTTTTGTTATTTTTATTTTATATAAAGTTGTACTCAAAGAAATATATATATTTTTTTAAACAAATAACCACATAAACAAGAAAAGATTAACAGCAAGACAATTTTTCTCAATCTAAAAGAGAACAAAATGACAAATTTCACTCTGTATTACATAGTGATGCTAGCCAAAGCATTAGCGTTTTTGCTTTGTACTATGTTGCATGATCCAATTTGCAACGAAAATAAACATTAAACAAAGGGATGGCAAAGTGATCCATCCTGCCTAACCCATTTTGCTTTGCTTCGCTTATTGCAAATTTCCCATCCCTTATATATATAACTTTAATCATAGTTATAATATATTTTTTATATATACATATTTTATAACCATTTTCAAAACAATTGTCTCTCCTTTTTTTAGTCTCTCATAGTCATCATTTCCCTATCTCATTAATGTTAAGAGTCGTCTAATTAGGATTAGTAAAATATCTTCAAGTCATCTTGCACAAGGTTTTCTCTCCCCGAAGAAGAGATCGGGTGGGGCCAGGGCACCCATGATCTGACCCTATCTCACCTCTTTGCCATCTAAATGTTTCATCATAATCTTCCATTAAATGTTTCATTAGTGATTAAAAATCATGATTCATGATCATCTGAGCAATCCACAAATTATTCGGTCTTATATTTATTGGGATAAATTTGATTATCTTTCTCTCTATTCTTTTAATGTTGTAAGCATATTCTTAAAGTAAAGAATTAATATCTTCATTAGAATTAATTCTTTTTATGATTCAGATTATATATTATAAAATAAAAAATGTATATAATATAAGTTCATTTAAAATTTTAAATAATATGTTACTCTATACAACTGTCAAAACTCTAAAATAAAAATGTTTTGGTTGTGGATGGCTGATGGCCTTGCATAGTTACACTACATTCCTTGCGTTTTATGTTTTCCACCACAAGAAGAAGTTAGAGAACTAAAAATTCCTAAGTGAGGGTTTGAATACAACGGTTTCCTGCGCCTGCATTTTTGTTCACGCGTTTTCTCCCTCTTTTTTTTTTTTTTTTTTTTTTGCTTTCACCCAGGTCAAGAGACAGAAGTTACTGTGCAGGACAAAAAACATTATTTACGCACTGTTCTTGTACTGTTCATGGGATCCACAGCCACTTTATTCAGGAAAAAAAATATTAAAAATGAGTCTCGCAGCACTATTCATACATTTAAAAATTATTTTACTACAGTGTTTTTAGCAATAATCAATTTTCAGCAACAATAAGTTATATCCAAACGAACAATAAATAAAAATATGGCACCTGCCACTATTTAGTGTACTTCTCTTTCAATTAACGGATAATTATTAGTTTAAATGAATAATGGAATGTAAAGTGTACATTTTAGGCAAAAGGATTCTTCAAAATGGCAATTATTTGTCACTTTTGAAGAAAATGCACAATCCTTTTATCTACAATGTACAATGGACACTTTACATTTCATAAACTAATAATTTTCCTTTAATTAACATTTCGATTATTTATCAAAACAATTGTAATATTTCATTAATTATGTTAATAATATTGTGGAGAAATTGTCTTAATATCTACTTTGACAATTTGACATTGTTGTGAAGTTTCACGATGATTTGATTGATGACTTTTGAGGCTAAAACAATTTTATACATATTGATCACTAAATGATGATGTGAGAACTATAAGATATTTTGTTCAATTTGACGCTGACATAAACTCAATTAATTAATAGAACACACCTAAAACCTTTTTTCCATCTTGCACAAATGAACTATAATATTATTGGTGGGTGACATTTATAACTTATCCCTGTAGAGTGATATATAATTAATCAGTATTCAATTACAGTACAATATTGATTTGTTTAGGTTACATGCCTTGATTACATTATTAATTGATCAACAAAACATAAGCGAGCCATTTTTATAATTGAATTTTGTTAACAGATGCCTTTAAGTACCCTATTTAAGAAATAGTTTTTAAAACTTTTAATAAAAAATGAAAAGAATAACTGATTTTTTTGACCATTTTTTTACATATCTCATAAAAATGATATCAAATTTTTCCTTAAATATTTTGTTAATAAATACTTGAGGATAAATGCCTAAGTCGATGGAGATAATGCCATAGCCAGTCTTTGTCTTATTTAATAAATTTTGTTAACAGATGCCCTTAAGTACTCTATTTAAGAAATAGTTTTAAAAACTTTTAATAAAAAATGAAAAAAAAATAACTGATTTTTTTGACCATTTTTTTACATATCTCATAAAAATGGTATCAAAAATTTTCTTATATAGTTTGATGGAGATGATGCCATAGCGGGTCTTTGTCCTAGATGGTGGGCTAGAAATGGTAAATGTCAATGTTCATGGAGATCAATGTCCCCTAACCAATGTGAACCGTACTTGTAGCATAATGAAATTCTCATTAACAACGTTCTCTTTCACGTCAAGTCCACAATACAGTAGGGTCTTCAACTCAAGGTACTTGGGCATATCACATCCAATCCTATTTACGGTTTTAAATTTCCAATCATAAGGATGTAAAATATGTCAAATGTACTTTTTACTTTATCAATAATACCATGGATTAGAAGTTGGGTATACTGTGAATCTTTAGGAAAAGTGAACTACCATCGTTTTTTAGTATCAATGAGGTTAACCTGAAAACGAAAAACAAAACTAAATGGACACAAATGAAAGGTGTGTTTGGATGGAGGAAGAGGGAAGGAGAGTAGAGGAGAAAGATTGAGGAGTGTTTAATTAACATTGTTTGGATTATTTTTTTAAGGGAAGGGGAAGGGAATTGAGGGGATTTGGGCTTTGGAGGGATAAAAATTGAGATACTCCTTTAAACCCTTTATTTTAAAGTCCTCAAATGGATTTTCGAATGAGAGGAAAGGGGAGGGATTCCACTTATTATTAAAAAAAAAAAATTGCAATTTCACTTTTATGATATCAATTTATATCTATTTTTTTAAATAAAACAAAAGAGTAGGATGATTGTCAATTTATATAATGTATTATCATTTTCTCTCCTTTCACATTTTAAATTTTAAAACATTCAAATAAGAAAATGGATAACTATTTCCCTCTTCTCTCTCTTCTACTTTCTTGGTACCCCTAATATCGTCTACTCTCTCCTCTCCTTCCAAACTTCCAAACTTGCAAAGATAGGGAGCTCTTTTATGATATCTGAAGAAAGACCTAGAGTGGAAATTCGTAGCTAGCAAAGTGTAAAAAAGGATGGAATGCTCTTGTGCTCTCTCTAGGCAGGAACAGGAAGAACTATTGCGTAGTAAGAAAAAAGTTAAAGACGTAAGTCATGTGGGCTTCCAAGAAGGGCTGGTCTCAACTGCTTCTTTTCCGAGGAACGATGGAGGTGTATGGAACAGGCCCACATCTTTCAAAGACAAGCTGGTCGGTGAAATTCTGGGTGCTTTCACTCAAGCTTTCAACTTTGGAAGCCTCATGGAAGACGATGCTGACTCTGATGAAGAGGTGGAAGCCTTGAAGGAAGGTTTGGTGGCTGTGAAATTCTCTAAGGAGCTTAAACAGAGGATGCGTAGTCCGTGGTACAAAGCTCTTATAGTTAAGGTTTATGGGCGGTCTGTGGGATTAAATTTCTTACAAAATAGACTGCTATCTATGTGGAGGCCGGCTGGAAGATTGGACTGTGTGGACTTAAGTCATGGATTCTTCCTTACAAGATTTTCCTTGAGAGAAGATAATGAAGCTACGCTGAAAAGAGGACCTTGGTTTATTGGGGAGCACTTTCTATCAATAAGACCTTGGGAACCAGATTTTGTACTGGCAACGGCGAATGTTTCTTCAGTAGCAGTGTGGATAAGGTTGAACAAACTTTCGATAGAGTATTATCATCCAGAGGCTTTGCTTCAGATAGGCAAAGTGATTGGTAACGTGTTAAGGGTGGACACACACACGGCCTCTGAATCTAGAGGTAGATTTGCCAAGCTCTGCGTTCATATTGATGTCGAGAAGCTGCTTGTTACGGCCATTTTGATAGGGAAACGTGAGCAGCTTGTGTGTTACGAGGGAATCCACAAGTTGTGCTTCGGGTGTGGTAGAATAGGACACTATAAGGAGCAATGTCCGTATGTCATCCGTCAGCCATCGCTGCCGAGTAAGGAGGTTAACCAACCTAAGGGTGAGACTGAGATACGGGCATGCAAATTGCATGAACCTGACAATGCCAAGCAAAATGAGGGACCCACCTTGAACGTGCATGGTAATGCGCAAGAGGATGTACCCAAGAGTACTTACGGACCTTGGGTAGTGGTTATGCGCAAGAAACAAGGGACAAAATAGCAAAGGTACGATGGGACCACAACGAACTTGGTGCATGGCCAGCCACGCCCAAGGAAGGAGTTACGGCCATATATGCCTTCAGGACCAGCAGATACGTGCAATGGGCCGAGTAGAGATATTAAAAGGAAGCTATCAGCTCAGAGAACTATTGATGGGCCTCAAGTGGCTAATGCAATTCGGCTCCTTGTGACGAAGGGCATGAAGTCGGCTACAAAACCCATCGAAGAAGGCCCAAGTGCTTTGCAAACTGAAAAGATCTAGTTTAGGCCTGGGAAGGGTTTAAATTCCTTTAAGCCCAATGGCAGAGAGGCAATTAAAAAGCCTATCACGTCCAACCAGCAAGCCTCAGTTAAGGGCAAGAAGAGTATTGCCCGTAACAGAGCAACCCATTCTATTCGAGCTAGCATCGGTGAGGAAGATAGCAAAGATGGCTCGCCACTTGCTCTTAACGCTCTAGGAAGAAACCCACACGATGATGAGCTAGGAAGTAAAGAGAAGCTCACGGATTCTCCCTTTTAGGTTCGCTTCTCAACCGATTCAAAAGCTACTGTGGGTTTTCAATTCAGAGGTGGGGTTGGCGAAGATCAAGGTGTATACTGTAATGGAGAAGAGTGCGATGAAGGGCGCAGTGAAAAGTCCATGTTGGGGCTTGATGGTGAAGGTGGAAAGGAAGAGATTTTTGGTGTGGGAGTCGTTGCCTCAGATGGGTCCAATGGAGTGTCTAACGATGGTAGTTTGGATCAGATGGAGTTTAACGGTGGAGGCGAAGGTACTTCCAGCTTGTGATAAAAGTCCTGTCATAGAGCTTTCGATCATCATGAATATTTTAGTTTAGAATTGTAAGGGCGCTCTGAAGCCCTCTTTTCAGAGACATGTAAGGGAGTTGATTCGGTGCCACAATCCTGCAATTTTGGTAGTGATGGAGACTAAAATTGGAGGTGAAAGGGCTAGGGAGATTACAGATAGGCTACCTTTTGATGGTGCTATTCACATGGAGACCATTGGGTATGCGGGTGGCTTATGGATGCTGTGGAATTCTGACAGGGTGGAGATCACGGCATTAGCCAACACTGAACAGGAGATTCATACCATGGTTAAGGTACAAAGCTCTAACTCTAGCTAGTTGTTTACTGCAATTTATGCTAGTCCTAGAACTGCAGAAAGACATGTTTTATGGAATAACTTAATTAAAGTTGCTGAGATGCATGATATGCCTTGGGTTTTAGCTGGCGATTTTAACGAGCCCCTTTTGGAGGGTGATAAATTTGGGGGTAGGGCGGTTAGTCTCAACAGATCTTTAGTTTTTAAGGAGTGCTTAGATAAGTGTAGTATGATAGACATTGGGTTTTCTAGCCCGTGCTTCACGTGGACTAATAAAAGAAATGTTCAAGATCTCATTCAAGAGAGGATTGATAGATACTTTGTTAACCCCAGCTGGTGCCTTTTGTATCCTAAAGCAAAAGTGGTTCATCTGACCAGGTGTCATTCAGACCACTGCCCTGTGCTTTTGGAATTGCAGTCGAGAGTTACTGTAAATAGGAAGAAACCCTTCAAGTTCCAAACTTGTTGGTTGTCTGACCCAACATTTCCTAACATAGTCTCTCAAGCATGGAGAAACCCCATGCTTGCGGATGCTATAGAGTGTTTCACTAAAGAGGTAGAGAAGTGGAATATAATGCAATTTTGAAATGTGTTTGCTAGGAAAAATAATATTATGGCTCGCCTGAATGGTATTCAGCGGGCTGTAGCGATTAGACCATCAAAATTCCTCCTAAATCTTAAGAGTGAGTTGCTAAGAGAGCTTGATAATGTGCTAAACCAGGAGGAAGAAATATGGGCTTTGAAGTTTAGAGTTAATTGGATGATTGAAGGAGATCGAAATACAACCTTTTTTCATGTGTCTACCTTGGTTAGGAGGAAAAGGAATTAGATTGTGGCGATTAAAGATTCAGTAGGGGATTGGCTATATGAGGATGAGGCAATTAAAAATGTCATTAGGAGTGGTTTCAATGAAGTGTACTCCTCCTCTCTCTCTAGTGCTTCTTGGTCTATCCCTTTTACCACTACATGGCAAGGCAGATTGTCAGATGAGGAAAGAGAGAGTATTAGTGGGGATGCGTCGGTGGAGGAGATTAAAAATGCCTTGTGGTCGCTTAAGGCTTTTAAGGCGCCAGGTCCGGACGGCTTGCATGCGGGTTTTTTCCATAGATTCTGGCTGATTGTTGGCAACTCTGTGATCGAGTTGGTGAAGAAAGTTTTTGTTGAGAGGAAAGTTCCTAAGTTTTTGAATAGGACTCACATTGTCCTTATTCCAAAAATTCAAGGACCGGAGACGTTGGGCAACTATAGGCCTATTAGCTTATGCAATACAGTCTATAAAGTGATTACAAAGATTATTGTTGCTAGGCTTAGGCCTTATTTG
This sequence comes from Quercus gilva, assembly GCA_023621385.1. Lineage (NCBI taxonomy): Eukaryota > Viridiplantae > Streptophyta > Magnoliopsida > Fagales > Fagaceae > Quercus > Quercus gilva. The sequence goes on along the minus strand of CM042479.1, from coordinate 37,060,520 downwards.
GAGAAACTTATATCCCCTCTTCAAGCAGCCTTTGTTCCAGGGAGGAAAGGCATGGATAATGCAATCATAGTGCAGGAAATTGTTCACACCCTGAGCAAAAAGAAAGGGAAAGTAGGGTATATGGCCATTAAAGTGGATTTAGAGAAAGCTTATGATAAGCTTGAGTGGAGCTTTATAAGAGGCATGCTTATTAGAGCCAACTTGCCCGCTGATCTGATTGATCTCATTATGAGCTGCATTTCTACTGTTTCAACCTCAATATTGGTGAATGGAGAAGCTTTGGACCCCATTTATCCATCGAGAGGGATTAGGCAAGGAGACCCGCTCTCCCCGTACTTGTTTATAATGTGTATGGACTTCCTTGGGCAACTTGTTCAAGAAAAATGCGAGACAAAAAGGTGGCAGCCTGTCAAGGCTGCTCAAAGCGAGCCAGCTTTTTCGCATTTATTCTTTGTGGATGATTTAGTCTTATTTGGGAAGGCTGATGGGAGGGAATGTGCTGTTATTAGAGATGTTCTTGACGAATTTTGTAGCATGTCGGGGCAATCGGTGAGCATTACTAAATAAAGAGTGTATTTCTCTCCTAATGTGGATAGGGATACAAGAGATTCATTATGTGATATCCTTGGGTTTGCATCCACGGCCTCTCTTGGCAAATATCTTGGTTTTCCCGTCAAGCACCCAGGTACCAATTCTCATGATTTTAATTTTATCCTAGATAGAGTTAAGCAAAAATTGGCGGGATGGAAAGCTAATATGCTCTCCTTGGCTGGTCGGGCAGTTTTGATTCAAGCTTCCTCAGCAACAATTCCTTCTTACGTCATGCAAAGCACTTATTTGCCAGGTAGAATTTTGGATGGCATAGACCGAGTTAATAGAAACTTCTTGTGGGGGTCTTCGGAGACTACAAGGAAAATCCATTGGGTTAGTTGGCAGAAAGTGACAAAACCAAAAGAAGAAGGTGGGCTAGGGTTGCAAGAGGCGAAGGGTAGAAACACTGTTCTCCTTGCCAAGTTGAATTGGAGATTTCATACAGAAGATGATGCTTTGTGGGTGAGAGTGCTGAAAAGTAAATATTGCAGCAATAGGAGACTAAATGCCGTCAATATGGATAGACTGCCTTGTTCTCAGATTTGGAGAGCTATTAAAAAGGGAAGGGAAATTTTTAATAAAGGTAGCATGTGGGTGGTTCATAGAGGCAACACACTTAACTTTTGGCTGGACAATTGGACTTGTAAGGGTCCTATCCGCAGCCTCATTCATGGTCCTTTAACCCGTGATGCAAGCCAATGGAAGATTAAGGATGTGTTGATGAGTGGAGGTTGGGATTGGAATCGAATTTCCTTTGAGTTTACACCTGAAATTAAAGGGATTATCCAAGTCATTCCTATCTCCTTAGCGGATGGAGGAAGGGATAAGATAGGATGGAGTGGTAATGCTAGAGGTTGTTTTGATCTCAAGAGTGCCTATTCTCTTGCTAGAAAGGTGGATAAGGTGGGAATAATAGATGCTGGTTGGATTTGGAAATTAGAAACTCTCCCTAAAATTAAGACCTTTTTATGGAGATGTGTACACAATAGCATAGGGGTTAAAGATTGCCTTGCTAGAAGGGGATTTGTGGATGATAAAGAATGCCCTGTTTGCCATAGAGAACCGGAATCAATTTTGCATGCTCTTAGAGATTGCCCAAGGGTAAAGCATATTTGGAGTCAGCTGGGTGTAAAGGGGAATAGTAGTGATTTTTAGAGGAGTAATCTACATGACTGGCTAAAAAACAATGGGAAAGTGAGCTGCAGTCCTATACAAGGGAAGCTGCCGTGGAGAATCATTTTTAACTTTGTTGTGTGGAGCATTTGGAAAAGCAGAAATTCTTTTGTTTTTAACAGAAAGAGCCAAAATCCGAACCTATATAGGGAGATTTATAACCAAGCTGCTGAGTTTATGTTTTGTGTAGCTTCACCTCGAAACCCAGTCCATAAAATTAGCAAGAGAATCAGATGGGATAAACCGCCAATTGGATGGAAAAAGCTGAACAAGGATAGATCGGTTATGGGGTCTATGGGACGTGCTGGATGTAGAGGAGTAATAAGGGATGAGCATGGGAATTGGGTTACCGGGTTCACAAGGCATGTAGGAGCGACAAATAGTTTTGCTGCTGAACTTTGAGGGCTTAGGGATGGTCTTTTACTGTGTAGTAGCTTGAATATTGCTTGTATTACTGTTGAGATAGATGCCAAAGTGATTGTGGATGTCCTTCAAAATTCTGCCTATGTAAATCATATAATATCTCCTATTTTGGACAATTGCAAGCATTTGATGACTAGATTTCAGCAAGTTCAGTTGAAGCATTGCTACTGCCAGGCTAACCGATGTGCTGACATGATGGCTAGACTAGGGGCTGAACAAGAAATAGAGTATAGGTTGTTTTCAAGTCCGCCTGTGGACTTAGCCAAGGTTTTGGAGGATGATTGTAATGGTGTTTCCTTCAGCAGACTATGTTCTGACTCAGATGTAATGTTTTGATTTAAATGAATTCGTCTTTTACCAAAAAAAAAAAAAAAGACCTAGAGTTATACTCTCCAATTTTCTTTAAAACATTTAGGGATTTGACTATACATATAGGGGTTAGCGGTTATATCAATTTATTGTTCCATGAGCTAGGGAATAGAAATTTGGTGCATGGACCCTAAAACATTTGGAGATTTGACTATACATACAGGGGTTAGCAGCTATACCAATTTATTGTTCCATGAGTTATAGGGAATAGAAATTTGGTGCATGGACTCAAACATTTGGGGATTTGACTATACTTTTAACTTCTCCCTTAACAGTTACCATAACTTTTAAGTAGAGTTTGAGGTGTGTCTTTCTGTTAAAACTTCATTACCTCTCTCTTATGTGTGTGTGTGTGTGTGTGTGTGTGTTTTTCTCAAAAATAATAGTAATAATAATAGTAATTTTTGCAATGAGGCTTTGGCTTGGGAAAAAGGTTTCTTGGAGAGAAACCCTTCAAATGTCTTTTATATCTTTTTATTAAATGTGAATTTTAAAAACCTAATCACTGAATTGTATATTCTTATTATATTCTCTATGCTTACAAAATTTCAAGAAGATAAAAAGATCAATAGTTATGTCATCAATAATATGTTTAAATTTCAAGTTTTTGTGGTAAAAAATTATACACAAAAATAAGTTTATTGATTGAATAGTAAATGTAGGGACCCGTTTCGGGCAGCTCCCATACAATAAATTTGTAGAGAGTGGATAGAAGGGCCATGCACTAGCAAGAAAGACAACAGTCGATGTGGGCTTACAAGCAGAATAACTAAAGCTTGACTAAGTGTTCTTTAGGAAAGTTCGTCCTCGGCCCAATCCGAGAAGCTCTTTTCCTTAGAATCAATGAATACAAGGATTGTCCTTTGTACATCGTAAAAGAAAGAAAAACCCCTCCCCCCCTTTCTCTCCCCTTCGGGCCCAGAGAAAAAGCCCCTTTACTTTGGAGATTCTATCTATTATATAGTCTTGTTCAGTTGATCTCTGCCGTCCACTTGTCGGCCATTTGGACTTGTGTCTGAGAGCTTGTCTAGGGATGGTAATGGGGCAGGGCGGGGCCGAAGGATGGGATCTTCGCCCCCGCCCCACATGGATTTTTCTTGCCCCATCCCCACCCCGTCCCGCATGATGGGGAAAATTTCTTGCCCCATCCCCGCCCCTTAAGGCCCCGCGAAGACCCGCGAAGCCCCGTCCTACAGCGTAAAACTTTATTTCTTGTTAATTTTCCCTACAACTATTATCATTTTTTCAAATAAAATGACATGTTTCAATAATAAAAGTATACTTGAAATTATAAATAAATTTATCCTATCAAATCAAACTAATTTTTAGCAAAAACTAAATAATATTATCCAAATGTTTAACAAGACAATATCACAACAAAAATCTCATAGTATGACACAATAAAATAATCCAAACTCCTAATACATAACAAAATAAAAATTGCCTAATTCTTCAAAAAGAATCTCCACTTTCTTCCATCATTGTGACACCACTTTCTTCTTCATCATCATAATCATCCAGGATATTTTGGAATGTATCTTCAATTCCATCTATGGTAGATGAAGAACCTAAAAAAAGATAAAATAAATTCAATCAAACAATTGAAAAATATAATAAAGAATGTAGCAACATAAATCATTGCATAATTAGATTAGTAAATTTAATTACCATTAATTTCAGCCCATAACCAATTTTGAGCACACGTCAATGCCTCCACAGTCATTTGATGAAGTTTACTGCGATGTGGACTTAACAATCGACCACTTGTGCTAAATGATGACTCTGAGGCAACAATTGACACTGGAATGGCAAGGATATCCCTTGCAATACGTTGCAAAGTAGGATACTTTGGCCCATTAGATTTCCACCATGCCAAAATATCAAAATCCACTGTTCTTAGCATTAAATCATCCTCAAGGTAATGGTCCAACTCCAATTTAATATTCCCACCCCTTTTTTTCTGACTAAGATATCTTTCAAAGTCCATAAGAGAGTCATCAACTTGCGGATCCTCTCCCACGCAAGGGCCACGAGTACCTTCCCTACCCATTCTCCCAGAACTGTAGTCACGAATCATTTCATAACAAATATCTCTAACCCTTTGAATTTCATTATCAGCTTCATCACCATAAATTATTGGAAAATAATATTCTAACAATTCAATCTTATATCTTGGGTCTAAAATGGTTGCCACGACCATAACACCATGAATCACATTCCAATAACAATCAAATTTTTCCAACATTTTAAATGCCATACTCCTAATCACATCATTTGCGCTTGTAAACCAAGAATTCAAAGCTATTTTTATTTCACACACCTTAGGAAAGAAAAGATTAGCTATAAGGTATGAGGTACTTGAAAATAACTCTGTAACCTTGTGAAACACTGCCAATCTCTCACATATATTACTTGCCATCTCCCATTCTTCTTCCGTTGGAATGCACTTATAAGATGACTCACATATGTTCAATCGATAAAAGACATTTTGATACTTTATAGCAATAGAAAGCATGAGATAGGTAGAGTTCCAACGAGTCTTACAATCAAGGGCTAGTTCTTTGGTACATTCAACATATGCTTGTCAGGCTGTCTCTTCAAACTTCTGCCTTCTCTTTATTGATGCAGTCCAAAATCCCACACTTTCTCGAATCTTTTCAATGCATGATCCAATTACATCCAAACCATCCTGAACAATCAAATTAAGAACATGTGCTGCACAACGCATATGCAACATTGATCCACGCATAATAAGTGCACCACGTTGAAGCTTATCTAAGATAATTTTTATAACTGCATCATTGGTACTGCAATTGTCCATAGTCACAGTAGATAACTTCCTATCAATATTCCACTCCAACAAAGTATCTAGAAGGACACTAGAAAGCACTTCTTTCGTATGTGGAGATGGCACATAAATAAACCTTAAATGAGAAATTTAAATAATTAGAACCAACAATGATATAAGTTCATAAAAAATTTGAAAAGAATTTAATTGAAACATAAAAATGAATATATACTTTAAAAAAAGTACCTCATAACTCGGCTTTGTAATCTCCACAAACCATCAATGAAGTGTGTTGTTACAACCATAAACCCTCGCTTTTTGTTTTGTGAAGTCCACATATCAGTGGTAATAGAAATTCTACCCTGATTCTTATCAATTTCATGCTTTGATTTCTCCTTTTCTTTCTCATAAATGCTCAAAATGTCCTTCTTAATTGTATTCCTAGAAACCATCCTGAACAATGGTTGAAGAGAAGTTGAATATTTTTTAAAACCAATGTGGTCAACTATAGAGAGGGGATACTCATGCAAGATGATCATACGAGCAAGTTCATTTCTTGATACATTTTGATCAAAATTATAAGTGTAGGGACTCAATTTGTAATGAACCCTTAACAATAAAATTTGTAGAGATGTGGGTATAAGGATTTGGCATCACCGAAGTAAACAACGGTTAATCTTGTGTTTATAACAAATGATAGGGGATATGGTGTTCCTCTGAATATCCTTCACGAAATTTTAGTAAGTGTATTTGTCCTCGGATTATGCCGAGGATCTATTTTTCTTAGAGTTCATCGATCTCCCTTTCTGTTGGGAATTCTCTTTGTTATATAGCATCATTCTAATTAATCTTGGCCGTCCATCTGTCAGTTATTCGGTTACTGTGGATAAGAATTTGTCCCATCATCTGATTTTATAGGCTTTATGTTAGTTCTCAGCCGTCTTTGCAGGTTTCTTATTAGTTGGAGTGACCAAGACGACTGGGTTCGTCGGTCACATCACCATTAAAGTGGTCAGAATGTTGGTGAGATATTTTCCCTTTAGTAGAGTCGGTGTGCCGAGGGCAGGTCGTCCTCAGCGTGGGCCTTGGATGTCCTGGGCTATTTCCCACTGTCTTCGTCTCTTGTATTAACCTCGGCGCGGGCTTTGGGCCGCATGTAGTGGGCTAGCGTGGTTAGTGCAATAGGGCCCCACAATAGCCCCTCAAAATTCTGCTGCACGTCCCCTTGGGCGGGGAGGAGGATTTTGATTATCTAGGCGCGTTTTTTCACCCTGATGGGTTCTATCTTATCATCAGTGTTTATCGCTACTTCAGCTGTTCTTGCAGCTTTCTTTTTGCGCAAAGTGTCGCCCGGGGATGGTTAGGCTTGGGTTGTTTATGCTATAGCGCTCAATTTATCATGGTTTTTGTCCCTGATGGGGCTCGCTTATTTGGTGCATGAAGGGGAGTTGGCTTTGCCTTAATTTTGAGCTCATGATCCGTACAAGATCCCTGGTTTCGTTCAGGGTTTGTATTGTCTCATGGTGACTGATTCCCATGTTGGTTTGGGTCTGAGGACCACACGAGACCTTGGTTTTTCTTAATATTTAGTTTTTATGATGAAATGTTCTTCCTGCTGGCCTAAGGTTTCGGACCATGGAATATTTAAGTTTCAATTGTCGGAAGTATCTGGTTTCCCCTTGAGGCTTGGGTCCGAGGACCATGCAAGGCCTTGGGTCTGTCCAGTACCTAGTTTTCTCGTTTTTATCATCTGAAGTATCTGGTTTCCCCATAAGGCTTGGGTCTGAGGACCATGCAAGGCCTTGGGTCTGTCCAGTACCTAGTTTTCTCTTTTTTATCATCTGAAGTATCTGGTTTCCCCCTAAGGCTTGGGTCCGAGGACCATGCAAGGCCTTGGGTCTGTCCAGTACCTAGTTTTCTCTTTTTTATCATCTGAAGTATCTGGTTTCCCTATAAGGCTTAGGTCCGAGGACCATGCAAGGCCTTGGTTCTGTCCAGTACCTAGTTTTCTCTTTTTATCATCTGAAGTATCTGGTTTTCCCCTAAGGCTTGGGTCCGAGGACCATGCAAGGCCTTGGGTCTGTCTAGTACCTAGTTTTCTCTTTTTTATCATCTGAAGTATCTGGTTTCCCCCTAAGGCTTGGGTCCGAGGACCATGCAAGGCCTTGGGTCTGTCCAGTACCTAGTTTTCTCTTTTTTATCATCTGAAGTATCTGGTTTCCCCCTAAAGCTTGGGTCCGAGGACCATGCAAGGCCTTGGGTCTGTCCAGTACCTAATTTTCTCTTTTTTATCATCTGAAGTATCTGGTTTCCCCCTAAGGCTTGGGTCCGAGGACCATGCAAGACCTTGGTTCTGTCCAGTACCTAGTTTTCTCTTTTTATCATCTGAAGTATCTGGTTTCCCCCTAAGGCTTGGGTCCGAGGACCATGCAAGGCCTTGGGTCTGTCCAGTACCTAGTTTTCTCTTTTTTATCATCTGAAGTATCTGGTTTCCCCCTAAGGCTTGGGTCCGAGGACCATGCAAGGCCTTGGGTCTGTCCAGTACCTAGTTTTCTCTTTTTTATCATCTGAAGTATCTGGTTTCCCCCTAAGGCTTGGGTCCGAGGACCATGCAAGGCCTTGGGTCTGTCCAGTACCTAGTTTTCTCTTTTTTATCATCTGAAGTATCTGGTTTCCCCCTAAGGCTTGGGTCCGAGAACCATGCAAGGCCTTGGGTCTGTCCAGTACCTAGTTTTCTCTTTTTTATCATCTGAAGTATCTGGTTTCCCCCTAAGGCTTGGGTCCGAAGACCATGCAAGGCCTTGGCTCTGTCCAGTACCTAGTTTTCTCTTTTTATCATCTGAAGTATCTGGTTTCCCCCTAAGGCTTGGGTCCGAGGACCATGCAAGGCCTTGGGTCCGAGGACCATGCAAGGCCTTGGGTCTGTCCAGTACCTAGTTTTCTCTTTTTTATCATCTGAAGTATCTGGTTTCCCCCGAAGGCTTGGGTCCGAGGACCATGCAAGGCCTTGGGTCTGTCCAGTACCTAGTTTTCTCTTTTTTATCATCTGAAGTATCTGGTTTCCCCCTAAGGCTTGGGTCCGAGGACCATGCAAGGCCTTGGTTCTGTCCAGTACCTAGTTTTCTCTTTTTATCATTTATTGTAGCTATTTATCCGTAGCCGTTTAATTCTACATTGCTATAATCTACAATAAGTCTTAAATAATTATATTTTTCAAGCAGAATAATAATAATAAATGCGAGATGGAGTTGGTGGAGGATAAGGCCTTGCCGTGTTTTGCCTCTTCGTTTGATGGGACTCTTCTGTTTACGAGACGTCTCTTGGGTTGTCCGGGTAACGTGTTCTGATGCTTTGTTGCCTCCTCATTTAATGAGGCGCCTCCTCATTAATGCTGGCCGTGGATCTGCGAGGATCTAACGGCTGTTAGGCCTCTAGGAATTTGGAGCGGATTTATTCGCTCCGGAAATCTCTCCCCGGGAATTATTGTGGATTAGCCCTCATCAATGTCCCACCGTCTATATAAGACGTTTCTAGGGCAACCCTCTCCTTCACACTTTTGACAAACATCCATCTTATACTTCTCCCAGAAATATTACCCAAAAAGGCTCTCCCAAACACCGCCGTTCGAGCCCCCTCGAATGAGTTGGCCCTTGGAGAGGGCGACCTCGGGGGTGCACAGCCCCTATCAGGAGCCGAGGATGACACTCCGACCCTGGACGCCACATCGGGGTTGGAGTAGAGGAGATCCAAAGATCCTCCTTCTTTTCAACCTAACCAAAGGAGGAAGCCCCCTCCCCGCCTGGAGGAGGGTCCATGAAGAACGTAACCACCTCCTCTTAGGTACGGGTCCTTGACCCTCCAAGCCGGCCGCACTGGGGGTGGGAGGGAAACTAGGCGGAACCCAGAAGCGGAGCCCTCCTGTGCCTCTACCTCTCCCACCTCCTACGTGGCCCTTCTCCCCTCTAATCCTTCTTCTCTCTTCTTCTTTTGCTCCTCGACCAGCCCTCCTTTCTTTCTTTTTCCTTTTTATCTCTTCTATTTCCATCTCCCAACCAGTCTCCCCCTCTTCATTTCCTCCTCTCTTGCTTCTCTCCTTTTCTATATTTTGTTCCTCAGTCAGTTTCGCTTTCTGCTATTTGTTCTTCATCTCTTCTTTCGCTTCTTTTCTATCTTCTGTTCCTCAGTCAGCTTCGCTTTCTGCTATTTATTCTTCTGCCGGCTTCGTCAAGCGTCCGCCTTTGTAGTTAGCTTTAGAACAAGCCCCGTGGGCTTTACTTGTAAAAGATGTAATTTTTCTTCAAGTATTAATAAAAGAAGTAGACCTGTTTTGTCTTATTTATTTCTTTGTTTCTTTTTTATATTTTTGTTTCTGGTGGTTATATACCTTCAAACGAATGTTGCCACTACGAACTGTGTTGGTCTTGACTGATGATTTTTCATTTACACTAACCGTTGCACTTGCTAGCGCACAACTCCTTCCCACAGACGGCGCCAATTGTAGGGACTCAATTTGTAATGAACCCTTAACAATAAAATTTGTAGAGATGTGGGTATAAGGATTTGGCATCACCGAAGTAAACAACGGTTAATCTTGTGTTTATAACAAATGATAGGGGATATGGTGTTCCTCTGAATATCCTTCACGAAATTTTAGTAAGTGTATTTGTCCTCGGATTATGCCGAGGATCTATTTTTCTTAGAGTTCATCGATCTCCCTTTCTGTTGGGAATTCTCTTTGTTATATAGCATCATTCTAATTAATCTTGGCCGTCCATCTGTCAGTTATTCGGTCACTGTGGATAAGAATTTGTCCCATCATCTGATTTTATAGGCTTTATGTTAGTTCTCAGCCGTCTTTGCAAGTTTCTTATTAGTTGGAGTGACCAAGACGACTGGGTTCGTCGGTCACATCACCATTAAAGTGGTCAGAATGTTGGTGAGATATTTTCCCTTTAGTAGAGTCGGTGTGCTGAGGGCAGGTCGTCCTCGGCGTGGGCCTTGGATGTCCTGGGCTATTTCCCACTGTCTTCGTCTCTTGTATTAACCTCGGCGCGGGCTTTGGGCCGCATGTAGTGGGCCAGCGTGGTTAGTGCAATAGGGCCCCACAATAAGCATTCACACCTACCATTGAATCCACTTTATTTTGATCCCTGACCAAAATTTTTTGATTCATATCCCTAATGTCTTGAAACTTTTTCCTTGGACATATTTTCACGTGGTCATGCAAATGTTTAGTGCCATAATTGGATCCCCTTACTAGCAATTTCTTACAATAATTGCACTCAGCCTTGTCTTTCTCATCAACTCTCTTTCTTTTAAAATGATTTCAAACAATTGATTTGTACTTCCCCTCTTCTTGAATTATTTCATTGCTAGGTTGGACTGCCTGGACATCGTTTGGCATATTCAACAGAGGTGATGATGGGGTTGCATTATCTTCATCTACTATCAAAGGAAATTGATTGTTGCCAGATGGATTGGAGCTACCAACGTTTTCATGTGTAGTCATTTTTTTCCTGATGTTAATTTAGCAACTTAGTAATGGACAAACTATATTTCTCAAACAAAGATAATATAAAATAATGGGAACGGAAAAAAAAATTAAAACAAATCTCCTTGGCAATGTCGTTAAACAATTAAACTCTATTTAGCTATGTTGTTAAACAATTAAATTAAAAATCATAGCACCCACAGCACATACACAAATGGGTATTCATATTTTTTTTATACCAGGTATTCATATTTTATTGGCCTAAAAAACACAAAAACAAATCTCGTTTATACTAAGTAGTGTGCATTATTTTATTCCTCCCATTTTGTGACTATTTCATAGAGAATGGGACAAAGTCTCAAACTTGTACCTTATATTTTTTAATAAAAATACAGAAAACAAAATTAAATTGTATATAATTTTTGTGTGGAGAACAAGAACAAACAGTTTTTAACCAAAAAAAAAAAAAAAAGAGAATGAATAGCTTTTAACCAAAAAAAAAAAAAAAAAAAAGAGAATGAACAGCTTTTAACCCAAAAAAAAAAAAAAAAAAAAGACAACGAACAGCTTTTAAACAAAAAAAAACAAAAAAAAAAAAAAAAAAAGAGAACGAACAGCTGCCAAAAAAAAAAAAAGGAACGAATAGCTTTTAACCCCCCAAAAAAAAAAAAAAAAAAAGAACGAACAGCTAAAGCTAGTACAGTAGTACATGATTGATGCCATCATATTGGCAATCAAACCATTGGGGATACATATTTCTCATTCAGTGTTGTTAAGCAGCCAAATGCCCACACAAAATTACAAAAACAATGACATAGACATAAATATTTAGAGCCTTATACCCGTATCTCATTAAAAAAAATTTATATTATCTTCATGATGAAAAGTATGTTGAGAAAGATGTATGAAACATGAATGAAATTAGTAATTCAATAGTATATAAATTTGTTTATAATAAAGACAAAAAAAAAAAAGTTAAAATTGATACCTTATTTCCAACTTTGCTAGAGAGAAAAAAGAGGTAGAGCCACGTTAGGTAGAATAAAATAAACTGATGATACTTTAGTTTAAATAGTAGGGTTTTAGAGTACGAGAAAATTACAATTTAACCCTTATTAATGCAGGGCGGGGTGGGGATGGGTTTACACTTTTTAGACCCGCTTCGCCCTGTAGTGCGGATCTAAAATCTAGCCCCATCCCCGCCCCACCACCTTTGCTGGACGGGGAAAACCCGCATGGGGCGAAGCGGGGAGGGGCGGGTCAAGCGGGGTGGGGCGAAATTGCCATCCCTAGGCTTGTCCCATCAGCCGCCTTTGCAGGCTTTCTGTTAATTGAAGCAACCAAGGCATCACTGTTGGCTAGTCAATTCACCATTGATGTGACCAGAGTATTGGTGGCGTGCATTTAATGAGTGAGTGATAGCTCCTTCCCTTCAATGTCGGTTTGCCGAGGATGTGAGCATCCTCGGCGAGGTCCCGGATGACCTGAGTTTCTCCTACTCATCTTCGGACTTTGTACCCTCCTCGGCACGAACCTTGGGCCAGATGTGGAGTGGGCCGAGGTTGCTAAATATTTGGACTCCACAGTAAATAACATCTGATTTGAATAAAATTTAACATGCACGTAAAGAGTATAAAGAACATATAATTTAGGGCTTCTCTCCTTGTCCAGTTGGGTTGTGGAAATTTACAAAACTTATACTCGGTATTGTTCAATATGGGCCACAAAGTATGGTCTATGAAGAGAGGATGCTTAGACTGTACCAACACATTTTGCGGGGCTCAGGGTTGGGTTGGGGCCCAGGACCTAGAATATTACGAGGTTAGAAGACCGTGGGCCCAGCCTTTGGCAGCTTAATAATCTGGACCACAAAATGAAACTGATAAATGCTATTGCAACACAAGCGTTTATTTATTTATTTTAAGAAAAGTGTGTTGCTCTCTTTAAAAAAAAAAATTTATTATAAAAATATCTCTGTTACGGTACAAAGTCAACTTATGTCCAAATACACATCAAAACTGCGACTTCAAACTTGAAGTCACAGTTTTCCTTTTTTTTTTAGAGATTGTGTGTATTATGTGTTAGACATTTCTTTTTGCCATAATATCATTATTGCATTTCAAGGATTGAATGATCTAGGATCAAGTACAAAATGCATACTTTCTCAAAAAAAAAAAAAGTACAAAATGTATATAACTCTTTTTTTTTTTTTCTTTTTTTTTTTTTCAGATAATAAAAGGTAAACACTATATGTGCTCCATCATGATTCCATGAATAACACAAAGATACAGATTTGTCCACCCATATTTACATCTATTATGTACATATTTCAGAGATCAATTAATACCACTTAGTACCACAAGAGACAGGCCTGCCCAATATAATTTTTTCTCAAAACCTCTCACTTTTTTCCATCCCATGAATTTCAAAACCTTAAACTTTTGAAAAGCAATAAAAACAAGCTCAAAAATTAGAGGAAAATGACTCTACCTATCAATGAAAGGAGTAATCTTGATAACCAGGCCAGGGAAAACATCATCTGGGTCATGAATATGTGGATTCTCTTCAACAATATATGGATCCCCACATTTTTCACTAATAGTGTGCAGAGTCTCTCCTTCACCAACCACATAAATTTCATCGCATGGCTTGTTGAATTGCATTTGTACCATCCGAACAGCAAACTCACTTTCACTCGATTCACAGCAGCCCAAAACCAGCATTATTGCCAAGAACAAAGCAGTGTACCCAGAAATCCTCTCAGCCAATGCAGTCGATGAAGAAACACACGCCATGACCAATTTTGTAGCACAAAATTATGTAAATTTGATTGGTTTTTTTCTTTTGGCTAGGCAAAGCTTTTCTTTAAGGGTATGTGATACAAAGTTTTTAGTTACTTGTAGAGGGTTATACTTATATATTAGTGAAGGGGTTCCTTTCTTTTGGTAGTTGTAGTGGTTGCAAAATTTGCAAATCATTGGCGGGAGTTGAAATGGTTCACTCAGTGTGGTAGGTGATATCTGTCGGGGAGCAAGACTAAAATGAGAGGAGAAAGAGTTGGTTTAACTGCTTTATTATATTAAATTTGGTCTTCTTTGACTTAACTTATTCTTTATGCTATGTGTTGCTTTTGTTGTGCAAATGTTTCTAACATAATTATTTTCAACATAATTGCAGTTGCATATTTGTTGATACAGGAACATTAACACACACACACACACACACACACACATATATATATACACACATGACATATGTAAGAATAGTCAATAGGGGAAGATTACATTACAAGTCGTATACTCAATTATATAGTTATATGAGCTCTTATTCCAAAATGATGTCATTTGCTGGTGAGGGAAGTGAAATATTAAGGAGATGGAGTATTTGACATTATAATAATATAGAGCTAAGGCAATACGCATCATGTGTCTTTTATTTTATGCTAGAATATGGACAGAAGCAACAAGCAAGTTGATTCCCAAAAAGGGTAAGATGACTAGTCCTACAATAAATTTTACAATATTTTTCATAAAGTAATTGTAATTTGTGTATAACAAAAATAATACCAACCGCAATTCCATATGAAAGTGATTTTGTATTTATCGTAATCTATTATGTCAACAAGTAATGATGGCAACATTATTAACTACCCCATCTCAAGTAAGTATTGTCATATCGTTCTTTTTTTTTAGAATACTAATTATTTTAACACACACGGAGAGAGGGAGGAAAATCTTAAATAACACGTTAGATGATGAGAATAAAACCTTTCACCCTCATAAGAATATTGAAGATGGACTCAAATTCAACCCAATTAAGTTGTCCACGATGACTTATTCAAATGATTGTAGTTGTAACTCAGTAGGTGTTGTTGCCCATATATTTCTTGACTTAGAACTTGATAATGGACATGATTTTTATAAATAAGATTGGGATTTTAATGGTGCTCTAGATAAAAATTACCATTTTTTATTGGGTTTATTTTTATTGGATCCATATTCAACTTGGCGTACGTCACATAATCCCTTGTTCAGTAATTCCAAATATTAGATTATGCTATCCCTAACTTTAAAGATATGCTTAAAAGAAAACACATAAAAAATATAAGAGAAAGAAGTAATGCATCAAACAATTCTTAAGAACTGTAATTGATCATTTTATCTCTTCACCCCGTATACATGTGATGTAAAATTGCTTCTATTGAATAAGTTCATTTGAACTTAGAAGAAAAAAAAAAAAATATATATATATATATATATATGACTTCATAATACCATGTAATTATTTCAAATTATATCATTAAAGTTTTAATTAAAAAAATACAATTAAGTATTTTAATTGATGATAAATTTAAAAAAAAAAAAAAACTAAATACTTGCAGTAATTGTCACTTTATGAGAGAGAGAGAGAGAGAGAGAGAGAGAGAGAGAGAGAGAGATTGCTTAGAAAACAAAATGCACACAAAAGTTGAAAAAGGGGGGGGGGGGGGGTTGTCATGTTGTTTTGATTTATGTTTGAGTTTACCCTTATTTTTGTTAATAAAAAATTAAGCCACCCTTAGAGTCTGTTTACATTTTATTTATGAACTCATTAAAAAATATGATGAAATTAAAATATTATAAATGAATGGGATGAAAGTGAAATAGGTATTTTATATTTTCTCTAATATCTTTAAGAGTAAAATAATGGCTAAAAAGGAAAGAGATATATATATATATATATATATACATACACTAGGAGCCAATCATTTGTTTGTGTCACTAGTTTGTGGCCCAATCCGAGGACAAGGGTTGTTCGAGGAGAAGAAATCTTTATTAGAAAAGACCATTAGTAAATAGAAGTTAGCTTTAACTATAATATCCCAAGAGGGGGAGCCGAGGATAAGTATATCCTCGGCTAATTGATGCCGAGATCCTAAGGAGTTGTCTATCGCTCAGGGTGATATTCCAAGAAGTTTCGTTGGAGTTGATTAGTATCGTGGAGATATTGGATAGGAAGGTGTCTTAAAATATTTTTGGGGAAAGCTGCCACCACCACATTAAATGTTTAGCAACTAATTTCTTAGTTGCATTAATGTGGAGAAGACAGTTGAACAATATAGAGTTGGCT
Organism: Quercus gilva; assembly: GCA_023621385.1. Lineage (NCBI taxonomy): Eukaryota > Viridiplantae > Streptophyta > Magnoliopsida > Fagales > Fagaceae > Quercus > Quercus gilva. The sequence goes on along the minus strand of CM042479.1, from coordinate 37,044,576 downwards.
ACCCCAATGCAAATAAGGTCAGTGAGAGTGTTTGATAGAACAGACACTTAAGTGGTGGCTCAAGTGATCAACAAGTGTAGGATCAGGATACTCCAGAAGGAATTATATAATGCAAGGGATCCTTATTGGAAGGAGGATCGGGGATTCAAGAGATAAATACTGTAGACTTCTAAAACCAAACTTGTAAAACTGACTTGAGAACAATATATAAGACTAGACTTCTTCGGACTTAGCCGAGGACGATTTTTATTCAATACAATCTTCTTTCTTTTGACTATCTTATCATCTGAACCCCTTTTAGTGTTTGTCTAATTAACTAAAGCCTAGTTTTCCAACCCACTCTCTATAAATTCATTGTTTTGGGCTTGTTGGGCTTGAGTCCATCCACGTAGTGAGTTTGGAGTTCAATTCTGGTCTTTACAATATATATATATATATATATTATCTTACTATTCCATTTTTATTTCTCTTTTCATGGTATAAGAATAAAAATCATTATAGAATTAGTGTTTTATCATTCCATGTTTTTTTTTTTTTTTCTTCTAAAATAAAAGAACTTAAAAGTAAGGGAGAATATAAAGGATTCCTTAAAAATCTATTCAATATCATTCCTTGCATTCTCTCAAATAAGTTGTTACCATGTTTGGATTGAAGGAGAGTGGAAAGATATAAAAGAGGGAATTTAAATTTTCTATTGTTCTTATGTAAAATGGGAGGATAAAGGATTTGAAAAAATTTGGAAGTGTCAAATCATTTTTTATTTTAATAATTCAATAATTATTATAGGAGATAGGAAATTTGAACCGTAAAAGTTTTTTGTTAAAAGCATTTCGAAAATGCCAATTAAGGTACAAGGCTTGTCAATCCACTCTTTTTTTTTTTTTTTAATTCCTCTGTTGGTGGATAAGGACAAGAGATTAAGTTAAATGAATTTTTATATAATTCTTTTTTCTTTTTTTTTTCTATGGAGTTCAATAAATTTGTTATATAATTGTCAATTTCTTTATTAATATCTTTTCCTCTCCACTTTTAATTTTTTTTTCCTTTCCTTTTTACCGTATAACCAAATAAGGAGAGGAACATCTACTCCCTTCTCTTGGTGTCTGATTTTAGAAACAGGAATGTGCACCTACTTCCCTTTTCTAGTCTCCTCTCCTCTCATCTACTTTGCTAGTATCAGGTTTGAGTGGAATACCGTTTCCCATTTTTGGTGGTGACATCAAGAATTTAAAAAATCTGAGAAAATTAAAAATCATTATTATATGAAGAGAGATGCCAGCATCATGAACTAGGAATTAACTACTCCATGTTCACATTTTCATTGACTACTTCTCATTGAACATAGTCAATTATTTTACAAATTCAAATATATTAGCTCAAGAGTTCACCAATGTGAGATCAATAAGCAGCCCTTGACACCCAAAAATTGGGCTCTCATTAGAAATAGAGAAAAGAAGGGATGCACTGATTCTCAAAGGAAATAAATGGAACCCCAAACTTCATTTTCAATCTTTAACAGCTTGCTGGAAGAGGAGTGCATATTCCATGGTTTCATGGTTTCATCAACAATTCTCTGATATAATCGAGCACTCCCTTCACATTAACAGTCCATGCAACTGAAACAGGAGAATATTCTGTCCATGGGTTGCTTGAATTCCATCTGTGTCAAATTAAAAGTATCAATATCAATGAAAAATGTAAAAATAACAATCCAAGAGGTTAAATTTCTCCAGAAAGAGTATGTTCTTTAAAGTCTGAACATACTTTTTTAGCCCTTGGTCCAAAAGCGTGTGGCCTGCACAGATGCCTTGCGTCTCAACCCTCACGACTCCCTTCTTGAATGTAAAGAGATCAGGACGTACTAGTGCTACAAAACTGACAGGGTCATGGAGGAAAACCCCTGAAAGAAAACTTAGGGTCATTCGGATGGAATACACAGAACATTTCACTGGAGATGATAAAAAAAATTATAAAACAGAACTGTCAAATAGTGGAAATATAAACAACGATTACCATGGACACCATCAGATTTCACATGCCAATCTCTGTAAAATTTGCACATCTCACTTATGATTTTACTGAACTTGCCCTTGGATTGCCTCAATTCAAGAAGGTCATCATCTGAAGCCATAAAGCAGTGGCAATTGTAAGAAGGATATTGTTTCACCAATCACGGAAAGTCACACAGGAAAAGCTGGTTTAGGGAGCAAAGATACCTGTAAACATCACTTGGGTTGTAACGTTTATTCCAACAACAGCAATATTTGCCCCAGAGGTGAACACAACATCAGCTGCTTCTGGATCTCCATAGATCTGCAAGTCAGGAAATAGTGTCTTCATACACAGTTGGTTTACATGAATTTAAAAATGAAAGCTAAACAGTTTTCTTACTTTACCACTAACAACTAGAGTTCAACATTTTAGTTACCAAAAAAAACAAATACTATGGTGGAACTTTCTAATTCACAATAGTTTTATACGAGGAAATAAAAGACCTTTTTACAGATTAGAAATTATACAACTGTTTTTAAAGCAGATAATTATGGTTATATAAGTGCTTCAGTTGATACTAAGCAAAAGTATCTATGTATACAAAAGTAGGGGGAAAGATAAGTTTGTCAACTGCTCCAATTTTTATTTTTATTTTTTAACCTGGACCTTAGGCAAATATTCCTGCTGGGAAATGGTGAAAACAAGCTCCTGTATGATTTATTTTGGGGGGGGGGGGGGGGAATGTTTCCACATGAAACAGGACAAATTTTAGAGAAAAATTTATAAACACTGCCAAGTGCCAACATCAAGTGGGGTTTTATTAACTTAAGTTAAAAGCTTAAGTTAAAAGCTTAAGTTAAAAGCTTTATTAACTTATAAGCTCATAAAACTTACAAAACATCACAGGGAATTAACTCTCCTGGCTAGGCTTGTCATGTTTTCTATGAGAAACAGGAAATGTAAGAAAAGCTAGCACTTACATTTGCTTCGGCAGCAGGATTTACATTTCCCAATGCAAAGAAAGCACCACCGAGTATGACCAGTCTCTTTACCTTGCTCGCAAAGGAAGAGTCCCTTTTGATTGCCTGATCAAGATAGTTAGATCAGCTTAACCATAATGGCTGCAAATTAAAATTTCTCAGTTATGAAGTTCAAGCAGTCAGATGCAGACAAGGAATGCTGCAACTTACCAAAGCTAAGTTGGTCAGGGGTCCAAGTGCAAGTATAGATACTTCACCAGGATATTCAGAGACCTTTTCAACTAAAAATTCAGAAGCACTCTTCTCAGATTTCTTTGCTTTTGCAGGAGGTGGATATGTGTTCCCCAACCCATCAGAACCATGGATAAAGTCAGCAACACGTGGTATTCCTCCCTTTTTCCAGGATAAAGCATAATTAATATACCAAAAAAAGAAAGCATATAACAGAACCTAGTTACACAACTGAAAAAAGGGAGGGGGGGGGGGGGGTGGTTGGGCAGGCGTGAAAGACTGGAAATTTCAATTCCAAAAGTAGACAAGGATACAGCACAATGTGCAACACCATAGAGGCAATTTCGAAAATATTAAGCAAGCCAAATGGGCCAAAGTACAACTTCATTACAATCTAACATACGTGAAGACAAACATGCACATTAAGATAACGATGACATATTAAAACAGATACCTTTAGAGGCCCGGCACTGCCCTCAGCCACTGGAATACCTGAACAGCCTGCGATCTCACACTATCCTTTTGCAAATTAAAAACGCTAATTGATTATGTACATATTCCAAAAAAAAATTACATCTGAAACACATAATACATAAGAAAATAAAAATCAACTGATTACATACCAGACTCAAAGCATTTTGAGTGGCATTTTCCGTAGAAGTATTACCAAATATTGTTGTCAAGCCCAATATTTCCAACTCCAGAGATTGAAACGCCATGAATATTGCCATGGTATCATCTAGTCATTAATGAAAATTCATTCACATTTTAGACATTGCAGTGATAGAAAAGAAACACATCATAATGCACCACTAAGTAAAACACCTAAAGTATTTCTTGAGAACCATTCAACCTTAAGGAAAAAAAAAAAAAAAAAAATGCTATCTGGAATTTCCTTCTCCACAAACATATTTGCTAAATCCTAACCACTTTTTTTTTTTTCCCTTGAAATGTCAAAGTCAGCAATCCTTCCAATCAATGCTAGTATTTGGTACTGTTGAGAAAAAGTTTGAATTTTGACTGTAAAGAGCTAATCACTCCAATATTCAACTGAAGGGATACAATCATAATATTTTAAGGCCCTGATTGATTTAATTAAACACAATTTTCTATCAGACTTGGTTATCTCAATGGAACCTAAAGAATGAAGCTTGGTATTGTGTTCCCAATTAATTTCAGGAAAAGGTAAAGCTTTACAACAACAACAACCAAGCCTTAGTCCCAAAATGATAAGGTGCCCTTACATTCCATTCAAAATCACAGACTGAAGTGACAAATATTTACAAATTAAAGACAATATAAATGAAATAAATTTCATAGAGGATCACCATGGTTAAGTAATCACATCTGTGAATGTATGTATCTCTTTCACTCAACATCAACAATATATTACTAACAACTACAAATCTAAAAGACATGAAAATTGAGGACATTTTAACCAAATGTTTTTTGAATTGTAACTAAATCAAAATTTCTCTCCAAGTTTTCTCAGCAACCAAGCAGATGACTAAGTCAACAAAAAAAAAAAAAAAAAAAGTATTTGTTTATTTTTCTCTCAGAAATCCCTTAGTTCCACTCATATCCTTGTCAAAGTAGCTGAAAACATAGACTAAAAAAATAACAACAAAGCACACATTTGATCATAACAAACAACAACTCAATTCCACCACGCACTCTCACATTTCATCATCATAGATTAAATCTCTCTCATCTCATTTTTGATTAACTATTATTACAAAAACCTCTGTTTGGATGCCGAGAAAATGTAGGGATCAAAAAAAAAAAATTAAAAAAAAAATCTCACCGATGCCGGGGTCAGTGTCGATAATGAGCTTTTCGCGGTGAGAGTTGGCGTGAAAACCCAAAACGGCGTCGGTTTGTGCGTTCTCCACAATCACCACACCCTCTCCATCACCATTCATCGTAACGTAATCCATTCTTAGTATTATAATTGAAAAGACCAGACCAGACCAGACCTTTGAAACGAAACGAAGTTTATAATAACTGAAAGAGCAAGCGACTAATATATTTATACATATAGATATGGATGCTTTATATATATATGTTCATGTATGTATGTACATGCGTCTGTATACAAAACACAAGCACATACATACATACATACACAAATTTATCAAATTCGAAAAAGGACGGTGCTGGCTAACGCTGGAATGAGCTGCCACACAAAAATACAAACAAAGTTTAAATTAAAAGGGAGTCGCTATCGATCTATCGATTTCGTGTTCTGGAAAAGTTTTAATTTATATGGTTGGCTATGGTTTTGGGGTTAGGTAGGTGAGAGAGGAGAGAGAGAGAGAGAGAGAGAGGGGTATTGAATCTTGGACCAATGGTTGGATGCCGTGTGGCATATTCCAATGGTATCTGAATCTTGTGCCTTCTTGTTTTCGGGATTTCCTCTGGATCGCATTTAAAAAGGAGGGTTGGTTCGTTGGTGACGTGTTTTTTTTTTTTTTTTTTTTTCGGTGATGTGTTTGATGATGACGATGTGCAGCCTTTTATTAAGAACTTGTACTTTTGCGAAAGCTTTTTGGGATTCTCTTTCCCCACCCTCACCCCCACCCAATGCAAACAAGTTGCTTCTATGGGACGAGTTTAATGGACTGGCTTAGGCTGAATGTGTGTAATGCAGCTTGCTATGGTCCTTTGAGGATTGATTAGAATATTGTTTTTCTGATTGGACTGTGGTGCCTTTGGACCCAAAGAAATAGGGTGGTTTTTCAGAATGCCAGGCCTTCTCCACGCCTTAAAGAGGAAGTGATGGCGAAGGCAACAGAATATGTCTTTGTTGAAGCAAACTGTCATGATGCCCCTACCAAAGCAACAATTCAAGTGAAGTGGTTACCGCCGCCAATTAATTGGTTTAAATTAAACTCTGATGGGTCCTCTCTGGGAAACCCCGATCGGGCTGGGGGGGGGGGGTGGACTTATAAGGGATGCAGTTGGGGCTTGGATTAGAGGTTATGCGAGAGCTATAGGACGGACTACCAGTGTTGCAGCAGAATTATGGGCTCTTCGAGATGGCATCCAGCTGTGCATTTCTCTCAAACTGCCTGCTGTGATTGTTGAATTGGATGCACAGTTGTTGGTTGATCTTCTTGGTAAAGCCGGTGACTCCTCTAGTTCAAACAACCCGATTTTGGTGGACTGTAAGGAAGGGCTGAAGCTCATTCCTCAAGTAAAGATCCAACATTGTTACAGAGAGGCAAATAAATGTGCGGATGCTCTCGCGCGACGTGGCGCTCTTCTTAATGTTGATTTTTTTGTTTTTCCTATCCCTCCTTTTGAGGTGCTATTTTTAGTAAATTTGGACAATTCTGGAGTGACTTTTGATTGCTCTGTGAATGCTTTTGTTGCTCCTCTTTAGTTTTTAATATAATTCTCTGGTTTACCAAAAAAAAAAAAACTTTGTCGGTTACAGTTTTAATGAGAGAGGGATGATGCGATTCTCTACTATGACGATAACTTTGCAAAAGTATTAACTTAGGATCCATTTGGATACCGCTGAAAAATTAAAATTGAAAATTGAAAATTGAAAAATACTGTAGCAAATAATTTTTAAATATGTAAATAGTGCCGTGGGACTCATTTTTAATGAAAAAGTTGCTAAAAAGTGAAATTTGTAGGTCCATAAACAGTTAAATTTGTGTGAAAAAATCAAATGTTGCGGCTATTGTTCATGAATAGTAGCCGTAACAATGATAAACAGTAAAAAATTTCGTCTGACAAAAAAAAAAAAAAAAAAATTTGAAACGCAAAACATACATCTGGGAAGCGCAAACGCGCTTCCCAAATGCACACTTATTACGTTTTGGTTTTTTGCCAAAAAAAAAAAAAAAAAAAAAAACATAAAATGAAGGAATCATCGTGTGGTTCAAATTCTATCCGGTTTAGCAGGTTTTAGTTAGTTCAACTAATAAAATTTTTAATAGTTGAATAAGAAATTTGGATACTAGAAACTAATTGATGTCTTACTCTAATGATTGAGTTTTTTATCATCAAATTAAGATATCAAAAGTAGACGTCATAGATTGAAACTCTATAAAAAAATAATTTTATTCTATGTATGTAATATAATTTTGGGATTGAGTTTGGGTGTAATACTGCATTAATGGTTTTAGTTTAAAGAACTTTTAATCTCAATCCTACTATTGCGATAAAAATAAAAAAATAAAAATTCTTGTTTTTTAGATGCAAAATGCAAAATTACTAAATAATTTTTGTATTTAGGTTTTATACTTTTATTAACATTTTTTTTTATAGATAGTTATAATGTGTTACTAATCTAATAGCTCGAATCATTTCGCTCCTAGATCCCCAAGCACTTTGTGCATGGGTAGGTGCCAATTAACATCTGTTTTTTTACAATTAGAGGTGTGCATGAGTTGGGTTAGGTCAGGTTGAGGGTTTTTTTCAATCCAAACTACCATAGTCGTGTTGAAAAAAATCCAACCAAACTCAACCTATTACAAAGGTCCATCCCAACACACTTGGATAGGGTTGGAAAGTTCTTTTTTTTTTTTTTTAATTTTTATTTGAGTATTAGAATAACATCAATACAAATAATAACAAATTTCTAATCTAATAAACCTGAACATATCACCAAACTAACACAAACTGCTTTTATTAGTGCTTCAAAATTAGTATGATATTATATAATTCTATCCAAACTTAGTTGATAAAAAAAAAAAAAAATGATATAATACATGTAGGGACATGTTTTGCAGTCCAAGCTCAAGGTGAATGGGATTTTGGCCTAGTAAGCCCAGTATAATAAATTTGTAGAGAGTAGGTTGGAGAACTAGGCCCTAATGAATTTGACAACGGCTAATATAGATTTAAAAGATGATCAAACAAGAACAAGGAAAATAGAGCGGAATGGATTTAATGTCCGAGGAGGCAAGTCTGTCTATAAATCAGTTAGAATGGTTACAAATGCAATTTAGACTACTACAGTATTCTTTCTCTATTCCCTTCCCCCCCTTTCATGGAGGGTCTCTCACGTTATATAGTTCCCTTCAACCCATCTTGATCCTACACTTGTTGATCATTTAAACCCTAACTTGAGTACCTGTTCCATCATACACCCTTTTTGGCTTTTTATGAGTCGTGATGACCAAGGCAGCATTATTTAGAGGTCTTCTCCACATAAATGCGGTCAGAAAAGTAGCTGCAGTGTATTTAATGTAGTGGTAGCAGCTTTTCCTCAGATATTTCTAAGTTCCCATCACTCTTTATATGTGTATGATGCCCATCCTTATTGCTGGAGCCTCCTGGAAGATCACTTTGATTGTTGGAATACAGATTTGAGCTGCGTCCGTCATATCCGAGGAGGAGTTCCTCCTCGGACCACCTCCCATTCGTTCCTTACTTATAAGGCTTTAAAATCGGAATCCCCCATAACTATTTGTCCCTGCTCGGACCAGTCTATGTTTTCGAACCAAACCCAAGTCCCAATATGTGATTCTGTGCCCTTATCCCTACAATACATATTTTTAAATACATATTAAATATAGGTGAGTCGGGTTGGATTATGAGGATTTGTTAATCTGCTGACTCGCACCCAACCTAACCCACCATAAAAAATAAAATAATAAAGGCAATACAATCCAACTCTCCAACCCCTAAAAGCTAACTCAACTCTGCGTGATGATTTGGATTGGATTGGTTTTATTAGCAAGTTAGCTGCACACTCTTGTTTACGATTAATAATAATTCATCAATTAATCATCAACATCCATAACCATTCTCTTTTAGTGAAATAATTTAAGAATTTCAATTGGATTAGCATTCTAAAAGTTTGGGGTGGGGAGGGCAAGGAACTTTTTCTTAAAATTTTATTTGGGGGTGGGCTTAGAACCTTATTGTACCAATAAGAATTGAGTTGTTTGAACAACTTTTGAGACTTTTTATTTATTATTTATTTTTCTTTCAATGAGGGGTCTTAACAGAGTTTTTTTCATAAAATTTTGGGACATAATAGGCCTTAGGCTGAAGCCTAGGTGTTGCCTCATGGAGCCATTGAGCCATGGAGCATCAAGCATGCCTAGGCTGGCATGCTTCATGACAGGACCATGAGGCAAGTGGATATTAAACATTAAAAAGAGATGAAAATGTAATATTGAAACATTTTGCATAAGCAAGGCTATCATGATTAGGACAGTAACAACAGAATTTATCTAAAAAATAAAATGGAAGAAAAAGTTGTGACAAAAAGTACAAATTAATGAATGTGAAAATGTATTACAGTAATAAATAAATATGTTACCTGCATGCATCCAAATTTCTATTCGTTACTGTCTTTTAAAAATGCAGCATAATTTACCTGTCTTATATATAGAGTATGATAGGATACTATTTATTACTTAAAATTAAAAATTAAAAACAATAAAAACTGTAATAAAATAATTTTTAAATGTGTGAATTGTATCGTAAGACTTAGTTTTAATGAAAATTTTACTGAAAATAATACTTTTGGGTTCTATGAATAGTGCATAGGATCCATTGACAGAGATGCAAACATACTGAAAAATGTTTTTAACATAATCCAAACTAACACATAATTAAACATACTTTATTCAATAATATATATACACCTACTAAACTTTCATAGGACCTACTGACAAAGACGTAAACGCACTAAAAAATGTTTTCATTGCAATCCAAACTAACACATAATTAAACATATTTTGTTCAATAATATATATACACCACTAAACTCTTAAATTTTAAATTATTTTAATGGTTTACAAGAATCACACTTCACACCTGTTGCAAGTGGCAACTTTTAAGGTTTAAACAATAGAAGAAATAGCACGCTGTAGAGCATAGACTTCCTTTAATAAAATTTGTAAGGGAATATAGGATCGTAATTTACGTATTTGACCGTTCTTTGTCAAGGTAAGATTGCGCCATCAAGGCCATGAACTTTAGTATTATTCATTCTCTCAAGTCTAAAAAATCAATGTTTTTCCCATCCATCTTGTGGTCATCTTGTTTAAAACATCATGTCTTTAGTTAGTTCTCTTTAGAACTCCTCTTTCTCTCATACATTTCGGTAAAATAACGCTTTGACTCATGCATTAACTAAAAGAGTGAGACTTTCTTTTTCTGTTTTAACTTAGATGATGTCTGTTCCTCTTGATATTTTTAAAGTTTATGTTTTTGACCTTTTAGCTATCGAATAAAATACCGCTCAAGGCTGATTCTCCAAAAAAAAAAAAAAAGTGTATCATGTATGCAGTTACAAAATAGCTCACACTTTGGCAAGATTAGCTATTAATTTCCCAGATTATACCATCTGGATGGAGGATATTCCATCTCAGTCCTTTTAGTTTGTTCAGGCCGACATTACCAATTTGATTTAATAAAATTGGATGTCCTTCAAAAAAAAAAAAAAAAAAAATAGTTACATACCAATTAATAAGGAGAATTTTAAAGTCAGACCCCAAAAAAAAAAAAGTTTGACTGTCAAAAGTCAAAGATATTACGATTGCCATTCTCTATATAGATGGAGTGTCACCAAGTAATGGTTGGGAATCTTGGATTAGCACCATATTTTCTTTGCGTGGAAATGTGAAATTATGTCAGAGAAGAGAATAGGACTCCCATGGAAAATTCATATACGACTTTTAGCACCAATTCTATTCTAGTTTTGCTTCGTTTAGTTTGATTTTTATTTTCTTACCTAAATTGTTAATTAAGGTGTAACATATAAAAAAATAAAAAAAATAATTCATTTTTATTTTCTTACCTAAACTATTTACTCAAAAAAAAAAATATATATATATATATATATATATTTATCCCACATTGATTGTATTTGTCTAGTGTTCACTGTTTATAACCTCAGTTTACAACTACAAAAGATTAGCTCATTTTGTAGTTGTACTCTAACCATGTAATGTATTATAAACCCGATTTAAAACAGTAATATTAAATATTACTATTTACTAAAAAAAAAAGAAAAAAAAAAAAAGAAGTGCATGTAATTTCCGAATTGTTACAACTTTTATAATAGGTTCACTTTGTTCCCTACAGAATTGCCTTTTATTCAGAAAAGCTTAACCTGTTCCCCAAGTACTTAACTTCACGTAGACAAAGCCTCCTGAGTCTTCAACATCGGCTTAGACTAGTTAGAGTGGACACGTGTCTGCAATCCAATGTGTCTAGTGATAACTTTCACTGGACATAAGCCGCAACCAAAATGGAAAAAGATGGGAACTGGTTTCACTTTATTGAGGCACATGAAATTTCAAGTGATACACGTTGAGGCACATGAAATTTCATATAAAAATTGAAATGCAAAGGTTCAGATTTCAGTGACCAAGCCAACCCACTAAGATCTAAGACCCTGACCCACATTATTCCATTTTCCTGATCATATACATGTGCAAACACATTACTTTCCTAAAAATCTAAAGCTATTTTCCCTTTCTCATCATCAAGCAACTTAATACAATATAAAAATTAAATAGATACGCAATTCTCGGCACCAAAGTTGATTCACTTCAAACTTGTTTTCCCAGCCAATTATGCCCATTGCCCAGCCCTATGCAACAACACTCACCTAAAACGGTTTACAAAAGGCAATGCAGTTGATAAGAGGTAACTTTTAAAGGTCAGAAAAACCCAGAAGCTTATTGAAGATAAAGAAAAGTTAAAAGACATTGGTAATCAGGTGTGAAATTTACAAATACACATCATTTACAAGAACCCCAAGCTTTATTCAACATCAAAATTTCTAGTTGAGGTTGCTAATGGACTTTTGTAGGCTTTAAAGATAAGCTGGATCTATACAGATCAAGTTCAGGAGATCAATTATTTAAGGGCCTACTTTTGTCAAAGCTTAAACATATAGCAAAGCACAACCAAATGGAGCTTGAACTCAAGCACTTTCTTGGCCTCGCCTTCTAAAGAAAAAGGCACCCGCTGGGACAATCACCATGGCAATGATATAAATGATTAATTCATTATGAGAACAAGACAATATCTACAAAATCGTTTATATTAATAAGTTACACACAAATTATAGGGCTTGAACCTACAATGAGCCTTAATAAGAACAGGATGGAGGGTGAGGTTATGTATATACACACTGCATTTGCGTGCGTACAAACTCAGGTCATTTGCTCTGTCAAATATTGAAAGCTTTTACTGGTTCTACTCCAAGGAATTTTTTTATTTTTTTAATAGTATATATTACCGGGACATAAAACAGGGAAGACTCAGCAAGACCACACATGGAACTGATATCAATGAGATTTTTTCTGCCCATGATGTGAAGGACAATAATACGTTAGAATTTCAGGTGCCAAAACAACACCATGAGAGATACTTATCAAATTACTTAAATCAAAATTACTCTTGTCCCTTCATTTTCTATGTGCCCCCAATACTAGCTATGAAAGATACCTGTGATCAATGACCCATGAAAGATACTTGTGATCAAATTGCTAAAATAAAAATGACTCTTTTTTGTCCTTTCATTTTCTATGTACCGCCAACACTAGCTATGAAAGATAGCTGTGATCAAATTGCTTGAACCAAAATGACTGTCTTCTTTGTCCCTTAGTTTTCTTATGTACCCCCAAAAGGCCAAAACTATGATTTACTCATATGTGACGACAAGAAAAGCATATAAAACATCTGTTGCTTCCCATGATTGCTTGCAACAGTGCCAATTTATAGCAGACAACAACTCCAACATAAGAGCTCAAAAAGTAGTTACCTACCAGTCCAATCAAACTTGCAGCTGCTATTTCAACAAGTTGGTGGCCCAATAGCATTGGGGGCATGAATATCAATTAGTGAAACAAAACTTTTCATCCTTGGTCATTGGTGGCCTCAGAGATCAACATAAAGAAGATTCATAAATATGGATGTCCACCAAGGCAGGCAATAAATCTTGGATCCATTCCACTGTAACATTGCCTTCTCTTTGTAAAGTTTGGCCTGCACAAAGTGAACTGTACTGATAGATGCCAGAGATTATAAACCTTCAAATACATAAACTAGCATAACACTTTCTGCTGTAAGACATGCATCTAAACTCTCTATATACATGAAACCACGTTGCAGTTTAGTATCTTTGTAATATTACTTCAAGATGATTTGACCACAAATTTACCCTGATAATAACTCCCTATACACAAAGTAACTCAGGTTCAACGTATTCAACCTTGTTACAAGGACTTCTTCAAACCATATAGGAGCAAGCGGCAAGCCCTACGTGAAGTTTGGGAGTTTAAAAACCAAGAGAGATGGACTTCCATCCAATAAAAACACTTGAAAATGTCAAGAGAATAAGCACATCACGCCATGACATGACCTCAAAGAAACAGGAACTTCTTTATTATTAACCCTCTAAGACTCTAAATGCATGCAAACAGATAAACATGTTAGTTTTATGCTGATTCAATACATGCCTCCATAGTTTTAGGCATTATGCATCTCTAAATATTTGTCATACCTTCTTTATCAGAAACAGTTCTCATGTCCAGCAGTATCAATAAACGCTTCACGCACTTTTTAAATTTGGGGAGCCAATGGATTGGCAGGTGCCTTGGCCAGATTACCCTTTGCATTTCCAGCAGCTTGTCCAGAAGAAATTTTGGTTGCTGTCTCAGTTGCTACCATTGATTTCTTTATCTGCCAAAAATAGAAGCAATGATGAAGACTCCTTCGAAAGATACAAGAAATTTCAGAAAGAAGACTCCTTCGAAAACTGATACAAATATTGATCTAACAACTCAAGATTCAGTTTATCAAACACAAAAAAATAAAAAATAAAAAATAAAAAAAAATAAAAATAAAAATAAAAAACTAAAGATTCAATTTAGCTTAGCATAATAACATCAATGAGAGTCCACTAACATTCGTAGATATCTTTAAAAGTATACAAACACAAAAAAATTCAGACATTTGAGGGAGGCCTATAAAAGTTAATACAAAAGAGGCAATAAACTTACTGCTACAAGACGCTCCTTGTGAATATCATTTGTAAGCTGCAAAACCATCAAAGGGCAATATGTTAAAGAAATTTTCTTTTCTTATATATATATATATATATATATTTTAAAGTATGAAAAGCATTGTCACCACAACCAGTCGATAGATTGCCCTACTGCCATCTATAGATAGAGGTAAACGGTCGATGATAATTCTTACCGGTTTTCTGTAGCTCTTAATCTCATCACCACCAAAACCAGGAAGTGTAATATTCCAGTTTCTTTCTATATCAAGTCAACGAGTAAAAGAAGATTAAGCGTTAAAAGTACATAAACAGAAGTTAACACTACACAGAGGAATTCCCCTACGTAACTAACCAAGATGTAAAAGTATGTCTTTAGCTTCCAAAGTCGTTGATTTTCGATGCTTGGCCAACGAGCAACCAAATGTTGTAATCTAATAAGAGGAAAAAACATAAGTGCAAGTGAGAGTACAACTATAGATTTAAAAAGAATCACCTAGAGAATCACAACAATAGTCTCATGATATGTTCTCAGTCACAGCTGGAGTATAAAATGCTTAGAAATAAAATTCAAGAATTCACCACTGACCAACAGAAGTCTTATGCCAATCACTTGAAGCTAGGTTTATAAATTCCTTTTCTGAGCTATCATGAACTTACACACTGATGTAAGAGAATTAAGCCTAAGGAAGCAGATCCATTAGTCCATTTTGTCGACTCGTTTGCTATCACAAGACTAGTCTTTTATAAATCTATGTTATGTTTTGTTTATTATTATGCATTTAGCATTTTAAAAGGTCACGTGACAAGTGACTTTTTATGAAATTGGATGGTTAGGACTTAATTGTTACATTGAAGATGGAAGGCTAGAATCCTAGGGTCACTAAAGGCTAGTACAAATAGTTTTTTTAAGTCGTTGCAATGCTCTTTTATTTATTTTATGAAATTTCAGATCTAAAAATTGTTTGAGTCTTTGAGCCTAGAAATTGATATATATATATATATATATATATATTGATAAGTAAGCCTAGAAATTGATATTTTATTGTTCCAACATTGATCATATTATTTTCTATTTGTTATAAACTTATAATCTTGTTTTGTTGCAAATTTTATTCTTCAACATTTCTAAGCTTCAAATTAATTGAAAGGTGGCATCTTTGGCTGGTACATATCACACCTACCCTAGGTATTAAGCTGTCCTTGCCACATTACACACTAAGAAGGAAAAAGTGCAAATCTAAACCCAACAGAATAATTAGGCAAGATTCATCTAGTCACAAAGCACTAAAAACTGCAAGGTACACTGAACATGAGAAGGAGGAAACACTAAAGAACTGGCTCAGCTACTTACAGAATCAACAAAATCCTCTGCAATATCAACAAGAATGTCTTCAACTTCAGGATCCAACTTCTCTGATGAATCAATCTGTACAAGCAGAAGTCAAAAAAGATTTAAAATAAGTAAAAAAAAAAAAAAAATCATGGACCTCAACACAAGTTCTACCCCCACCCAAAAAAAGATGGGTAAGTGACTTGGGTTTTAAGAGAGGTAAGAATTAGGCTGTGTGTTATATATCCAACTACTGCAATAGAATTATAGTTTATGAACACGTTAGAAACTCACTCATACACTCCAAACCGATATAAGACTTAAACTAAGCAGACAGGACAGTTTTTTTACATTCATACTCATAAGAAGTCAAAGTTGAACTAGACACGTTAAGGTTAATGTTTCATCAAAAACTTGCAACAACAAATGTTTGTCCATATGGTTCTATTAGCAAAAACAAAGTTAGCTGGGTTCCGTCTTTTGCAATAAACTGATCAGACTTGAGAGCAAAAAAAAATTCATGATTAATAATCCAAGATTTTTCAGTAAACCAATAGCAAAGAAGACCAATATGGATCACCTGGCTGACTAGCTCATGAATGCTTCTTTTGCCAAGAATCCTGTTACAAGATTCATCAATTTCCGCGATAGCTGTTCTATTCTGGGCCACAGCCTGGACTGTGTTAGGCTGCACCATTGCAAGAGAGGAAGGCTTCTGATTTCCTGAGCCCTGGACCCTTGTTATTTGTGGTTGATGGGTTACAGCTTGAGGGACCCTTGATGGTGGAAATTGTTGCCCATAATGCTCCTGCAACTGACTTGATGGTGTAGGCTGTTGCTGCTGCTGTTGCTGTTGCAAAGATGGCATATGTTGTTGCTGTGAACCTGTTGGCACTGGATGATGCTGTTGTTGAGGAAGATGTGCTCGTTGCTGCATTTGTGAATTCACCTGATGCCTATTTGAAGGAGATGGTAAAGGAGGCTTCCCTTGTGATCCAGATGACAGCCATGGCTGATTAACAGTTTGCATATTTTGCGAGGTATTTGGTGATGGAGAACCAGGAGATCCCACTGGTTGGAGTCTCATAAGGCTATGCCCTTGAAGATTCTGCAGAAAGTAAAAGAAATAAACAAACATATAGAACAGGCACAAGACCTTTTCACTAAATTTTTTCATATAAGTAAACAATCAATTAATTTAGTTATAGAAGGCATATGCAAGCAACACAGGCAATATTTACCACCATTTTATTAGTAAATACCACATCATCTCAACGATAGAAGCATCACAATATTATTCTACAACATAGTCAGATTATTATCCTTGAACAATCTTCATGATTCTTCAATATCTGATTTGTACAGCTATTGATGCTTATATACAGCTCTAATCTAGCACCAACTCTAGGATTGGTTACAACAATCATAAAATCCCTTTAACAAAGTGATGACTGACTTAACAAATTGAGCTTAACTAATTACATTCTGTTACAACAGATCAGAGGAACGGATAGAAGACTCCCAGCAATTGTCATTGCACTAAGGATGAATGACACCTAGGAACTACGGACACTTCAATTTGGTGCCGTACCCATGTCGAGCACACGCCTAGGACACTGCTGCACGCATGTCCCAGCTATTTCCTTTTTTAAAAAGAAAAACAAAAAAAATTCCCGGACACAGCTCATGCTGAAATTTTAAAAAATAAATAAAAATAGTAATAAAATAGGGGCCTGAAATGCGGCGATTTGAATTTAGAACAAAACTTGATTCCTAACCCTAGTCTCCCTCTCTCTCACTCTCTCTGTCGGCACCAATGGCGAGGCCAACAAGGTTATTGCATATCGGTAACCTCTCTCTCTCTCTCTCTCTCTCTCTCTCTCTCTCTCTCTCCCCCCTTTGGTGCATGTTATGTCCTAGTTATCTTAAACACTTATCTAGTTATCTTTTATTTAGGGATCTTATTATTGGTTTATATTCTAATTTCTAAACATCCTTTCATAGTCATGAATTCACTTTATTATCCATTATTGCTCCTAAATTGATGTATGTTTAACATTTTATGAAAAAATTAATACTTAATCATATTTAAAAATATTTGATAACTAATTAATATACGTATCCCGCCGTGTCATGTCATAATTATCAAAATTTCCGTGTCACTGTGTTGTTCCCATACCCGCGTCTGTGTTTTCTATACAAAACGACATGTCGTCAGTCTTATCATCCTTGTAACTTGAAATGCCCTGAGTGTGGCAGGTGCGGCAGGTCGTCTAACAAACTCTGACACAAACACTGAAACCATTTCGAAATTACCTAAATATCTCAGGAAATATCTGCAACCTAGGCTAAATTATATGATTTACAGAATACCCAACCATTACTTACTTTCTGAGCTCACGATACCTTTCTTATTCTTAGCTTCATCCTTGGATCTTCTTAAATTCTAAAGATTTTATTGATCAACTCAGAAATAAAAAATTACTCCTACAGTGAGCTTTCTAATTTCTGTTGGGAACACAATGGATGCCTTTTTGAAGTGAATACTGAAAAACTTATGACCCCTCATGACTCAAGTTTTAATGTATGTTTCCAACTTCTGCTATAACAAGCCACCTTCACTGCACTCCAATATTGGAATTCTTATTGGTAAAGCAAAATATCTAACTCCAACACTGTCACAAAATCAACTCTAACAAACTCAAATAAGGATAAGGAATATTTGTTAAAAAGGATTGTGGCCTTTACATGTCATCATACATCCATGAATTCACAAGCACTCCAAAAACTTAAAAAGCCACAACCTCAATAGTCAATATTATAGTTCAAAAGAATATGGTTTGAGTTCAACAAAAAGAGGTGTAAACCAAAAACAACTAAAACAAGTATTAAAAAAAGGGATTTGAAGAACGATCTATAAAAAAATTGATATGGTTTGAGTTTGATTCCTCAAGGACCTCAACTCAATTAGTCACACCTCTAGAGTCTGCTTCTACCCCCATGCTATGAGTGAAAGAGAAAACGTAAAAACTACCATTAAAGCAACCTATGCGATACTTACAATATCCATTTGAATTATATCCCTTATCTCTATAAATATGAAGGAATTACTCCATTATTGTCCCCTAATCATTATTATATCACTAATAATAGTGGAATCACTGACACAGTCATAAGTGGAAGGGTTCAATACAACCATGAAAGGACAAATCAAAACATTAGTCCCTGCAGAGCCCCGACAGAGACGTCGAACCAACAAAAGCCTATCACCTGCTTTAGTGAACCAACAATTTTAAATAACACTGTTCAAATAATTTCTTTATTATACAAAATGCAAAGGCTTTTTAGTAATGAACACCATATTTAGAACAAGGCCTTAATAGCAGCAACCATTCTTAAAACCTTTGCTCTGTAGAGGCACACATATGGGCTCGCACAGATAAAACATTGTTGATAACTATCATAAACCATTTAGTGAAAAACAATTACTGACTTGGGAAGTAGGGGGCTGGTTATTTGGGGACGATTGCGGTCTAAGAGATGACTGAAGTGGTCTCTGTGGATGGTGTGCTGAAATCCCAGCTGGCCGCAGTTGCGAGCTTGAACCAAGCGATCCCAGCATCCCAATTCCCGGCATTCCTTGCATCGTTGGTCTAGCCTAACCAGTACATACAACAATTCAAGCATGGGTTTTAGTACAACTCTCCTAACAATGTGAAAAAAAAAAAAGCCATTGAAATTGAATGAAGACAAACTGTTTGAGGAAATGCCAACCTGAGAAGCATTGGAACTAGAGACGGATTCGGGCACGTTGACGGCGGAGCGGGCCAGGCCAGTGAAGTGATGACCGAAGGAGGACGAGAAGGGCGCGGGTTGAGGAGAAGCGGCAGTGTTCGGGTGGTGCGCGGGAACGCCAATAGCAATGCCGCCTCTCTGGGCGGGGATGGAGGGAGACCCGGCCGGAGAAGACGAAGAAGGGAGCGACGAGAAATGCGAAAAGTGTGGCTGCTGCTGCTGTTGTGGCGGCGGCGGTTGTGGTGGTCTGGCAAACGAAGTGAGCGGCCTGGGTTGCGGTTGCGGTTGCGGTTGTGGAGGGTTTGGGATAGAGGGCTTAGTGTTTTGGGTGGGAGTGAGAGTAGGGTTAGGATTAGGGTTAGGGTTAGGGGAGGGTGGGATTGGGGTTGAAGTTGAAGAGGGTGGCTGTGGTGGTTGTTGTGGAGTTGATATTGGTGGAGACTCAGATGGTTGAGAAGATGGGGTGGTGGTGGTGGTGGTTGTGGCGGCGGCGGCGGCGGCGGAGGAGTCAGTGGCGGTGGTGGTGGGAGTGGGGGTTTGTTGTTGTTGTGGTGGTGGTTGTTCCATCGAGATTGGCTATTGAAGGGGGGGAAATCAAGGGGATGTGCTGCTTTTGAGATTTGTAGATGGGTTTTCAACTTTCAGTGTATATAAAGGCTCCGTTTTCTATATAAAGGCGACTAAACGAGGTGTTATGTCATTGTATTTTCGACGTAATAAACTATAATAGTAAAGTTTTTTTTTTACTGAATTACTCTTTTGATCCTTAAGTTCGGGTTTATTTTCATTTTGGGTTCCCAAAGTTGTGTGAAATTTTTTTTATTTTGAGCAACCATATTTTGATTTTGTTTTTATAAAAAGTCCTCTTGTCCATCTCTGTTAGCAAGCTAGGCGTTAGTGTACCGTGATTTAACTAAAATTGTGTTTTTAAAACATAATGTTAGCGCAAAATTTGAAATTTTAATATTTAAAATTGTGTTTTCAAATAAAGGCTACTTGACCCTTTATATATTTTTATTTTCTTCTTATTTTTCAGAATCTAACACACCCAATAAGTGGGCAATGGCTTGCCCATCCGCCTAGATTGATAAGATTTATAGTAATGTTTGCCGGGTTAATTAGCAAGAATTAGAAGAAGAAAAAAATAGTGGTGATGCTAGTATTTGCAACAAGGTTTTATTGAATGAATTATTAGTTTTAACTTTTAAGATTATGCTTAGAAAAAGAAAGGGACTACAAAATACAGTTTTAGTCTTCTCCATCTTTTAGCAGCCCAAGGGAAAACAAGAGAAAGGAGTTTTTTTTTTTTTTTTTTTTTTTTTTTAGGAGGGGAAAAGAGCATTGAAATAGGAGAATAACACTGGTGTGGATTAGAACTATTTGGATGACAATGCAATATTAATACATCATATAGCTCTGCTTAGGCATGAGATTAGGTGCACTAATATTCTATCGAATACTAAGTTTGGCTAACAAAAATAGCTCTGCTTACTACAGACAGAAAACTATTGCATCCTTTCAACGAATCTGCCTATAAAATCGAAGTCGTCTTCGTTGAATTGGTTGGATCACTTGGATGTATGCTTGGTGCTCTAACAGTCTTTCCAGATTACACCTTTTACAAAGTTTTATGGTTGGTTATTACCAATATATATATATATATATATTACCAAAAAAAGAAAGTTTTATGTTTGTGTTGTTGAAGCCAAGGTCTCATTTCTAGATCCTGATCCTTCACTTTCATCAGTAAGTACTTGATATTGTGCATTGGAGTTTCCATCTTCGAGAGATGGTGCAGGATCAGAATTCTTCTCACTGTTACAACATAAAACAAAAAGCACGAAGTAAAAAAATTGGTTATAATATTTTGAAGTGGCAACTTATCAAGTTCTAACGGACCGATATGATAAAGGAATCTACCACTAGTCACATTCCATGAATCCATCAGAAAATCACAGTTTGATTACACAAATATTGTACGTCAAAGCAGTTATTCAGATTAGGCAAATTTTATAATGGCTGGAAAAATTTCTCTAGCAAAGAGTTTAGCTATAGCTCATCCCACAGCATAATCTCACTGTTTTTTATGAAGCTTTGATCCTTCGTAATAGAAGGGCTTTATTGGTGAAAGCATGTTTCTATATAATATTACTCTATTCAATATGGAAACACAAAGGTCCTGCTATTTTGTAAGTTAAATTCAATGGATCATACTCTACTATAATAATGTGCTCAAGGGTTATGGCTAAGGCCAAGCTGAATATCCTCACTAGGCATGCATCAAATTGATTCATATCCATATCCTCACTGTGAAACAAGTTTCTCAGCTGATTAGTCATTAAAAATTGAACAGACCTGGCTGCTGAATTTTTATTTTATAAAATTCACGTGCACAATGAAAATTATTGTGCTTGATTTTTGGGTTTAACTAACAATCAATTGCTTTTGGAAGGTTCTTTCTTCTACATGGAAAATCAGGTTTACTTTTCTATCAATTTTGAGATGATAACTGTTCTCTGAGTTCTCTATTTAAAGAGACCAATGACAAGAATTACACATGATGCTGCATGGATATTCACAACCAGAGAGTTTGACTAATAAAAAATATGCAAAGGTTTAGAACGTACGTTGTTGAATAAAGGATGAGTCCCACAACTACAATAGCGAAAGCGAGATAGTATAACCAATCGACCTGCAATGGGGGGGATCAATATTAGGTCAGGTTTCATGCGATTGACACAAATTGTAAACAAATGAGATGCATTTGCTTGAAATAGCTGCAGAACTTCATAACCATGCAACAGACTCAAAAAGCTTGGGTTCAGCCATCTATGTAACAGCTTAGTAATATTAGGCATAATTTTGAAATGAATACCTGCTGTTTGTAGAAAAAGATGCGAATGACCACTGCCCACATGTCAGATGTTAGGATAGAGAGATTGAACATTGTAGCTCCACTTAACTGTAGGCAAAAGACTCAAATCAAGAGATTCAAGACAGTGACCATTGGTATTTCTCATAGAACTGCTTCACTAAAATAAAGACATTCTAAGCAATTGATTTTTAGTTTCATAGCCATTTCATCTAGTCAATTATATCAGAGAAAAAAGGATAAGATACACACTCTTAATCTTTTTATTATCAAAACCTTGACAGGGAATTTGGTGATCACTGAACTTAATTAACTATATATTTTGTTCTCATCTATCAGTTGACAATTTGTAAGGAGTTTTGCTTTGGGCAAAGACTTGCTCTGTAACAAGCTAACTCAAAAGTAACTGAATTTTCATCTAATGAAAGTAATTTCTCCAAATTTTGACGGGAATTAAAATTACCTTAAGAACGAAAGGAACGAGGGAGTAGAACATAAAGGTAGCTACAGTGTAGCCAAAAAAGGATAATATCTGAAAACATAAACACAAGTTCAATGTTAAAAGATCTGGGGTTCAATCCCTGTCTATACCAAAAACTGATTGATGTCTTGGTCTAATGATAAAGAGTCATCATCAGGAGCAGACGTTATAGATTGAAACTCTCTCCAAAAAAAAAAAAGAAAAAAAAAAGATCAATGTTAAAAGTGTAACCAATGAACATATTTGCAAGTTAGACAGGAACGGCATGCAATAATGCGACAGATAAATTCCTACATCATATGTCCAAATTATTTTGCCTTAAACTTCATGCCTTATGGGAAATCTATTTGCCGTACTTCAAAGATAAAACATGATTTAAACTTTTTCCCCCTACCTGATCTAGTGATATTACAAGTGATGTCCAAAAGTCATGAAATCTTCTTCTAAAAACCCAATCAATGAAATTCATCACCCTAATTTTAATTGTCTGGCAACAGTTTCAGGTCATGCAGATTGCTGCAGAAAATTCACTAGCAGATAGTAGAAACTATGGTCGAAATTTTCCCTGCAATTTTAATTTGTATAATCAACATCAAGAATTTAAGTTTATCAGTTAGAGCTTAGATGTCGGTCTTATTCTCACAATTTTATGACCCCCCTAGCCCCAAAAGAAAAAAGAAAAAAAAAAATACAGATTAGTTGAAATTGAAACTGTTTACGTTGAAAGCCACGGTATTGATACCTAAAGCAGGGTTACAGATGCCTAATACAGGCCAAGCTGCTAGAAAGAAACGTAAAGAACATGGGAAAAAAATAAATTAAGGCATGTTAGGAAGAGAAGATGAATAGAATGTAAAAGATTATCCAGAATTAAATACTTACAATAGCTACAGACCACTCAACTGATTCCAAACTCTTTAGCTCCAGTACAGATCTGAGTAAAGGTTATGGAATGAGAACAATACAATTCTTCTTCATATTGAATAGGAGCATAGATTACTTATCTAAGCTATTTTCCTCAAGGCGAAAATCACAACAAAAATTTTTAAATAAAAACTTGAAAAGGAAGTGCAATTAATATCTCTAGTATAAACGGCCCACTAAAGGATACATTTCAACCACACTCACTAGAAATCCATAAACACCAATCATACAAATTACTTCAACACGATCTTTTTTCTTAACACAAAATTCCTGCAATTTAGGAACTTAATTAGAAACGGCGCAACTTATAAGTAGTAAGTACATGACTGAAAAAGATAAAAAGGCGGAAGAGGGCTTCTGTGGTGTCTGATGTTCCACAAATCAAACTTATGGAGTTCAATTGTCAAGGTAACTTTAATCTTGTGGCTTTTAATTACTAATTGCTACTCCAAATTTCTTGTTTAGTAACTGCTAATGGCATACTTCAGTTGCCATTTAGTCAGCAAGTTATTTGAGACAATTCACCAACCTCACCAACATTGCTCCATGCATAGAAAATTGTCCCTGCAATGACAAGAATATCCCCTAGCAGAGGTTTTGAGCCACCTGAAAGATCAATGTATGATATGACATCAATAATACATAGAATCTGGGATAGAGTTAGAACTATTTAAAGGGGATGGTAGTTCCCTTTCAATGTTCACCCAAAACATCAAAGCAACCATTGAAGTCCACTAAGGCACCAAACACTACCGCTAGTATACTTCAACATGATTCTAAAGAACAAGACAACCATTACTTCAAGTACCCAGAAAATGGAAAAATTAGTTGGGAGAGAAAATGTCACCTCCACCACCAACCCCAGCATCAGAGAGGAGCACTAAACCAAGGCCAAGTACACAGAGGGCTACACCAAATAACTGCCATAAGGAGTATCGAGTGCCTAGGAAGAACCATGTCAGAACTATGACCCATGCTACTGTCCAGCAGTCCAATAATGTCACACTAGTAATTGATGAGAACTGGTATGCTTTGTTAACTGCCATAAAGCATCTAAAATGTCAATTAATGATTCACAGATATCCATATACGATCTAACCCCATACAGTAAATTTTCAAGAAGTTCATATAGCAATAAAAATTATACACTTGAGATTTATTTAACATGTTACTTTGTTCTGGTTTTGGAAATGCATTGTGACAAATTCTCATGATTAAATTCCAAATTCTAACAAATATTACATGGTCAGCTCATCTTTTCTGATTTTTTTTTTTTGGCTAATAAGTGAAGCCAGTGGCTACATCTTCCTTACTTCAAAACCAAAGCAGCACAATATTCAAAAATGAAATCATCAATAATTAGCCTCTTACATCAATCATACATGACTAATAATGTCAGAGTACATGTGAGTGGGTTAAGATAGCATTACTCACCAAGATAATTCCCTTGAACATCCACAAAACCTAGAATGAGATACCAGTACCAAGAAACCTGCAACCCCATACCGCGTAAGACACATATTCAGAACCCCAAGAGCAACATAGAATATTGTAACAATAATCTAGCAATAAGTCTAGAGACACACAAATATTCACACTACCAAACTTCAACTATTTTGAATAAAATTGGTGTTAGGTGTGAAAATTGATGTTGCTCTAATCATAACTTATCCCCTTAGCAAATAGTGTAAAATGTTGTGAAAAAATTGTATCCATAGCATTTCACATATTGTAATGTAACCAATTGCACTCACAGTTTTAAAAAAAAAAAATTGCACTTACAGTTTCGGTCCCATCACAGTTAATCTAATATACAAGCAAACACAGTTTCTTAGTAATAATGAACAAAAAGAACAGCAAATTATTACCTTTAGTCTCCGACGCCTATACAGCAAAAGATTTCCATAAACCAAAGCCAAAACGAAGTAACCAAACAAAGTTTGAGTAAGAGGGGTATCTACGCCTACACAGTACACAGTACACACAACCAAACGAACAAACAAACAAACAAACAAACAAAATCAAGACCAAAAGTGGTCAAAAAGAGAAGCGGAGAAAAGGAATGAAGAAATCAGAGATGGGGTTTTGAAAAAGTTTACCAAGATCAGCTATGAGAGACGAAGTGAAGCTCATGAGTGCCATTACAAAAGACACAACCTGACCCAGAAACAGTATGTACGCTGTTCGCCAAGTTGCATGACTTCTCCACCAGTCCCTCAAAGCGAAACAGTCCATACTCAAAACTCAAACTCAAACTCAAACTCAAACTTACAAGAAGCCCGTACTACAAGGAGATATCTCTCTGGGTGTCTAGTGTAGTCTCTCTCTATATAAGACTTTTGTTATTTAGTTGTGCAGAAAGATAAAATAAAGCCCTGTACATGACGGTACATTTTTTTAAATTGAAGGAATATTAAGATCAGTTATATGTGGAATTTTGTGAATAAAATAAAACTTAGCGTGCATGTGATGACAAAAAAGTAACCAACTACCGTTCTTGGGCTTCCTACTTAACTCCTGAACGATGGGCGCGGGATCCGAGATGGCATTGGTCTTTGCCACTTTCATGTTGGCGGCATTACAGCAACCCACGTGTTCTTGTTTGTACGAAGATCAAGACATTTTTATAGCAAATTTTAAACTTCGATAGCGGATTTTTTTTTTTTTTGAAAAAAAATAAAAAGTAATTTTAATGATGTGTTCAAATTGAAACTAATACTATCTAAAATTTAATAATGTGTTCACCACATTCTCATTCTCGGTTCGTATTAATAGTAAAGCATATGGAAATATTATCCCAGCAAGGGGACTACGTCAAGGAGACCCTCTATCACCTTACTTGTTTCTTATATGTGCAGAAGGGTTCACTTATTTGCTATCTAAAATTGAAGATGAGGGGAGGCTTCATGGTGTCAAAATTTGTAGGAGGGCGCCTAGTATTTCTAACTTGCTTTTTGCAGATGATTCTCTAATTTTCTGCCACGCAAACTAGGAAGAAATGCAGGTGATATCTAATACGTTACAATTGTAAGCAGAAGCTTCTAGACAATGCGTCAATTTTGAGAAGTCGTCGATCTATTTTAGTGGTAATACACCTAATGGGCAGAAGCAATGGATCAAACAAGCCTTGGGAGTGAAAGAAGTGGATAGGTTTGATTCTTATTTGGATTTGCCGACCTTGGTTGGTAAGGCCAAGTACCAAACATTTGTATATCTCAAGGAACGGGTTTGGAAAAAACTATAGGGATGGAAAGGCAGACTGCTATCTAGAGCGGGAAAAGAAGTGCTTATCAAAGCAGTGGCCCAATCAATTCCAACATACACTATGGAAGTTTTCTTGCTGCCGCTAAAGCTTTGCAATGAGTTAGATGCTTTTTGTGCGAGATTTTGGTGGGCGCAAAATGGTGATGAAAGAAAAATCTGTTGGAAGAGTTGGAGTTTTTTAACGAAACCTAAGAATGAAGGTGGTATGGCATTTCAGGATATTAGGAGCTTTAACTTAACTATGTTGGCAAAGCAAGGTTGGTGAATGCAACAAGATCAAAGCTCACTCTTATCAAGGTGCTTCAAGGCCAAGTATTTTCCAAGGTGTAGCTTTATGGAGGCAACAAATTGCCCAAATAGTTCTTATGTTTGGAAGAGTGTGATGGCTACTCAATGGATCTTAAAGAAGGGTTGTTATTGGAGGGTGGGAACAGGCTCTTCCATTCGAGTGCTGGAAGACAGGTGGATACTGAATCATCCTACAGATAAGATTCTGTTTCCTCTAGCAAATGATGAATGGGAATGGAGAGTTTTGGATTTAATTGATTGGAGAGTGAACCAATGGGATAGGGAGTGGATTAATATGATATCCAATCGGTTTGATGCTGAGGCAATCCTAAAAATTCGGATTAATATGATATCTAATCGGTTTGATGCTGAGGCAATCCTAAAAATTCCATTGAGTAGAAGGCAGGTGCAAGATAAAATGGTGTGGCTTCACTGTAGCAATGGAAAGTACACGATAAAATCGGGGTATCATGTTGCTAGAATGCTAGCTGGAGACACCAATGGAAGAGAAGAGAGCTCAGAACAAAGGGCAGATCACCGGGTCTGGATTAGGCTATGGCAACTCCACGTTCCTAACAAAATAAAAGTTTTTGGTTGGAGGGCTTGCCTTAGTATTTTGCCATCGAAGGTGAACTTAGTTCGACGGAAAATTCTAACAGAGGATAAGTGTGGTTTATGTCAACGTTGTCCCAAAACTGTGATTCATGCACTATAGGAATACAGTGCTGCACAAGATGTATGGGCTAGGTCTACTGCTCGGATTCAGAAGTGTGGAGGTGTGAAGGAAGACTTTCTGCTGGTATTTCAATTTATGGCGACTAAACTGTCGGAAGAGGAACTTGAAGCTTTTCTAGTCCAAAGCTGGCTTATTTGGCATCGATAGAACTCACTTCTACATAGGGGAATAATGCAACATCCAGGGCAGATGAACAAGAGGGCTACGAATTATTTAAGGGAGTACAGCGAGGCACAGATTTCTCTAGCAGCAGCTGCAGCCTCACCTGGAATTTTACAGAATTGGAAGCCTCCGCCAGGTCAGCTTTATAAGTTGAACTTTGATGCGGCTATATTTGCTAGCAAGAAAGCATCAGGTGTAGGGGTAGTGATTCGTAATGCAACGGGGGAAGTGATGACAGCATTATTGGCAAAGGGTGAAGCAGTGGATGATAGTGAGGAGGCAGAAGCATTAGCATGTCGGAAAGCAATGGAGTTTGCTATAGATGTTGGGTTCTCGGAGTTTATTGTTGAAGAGGATAATGTGACGGTAATGAGGGCTGTTTCCTCCACTTATCCAAACTTGTCTCGTCTGGGTGTGATTTATGAGGATATTTGTTGCCTAGCAGTAGGACTTCGATATGTGTCCTTTAGTTGTGTTCAACGTAGTGCCAATTCTATGGTCCATTCCTTAGCAAGTTATGCAAGTCTCCTAGATGATGAAGTTGTGTGGTTGGAGGATTCGCCACCACTAGCCCATGATGCCTTGTATTTGGATTCTAGTTCTTTTATTGAATGAAGTTTGGTTGGTTTTCAAAAAAAAAAAAAATGTTTAATTAACTTTATGTGAATAAAATAATAAAAAAGTTTAAAGGGTGTTGAGTTTTATGGAATCTAGTTGTGTTTGATCCAGATAATGACCCGATTTGAAATAAAAGTGCGACTTTTTTTTTTTTTTTTTTCCCCGATAAGGCTTATGGAGTAGAGGCTTGGCCTGATAGGCCTAAGTTTTGGCCCGTTTTAGCCCATTGGTGAATCTTGTGCGCAAAATAGAAAAATTGTTGTTTGGAGATTAGAGTTCGGTGTGTTGTTTTGAGAGAGAAAACTATACTGCTGTATCTTGTATTTTTTCCTGTGAATAATGAAATCCCTATAACTTTGTGGATGTAGGCAAATTGCCGAACCATGTATATATTGTCTTGTGTGATTGTTTTCTTTGATGCATTTTTTTCTCTATTTTTGCATCTCACAGATCTGAGAATTTCGTATATATTCCCTTCAAAGAGAAGTTATTAGTTTACATTGTACTATTAATGTAAGATTTACATTGCAGACTAAATAAATGTATACAATATGTAGACTATAATGAATGTAAATTTTACATTGATAGTACAATGTAAATCAATAATTTTCCAAGTTTAAAATAGAAAAAAAAAATCATATCTATGATGTGGGGATGGAAGGCCCAAGGGTGTATATTGGGTCGTGGGCCTTGTCCAAGGAGGTTCAGTAGTCCGAGGACAATTAGACATTAGCTAAGACATACAAATTAGTAGGGTATGGAAGGATTCTGGCCACGAAGGTTTGGGAAGGTAGTCCAAGCAGAAATGCCTATTCGGCTAAGCAGAATAGAGGTCAGAAGGTTTGATCTGCCATCAAGAGTAACACTCCAGACGATTCTACTGGTAAGGATAAACATCAGGAGGGAATAGGACAAAGGGAAGCTAAGAAATATCTAAGAGAAAGTTGCTACCACCGCATTAAATGTTTTGCAACTAATTCTCTGGCTGCATTAATGTGGAGGTGATACTTGAACAGTGATATTCAGCCTTACAGCTACCCCCAAATACTTCAGGAAGGTACTGATGGGACAAGAATCAAAGCAAACAACTTGACCTACATGTGGAGGGTGGAGATGAAGCAAAACAGGAGAATATAAGGGAGAAAGATCCCATTACAAGGGGATCATCTGAGAATTTGGAGAAAGGACACGGTAGTAATAAGAACTATAATTGTAATCAAGTTTAAAAGAAATATATACAAGAGCTACTCTCCTTGGATTTTGCTGAGAAAGATTTTCTATGCACGAAACTTATTTATCCTTGTTTTATTGTCATCTTTAACCCATTATGATTATTGTCCAACTCATTGAAGTATAGTTTCAAGCCCATTCTCTACAAATTCATTGTGTTGGGCTCTTTGGGCCTGAATTCATTTATCTTTTGGGCTTAGGATCCAAATGTCTCCTTACATATGACATTGACCACCTATGATTCATGGAATATAAAATAAAAAAAAAGGATTGAGAAATTAACTAGGTACGAAGAATGATCTGTGTATTAGTCTACTTTTCATCTTCTAGGAGCAATACTCGAGCATAATGGGAAGCAAGAGAAAAGAGTACTAAAATTGGAGATTACCATTGAATATTGGATTCATAAATCATAATTAAAGGATCTGGTTAAAAAGGGGTGCTCTTTGGGCATCTATTATTCATCAATTTTATGAAAAATTGTCAAAGGAATCGGTTTTTTATTTTTCCATAAAATTGTCATAAATTAGTTTACTAATGAATACCCAAAGGGCATCCGTTAGTAAAATCCTTGTAAAAATTATAATGCAATTGTCATGCATTTTAGCTTGGAACTTAGAGGGGTTTATTTGAAAATAAATATTTTATTTTTCTTTCATTCAAATGTGTTAAGAGTTCATTTTAGTTATTTCTTTCAATTAGCATATAAATAAGGGTATTTTTGTAATTACACTATAATTCGTTATATAAATATATGCTAATGTGTGGGCTTGACTCAATATGTCCTAAACTTTTCTTTGTCATCCCGGTCTCTTTCACTCTATTTTTCTTCCTCTCACTTCTTTCTTAACCTTAATTTTCCATAGTCCATAGTCTATAGTCAAATTTAAGCGATAAATCGGTTTGTTCAATTGGGCTAGAGTTTTACTAATTTAAAGGAAGCGTAGCCTTATCATGTGCTGGTTCGTGCATGATTTGAAATGTTGTGAACCATTTATAATGGAAAATTAAAATTTTGTAAAATCATGGACATGTGAAAACAGATATCAATCCTTTTTGTCCAATACCTGTGTTGACCCTGGTTTTATTTATTTTTTAGACCAATTCAAGTTTGTTGTTTCCTTTTCAAGTTATGTACTATGATTAATCTGCTAGTAGGCCTCCCATTGAAATAGGTAATTTCTGCTCTCAAAAAAAAGGAAAAGAAATAGGTAGTTTCTCATTTTAAAACATGCAAATAGCCACTGTTACAAATCATTTTTATTACCATAAGAAGTATGTGACCAACTCATCATACCACACATCAAGAAACACAAAGTTATGTTCCCAAACATGTTCAGTCCATCTAACACATTATTTGATGCATGGCTGGATTTGTTAAATATGTAGAGTCAGACATAAGTAGACAAGAAGCATAATCAATTAAATATAATATAAGAGGTAAAAATAATGTTGACTGTAATTAATAGCACAAAACCATGTGAAACCTATTGTATCAGAGTAGGGTTGCACATCAAATTTTTTGCTAAAAGTGATACTTATACGGTTATACCTTAAAATTTTTTGAAAAAAAAAAAAAAAAAAAAAAAAGGAAAAAAGTGAGCCAAACACACTCATAGACTCATTTACCCAACTCACTCTAACTCCATAAGATGGGCCCACAGGTTATGGATTTCTTTCTTTGAAGTAGGCTTTGGACTGACTTTGTGGGCCTTAGGCTTGCTGGTGTTTTGTACCCAAAAAATGCCTCTTAGCACTGGGCTAATATTATTATTATTTTTTTTTGTATGACTATGGGCTAGCACTGTGCTTAACTTTATGTGAATAAAATAATCAAAGGTTAAAAATAGTAAAGATCAAATCCAGGGCATTTGAGGTTGTGTGATTTGGCTCATTTTTTGTGTGTAGAACCTACTTGATTAACTTATTATTTTTCTATATATTATGAAATCATGACTAAAATATTTTACATTTTTATAATTTAATATTTTTTTTTACTAATAGACTGTTTATATCATCAATAAATTACAAATAATAATTTAATATCATATGAATCTATTAACAAACTTATATAATCAAATTCCAAGTCTATATAAATATGATTTTAGACAATTATACATATAAAATATAATATTACATATAGTTAAATCGAGCCATTATATTCATGATTGTGTTTAAGCTAAGCTCGGTTAATAATCGAGCCTAAAATTAATGCTTGAACTTAGCATCTTTTCTAAACAAACGACATAAACAAGTTTTTTTCCAAACCAAGTTCGAGTTGTTCATAAACAAACCCTTTTTTCTTTTTCCCTTTTGGTGGATTTATAATTCTCTCTTGCATCCCTACTTTAGGTTAATGAATTTTTGTTTTGAACTTTTTCCCCACACAAATGGTGACCTCTCTCTCTCTCTCTCTCTCTCTCTCTCTCTCTCTCTCTCTCTCTATATATATATATATATTCCTTCTTTTGGTGGATTTTTAATTCAATTTTGCATTTCTATTTTAAGTTGATATAATTTGGTTGTGTTTTCAAGTTGTTTTTTTATTTGATTGGTAGATGTAACCCTATTTTATTATAAATGTATTATACAATGATATAATGTTATTATATTATATAGCATGATTTGAATAATTTGGTGTTTACAATTATATATTTTATTTTGAATATTTTTGTCATCTTTTTTTTATTCTATAAATTTGCTATTTTCTCTATCATTCTCTCCCAAAAAAGGGGATTATGCTCTCTCTCTCTCTCTCTCTGTATTTAATTCTTTCTTGCAACTCTACTTTTGGTTAATGAATTTTTATGGTTTTTAATACCTCTACTTTGGGTGTCAATGTTTTGGTATTGTGTTTTTTGAGTTCCCCATCACAAGTCTTCTTACTCCCTCTTATAATTTTGGTTTAAAATTTGTTTGAGTTAATCCTTAGTTAGTTTAGAAGTGAAAATTTGAGTTTATATCAAAATACAATCTACATGACTATGTATTTGAATGTGCCTATCAATTATTTGAGTAATATCAATTGTAATTATATGATAATTTTTTTATCATGATAATCTCCTCAAAAGAATGAGAGATTTGAAAACTAAAATTTTAATTGTACCAAAATAAATTAGGAAATATTATGCATAATAACAATAGTTAGAAGAATATAAATCACTTCAAAAATGAATAATAATATAATATCAATCAAAAACACCAAAAATGATAAAATTATATATTTGTAAAAATAGAAAGATAAAAATTACTTTTAAATTTTTTTTTAATTTTTAGGGAGAATAAATTATTTGGAATTAAATTTAGAAAATAAAGTATACATTATACCACATCTCAAAATAATTAATATTCTCACGCATCGCATGATTCTGCGACTAGTTGGGATATAAAACTCAAATTATTCTTGGAACTACATACATGTTTGGGGGCATGGCATTCAAAGTTTCTAGAATCTCAAGATTTACCCTTATATTTCAGTTTGATTTTATACTGACCAGATAGGCAGTCCCCCTAATATTCTTACTTATTATATAACCCTTTTACTTAGTTTATTTTTCATAATTGTTAATGCTTCCTCCTATTATGAATTTCTAGTTCCACCCCTAATTATACTGGATTCTGCCCTGACCCTCGTGAAACCAAAGACTCATTTCTAGTTGCTTCACTTTCCTCAGTAAGCACTTCGTATTGTGCATTGGAGTTTCCATCCTCGATGGCAGGTACAGGAACATAATTCTTCTCACTGTAAACCAAAAAAAAAACAGATCAAGAAGAAAAGAAAAATGAGTTAAGTAAAACACTTTGGCTACAATTTTTTGAAAGCAGAACCTTAGATATCAAGTACTAAGATGGACATGATAAATCATATTGCACTTGCCATGAATCTGTCAGAAAATCACATTTTGATTATAAAAAGATTGTAGCTCAAAGCAGTTACTTAGAATAGGCCAATTTCCTAATGGTTGATGGAATTATCTTAACAAAAGAGTCAAGCTATAGCTTCTTCTCACTGTTTTCACTTTTCATGATGCTTTGCCCTTATGTAATAGAAAGTCTCAAATGGTGAAAATTTATTACTATATATATTTTTTCTACTTAATATGGAAATACAAAGATGTCTTACAACTTCAATGGAGTATACTCTAAAATGTGCTCAAGGAATATGTCTAAGGTCAAGTTCAAAATCCTCACTAGGCTTATCAGACATTGGTTCCTCAAGAGGGTAAGGAACTGCTAAGGTCACTCTTTTCTCTCTCCATGATCTCAAAATTTTTCTTTTTGTAGTCATGGAAACATCACAGAGAAGATAAAAAGTCATTTAAAGCTTTGCAAAAGCACTGCGAAACATGATTGTCATTACACATTAAACAGACCAGGCTGATGAATTTTTATCCATTATCCATATATTTCACATGCCTCTAGGAAATTACAGAGCTTGATTTTTGTGTTAACAATCAAATCTAATTAGGAGGTTCTTTTTTCTGCATGGAGAATCTGGTTAAGTTTTCTATCAAATTTGAGATGAAAACTGTTCTTTACATTCTATTAAAAGAGACAATGACAAGAACTTTCACATGATGCTGTGTTACATGTATATTCACAACCAGACAGTTTGCCAATAAAATTTCAAGGCAAAGAATTAGAACTTACGTTGTTGAATAGATGACAAGTCCAATACACACAATTGCAATAGATAGATAGTATAACCAATCAACCTGCCAGTGGAGATTAATATTTGGTCAGGTTTGATATGCATGACACCAAAAATTGTAAAGAAACAAGATGTATTTGCATAGTATAATTGCAGAACTGTATACAGTACCATGAGACTCAAAGAGCTAGGGTTCAAGCTATTTATATTACAGCTCAGGAACATATGCATAAATTTGAAAAGCTTACCTGCTGGTGGTAGAAAAAAATGCGAATGACAACTGCCCACATGTCAGAAGTTAGGACAGAGAGATTGAACATCGTGGCTCCACTTAACTTTATGCAAAATACTCATTAAAACCAGTGGCCATTGGTATATCTCATAGGACAACATCACTATAATAAAGGTTGGAATTGATTTTTAGTTTCATAATTAGTTCATCTAGTCAATTAGATCAAAGAAAAAAGGATTTAGAGAATTAACACTCTTTTGCTTTTTATTATCAAAACATGGACAGGGAGTTTGATTCTCACCTTAAACTACATATTTTTGTTCTCATCTTTCAAAATAGAATTCTATTTGTAATCAATTTTCCATTGTAAGACCTCTCAGTAACTAGACCAAACTCAAAGGCAAATGAATTTTCACCTAAACAAAGTAATTGCACCAAAAAATGTTGAAGAGAAGGGAACTTACCTGATGAACGAAAGGAGCAACGGTGTAGAACATAAAAGTTGATACAGCATACCCAGCAAAGGCTAATATCTGAAAACATGAAAACAGATTATTTTTTAAGGTGTAAGGAATGCACAGTTTTGGAAATTAGACAGGAAAGGCATACAGTAATGTTGCAGCTAAATTTCTTACATCTTGTCCACACTGTCTTTGCTTAAGAAAACTTTAAGCATTAGTGACACTAACTTCCAAGATCAAACATGATATAATCATTTTTTTATCCTTCCCAATACTAGAAATGATTTCCAAAATTCAAATAAAATCTTATTTTATTAAACCTATTCAGCCATTGCAGATTGTTGCAGAGCATTCACATGCAGATTGTAGACTCCATCATCAAAGTTTTCCTCAGAATCTTATTACGTAAAATTAACATCAAGAACTGAACTATATCAGTGGGAGTTTAGATTTCCTATTCTCACATAAAAAGAAAAAAGAAAAATATATTTAAGCATGTCAGGAAGAGAAGATGGATGAATCATAAAAGATTATGCAAAATTAAATTACATACAAGATCTGTAGACCACTCAATTGATTCCAGACTCTTGAGCTCCACTATAGATCTGAGAAAAGGTTAAGGAATGAAAGTAATACTATTCTTCTCCTTAAAGAATAGCAACAGAAATTACAATTCCAATCTATTTTCTTCAAAGCTAAAATCACAACAAAAAGATTCTAAAAACAAAATTTGAAGTGTAATCCATGTCTATTGTATTACTTATCCAAAATAATTGTCTAGTATATGCCCAAGGAAGGATACACTTCAACCACACTCACTAGAAATCCATAGACACCTATCATCGCAACTACTTCAATGCGATTTTTTTTCTTAACACAAAATTCCTGCATTTTAGACAGTAACTATAAAAGGAGCAACTTTTAAATGTTAAGAATATGTTGAATTAGATTTAAAGGAAATGGTCTTCAATGTTCCCCATATGAAACTTCTGCAATTTAATTAACAAAGCTGAAAATAAAAATTGAAGCTTCAGGTTTGCCGCTTCAAATTTTTAGTATCATACTTCAGATAGCGCTTATCATAGAACTGAAGCCTTTCAGCCCATAAGTTAATCTTATATCACTATCACCCTTTCAACCTAAAAAGAGTCATTTATCTTTCTATAGAGGAAGCAGAAATGGATGCTCTGACCTCACCAACATTGCTCATTGCATAGAAAACTGTCCCAGCAATGACAAGTACATCCCCCAGTAGAGGTTTCAAACCATCTGAAAATCAATTTATGATATGAAATTAATAATATATACAATCAGGAATTAGAGTCGCAAATACTTAATGTTAATGGGGATGGCAGTGTTCACCTAAAACTTGCTAGGAATACCTTAGAACTCAAGGAACTAAGTTCACTAATCATTACTATAATTCCACTTATACACCCTCACTTAAAACAAAAACCATCCTTGAAACATGACTACTCTGAACAACCATTAGTTTCATTGCCCAGAAAATGAAAACATAAGTTATAAAATATGGAAGAGAAAATGTCACCTCCACCGCCCACCCCAGCATCAGAGAGGAACACTAAGCCAAGGCCAATTATACAGATGGCTGCACCAACTAACTGCCACAGGGAATACCGAGTGCCTAGAAAGAACCATGTCAAAATCATGACCCATGGTATTGTCCAACAATCCAATAACGTTACGCTGGTGATTAATGAGAACTGGTATGCCTTATTAACTGCATCAAATTAAACACCTGCAAGTTAATTCATGAATCCTAGAAATCCACATTTGGTCTACCTTATACAGGACTTAAATAGATTTTATAGGAAATAAGAATTATGCATTAAAGGTTCATTTTACATGTTATGTTGTTCTGGTTTTGGATATACATTGGGACAAAATTCTCTGTTTCTTTTAAAAATAATTCCAAGGTTCATTTCAAATACTACATGGTTGCTCTCCAAAAAAAAAAAAAAAAACAAAACAATTTGAGGGTAAGGATTTAAGGTTGCCTATCAATCAGCTCTTCTAGACCTGTAGGAGTAGGAGCTTTGTACATTGACAATTTTTTGCATCATCTTTTTTGAACTAATATTACATGCTATGTTTTCCTATGTCTTCCTTAGTTCAAAATCATCCAAAGCATCAAACACAGCCAAATCTCAAATTTGGCATTATGCAGAGAGGGGCGGAACTACTTGGTGAAGTGGGGGGCCATGGCCCCCCAAACTTCTCAAATATTAAACTTTTATCCCTAAATTTACCTAAACTTTACAAAAGAAATATGGTTAGCCCCCAAAACTTTTCATATTTCTTGTATGACTCAATTAAATTAGTTCAACTTTGTATTTGTTATAATTTTGACCCCCCATTCATAAAATCTTAGTTCCGCCCCTGGAGCCAGAGACAATTGATTGCCATTACTAGCACAGCAATTTTTGAGAACAAAAATCATCAATAATCTTAATTAGCTTCTCACATTGGTCATACATGACTAATAATGCCAAAGCATATGTGGGAAATTTTAGAGAGCATTACTCACCAAGATAATTCCCTTGAACATCAACAAAACCTAAAAGGAGATACCAATACCAAGAAACCTGCCACACTCACACATTCTTAGAAACTCAAATGCAACTTAGAATATTGCAACAAAATGCACTTCAGTTTATGGTTTCAATTTTACCATCGCTTGGTTGAGCAGCTAATGAAATATATATACAATACAGATACCTATTAATAATGAAGAAAAAAAGAATTTACCAGTAGTCCCTGACTCCTATACAGCAAAATACTCCCATAAACAGAAGCCAAAAAGAAGTAAGGAAACAAAGTCTGAGTAAGTGGTGCATCAACACCTACACACAATAACAGAAAACAAAATCAAGTAAAGGGTCAACATAAATTACAAAAAAAAAAAAAAAAATCATGTTCATCAACATGAGAAGCAGAGCAATGCATGAAACTAAAGATGGGTTTTTGAAGGTTACCAAGATCAGCTATCAGAGACGAAGTGAAGCTACCGAGTGCAAGTACAAAAGAGACAACCTGACCCAGGAACAGTAGGTAGATTGTTTGCCAGGTTTCATGGCTTCTCCAGCAGCCATTCAAATTGCACTGATTACTGAAAATTGCAGAAGTATCAATGCAAAAGACTACCTAAAATTTTCTGCTTAGAATCATTATAGCTGAACATATCAGACATAAGTTACACCGTATAGCATAACGAGTTCTTTAATGAACCATTGTGCAGGTGCGTGACAATCTAGGAAGCAGGGACACTGACCCAGCATTGGTGCGAACTACATTTTTGAAAAATTATGACACTTAGGATACACATATTAATAATTATTAAATATTGTTAAGTATTTATTTTTCATATAATATTAAAAATATATCAATTTAAGAATAATAATGGATAATAAAGTAAATTCATGATTAATAAATGATATTTAGAAATTAAAATACAAACCAAGAATAAGATCTAAAAGAGTAAATAAAAGGTAAATAGGCAAATGTTTAAGTATGACATGGTATAACACCCTAAATAAAGTGTTTTGCTTCCTGATTCACAGTTGCCAATTGCATCTATTTAGAAATCTACAACTACCCGTCTTTGCTTCCTTACTTCCTGAACAGTGAGCTAGGGAGACTACGTGTGCATTTGGCTCCAAATTAAAAAGTTAGCTTATTTTACTATTTAGGTTATTTTTGCTACTATTCATGGGTCCTACTATATTTTTTGATACTATTCATGTGTCAAATTGTACTAGTTCAACTAACTTTTATTTTTATCTATAGTACTTTCAGCAAAAAGTTTTCAGTTTCAGCAAAAAGTTTTCAGTTTCAGCAAATTAAGTAGATCTCAAACAGACCCTACATTGTGTTGGTGAGAAATATTACCACCAATTTGCTTGAGATTTTTTAACTCATTTAGGGTCTATCTGGATACCGCTCATTGCTGAAAACTGAAAATATTGTAGCAAAATTACTTTTAAATGTGTAAATAATGTTTGGTCAAAAAAAAAAAAATGTGCAAATAATATCCTAAGATCTAATTTTAAAGAAAAATTTGCTGAAATTTGTATTTGCAGATTTTGAGAATAATACACAGGATCCACTCAAAAAACACACAAGTCAGCACAAACGCAAACGCGTTTGTATCCAAACCGACGCTGAATCTGTGGGGTCCAAAGTGCCCACCTTGACTTCGACTGACCGACCAACTGAAGAGCAAATGAATATAATCCTTTTCTCTTGCACAAAATATATTTAGTCTAAAGGATTAAGAATAGGATGCTAATAATGTCGTACATCAAACATAATCAATGCACCAGTATTATAACAAAGCCAAAAGTGATGTTGACCAAAATCCCCCCAATTGCAAACTTGTTTGGCAAAATTCAAATTGGAACAAAATTAGACCCTCCGACAAATTGGAACCTGATCCATTAATCTGTCCGAACAAAAATATGGGTATGGGCAGGAGTTTTTTAGACTATTGAAAAAAATGAATCGACCCAAACCCGATCCCTGCATAAGTCCATATCAGGTTAGGTTGACCAACGATCAACTTGTTTTAAACATGGGATTTTTGTTTTGCAATTTTTGCAATTTTCTTCTCATTCTCTCATAGTAGTCATTTCACTTAACTTCTCTTATTTTCTTTTCTTTTCATTTTCTTAGAGTAGTTGGCTTGATTTCGGTTCTCACAAACATACTATTGGGGTTAAATAATTAATTTATTATTAAGATACGTGGTGGAAATTTAATTAATTAAAATAAAGATCGAAATCTAATAGAGTGACAAGTGTTGTTAGTCTAATGGATTCTATGGCAATTAGCAAGAAAATAGGTAGTTACCTCGAAGAACTTCTAGATAGTTACCTAGATTTGACACGGGACACATAAATCAATTTTTTAAAGGGAAGATCATCCATAACCTAATGATTCTAATCATGATTTCTTTTAATTGTTGAATTACTTAATGGTAATATAAACATCTAGCAATAAGGTGAGTCATGGCATCATATCATTTTTGAAGTAACAACTAACCAGAACTCTTTCCTAATTGTTTTTTTTTTTTTTAAAAGAACTCTTTCCTTATTATATGTGGACCATGGATCTACCTGTGAGCTATGGCATCATATATATCATTTTTGAAGTAACAAGAACTCTTTCCTTATTATATGTGGACCATGGATCTACCTGCAAGCCAACTATTTGTGTTAGTAGTCAATATATGTAAATATTTATATATTTATAAATATAGAATATAAAATTCACATAGTTTATAAGTTCAAATATCACCTGAATTATATTAATTTGACGTATTAACTCAAATGATATGTTTGCTTTAAAAAAAAAAAACTCAAATAATATGTTTTATAACTTTTTTTTTTCTTTGTATGGGTCAAAACATTCGAAAAATCACTAATATAACCAGTACAGGTAAATACAAATCATCGACACACCAACTGATACCGGTACAATATTAACTACTAGTAATGTCGATGATCATTACAAATCAAAATTTTTTTTTGTTAGTTATAAATTTTTGTGTTTGGTTGTTAATGATAGTTAAAGCCATAAGGGGGGAAGTATAGGTGCGAGCTGGTTGGTCTGACAAGGGTGAGTAGATTTGATCACGTTCTGTTTTGTCAACTACCATGGCTCGTATCCCGTGCAACTCCCCAATCCCCAGTTACAATTTATTGCAGCTTTCTGACTACTCCTTCTCCACAGAATGAGAAGCAAAAGTCATCGGGTGCACAAGGAGGATTGATCACAACATGATTATTATATATAAACAGTGTGTGGTCCACCCATTGAATAAAAAAAAATCTCATATAGTGATGACTATATAGTGAGTTTCAAGCTATACATCATCTGGTTTCAAAAATCAAAAGTCATCTCATCATAAAATGTATAAGTTTCAAGTTTTGAACATATTACAATTATATGCAAAATATGAGTTTGTGAATAATATAGTAAATAATATTCGATTAACATGAAATTTAGCATTCATATCGAGAGCAACATAAATATATAATTCAACAGTTGGATTTTAGAATTTAATCCTTAAAAACGTAATAGGATGGTGTAACTTTACAAAGAATTACATTATGAGTTATTTGAATGGTCTGTCAAAAAAAAATAAAAGTTATTTGAATGTTATATTCTGTAGCATTTTATTTAAACGCTCAATTTTTTAATAAATAAATATATAAAGTTAAAATTTATATAAATAAATAATCATATATTGGATGTAGTCTTTTGCTAACAAATTATTTGTTTATTTGTTGAAAGTTGGTTAAAATATAGTTGTTGTAAGGACACGTATTGGTTCCTAAGCCCAAAAATCAAAAGGACAAAGGGTCAAAGAGCCCAATACAATGAATTTGTAGAGAGTGGGCTGGAAACTGGACTTCAATGAGTTGGACAACAATCACAGTAGGTTAAATGATGCTAGAAAATAAGGATAAACGAGTTTATGCAAGGAAAATCTTCCTCGGAAAAGCTCGAGGAGAGTGATTCTTATAT
This sequence comes from Quercus gilva, assembly GCA_023621385.1. NCBI lineage: Eukaryota > Viridiplantae > Streptophyta > Magnoliopsida > Fagales > Fagaceae > Quercus > Quercus gilva. The sequence goes on along the minus strand of CM042479.1, from coordinate 37,002,787 downwards.
ATTTCTGTTGAACTTAAACACAATTACAGCTCTTGAGACTTAGTGTTTTTTTTTTTTTTTTTACCAATTGTTAGATGATCCCTTGTAATGGGGTTTTTTTCTTTATATTTCCCTGCTTCACTTCATCTTAGCCCTCCACGTGTAAATCAAGTTATTGGTTGTGATTCTTGTCCCATCAGCACCTTCCTGAAGTCCTTGGGGGTTGCTGTAAGGCTGAACATTACTGTTTAGGTATCACCTCCACATTAATGCGGTCAGAGAGTTAGCTACAGAACATTCAATGCGATGGTAGCAGATTTCTCCTAGATATTTCTCAGCTTGCCTTTGTCTTATTCCCTTTTGATGCTTATCCTTATTAGTATGACTATTTGGTGTGTTGTACTCGATGAAAGGTTGGATCTTTGACCTCTACCTTGCTTAGCCGAGGAGGTGTCTCTCCTCAGACTACACTCCCAACCCTTTACGATTAGACTTCTTTCACAGCCCACTAATTAATATGTCCTTGTTAATGTCTTTTTGTTCTCGAACAACTTAATGTCCTCGGACACAGCCCACGATTTAATATCTCTTTCTGGGCCTCTTATCCCTACAGTTGTATTAAAAAAAAAAAATGTAAAACTTTAAAAAGATGCACATAAGTAAATAAACAAAAGGATTTTTTCTTTTTAATAAAAAATTTGTTGACAAAGGTATGCTAGTTTCACTTATATGTGAATTTTAGTTGGTTTGAGAAAACATCTTTAGGCGGTTTTTCAAAAGTGAGTTAAAAGTATAAGGGTCTATTTGCCATAAAAGAGCTTTATGAGCGGAAAAGCACTTTAAGAAAGAGCTTTTAAGGGATTTGTAAAAACAAATTTAAGGTTTAAAGCTGAAATTTAGAGCTTTCAGATGAAAATCCTACAATTCACTTTTCATGTTTTATAAATTAGAAAATTTTAAAGCATCATTCAATGTAATTTATCAAACACTCGAAACACTTTTAAGAAAGTTTCAATTAAAGTTCTATGTCACAAAAGCTCAACAATTAAAGCTCAATTCATACATCAGTACTCGCTTCATAAAATTCATATATTGCTGAATCTCATTAATTTGAACAAACATAATAGAGCCTTAAAAGTTAAAACCCGTACCCTACTGACCTAAGAGAATTTTTCTTTATTTCCCTAATTTATATAAAAAATGGAATCAAAATCAAATTAGAGTCATCTTATGAAATTAAATTGCAATTTATCTAGCATATAGTACCATATATCAAACAACTTATTATTATTACTCAATTTTGTTGTATGTTTCACATTTTTTTTTACTAATTATTTAATCATTTTTGCTTAGATTTGTGACAAAGATAGTATCTCTTTATGGTGGGAGATATTGTTTTGGATGAATTTGCAGTGATGTCTTATTTTACAAGTACAAAATTCTTGTGGGGTGTAAGGGACAAGGGTCAAAGTTCAAGTATCTAAAAGGGAGTTTTATACACATATACACTTATATTAGGTTAGAATGAAATTTCTATTTTGTAAATATTTAATAAAAACGATGTTTTTTATTTTATTTTAATTATTGGTTCTTTTTTGGCTGTTAAAAACAACAAAATTGGGATCTTATACTCAATTAGTCATTACTCAGTTTGCATGCAATATAGAATGTAGATATTCCAAGAAAGAGATGACCCAAAAGCCAGAGATACCAATCTATCTAGGACACAAAGTTGAAAGTTCAAGTGCTCTCAAATTCAATGTATACTTTTTTGATAGAAAATATATAGGATGCAAGTTGAAACTTGGAAGCTCATAAGTCTCAATCAAAGTAGTTTTATATCTTTGCACAATTTGACCTAAATGACGGTATGACCCATGCCCTACCCCAGGGCCCAGATAAAGAAAAACCTGGTTCCCGCAATGTGCAGTTTATATAATCTTATCTATAATAATAAATAAAGTGAAAGCTCAATAAATATCTAAATAAGTATAATAACAATTAATGGCAATATTCATTATTTTCTAAAAATATTCTTGTTTCTTATTAATATATTTTTGTAATAAATCAATTTATCACTTATTTGAAAAATTGTAAACATTAAATAAATTCACTGCATAAAAAAAAAAGGGAATAAAAACTAAGTATGTAAGTAACAATTTCTTTAATACCAGAATGACGTAATAGGGAATGAATAATTTATATATTCAACTATATAATAATTTTATAATATTTTAAAATTTTCAATATAAATTATTAAAACTTAGGTACAAATATTTAATATATATTTAATTATATTTAGTCTTTTTTCCCTTTTATTATCTTCCTGCTTTGCAATTGAAAAGCTCTCTCTCTCTCTCATGTTTAGTTGTATGAGTCTCTATGAGACTAATTCAATTTATTGTACAGCACTACAGCCATGGTTGAATGGGCTCTATATAGCGACTAATTCAATTTATTGTATTGTGTACAGCCAAGGTTGAATGGGCTCTACATTTTTTAAAATTTTTTTTTTTTCTGTTGAATGACATTGAAGCTTAGCAAAAAAAAAAAAAAGAAAAAAAAAGAAGAAGGTTGAATGGGCTGTAATATAGAGCCAGCTAGAAAGTGTGACTCATTGCATGATGTCATATCGAATCATGACCCATAATATTATTAATGGTCTAATACAACTTATTATGTCAGCTGCACTATCAAACATGCCTCATTATTAATGTTGTCATAATTCTAAATCGTTTAGGTTCTGTCTCTATAACAAAAATGTCAATTATTTACGCGAAAAACTTAAGTTAATTCTGGAATTTTTTCTTACATAAAACAAAAAAGTGGTTAAATAATGCGTTATGCCCCCCATCTTAGGTGGTTTAAGCTCATTGGTTTTGAGTAATGTTAGACATAAAACAAATTTATAATTTTTCTTATAATTACTAAATTACTAGATTGTAATGAGGGCAACGTCAGATACACGTAGCTTTAACACTAACACTATTTCTTTTTTTCTTTTTCTTTTTAATGAATTACGAAGAGTTTTGTCCCTCAAAAATATTTTTTTTTGGTATCGGTTTTTGTCTTAAGCCCCATTGGATTGGACCATACTGGCATGATACAAATTAAGAAGGTGAGAACTAAGATCTTTAAAAAAAAAAAAGCCTTTTTTTTTCTTTTCTTGATTTTGATTATCTATAAGATAATGAACGAGAGTAATTCTAGTACTATATAAAAAGTCACAATTTTTTCTATAATTATCTTACGAGATAGATTGTAACCGACCCACCATTTACAGTTTGCTATATAGACAGTTATGATTGTGATATATTATTTGTCATTTTTATATAAACTCATTGCTTATGGTCTGTTATATAAACAGTTATGACAAAAGTTGTGATTTTTTTTTTAATTAATGTGAACCTAATATTTTTTCCATGAACAACGGATTCAGATCTTCTAGATTTTCTAGGGTACTCTACCAAATAGATTTCCTTAAATTTTAACCATTTTTTAATGATTAAATGGTCTAAATTTTGCCATGTCAGCATTCCACTAACAATAATCTTAATTGTTTTGTTTGCAACATTATTTTATTATTTTAAGAATATTGTTAGTGAAATGTTGATATAACAAAATTTTGACTATTAAATTATTAAAAAATTGTTAAAATTTAAAGGAATCTACTTTTAGAATAACTAACAAAACTAGGGATATGAATCATGATCAATAACCAATCAAAAAATATTATATAAATCGACCAATCAAAAACAGCAGCACAGCGAAGCAAGGCGTGGGCATGAATGATGAAACAGTGATAAGCAGCGACAACATCGTCAAGCGTCAACAATAAAATAGCCCACCCCTCACCTAAAAAACAGAACCCACTTAGAACCCGCCACAACAAAACCACACGCCAATGGCCACGTATTAATCAACACGGTGCCGCAGACACATCATTTACACGCCTTTTTTGTGCGTGAATTTCCTTGTGGTCTCCAATTAATTTCTTCGTCTGCAAGATAAGATAGTGTTTAGAATTATTAGAATATATTTAATTACAGGCTGAACATTCAATTCCATTATGGCTCCTCCAGCCTGTCTTTCACAAAGAGTACCATATTTTTTGAATAAAGCTAGAGCAATATTTCACAACTTCACAACAAATATCGAAGTGACAAATAAATAAGAGAGAAAATTAACAAAATGTTTTAGAAGTATTGATTTAATTTTTTTTTTATATTTTTTATAAAAATTATATAAATTTTTTTTAAAAATAATTTATTAACAATCCATATATATAATTAGTGGTACATACAAAATTTATTTCAAAGTGACATGTCTAAACGAAAATCAATAACATATTTAAAATTACCAGCTAAATTTTGTTGTAAAATAATTATAAAAATATTATAAAATGTAACACGAGTTTTACTTCTTATCAAATAAAAAAAAATTACTTCTTTAACCTAATACTATTAAAAAATAAATAAAAACCCTTTTATCAAAAACAATAATTTTCCTATCAAAAAAAGAAAAAGAAAAAAAGAAAAACAATAATTTTATCTTTATGAAATGACGGTAATGATGATGTTGCTTAATTATCAAAAATGATTATTCTGAGATTTGTCCCTTTTCGCCGCTCCTTCCTCTTTTTCCGTCTTAAATATTCCTAAGACTGCTAATTCCTCCGCGTTAAGAATTAAGATTCCTCTCTTCCTTTTATTCCTCTTCTTCGTTTCACAACTCCTCCAAAACCTTTCAAACGGTACGAAGCGATTTCTCTCTTCCTTTTTCAATTTCGTATCTGTTTGGTAGCTGAGAAAATAACGAAAAGAGTATTAAGATTTTCTTAACGTTTCTCGTGTTTTGATTTTTGATTTTTTTTTTTTAGGTTGTTTGCAGATTTGTTTGCTTCTTCTTCTCAAAGATCCGATCCGATTGCTAAGATCCGAAACTTTTGGATATGGCGGAAGAGCACAGATACGAAGCCTCGGAGGGCCACAGGCTCTGCGTCAACAACTGTGGCTTCTTCGGCAGCCCAGCCACCATGAACCTCTGCGCCAAATGCTACACGGATATCCATCTCGCAGAGCAACACCACGCCTCTTCCAAATCCTCCATCGAAATCGCTCTCTCCTCCTCCGCCTCCGCTGCTTCTTCTTCATCATCTTCTTCGAATTCGTTGACCGAGTCTCTCCCTCCTCATCCTCCTCCGGCGTTGACCTTGCCGCAGGTCAAATTACAGCTCCCTCCACCGGCTGCTGCAGCTGCTGATGTCGCCGCCGAAGCTGACGTGTCGGCGGTGACGGTAGCGGCGGCGGCGGCGGCGAAATCACAGCCGAACCGGTGTTTGGTGTGTAGGAAACGGGTCGGGTTGACCGGGTTCAAGTGTCGGTGCGGGACCACGTTTTGTGGGGTCCACAGGTACCCGGAGAAGCACGCGTGCACTTTCGACTTTAAGGCTGTTGGAAGAGAGGAGATCGCGAGAGCTAATCCTGTCATCAAAGCCGAGAAGCTTCGGAAGATTTAAATTAGGACCGTTAAATTTGTGAATTTCCACCGTTGATCATCATCATGTCCTAATATTATATATATATTTCTTTTCTTTTCTTTTTTTTTTAAGTAAGTTTTTATCATATCTGGTTTTGCTTGTAAAAAAGTTTTTACGAAATGAGAAGTTTCAAATTTGGGTGCCACTTCCGTGTAGAATAGAAATTATTCTCACTACTATTTTCAAAATTTAGTTTGAGCTTTGTACAATGAATCGTAGTAGTGGGTATCACTAATTCACTATCCTCAGCCAATCAAAACGAGCCAAATTAATAATTAAGTGGATGCATTGTACCTTTTACAGATGAAAGTTGGGGGAAAAGTTTCGAGCAGCTACGTGATTGATTGATATTTTCGTGTATTTGCATGATGCGATAGGCTATAAAACGACAACTTTTGCGTCTTTGTTCTTATCAGTATTTTGTGGTACAACAATAGGAGAGAGGTTTTCACTTTCCACATGTCCAAAATTTTCAATTTTTTTTTCTTTTTTTGAGGGACATCAACATTTTCAATTTGATAATGCATCTTGCATAAGAGAATTGCATAATTCTCCTCTACTCTATGAATGTGAAAAGTGGAGACCTCGTTAGACTTGTCACAATAATATCATATAATCGTGTACCGCTACAAGCTTGTGGACCAAGGTTTGATTTTGACATACCACGGGCATAAGGACAAGCGATTAGTGTTGCCGCGTGCTACAAGGTAATAGTGGATCGTGGTTTTATTTTGGTCCCATTATCTGATTCATGTCATGTGAAGTGCATTATTTGAGCATGAGCACAAGGACAAGGGATTAGTGTTGCCGCATGCCACAAGGCAATAGTGAATCGTGATTTTATTTTGGCTCCGTTATCTGATTCATATCACGTGAAGTTCATTATTTGAGTATTGCATTCGATGCAATTAAATTGGACCATCGAATACTTTTATTCTTTTTTTTATGTTTGATTTAATTGCATCAAATGCAAAACCCTGCAAGTATTGCACCTAATCTGGATCTAATGAAAATGACTGTTTGTTTTTTCTTGGATGACTTTAATATGTGGGATGGATAGGCATGCAAGTAAGCAAGATTGTCTATTTAATTATATATTCTTTTCATTTTTTTTTTCTTTCTTTCTTTAAGGGAAAGCTTAATTTAGTTAGGAATGCTTACAATAATCCAGCTTATTTGATAACATGACATTACTCAATAGATTGAAAAAGAAGAAGAGAGGACTATGAATGTAGTAGTGAGTGTACTCTTTTAGGGTTCTGCCCTTCGTTGCTAGTCTATTGACAAAAAATAGTTTTCCAATACGTGAGAATTTTGTTTGAACAAGATACAAGCATGGAAAAGACAAGATTTTTCGTTTGGATCTAGCCTGAGAGAGATATAAGTGAGGGACATAAAAACCTTACAGGTTGACCTTGCTTGAACAATGGACATGCTAAATATTGATGAACTTTTGGTTTTGAGATTTCTGAAAAGCTTGCTTGAGCGAAAGTTTTGCTCAAGTGATATGTAAACCATCAAGAAGTATACTATCAATTATTGCTATTCTTTCTATAACAATAATAACTACAAAATAAATGAGAGAGAGAGACTATGAAATAAACAATTTCAGCTGAAAGTTTATTACATATTTTTATTTTTATTTATTTCTGTAACAATCTTGGATGTTTTCATTTAAAATATTAGAAAGTATCAATCAGCCAGTGAGTGTGCTTCTATAAAAGTGAGAGGAAGAGTAAATAAAATTGTAAAACTCTTTATGGGTCCCAACTTTCAAATAAAAAAAAAATAATAATAATAATAATAATACACGAGCTAAAGAAAAAAAGAAAAGAAAAAAAAAGTAAACAAATAAAATAGCTTACTATGGGCCCCAACTTTCATGGTCCAATACAATTTTTCAAAGCTTTCATCTTCCCAATTTTCTACCGAACAAAACTTTTGCCAAAATTCGGGAGTTCCCTTTAACACGCAAATCAGCTGTGGCCCTGTGGGCGATTTTGTAAATGCAACGCCATTGGGCTGCCCAAAATCCATAAACATGCATTTGAATGCCCATAAGAAACAGGAAAAATAATTATGTTTTTTAATTAAAAAAAATCATAAGTTTACTAGATGGTTAGGCTTCTTTTCTACCTTTACTTTTCTATTCTTCTGGGGTGTATTTCTAGAATGGAAGAATCTCTCTTAATTAAATTAAAAAAAAAAAAAAAGCATTTGGCACACAAAAGTTTTGTTTGTTATATTATTGTTTGTGTGGTTGATAAGTTGTATTATACCAATATTATGGGCCACCATTTTATATGACATCATGCAGTGAGTCACAAACTTTTTATGCTCTGCAGGTTGTAGACTATATAATAAAACAATTTGACCTCATTCTAATGTAGGTATATTACAGCCCATTTAACCTTGGCTCTATACAGTACAATAAATTGAGTTAGTCTCTATATGGAGCACATTCAAATATTCAACCTTGGCTATATAGTATATACAATACAATAAATTGAATTAGTCATACAACTAAACATTTGAGAAAGAAGCTATGAAAGAAAAAATTTAAGTGAAAAGTTTATTACATATTTTTATTCATTAAAATTTAATAGTTACAACAAGAGTGGGAAGATTTGAATTCTAAATGTCTCGGCTAAAAATACCAAAAAATATCAACCAATTAAGTTATAAAGCTTTTGACACTGTGACCTTTCAATGTACAAGAAATGAGTATAGTACAAGAAAATTTTACAATCCAATTTTGTAGCCTTCCACTGAAATCATAGCAAGAATTTTGCTGATTAATGCGAAGTAGTCAAGCTACACCTGTCTTTGTCGATGTCATCCTATAGTTCATCATTAAGATCCCCGCATGCTTTAAAGGAACCTAAATTTTTTAGCCAGATCTGGTCTGCCACAACTGAGTTGGAGTCATTGTTGCGATGCCATGACCAATGTGCATGTGTTTGGTTTAGTATTCTCAACCGTCCATGGCCAAAGCTTGCCTCACGAAACAATGAGAGAGGGGATGGAGGGCTCTTAAACCTTGAAATCAATATCAGATAAAGCAATACAGTTATACACCTATAACAAATACATTAATCAAGAAAAACATACCCAAGTTCTTAATTACTAAAAATTTTGATACAAGAGAAAAATAAAAAATCACTTGAGATTTTTTTTTTTTTCCTGAATTGAATAAAAATACAAAATAGTTTAGCTCTCCATAGTCCATACATTCAAATGCATTTTGGCTAAGAAAATTATCCCACATGTTTGTTAAAGGCCCGTTCCATGAAGTGGGCCTAGGAGATACATTCTTGCAGGCAGGTATATATTGATGACTTGTTAGACCTGGGCCACAATTATATGAGGCTGAGAGATTGGGTCTCAATTTTTGACCCTATCCTTTGGGCCCGTCTAGATAACTACTCTGACAGAAAGTTTAGTCAGTAACTGGCAGGTGGGTCACCTAGCCCAAATCTAGCCAAAATTCTTAGCGGCCCCATAGTTGAACTTTAAAACTTAAAAGGCAATGGAAAGCCTTGGAGAAATAAGTTTGTGTGGAATCCAATCCAATAAATTCTTCAAAAGCTAGTAATGACTAAGGATATTCTCTCACACGAGTTTGCTTTTCATGTTTTAAATACAAATATTATCCTTTTTGTCTTTAAAAATATGTACATTATTATATGCAATTATGAATACTTGCATGTGAATACTTACAAGTGAAAAAATGATGTTAGTGGTAAGTTTAAAGGAGAATCAGTAATTAATATTTGCCACAACAATAATTTGTAAAAATATTATAAAATAGTTTATAGCTACAACATTATTATCATATAAAAAAGTATGTAAAATGAATATAAAAAATATTTAGCCTTACGTTAATGCAAGTCCTTCTCGGTTCCCTCCATCGCCAACTGTCACGTACAACGGGCCACATTCATTCTCCTTATTGTTGTAAACTCTAGTCTGTCATAAAGAGCAAGAGAATATTAAAAGTATTAATTGCCAATTGAGAAATTATAGTCCGTTTGGATTGAGAGGGAGGGAGGGAGAGTAAAGTAGAACAGAGTAACTTTGATAAAAAATTAGTCTATTTTTAACCAACTCTACTCTATTCATTCTCCATTCAAATAGGCACACACACGTATATTATATATACGTGAGACTTACGAATCGTTCATATGCATGAACATGGCCAGCAAAAACCACATCCACTCGTGCATTATACAGCAACTCTTCCATAGCTATTCTCATGCTATCCCCTTCACCTTGATGAGCCGTATTGGTATTATACCACGGTGCATGCAATAGCACAACAACCCAAGGAGTCTTGTTCCTATCAATTTTAGCCAAATCAGCTACAAGCCATTTGTACTGAGACGATTTCTTATCAAACTCCGCATATGATCCCAGCATTATAATGTGAGTCCCAGCAACTTCAAATGAGTAATACAAATTAGAGTCTGATCCACTCTCTTCGTATGGCATTAGCCACCGTGCATTGTAGGAGGTGAAGCCATGGGGGTGGAGGATTGGGAAGGTTTCAAGTTCGTGGTTCCCTTCGGTCACCATCCATGGACGGCGGCTAGCGTATGGCTCGACTAAGCGTCCGAATGAGTCCCAAAGAGGCTGTTGGGTATCGGCGTATGATAAATCACCAGGTAAGAGAAACACGTCGTAGTCCTTACTTTCAACATGAGCTAGTGTTGAGGCAGTCCATTCAGTTTGTCCTAAGTCTCCTGCAAACAAAAATAGCAATTTTTCAAGATGAGGAATAATACATTGGTAATTTGGTAACACTGGAATTTTTGGTCTCACTTCATAACACTATGTTTGGGTAGAGGGAGATAAGGGGAGAGTAGCAGAGAGAGAGGAAGATGACTACAATGTACAAAATTAAAATTTTAGCATATAGTCACCTTCCCTTTTACTTTCCTCTCCTCTCCTTTCCCTCCATTTCAGATATATACCGTAAATGGCCATGAACTCTTTAAGGATATTTTGATGTTTAAGTTGTTTTGGGTCAATCTAGGCTTTGTGTCTGCGAGGGCCAACGGTCTTGGCTGCTAGCTAAAGGTATATCAGATACATTTAGGTGAAATATTATGATTGATGGTAATAAAAATGGTTCAATATATAATGAAACTGACATGACATCAATTACAACTTATCAAATTAATAGTTACATCAACTACAACATATCAAATTAATAGTTAATAATGAGTTCCAATTAGTTTAACCGGTAAATTAAGTCTCTTATCATTGAATAAAAGATATGGATAAGAATGGAAAACATAGGTTGAAATTCTAAAAAATAAAAAAGTTTACAAACAATGGTTAGAAAATGAATTTGTGAATAATCTTGTACCCTTGTCATCACTCAACCAATTAAACCAATATATTTTTTTTGGGGTCAGTTTCAGATTATTATCACCAAGCTACATGCCTATATATAAACATTGGATTTAGGCCTGGAAATCTCATTTGGGCTAAGTATGTCCAACGTTTTAGTATTATCATATATATGGGCCTTTTTTAATGAACATCATATGGGCTAATAAGTCCAGCTACATCGAAGTACATGTCAAGAACGATTTGTGGAGAAATATGATTCCGTTATAAAAGACTCTTTTTTGGACATTTATGTATTATAAAAAGTTAAAAACCGTGATATCTTTTTAACTCTAAAATACTAAGCAATGGATTGATTGAATGATTGAACAAGTAATCCCACATCAGGACCGCATCGATATAATGCAAATTGATATCTCAACCACAGTTAAATTCACCAAATTAGAAGCAATAAAGATGTAAAGCACTGAAAAGATGCAAATTTAGTATCAAAGTCAAATATCAATGAATAACCTCTTCAAAGAAAAATCACTTTGGGAATCCAATCACCTAAAATAATTCACAAGAAGAAACAACATGACTCAATTTTACTTAGAAAACCTTTACACAAATAGACTCTCTATTGATTCTCAAAAAAAAAAAGAAAAAAGAAAAAAAAAAAGACTCTATTGTAACATCAACAAACGTCTCACTTGCCTTGCCACCGCAGTGAACCCATAACCTATAAGATTCTCCTATGTGGACTTTCTCATGAGCGAATCTCACTCGCAACCAAGAATTTTAGACAACAACAATAGCAACCTATCATTGAAAAACTAAATTTGTAGTTTCAAGGGATCAACATTTTAGACTCGAGAAAAACTCTTAAAGAAGAACTCTAAAAATTGCCTTAAAGGGAGATAACATTTAGAGGAAAGGAATTTGAAATTTTTTAAGCTCGAATGAGTTTGATGAGTGCAATAGAATATATACAAAAATAAATTATAAATAGGATAAGTATCAATGATGGTGCATGGCAAGCAAAACCCGTTCTTGCCCCGTCACCTCTTTTGAGTAGAGAAAACCTACACAATGATAAAACGAGGAAGTACTAATTAAGCAAAATGAGAAATTTTTGTTATCCTTATTAGGTAGGTATGGAAGTCGTCAAACATTTAAAATCCATTTATTGTTTGGTGTAATTTCACTAATGCAAGTATTTAGCTAGGGTCTTACGAATATTTTGTTTGAATTTTGCTTGAGTGAGAATGATTTTGCCATGAGTGAGTCTATTGAAAAGTTGAATTCCTCAATATTGTTCATTGACTTGACTAAATATATACAAACTTAATTAAAATATTAATACAGTTCTTACAAAACTTTGTTTTATCACAAGAATTTAGCCAACAATTGAAAACCTAAATTGATGAATCTCTTTTGGAGTTCCCGGTCATGACACCTCGATACCAAAAGTTCAGTTGCTTGGCAACAGTCTTGTCTTCTTTTTTTTTCTTTTTTTCTTTTTTTTTGGGATAAAGAACTTGGCACTGTGCAATAAAATGTCAAAATTTTTGTTTTAATTTTCTTTATTTTAATAAATAATTTCTACTATATTATCTAATTTTATTTTCCGAAAAAAATTCAATATTTTATTGCACATACAGGTATGTAAGTTAACATATTCATATGTAGAAAAGCTAATTTCTCAAAGACTTAAAGCAACAATATTGCAACCTTTCTGCTCAGATTGCTACGTTCAAACAGTAACTAATAGAGGTGTGAGTGTGACCTAACTTCTAAGACTTGCAAATCCATTTCCATATGCAAGATTGCTTATGGCAAATTAGAAGGAAGAACGCGACAATTCAAGATACCAAAGTTAATGCTGCAACCTTTTTCCTAACGTACACTCACCAATCTGTGACGGTTTTTGCTTAGACTTAAAGCACTAAACGCCTAACCAACCCATCCAAATAAAGTGTGTGAGAACAAAAACATCGATAGAATCATTTTTCATTTCAATGAACAGTTAATTTAAAGTTCATGTGTAAAGAGAGTGAGAATCCCATGTGGAACGGTGAAAGCTATACTTATATGGCATCATTATTCGAAAAAAGTCATGTCTTACCGACTACTGCAAATTCAATGGGAAATTCTTGAGTTGGTGTCCTGAATGAAAACTCTGGTCCAGAACCTCCACACCTATAGAAATAGGTGGTGCTGGCCTCCAATGGTCCAATTTTAACATGGTGGATCTCGCCAGAGCTGTAAAAGAAGTACTTGTATGATGTGTGTTCACCAGTTGCCAATGAGTTATATGCTCCTGGTGCTTTTCCATATTCAACGATTGATTGTGTGTGTTTGGCCTCGGTAATCCATGAAATTCTTATGTGATCTCTCCCCACCAATGAAATGTGCACCTACAACAAGTACGTGACCCAATGAAAAATAAGTAACATGGGCATGTTTCCAATGAAAATAAAAGACAAATAACAAAGAAATGAAGGATATGCTGTTTGTAGTACTTGAAAATTATGAGACAAAAATGAGTGCTGGGTATGTCTAATTATGATCAAATATGAAGCTTTGTAGGCTAGAAATGAATGAGAGAAAGAGAGGGATAAACCTGTTGGGGATCGGAGTCTGCTCGGTTGTGAGGAGTGAATATGAGTGGACGAGGAGGTTGGCGAGAAGAGTAACCCTGTGAGTGTAGGAGGTGAGGGAAGAGAAATAAGGTTAAGAGAAGAGAGAATATGCGTGGAAAGAGTTTCTCCATTGTTGAAGTTTTGCTCGAGGTGAACAAGATTGATTGCTGAAACAGCCCAAAGAGCCTAGATATAGGAAGGTTGGGCTAGCTGAGAGTTTGAAAAAATTTAAAATAATTTGGATTGCAAAGTCGTCACGTAAGTCCGCTCGGAATAATTTTTGGTTTTAACCAAAATAATACCAATAGTTTTTAGGCATGCTTTCAGCAAAACCTAAGGCTTCACCCAACAAAATAATAATAATAAAAAAAAAATCCTTATTTAATTGAAAGACAAAACTTAGGTATAGTACCTTAACACTTTGTTTGGTTGTGGTGAATTTAGAGAGGCTGAAAAACATAGGAAGGAAAATATGGTGAAAAATAGTATTTTTCACTATTTGGCAAAAGAAGGAAAATAGAGAGGAATGAAAACCCGGGAGAAAATTTTCTCTCTCGGGCCCACAAATTTCATCCTCTCAAATCAGGAGGAAAGGCCTGGAGAGAAAAGTGCTTTCACAGCACTTTTACCATAATACCCCGTTCTGGAATCAAGTAAAAAAAAAAAAAAAACAGAGAGAGAGCGCTGGAGAAAAAAGAGAGAGAATGAGAGTGCTGGAGTCAAGTAAAAAAAAAAAAAAAAGAGAGAGAATGAGTGCGCTGGAGTCAAGTAAAAAAAAAAAAAAAATAGAGAGATCGCTGGAGAAAAAAAATTCAGAATGAGAGCTGTGCCTGGAACGTTCTTGAATGAGGAAGAAAATAAAAGAAGGAGGATAGAGATAAGGATAAAGTGTGTGGAGGAGAAAAAGAAGAAAAAAAAAAAAAAAAAAAACGTATGGATGAAATGAAAGCTGAGAAAAGAGAAATAACATAATGAATAAAAAATCCTAATTGAGAAATGTTACCATAATATTTTTACAATAAATTTTAAGTAACAGATTGTTATTAGTTAATATTGGTAAGTAAAAAAATAATTTCAGTGGTGGGTTCAAATTAAAACTAGTAACAACTTTTCACATAAATTTTATTGTAAAAATATTGTGAAAAATGTTGTAGACGTAACACTTCTCATTGAAAAATATAATTGTTAGTAAAATTTATTTTATTTATTGAGTATAAATAAATATATTTCTTATCTATTATGTAATAAGGGTATAATAGTCAATTTATATAAACTACATTGTTTATCCTCTCACTTTTCTTTTCAACCAAACAAAAGAATTTTTCACCCTCCCACTTTTCCATCCCCCCAACCAAATACACACAAGGGAAAACTAAATATTTTCTATCATTCCACTTTTCCATCCTCCCACTAATTTTCCATCCTCTCACTTTTCCACTCCTCCAACCAAACAGATCCTAAAAGTTGTTCTTTAAGTTCTCCTCTTAAGATTCAGCAATGTTGATATTTAACTTAAAAATATACTTCTATTCAATGAAAAAAAATTCACATGGCAAAATCTTAAAAGGGGAACCTAAAGAATAGCACCTAAGTACTGTACTTAAGTCTTGCTCTTAATTGAAACTGAAAACTTTTTACTGAAAGTGTAGAAAAAAAAAGTTAAAAAATAAGCTGAATAGTATAGTGGGACTCATAAATAGTATTAAAAAGTGCAGTGAAATCTATAAATAATAACAAAAATAAACTGAAAGTGGAGATAAGCTGAAAAATTCAGCTCATCCCAAATGCACACTTAGGGTCCGTTTGGATATAGCTTATTTTGCTGAAAATTGAAAACTGAAAACACTATAACAAAATAATTTTTAAATGTATAAATAGTACTGTGGGACTCATTTTTAATGAAAAAGTTACTGAAAAGTGAGGTTTGTAGGTCCTGTGAACAATGCACAGGACCAATTGATGTTGCTAAAAAGTCAAATATTACTGTTTAAAAAAAAAAGAAAATGAAAAAAAGAAAATGAAAAAGGGAAACGCAGACATTGGTTGCGCAAACACGCAATCCAAATGCTGCCTAAGATTAGCTTTGCCTTTGATTTTTTATTTTTGGCTAGAAGCAAATCTTGGACCCTCAGACAATTTTTACACAAATATATATATATATATATATGTGTGTGCGCGCTAAATTTTTTCTCTCTTTTTTTTTTTTTTTTTAGAAACAAACTTTTTTCTTATTTATATGTTAGAATTAAGATTTTTAATTTTTAAAGCTCCTAAGGTGACTCTATCAAAAACTTAAAATTTTAATCATTCATAAATAAATGAATGATTAATATGTTTCAAATATAATGAATAATGTAAAAGTGATTTACCTCCATTTCAGAAAGAAAGAAAAAAGAAAAAAGAAAACAAAGTCCGCTGAAAGCCTTGTGGCCCAAACTCCAGGCTCCTATTGAGGAGAACTTGGCTAGATTCAAATTTTCCCATTTTTTCTGTTTGTACTACCAACTAGTCGGGGGTGTGGGGTTGGTGGGAAACTTCACTAATTCACTTCTTATCTGTCTACTGAGTAAAATCTAAAATAGACACAAAGGACTTCTTGAGGGCCCAAATAAGTACTATAACATTGTTGACCTGTTAGAAATAGTTGCCTGAGTTAATTAGCTGATTTGATTAGATGATGGCACACCGCACACCTTTTTTCCTCTTCCTTTAATCATACTAATTGACTTAATTAAAATAGTAAATGAAATACCTATCTTCTTAATTATAGCGAGGGTAGAAGAATTCATATGAAATACCACCATGCTACTTCTTTTCAAAGATTTCATGGCTGGATATGGCTGTTGAATTAAGTGGAATTGCAGCATATGAATAAGAATATTCAATTACAATAATGTGTATTGTGTTTACTGACAATAAGAAGAATAAAGGAAGGAACAAGGAATTAACGTTATCATTAATCTAACTAGATTGTAATTTGTGTTTATGTACTGAAACATTTAATAATATTAATGATAAAGTGGTTATTTTGGTTTTTGTTGAGTATTATGAACAGGTCACTTAACATCAAAATTAATAAAATTAAAATATGATTTGATTACAATTGAAAACTAATTTGAGTTTGATTTGATTTAAGATTGTGTTTCAACTTTAATATATTATATATAATAATTAATATTTTTATTGTTGAAGGAAAAACTTGAAGCCAATGCAATCCAGGATTTGTTTTCAAAAGCCGAGCTTAAAAATAATGACACCCTTGGCCTAAAGGAAAAAGATAATGGCACCCTCTTAACTCTTATTGGAGCTGTAAGAATACAATACTATTTGTACTTAAAAATACAGAACATCACACGTTTTTCCTTCCAAAATTATTTTCAAATACCCAAAGAAAGGGAATCTGTTTGGACCACAAGATAAGCTGGTGAGTCGGTGACTCATTTGTCTAAGCAAGCTCTAGAGAGATATGCGACTCCTAAGCACCAAACCCTCATGGGATGAGTGTTGTTTCAATTTTCTTACGCTCTCATTTTGCGTGTACACGCGAGAGAGAGAGGAGAAGGTATTTGGTATCAAATGATACCATGTAATTAATATCAAAATTCAATAAGTATGAGACATGCAAAAAAAAAAAAAAAAAAAAAACTCCACTAACAAATGAAAGACGTATTAATGGGTAGTTCTTTATGCACACATGTTTCTCATTTACTGAATTTTGATACGGATAACATGGTATTATTTGATACCATTTTTTTTAGGTTGTCATGATGACTTTGTCACATGGTACTACTTAGTCCAATATTGTTTCTTAGTCCAATGTTATTGTGTCAAATCTCGATAAACAACATTTTAGAATTTTAATGTGAGCTTAAAATTCACACAACCAATTATCACTTAGCAGAATATGCCCAAGAATCAACTTCTGGAGAACAAATCGTGGAGGTTTGAACAATGAACACCCCAAAAAAATACAAGAATATGGTGACAGAAGTTGTACATCAAATTAGGTAAAACACTAAAACAGCCTTGGAATTGATGGATTTAGACTGAAGACCGCATAACCCATCGCGGCAGATTGTGAATTTATCCAAGAATGTATTTATTTAATATGAAAATTTCTTCTAGAAACACAATACTAATTAATTATAATTAACTCAATAATCACTTAATCAGTTAGAACAAGGAATCTATTCTTTTAATAAGAATTTTCTTTTTCATATTAAACAAGTGGTCCGTGTGACGAGAAAATGGAGGAAGGAACAGTACACAACTAATTTTAACTATGTGAGAATGAGATATATGGAATACAAAATGATAGAAATTACTTAGACTAAATTTTATTGATAATTGAATGCTAAATAAGTATAAATTTTAATTTTTAGAGGGTAATCTTAGTTAAAGAAAAAAAAATCTAGTCGAAGTACCGCATGACATGCATGTGATGTGTAAAAATCATATTATGCCCATGAATGATACTTATTATATGTTATAAAATTTGGAGAATCAACTTCAAATACATTAAATGTCATTAGAAATAGAAGAAATGAAAATTGTTAAAATCTGAAAAAAGATATGAACCTCTTGTGGTAAATATTTAATTATCTTCACAAACTTATATGTACATTTTTTTTCATTGTATGTTAATAATTTACATTTGTTTCAATTGTTTCCCAAGTAATTAATTTTGAACAAGAATTTCATATAAAATTTTAAATTTTGTGGACAAATTATTTACTTTATTGTTGTTGGATCAGTATGACAATTTAATCTTACGTTCGCCCTATAAAGTTTGTATTAAAATAAAGCACACACTTTATTTAAATGGAATCTTAATGATTCCATTTTTGTTCAAATCTTAGTAATTCGAATATAGTTTGTGGAATAACCCACAGGTGCAAATTGAAATTTACTACTTTTTGTTGTTGCAATATTTTAGAACATGTCTCCATTTTACCACTAGGCATGGTTATTTTATATTATAAGTTAATAACCAAAGACTTATTTAGTTTTGTATGATTTTTTTTCCTTGTTTTGCAAACGACAAAATTGCATTCCAAAATGAGAGAAATACGTACATTGAGCAAAGTTACGTGAGGTAAAAGAAAATAAGTTTGAGGGCGACCCAAAGGTAGCCATGGAAATTGTTGCAGAAAGACTCAATGATATGATTATGAGGAGGAAGAAGAAGATAGATAGTCTTAAATTAATTTTAAATTATTATTTTTCAGTATTTGATTGGTAGGTTTGATTTCTGTGTTACACAAAATAGAATAACTCATAATTAATTTCAACTTCCATTCTATGTGCTTCCTAAAGAAGAATATTCTTTCTTCGTCATTACTGATGTAAGTAGCAAAACTTGAATACATATATAATGAAATTTGTCAAAGACTCAAAGTTCTATCACTTCTTAGATTCTATTTACTTGCACACGCTGAGCAAGGCAAACATATGTAGACTATGTAATTGTATAACTTCGATATAGATAACTGGTAAAGGCTCAGGACTTATACATGCATGGTGTGTACAAGGCACAAAAATGTACTTAAAGTCTTGAACCGGCTTCACTATCATTGTGGATTATCATTACACGACTATGTGAGTATGACTAATGCGGAGCTTTATTCCAAATACAAGAACCTAAAAAAATGGACAAACTATTCATGTGTGGTGCATATTTTTGTTGGAAAGTTGTTTAGACTTTAGTCATTTTAACTTTTTAAGGTGAACTCGGAAACATTAGTCATAAGGTAGAGGATAATTTCAGATGGATCCTTGAGACATTTTGGAAAGTTAAATGTGTAAGTAGGGAAAGAAGCACTTCTCCTTTAGAAAGATACATTAGACTTCCTCTATATATATATATAGTCACTTTGGCCTTCCTCTTATTGAGTGATTGCAAGCTAATCGTAACTCTGTGGTCTATATCGTAAACATCAATTGCCTTGGAATTTTTTTGTTATATTGTTAACATACAAGTGATTGATTTTTTTGACATCTTTTTATATTTATCATAAAAATGATATCAAAACTTTCATAAAATGATCCACTAACAAATGCCCCTAAGAGCACACATTAATCAAACCCTAAAAATAATTATTTATATACTTTTTTTAACTTAAGGGTAGAGTCGATAGTGAGTGCCAAAACTTTGGACTGATAGGGATGGTCGAAGCATTGGCGGCTCCAGGATTTCTTTCCAAGGGGTCATTGAAAAACCTAATTTAAACAAAATTTAATTAAAAAAGAACTTGAATATATATATATATATATATTAAGTTATTGACAAAAAAAAAAAATAATAAATAAATAAATACATGACATTATACCATTTCCTTCTAAAAGTCTTCATATTTTGACATCATTATGAGTTTTCATTATCTTTTGTCAATGTGGATAGGTGTAACAATTTTATTTTGTAAAGTTTGTCTAACATTTTGTATTTTTATGCAATTGTCATTATCTATCTATCATTGTTTTTATAAAAATATTTTAAATTGAATGACAAAACTTAACCCACTTGCATTCTATTAGTTATTGACCCAAAGAGCCACACTTATCCATACATAGATAAATAATACATTATATGTCTACTTAACCAATTAAATGTTTGAAGAATCACTGACTTTACTATTTTTTAATCACTAACTTTATAACAAAATGTTATTATAACATGATAACAATACACACGCATGAAACAAACCCTCTATATTTCCTAAGTATTAAATTATATAATGTTATATTATATTTATACTATATATGCACACATTCACACAAATAACATTATAACAAAAATAAATAGATAAATAATGCACTCAATTAGTATCAGACACACATTCAAACAAATAATATATAAATTTATAATAACAAGAGATATACTTACAACTGAAAAACACTCACTATTTACTCTTAAAGTTGGAGATACCAATAGTCAGATAGAGAAAAGAGATTTATGAGAGATATGAGATTTATGAGAGATATACCTGTGATTTATGTTATTGGTTGGTTTTGGAATGGACTGATTTGTGTTGTTTAGTTTTGGGTTGAACTGATCTATGCAAAGTGTGCAAGATTTAAGTCAAGATGTGCTAAAATATTTTTAAAGGTAAGTTAAACTAATAAAATGATATTTTATACATACAAATTTTTTTAATAAGTTAGGAGGTTCATTTGAACCCTAGAAGCATTAGAAACGCCGCCCTTGGGTTGAAGGTAGGGGGTAGAGGGGAGCCATGGCACCTGGGTTTGAAAAAAATCCTTATTCACTCTTGCAAATTTTATAAGAAATAAAAAATATGTATTTAGTTTTACTCATTGGACCTCAAGAAAAAGTTCTCACTCCGCCAATAGATCTATCCCTTTGGGCCATCCCTGCTCTCCATGGATTTATTATACTAGATGCTTTGTTGGGGGTACCTTTTCTTGGTAGTACTGTTAAAGTTCACCTTGGATTAATCTCTCTTGTTAATCATTGTAAGGTATATCTTATGGAGGATCTCTCATATAGAAGTCAATTCAAGCATGTCTACAAGGAAGCAAACAAGTTTGATGATACCTTGGCAGCTTTAGAAGGGGATCTCAAGATCAGGATTTTAATATGCTTTCATCTTCCCCAGATAACGTTCTTTGTTTTTATTAATTTTAATTAATCGGTTGACGATCTTGTCGTTGTGCTTAATACTCTATAGATAGCTTCTTGCCATATGTAATAATAATAATAATAATAATAATAATAATAATAATAATAATAGTTGGACACTTATCTCTTTAGTGAAAAAATCTTGGGTGAGACAGGTGTATGCGGCTATTGTCTCACTAACATGTGGGTCTTACACATGTGCCCATCTCATAAGATAACATCTCCTCTTTATTACACATAAGTTTTACAAATGTCAACTTTTAATCAAAACAAAAACGTAATTCTTTCCCCAAAAAAAAAAAAAAAAAAAAAAAACAAAAACAAAAACAAAAACGTAATTAAATAATTTATTTATTATTATGTTGCTGTGATACTAATTGTATTCTTTTTATTACTTCAGTTTATAAGGTTTTAAAAAAATAGATAGTTGTTTTAAATTAATTAATTTGATTTTGAAAGTTTTATCCAGCATATATATCCCCGAAATAGGAAAAACATTCATTGTAGTTGTTATACTTACTAAAGACTGAGCAACGAATTCTGATAAATAAATAAAATTGAGCAAGGAATTAACAATAATTACTATAAGGATTAAGTTTGATTTAGATAATATTCATCACCGCATAAGACATAGAATATGAATCCATAAATTACGAGAAACGATGTTTGCACCAATGCAAATATTAGCCAAATTGTCTCTGGAGTTTCATGCTTCAGTTGAAATAATATACAATAAGATATGCATCAAACTTAAGCTCTCAATTTTTGCGTCAGCTTAGAGTTCATCCTTAGAAAATGATGATGGTACTTTCTCATCCACCGTATCCCAGCATGCTTTAGACGTGCTTAAGCTTTCAAACCAGACATCATCTGCAACAATGGCGTCTGCATCATTGTTGCGGTGCCATGACCAAAATGCATGTGTTTCGTTTAGAATCCTGAAGCGTCCATGGCCAAAGCTTGGCTCCCGATACAATGAGAGAGGAGAAGCAGGTTCCTCATACCTACACATTACACCATATATATAATAAATACACGTTGTTAACATTATTGAGTAACATGAAAGAAACAAGAATTAATGGAATAGTTCTAATTTCCTTTGGTTATAATTAAATTTTAATGTGCATTTGGTTTATTTTTTATTTATTTTTTATGTTGGTCAATTTGATTATGTACATTTTTTTTTTAATAATTTTCTTTCTCAGTTTTAATAAATAAATAAAAAAAATTTAAACAAAAAACTAATCCAAATGCAATATTATATTAACCCGTCTTTAAGGGTATAACAAACCTAGAAATTTAGTCAAGAGACTCATTAAAGGAGGAAAAAGAAGAAGTCTTTGACTTTGCCTCTGAGGCTTTAACCATTGGACTGTATGTCTGTATCCAACAGGTTGAGAAGGGGAGGTGGGTAACCTAGCAATGGCTACCCACGGTTCTCAACTACCTCAAATTGATTTGCAATCAAATCCAAATTAGACAACACATGGATTCAGTAAATTTGTGCCTTAAAAGTCAATCAATATTGGTAAAGCATGACTTTAAAGGCTGGTACAGTCACATAAATCGCTAAAATTCACGAGTACTCACTCTAATGCAAGTCCTTCACGGTTTCCTCCATCGCCAATGGTAATATATACTGGACCGCATTTGTCTTTTTCATTTTCATAAACCCTAGTCTGCAAAACATAGATAGGAGAACCCAAAATTAATTTATAAAAATTAAGTATAATTTCTTAGATAATACATTATGTTCTACATTTAAATTCAATCATATAAGTATATTGATCAATTAAACATATAGTTGTTTTTAATTGGTCATTAATTGACACAACCACATAGTTGAATTTAACTGGAAAACTTAAGCTACAATATCTAAGATATTATTACATCTATGTTTTGTTATAATATTGATTTAAAGTAAAGAGTTAGATTACCACAGGTATATATAAAAGTACTTAATAAAGGGAAAAAAATAGAGTAAAGTGTTAGACTATAATATGCTCACATTTTAAGTTTTTAACCCTATTTATAAAAGAATACAAAGCAAAAGGTTAAAGGGTGACTTACAAATCGTTCATATGCATGAACATGTCCTGCAAAAACCACTTCTACACGAGCCTTATACAACAACTCCTCCATTGATTGTCTCATGCTTTCTCCTTCACCTTGATGGGCTGTGTTAGTATTATACCAAGGCGCATGCAACAACACAAGAATCCATGGGGTCTTATTCCTATCAACTCGAGCTAAATCAGACTCAAGCCACTTGTACTGAGCCGAGTCCACATCAAAATCGGTGTACGACCCTAACATTATAATGTGTGTCCCAGCAACTTCAAATGAGTAATACAAATTTGAGGTTGATCCACTCTCTTCGTATGGCATTGGCCACCTTGAATTATAGGACACGAAGCCTTTGGGATGGTTAGGTAAGATCTCAATATCATGGTTCCCTTGAGTCACCATCCATGGGCGGCGGCTAGCAGAAGGCTCGACTAGGCGTCCAAATGAGTCCCAAAGTGGCTGGTGGCCATTGGCGTATGATAAATCACCTGGTAATAAAAACACATCGTAGTCCTGACCATCAACATGTGCTAGCGTTGATGCAGTCCAATCTGTCTGTCCTAGGTCGCCTGTAAAGTTTAGCTGTTAGTATAAGTGTGGGGGATAAGCTGTTAGGAATTACTAAAATAAACTACCTTAAAAAAATAAAAATAAAAAAACTTTTGAAATGGAAAATATTTCTTTTCCAGTAATTTTCTATGTAGGGATGCATCATTAATTAGTGATACACATCCATCAATATTACTACTACATTACAAATATCATTGTTTTTTTAAAATAAAAATAAAATTGACAGTTAGATTTAAACTCTAAATATCTAAATTGAAAAACACAAAAATGTATTGGTTAAATTACAACACTCTTGATAAAAATAAAGATGAAATTAATTGTATGACCTAAGATACTTTTCTTTTCCTTTAAAAAAAAATTAAATCCTTTCCTTTTAATTGTTTAGAATTTGGTTAAAAGCAAGATAGGTCAACTATAAGTCTATATATGAAACTTTTTATAGTAAAATAAATTTTTAGTATACATTTCATCACTCTTTTCCCTTAATTTTACAATGTCCCATTAGTATGATTTGCCCCCCATCTTTATGGGATTCAACTTTCAACCCTAAACTTTTCGCTACCTACGTACTCTATTAGGAATAATTAAAATCTTCTAGAATTCTTTCAGTAATTTCATCATAGAGTTCTTGAAATCTTATCTATTCACTTTGAAATGAATGAATTAGATTCTACATATCATAAAAAAAATTTTTTAAAAAATGTTGATTATTACCATTTTGGTATTTATTTATTTCATTGATGATATGGTAAATTTAATTCACTCATTTCAAAATTAATGGATAAGATTTAAGAAGTTCTCTACTTTGGAGTTACCCTAAAATCCCTAAATAATTTTAACCCCCCTTCCCCTCTTCTTTCCCCTTAAAATAGGTGTTAGACCCCTGATTACTACAATCCATATGAGGGTTGAACCCCAAGCCTCATTCTTAAAATGAAGCAGAAAGTTCCACAAAGCCCTTACCTAGCTATGATGGTTCAACCGTAAACCTCTTTCTTAAAATTAATGAAGTAGACATACAGTTCCACTAGATTAAAGACTGGTGGTTAGACCAAACTGAATTAAAGACTCTAATCCAACTTGTTTACATGATAATAAGGACAATAGATTATTCCCAGAAACTTGCAAGTTGAAAGTTTGAAACCTATCACAACTAGCACAAACAGCTTTTTTTTCTTATCAATTTGATAATTAAATTGAACCAATAACCAAGGTGTCATCTAAGACTTATTGATTTCTCCAAAATTTATAATAAAAAGTCTTGAGTTTGGCTCCGACCACTAGCATACAGACAAACTATTCGGGTTGCCTCTTAATAATTTATCTGGGTAATAGTAAGGTACCTCGTTATCACCAAAAAAAAAGAAAAATAGAAAAGCATCACATTGTACTGTTATTGTTATTGTTTACTTACGGATAGTGTACACTCCTCAACTTAGTACTGGTTTTGCTTAGACTTACAGCAATAACTATGCTTCCAACTAACAACTCTTCCAAATTAAAGACTTTACAAAGAAGCATATCCTCAACACATTATTTTGGATTCCAAGCAAATAGGTGATGTTGGATTCTAGGTGATGTTGGATTCTATGCAAATAATTAAACTAATATTTAGAAAAAAGTCAGATAAACTTACCAACTACGACAAATTCAACGGGAAATGTGGAAGGAGGTGTCTTAAAAGAGAATTCCGGGCTGACTCTCCACACCTGTAGAAATAGGTGGTGTCTGGCTCCAATGGTCCAATCTTAACATGGTGAATCTTGCCGGAACTATATTGGAAATAAGTATACGATGTGTGTACCCCTCTTGCCTTAACATCAAATCTCCCTGATTCCGTACCATATTCGACGATTGATGGTGCTTGTCTATCATCAGTAATCCACGAAACTCTGATGTGATCCCTTCCTTGCAGTGATATATGAACCTAACATATGATTGATAACATGAAGAAAAAAAAGTAATTACAATGTACTTTGTGCATGAACCTTTAAATTGAATTGAACATGACTAAAAAACTATGTGTACCTGTTGAGGATCGGAGTCTGATCGATCGTGTCGAGTGAGAATGACTTGTCCAGCAGGTTGACGAGAAAAATCATCACGAGCTTGTGGCAGTAGAGGCAAAACGAAGATTGTAAGAAGGAGAGGAAATATTATACGTGCCCACATTTTCTTTCCTTATTTTTTTTTAAGCTCAATGGATCTATAGAATGGTTGAAGACGCTAAGGATATAAGAAGTGTGGTTTGAGACTTTTGAAGATATAAATTATAGTTTTGGGAATGCAAAGACGTGAAGCAATTGGAACAGTTTTTGATATGCTTACAAGAATGAACACTTCCAAAAATATATATTCTTTGCCTCTTTTTTCCGCAAGTAGCTAGCTAAATTTGGCTAGGCTTTGTCTAAGTCATGTTCGATTTCTAAAGAAAAATAGGGTTGACTCAACATTACAGGTCCAATTGTCCAAACTCTTCATATGTTGTACATTTTTCTCTCTTATGTTTAACTTCTTTCTTATTTTATTTAATGAAAGACTTCGTGTTCTGTCATTTCACTTCCTATATCCAAAGAAACTTGCACATCTACTGCTACACGTATTTATTAAAATATATGTCGACTTTTTATTTTTATTATTTAAATTAACAAAATTAAGAATATTCTAAGGATCCTTTTCTTTTTTTAATAATAATCATATAATGAGAATAAACAGGATATAGTACCAAGCAGGATGGTATAGTGCACTTTAATGGCCGTGTCTTGTGGCTAAAATAACAGTGACAAGCTATTTGAAATTTTTGTTAAGTTGTCTTGTTTGCTAGGTAACTATTGACTAGTGTGAAGTATCCAAGAAGTTAGGAAATTTATATTCCAAGAATAATACTCCTTTTAAGGTGAAGGATAAATTCCATTATAAAATTACGTATGAGAAATACTATTATTTGAGATGATAAAGTTTATATTTTAGAAAGAAAATATCAAAAGTACTATCAATTTTATTATAAACTAATTATAAATTGATGTGTCATTAAATATAGTTGATCAGTTGATGTCACTTCCAAGAATATAATAAATAAATGTTTAAATTATTTTTTAGTAATAATATATGATAGTAAAGTTTATGTAGTAAAATTTATAATATTCTTAGTGTAGGAGCATTGGGCCCAGGAGCTCATTATTTATGCATATATTGGGCCTAAGGTCCAAGCCGAGGACTAGAGGTTGTCTGAGAATGAGTAAACATTGTTAAGGAAGTCTGTGTTAGTGGAAGAAGAAGTTAGTTTTAGTTATAATGGCCCAGGAGGGTGGTCCGAGGATGAATGCCTCATCGGTTAATCAAAGCCGAGGTCCAAATAGGTAATCTGCCGTCCAGGGGAACATTCTAGGAAGTTCTGTTAGTACAGATAAGCATTGCAGAGATATATGATAGGGGGGAGTCCTAAAATATTTAAGGGGAAAGCTGCTACTATCATATTAAATACTCTGCAGCTAACTCTCTGACTGCATTAATGTGGAGGTGATACCTGAACAGTGGTTTTCAGCCTTACAACTATTACATAAAGACTTTAGGAAGGTATTGACGGGAAAAGTATCAAGAAAAACTATCTGACCTGCAGGTGGAGGGTAAAGATGAAAGGGGGAAGAGAGTATAAAAGGAGAAGGGGGCAATGAGAGAAGGCGGATTGAGAAACTAAGAGAAGAATACTGTAGCATCAAGAACTGACTTTGTAATTAAACCAGAAAGAAATATATAAGAACTGATCTCTTTGAACTGTGTCGATGACAATCTTTAGTATAAACTCGTCTATTTTCATTCTCTTGTGATCTGAATTCATTTTAGTGATTGTCTGATTCATTAAGGCCTAGTTTTTCCAACCCACTCTCTACAAATTCATTGTTTTGGGTTTTTTTAGGCCTGAGTCCATCCACCTTTGGGCTAGGGACCCAAATCTGGTCCTTACACTTAGCATAATAAGCAAATATCTAAATTATTTTTCAAAAATCCTAATATATTTATTTCATAAACTCAATTCAACTCTAAACTTCTAAAGTTCCCACAACCATTAGGTGTGTAAACATGATTAAAAGGAAAAGGATGGGGTCGCGTTGGCATGTGCATGTTTGGTGTTTATTCATTGACAAAATGTGTAAGATTTCCCATAAAAAAGGGTGAGAGATTTAATGTTGCTACGTAATTAATCCAATCTTCTGTACAGAAGAGACAAACTAAAAAATACCAGTACTCCTAGTAGGACGCAGCCAGACTTTCAGCCAAGAGGGGGGAGGGGTGGCAAAAGTTCGAAGGAAAAAAATCTTGAAATTCCAAACTAGCATATTTAGTGTTAACAAAAAATAAAGTAAAATATACAAAATAACCATTTTTTAAAACATTGCACTGTAATTATTCATCAAAAGGTCTCAAAGTTCTTTTAAATCTCAAAAATCTTTTTATTATTTATTTTGTACTAAAATGTCAGAAGTTTTCCTTGCAATGTATAAAATTCAAACTAGCATCTCTTCCTATATTAAAAAAAAAAAAAAAAATCAAATATTATAATTGATTAGACTAAGGTTTTGTTTGCTATTGTTGTTATTGTTACATATGTGTTTTGTCTTTGTTTTTATCTTTCATAAAAATCTCAACTAAAAAACAAAACCACAAGTCCACACCACAAATCCGTTATCGCCAATTTAGATAATACACTACTATACTGTATCATTAAATTAACCAATCAAAATGCCTCACTTTACTATTTCTACTATTAAAACAAAAGGCAATAGCTTTACTTGTTGTAAAGTTAAAACATATGGAGATAGAGTCAAAGATGGGAGAGATATCAAATTTTGAGAATCTTAGATTTAAGAGAGAAAGAAAGGAGAAAGAAAGGAGAGAGAGTTAGAGATGGGAGAGATGAAATACCAAAGAAGGAGAGCAAGTTGTGCGGCAACTACGACATGTGACGCATATCTAATCAAATATCTTCGATTAGTTTTGGTGGCCAGGCACGGTGAGACAATGCCTATTGTTGTTGGTGCTGGCGTGGCATCACTGTCCAGATTAAAGGAGGAGTGACTCATGAAACACGCTCTCTCACTGTTTCACTTGCTATTAGATTTTAATTTTATTTTAGGGTTTTTTTTTTTGTGGTAAATTTGAAGAGATTTTACGGATTGGGTTTTTATTTTTATTTATTTTTTTTTTTTGAAAGGTTCAAACTATGAGTTTGTTGATAGATTTTTTGTTGTTGTTTGTGCTATTTAGATTAATTTTTGTGGTTGTTATTTGGGCTATTTTTTGGTTTTAGAGGGTCAAAGAAATTTTAGGGGGGCAAAGTTTTGTTTCGATGGGCTCAAATTCTAAATAAATCTTAATTATACCTACTATTTTGAGAAAAAAAAAATTGAGGTGGACCAAAGCCAATAAATGGCTCCATCCCTGACTCTTAGATCTTAGCAAATATTCAGAAAAAGAAAGATGAACTTCTAAAACTCGGTGCCTACTTGAAAATTTCACACAAACTTCCCTTCCCTTCTCTTAAATTTTTTCTATTAAATTTTTGCATCATTTTAGACTGATAAAATTTGAGAAAAAAATAAATTGTTTTCTTTTTTTGATAAAAAAAAAAAAGAATAAATTCTTGACCCAAATACTTCCTATGGGTGTAAGAGCCCAACATCATGTGCTGGGCCTAGAGTCTAATTCGAATATCACTATGTGTCCGAAGAGAAGAAATGAACTAGTAAGGAGTCCAAGTAGAAGAAATGTACTTGGAAATGAATGAGAGGAGCAGTTCGAAGAGAACCGTATTGGTCCAAAGAGGTCATTCTCCTCGGATTACAAGGGAACTTGATCAAGCAAATATACTGAAGGTCTGAGTGACCTTCCCAACTATTTCCACGATGAGGACAAGCTTTGGGCATGCCTAGAGATGATAAGAATAGAGAAATATCTAAAAGAAAAAGCTGCTACCCGCCGCATTTAATGCACTGCAGCAATTTTCCTGGCCGCATTTATGTGGAGAAGACCCCTGAACAATGCAATCTCAGCTACCACCACTCACAAAAAACTAAAATAGATGTCTGATGTGATATGTATTCAAGTGAATACTTAGATGAAGAACAGGTGTACGATGAAGATGAGGAGGACGAAGAATATATAAATGTAATGGGCCTCTAAATGAGGGGGGGAGCAAAAAAATTAGGAGAAGAGAGAACGGAAAGAATTGTATTCACATTTCCTTGAATAACAAGCCTCTTCGGATATAAGTATTATTCAGTTTTCAAGTGTTTTTTCTTCAATTCATTATAATTCGCCAAAGTGAACCGTTGCTAAATTCATAACCAGCCCAGTTTTTTCACCTACTCTCTATAAATTCATTGTTGTGGGTCCGTTGGGCTCACAATCCAAATCTTTTGGGCTTGGCCTACGAAGTTTGGACCCTAAACTTCCAAATAGTAATAAGTTGAATCTGAGATTCTAAAGTCTTCATTAGTTCATCCTTACAAAAAGAGAAAAATAAACACCCTATTTAATTAAGATAAGAAAAAAAAATGGATGCACTATGAGCATTTTTAGTGAATCATTTTTTAAAAAAAATTATGAAAAAAGAAAGATAGTAATTAATGTTTTTACATTTTTTTTTATTTCACATAAAAGTAATATCAAAATTTTCTCAAAAATAATTTATTAAAAATTTAATTAAAAATATCTTATAATATGATATATAAAAATAAAATTTTTTCCGGGCTTAATTTTAAGCCATTATCTGCATTTTTATTGGACCTTACTCCCTACCAATATATCATGACCATTCATTTACTCTATGATGGACGGTTCTTACTTAGCCGGAGATAAATGTTCTTTTTTGATGTTCTCATACTTTTGCAAGAAAAAAGAGAGAAGAGAGAGAGAGAGAGAATCATTTGTACGAACTCGATTCTCGAAAAAGAAAAAGACAAAAAATGTTTAAACTCAATGGATAAAGACGTACTTGAGAACTTCAATGTCGGCCTAATTAATCGTGCACGCAAATAATTGGAACCATCTCCTACTAGAATATCCTAGGAATCTACTTAAAAAAAAAACATTAATAAAATATGAACAAGAAAGTCGTATCTACTTTGTCAAGCAGAACTCCACCGCTACATCTAAGTCAGGCCACATGTTGTTAACTTCTTAAGTATACTTTGCTGGGTTTAGATGGGACACCCAGAATCCATGACAACAAATTAAGAAACCCTTTGTATGAAAACAATTTTTGATAGACATGGAAAATGAAAGCTATCGTTTTTGTTTTTATTATAATTTAATTGCAGTGTTTATATAAAATTTTTCTCAAAATTTGAACTCTGTCATTTATCCTCTACTTTTTATATATTACAAATACTTATACTTGTAAAATGATTATTACATTAATAATACATTCTTAATTTGGCCTTAGTTCTATTTTATTTCGTATTTATAACATTATGTATCTATGATAAAAAAATTTCATGAGTATTTAAAAAGAAATACACAACAACAACAACAAAAAAAGAGAGAAAAAAATTTATAATTGCCTCACCATTCAACTCAGAGCAACAACTTCAATTAAATTTGGGATAATATCTTTGAGTTCTATTCAAGGATTCCAGATTTTCTATACAAAATAATTGAGCTTGCCAATTTGTTGACTCGTGAGCAGTAAAATTTGACCTTAACTAAGCGAAATAGATAAGATCTTTGGAAAGATTAGAAATGGAGTCGCATGTACATATGTACCTAACATACTTTTTCATTTCAATATCTTTGGAAGTTTGGAACTCATTGCATGCTTTACAATGATGAAATGTGGAGTTCCATTTACACTTTCCTAACATACTTTTCATTTCATAACTAAGCAATCAATGAAATTCATTTATCCAGTTTTCAACTTCATCCTATTAGAATATTGAAATTATAAGATTGTCCTTGAGAGGTCAAAAGTACAACCCTATTAGTAGCCAGAGCAAGAATTTCTTGGTTCAACTTCAAATTACATTATTATATATGAAAGAAATCATAGATGGATAAGATCCCTAGTACTTGTCATCGTTGTTGTATTGAATAAGGTTTCATTCTAGGATTTCAAATTTTAGAATAACAGGAAACTTGTCAGCAACAAATGTTTTTAATTTATACTTTCACATTTTTGTTGAAAAAGTCTCTACAATCTCTTATTCTTATTTGAGTTATGGTGAGCTGCAAATTTGTCAATGGACATCTTAATTTATACCTAAAACCAACTTGATTTGCTTGAATTAGGAAAGATGGATATATTATTGTCAGATTTGTATGCCTAATTTAATTTCATTATAAGATATTTTCACTCATGCTCCAAGTTAGCAATTCCTCTTTAGAACACTACAATCTATAATCATTTAGAAGACTGCTAACAATAGTCGATTAAAGGGTTAAGCAGAACTATAGTTTCGTTAATAAATACTTTGTCCAAACAAATTGTGTAATCCAATTCATTTGCATGGTAAACCTCACGTATGAATATGATACTTGGTCTTACCAGTGAATGAATTTTAGCTAGTAAGTTTCATTAATATATACGTCGATCATAACCTAATAAAGCAAATTATCTATCTAAAAAAAAGGTTTTACTGTGGCTTAGTAAACTGCCACTACAGCTAAGAAAACTGCCATTAATAATTAAGTATTCGTTGCAATAGCTTATAATGGCGGTTGTACAGAACACAAATATATGAATAACTGTTGTGATGAGCCCTATTGCAATGGTTATAGATTGAAAATCGTTTTTCACCCATTTTTTTGTAGCGATCAGAAGCTGCCGCTATAGAGTATCTAATTGTGGCGAATGAGAAAAGAAGTTCTCGTCATCATCTTCTTTGATTTCTCTTATTAATTTATATATATATATATATATATATTCTCTCTTACAAATACATACGCATGAATGTGTCCATGTTAGTTGTGAAACATGTGTGTGTTTAGTTTCTTAATGTTTTCTTCTCAAAAAAAGAAAAAAGAAAAAGGAAAAAAAGAGTTTCTTAATGTTTGTACGTTTGTTTAGATGTTTGAATGATAGTTGTCCTTGAATTTGATTGGATAATTTTGCCTTGACCATAAGGCCTCTTTAATAATTTAAAGGATTATTTATGACAATTTAACGGATAAGATCAAACGGAAAATCCTTTTTCTAATAGTATATCTATAAAAGAAGACCATGGAGGTAGTAGATGAGACTGTAAAAAAATTAGTGGTCAATGAAAGTTAAAATACTGAAACTATTTTTATAACGGGATTAGGAATTTGACTAACTGACTATTGTTTCAAAAGAAAATAAACAATTTTGTTATAAAATGGTAGATAGAAAATATGTGATGCCGATTTTTTTATAACTTTTTTTTTTTCTATTTTTTGGTAAATAGCAGATTTCATTAAAATTAAAAGACTTAACAAAATAAAGTTAGCATCCACTGTGGAAGAGAGTCTGTCATAATACATGCCATTGTTATCTAAAAAAAAAATAATTAGAACATTTGCAAGAGAATAATTTAGAGTAACTCGCCTACCCTCCAAATTTTATCTTCTAGGCAGGAGAGCAATTAACTGGTTTACCCCCTAAATTTATTCTCACTAGAAAAACCTTTTATTGAAGTCTCCCAACAAATTAAACTTAAGGTAAATGGTGTAAAGAGGCAATTTGACTAAGATTGTTCCACAAAATACTTCACCATACCTAGGACTTGCATAAACAAAGGAAGGCAGCCAATAAAGGGAATATGGAACATGCATTGATAACAGCATAGCATGGATCTCTTGCTCAACAGTGGCCAGCTCAATGACAATCACCACCTGACTGGGTTGAACTCTTATTTGATGATATAAAATATAGGTTTTACACCCTATCTTAATCAAATTCGGACTCATATAATATACGGTATAATATGCATATTTTAGTAACTATGTTATCAACCTTAATAAGCATTTACATTGGCCGTATTATAGTAAATATGTTATCATCTTGATGAGCATTTATATTGGCCAAATTTAAGTTGACCACAAAATTAGGCTCTATGCCATAATATGGCAGGAGATGAATATGGATAAAACTCTACTGTGCATTTAATTCATGAACAGAAATTCTGTTTCTTGAATAATGCCAAAGCTAGTAAGAAATTAAATGAATTTCTCGACTTAATAAACCCCCAAAAATATTGTCTGAACAAAACCGAAACGGTAATTTTAGGTATGTAAGTCTTTGTTGGCACCAGTACTGGTTTATTTGGTTTTTAGCTAATTATTTTTGTTAAAAGTAAATTAAATACTTAAAAAAAAATAAAGTTTTAAAACTTTGTAAATTAAACGAGAAAACTTATAAGCTCGTGACATACCGACGCCAAAACAGCGTACTAGCTATAAATTCATTTTCAGAAGCTGTCACTGAAAAGGAAGCCGTACGTGGCCGAAATTGCATGCAACAACCACACCGTGATGAAACGTTTGGCAACAAATTAAAACCTACCCCAGTAAACTCACCAGTCACCACCAACAATTATCATATTCTGTACCACATACACGAAAAAATAAATTTATAAATATAAATAGTAAAAAAGAAAATTTCCATTTTTGAAAAAATCGTAAGCCTTTAACTTACGTACATGCCAATATGCAATTCCCATTAATGCCACGTCTTTTTTCGTATGTACTTTTCACGTGTGGATTATAGTCCAGTAAGTTTGGTCTAAGACGCTAATGTCATGGTCATCATGAATTTGCGTAATATATAGAGATACCAATCCTTGTATCTGAGGAAAAAAACACATAACGCATGAGAAAAAAATCTCAACTCCGTTTGGTACCTCTTCACATGTGAGCCTCTTTAATTTGTCATCTTCTTCTTATTATTCTTTGAGGGCCAGCTCTCTCTGTGTGAATATATATATAACTTACTCTCAAAGAAGAAAAAAACCTCGTCTAGTCTAGAACCACCATGGATTTGCGAGGGTTGAGACTGGTTCTAGCATTTGCAGTGGCCTTGGCCTTTGCTGGATCCATTGGAGGCGTTTATTCATACAATCGCCCACCTATGTGCAAGGACCTCATTGTTCGTCACTTGGAAGATCTTGATGATTCTTCTCCACAACAGGTATTCCATTAATTTTATGCCTTCATAGATGTATATATGTTTGGCAATTCTTGTTTCAAGTATATGAATCTGTTGCCGAAGATCATGAAAACTAAATTTTGTGGGTCTTTTTTTATCAATATAATTATCCTCTTGTTGTGTATTTATTGCGGGGATTTCTATGTTGCATGAAATACAGCCAATGAGGAATGTTTTGTTTATATCGAAGAACAAAGAGAGAGAGAGAGAGAGAGAGAGAGAGAGAGAGAGAGAAGTTTGATGTTGAATCCTAACCTTTAGGAAAAGAAATAGACCCGGGATCATTGTTTCTCCAAAAAAAAAAAAATAGTAAATGCATAGTAGTTTCAATAGTAACTTATAATTTGTTGGCTTTGAAGGGAATTGGGATGAGGGAGTTTGTCTACGAGTTAGGATTAAGGCCAAAACAGGTTATTAAATTTAATCTTAATTTGATTTTCTTACTTAACACTAAGACCGAAAGATGAGATGTTAACATCATGTAGCGTGAATTTCTACTTTCGTCTAGGAAAATGTTACCATGCTATGTATATAGACTCTTAGAAAATGTAAAACTCTATTAAAATCTTGCCACTTAGAGATTAAGTCCAACCTAAGCCCAATATGGCCGTAAGTGGGCTTGGGCAGCAGTTTTTGTTTTGTTTTTTTTATTCATTTCTTTATCTTCATCCTAGTCTTAGCCTCCCAGGTTGTAAGTACGCAGATTAGCTAGCCTTTGGCAATGGAAAAAACACCTAGAGCAAATGCACCCAACTCGTAAATATTCACCTAGCTCATTCGCTGAACACTTCCAATATTAAGAAAACAAGAACAAGAGAGAAATTTGGTTCCACAATGGAAAGTCATATATACTCATCATACGTTATATACCTGGAAATATCCTTTTCCTAATATTATATGTGCTCCCTAGTGTGCGTTCGAGATTAATAAGCCACACTAGATTTGTCCGTCACATTTTGTTGATATAAGGAAGCAGTGTCGTAGTTTTTAGTCAGATTATTCCACTTTGTATCCCACAAATTTTATCGAGTAACATTAATGCTATGGGAATGGGACCCTAGCCCTTGTCTTGTAACGTATGTAACTGAAATTTCTGTCCATGCAAAACGAGTGAAAAAGACATACATATAGAAGATATTTTCTCACCCATAAATGATAATGTAAAAAAAATAAAAATAAAAATCAGCTCAATATCCAGTTTAAGCTGCCATAAATGGCTGTGCGAGAGCTGGGGTTGTTTCTGGTATCCACTGGCCTAGCCTTCAATGGATTCTTGGGCAATCTAGAAACGTACAATCGCCCGCCGGCTCGGCCCAATTTCTTTGTGCAACAACCCAAAAATCTTAATTCTGCTTCTCCACAGCAGGTACTCAATTCATTGAATTCTTGGGCAGTCTATTTTTTTTTTTTTAGCCTGTCGTTGAAAAAATAGGAAAGAAATTTATTCATGTAATTTTATATTGTAGCCCAATGTTGTCCCTGGATCTGGAGCAAGAACAATGCTGTATTATATTCTATGTTTTTTTTTTTAATGAAATTTGTAGAATGTGGTGTTAGACTTTAGCTCCGTATTTTGAGGTTAAGAGTTAGGCAGCTATTTATTATTATTCTTTCCAGTAGCAACTTTTCTTGCATTGTAATCATGTAGTGTAGATTATTTTTATGATTTCAATAATCGAAACTGAGAAATGGGAGTGATTTGTCAAAGTTGTGAAATCCGGGTTTGGTCTTAGAGATTATTTTAAGTGAAAGGAGGAGGGACTAAGTTAAGTGAAATTAGTCCAGATATATTTACCCAAAGTAAAACCTGGTTCAGCTTCACTATGAATAATTATTCCCTGTGAATAATTGAATATAACTTTAATTTAGCAAAAAAAAAAAAGAAAAAAAAAAGAATATACCTTTATGATGTTGACTTTTGGCCTTGATTTCATGGTGATTTTATCTATATAATTTTCTGTGTGAGTTATTAATTTAGTTCTTATCGAAGAAAAAAAATATATCTATTTTGACTACTACTTGGATCGGATGGACTTCAACTTCCACGACCCAAAATAATTGGGCTTGGTCTGTGTTGAATTTAGTAAGTCAGCATGTAGCCCATTTATTAGTAAGTGGACTTGGGCTGTACTTTTTTATTTTATTTTTTGTTTGTTTTAATGGTTTTGAAAAGGTTTTTATTTAAGTAATAATAGTAATATATACACCCATCCAACAGGCAACAGATATTATAAAATCAGATATCTTACTTTCTAATTTTATTCCGTTATGATAAAAGGAAGTGCCATTTTAAATAGAAGTCACTGACTTTTGGTTTTTGATAGTTTCATGTGTGTATAGTTTCATTTGATTGACTGCAACAAATATTATCCAATATTATGGTTTAAATTTTCGAAGCAAAATATAGGATTTGGTTCTAGAAAAATGATTTCTTAAACTCTAATAACATCTCTTGTGGTCAACCTTGATTAGTTGATTGAATTTTTTTTTCAACCTTGAGGCATAAGTATTACTTGAAACACCTATACAATTCATTTCATGCAAACACCCTATTGGAATGGCTAATTTAGAGCTATTAAGTACTAATATGTGGTCCAAATGTCTATGTCCAACATATATTGGACTTGAAATGGTTTATACCTTTCAATAATACTGATGTGTTACTGCAGGTGCATATATCTTCAGTTGGCGAAGACAAAATGAGGATATCATGGATTACTGATAGTTCAACCCCAGCAATAGTAGAATATACAACAACTTCTGGGGCACAAGGAACTTCTGTAACTGGGACTACATCTTCATATGATTACTTGACGTACAAGTCTGGTGAAATTCATGAAGTAGTAATTGGTCCATTAAACCCCAATACAATTTACTACTACCGTTGCGGCTCGAATTCAGCCCCCGAGCTCAGTTTCAAAACTCCACCAGCTCAATTCCCAATTAATTTTGCTGTTGTAGGTATGTAAATGCTGACTATACACATGTTAGTGCTAATAGAATATGGTATTCTTGCATATCAATATTTCTAAAAGCACACTGCAACAAATTTTACAATTATTTGAAGTCACATATCGTAAATGGTAGATAATAAAGTAATGTCAATGATGAGCCCATTTGAGAATTAACAATAACTTATCAACTCAACAGGTTTGAAATTTGTTGTTAAAACTATTTTGTCTATAGCATTTCTTGATAGACATATTGTTAACCATTATGTTACAAATAGTGAGTAATTTGAATACCATGTGTCTATTTGACATTATTGCAGGATGTATAATTTTGGTGTAGAACTTCAATAAAGAGTATTTATGATACAGAATTTTGACTAAAAATCTCTTTAACATTTTGAGTATTTGAAAAGAATTACAGTGTTCTTTTTTAATTCTTTTTCCTAAAAAATAAAAATAAATTTCAGTTTTAGCCTTAAATTTAGTTTTGAACTTCAAGGATCTCCTTTAAATTCTTTAGCCTTAAATTAACACCCATATGTTTTCGATATTTCATATTCATATAGTACCATTTTACTTATGTACAATGTATAATGCAGGTGATCTTGGACAGACAGATTGGACCAACTCAACCCTCCAACACATAGCACAGTCAAACTATGACATGCTGCTATTGCCAGGAGATTTATCATATGCCGATTTCATCCAGCCTCGTTGGGACTCATTTGGGAGGCTTGTGGAGCCATTGGCTAGCCAGAGGCCTTGGATGGTGACCCAAGGCAACCACGAGGTTGAGAAGATCCCACTAATTCACAAAGAACCCTTCACAGCCTATAATGCAAGATGGCGCATGCCATTTGAAGAGAGTGGCTCAGACTCAAACCTATACTATTCTTTCGATGTAGCTGGGGTACATGTTATCATGTTGGGTTCGTACACAGACTTTGGTCCTACTTCTTCACAGTATAGTTGGTTACAGGCAGACTTGGGGAAGATTGATAGGAACAAAACTCCTTGGACCGTAGTTCTTATTCATGCACCATGGTACAATTCCAATACTGCTCATCAAGGTGAAAAAGAGTCGATTGACATGAAGGCATCCATGGAAAAGTTACTTTATCAAGCTCGTGTGGATGTTGTTTTTGCTGGACATGTACATGCCTATGAACGCTTTGTAAGTTCTAGTTTTGCCCCACTTTCATTGCCATTTCTTAAATTTAGTTTTGTTGCTTGATTGACTATGCTCTAATCTCTATGTACAACTCAGGAAAATGATATGAATTTAAGAAATCTATATAAAATGTTCATTTTTTTTTTTTTTTATATTAAGTGACTTGTTTATATTAGTTTTGAGTACCACATTTGTTTTGCTAATTAGTGGAAGAATTCAGTGTCATTGATATGTTTCCATTTGTTATTGTTGCTTCTCTCTCAGACTCGCGTTTACAATGGGAATACCGACAATTGTGCTCCAGTGTATATCAACATTGGTGATGGTGGAAACCGTGAAGGCCTTGCTAGCAAGTAAGATACTAATTCATATATTCAAAATCATAAAAATGGATCATATTAAATGAAAGTGATTATTATAGCTATAGCAAGGATTAACTCTATTTTTTTTCATTATTTTCATATAATTAACTTCGTGCATTCTTGATCTTACAGGTATCAAAATCCAAAGCCTGATATATCCCTTTTCAGGGAAGCAAGCTTTGGGCATGGGGAACTCAACGTTGTGAATTCAACCAATGCTCTCTGGACATGGCACCGAAATGATGATGATGAGGCTGTTGCTTGTGACTCACTCTGGTTGACAAGCCTATCATCTGAACCTGCTTGTAAAGTGCAAAACTAAAATGTGAAAATACATGTTCCATTCATGTTCTTCAATAGAATATAGAAAAATGATAAAGATACATTAATCTAATTGTTTAACAGGAATAATTGTTGTACCTGGAAACCATTTTCAGTCTTTGTACATTATTTAATGTTAAAAGTATTATGTAAAATAAATTTCTCATTCTTTACTCAAAACTAGAGTGAGTTTTTTTTTTTTTTTAATTAAAGAGGAGTAATAGGCTAAACCGCTACACAATGGGAGTAGTTCACTTCACCTTTTCTAAACTGTTTCTACCTCCTACCATGCAAGTTTATGAAATAAAACGTTTTATATAAATTTTAATAGGTAAAACTTAGATTAAATTAAAACACATTGCTACCTGACCCGCTTATCAAGCCTTTATAATTACCATAAAATTTTATACTTTATTTCTTTATTGACTCATTTAATTTGCAATGAATGTTTGTATTTTAATTAAATTTTTTATACTATAGACGAAGATATACTAATGACATTACCTGTCAACTTAACAAGCAATTCTTAAATATAAATATTTCAGTGTTTGATATAGTACTAAACATATACACTTAAATTATGATAGAATAAAATTTCTATTTTGTATCGAAAAAAATAAATTTATGCAAAAATTTGAATTTAAAAGCATTGATAGGTGGCTTAACTTTATTTGATGTTTAAGGTATAACATGTATACATGTTTCCTTTTCTTCTTCTGTGTAATTAATAAACTAGTAGACTATTACATGTAATTAATAAACTTAAAGGATTTAGATACTATTCTCAACTTTTATCTTTGATTCCCCCCCCCCCCCCCCCTCTTTATTTGTAATTGAAAAGATATATAAAAGAAGAGGTTAAACAGTACGGTAAATTTTGTTTTTATATGAAAAAATATGGATCTTTCTTAGTTGACTCAAATTATCAAAGATCGTCTGAGGGTCATGGGATGATAAGAATGACAATTCGTTTTAACCAATTAAATTTATGAGCCAAGCCTAATTGAGCTAACCATATGCCAAATCTCGCTAAAACAAATCACACTTGCATAAAAAATAATATATATATATATATATATATTTATATTTATATATAAACAGCCAAGATCGAGTGAGATTTTAAAGTAATCATTTTTCATGGAAACAAATCAAAACGCTTATAAAATAAAAATCAAAAACAATAATCTTGACGTGATTTTTGCCCTTTTTATTTTTATTTATTTCTTGACTTATAGGCAAGACGGAGCCAAGAATTTTTATTTGGAGGGGCCAAGTTGCAGCACTAATATATTTATTAAGACGACTCTCACATATATATATATATATACAAGTTTTTTTTTATTATACACACACACACACACACACACACACACACACACACACACACATATATACACATTTTTTTATTTGATACGTTATATATATACACACATCCAGCAAAAAAAAAAAATAGAGCTTAGCATTTTCAATCAAAATTATGCTTGATGGTGATCTTTCATAAAATAAAATTCATTTTTTCCATTTTCATAGTGAAATTCTTAGAAAATTTCATTTTAAATACAAATTATCAAATTTTATACTAAAGTAAGTAAAAAATCTTTTAATTGAACTAATGAAATTTTCAAAAATATGAATGATTCAAAACTTGGAGAAATAAATTAGTCTTCAAATATTTGAAACTATCTTTCTCTAACTTATTATGTGGCAACTAAAGACACATTTCATGTATAATTTTAATGACAAAGTTTTTTTAATGAGTCAATAACTTGTTAATCGCCACATACGAGTTACAAAAGATAGATTCAAATATGTTTGATGCCAAACTTTAACAAATATTTAACAGATATAAGAGCACATTTTACAATAAAAAATAAAATTGCAAAAAATAAAGTTATATCTTTATTACTGTAAGGACCAGATTTGAGTTCCTAGCCCACTAAGTAGATAGACTTAGGCCCAAAAAGCCCAAAACAATGAATTTATAGAGAATGAGTTGGAAAACTGGGCTTTAGATGATTAAACCAACATTAAATCAGGTTTGAA
This sequence comes from Quercus gilva, assembly GCA_023621385.1. Taxonomy (NCBI): domain Eukaryota; kingdom Viridiplantae; phylum Streptophyta; class Magnoliopsida; order Fagales; family Fagaceae; genus Quercus; species Quercus gilva. The sequence continues at coordinate 36,961,005 of CM042479.1, read as the reverse complement.
TGATAAATCAATGCAAAGAGACACGGTTATGTTGAATGAAAATCGTCCTCGGCATTATTCGAGGTGATCTGTTCATGTATCTTATATGCAATTTTGGTTACAAGTCTTATCTTTTAATATCCCAGTGTTTTCTTCTCTCGTAAATTCTCGTCCCTCTTTCAAGAAGGATCTTCTCTCTTATATAGCTCTTTTCCAAACATCTTGATCTTACACTTGTTGATTATCTGCGTTATTACTTGAGTGTCTGTCCCATCAGACACCCTCTCTAGTAGTGTAAGTTTTTTGGGTAGCTAACTTTGCACTGTTCATATATTACCTCCACATTAATGCGGCCAGAGAGTTAGATGCAGAGCATTTAATGCGGAGGTAACAGCCTTAGTAGATATTTGTAGCCTTCATCTACTCATTCCTTATCCAGCGTCTGATTTCTAACCGTAGTGATGCTTGGTAGGATGCTCGAGGTAGTCGGTTATTCCTACTGATCTCGGATCCACAGTCCCGATATGATTTCTATCATCGGACAACTTTGGACTGTCATGTACAATTTGTATCTTTTCCTCTCATATCAGTCCCATAATAACATTGCTCGATCATCCTCGAACAAGTATACATCATTGGATTGGGCCATAGGCCCAATATATACAATTTTTACAACACCTTCTGGTTATCTGGCTCACACAATTACTATTAGACCAATTATTTCTTTTAAGAGCATCATTGGACTAATTCAAAGATTTGGGGGGGGCCAACTCTTATTTTTATAAACAAAATTTTGAACACATTAAAATAATTATATATATTTAAAAAAATTTCAAAATTTTGGGGGGCCATGGCCCCCCTACCTTTCAACACAGCTCCACCCCTGCTTAGAGCATCACCATTAGGTGTGCCAAATGCCAAATATTTGGTATTTGGCACACCAAACACCAAAAAACCCTTCTCATGAGGTGTGTCAAATCTTAAAAATTTTGACACATGTGAACAGTAACATTCCATCTTTCGAACGGTACAAACAAATGCGTTAAAAAAATATATTATTTTATTAATTTCTCTCTCTTCTTTATTACTTTTCTTTCTTCTCTCTCTTACTTTTTTTTCTTCTTTCTTCCTCCTCCTGCTCCTTGCTCCTGTCACTCCCTCTTCCTCTTTTCTTCTTCTTTCTTCTCCAGCATCTTCACAGTGGCTTCGAGTTCTTTTTTTTTTTTTTTTTTTTTTGTCACTATCTCTCTCTCTTTCTTTTCCTGTCACGAAGAAGAAGGTGATTCTGATCTAAAGCAGAGCTCGTTGATTGAAGCTCGCCAATCTGAACCTCTCCTCGTCAATCTGAAGCTCTGCTCGCCTAAGGGCAGTCGCCGATCTTTGCTCGTCGTCCTCCACAGCTCTCGCCACCGATGGTTGGTTGAGTTTGGTCATTGATTGATCTGTTGGATTGGGGTTTGTTGAAGATTTTGAGTTATTTATTTATTTATTTATTTTTAATTTTATTGAGGTTTTTGGATTTGGAATTTGTTAGAGGATCTGGTGATTGTGGTTGTAGTTTGTGGCGGTGGTTGTAGCGGGGGTTGTTGTTGTGGCGGCGGTTGTAGCGGGGGTTGTTGGTTCTTGGGTGGTGGTGACTACTACTGGCTGTGCATTTGTATATTTGCTGAGTTTTGGGTAAATATATTATTTAATGTGTTGTTATTTTAATCTTTAGGATCAAAAAATAGAAGATGTGATAAATGGTGAATTGTAAAATAATGTAATAAAATAATAAAGTAGACTTTTGATGTGTCAAAATGACATTTTTTATAAGAGACCTGATGGTGATGCTCTTATAGGTAAAAAGCGTGGCTGGGTACAACTGTACAAGGACTTGAACTCCAAATATAAGATGATATTTATTCCTATTTCCCTTGTCTTCCGCAAGATAGAAATGAAATTCAGCTAGTAACCATTTATGAAAATTTTGTAATTAGAACTGAAACGTTATAATATTTTTCTTTTAAATTGTAAATGCGAGTTTTACTAGAAAATACATACGTATAAATAATATACAGTATATTATACGTAGTTTACTAACAATATTATCAACTTGATGGGCATTTGTTAATTTTGTTTGGCCGTATTTATGTTGAGTTGTTGACCACATACATATTTTAGAAAATTATCTTGGTATGCATGGGCAACTTATTTATATAAAGTGAAATATTTTAAATAAAATTCATATTAAAAAAAAAAAAACTAGTTTATTTTTGAAATGTGAGAAAAAAAAAAACTTTTAATAAGATTTTTCATTGATGAAAATAAGTTGAAAGAATATCTCTTAGCATCTCTTATCTAGCTAGCTTGACAGAAAACAACATAAAAAAAAAGTCATATTTTTAATAGTGTTTTTTAGGCCAAAATGGCCTTTTACCTCTGTGAGGACAAGAATTAATAACCCCGGCTCACTTTATACTAAGCCCAAGGCCCATGCCAAGGAGGAAGAAATGTCCGAGGACGAATCGAGGAAGCTTCAGTTACCAAGAAGCGCTGCCGAGGATAATCGTGTCCTCGGCCAACTGAGACCATGGGAAGGAAGAGCAATGCACCATCAGAGGTGGCTCTTCAGAGTGTCCCCAAAGAAAAGACAAGTACAACGGGTCAACCGCGGAAGCATGGTGGAGGAGCGATTCTAGGAGGAACTGTCACCTCCACATTAAATGCCCACAACTATCGTTCTGGTCGTATTAATGGAGAAATAACCCCTGAACAGTGTTGCCATAGTTGCTACAACCCATAGAAAGAAGGGAAAGGTGATAATGGGACAAGCACTCAAGTGGTGACTTGTATGACCAGCAAATGGAGGGCCAAGATTAATCAAAGGGAGGAGATATATAATGTAAAAAGTCTCCCAGAGAGGGGGACGAGATTTTAAAGGTAGAAAATATAGTAGCACTTGTGTGATCTCTGTAACCAAGCACTAAAGAAGCAATAAGAACTTTCAGCCCTTAAGAGAAGGGCTGAGGAACCATATCTCATGCTCTAGTCTACGTTATTGTCATCCAACCCATTCACTACTATGCTTAGTTGTTGCAATCCTTATTAGGGCCTAGTTCTTGAACTCATACACTACAAATTCATTGTACCAGACTAGCTGGGTTTAAGTCCACTTATCCCATAGTGGTAGTGCTCAAACTCGAACCCTACAATTGGCACTGTCTGTGGGGAGAACTTGTACATTAGTAAGGGCAACGATCAAGTATAGAAGGATGGGGCCCTCATCAAGCAGGCTCCCATCAACCTGAACCGGCTAGATCACAACAACAGGGTAACTTTCTTAACCCTGGGCGAGACCGAAATGAAGAGAACGGAAAGTTTCAAGAGGGAAGCGTGCACACCTCACAAACCAGCGGAAGCCACACTCGTGGGGGCAGCCATGTGCCCCGGAGGCAAAACAACGGCCAAGCCAAGCAACAGAAGAGGTTAAGAGTCACGCATCCCAGAGACAGGATGATAAGGTGGCCATGTAGCAAGAGATAGACAATTTGAGGAGAAGGCTGCGCCACGCACAACAAGGGCAGCCTCGTCCCAGCCCTAACATGCCCTCCGACAATGAAAGTGACAATGACTACAGGCGAAGGTCAAGGATTCCTCCAAGTGAGACCTTCTTTCATGAGGAAGAGCACTAACAGATGCGTAAACGTAGCAACCCATCTTCCGGGGGCTTGGGAAGTGATGCCATAAGCAGGGCACTGGATCAACTCTCCAAATCACCTTTCACACGCCATATAGAAGAGGCTATGCTTCCTCGGCGATTTCAGCAGCCAACCTTCACCATTTATAACGGCAGAACGGACCCTGTGGAGCATGTGAGCCAATACAACAAAAGGATGACCGTCCACTCTAAAAACGAGGCGCTAATATGCAAGGTCTTCCTCTCTAACCTGGGACCAATAGCAATAAGATGGTTCAATGGCCTAAAGACGAGCTCCATAGACTCGTACAGACAGCTGACCTAAACCTTTGGCTCCCGCTTCGTTACGAACAGCAGACCTCCTCAGCCCTTGAGTGCATTGCTGTCCCTATCCATGCATGATGGAGAAACTTTGAAGGCCTATTCGGACAGGTATTAGGAGGTGTACAACGAATTAGACGGCAATTACGATGATGTCGCCATCAGTACCTTCAAGAATGGTCTTCCAACTAGGCACGACTTGGGAAGTCTTTGACTGGTAAGCCTGCCACCAGTGTGCGCTAGCTAATAGATCGAATCGACAAGTACAAACGGATAGAAAAAGATCAGCAGCAAGATAAGGGAACAGAGAAGGTTATCCTTCAGGAAATGAGGGATTTTAGGTCGGACCAGTATAACAGCAATCGCCCAAGAAGAGATTTTGCAGGTCAATCCGGGGCGACCAACGCTCAAACTGTCAATACTATATTCCGAGAACCAGTACACAGGGTGTTGGAGAAGATCAAAAACGAGTCATACTTTAAGTAACCAAATAAGATGGCGGGAGATCCCACAAAGCGCAATCAAAACCTTTATTGCCAAGACCATGAGGACCACGGACATGCCATGAAGGATTGCAGGCACCTTTAGAACCACTTGGAACAACTAGTCCGAGAAGGAAAGCTGAAGCACCTTCTGCATCATTCCAGTGGTCATCAAGGCCAAGCTCATCAAGAGCCTCGAAGAGATGCTGCACTAAGGCTACCCACAGGAACGATCAATGTAATCTTGGCTGCACTAGGGAGAACAGGCACGCACCCCTCACGGGTATTGTTCGTGGCCCAGATGCCTGCCGAAGAGCCCTAGCCAGAGCCGAAGAAGGCCAGAAGGAACTTCCACCCGACCCTGAGTTTTTCAGAGGAAGACATGATTGGGACTACCCAGTCCCATGACGATGCACTGGTGATCACTCTTAGAATTGGGGACTACGATGTGAAAAGGGTGATGGTGGATGATGGCAGTGGGGCTCAGATCATGTACCCCGACCTTTACAAGGGACTGGGCCTAAAACCAGAAGATTTGACACCCTATAGCTCCCCACTGATGAGCTTTGATAGGAAACTAGTTACCCCGAAGGGAATGATTAGGTTGCCCATCCAAACTGGCCCAGAGGTAGTGGAGGTGAATTTTATAGTGGTGGACACCTACTCCCCGTACACAGCCATCGTCGACAGGCCCTGGCTCCACACCTTGGGGGCTGTGGCCTCCTCTTTGTACCAGAAGGTGAAGTTCCCGTTGAGGGATCAAGTTCTTGAAGTCCGTTGTTGCCAATCCACAGCAAGGCAATGCATGGTGGCGACCGTATCGCATTGGCTCGATGCAGAGTCCTCGGCCACTGCTGAAGGTGGCTTATAGCAATCAAAGAACCCAGTGGCACCTCCTGACACAACTGCCGAGGAAGTAAAATGTGAAGATCTTAAGAAGGTGGTCGTTGGAGATGATCCAGAGAAGTTCTTTCAGGTCAGGGCTCATCTGCCTTCCCATGAGAAGGAGGAGTTGATCGAGTTCCTCAAAACAAACATTGACGTATTTGCATGGGACGCCTATGATGCTCCAGGGATTGATCCAGCCTTTATCTGTCACCATCTTAATGTTAACTCATCCATTATTCCCAAGAAGCAACCACCCAAGCACCCATCAAGAGAGCACGCCAATGCGATTAGGGAATAAGAACATTAGTAAATTAATGACTTTTATTGTTAGAAATATGAAATGAAATAAAGGACAAACAAATTGGAACGAAATGAGTATATATATTGATAACCATTAGGTTATAATTAGTGATTGAGTAATTTAATTTGAAGACCATGTGTCATTTCGGCATTATTATAGGAAGTAGAATTTTAATTAATGAGTTTTTACCATATAAATTTTTAAATAATTAAAATAATCTTTAGCATTTTGAGTATTTGACAAATTACAGTAAATAACGTTTCAAATTGGATTGTAGAGTTTTGTTTTTTAAGATTCAAATTTCAGTTTTAGTCTTCAACTTTAAGGAGCAATTTCACCAAAAGAACTTTAACCTCCTTAAAACACTTTTCGAGCCCTCCAAGATCAAAACCCTTGAGAGTTGATACACACTCATATGTTTTCCATATTTCATACTCGTACCAATTTACTTGATGTTCAATGCATGTATAACGCAGGTGATCTTGGACAGACAAATTGGACCAACTCAACCCTCCGGCACATAGCAAAATCGAACTACGACATGCTGCTATTGCCAGGGGACTTAGCATATGCCGATTTCTTACAGTATCTTTGGGACTCATTTGGAAAGCTTGCGGAGCCACTGGCTAGCAAGCGGCCTTGGATGGTGACCCAAGGCAACCACGAAATTGAGAAGTTCCCATTGCTTCACAAAGAAAAATTCACAGCCTATAATGCAAGATGGCGCATGCCATTCGAAGAGAGTGGCTCAAACTCAAACCTATACTATTCTTTTAATGTAGCTGGGGTACATGTTATCATGTTGGGTTCATACACAGACTTTGATAATACTTCTGCACAGTATCAATGGTTACAGGCAGACTTGGGGAAAATTAATAGGAAGATAACTCCATGGATCGTCGCAGTTATTCATGCACCATGGTACAGTTCCAATTTCGCTCATATCGAGGAGAAAGAGGAGGTTAACATGAAGGAATCCATGGAAGACTTACTTTATAAAGCTCGCGTGGATGTTGTTTTTGCTGGACAGGTAGATGCCTATGAGCGCTTTGTAAGTCCTCCTTTACCCTACTTCATTGCCATCTATTAAATTTAGTTTTGGTTCTTGACTGACTATATATATGCTCTATGTACAACTCAGGAAAATTATTAGGTATCCTTCAAAAATCTGCATCAAATTTTAAAAGAAAAACAAAAAAAAAAAAAAATCACTTAATAAGATAATTAAATATTTTTAATTTTTGCATTAATTGACTTGTTTCTTTTTCTCAAAAAAATTATATATTTTGACTTGTTTATATTAGTTTCAACTTTCGACCATCACATTAGTTGCATTAATATAAGAAAATTATTTGTTTATCTTTTTATGTTCACGATGGATTCTACCAAGAACTTAAATAGTATAATTCACTATAAATATAAAAAGAAAAAACACCTTATATACTACCATATTTTAGAAATACTTAATAATTACTCATTAAGTAGCAATTGAATTTTATGTGAGTAATATGTTTCCATTTGTCATTGTTGCTTCTCTCTCTCAGACTCGCGTTTACAAAAATAACCCCGACATTTGAGCTCCAGTTTATATCAACGTTGGGACTGGCGGTGGAAATAGTGAAGGCCTTTCATTCACGTAAGATTCTTCGTATCTTCCATATCATGGCTAACCTTGTGATCAACTTAATACCGTAAAATAATGCTTATAGTACTTGTAGTAATAGGCAGTGAATGGTCTAGACTGAAGCTAACTGACCATCTTTTTTATATATATAGCTCGGTTTTGAATTAAGCAATAGAAATACTTTATTCCGGTCGATATTTTATTTTTATTAATTTGTTATAACAAGTGAGGAGCGAGATTACAACCCTAGTCTATATATATATATATATAAAACCGAAGCTTTTGCCTTCTCCACAATTTTACACGTCAGCATTATTAAAATATATATATATATATATATATATTTTTTTTTTTTTTTCAACTTGAAAAAAAAAAAAAAAAGTTAAAATACTAAACCCTATAACCATTCTCCCCAACTTTAAAATTTAAAATAAAAACGTATTGCGTAACGCTTCTGCCTCTCATTCATACCCAAAAATTGCAGCTAAAATTTCTCCCCAATTATGAAAACCAAACCCTATAACTATTCTCCCCAACTCTAAAAATCAAAAACTCAAAACACATCTCTTCTCTACTTTTTTTTCCTTCCCCCAAATCGCAGAATCTCCTCTCCTCATCCTTCCACTCCGAGACCAGAAAAGCATATATGGTTACTGAACCTCAATGGAAAATTCTCCGTTGATTCTGCCCACCATCTTGCAACCCAACTCACTGATATGCCAACCACAAATTGATGTTCGCTGGAAAAAGCTTTGGAAGCTCAAATGCCCCCTCCTCAGCTGCTTCGCTCATACCGAAAAGGTATAACTCTGTAAATTTCTGTGTGTGTGAGTTAGGGTTTTGTTTGGTTTGGATTTTTGAATTTTTTCACCATATTTGTTCAGGTAAGAATTGTGATTTGCTCTTCAATTGAAAATTTATTTGCCCAGTTATTACTTCCTATTTACCGTTCTCTCCCCACTTCAATTGTTCATGGAATATTTTTTATGTGGTTGTGGGTGATCTGCTTTGGTGTTTTGGGTTGCTGTGGCTGAATGGTTGGCCTTTGGTTTGCTGGCATTAAAAGGGTTTTTTTTTTTTTTTTTTTTTTTTTTTTTTTTTTTTTAAGGTTCTGGCGATTAAGGTGTAAATTTATTTTTCCATCTCAGTTTTGAACCAAAATTGGGGTTTGGATAGTTTGGGTTGTTGGCTTTGATTCAATTAATGAAGTAGCTGCTGTTGTATGGGAAGTTAGGTGTTTAGATTTCTTTCTACTTTGAAGGCCTTGATTTTGGGATTTTGAATTTGATCTTATTATTGATGATAAATTGATAATGTGTGGTCTGTGATGAAAAAAAATTATACACACACACACACACACATTAATACCTGATGAATGTCAACTTTGGTGTTAGTTTGCATCTTGGTTCTTTTACAAAAAGGCCATCAATTTTGGTTTGTTTACTTCTGTTTACTTCCTACTGCTTAGAATGGTCCTCAGCCACATGGTAAGGTTGTTTTTGCTCACTTGGTAGGGACTAAAACCTATTTGCTGCTTTACATATAGAAGGTGTTTGAGAAAAAGCCAAGCCCAAAGTAGTAGTAGAAGTAGTTTATTAGTTCCATGTTACAATTCAAATCCAAAATAACTTGAAGATATTTAGAAGCCTATAATTGAACCTGTTGAACTCAAATAATACCATATTCTCTCTGATTCATCCATTTAGAAAACCCCCAAAAAAAAGAAAAAAAAAAGAAAAGAAAAGGATTTATAGAGTGGCTAAAAGTCCACTTTGTGAACTTTTTTCTTCTCTACCATTTTGAGCTTCTTTTAACAACATAGTAAGGACCACAGAATTTGACTACTATTCATTAACATTCAGCAATTTCTTTCAACACAGATCCACTAAATCATTAGCATAGAAAACTATACAAATATACAACACACACCATGCCAAAAAAATGTCATTTGTATGCCTTGCTTTTTTTAAAATAAATTTTGTAAGAATCTTCTTTAAGAGCAGCATCTAGATTTTTGAGTGGTTTTGTTTGATTCTTTGTTTGGTTGTAGACCCCAACTTCTTTTCCAATTTCCTCCCTCTGCAACCTTGGCTTTGTTGTTTATGTACAAATTTTATTTGTTAGTTATGGTAAGGTTTGTATTTTAAATTTTGGTATAACCGTGGAAGCTAAGATTCGTTCCTACTACTGACTTTTTCTTTACATGGTTTTTCATTGCACCATATCAAGTAATGAGGGATTGCATTCCAGATGTGTAGGGTGAATTAGGATTGACTAGTTTTTTAATATTTTTTTTTTTTAAATTCAGTGGTTTGGGCATAGGAGGTTCATGGACAGGAGAATCATCTAATACAGGTTTCTTTTGAATGTGCTGATAGTAGGAGCTTCTTTACTATTCTTTTTTCTGTAGATTATTTACAGCTGCTGACAACGATGATATCTCCACAGCTATATAGTTCATCGATAAGGCAAGGCCATGGATTACATTGATGGCCGTTGGTTGGGAATATGGTGCAAACATGTTGACGAAGTACTTGGCAGAAGCTGGAGAGAATACACCGCTTATAGCTGCCATGTGTATAGACAATCCATTTGAACTTAGAGGAGGGTACAAGATCCTCTCCTTATCACATGGCCATTGATCAGAAGCTCACTGGTGGACTGATAGATATTCTAAGATCTAATAAGGTTGGTGATTGCTTTCAATCTTCTGTCTATTTTGGTTCAAATGCTTTATACCCCTCCATTCTAGCATTGTTTTAATGTTGAACAAACAAAATCATTGATGTGGTATGCTTTGAATTGTGTTGGCCGCCATTTAAGTATAGTAACTTATGCTTAATTTTTTAATTGGGACTAACTTATGTTTAATGTCTACTTAATATCTTCAATCTTCAACTTTTTTCTTAAAACATCATCAAAATCAAAGTCCTAGGTTAGAAAGATTTGGTGGGAATGAGCATAACTTTCAATCAAAGCTAAGCCCATTGCACACTACTTGGAATCTCAACAAAATAGCAATGGCAGCACTTGCACACACACAAAAAGTTTTCACCTTTTATTAATTTTCATAAATGTACATGTATTTATATTCTCTTATCTCACTCTTTCCTCAAAAAGATACTTAACTATATCTACACACCTAAAACTCGCTGAGAAGCTTGTGTTAAAGGTAGAAATGATTTAATCCCTCGGCTAAATTTAGCTGAACTTTTTTACAAAACCGACAAATCTGATACCAACCCATTTCACCCTATATGGTTTTCTTGAAAAACGTCAAGATAAGGAAGGCACATAGTTCGTTAAAAAAGATCCACATTATTGAGAGATGTACTTTTTGTCTAAATGAAGTTGCTTGCTTCAGACTCCCAGTTCTGAGTTGAGTTTCACTGTTATCAATAATGGTGATTTTGATACATTTGAGGTTAGTTTACATTTGGGGTAGTCTTTATTTTCTTGAAATCCCATCTGGGTTTCTTTATGTGTTTGATATAGTGATTTCTAATGCATGTGTCTATGAGAAAAGCTACTTTAAAAATTGAGCTATAGTGGTCTTTATTTCTTATTTAATTATTTTGAAGTTGATTCTCATATTGGTTGTCCTTAACTATCCTAAATTGTATCTGGGAAGAGCTTTGGATAAGCAATTACACCCCCCCCCCCCTCTCTTAAGAAAAGAGAGAAGAAGTTGACAGAATTGTCTGTTAATGATACTTTCTGAATTTAAAGAACAGGTTTTGTTTAGTAATGGTTTTTCCACATTTCGTTATCTGTTATATATGAAAATAACACTAATATGTTGTGGTTATCGCACTTTCTCAGCTAACTTGGGTAAAGCAGTTGTTATCTAGGAACTATTTCAAGGCAAAGCAAAAGGGGTTTGACATGGAGAAGGCTTTGGCAAAGTCTATTCATGATTTTGAAAAAGCAATATATATCTATGGTATCTTAGCACAAGAGACATGGTTGGGAATGTCAGCAAGCAAAGAAGATTTATAAAACTCAATGTTATATGTTGAATAAATATATGATGTACTCTTCTATATAATGCAGATTTGTTGTATTATATTCTTTCTCTACTCTTTTTGAGTCATAGGAAAAGAATTTGACATTGGTAACTATATTTTATTTATTTGTTATGAAAATAAGATTGCAATCATTATTGCAATTTGTTTATTTGTTTATTCACAATATATATGTAACTATGAAAATAACTTCATTGCCAATGGAGCTATGGTAGTGGTATTAATCTTTTTGGCATGTATGTATTTTTATGGAGATGATATTCAGGATTTCTTTATCCCTTATTTGTCTTTATAATTTTTTATTGGGTGCAAGCACATTGTGCACTAGGTTTGACGATGTTTAATATTTGAATTAGTTAAGATTTTATGTTATGCTTGGGTCTTCTTCATTTAGTTGTATTATTTGATTAGTGAGTTTTAAGACATTCTGATTTAGTTCAACAAATGATAATTGTGATATTGTTTTTTTCATTTTTAAATAATCTTGTGCATCGCACGGGTTAGCGACTAGTTTTTCTTATAAAAGGGATCAAAAAAATACAACTGAATTACATGACACTCAGTCCAATAGACATTAATTAGGAGTATTTTTTTCCAATAATTTTTTTTGAGACACCTACTCATTTAAATCATGGCTAACCTTGTGATCAACTTAATACCATAAAATAATGAGATTAGAACTGAAGCTATAGGTAGTAAATTGTCTAGATTGAAGCTAATTGAACATCTTTTTTATCGCTTGCTTTTGAATTAAGCAATAGAAATACTTTATTTCAATTGATATCTTATTTTTATTAATTTGTTATAACAAGTGAGGTGTGAGATTACAACCCCGGTTTTTCTTATAAAAGATATTAGACAATACTACCGAATTAACTCACTATTGCATTTGTTTTGTTTTGATGACATTATTAATCTGAATCGTAAAATTCATTCATTTAAAATGAAAATGTTTTTTATACTCATAACAAGTACAAACTCTATTGTTTCATATAATTTAACTTCATGCATACTTGGTGTGGGTGTAAAAGCCCAATGTTACGTATTGGGCCTGGGGCCCAATTCGAATATCACTCTGTGTTCGAAGAGAAAAAAAGGGATTAGAAATGAGTCCATGTGGGGGAAATGCACCTGGAAATTAATGAGAGGAGAAGTCCGAAGACAATCCTATTGGTCCGAAGAGTTCCCTCTCCTCAGATCATAAGGGAACTTGATCAAGCAAATATACCGAAGGCTTGAGCGATCTTCCCAACTAACTCCACGATGAGGACAAGCCCTAGGCATGCCTAGAGATGATGAGAACAGGAAAATATCTAAAAAGAAAAGCTGCTACCACCGCATTTAATGCACTGCAGCAACTTTCCTGGCCGCATTTATGTGGAAAAGACCCTTGAACAGTGCAACCTCAGCTACTACCACTCACGGTAAACTAAAGTAGACGTCTGATGTGACATGCACTCAAGTGAATGCTTAGATGAAGACAAGTGTACGGTGAAGATGAGGAAGAAGAAGAATATATAAATGGAATAGGCCTCTAAATGTGAAGGGGGACGAAAAACTGGAAGAGAAGAAGAGAGAGAGAGAGTTGTATTCACCTTTCCATGAATAATAAGCCTCTTCGAATTTGAGTATTATTCATTCTGCAAGTGTTTTTACTTCAATTTACTCTAATTTGCTAAAGCGAATTGTTGCTAAATCCAAAACCAGCCCAGCTTTTTCACCCACACTCTACAAATTCATTGTTCTGGGTTCATTGGGCTCACAATCCAAAGATTTTGGGCTTGGCCTACCAAATTTGGACCTTACAATTGGCGCCGTTTGTGGGGATTAGCTTGAGCAAGGGTGGAAGCAACACCTTATAAATAGCTGAACTAAGGCAACAACCAGCAGAGTCCAGGGCATTTTAGCATGCTGATCCTTTCCTCAATCTGGAACGGAGGCAGGATCGTGAGGGTAGTGTACACACCGCACATGATGATCGAAGTCAGTCGCATGGAGGAAGTCACATGTCCCATGCAGAGAAAAACCAAAACATGCAATTGGAAATTGAAAGGCTGAAAAGGGAGCTGTGCCATGCAAAGAGGAAACGTACTTCTTCGTATTCTGATGAAGATTCTAACGACGAACGGAACGTCACTTACAAGCAGAAATCTCGTACACCAGTCAGTGAGTCTTTTTCCTACAAAGAAACGCGCTGTCGCGAGAGGCAGCCTCGAAACCCATTACATGGAGGCGTGGGGAACGATGCTATGAGCAAGGCTCTGGATCAGATCTCCAGGTCCCCTTTTACACGTAACATTGAGAACGCAAGACTCCCTCGACGTTTTCATCAGCCTACGTTCACCATCTATAATGGTCGGACAAACCCTGTGGAACACGTGAGTCATTTCAACCAGAGGATAGCCGTTCATTCCAGAGATGAAGCCCTAATGTGCAAAGTCTTCCCGTCCAGTTTGGGGCCGATCGCCATGAGATGGTTTGACAGCTTGAAAGCGGACTCTATAAGCTTTTTTCAAAAGCTAACTCAGGCATTTGGGTCGCGTTTTGTCACGTGTCGCAGAGTTCCGCAGTCTTTGGCCTCCCTGTTGTCCGTTAGCATGAGAGAGGGTGAAACTTTGAAGTCGTATTCAGATAGATTCTGGGAAATGTATAACGAGATGGAGGAAGATTGCGACCTGGTGGCCATCAGCTCCTTTAAGCTCGGCCTTCCCACTGAACACGGCTTGAGGACGTCCTTAACAGGCAAGCCTGTTATCAGTGTACGCTAGTTGATGGACATGATTGACAAGTATAAAAGAGTTGAGGAGGACCGGCAGCAGGGTAAAGGAAAAGATAAGGTTATCCCTCAAGAGAGGAGGGATTTCAGGTTGGACCGGCAGGGGCACAACAGGTTAAGGAAAGACTGGGTCGAACAGGGTTCGGCGAACCTTCAGATGGTTAATGCCGTGTTTCGAGAGCCAGTGCACCAAGTCCTAGAGAGGATCAAGAATGAGCCTTTCTTCAAAAGGCCGAACAAGATGGTCGAAAACTCTAAAAGGCGCAACCACAATCTCTACTACCAATATCATCTTGATCATGGACACACTATGGAGGATTGTAGAAGCCTGTGGGACCATTTGGATCAACTCGTCAGCCAGGGCAAGTTAAAACAACTTTTACACTACTCCTATGGTCAGGGTAATCAGGCAAACGCAGGGTCTCAGAGAGATGATTCCTTAAAGCCCTCTCTGGGCATGATAAATGTTATCTTTGTTACACCAGGAAGGACAGGGTCTTGTCCATCCAGAATACTAACGGTTGCTCGGCTGCCTTCAGAATGCGTTAACAGAGAGCCAAAGAGGACTAGGACGGAGGTTCAGCCTGTTTTGGGCTTCTCGGACGAGGACAAAATCGGAACTATACAACCTCATGATGATGCTCTTGTGGTCACTCTCAGGATAGGTGGATATGATGTGAAGAGAGTAATGATATATCAAGGCAGCGCTGTAGAAATAATGTACCCAGACCTTTATAAGGGGCTGAACTTAACGCTTGAAGACTTAACACCCTATAGCTCCCCCTTAGTGAGTTTTTATGGCAAAGTGGTCATCCCTAAAGGCCAGATCAGACTACCCATGCAAACCGGCTCTGAAACGGTGGAGGTAGATTTTATAGTGGTAGATGCGTACTTACCCTACACTACGATTGTGGCTAGACCTTGGCTTCATACACTCGGGGCCCTTTCCTCCACTCTTCATCAGAAGGTCAAATACCCGTCCGAAGAGCAAGTCAAGGAAATCTGAGGAGATCAAACTACGGCCAGACAATGTCTGGTGGCAGCGATCCAGCACAAATCTCAAGCTGAATCCTCAGCCCACAACAAGGGAAACTTATAGCAATTAAAACCTTCGGTGCTGGACATCGAAGCCTCAGCCAAAGGGGCTGAATGTGAAAGCTTAGTAAAGATAGTTATTGATGATGACCCAGAGAAGTTCTTTCAAGTCGGATCTATGCTGCCTCCTCAAGAGAAGGAAGAGCTGATAGAGTTTCTCAGAACCAACATTGATGTATTCGCAAGGGACTCCGCAGAAGCCCCAAGAGTAAACCCAGAGTTCATTTGCCACCATCTGAACGTTAACCCCACCGTCGTTCCTAAGAAGCAACCGCTCCGACGTCTATTAAGAGAACACACAGCTGCAGTCAGGGAAGAAGTGATGAAACTCAAATGAGCAGGAGCAATTAAGGAAATTTTTTATTCTAAATGGCTGACTAACACTGTGGTGGTAAAGAAGAAAAGCAGAAAATGGCGAGTGTGCGTGGATTTCACTAACCTGAATAGAGCTTGTCCGAAGGATCCGTTTTCTATGCCAAAGATTGACCAACTAGTTGATGCTATCGTTGGACATCCTCGGATGAGTTTCTTGGACGCATTTCAAGGGTATCATCAGATACCATTGGCTTTAGAGGACCAGGATAAAACAGCTTTCGTCACCCTTATTGGGAATTACCACTACAAAGTAATGCCGTTCGGTCTGAAGAACACAGGAGCCACCTATCAGAGGATGATGACCAGAATGTTTGAGCCTCAGTTGGGTAAAAGTATGGAAGTTTATATTGACGACATGGTGGTAAAGAGCAAGGTTATAGCTGGGCACATCGAGGATCTCAGGGATGTTTTTGAAATCCTTAAGGGACACAGATTGCGTTTAAATACATCCAAGTGTTCATTTGGTGTGGGGTCAAGCAAGTTCTTAGGATACATGGTGACTCACAGGGGAATTAAAGTTAACCCCGATCATATAAAGGCCATCAACAACTTGCAAGCTCCTCAGAACCTCAAGGAGATTCAGAAACTGACCGGAATGACTGCTGCCCTTAATAGGTTCATTTCCTAATCAGCCGATAGGTGCAGACCTTTCTTCTCGTTGATCAACAAATAGAAGGGATTCGAGTGGACTGAGGAATGTGCTGTGGCTTTTCAGCAACTTAAGGATTACCTAGCTTGGCCTCCAATCATGTCCAGTCCTGAACCAGATGAAGTGTTGTTTGCCTACATTGCTGTAGCTCCTAATGCCGTAAGCTTGGTGCTAATACGAGCAGATTGTGGCGTGCAAAGGCCAGTTTATTTCGTAAGTAAGTCACTGCATGAAGCTGAGATCCAATATTTGCCACTGGAGAAGGCTGTCCTGGCTGTGGTGCTTGGTACGAGGAAGCTGCCTCATTATTTCCAAGCCCACACAGTTATTGTTCTCACCCAGCTCCCACTCAAGGCCATACTCCGAAGCGCCGACTACACTGAAAGGATTGCCAAATGGGGCAATATCCTAGGGGCTTTTGATATCAAATACATGCCTTGCACATCAGTTAAGGGCCAAATCCTTGCAGACTTGGTGGCCGAATTCACGAAGCCCCACATAGAAGAAGTAACACCAACACTAAACCTGGATGGAAAATCTGTTGGCATGATTTCTCGACGAGGCCCCTTACCCTGGGAGGTGTACGTAGATGGCGCATCGCATCAGAGAGGTTCAGGAGTGGGGCTAGTGCTAATATCCCCAAAGAGAATCATCATTGAAAAGGCGTTAAGGCTGGAATTCTCGACAACGAATAATGAGGCAAAGTATGAGGCTCTATTGATGGGAATGACAATGGTACGAAGAATGGGAGGAAAGCCAGTTGAGGTGTTCTTAGACTCAAAATTAGTCGTTGGTCAAGTGCAAGGTGAGTTTGAGGCGAAAGACGAAAGAATGCAGGGATACTTGAGTCGAGTTAAATCCCTACAGTCAGAGTTTGAGTCCTTTAACCTGCTGCACATCCCCAAAAGTGGTAATACATATGCTGATTCTTTGGCCATGCTCGCCATCTCCTTGGCGCAAGAGTTGCCAAGGGTTATCCTCATTGAGGACATGCATAGACCTACGGAGTTAAGAAAAGAGGCAATCCGAGTTCATTATATCAAGGCCGAGCTCAGCTGGATGGATCCTATAATTAAGTTCTTGAAAGACGATATCTTGCTCGAAGAAAAAGGGGAAGCTGACAAAGTTCGGAGGAAGGCTACTAGGTTCTGGCTATCCGAGGACCATAAACTGTATAAGCGCTCCTATTCAAGTCCGTACTTATTGTGCATGCATCCTGAAGCGGCTGAGTTACTACTAGAAGAATTGCATGAAGGGATCTGTGGGAGCCATACTGGAGGTAGATCCTTAGCTCACCGAGCCATTACCCAAGGTTATTGGTGGCCAAACATGCAAAAAAAGGCCCATGAATATGTTAAAAAATGCGACCAATGCCAACGGTTTGCGCCGAACATATATCAACTAGGTGGCACCCTTAATCCACTATCCAGCCCATGGCCTTTCGCTTAATGGGGATTGGATATCGTGGGTCCATTCCCTAAGGCTGCAGGAAACAAGAAGTACCTTCTGGTTGGCACAGACTACTTCACCAAATAGGTTGAGGCTGAACCTCTAGCAAACATCAGGGATGTAGATGTAAAGAAATTTATCTGGAAAAATATTGTCACTCGGTTTGGGATCCCTCATACCCTCATCTCAGATAATGGTCTTCAGTTTGATAGCAAAGCATTTAGGAGTTATTGTAGCGAACTGGGAATCACAAACAGATACTCCACCCCTACTTATCCCCAGGGAAATGGGCAAACAGAAGCTGTCAACAAAGTCATAGTTAATGGATTAAAGAAAAAGGCTAGACAATGCAAAGGATAGATGGGTGGAAGAATTGCCCCATGTACTTTGGGCATACAGAACTACGCCTCGCAAGTCTACTAGAGAAACTCCAATTTAAATGACCTATGGGGCTGAAGCTGTTATACCTTTGGAAACTGGGTTCCCAACATACAGGACCAGTTCGTTCAGTCCGATTGACAATAAATGACCTATGGGGCTGAAGCTGTTATACCTTTGGAGACTAGGTTCCCAACATACAGGACCAGTTCGTTCAGTCCGGTCAACAACGATGGGCAACTAGAAAAGAGTTTGGATCTAATTGAAGAAATGAGGGAAAACGCAATGGTCCAATTGGCATATTACCAACAAAAGCTCAAGCAAGGCTACAATGCCAACGTAAGGCTGAGACCTTTAGAACCTGGTGATTTGATGCTGAGGAAGGTTGTGGGTACTGCAAATAACCCAGCTTGGGGAAAACTAGGACCAAACTGGGAAGGACCATTTCGTATCACTTCTAGAGCTGGTATTGGAGCGTATTTCTTAGAAAATCTAAATAATCATATAATACCTCGGCCCTGGAATGTAAATAACCTCAAAAGGTATTATTATTAAATGAATCTTTCCTTTAATCAATATGCTATTTTGTTATGCTAAGAATTCTCCAAAATGTTTAAACTTAAATTCAATCATGCCTGTAGTCCTCGAACCAGATGATTTGGGTTAGTTAACACTCGTTTACAATTCTCATAAGTGTTTAAACTTAAATTCAATCATGCCTGTAGTCCTTGGACCAGATGATTTGGGTTAGTTAACACTCGTTTACAATTCTGATAAGTGTTTAAACTTAAATTCAATCATGTCTATAGTCCTCAGACCAGATGATTTGGGTTAGTTAACACTCGTTTACAGTTCTCCAAAGTGTTTAAACTTAAATTCAATCATGCCTGTAGTCCTCGGATCAGATGATTTGGGTTAGTTAACACATTTACAATTCTCCTAAGTATTTGAACTTGAACTCAACTATGCCTATAGTCCTCGGACCAGGTTATTTCCACTAGTTAACACTCCAATGTAGTTGTTATTATCACAAGGCCTTCCTAGCCACACTTAAGTCAAAATCATTTTATTAATTAATTCTCATACGAATAGCTCTCTCAAGTATTGACTTAGATTATATACATCATTAGCATGATATGGTGGTTAGGTTTACAAGCTATTGTTATTTGTAGTAATGATGCATCATAACGTGTACTGTGAGGGCATTAAAGGTGAAAAGGAAACCGTTTCATTGATCAAAAGGAAATAACTTACAGTCACGAAATAAAAAAAGGGGGGGGGGGGGTCTAGCTAATACAAGTAAAAAGAAAAAAAAATACAAATAAAAAACATATACTAATAAAACTCCTAAACGTCTAGGCCTTCTTTTGAGGTGATGGGTCAGTAGTCTGGCCAGGCTGAGCAACAACATCTGATCCTTGTACATTCCCAGATGGCTTGCCCACACCACCAATTTGGTCAGATGCTTGGGTTGCCTCAGTAAGATCTGGAAGGTTCTGGTCGGCAATTGGAGGATCCGAGGCTTCTGGTAGTTCGCAGATGTCTAGATGGTAGTAAACACTCCCAGGCTGCCTCAGGGCAGATTCTGGGGGGACTCCAGCCGCATCAAGGCCTTTGCCCCACGTTACGTCGCAGTACTCTCTGCAAACCTTCGCAAACTCCTCAGTAAGCCTTATTTTGGTCTCTTTTACCCCCAGCGTGTAGGCGGCCTGTTTTTTAGCCTCAAGCGCCTCCTTGGCCAATTAAGCGTCCTCTTTGGCCAACTTGGCAGACTCTCTGGCTTTATCAAGCTTGGCCCGAAGACCCTTCATCAGCGCTCTTTCTGTTTCCAGGTTAATTTCAGTCGTGTACAGCTACTGGCATTGGTCTTTGGCCTGCCTCTCGGCACTCTTAAGGCCAGCTTCCAGACTTTTTTTCTCCCTGATCGCTTCTTTCAATTGCTTGGACAAACGGGCACACTCATCCTTCAAGTTGCCCAATGATTTTTCCGCCTCAAACAGAGAACGGGCCTCCGCTTGGGCTTCAACATGAGCTTTCTTGTTCCATTCCTCGGCCACGTAAACTTGCTGAGTAATCTGCATGACAAAATGAAAAATTTTAATATAAGGCAAAGAAAAGTAGAAAATGCAGAAAACCAACATCTTAAATTTGAGGAAAGGGGTCAATTCGCTTACCATAACTAAATCCCTTTTAAGGGATAGGAAGAGTTCTTGTTGGCTGAAAAGCTTGTATGACTCCATGTCCTTCGGAAGGAGCAGAGGTTGCTCCAATGCCTCTGTAATGTGACCAGCTTTCCCTCCGACATAATTTCTGAGTGAAGCGTCCCATGGGATAGCAGCACCATCCAATGCCAACTTTGGGGACCATGTCCGAACTCTTCAGCGTACGTTTGCTGCCAAAGGGTCATCTCGACTCTCTATAGACGAGGCCCTTCTGTTCCTTGTCTCGTGGACCACTTTCTGTTGCTTGGGTCCCTTTGGAGGCGCCACCTCTCTTTCTTCGGTATCAGTAACGGTCCTTTTCTTTTTCAGATTCGGCAACGACTTTAGGCTGAGATCCGAAGGAGCCTGAGGAGGTGGAGGAGGAAGAGTGACTGTTGGCTGAGATCTGCCAACCTTTTTGGTCACAGATTTCTTCCCTCTGTTCTTCATTAGATCTTTTAGGCTCTCCATATCTTCCTCGAAAGAATTGTCTGGTACGTTTATTCTCTCTGGGAGAACACTAGATTGCCTATCGATCCCCTCTTCGGCGTTCAAAATCTGAACCTCCTCAAAAGCTTCCCCTTCAAACCTGAACTTATCAATCTGTTCGTCAAGTGAAGGGGTTGAAGAAGCAACTCTTTCACCTTCTGCTACCGGTTCTGGAGGAGCCTACTGAATGGGTTGAACGAGCGATGGAATGCCCTGTGGGTTTAGGTATGGCACAGGAGCAAGATCAAAGGGCGCCAAAAAATCTTTTCGAGCAACGTCGATATGATTGATGCAGTGATCCCCAAGTGTTATCGCGTTGCCGATCGGCTGAAAATCAGATGATTTTGGAATATATCCGAGGATAAGGTGCACGGCCCTTAGTTGTCCATCTTCACTTGCGAAAATCTCTGACCGAAAAAGGAAGTTGAGCACTGCGGTGTTTGTAAGGCTTAGCCGAGGAGCAACGTGATCTCTATCTGTTAACATCACAATAAAAATTAGTCAGAAAACTTGAAACATGATAGAAATAGAGGGCCGAATTATTAAAAGAAAAAACCCTTAATCTACTGTTAGGAAACCTAAATCTAGGATGTCCCACCTGGCTCTCCTAGTTGGGTTGGGCAATGAAGTCCGTCATGCCACGCGCCCGAGACGATTAGATAATCGTCTTTCATCCCTTTGTTAGATTTGGGAAGACATGAGACAAGCCTGACAATGTCAGATCGGGATTTTAGATAGTATCCCGATCCTTTTTTGGTACGACATTTGTACATGTGTACCACATCGAGCCAGGTGAGTCCCAATCCTAGATGACGGTTCAGATCATCGACTGCTCCTAAAATTCTAAATATGTTAGGCGCGCATTATTCAGGGCTAAACCTATGGTTTCGGAGATAGTCTCTGGTAACGGGACCCATGGGGATGGTCATTCCTCCCTCTAGGAAGGCGATGATGGGGATTATAACTTCGCCCACTTCTCGATCTGTTATTAACTCTTTTGGAGGGTAATATCTCAAGCCCATATCCTGTGGTATGCGATACGTCGCCCTAAATTTCTCCATCTGGGAGGGACTATTCACTAGATATTTAAAGCTACCCATTTCAGTTAGAATAGAGGGGAAAAAGTTAAATACAGTGACTGAGGAGCGACTACTCAAGGGCCGAAGAGGCTAGCCGTAGAGAAGACAAAATGCTTGAGTGAAGAACTTATGCGGAATTGAATCGAAGAATGATTTTCAGGCTTGTGGAGAAATTATAACAGATTCTGGGGAAAGTTGGAGTTGATGATAGAAAGGGCTTGGTGGGCGTGAATGCTTGAGTTCGCTGAGAGTCTAAAAATCTGTAAAGTAAAGGAGAAAATAACCCCCTCTAGGGCTTTATATAGGGATAGATGAAATGGTGGGAGTTATCCCGCCTAAACTTGGAGAAAAAATCACGTCCGTTGAATCAATAGCCCACCGTTGGATGCCAGAGACAAGATGCCGCCTGGAGCAATTAATAGCACCTTGGAAACGCTGTAACGACAGCGGCAATGATGAAGCGCCTAAATCTATGCACATACACATGTGGATTCAGATGTTTAGGGATTTTAAAGCTTTTATTTCGCAGCAAATCAAAATCTTATTTTTTCTCCTCGGATGCGAGGGAAAAATTAAAATTTTGAGGGGCTATTGTGGGTGTAAAAGCCCAACGTTACGTATTGGGCCTGGGGCCCAATTCAAATATCACTATGTGTCCAAAGAGAAAAAAAGGGATTAAAAATGAGTCCATGTGGGGGAAATGCACTTGGAAATGAATGAGAGGAGAAGTCCGAAGACAATCCTATTGGTCCGAAGAGGTCCCTCTCCTCGGATCATAAGGAAACTTGATCAAGCAAATATACCGAAGGCCTGAGCGACCTTCCCAACTAACTCCACGATGAGGACAAGCTCTGGGCATGCCTAGAGATGATGAGAACAAGAAAATATCTAAAAAGAAAAGCTGCTACCACTGCATTTAATGCACTGCAGCAACTTTCCTGGTTGCATTTATGTGAAGAAGACCCCTGAACAGTGCAACCTCAGTTATTACCACTTACGATAAACTAAAACAGACGTCTGATGTAACATGCACTCAAGTGAATGCTTAGATGAATAACAAGTGTACGGTGAAGATGAGGAAGAAGAAAAATATATAAATGGAATAGATCTCTAAATGTGAGGGGGGACGAAAAACTGGAAGAGAAGAAAAGAGAGAGAGTTGTATTCACCTTTCCATGAATAATAAGCCTCTTCGGATTTGAATATTATTCATTCTGCAAGTGTTTTTACTTCAATTTACTCTAATTTGCTAAAGCAAATCGTTGCTAAGTTCATAACCAGTCCAGCTTTTTCACCCACACTCTACAAATTCATTATTCTGAGTTCATTGGGCTCACAATCCAACGATTTTGGGCTTGGCCTACCAAATTTGGACCCTACACTTAGTCTTACAGGTTTCAAGAGCCACAACCCGAAACATCAGTTTTCAAGGAAGCAAGCTTTGGGCATGGGGAATTCGCCGTGGTTAACTCAACCCATGCGCACTGGACATGGCGCAGAAATGATGATGATCAGGCAATTGTTAGAGACATGGTGTGGTTGATAAGCCGATCATCTGACTCCAGTTGCAGTACTCATGTGTAGAACTAGAACTAGAATTTGAAATTTTTATGTTTCATTTACTTCGGTAGATTTTAAGAAAAAAAAAAGCTAAACATATCTTAGTCACGTTTGTCCCACTAGTCATAAATATGCATGAGACTAATTGTTTACCAGGAAATAATCACCGTACCTGGAAACATATATATTTCAGTTTCTTTAAATTATTTAATGTTAAATGCGTGATAAATAATAAATTTTCCATTCTTCTGTAGTCAAATATGGATTGATTTTTTTCCCAGCTTATTAAAAAGGAGTAAGCTAATAATTTTGATAAAATATGTGTGTTCGGATGTAAGTTATACTTTTATTTATGTTAGAATCATCAATTTTTATTGCAATAATATTTTTAAAAAAATTCACAATTGGATCATAAGTTCTCATCAACATATCAAAAATTTAAATTTCATGTTAATCATATATTGTTTATTATCTATTTGATAAACATATGTTATATATAAAGTGTTAAATTATATATAAAAAAAAAAAAAAAAAAGAGTTGTAGAGAATTTATAGATAAGATACCGTGAAGGTATCAATGAATCAACTCATTTTGACTTCTCCCATAAAAAAATAAAAAACTCATTTACTTCTTTTTTTCTTTTTTCTTTTTTTAAAGAATCAACTCATTTACTGGCCAAATGGGCCGCTTTTTGTAATCGTATTGGACTGGTCCCCTGTCGCTCTTTGTCCCGGAGTGTTTTCCGTAAACGACGTGAAGCATAGACTTCTTTGAAGTTTAAAGTTTAAACTACTTGTAGCCGTAGTCTTGAAATACGAAGAGTTTTTTAAAAACGACTTTTGACTGGTGCATTTTCTTAACTTCCAAATTTAAACGACATGAGGTCTTGGTGAATTTATCTGCACCTAGGAAAGTTATTGAATACTCTAAGAGTACCATAAATGCATATTCTCCTCTATGACATGAATTGTA
The DNA here is from genome assembly GCA_023621385.1 of Quercus gilva. Lineage (NCBI taxonomy): Eukaryota > Viridiplantae > Streptophyta > Magnoliopsida > Fagales > Fagaceae > Quercus > Quercus gilva. The sequence continues at coordinate 36,936,682 of CM042479.1, read as the reverse complement.
GGTCCTACTATAAATTTAATTAGGCTACAGTTATGTGAGAGGGGAAAGTACGTATTTATGGTACTCCGAAAACACTCAATAATTACCCCTGCACCTAAAGGTCTTATACATAAGTAACTATATCAAAAATGAAAAAATAATAATAAATTTTTTATAAAAATAAATAAATAAATAAATAAACTGACTAGAACAAATTGATTGAACTAAACACCTTTCTTATTGCTTGGTGTTTTTTTTTTTTTTTTTTTTTTTTTAAGATTTTCAATATATGGCGTCCGTTCTTAATGATAACTCTTTATTATCAGGTCAAGATACCAATTAGTTTTTAGTGTAGGTAGGGATTGAACTCCAAATATCTCTTATTCAACCATAAAAAACTTTACTTTTTTTTATTTTTTTATTATTTTGAGAATGATCAAAAACTTTACTTTATTATTTATGTTACACCACTTATCAATAATATTAATATTATTTACGTTACACCACTCATCAATAGATTCAATACATAAAATGTTGTGTTAATTAGATATCATTCATTAGGTAATAGATAAATTTATGTTATATGTAAAATTTTGAAATGTAGAGAATTTATAGAGTTACTGTGAAGGTAGCAATGAATTTACTCATTTACTTCTCCAATAAATTCAATAAAAAATCATTTGAAAAAAAGAAAAAAAAAAGACTAGACTGGACCGAGCAATAACTATATATATATATATATATTTTAACTAATTGCCTAAGCTTGTTTGTGAGTGTGAGAGAGTTGAAGCTGGAATCCGAGTTCCCTCTCTCAAATAATCATCATCAGTGAATATGCCATGCCACCATTGGCCTCCACCACAGCTAGTGCTTTGATTACCAGAGCTAGGGTTTTCTTCCAAATTCCAATAAGCAGAGCAACTTTAAACAACTAAATTTCAAGTTTGACAAAAATCAAATAAATAAAATAGTTTTACAAATGTGAATTTGTATTAAAGAATATATGGTACGATTCTCTAAAATTACAAAAGAGTGATTCATAATTTGATCACCTTAAAAGATTTATTTATTCGAATTGTAGTAATGTAATTTTGATTTGAACACCAAATATCTTGAAATTTGGTTGAAGAATAGATCGAAGATCTTTGAAACGAGATTACAACAAATCTCTAGTTATAAGCTTGTTAGAAATTCTTTGTTCTTTGTGTTCTTCGTATGTTTTTTGTGCGTTCTTAATTAGTCTTCAAAGGTTTATGGTAGAAATTCTTCGAGATTTTGGAGGCTTAAATCCGTAGACTTTTTTTTCAAGACACATGACATTATTTGATTGGCCGAAATGTTTTAATTTCCAATGACACATGTCAGCACTCGATTAGATAGCTCATTGCCAACACATGTCAACGTGTGATTGGCTCTTGCATAGTTTACTAACTATATTATTAACTTGGTGGGCATTTGTTAATCTTGTTTGGCCGTATTTATGTTGACCATACACATATTTCAAAAAACTATCTTAGTGTAGTGTGCTTAGGCAACTTTTTTTTGTATAATGTGAAATATTTGAAATAAAGTTGATACAAAAGAAAAAAAAATTAGTTTATTTTCAAAAGGTGAGAAAAAATATTTTTAGTAAGATTTTTTGTTGACCAAAATGAGTTAAAAGAATATCTCTTGGCATCTCTTATCTAGCTTAATTGACAGAAAACAACATCATACACACATAAACCGTACTTTTAATAGGGTTTTTCATTGACAATAAATAGTTTTCTATTGATCTATTTTTTCAAATACTACCAAACACAGGAGTTCATCTAAGTAGACACCAAAATGGCAGTACTAAAAATTCGTTTTCAGAAGCTGTCGCTGAAAAGAAAGCCATGTCCACAATTGCATGCAACAACCACACACTGTAACAAGATGTTTAGCAAAAAACCTATACCTAGCAAACTCACCACCAACAACCATCATACTATTTTGTACCACATACATGACAATATAAATATAAATAGTAAATAGGCTCTTCAAATTCTCAGCAAAAGACGAGTTCTTAAATTTTTTAAAAAAAAATCGTAAAATTGTTTTTCCATTTTTGAAATCTTAAGAGTATCTAAGATACGTACATTCCTTTTATGATTCTCTTTGCTAATTACGTCACCATGGATGGTTATGGTTTTGCATAATATATAATGAAATAATCCTTGTATCAGAGAAAAGTTTTCACAAGTGAGCCATTTTCAGCTCTTCGAGTGCTCTTTGTGAATATAATTTACTCTCTTCTGTTATTATCGATCGCTCTATCTAACACGCTAAAAGCTATATAAGAAAAGTTAAAAAATAATTTTCTAACTTATTTTAAAATTACTACCGAATATAGGAAAATGATATAATTTTCTGTAAAATACTCTTTGAAAAATAATTTATTTTCTTAAAAAATGTCAATGTCAAGACAAACAGTAGTAGTAGAATTCTGTGTGACTAGCTAATATGTTTCTATTTGTCATTGTTGCTTCTCTCTCAGACTTGCGTTTACAAAGGGAACCAGGACAATTGTGCTCCAGTTTATATAAACATTGGGGATGGTGGAAATCGTGAAGGTCTTGCCACCACGTCAGATAATTTATATCTTCTACATCATGGCTAACCTTGTGATCAACTTAATACCGTAAAATAATGCTTATAGTACTTGTAGCAATAGGTAGTGAGTGGTTTAGATTGAAGCTAACTAACATCTTTTTTATCGCTTGGTTTTAAATTAAGCAATAAAAATACTTGATTCCAGTATATATTTTATTTTTATTAATGTGCTAACAATAAGTGAGCAGTTAGTTTTTTTTATAAAAAAGATCAAGAAATACTACTAAATTATGCGATATTCGGTCCAAAAGACATTAAATAGGAATAATTTTTTCCATTTATTTTTGTCTCTACTCAATTATATCACTATTGCATTCGCTTTGGTTAGATAACATTGTTAATATGAATCATAAAATATGGATTCATTTAAAATGAAAATGATTTTGTATACCCATAGCAAGGACAAACACTATTGTTTCATTTAATTTAACTTCATGCATTCTTCATCTTACAGGTATCAAGATCCAAAGCCCAGCATATCCGTTTTTAGGGAGGCAAGCTTTGGGCATGGGGAACTCGACGTGGTTAACGCAACCCATGCGCTCTGGACATGGCACAGAAATCAAGATGATCAGCCGATTGTTAATTAGTGACTCGGTCTGGTTGAGAAGCCATTCATCTAACCCCGTTTGCACTTTTTTTTAGAGTAAACGACAGAATTAACCCCGTTTGCACTTGCAGTGTAAAACTAAAGCGTGAAAAAGGTTGTGTTTCATTTACTTCAATAAAATAGAGTAAAAGAAATGCGCTTAAGAATGTAATAAGCATTGTAATGTAATAGTTATTCTTATAATTTAACTATTTAATAAACATTATAATGTAATAGTTATTCTTATGATTTAATTATTATTTATTTATTTTTATTCTTTTATGAAGAATAAATATTCTTTATTTTGGTTATATTTTTTTTATAAGAAATAATCATTTCTTATGAATAGTTATTTATTAGTAGGTGCAATAATATCTAAAATTAATATATTTTCAAATAAACAAACTTTCCATTTACACGTAACAATTTTAAAAATAAAAAATCATAAAAAATAACTCATCTCTCTCTCAAATTCAAAAAATATTATTGTGGGGCCCTGTATGTTTAAACCACCCCGGCCCACTCTATATCCGGCCCAAGGCCCACACCGAGGATATTGTGAAAGCCGAGAGTAATGAAAATAGCTCAGGTCACCCAAAGGTCTCGCCGAGGATGACACATCCTCGACACATCGACTTAGTTAAAGGGAAAATATCCCTCACTCGTTGAAAATATCTCACCAATATTCTGACCGCTTTAATGGTGATGTGACCAACGAACCCAGTTGCCTCGGTTACTTCAACTAATAAAAAGCCTGCAAAGACGGCTGAGAACTAACATAAAGCTTACAAAATCAGATGATGGGACAAACTCTCATCCACAGTGACCGAATAATCGACAGATGAACGGCTGAGATTAACTAAACCAATACTATATAACCAAGAGGATTCCCAACAAAGAAAGGGGGGTCCAAAGAAAAAGGACAGAACATCTATCAACTCTAAGAAAAATAGATCCTCGGCCTGGGCCGAGAGTCAAATATGCTTGGTAAACACACAATCTAAATGATGGTTATTCCCTATAAAAACACTGAGTCCAATTTCTTTATGGGGATTCTGATGAACTCCATGTCTCCTATTATTCGTTATAAACACCATATCAACCGTTGTTTACTTCGATGATGCCAAATCCTTATACCCATATCTCTACATATTTAATTGTTAGGGAGCCATTACAAGTTGGGGCCCTACAATTATTTTTAAGGAAATATAATTGTATGAGTAAAATATTTCCTAAAATAAATCTTAATTAAGCTTTATTCTAATATTACAGCTTATAACCAAACTTATGAATATGTTTAGTTATTCTATTACAACATATTTTATTCATAACAATAAAGATTGTCCTATCATAATCCTAATTCAATATACCAAACAAGCCCTAATTGTTTACCAAGAAATAATCACTGTACTTGGAAACCTATTTCTGCTTCTTTAAATTATTTAGTGTTAAAAGTGCAATAAACAATAAATTTCTCATTCTTCTGTATTAAACTAGAGTGATTTTTTTTTTTCTTTATAGGAATTACACTCCCCTTCCTTGAGGTTTGGATGAATAATTTTTCACCCCAAACCTTATGAGGGAAAAAACACTCCCCTCCCTTGAGATTTGAAAAAAAATAACACTTCCCCCCTGTTCTGTTTATATTAGTATCAGAATATTCAATTTTTTTATTATATAATTCCCTTTACCAAAGTTTAACCATGATTAGCAAAAGCATAACTAAAAATTTTAAAATAATAAATGCAAAGTTTATCAAGCACCAAAATATTTGTAATGACAAATCTCTCCACGACCCAGTGAAAAACTAAAAAAATAAGAAAAAGTCGTACTAAATATTTTTAAATACTCTTTAATTAAAATTTTAGATCTATTGATTTTGATTTTGAAAGGGGGGATAACCTACCCTTAAGCAAAGAATAGGTTAGTACACAACATTTTTAATATCAATTTAAAAGAATTTGATCAAATGGATGTAAAGGGAGAAAAAAAAAGTTCTCTTCAAATTTGGAATGGAGTGTCATTTTTCAAAATCTCAAATGAGAGGAGTATAATAACCCTAGTTTATTAAAGAGGAATAAACCAGTAATTATAACAAAATATTTGGGTGTTAAGACGTAAATTATACTTGTATTTATGTTACTTCACTCATCAATTTTTATTGTATTAATATTTAAAAATTTTAACTACTTGATCATAAGTTCTCATAAACATATTAAATTTCGTGTTAATTAGATACTATTCATTATCTATTCAATAAATTTATGTTATATATAAAATTTTAAACCAAAAAAAAAAGGATTGACTAGACCGACCAAACTAAACATTTTTTTTTTATAGAAAGAAACACATTTTTTATTGCTTGGTTTTGAATTAAATAATAAAAATACTTTATTATTTATGTTACACAACTCATCAATTTTTATTATATTAATATAAGTTACCATTAATACATTAAATTTTGTGTTTTTTTTTTGTAATTTAAATTTTGTGTTAATAAGATATTATTCATTATTTAATCAATAAATTTATGTTATATGTAAAATTAATTTATAGATAAGATATGGTGAAGGTAGAAATGAATCAACTCATTTACTTCTCCCATAAATTTTTATATATAAAAAAAATCATTTGAAAAAAAAGAAAAATGAGAGAGTTGGAGCTGGAATCCAAGCTCACTCTCCCAGATCATCACCACCGTATATGCCACGTCACCATCGGCCTCCGCCGCAGCCGGTGTTTGATAACCGGAGCTAGGGTTTTCTTCCAATCAGCAGAGCAACATTGGCCTTCAACTTTCGTACTCCTCGCGTACTTCTCTCTCTCTGCACTCTGCTATTTTGTTTGTTTCTTTTTTCTGATTTGGTTTTGTTTGTTCAGAGAGAAAATTACTTTACTAAGACTTGAATTCTAATGCAAATCATTACACATAAAAAAGTTGAATTTCTCGAAGATTACAATTGCATTGAGCATTTTGCCTTATAACGTAGAAATCAAATCTTTATTCCCAACAAGTCAATAAATAAAAGTGTGTATAACACTGTGATTCCTAGCATTTAGTGTTAGAATCGTCTCTGTTTGGTTTTGTTTGTTCAGAGAGAAAATTACTTTACTAGGACTTGAATTCTAATGCAAATTATTACACATAAAGAATTTGATTTTCTCGAAGATTACAATTGTATTAAGCATTTTGCCTTATAACGTAGAAATCAAATTTAGTCCCAATAAGTCAATAAATAATAGTTTGTATAACACTGACTCCTAGCATTTTAGTGTTAGAATCCTCTCTGTTTGATTTTTGAAACAGAGAGGGACTATTTCAATCAAGGTGAGGATTTATGATTAATTTTAAAGTTAGCCCAACTCAAATCATGACCAGAGTTACACACTTACACTATTTCTAATGTTGGTTGCTTTCGCTTATTTTTGCAAATTGAGAATTGAGAGAAAACAAAACCCCCCACGAATGTAACCAGCTGGCGAGCTCATTGGTCTGGGGCGTGATGTAAACCCGAAGGTCCCATATTCAATCCACCACACTATGGGGTTTCCGGGGTGTCTCATGAGCAGGAAGTAGAATAGTTTGGCCAAAGGCTGGGACGCCACTTCCTTATATATGTGGGTTCTTAGGTCTTCTCCTTACTATTCTTCTCAAGCTCATTCGCCTATGTTTCTTTTTAATCCATTCAATACATATAAAATGGATGCTTAACAGAAGCAAATGGGAAATATATTCACCGCCTGACCTCCATGTGTGAGGTTCTTTTAATAAGTGAATTTCTTTGAAATGTGGAAATAGAGGCACAACTGTAGTACATGGGAAGTATACAAAGGAAGAGTCGGAAAGGAAAAATACAAAGAAATTAACTTCTAAAACTCATACCGTCCAGAGAATCCAAGAAATTGAGTAGCAGTCAAGGTTCAGTCCACTCATAGAAGGTATAGGAACTTGAGTAGGCCATCAGTAACTCCCTCACCTCAAAAGTGAGTTCCTTTTTTTTTATTAAATGCACTACTTAGGTACAATGTGGCTACCATCCAAATCTGAGTCCCTATTAGATTAGAACATGCAGCACCAAGCTGCAATTACTATACCTTGTCTTCTCAAATTATCAGTTGTCAAAACTTTTCCCATGCTATAGTTCATGTGAAGAAAGCAATGCACCTCTTTGGTGTATTGCTAATGTTGAACCTCAATTGAATTTTTAAAAATCTTGTAATCAATTTTGAGTTTCATATTCTTCTTTTTGATCGATAGAGGCTCTGTTTTCTTTTTTTTTAAAAAGGCATTTCAATTTGCTTTTTTATATATGATTCTGTTGGTAATCTTAGGTTCTGTTTTTTTTTTTTTTTTTTTTTTTTTTTTTTTTTTTTTTTTTTTTTTAATATATGGGAAAATATTACATATTTATTTGCATTTCTAGTCAAAACAAAAATGTATAAGTTTAAATATTTGCTTTGTGTGATCTATAAGAGAGAGATAGGGGGGTTACTTATGCCTGATAAATCTTTTTACTTTTGATGTCTAAGGTTTCAATTTCAAGAATAAAAAATGTTAGGATGAAAAGTATCCTTTTTTTTCCTGTGCAACCAAAGGGCTTAAAATTTTTTAATTTATTTTTTCCAGAGTGTCATAATCTCAAACATATTACAACTTTTTTTTCTAAATACAGGTTAAACATTAGCATTACACAAGGAGGTGCATGGAGGAGTATTTGGAAAGACTGTAAGAGCTAGAGTTTCTTTTTTCACATGAACTATAGCATAGGAAAAGTTTGGACAGCTGATAATTTGAGAAACGAGGTATAGTAATTGCGGATTGGTGCTGCGTGTTCTAATCTAATGGGGATTTAGTTTTCTTATTATTTGGGGTGTTGGGTAATGCCAAAATCAATGATTGCTCTTGGAAAGGTAGTTTTAGCAAATGTAATTCTGGAGAGATTTGGATGGTAGCTCTGTTGTCCATAAGTAGTGCATTTGGGAAAAGGAACTTATGCACTTTTGATGGGAGGGAGGGAGTTACCGAAGGCCGACATAAGTTGAGTTCCTATTTCTAAAGACCTTATATGACTGGACCTTGACTACTACTCAATTTTCTTCCCTTTGTTTCTTGGAATTTCTAGACGGTATGAATTTTAGAAGTTAGTTTCTTTGTATTTTTCCTTTTTGACTATGTCTTTGTATACTTCCTGTGTATTTTTCCGCATTTCAAAGAAATTTGCTCACGTATTAAAAAACCATCACACAAGGAGTGAATTTATTTCCCGTTTGCTTCTGTTATGTGTCCAGCTTATATGTATTGAATGGATTTTATTTTACCGAAGTAGACTCTGGTTTCTTTTCCTGATAGGCTTACTCAATTATGATGAGATTTTGGAGGCAAGCATTTTTCACATACATAGGTAAATACACTTGAAGATTACTCCTGTCACCATGCTGAAAGCAACTTTGGAGGGCTATATTTGTGTTTGTGGATCCAATGGGGAATGCCCCTGTGGGAGTATGAGTTTCAGTCTTTATGCTGCAAAATGGGTGGAGATCATATATTTTTTTTGTCAAAACTCCACTCTTTCGAACTTAGAAGATAGTATTCCAAAATAGCCACCTTGTGTACTTCTATACGGAATATTAGAGCAACAGAAATTGTCAATTTGGCAGAATGGGGAAGACAAGGGTTCATGATAAGTTGTTTTAGGTGTATTGATTCTAAAGTAAGCAGGAGCTTTTGAAGGGTATCCCGAAGAGACTATAAGTGTTCCCTTGTTTTAGGGAAACACCAGTAACTTCACCAAACCTTCTCGGTCATCGTTTGATAGCAAAACTTGGTAGTCTCATAGGATTTTTCTTTTCTATCTGTTTATCACGTTGAAGCTTTAGATAGGTCTAGTGAACTATTGATTAAGGGAGATCATGGTAGGCTTGCAGCTTTTCACATTGAATCCAAACTGTTTGAGATTGTGATGGATGAAAGGGTAATGTTTTCACATTAAGGATCTATCAGGGGGAAATACTATCTATGTTCTACATTCATGGGACGTGATAGTACAAGGTAGCTCTTGGCCATGGTGGTTGAGCTCTTCATGCAAATTGGTCCAAGGACTACATAAGGACTAACAGAGAGGCAGACAAAGTCTTCAGGGCCCAAAGATGCACCAATACCTTTGGAAAATAATTGAATTTAACTGAGTGCAGAGGTGGTGGTTGAAAAAGGACGGTCATCATCCTGGAAGGCGATATAGGGAGTTGAAGAATTTAATCTACTCAATGAATTATGAGGAAAACCAAGGTTTGAATCCCCCCTCCCGTATAGTTGTGACCATCAAATTTAAAAATAAATAAATAAAATTGTCCGAATGATAAGTTGAAACGGGAAAGGGTAAGAATTCTAATGAGTTGGAACGTGGATGTTGTCTGTTTGCAAGGAACTAACAGAGAAACTGTCCTAAGTATCAGGGGAAATCAGTTTGTTGATTGGCTCCATTGGGGCTTCAGGAGGCATATGGATGTTGTGGGACACAAGGATAGTTGTTAAGATTGATGAATTCGTTGGTGAGTATTCTATCTCTTGTTGATTTAAAAATGTAGTTAATGGCTTTTCTTGGGTATTCTTTCAAATTGAGTCAATGGCCCAAATGTAGACAAAGACAATCTGATTGTGCAGGAATTAGCTGGGGGGCCCTTGGTATATAGGAGGTGATTTCAACGTTACCAGATTCCAAAGTGCAAGAGATACCTCAACTATGTGGGAGTTCTGAAATTTTATTTTTAGCTTGGTCTGGTGGATTTTCCACTAGAAGGGGGGCATTCACTTAGTTAAGCAATCAAGCTAATCGACTTCATGGAGGAGGAGGGATTTTTATTGTTTGAAGAGAGAAATAATAAAGTAGCATTGGAAAAGATCATACTTATGGAAGAAACCAGTTAGAGGCAAAAGTCTTGGACAATTTGGCTACAAGTAGGGGATCGCAAGTCAAGTTTCTATCACCAAATGGCTAACTCATACAAAGGAAATTATCATATTGGACAGCTGAAATTTGAAGAAAAATATTAAGTAGACTATAATAGCCGCCTTCCCTACTTCTTTTTAGAATATGAGAGATTCTCACTAAGAAAGATAGCCCTCACTAAGGGATATGGAATCCTTCTTTGAGCTTTATTTTTATTTTGTTAATATAATGTACTATTTCCTTGGATTAATTATGGGATGCATATATCAAAAATTCAGTGTGGAAGTTGAATGAGATGCCAAGAGCTTTTATAGTTCAACTGACACCTTCTGGTGTTTCCAATGGAGACATTTAGCATTCAAATCCCCCCTATTTCATTATAACTATCAAATTATCAAATTGAAAAAAATTATTTTTAACCAACCGAGTATGAGTTGGATTGGTATCTCGCCAAGTCTTAAGGCTTGGGGGTGGAGTTCAAGTGCTGCAGGGTGCAGCTTAGATTACAATATAATATAAACTTTCTAACCATTTCTTAAAGCTTGGTTACTTTGGCATAATATCTTGTGAAAAGCAGGATTCATTGTGCTTTCACACCCATTTTTCTTCCATTGATTCCCCTAAAGTTCTTTTTGGTCATGATTCCCCAAGACTTTAATGTAATTTGAGTTTGGATTGCTCTTGCTGGACGAGTGTTACCCGTAGCAAATACTTTTCTGCTGCAGCTTTTTTGTTCTTTTATTTTTTTCCCCCTGAATATTCTTTATTATTAGCCAAAAGAATGGTGCCATTCGATATTCAAATGTAAATGAAAGCTAATCGATATAACAATTTATCGTAATTTGTGCAGCATTATCTGTTTTGTTCAGCTGTATTAGGACTTTTCTCCCTTCTCTTTGTCTTTGGTTGGGACATTAGGATCTTTGTAATCTCAGAAATTTCAGAATTCCCCCTTTCATATTTTACTGATTCCATTACTATATCTGTTTTTATCCATATAGTCTCAAGGATGATTTGCAACTGGATATACTGGACAATGTGAAAAATATGATAGCTGTGGAAGAAGTTGGATTTGATGTCCCCCAAAAATGAGTCAACAAGATTTCAACCACAGATCATCTCCTTGACATTCCTTGCAACCCATCCACAGGCCAAAAATGAGATTCTCTTTTTTGCAAAGTGAAATTTGTAGACAAACATCGTTATGTTCTTGCCTATCAATGTGGCGTACATTGATATTTTGTAATAATTATCCTTGGGCCATTAAAGACATCTTTGCCACAATTTATGCCTCCTAAAACCCGAGCCTTATGCTTTGTAATCATAATGATGTTCTTAAAAGTCAAATATGGTGATCTTCTTGTTTTATGAAACTGTAGTTGTTGATGTGGACTGGAGTGTCCTCAAATGAGTGTAGTGAAGAAACCTTGGTTTCTTTAATCTTTATGGAGCGTGTGGATGAGGTACACAGCGGTGGGGTGGTCCCTTGTGGATTGTCTTAGAAGTTAGAAGTATATTGAAAGTTTTAGCCTTGGAATAAAAAGGAGATAAAGCATCATTTTGTTTTGTATTTTTTCCCTAATTTAAACTTAATGATAATTCGTTATCACAATGAAATGAAAGTATGGTCTTATGTGGAAATTGTTGTGCCCAAGAATATCATGCTGCCACAGAGACTAGATTGTTACTGTAGAGTGTAGACTATAGAGTTAGGATGCACGGATACGATACGGCGACACGAACAATTTTTGAAAAATTATAACATGATACGACAAATAGGACACTGTTACTATACGAGTACAAGAGTACGACACGGGTATGACACTTCAAATGAAGTGCTTGTAAAAAAGATTAACTAAGTTGGATTACAAACACAGTGGAATACAATTTTGAGATAGCAAATTATTGTTTTTTACTCTAGATATGTCAAGCTTACCCAATAAAGAATGGATTAGGTTTTTGGCTGTTAACCAAAGATTTTCAACAAGCATGATGGAATAACAACTTTTCCGTGGGTAAAGCTTGCAAGGATATGACTCCACTCCATAGTAGATCCACAGTGCAAAATAGATGATTGGAAATTTGGAATTTGGAAGCACTAAGGATGTATCAGTTCAACAATGGCATTGATGATTATGATCTCTATGTCTTACCCGTGCACAAAGTAAAGCCACTCAACACTCGTATTAAGGTGACCATGGCCGCAACTATGTCATTAATTTCATTCAAATAGTCAACTGCTGTAGACATTAAAATTTGATTTCTCTTTTATTTTAGGTCACCTTTTAGCATTAGTGGTAATACTTCAACACCAAGGCTCTTTTTTGAGAAACATCCTTGGGGCCCAGCTCAGATTATAGGATGGGAGCAGTTGAGACTTGAGATAAGTATTCCATCTGGATCTTTAAAAAATGAAAGAACAAAATCAAAGCTCTGGACAAAACTTAGTAAAATTATTTAGGTTTTTTTTTTTTTTTTAAGAAATTACACTTTACTACACTAAAATAATTATACCTCATGTTACACTTTGCGCCCTAAACTTTTCGAATGCACATTTTGCACCATAAATTATAACCCTTATTACACTTTGCATTTCAACATTAAGTTTACTATTAACTTGGATGAAAATTCGATATTTAGGATCCAAAGTGTAATCAAGATTATGGTTTAGAATGGTAAAATGTAATAACTCCTTTATTTTTAAGAGATTGAGAAGATGTATAATTAGGTTTTTCATGCAGTGTCATATTTTTCTATCAAAGTTAACAACAAACTTGATATCAGAATGCAAAGTGTGTAACAAAAATTATAAAATTGTGCAAAATGTAATCAGATATATAATTTAAGGTGATAAAGTGTAATTATCTTCTTCTTACCTTTTTTTAATAGGACAACTTTTAAGTACTATATCTTGGTTTGTCAACAATTGAATCCAACTACATTGTTAATACAGAGACATAATAAGAAAACACTCTTTAAATTGTAATTAAACGAGGATGAAAAAGGAAAAAGCCATTCATATCTAGTTGTGATCATTCCTCCATGACCCTCCCAAGCAAAGCATTGATCCTAAAGAAAATCTCAAGAAGTTATAACTCAATAAGCCGTATGAACACAAAGACAACGCGTTCGAGTTGGGTTCCATGAGTACTTTCTCTTTTTTTTCCAACTTGTGGTCCCTTAAAGTCAACATTACTAATGGTAACTGATGAGTCATCAAAGGCCTAAGATCAAAAACCCCCTCTTAGTTCACGTGTAGGATTCAAATATTCAATGCACTTGCTAACCCATAATAATTGTAAAAAAAATTCATCATTAGCCATGCAGGGATTGGTATTATGTGAAATCATTAAAATGACTTCAGAACAAAAAAAAAAAAAAAAGCGGTAGAGACTTAAAGGCTCTCACAATAATACTGATGACCTCATGCCCATGGCCTGGTTTTAAAAACATAACCTAACTCATTACCTGTGGGTCACGTAAACTACAAACCCTGCCAATCAGATCACAACATGAAATGGATAAAATCATAGAACTTAAAAAGTTAGGGATTTTTTTTTTTCTTTGCTTTTGTTCGATTTTATAGAGAATAGAAATCTTTTAAAACTTCACGTGTATATTGCATCATGTTGTCCAATCATAATACACGGGTCAACCAGTTAGCTCCCCCCACGGGTGAAATAATCATCTCTCCCTCTCTCTCCTCTCTCTCACACACATTTTCTTTAGGTAAAAAATTGAAGGGTCATTACCATACTGCATAATTGTAAAATTGTAATTATAGGCAATGTGGAAGATGATGATGATGATGATGATAAATATTCATGAATGCCTCTGCTATCTGTGGCCATGCAAATCTTTTGAGCACTGCCAAACACATTTATGAAAATAAACAACCCCTTTACCCCCCCATTAAATCATAACCCCAAAAATCATTTCATTTCATTTTTTTTTCTTTTTGTTTTTTAATAACTTTTTGAAATTAAAGGACGGCTTAAAATTGCTGCACAAAAAAGAGAAGTGCTTTTTATTTAAGAGGGGTTTGAAGGATTACAAGAGGAAGGAACCATTATTATTTGGGTGCCATCATTGGTTGTGTTCAGAGAAGATTTATAACCCTGGATATTCATTAACAGTTTTGAGCCAAAAATTTATTTACTTCCCTGTTGCACGTTTTGACAGACCCCTTTTGCCCCCCTATACTTTGACTGTATCGTAGTTTGAATGACGGATGGGCTGACCTGGTAAAATGTTGCTAATTGATGTGTGACAGAACTGAATGAGATGATCAAGCTAAGAGCATAGGTTGTGGCGTAGAGCCTTCCATGAGCCAGAAATAATGAAATGTGGTTTAGACTTTAAATGCAATGCAAGTACTCGTAATAGTTGTTTAAAACTTTAAATCAAGATGTACTTGGACAACGATATTTGTAGATAATTCAATTTAATAAAGAAATTCTTGTCAACTTCGACAGTGTGGTAATGTGACAAAAGTCACACAACCATAGCAAGTAAAGTAGAATGACCCCTTTTAAATGTAACTAACAATCTTTTTGGAAATCAAAATTCGTTCCGTATGGTTTTGTTCAATTACAAATTAGTGTATGGGAAAAGTTATAGAATGCCCTAAAAACATTTGTTAAAGAATTATTTTAAGAAAGTTTTAATAAATAAAAATAATAATAAAAAAAACAATTAATATTTTCAAAGCTCTTTCAATTTTTCATAAAAGTGATATAAAAAATTTCTTTAAATGTTTTATTAACCATTATCCTAAAAACACTCGTTAACATGACCTTTAATTTATTAACTTATTATTAGGATTGTCTTATGCGCTCAATCCAAACCTAAATTGCTCACATTAGGTGGTAGAAGAAGCCAAAAGCCACTAACTACAGGCCGAGTAGTTTCCAGTTTGGGTGGACAATGGTTGGATTCATTCAAAATCGATGAAGGAGTGGTAGTGAGGCAAGTCACAGGATTTAGTCAAGATCTTGTTGGATCTAAGACTAAGAGAGAGAGAGAGAGGACGACGGTTGAGGGAGAATTGTGAATTTCGATGATCTTTATGATATTGGGTCAATCGATTCGATTTATGTCGAGTTTCAAACCCTTAACCCACCACTCAATCCACTCACATTGGTTGCTGAAGCTAGAGACCCGTTGTTGACCGCCTCTTTGCTTAGATTGAGTTGGTTTTATTTCGGGTGGCACCAAGTTAGATAGTTCCATCAGGTGGTCGATTGGTCTAAATAGTCCTACTTGTAATTATTATATTTGACTCCCCAAAGTTTTGGAATTGAATGGAACTAAACTATTTTATTTTATATGTTTTTAAATAAATGAATAGAAAAAAGAAAAAAAAAAAAAAAAAAGTAACCTTATTTGAGGTACCACTAACATGAAAAGAATAAGATTAATAATTTTTTTTAATAATATTTCTTCTTATATCATTTCTTTATAAAAAGTAATGTTGTTATTTGTTGATGGTAGCATGGTAATATTGAAACTTATATATATATATAATTGGAATCATAGTTTTAAAAATTGGACCGAACTAACCGGTTCAATTGGGAATCAAGCACTAATCTGGTCCTGTAAAAATATATCTGGCCAAAACTGGTCAAAAATCGGGAAACGGATCTAAATCTGGTTCTTAGACCGTACTAGTTTTTAAAACCATGATTGGAATATAACTCTTGGTGTCCAATTTTCATTATTTTAAAAAATATCCTTATTGTTTAGTTTAGGTTTATTTTCTCAAAAATACAAATTAAGGTGAAAAAAAGTATTGTAACAAATGATTAAACGACAAACTAGAAAAACAAAACCCATGTTCACATAACTTATTACTCTTGTTTAGGTTATTTTTCCTAATTTGAATTTAAATGTTTCTTACCCACAAGCCATTAGAGTTCATAAATAATAATAAAATAAAGGGCAAATTACAACTTACCCACCTGTGGTTTGGCCGATATTTAATTTGCCTACTTGTGGTTTGAAATTTGACACTTTACCCTCCTAAGGTTAGCTCAGTTAGATTTTTGTAATTCATCTCTATTAAAAACACGACGAAAGATATAATTTTGCTCCATTTTTATGCCTCTCTCCTCCAAAGCACAAAAAACATAAAAGTACAATATCAAATAAGATAAAAAAGAATCCAACGGAACACTTGCATCATGGGATTTCAAACCACAGGTTGGAACTTAAATTTCAGTCAAACCTCAGGTGGGTAAAGTGTCAAATTTTAAACCACAAGTAAGTAACTTAAATTTTAGCCAAACCATAAATGGGTTAGTTGTAATTTGCCCTTTAATAAAATAAAAAAGAGAAGGGGGAGAAGAAACAACCACCACTCTTTCTCCCCTTAGGATAGCAACCTTTTATGAGAAAGAAAAAAGTAACTATATTTTTTTTTACTGCTTTTTATATTTCCCATGAAAGTGGTATTATTAAAACTTTCATAAAATGGCCGGCAGGCTATTGACAAAAGTAAATATGGATTTTCAAATGTATGTTAGTAAGGAGTAAGATGAAACACCTATTGTAACTTATTAATAAATATTCAATTTCATATTAATCTGTAAAAAAAAATTAAAAAAAATTGTAATTAAACTCCCAAATAATTTATAATAAAATTACAATTAAGTTTTTCCCCCTCTTGAATGTGATTAATTATCTATGAAGAGAATGGCTATTGGTTACATAATGGGCAAAGGGAAAAAGAGATAAGTTGATTGGATTTTTTTTTTAAAGAAATTATTCCTAAATAAACCATATAAATAAAAAATATCGCATCGTTTTAATTTATTATATAATTGAGATAACAGCAATCATATTCATTATCATGTCAACTTATAAATAGTTTATTATGTCAAGAGTTTTGTAACTCAATTATTTGACACTTCCTATTTTTGTGATATTTCCAATAGAGACATCAATGAGTCATATCTCTCCTAAACCCCCCACCATTGAATTATAAAATAAAATAAAATAAAAATCCATAAAAATTAGTGTGGGGGGATGAACTTGATTCTGGGCGAAGGCCCAAAGGCCTAGAAGGTCACGCTTTAAGAGATGGGCCAGGCCCAAAAATGTGGATGGGAGCAAGAACACCTAAGGAATAAAGGGCAATTCCCCAGAACAGGTCCCATGGAGATCCGAGTTAGCTACCATTATCAAAACTCTTATCCGAGGTAACAAGCGGGGCTTGTCCTTTGATGGATACATAGGGGACCACGGGCAACCGATTCCCTTTTTGATCTGAGATGCCACTACTATCAGATTTGCTTCTGGAAACGCCTTGAAAGGATAAAAATCACAGAGACAGTCACCTTTGAATTAATGAGAGGTTCTCTACCTAATCTGTTCTACATTAAATGCATATAGATTAGCCTGAACAATGTAGACACTCCCAAAAGTCCTATTTCATTATGAAAGGGAGGTAGAACAAAGGTGTGATGTGACAAGTATCCAGAAAATCTTGCTGAAAGCAGGCCAGTTGGGGAGATAAGGGAAAGAAAAATATCTATAAAGGGGGGAGAGGGTGCAACAGAGAGGAAGTTCGAAAATATTGAAGAAAAAAAGTATAAGGAAGAACAAGGGAGTGAAACTTGTAATAGTTGAGTAGATTTAAGAACTTTGAGTTTTCAGCCCAACCCTTTATACCTTGAGAAAACAACTTACGTATCTATAAATTGTCTTCTTGTTTCTCATCACCTTTTAATTAGTTGTTTTAATCTCCCATTGTGGAAGTTTTACCCTGTAGTTTGTATAAATTAATTGTGCAAATCATCTACTCAATCACTGGAACCCATATAGTGCTTGTTTTTGACTCCTACAATTAGTAATAATTTCAGTGTTTTTTTTTTCATAAATTATCAAGAATTTCAAATGGGTTCCCTCAATCATAGGAGTGGATTTTCCATTTTCTTCGTTCCTTTTTTTTTTTTTTTTTTAGTGAAGTTCCAATTATTTGCAAACATCACAACATATGATTTGATTGGAAGTTCCTTTTTTATTTTAATATATATAGTTTTAAGACATTTTCCATCAAATGGTAGTGGTGGACAACACAAGGACAACCTCCCCTGCTTTCCTTTTTATTTGTTTACTCATTTATCTTTTAGGTGGACACGAAAATCAGCCAATCACACCAATAAGTTGGGAGTCATTTTACCATGCAACCTCCAGTTCATCATTTAAAAAAAAAAATACTATTGTAAATATCATGTTTATCTATTATAATAATCCAAAGCAACTATCCTAAAAATCTAACGAAGTATCTATCTGTATTTTGTATTAGCTATTATAGACACAATAGTATTTAAATTTATAACTTTCATTCCATTATTATTATAAAATTAATATATAAAAAAATTGTTTGGTAATCAACTTTTAAATTTCTCCTACCTTAAAAGTAAGGGAAAATGCTTTAAAAGAAACAAACTGACACTGTGAAGTATATATGCAGCAAATGGCCTCTTTATCTCAAATTCCTCTTGGTTTTTTTTGGGTAAGTTTTTAAATTTCTTGTATCTATGTAGCACTATTAAATTATCAATTGAATTTTGTTCTTCAATAAATTAAAATTGAAGAAAAGAACCGTTAAGGTTAATAAGGTAAGTTAAGGCAGTGCCAGCCCATGGATTGAGAACCCTCCATAATTACATTGATGTAAGTATATAGCCCGCCAAATGAAGAGTGATATATATGATATAAACGAGCCCCACGAGGGGGGCACCAAAAACTTGTTGACAATTTCACCCATTCAAGAAAGACTCAGCCAAAACACCACCTGTCAACCATGATGTTTCACGTTAAGCTACTCATAACCCATGAGGGCTGGCCCCAACTCTCACCCAAACCCTCCAATCCATTATTTCAAGCCTATAAACCCCTATATTTGGCAAAAAAAATTTGCTTTACTTATGATACTAGTTTTGCAAATATAATTATGGGAATAATAACGTAAAACAAAACACCATCAATGGTGCAAAGAGTGCAAATTACAGGAGGTAAAAATGGTGTTTTAGTTGGCATGCAACAACATCCCCTAGGAAAACCTTTCACAAGGTACTCGTACTAAAACAACATTGCCATCATGCAATCCTTCTTTTTTCCTTCATTTGTGGAAAACCCTTTTCTAAAATTTCGCATTTGGGTTACACAATACACTCCCCTAGGCACATAAACTAAAACCCATCATGAATAATTCTTGAAACAACATATTGTCCCAAAGACAATAATAAGATTTTCCCAATTTTTTATTTATGTATATAATTACCCCCCTACACATAGATGTAATCCTTTTGGTATGACTCTATAGTTGGGAATAATTATTAGACAACAATGACATACGCAAATGTGTCTTAAACACAAAATGATTATTACCAACAGTTCCCAACACCAGGAAATTTTTATAAAAAAAATTGGAAGAGAAAAAATAGACTAAAAATAGAAGCAGAGGAAGACATAGATAAATAAAACAAAAGAGTAATCGATGATGAAGGAAGGGGTGTGGTGGATGGTGATGATGGTTCGAAGCCAATCCAAACCATCATTGCGAATCTCGGGACGACCTAGCCCACCATCATTTTAGAAGCCCTAGCCAGAAGTCACATAATTGTCCCTCTCATACCCATAATGCTACCAATTTATGCCCCAAAATGTCCTTTTACTCTCTGCACAAACCCAAAAAACCCATCATAATTCCCATGACGCCAATTTCCATCATCATATTCATATTCATATTCATAGAGAAACCAAAACAAAAAAAAAAAAAAAAAAAAACTTTTAGGTTCCTAAGCCTAACTCGCCGCCTTACATGCTTACACATGCATGATTGTTGTGTCAGAAAGAGAGAGGCATGTCTCCACACCCTCTCTCACTCACTCGCTCAAACTCACCCCCCATTACCAATTTCTCTCTTTTAAGTGTTATTTTTTTGCTCTATAAATTGACACCCTTGTTTCTTCACTTTGTCACTCACTACTACAACTCTTCGTTTTTTTACTGCTGCTACTTCTACTTCCTCGGCCAAGGCTCTCTCTCTAACCAACCGCTAAAAGGTGATCTTTTTTGAAAACATAAAGAGAGAGAAACCAAGAAAGAGGTCCCCACCTCTCACTCTATCTCTCTCTTTCTCTCTATCAAACTTCTTTTATCTTCTATTCTTTCACTAGAGGGGTACTAGTTTTAGTGGCAATTCTCAACTAGTTCTATGTCTATATGCTATATGCTATACTCTCTGTCTCACTTTTTCCTTCTTCTATTTTGTATGATAGTTGCAAGAGGGCGTTCACATTGTTGTGTTTTCTTTGTTTATCTTAAAAAACCTTATTTTGTGGGAGAGAATGTTCTTGTCTTTTGAATGTTTTCCACCTTGGATTCTCAACATTTGTTTCTCTCCCTACTTTTTCTAATGGTCTTCTTGTCTTTATCTAGCTGTGGCCGTCTTCTTCGTTTCTTTTCTTTTTTTAATTTTTATTTGTATTTGTATGTATAATTTAACTTTCGGCCCACTGCTTTATTGTTTAAAAGATGCAATCTTCTTTGGTGTATGTATGCATGTTTAGAATTGTACTTATAGACACAAATATAAACACAAAACAAGTTTAAATCTTCATTTTGGAATGTTATATGAGCTTTATCCTTTTCTTTCTTGTATGGACAACCGAAAGAAATCTAATGAGTGCAGATTCAGACAACTCATATTCCATCAATATATCCTCTTTTTGTTCTAAGACAACCAATTTGCTCTATATATTTGTCAGGGTGGTCCAAATATTGAGTTGCTCATGCCCTCCACCTGCTCTGCTTTTCTGTGATATAATTTCCATTCTTGCTCTTATTTTTTTAAATTTAATTATAACTAGCAAAGCATAAGGTAGAGCAAGAAATTTCCAAGCAAGACTAATTGCCACAGATTTTGATTTGTCTTTGGAACTTTAGTGTGAGATCGCACTGGCTCCACTTCCACCTTGTATTTGAATTATTTGGGTAACTTTTCTTTAAATACTTGTATAGGTTCATACACCACTAGTCCATGACAAAACTAGGTGCACTTAACAATTTTCCTTTATCATTTTATATGGCTATCAATATATATATTTGTACACTTTCTGTATAAATATTAGATATTTTGTTATAATAAAATAGAGTATAATAGGATTGTCTCATGTGTTGTATTAAGAAACATTATCCGAAGATACTCTTTCTCATGGTTCTGATTCTTTCTCTTTTTTTGGTTTCAGGGGCATTACAATTTACAAGCAGTTAGGAACACATTTATCATAACAATGGATAGGCTGAACTCAAAGCTGTACTTGCAGAACTGTTACATAATGAAAGAGAATGAGAAGCTAAGGAAGAAAGCACAGCTTCTTAACCAAGAGAATCAAGCACTGCTCTCGGAGCTCAAACAGAAGCTGACCAAGGGATCAAACCCAAAAAACAATGCTCCAAACAGTAACATTACTGACCTCAATCTCAACTCCAGCTCAAATGCAAATCCTTCCAGTTCCAGCAACTGATCTAGCAGGATATATGTGTATCATTGACCCCACTTAGATGCCCTTTCCTCTTTTTGTGTAAAACCATAGTCAGCCAGTGTTAGTTCCAGTTTCAGTTACATAGGACAGTTGTAGTATCTTTCTACCAGGGTCACTTTTGCTTCTATTTCCATCTTTTATCACATCTTCTTTTCTTTTTTTGGGGGGGTTAAGATATAGATTTCTGAACTACAAGGATGTATCAGACTATCTGCTAGACAGGAATATAATATTTATCATAATTTTAGCTCTCTCTCTCTCTCTCTCTCTCTTACATTTAAGATCAAATTAATATCTGCATTATTAGCTAGCTGTAATGAGCCAGTTGCTGTTTTCATTATTCATCATATCAGAATGCAGCCATTCAGCAGAAAATAAATAAATAAATAAATAGAAAAGAAGAAAGATAATAGAATGCACTGTCGACTCACCCTGGCCTGTTCTCTGTAGAGGACTCTTTGGTTTTAACCACATCAAGTGGCATCCATTTATTTCCCAAGATTCAGCATAAAGGATAAGAGGACCCTCTAAACTGGTTCATTTTAGAAATATGCATTTTATTAAAATGCAGTACTTCATTTCTAGCTTGTTATGTATGATAATTTATTTATAATGTTTTTCATCTTCTTTTTTTCAAAGGATGGGGACAATTTCAAATGATGCCAAACGGCTACCATATCGTATCGTATGTCAGACAAATGTATAGGTCCTGCCTGTGGAGCATTTTTATTATTATTACTATTTTTTTTAAGATAATCTACATTGTGTATGTGTCCAAAGTCTAAACACACGGCTAATATCAGACAAATTAAGGATGATCACGGATCGATCAGTGACGCGGGAGACTTTAAAACGTGTTTCACCAATTCAAATCTAGATGTCGCCTAGTAAAATATAAAAAATGTATACCTTACCTTACTATGTTTTTTTATTTCTCTTTTTTCTTTTTCTTTTTCTAAGAATACCAAGTTGGATTCTTCTCCTATTTGTATCGAATAGAATATGTTGAGCCAAATCTTTTTCACATAAACTTCTGTGAGCTTGCAAAAGGGTAGCCACAAGAAATAAAACACTTTTATTTCAAGAATAATCCCCTAAATCCTTAAGAGTCTCCTTGATTGCATAAGTAAAAACTCTTTGGAATCCATAAATATATATATATATATATATATATGAGAAACATTCTAAATCTTAATTATTCAATAGTCTGAATGTCCATGAATTACAACCACTAATATATAGTAAAGAAATTTTAGGGCAGCTAAAAATCCTTAATTAATGCTAGGTCAAAAATTAGGATAAAAATAAGAAAATTTGAGAACATTACATAAAATAATATTACAAACTCTAGGAAACACCCTAAAATTGACAAGACCTTATTCCAACTCTTAATTGAAAAAAAAAAAGTGTTTCCTCAAAAAAAAAAAAAAAATTCTTAATTGAAAATTATAACAAAATGAAAAAATTATCATAAATAGAAAATTTGAATAGATCTAGCCTAAATAAAGGAATTTAATCAAAAAGGGGCACATGTAATAGTCATAATACGGTTAAGTTTTGATTCTCACAATGATTTCCTTTAAATCACCAAATTTTGGGCAAGGATTTCCTGCAAACTAAGTTTGCAGCAAATCCTACAAAATATTGATGTGTAATATTGGAGAACAATAGCTATGCTGCAAAATTCAACTCTTTACTTGCCCTGGAGAGGTATTGTTCTCCAATGTTACACATCACTATTTTGAGGATTTGCTGCAAACTCCTTGCCCCAAATTTTGTACAATTCTATCATTGGCCATGATGATTTCTACTAGCTAGTGCATTTTACTTTTCAAACTTCTCACAGTTTGATACTTTTATAATCAATGAAAGTTTGGACTGTTAGTTCTACATCAACCAAATACTAGAAAAAGCAGAGTAACCAACAAATAAGTTTGCTGTCATACTTGTTAGCTGTTCAGAATCCAATTATCACGCAAATCTACCGTGATCATCATTGTCTATCCCTAATCCACCAGGAAATTCTGTGAAAAACTGAATCCTAATGAGGATGTTGGCAGAGCTTCTAAAAGTCCTTGCAAGCAAAATTTTCTTTACTCCCTCAGTTTATTCTTGACCTTAAATTGTACACTGAAACAAGTGCTGGTTTGGCAAGATTGCCGAGTGCCATAACTTTGTACACTCTGACCATATCACTACATAAGATACGAAGTCAAGCTTTGTAGTGTGTCTTTTTTAAGAGGAAAAAAGTTTTCACCCAAAAAATTGTAAGATTAGAAAAGGGGCTTTTCATTCAGATTCTGTCTCAGAATAGAGTTGATGGGAGGATCTAATCAAAGAGAACGTCATAAAAGATTCAGCAGAAAAAAAAGTCAATGAAGGTTTATTAAGTTTGACAAAGTGGTAACCCACACCACAATGCCACAAATATGAAACTCTTGGACAAGACATAGCCCCATGGCATTTGCCAGGTTGACCATCAAACAAACAAAACAAACCCATCACAATAATATGAAGAATGTCTAATCAAAACTCAAGTGCATCTAACAAAGCCAGGCCACAACCTCCATGGCCCTCCCTGCACATTATAGACCTCTGGACTCCAGTCACAACACCATGTCACCAACTCAGCAAGTCAATTTAGGAAGCTCAATTAAGGGCCAAGCTATGATGACTGAATCTAGGCTTTTAGAATTACCCGGAAGGAATGGGGTCAGCTAACAGTTAGACTCGGTCCCAATTTCTAAATATAAACTAAAAAGCTAAATAATTAGTCAACTGTAAGTCAAGTATTTCTAATAAAAAAATTCAAAATTTAAAATTTTCATTTCTATCATTGAATTATTAAAATAAAAAATTAAGCAATATCTTTCATAATATTTTTTCACAATTATTCAAATGACTTGATTTATTTGATGCATAACAAAAATAATGCTACTTTAATTATAATGATCCAATTAATATATGCCCTTAAAACATATATTAATCATTTATTTTAAGAAATTTTTTATAGAAAATTTAAAAAGCTTTTTAAAAAGTTAGTCACTTTTTCACTTTTCTATAAAAAATTTCTTAAAATAGTTTATTAGCTTATGCCCTAAGGGGATACATTAATAAAATCCTAATTACAAAATCATATCAATAATTATAAAAAAAAATTATAGAAAATGCTTCTTACTATGAGAAAATTTAGGACTATAATCTTTTGTGTCACAACTTTGTCACGACTCGTCAGTAATGGATCCACTCAAAAATGAGCAACTAGTACCAAGTACAATATTTGTAAAAACAAAAAAAGGGTTATAGTAAAACTTAGGTCCTATAATAACTATCCTACTATCGGCTATTGCTCAAAGCCGGAATGAATGTCATGAACACATGACATGACAAGAGGTGACATTTGGATTTTTGAAACGATCCAAAAACATTTTAAATAATATGACCTTTGTGTGTGTGTATATAATATTTTGAAACGGGTAAAGTGGCTTTTGTGTGGCTACAACAGGTTGAATATAATATTTGCCAAGTTTTCCCTTGTTTCACTAAGATACCCTGCAGATTCTGGGTCATCATAACAATATCTAAAACCTTGAAGCGTTCAGAAGGTAAAATGAGAAGAGTCAGAAACTCAGAAATCAGAATACACCCGAACCTTAAAGGCCCACCCCCCCTTCCCAATTTCCAAAATGTTCATCTCTTGGTTCTTCTTGTGATGGTCCAGTGGGTCAGTATTTAATATTTACAAAGGCAAATGTGTCCTTTCATTTTAGTTATGATTAATATTATTAGCTAGGGGTATTTTTGTCTAAAAAAGTCTTTTGGGCACTTTGACCTGTCAGGGTGAAATATCTTGTATTTGATCCGATAGGATACATGCCTCATCTAATGGGACCTACCAACCAAGGACCCGTCGGGATAAAGTCCCCATTCGATCCCTTTAAAGTCCCAACGATTTGGCACTCCACTCTCCTTGAAGACCTATCGGGTAGCCCGCATATATGCTCGAACAATTCGCACCTCATCATCTGCATACCGACAGATAGATGATCATGCCGATGAATTGATGATCATACCGATAATTGAGTACACGACGTCCCACAAGCTTTTATGTGTTCTCCACGCATGTGCTCCTACATGGAAATTACTTGCACACTACGCCCAAAAACCCTATTACATGTTCATATTTTCCCTAAATGGAAGAGAAACCCTAAGATCTTGGAGCCTTAACTCCAAAATCTTCTCTACAAAGAAAGCTCCTACATCCAAGAGATTTTAGTTAGCTCTACACCACTATATAAAGCACCAAAACTCTTCTTCCTTAAAGTACGTGAAAATTCCTAGCTTTCACACTATTGAGTTCTTGGAGATTTTCCTATCACTGACTTAACTTTTGGATGAGTCTTTGGCCAACACCCAACCAATGCTCTCTATTGGTTTTTCGTTCTCTTATTCCTCAAGTATCCTAATTGGCGTGCGTGTGGACGATCAACTCACTGATGATTTTATGTATCATCATGATTGGATATAGGCCAATGCAACATGGCCTATTTGGCATTCACCTTGAGTTGGCCGGAGGTCGCAAATTTGACTTTTAAAAAAAATAATAATAATAAAGAATTAAAAAGAAGAAGAAGAAGAAGAAGAAGAAGAAGGTGATATAGAGACCTATACCATTCATGAATATTGATTTCCAATCCCTTTGGTACGTAATATATATATTTTAAATTATAAGGACATACTATTCTTTTCTTTTTCCTTTTTTTTTTTTTTTTTTTTTGAATTTCAAAGACAATCTACAAATGCTAAATGGCATAAAATATATATTTAAATAACAAAACTCTATTTTCCTAGAAAAAAAAAATAACAAAATTGTAAAAGAAATTAGTTTATCAAATAGAAAGCTAGAGGGTGAGTCCAAGAAAAATAAGAAAGAAGAATTATTTTGTAGTGTCAGAGAATCAAATATGCCCGATACAGTTACAACCACTAATTTGAAGCATTCGTGCTTCATTCCTAAATGAAGATTATTACCGCTCACTAGAGAAGAAGTTTCAAAAATAGACAAGAAGTTTCAAGAACTACTTCTCTAGGTACTGTATCAGTAAGACTTTTTTTATTATAGTTTTTTTAAAAGTAAGTTTTAGCCCAAAGAAATGGGAAGAGAAGATTATGGTTCCTAACCGATTGTATTATTAAAAAGTGCTCAAAACCTAGAAGACCGACCCACCCAACAAATTGGGTTCGACCCAAAAGATCATGGGCAAACTCAGTCACTTGGGCAATCAAGTAACAAATCTAAGATGGACGAAGCTTTGGGTATTCGGGCAGAAACCAAGTGTGAAAATCTTACACACCATCCTCTTATTTTTTTACCCCTAATCCTTCCGAGGATTATGCCTAATTCTCTATGACCTGGTCCATTGACCTTGTCTCTCCTCTCTCTACCCCATCTGCCTCTCTGCCTCTCTCTCATCTCCATCATTCAACCACCACGATAGAGCAAGCCAGGGTGTTATTGAGCTACTTCTGGAAGCATTCCGTGAATAGCCGGGATATTGAAGAATATCCAAAGAGGCATTTAGGGAATAAGTCTTATTCTATCTCTGTTTGTACCGTTTGAAGAAAGGAAGGGAAAAAAAATTAAGACCAGTAAAAACATATTTTCCCCAAAACAGTAGCACCCTTGCGGTATTCTCCGTCTAGTGTCTACGCTTTCATACACCCACCCAACGGACCAAAATTCTTATCCAAACCAGATATAATGATACCCTTCAAGAAGCAAATAAGATGGTACCTGTGCATGGAACAATGGAATGCTGTGTCGTGAGCAGTGAATGCTGATCTCCAAAAGTGTAATCTGAATCTTGGTGGTTCTGCGTGCACAACATTTTCTGCCATAACTCCACCGAAGTCATTGAATGAGCATATTCAAAATTTATAATCTTTATATGTCTTTGTATTAATACCCAGGATAGGCCCATTTTACACATTATTAAAAGTTTCACAAATGTATTTTGCTTGTACTATAAGCCCACAGCACAGGAAGATAAAGGAGTACAAAATTGAAAACTATGGCTAACGAGTAGTGGAGATGAGAATGTGCCCAAAGCACAACTCATTACCATGTTCGCACATAGCGCATAGGACATTGTGCAACACACGGAGTAAGACGACGGTTTAGTATGTACAAACTGAGATGAACAAAACCAAACTCACATAACACAAGCCACCCTTGGCGTGCTGGTTTGCTGAAATGACAATGGGACAATGGTTAAATGCATGTGGTGTAGCCCAGAGACAAAATCTCGGGGTAGGTAAAGGTTTCGTACTATTTGTATTTGGGAAGAGATTATGGCCCAATAATAGCCAAGAGTAGCTGAAATGAATGACATAACAAGTAATATACCGAAGAGGCTGCATAAACTTGTTTTTCCAGTTTCCTTTGCTTTCTTTCTATTTTCCCCAATTTTCAACTTCAAGTTTTATTTTTTTATAAAACTATCTATTCTCTAAAATTTCACATAATTAGCTCCAAGAACAATATCCATGCCAACATTTGCAACTGTCCGATCTATCATTATACAAATCTGGGTGTGTCATTGGAAAAAGAAGCCAGAGAAAGCCCACCATTCCCGCAACAAATGCTACACTTACCATCCCTGAAACAATTGTTAAAAAGAAAAAAAACAAAGGTAAGCTTTGATAAAAGAAGGTTCAAGAAAATAATAAAATGTGATATCAAGGACTTAAAAATTGAAGTTCAAAGGATTTGACTATGTTCGCATGTAAATCTGTAATATATTATTAAATTGAGCAAATGCATGTTTAATATTGAATAGATCCAAAGCACTGAAATTAGAATCCCCAGCAGTTTAGATTATAGTCAAAGACAGAACAGAGTGGTGAAATTTCTAGGATGATGAAGCTTGGCCAACATTGAAAAACTTAAGTTTTAAAGTTTCCCCACATAGATTTGGAGAGAGTCAACCAACCAACAACCAAGCCCTAGTCCCAAAATGTTGCGGTCAGCTATGGATCCTCAAAAAACTAGTCATAGTCTGCCATATGTATTCTTTTACGTCGTTTTATTCTGTCTGATTATTCTATCTGAAAGCATACTCTATGTTACTTCCTAAATTAATATGTGCCTTTTTACTACAGTACTACTTCTATGAATTTTATTGTCTTCCTGTACCTTTTTTCACTCCCCTAAATTTAATGAACATATTCAATAATTGCTCATATTTGAAACCAAATCATCTCGAGCAACTCCCCCTCATCTTTTCATCAATAGGGGCCACCCCTATCTTTAAATGAATCTATTTATTTCGAATTTTATCTTTTCTTGTATTTCCGTTTATTCATCTTAACATTCTCATTTCAACTACACTCATTTTATGTAAATGTTGCTTCTTAACAGCTGAACCTTTAGTACCATACATTTGGACAGAGCATTAAGGTGTCTCCCCCCCCCCCCCCCCCCCCCACCCCTCCTCTTTTTAAGATAGTCAGAGCATTGCCAAGAGGCTTGCAACTTAGTTGGCACCGCTTGGTGTACCAACGGAGACTTCCATGGTTCAAATCCCCCCTCCCCGATTATAACTATTGAATTATCAAAAATAAGATAGTAAGAGCATTCAAAGGATTTTATTCTTGTTTTCTTTCATCAAATAAAGCTCACCAATCACACCATTGACTTCTCAATTTGGTAACTATAAAACAAAACAATAGGAAATCACTTGTTCATACATTACACAATTGTGCCAAGAACCAACAAATTTTATAACGAAAAAAACAGATGTAAATGCAGGGCCTATGGCTTGGCCTTAGGACCTTCATATACTTTAAAAGGTTAACTCCACTTCTTTTTAAGATATTAACATCCCCCAAATATCCAATACCCTAATATATAAATAGTGTTAGGACTCGTAGAGAGAAAGAGAGAGAAAAGAGAGGGGGGGGGGGGGGGATTTGAATTTTGAACCAAAGTCCATGATGGATATTTTATCTACGGATTTTAAGAACAGCATCAAGAAAAGGTCAGAACTACTTGTAGTGACAAATAAATCCAAGATTTTTTTTTTCAATAGCATAGAAGCAACTAATGGCATACCATTCCTCCGTGAAAACAGCTTAGGCAATCCCATAAAATTGCAGAAGATATGAGCAACTACTGGAGCAAGAAGATGTCCTGAAATGAGTAAAAGTACACAACAATGAGGTAGAATATTATTTTTTTATAATTGTTAAGACAAGTGGGTGAGGTGGATTTGAACCCTAGTTCTCCTTATGAGGGAGACAATGTAACGCCACTAAGCTACAAGGTTCTTAGCAAGTGAGGTAGAATATTATAAAATGAATAAAGAGACCAAAGGAGCCTCCCAATACCTAAGAATGAACTGTTAAATATTCCATGTAAAATTACTAAATATTAAAGGGGAAAAAAAGAGGGAAAATTTAAAAGCATCTAGAATTATCTTAATTGAGTTGTTTGGATGACCATATATAAGGATCTAGAGCCAAACCCAAATACCAACAACAACTATTTTATTCAAGCACGGGTCATTGAACTTTGAACAGAATAATATCTGTGCTTAGGCATCTTCACTAAATAAAATAACACATCACATATCAAGATTAAATAAATAATAAAACATTCATCTTTTACTGGTAAATGATGAATTTAGATAACTCAAAAGAAGATGAAAAAAATACTTAAAACAACTGCATACCATTCGTTCTTCAGTAATCACAATAAACTGTAGAGTTAAAACTCTACAGTCTACTGCGATTATAATCATAAGCCTGAGACCCTTCCATTTTCATTTTGAAAAGGTATAATTAATTCTAAAACTTGAGTAACAACTACTACCTTATTGCCTAAAACAACAAAACTCTGAGAATTTCCAATACAATGAAAACATGATACAGTATGCTATCTAGCCCAGCACAATCCTAATTGCAAATTGCTATGGACTACTTATAGATAAAATAGAGGTGAGCACCATTATATGCATGTCTATGTCCACTCTAATTATCATCAAGAAAATTCAATTAGGCCCACAGTAGTTTATCTTATTGACCAACTGGCAGCACGGCTCCAAAAAATGTAGTAAACTACATATAGTACAATCTTAGATTCTCTTGGAAGCCAGCAGATGGAGTTTTTATTTTTTATTTTAAAAAATACTTCTGGCCCTTGCATTAGTTATGAGATGCCAATGTGTCAAAAATCACTTACCAGTTCGAATGTAGAGGAAAGATGCATATGAACCAAATATAACAGTGTAGCCAAGCTGGAGACCTGAAAATCACACATATAACAAGGGAATTGACATCTGATGGATAGAAAAGTTTTTAGAAATTGCATGTATCCCATGGAAACAGTAAGTCATGGGCTTACCTACAACCATGAAAGTTTTTATCAAGCTAAAGTTTTGCTTGCTGTAGAGCTCCATTAAATGGTTTAGGTGTGCTGCAAAAAATGACAAAAACAGTGAGACTGGGAATAAAAAATGATCAGGATGAATATTTTAAATGCTCAGGTAAACTCAGGAAGAGGATTCTCCAGATTTTTTATTTAATGACTTCAAAGTGTGAGAAGATTCTCCTTCTTTTCCACAATAGCAACTCACTTTTGTCATATTTTAACATGAGGGTGAATTAATCATGATTTCTTAGAATTAACTCCAAAGCAATGATGGATAGATTATGTGCAAATCCAGTTTCATAGATCAATAGCTGATTAGAAAAGAAATTGATTGCATAACAACCTAAACTCCTAAAGATCATCTAATTCCTAAAACACATCAATGATGGTATACATAAGCCACCACCGTCACGCCATGCTCTATGTACATCACAAAAGATGATTCATAATTATCTAAATCATGGATTTAACATATGCTGAAAATGACTTTTATCAAATTACCTAAACTAAAGAAAATAGGGCAGAGACGTATGGCAGTGTACGGTTTAAATCCTCCACAGAGAAGTAGAGGTATCATACATGCCCTGAAGACCAGCTCCTCAGTAAGTGGTGCCTGTTCAGTAAAGCAACGTTAGAAATCGAGGTATAATTGAGAATACTTAGGGTTCCATCTTTCAATCAACCGAATTACAAGTAATCAGTAAAGATTCAATAATGAAAGGGGAAATCACAAATCAACTAATCCTTCATCGTGATAAATTTCACAATATAAGCAAACAAAGCAGTGACGAGGAAACTCTGTTTTTGAAAATTCAATAGTTGGGGGAAAACAGTTGTAAGATTCATTACGCATTTTAAATTAGGCCTAATATCGTCAATGATTAAAGTCTTATGTGTATCTCTCTCTCTCGCACGCGCACAAACGTTCCTATGTTATACAAACTAGCAGTTTTCAAAGTAATTGTCCAGATTATGCTAAATTATTATGTATCTATCATTTTCCAATACACCTACAAGAAACAAATTGCAGATATCCAAAGGATCAACAAGACAAGGAATAATGTGATATTCTAATAAAAAAGATAGTACACATAACAAAATTAAATTCAAAGGGCACACCAGACAGTAAAGATACTAACCACAACATAATTACGCCAAGCCGAAACATTGGAAGCAACCGAAATTATCGAATCAATAAACCCTCGTAATGAACCTTGGAAGTACTCATACGAAAGTTCTTCACCTCGACTCACACGCTCTCTCCACTTATCCACCAAGAGCAGAGCCTTGAGGACCAAAGATCCCGCGTACATTAAAGAAGTCAAGGAAACAGGAAACACCACAGCTTGCCACTGTTTCATACACAAAATCGCAATTTTCAGCGTGCAAATTTAGCAACCATTCACTCTTTTTCCAATCTGCATACCATAAAAAAAAAGAATGCAAATCGAAAAAGTTACCATTCGCAACATAATTTTAGCAAACATTCAATCAGATAAAAGATACGATCAACTCACTACATGATCAACTCGGATTCCGTAAACATCGAATAGAATTGACGCCTCCTTACTTCTTATCTGAAATTATATCATAGACAATATATTAAAAGCGAAGCACAATCAAAATTCAAATTAGTTTCTAAATTTGTGCCAAGTGTCTTTTCAATTTTCTTAATTTTGGTGTCAAGTGACTCTCGGCACAAAAGCGGAGGCGACCACTTCGATAGGACCGTCTTTATATCATCATCACTACCGGTGAGAGTAGAAAGTGCTTACTGGGAGGATGAGAGTACAGATGAGGAGAGAGAGAACGGAGGAAATGGCGGCGCAAATGAAGCGTCGGATCATGAAGCTGTTGAAGGAAGGAGGAGGTGGGAGGCGGAGGATCAAAGTGGGAGCGTGAAGAATCGCAACGTACAATAAGGCCATGGCGGTGCAGGCCGTCACCGCCACCGATTTCGAAATGGCTTCTTCCTCCATTGCTATGAGCTTTACCTTTTGTTTCACAAACCCTAAAACAGAGAGAGAGAGAGAGAGAGAGAAATTTAGTTAAAGCTGGTTTTTGTGGTCTACTTGGAAGGTCGAATTGGAGGTTTGTTATACCTTTCTTGTGCTCAGTGTAACTATTTGGAATCTCTCTCTACCATTTCTACTGCTACTAGGTACTCACTACTATTTCTTTTTTTTTTGGTCAACATAGGAAATGAAACATATTAACTAGCCGCGAAGTAGTGGCTATAGGCCTTAAAGAGGACAAGCCATTAGCATTAGAGTTCACAATTACATTAAGATCAGGGGTAGAGGGACTCACTACTATTTCTTTTCTTGAACCACTATGCCTATCCAAGTGTCAAAAATAAAAGTTTAAAATAACTCGAAAAAACGGGAAGGTTTCAAACTGTCGAAGCATCTTTCAGACTTATAAAAATCAACTATTGCAAAAAAATTTACAATAATGCTGCAGTGCAACTCTACCTTTGAAATTGCACAGTAGCTCAATTTTAAAATAATAATAATAATAATAATATTTTATTTACTTATTTTATCAATTCCTCTCCCTCCTTCACTGGGTTTTTGGATTTTCGGTTTATGTTTTTATTTGAATTTTGGGATATATTATTTTATTGTGTAGAAATATTATTTTAATGTGTTGTACTGTAAAATAAAAGTTGGGACGCTGAGAGTATTGTAAAATTGTATAGTATAATTAATGAAGTAGCTTTTTGGAATGGTAAAATAGAATGAGATAGAATTTTGGAATGTGAATATTCTAAGAAACAAATGAAATTGTAACTATAGGGATATGGGCCCAAAATTATATATTGGGCCTTGAGTTTTGTCCGAGGACGTCGGCATGTCCGAGGAGGGACAAATAGTTATGAGAGACTCCAGTTTAGAGTCTCATGAGTAAGAAAGTAGAAGGCTATCTGAGGAGGACCTCCTCCCCGACTATGACAAATATAGCTTAGACTCTTGCTAATGAATATCAAGCTTGACAATGTACTTTAGGCTGTGTTTGTTTCGTGTAAAACGTTTTCCGGAAAATACATATTTTCCGAAAATGCTATTTTTCGGAAAAGGAAAATATTTTTAAGTGTTTGGTTGAATTATGAAAATTGTTGTGGAAAATATTTTCATGTATTTGGATGTATTCTGAAAATGCTATTTTCCAGAAAATTTTTCACATTATTACAAAAAATTTCAACATCACATCCAATTCAACAACAATTTCCGGCAGCAAATTCCAGCAACAACAACACAACAACAACAACAATAATCAGTTCATCCAAAAAAAAAAAAAACAACAACAACAATCAAATAAAAAATAAAAAATAAAAAATAAAAAAAAGGAAGAGATCGAGGAAGAGAGAGTGTGGAGGCGATGGGTCTGGTTCGTGGATCGGCGAGCTCGAGGAGGCGATGGGTCTGGGTTCGTCGGTTCGTGGGTCGAAGGCGATGGGTCTGGGTTTCTCGGATCGAACTGCATGGTTATGAGTGGTGGTGGTGGAACGGCGTGGATCGGGATGTGGAATGGGTTTGGTCTCTTCTCTCGGCATGGAGCTCCGGTGCTGATTTCTCGGATGGTCTCGCCGTGGAGGATGAGTTCTTCAAGTTTCTTGGCTCTCTCTTTTGTGCGTTCTCTCTCAACTTCTCTGGCTCTCTCGTTTGTTTCTCTCTTTTATGCGTGTTGTGTGATTTCCGGAAATGATTTGAAGGGAAAATAAGAGCGTAAAATCATTTCCGGGTCAAAGGCGTAAAAATGGTCAAACTTAAGCTAATTTTCCGAAAATTAAAATTTTCCTCCCCTACCAAACACTGGGGTCAGGAGGTAAATGATTTCCGAAAATCATTTACCACCAAAACAAACGGACCCTTAATTGGATATTGAGATCGAGCTCGACTTAACTAATAAATCAAGTTAAGCTCAAGTTTTGGGATTTTTTTATGAGCTTGAGCTCGAATATTGGTTGTAGGTTTGGTTTTAGCTTAAGCTAAACTTAAACATTTTACTTTTATTATCAATAAAAAGTTGAACATTCAATACTTAACAAAAGTCTACCTATTATAAAAAATATATATATTAGGGGAGAAGCATGATAATTTCATTAATCTTTATTCTATAAAATTATTAAAAATTGGTTGCCAAAGTTCCAAGTATAGCTATTATTTATTTATGTACTTTAGGAAAATAATTTAAGCTTGCTTTAAATTAAACTATACATTTTTTTAAAATTATACTTGATGTATATTGTAGGGATGTTAGGCCTAGGCGTTCATTATATATTTGTACATTGGGCCTATGGCCCAAGCTGAGAATAAGGACTAGTCCAAGGAGGAAGAATCTCCGTTAGAGGAGACCATGTTAGCAAATAAAAGAGTTAGTTTTGGCCACAAAGGTTCAATAGGATATCAGCTGAGGATAAATGTCTCCTCAGTAGGCTAAAGCCGAGGTCAAAAGAAATGGCTTACTAATGCAAAAGAACCTCCTAGGAAATTCTGTCGGTATGAATAAACATTGCAGAGACATTAGATCAGGAGAAGTCCTAAATATCTTAGAAAGAAAGCACCATCACCGCATTTAATGATCTACAGCTAACTTCCTAACTGCATTAATGTAGAGAAGACCCCCCTGAACAGTGTAAAGTTGGCTACCCCAAGGCGTACACAACCAGAGACGGTGTCTGATGGGACAAGCACTTAAGTGGTGACTCAGGTGATCAACAAGTGTAGGATCAAAATGCTTTAGAATGAACTATATAAGGGAAGAGACCCTTCATGAAAGGGGATTGAAAAAGAAGAGAAAAAAACATTGTAGCATTTAAGAACCAAACTTGTAACTTAATTTGAGAATAATATACATGAACAGACCTCCTCGAGCCATGCCGAGGACGATTTTGTTTCTATACAACCCTATTTCTTTGCGTTCCCTTATCATCTGAATCTATTTCAATGTTGGTTTGATCAACTAAACCCCAGTTTTCCAATTCATTCTCTACAAATTCATTATTTTGGGTTTTTTGGGCTTGAGTCCACCCACGTAGTGAGCTAAAAATTCAAATTTGGTCTTTACATATATGTTTGATTATTCTCAATAAAACTAATTAGTTTTTTTATGAAAAAATTGAAATTGTTTTCATTTTGAATCATAACCATCACTTGAAATAATAACATATATAGATATATATAGATATATATATATATATAAGAGTCATCTACCAAAAATAAATTATAAAATCATATTATATATAATAAAAGTTGGGCTTAGACACCGTGGTTGCACCATGTGGCTTCACAAAATTGCAGAAATTTTAATAAATTTTTAGATTTTAAAAATAGATATATACATATTTTTTGGATAAATATGACAAATCAAGTAATGAAAGAAAGTAGTATTTCATTTATAACTATAACAGTTGTATCTATCTAACATGTTATTAACAAAACCTAAAATCAATAAAATAGAATTATCTAAGGATAAAATTTAAATAAAAAAGAGAAATAAAAAAAACGTAAAAGAAAAAAAAGATTGAATTTGCATTTTTTTTCCTACGTTTCTTTAAAAAATGTAAAAGGAAAAAAAAAAGATACAACTTGCACTTTACAGTATTAATATTCAGTCCCACCCACCACTTTTTTTTTTAACAAAGATTAACAACACAGTCTCTCTACTATACTAGGACTCTCTCTCTCTCTCTATTTCTGCAAAGCATACCCTTTTCCTTTTCCAACGGCTGAGACTTTATCCTGATATATATATATATATATATATATCATAAACTACTACTTTTTCAATAGAATATAATTATCTAAGGATAGAATTTAAATAAAAAAGAGATAATTTGAGTTTCACTTAAACTATTTCTTTTTGTTTATATTATCTTCTTCACAACCTAAAATTCCCACTATATATACACAAAATTTTTTGATGTTTCAATATTTCTGCTACGTACTTTACAATTATTTGCTATATTCTTTCTTTCTCCTCTTTGCCTTACCTACAACTTTGTAGGTAATTTTTTTTTCATCAAATTGAATAGATTTTGTGTATTTATTGCCTTTTTATTATATAGAACATGATTTTTAACAACAAGTTTTATAGATAAGTTGAAATTATATGTTTGATCACACCTTTTAGTGTTTTTTTTAGAAGTCAATATAACAAGTACTATATTTGTATTTTTTAATTTCTTATTACATGATTATTTGTTGTTGACATCAATATTTTATAATGGATTTAATTTGTTATGACTTTTGTTTGGTGCTTTGTTCCATGTAATCTATATTTTTTAATTAAAAGCAAAATTTGCTGCCAAACATGAAATTGGATACGAGAGAATTCATTCGTCCAAATTTCTATGTAAGTCTATCTTTACTTAACTCTTTTTTTTTTTTTTTTTTAAAGTTAAAAAATTTTGTTATTTTTTCATTAATGAATTGAGGTTTTGGCTTAATTTTGTTTTCAACCATTTCAATTATTGAATTCATTATTTTTTCATGTGTAATATTATTATTTGTGTGTGTTTTTTTTTTTATGATAAAAATATAATACATGTGTTCTTAAATGTTAAAACACAATACAATTGTAAACATTACTTTAAGTTAGGATGTTATATTTATCTATTAGTAAGATAGAATGTTACATTAAGTTAGAGTATTTTATTTTTATGTATTATTAATTTAGAATGTTGCATGTGGGTGAGAAAGTCCAATGCCACATATTGGGCCTGGGGCCCAATTTGAGTATCAACGCCTGTCCGAAGAGGTGAGAGGGATCAGCGCTTAGTCCGTTGGGTGAAAATGCAATCAAAGACGAATGTAGCATCCGAAGACAACCTGTTGGTCCGAAGAGGTACCACTCATCGGATCGCTGGAGAACTTGATCAAGTAGATATACTGAAGACCTCAGCAACCCTCCCAGAAGAGTCCACGGTATGGGGTGAACTCTGGGCACGCCCAAGGGTGAAGATCATGAGATATCTTAAAGAAAAAGCTGCTACCACCGTATTTAAGGCACTACAGCAACTTTCCTAGCCGCATTTATCTGGAGAAGACACCTGAACAGTGCAACCTCAACCACTACCACTCACGACAGACTAAAGCAAACATCTGATGTGACTAGTACTCAAGTGGATGTTTAGATGAAGAACAAGTGTACGGTGAAGATGAGATGAAGGATGTATATATAAAGGAAATAGGTCTCTCAGAGAGGGGGAGAAAGAAATGGATATTCATTTTTAGTAAAAAACTTTAACCTCTTCGGATTGAGGAAGATTCTTGCTAAAGGCTAATCTGAACACTATTTTTAATTGTTTGTCTACCTGAACCGTTGCTAACTCCATTTCCAGCCCAGTTGTTTAACCCACCCTCTACAAATTTATTGTTCAGGGTCTCATTGGGCTAAGTCCACAAAGCTTGTGTTTGGCCTAACAAAAATTGACCCTACAATTGGCGCCGTCTGTGGGGAATAGCTTGAGCAAAGGTGGAAGCAACACCTCAGAAACGGCTGAACTGAGGCAACGACCAATGGAGTCCAGATCATCTCAGCACACCGATCCTTTTCTTAATCTGGATCGGAGACAGGATCGTGAAGGCAGCATACATACCGCATATGACGATCAAAATCAGTCACATGGAGAGAGCCACATGTCCCATGCAGAGAAAAACCAAAGCATGCAGTTGAAAATTGAAAGGCTAAGGAGAGAGCTGCGCCATGCAAAGAGGAAGCGTATTTCCTCATACTCTGATGAAAATTCTGAGGACAAGCGGGACGTTGACTACAGGCAGAAGCCTCGAACGCCAGTCAGTGAGTCTTTCCCCTATGAGGAAATGCATCACCGTGAGAGGAACCCTCAGAGCCTCTTCCCTAGGGGCGTAGGGAACGATGCTATGAGTAAAGCTCTGGATCAGATCTCCAGATCTCTTTTTACACGTAACATCGAGAATGCCAGACTTCCTTAGCGTTTCCACCAGCCTACATTCACCATCTACAATGGCCGGACTGACCCAATGGAACATGTGAGTCATTTCAACCAGCAGATGGCTGTTCACTCCAGGGACGAGGCCCTAATGTGCAAGGTTTTCCCATCCAGTTTGGGACCAATAGCCATGAAATGGTTTGATAGTCTGAAAGCAAACACTATTAGCTCTTGGACTCAGGCATTTGGGTCGCGTTTTGTCACATGCCGAAGGGTTCTGCAATCCATGGCCTCCCTATTGTCCGTCAGCATGAGGAAGGGTGAAACTTTGAAGTCATATTCAGATAGGTTCTGGGAAACGTATAATGAGATGGAAGAAGGCTGTGACTTGGTGGCCATCAGCTCTTTTAAATTAGGCCTTCCCACTGAACATCTCTTAAGGACGTCTCTAACGGGCAAACCTGCTACCAATGTACGCCAATTGATGGATAGGATTGACAAATACAAAAGAGTTGAAGAAGACCAACAGCAGAGTAAAGGCAAGGATAAGGTTATCCCTCAGGAGAGGAAGGATTTCAAGTCGGACCGATAGAGCCACAACCGGCAGAGAAAGGATTGGGTTGGACAGGGTTCAGCGAATTTTCAAGCAGTCAATGCTGTATTTCGTGAGCCCGTACACCAAGTCCTGGAGAGAATCAAGAATGAGCCTTTCTTTAAAAGGCCAAACAAGATGGTCGGAAACCCTGAAAGGCGCAACCACAATCTCTACTGCCAATATCATCTTGACCATGGGCATACTACGGAAGACTGTAGGAGTTTGTGGGACCATTTGGATCAACTTGTCAGCGAGGGCAAGTTAAAACAACTTTTGCACCACTCATACGGTCAGGGAAACGCAGTGTCTCGGAGGGAAGATCCTGTGAAACCCCCTTTGGGCACAATAAATGTTATCTTTGCCGCACCAGGGAGGACAGAGTCTTGCCCATTCAGAGTATTATCAGTTGCTCAACTGCCCTCGGAGAGTATTAATAGGGAGCCGAAGAGGCTTAGGACAGGGGCTTAACCCATTTTGGGCTTTTCGGAGAATGATAAAATCGGAACTATACAGCCGCATGATGATGCTCTAGTGGTCACTCTCAGAATAGGAGGATACGACGTGAGGAGAGTAATGGTGGATCAGGGCAGCGCTGCAGAAATAATGTACCCAGACCTCTATAAGGGGCTGAACTTGACTCTCGAGGACTTGACACCTTACAGTTCCCCTCTGGTGAGTTTTGATGGTAAAGTGGTCATCCCGAAAGGCCAGATCAGACTCCCTGTGCAAACTGGATCTGAAACGGTGAAGGTAGACTTTATAGTGGTGGACGCCTACTCACCCTACACCGCAATTGTGGCTAGACCTTGGCTTCATACCCTCGGTGCCGTATCCTCTACACTTCATCAGAAGGTTAAATATCCATCCGAAGGGCGAGTTGAGGAAATCCGAGGAGATCAATTGACGTCCAGACAATGTCTAGTGGCAGCTATCCAGCACCAACATCAGGCCGAATCCTTGGATCGTAGCGATGTAGGCTTATAGCAGTTAAAATCTTCGGTGCTGGACACTGAAACCTCGGCCGAAGGGGCAGAATGTGAAAGCCATGTGAAGGTAGTTGTTAATAACGACCCCGAGAAATTCTTTCAAGTTGGGTCCATGCTGCCTCCTCAAGAGAAGAAAGAGCTGATAGAGTTCCTCAGAACCAACGTTGATGTGTTTGCATGGGACTCAGCAGAAGCCTCAGGAGTAAGTCCAGAGTTCATTTGCCACCATCTAAACGTTAATCCCGCCATCATCCCCAAGAAACAACCGCTCCGGCGTCCATCAAGGGAACACATTGATGCGGTCAGGGAAGAAGTGATGAAACTCAAGCAGGCAGGGGCTATTAAGGAAATTTTTTATCCTGAATGGCTAGCTAACACGGTGGTGGTAAAGAAGAAAAACGAAAAATGACGGGTGTGCGTAGATTTCACAGACCTTAACAGGGCTTGTCCGAAAAACCCGTTTCCAATGCCGAAGATAGACCAACTAGTTGATGCAATCGTTGGGCACCCTCGGATGAGTTTCCTGGACGCATTTCAAGGTTACCATCAAATACCACTAGCTCGCGGTGATCAGGAGAAAACAGTTTTCGTGACCCCTGTGGGGAATTACCACTACAAGGTAATGCCGTTCGGCCTGAAAAACGCAGGGGCTACCTATCAGAGGATGATGACTAGAATGTTTGAACCTCAGTTGGGTAAAAGCATGGAGGTTTATATTGATGATATGGTGGTAAAAAGCAAGGTTATTGCAGAACACATTGGGGACCTCAGGGACGTTTTTGAAATTCTGAGAGAACACAGATTATGCTTGAACGCATCCAAGTGTTCGTTTGGTGTGGGATCAGGCAAGTTCTTGGGATATATGGTGACTCATAGGGGGATTGAAGTTAACCCTGATCAGATAAAAGCCATCAACAACTTACGAGCTCCTCGGAACCCCAAGGAAATCCAGAAGCTGACAGGAATGACTGCTGCCCTCAATAGGTTTATTTCCAGATCAGCTGACAGGTGTAGACCTTTCTTCTCGCTGATCAACAAATGGAAGGGTTTCGAATGGACTAAGGAATGCGTTATTGCTTTTCAGCAACTTAAAGACTACCTAGCTCGACCTCCAATTATGTCCAGTCCAGAGCCAGATGAGGTCTTATTTGCGTACATCGCTGTAGCCCCTAATGCAGTAAGCTTAGTGTTGATCCGGACAGACTCTGGTATACAAAAACCAATCTACTACGTAAGTAAGTCATTGCATGAAGCTGAAATTCGTTATTTACCGCTGGAAAAGGCCATCCTGGCAGTAGTGCTAGGGACGAAGAAGCTGCCTCACTATTTCCAAGCCCACACCGTTATAGTCTTCACCCAGCTACCGCTTAGGGCCATACTCCGAAGCGCTGACTACATTGGAAGGATTGCCAAATGGGGTACGATCCTAGGAGCTTTCAATATCAAGTACATGCCTCGCACATCAGTAAAGGGCCAGGTCCTTGCTGACTTGGTCGCCGAGTTCACGGAGCCCCATTTAGAGGAGGTAACATCGACACCAGGCTTGGATGGAAGGTTTGTTGGCATGGTTTCTCTACAGAGCCCGTTGCCCTAGGAAGTGTACGTAGACGGCGCATCGAATCAGAGAGGTTCAAGGGTGGGGCTAGTACTGATATCCCCAGAGAAAATTGTCATTGAAAAAGCGTTAAGACTGGATTTCTCTGCGACGAATAATGAGGTAGAGTATAAGGCTCTTTTAATGGGGATGACGATGGTGCAAAGGATGGGAGGAAAGTCAGTCCAGATGTTCTCGAACTCAAAATTAATCGTCGGTCAAGTGTAAGGGGAATTCGAGGCGAAGGACGAAAGAATGCAAGGGTACTTGAGTCGAGCTAAATCACTGCAGACACAGTTTGAAACTTTTAACCTGCGGCACGTCCCCAGAAACAGCAACACGCATGTTGATTCTTTAGCCACGCTTGCCACCTCTTCGGCACAAGAATTGCCAAGGGTTATCCTCATTGAGGACATGCAAAGACCAACGGAATTAAGAAAAGAGGCAGTCCAGGTTCATCACATCAGGGCCGCCCTAAGCTGGATGGACCCTATCATCAAGTTCTTGAAGGATGATGCATTGCCCGAAGAAAAAGGGGAAGCAAATAAAGTACGGAGGAAAGCTACTCGTTTCTAGTTATCCGAGGACCATAAACTTTATAAGCGCTCCTATTCAGGTCCATACTTATTGTGCATGCACCCTGAAGCAGCTGAATCACTACTAGAGGAATTGCATGAAGGCATCTGTGGAAGCCATACTAGTGGGAGATCTTTGGCTCATCGAGCCATTACTCAAGATTATTGGTAGCCGAATATGCAGAAAGAGGCCCACGAGTACGTTAAAAGGTATGATCAATGCCAGCGGTTTGCGCCAAACATACATCAGCTTGGAGGCATTCTTAATCCGTTGTCCAGCCCATGGCCTT
This sequence comes from Quercus gilva, assembly GCA_023621385.1. NCBI lineage: Eukaryota > Viridiplantae > Streptophyta > Magnoliopsida > Fagales > Fagaceae > Quercus > Quercus gilva. Next base: position 36,893,593 of record CM042479.1, on the reverse strand, counting down.
TCGCTCAATGGGGTTTGGATATCGTGGGCCCATTCCTTAAGGCAGCGGGAAACAAGAAGTACCTCTTGGTCGGCACGGACTATTTCACCAAATAGGTCGAAGCTGAACCTCTAGCAAATATCAGGGATATAGATGTGAAGAAATTTATCTGGAAAAACATCGTCACTCGGTTTGGGGTCCCTTATACCCTCATATCGAACAATGGACTTCAATTTGACAGCAAAGCCTTCAGGAATTATTGTAGTGAGCTGGGAATCACAAATAGATACTATACCCCTGCTTATCCCTAGGGAAATGGACAAGCAGAAGCTGTTAATAAAGTCATAGTTAACGAATTGAAGAAAAGACTAGACGAAGCTAAGAGTAGATGGGTGGAAGAATTGCCTCACGTGTTATGGGCATATAGAACTACGCCTCGCAGGTCTACAGGGGAAACCCCCTTCTCAATGACCTATGGGGCTGAAGTTGTCATACCTCTGGAGACGGGTTTTCCAACGTATAGGACTAGCTCTTTTAATCCGATCGGCAACGATGGACAGCTGGAAAAGAGTTTGGACCTGATTGAAGAATGGAGGGAAAAGGCGATGGTCTAACTGGCGCATTACCAACAAAAGCTCAAACAGGGCTACGATGCTAACGTAAGGTTGAGACCTTTAGAGCCTGGAGATTTGGTATGGAGGAAAGTGGTAGGTACTGCAAAGAATCCAGCTTGAGGAAAACTTGGACCAAATTGGGAAGGACCATACCGCATCACTTCAAGAGCTGGCATTGGAGCATATTTCTTGGAAGATTTGGATAATCATGTAGTACCCCGGCCATGGAATGTAAATAACCTGAAAATGTATTATTATTAATCGTACTTTTTCTTTCTTTGATGGTACCATTTTATTGTGCTAATAATTCTCTTAAGTGTTTAAACTTAAATTCAATCATGCCTGTAGTCCTCGGACCAGATGATTTGGGTTAGTTAACACTCATTTACGTTCCTCTTAAGTGTTTAAATTTAAATTCAATCATGCCTGTAGTCTTCGGACCAGATGATTTGGGTTAGTTAACACTCATTTATGTTCCTCTTAAGTGTTTAAACTTAAATTCAATCATGCCTGTAGTCCTCGGACCAGATGATTTGGGTTAGTTAACACTCATTTATGATCTTCCCAAGTGTTTAAACATGATTCTACGAACAGTTTTTCTCAAGTGTTAGTCTACGTTATTAGTCTAGTCAGGTGCTTGGCAGAATATGCAAATTTGAGCTCAATTATGTCAACCGTTATTATCATGAGGCCTCGTTTAGCTATGTTTAAAAGATTACCATGGTTTTGGTTGAGTCTCTGTTATCAAACTGTTGTTATTAACTGTGATGGCACGATCTAACATATACCATAAAAGCAACATAGACAAAAAGTGAACCATTTCATTCATTAAAGAAGTAATTTTGTTACAAAATAAATGGTAATGGTCCCTAACTATTACAAGTTCAAAAAGTGCACCCTAAGCCTTTTTCTGAGGCACTGGGTCAGTCTTTGGCAGATCACCCGCATCACCGGTCTGAAGAGGTGCCTAGCTTGTCTCAGCTGGGACTGGAAGGTTTTGGCTAGCCGATGAAGCTTCCAAGGTATCTGGCAGGTCGCAGATGTCAGGGTGGTAGTAAACACTCCCAGGTTGCCTCAAGGCAGACTCTGGGGGGACTCCAGCCGCATCAAGGCTTTTGCCCCACGTGATGTCGCAGTACTCCCTGCAGACCTTCGCAAACTCCTCGGTCAGCCTCGTTTGGGTCTCTTGCACCCCCAGCATATAGGCAGCCTGCTTTTTAGCCTCAACTGTTTCCTTAGCCAATTAAGCGTCCTCCTTGGCCAATTTAGCAGAATCCTTAGCTTTCTTAAGCTCGGCCTGAAGTTCTTTCACCAACGCCTTCTCTGTCTCCAGATTGATCTCAGTGATGTGCAGCTTCTGGCATTGGTCATCGGCTTGCTTTGCAGTAGTCTTCAATCTTGCCTCCAGACTCCTCTTTGCCTTCGTCTCCTCTTTCAGTTGCTCGGAGATGCGGGCGCACTCGTCTTTTACACTGCCCAATGCCTTCTCGGCCTCCTCCCTAGAATGGGCCTCGGCTTGCACTTCAACATGTTTCTTTTTATTCCATTCTTCAGCCACGTAAATTTGTTGAGTAATCTGCATGGCAAACAAATAATTTTACGTTAGTTGTGAACGCACATAAGAGCTATGAGAGTGTCACTTATCTTACCATGGCTATATCCCTTTTGAGGGATAGAAAGAGCTCCTGTTGGTTAAAGTGCCGATAGGACTCCATATCCTTCGGAAGGAGCAAAAGCTGCTCCAGTGCCTCCGCAATGTGTCTGGCCTTCTTTCCAGCATAGTTTTTGAGGGAGGCATCATATGGGATGGCTGCACCATCCAGTGTCAGCTTCGGGGACCATACTCGTGTTCCTCGCCGCATGTCTGCTGCCAAGGGTTCTTCCCTGCTCTCAGTAGAAGAAGCCTTTTTGCTTTTCGTGTCGTGGGCTGTTTTTTGCTGCTTGGTCCCCTTCGGAAGTGCCACTTCCCCATCTTCAATATCCGTCACCACCCTTTTCTTTTTCAGATCCGGCAGTGGCTTTAGGCCGAGATCTTTTGGGGCTTGGGGAGGAGGAGGAGGTGGTGGAAGATTGACCGTGGGCTGGGATGTACCAGTACCCTTGGTCACGGCCTTCGGCCTCCTGTTCTTCATCAAGTCTGTTAGACTCTGCATGTCTTCTTCAGAGGAATCGTCAGGCACTGCTATATTTAAGGGTGGAGCAACTGATTGCCTATCAAACACCTCGTCGGCAGCCAAAATTTGAACTTCCTCCGAGGTTTCCCCTTCAAACTTGAACTGATCAATTTGCTCGTCAAGCGAAGGGGTCGAAGAAGCTACTTTTTCTCCCTCTGTTGCCAGCTGAAGAGGAACCTGCTGAACAGGCTGGACGAGCAACGGAATGCCCTGTAGGTTTGGATGTGGCACAGGGGCAAGGTCAAATGGAGCCAAAAAATCCTTCCGAGCAACGTCGATGCGTTGAAGGCGGGCGTCTCCAAGTGTTATCACGTTGCCGACTAGCTGGAAATCCTTTGTCTTCGAAGTATAGCCAAGGATGAGATACACGGCCCTAAGCTGCCCGTCTTCGCTTGCAAAGATCTCTGACCAAAGAAGGAAGTTAAGTGCTGCGGTGTTTGTAAGGCTTAACTGAGGAGCAACGTGATCCCTATCTGTGACATCAAAATGGAACTGTCAGAAAACTTAAAACATTATAGAGAAAGCCAGATTATTGAGAACAAAAACCCTAAGTTTATTGTGGGGAAACCTATGTAGGGGATATCCCATCTGGCTCTCCTGGCTGGGTAGGGCAATGAAGCCCGTCATGCCACGCGCCCGAGACGATTAGATAGTCGACTTTCATCCCTTTGTTAGACTTGGGAAGGCAAGAGAGGAGTTTGACTTCATCGGATCGGGATCTAAGGTAGTATCCCGACCCTTGTTTGGAACGACATTCGTACATGTGTACCACGTCGAGCCAGGTGAGCCCCAACCCCATATGTTGGTTCAGATCGTCGACTACTCCTAAAATCCTAAACACGTTAGCTGCACACTGCTCAGGGCAAAGTCTATGGTTTCGGAGATAATCTCTGGTGACCCGACCTATGGGGATGGTCATCCTTCCTTCCAAGAAGGCGATAATGGGGATCGCAACTTCGCCCTCCTCTCGGTCTAATAGTAACCCTTTCGTAGAGCAATATCTTAAGCCCACGTCCTGGGGAATGCGATACATCGCCTTAAACTTCTCTATCTGGGAAGGACTATTCACCAGATATTTGAACCTACCCATTTTCAGTTAAGATAGGGGGGAATGATACAGAACGGTGGTTGGGAAATGACTGTCTAGACGCCGAAGAGGCAAACTGAAAAGAATATGAAAATCTCAAATGAAGAACTTATGCAGAATCGGATGAGAGAATGTCTTTTAGATTCGCAGGAAGATCGTAGCAGATTCTGGGACGAGTTGAAGCAGATGACAGGAGAGGCTTTGGGAGCGTGAGTGCTTGAGTTCGCTGAGAAGTCTGAAATTTGCAAAGTGAGAGAAAATAACCCCCCCCCTGGGACTTTATATAGAGGTAGGCGAGGTGGTGGGATTTATCCCGCCCAAAAATTTTGAGAAAAATTTCGTCCGTTGGATTTGTAGCTTGCCGTTGGATTCCATAGACAAGACACCACCTGGAGCAATTAATGACACCTCGGAAGCGATGCAACAGCAGCGGCAATAAAAAAGCGCCTAGATTTATGCGTGTACGCACGTGTGGAGTCAGAGATTCAATGTTTTTATTTGGCAAAAGGTCAAAATCCCATTTTTTCTCTTCGGATACGAGGGAAAAATTGGAATTTTGAGGGGCTATTGTGGGTGAGAAAGCCCAACGCCACATATTGAGCCTGGGGCCTAATTTGAGTATCAATGCCTGTTTGAAGAGGTGAGAGGGATCAGCGCTTAGTCCGTTGGGTGAAAATGCAATCAAAGACGAATGTAGCATCCGAAGACAACCTGTTGGTCCGAAGAGGTACCACTCATCGGATCGCTGGAGAACTTGATCAAGTAGATATACTGAAGACCTCAGCAACCCTCCCAGAAGAGTCCACGGTATGGGGTGAACTCTGGGCACGCCCAAGGGTGAAGATCATGAGATATCTTAAAGAAAAAGCTGCTACCACCGCATTTAAGGCACTGCAGCAACTTTCCTGACCGCATTTATGTGGAGAAGACACCTGAACAGTGCAACCTCAACCACTACCACTCACGGCAGACTAAAGCAAACATCTGATATGACTAGTATTCAAGTGGATGCTTAGATGAAGAACAAGTGTACGGTGAAGATGAGATGGAGGATGTATATATAAAGGAAATAGGTCTTCTTGTTTATCAAAAAAAAGGAAATAGGTCTCTCAGAGAGGGGGAGAAAGAAATGGGTATTCATTTTTAGTCAAAAACTTTAACCTCTTTGGATTGAGGAAGATTCTTGCTAAAGGCTAATCTGAACACTATTTTTAATTGTTTGTCTACCTGAACCGTTGCTAACTCCATTTCCAGCCCAGTTGTTTAACCCACCCTCTACAAATTTATTATTCAGGGTCTCATTAGGCTGAGTCCACAAAGCTTGTGTTTGGCCCAACAAAAATTGACCCTACATTGCATATGAATACATATGCTGGTTTAGGATTGATATAACTTATAACCATTTGAATGAAATTAACACTAAAACAAATGATTTAAATATCATAATAAGAAATAAAAATTAAATTTCTTTTAAGTGTACAAGTACAATTTATTTTTTAATCTTAAATTTTGAATTAATTATTTTTTTCATTTTATTTTTTTTACTAAATTTAATTATATTATCAAAATATTTTTTATCAAGTCGTGCATCGCACGGGCATAATACTAGTTTATATATGAAAGTATAAATTTAGTTCTCAAAATTTGGGATTATTTACATTTTAAATATTTATTATAAAATTTTGACCATTATGTTTAATTTCATTTTTATATTCATTGTTTTGTTTATTTTTATTGGTAATTTGAATATTAAATATCATTGATATTACTAACTAAATAGACATAAGGTCAATGTAAAAAAAAAAATCAAATGTAAAATATCGTCATAAAATGTTTAAAGTGTAAAAATCAAGATGAATACAATTTCAAAATTTTAAGTGCAAAATTTATACTAGTAAAATTTAGGGTAATATATTATATAAAAGTTTATTTTTTGTTTCTAAATTTTAACAAGTTCGTTTTTTGTCCCTAAATTATATAAAAGTAAGTTTTTGTAAATTATTTCTAAACCATTAAAAATGTTTTACTTTCATTTATAAACTTTAAAATATATTTTTTATCCTAAAATTATTTTTTCATCTTTATTTTTGTCTCTAAACTTTAAAAAAAAAAAAAAAAAAAAACTCTTTACAAATTTAATAATGAAAACAGAAATTTTCAAAATTTATAGATGAAAAAGAAACTCTTAATTTAGGACCAAAATAATATTTTGGTGCAATTTTTTTTTTTTTTTGGAGAAAATTTTGGTGCAAAATTTAAATGTAATTTACATTTGGACACCACGCGCTTCCCACTCGATGTATCAAGAGACGCGTTTCTTCTCATGAAAGGCAAGTAATTCGTTTTTCCTTTCGAGGGGCAAGAAGGTAATACCGTATCCCAAGAAACGTCACCTCTGAAGCATCGCGCCGTTAAAACCCACCTGAATTGATAAACTTTCAGCACAAAATGTCAAAATTGCCCTCATGCACAAAAATAAATACAACAAACTGAACTGTTGTAGCAAATTGAATTCTCTCCGTTACTAAAAAAAATGGAGAAGAAGTTCGCCGTACCGCCGGTGGTTTTCCCGTCCGGCTCAAATCCGGTGGCCGGAACCAGCGTTCAGCAAAGGAGAGTTCCAACGGCACCGTTTCAGCCACAGAGACCCTCGAGCTCCAGCATCCCCTTCATGTCATTCGATATCGGATCCGCAGCGGCCTCCACTTCCTCAGCCTCGATCTACGGCGGTCCTATCGGCGGAGGAGGTGGCTCTATGCCCGGAAGTGGTAGCTTCGAGGACGAGGAACCCTTGCTCGACGAGCTCGGGATCCACCCAGAGCAAATCTGGAATAAAACCAAGTCGATTCTCAATCCGTTCCGGGTCAACCCGGTCGTACACAAGGACTCGGATCTATCCGGCCCGATCCTCCTCTACATGTCACTATGCCTCTTCCAATTACTCGCCGGGAAGCTCCAATTCGGCGTTATACTCGGCTGGATCGTCGTCTCCTCTATCTTCCTCTACGTGGTGTACAACATGCTCGCCGGAAGGAACGGTAACCTGGACCTGCACACGTGCACGAGCGTGATTGGCTACTGTCTCTTGCCGGTGGTGATCTTTTCGGCCGTGTCGCTCTTCCTGCCTCAAATCGGTGGGGTCAGGTTCTCGATCGCGGGGATCTTCGTGTTCTGGGCGACTAGGGTTTCCACGGCACTCATGGTTGCGCTTGCTGATGGCGGCGACGAGCATCGCAGCTTAATAGCGTATGCGTGTTTCTTGATTTACACTCTGTTCTCGTTGCTTGTTATATTCTAGTGGAATTTGGTTTTGGAATTCGCTGTTTGGTATTGAGATTTCTGTTTAATAGAGAAAAAAAAAAAAAAAAACCTTCTGTTAGATGTAATTTTTGGCTTATAATTGATATTGATCGTAATGATATAATTTTGTGCTATAATGGGCGTTTGATATGGAGGGAATGGATATGTTATTTGTAAATGAATTGTCTGAGTTTTTAGGTGAATGCTTTGCTACATTGGTGTGTTTATTGTTGAACTTTCGAAGCCAATAGATTTTTATTTTGGCATTGGAGTTTCATGTGTAATGTGATTACTTGTTATAATGTATTTGAGTTTTAACATTGAGCACCAAAACAAGAGAAAGTGAGGCTGAACTAGATTGAGAAATCTGTGCCCATGTGCTGGTTTATTATTTGACCCTGTATGGAGAGAATCTGCTATTTTGTGTCATAAATTGTTATCTTCTGTTCTCAAAACAGCTTATATAAGATTATTGTGATAATTTGCCTAACATTGGCCTGTTCATTAGGATATTTTCTTTTGGGCAGAACTTAGATGCAGTGTCCTGGACCTTAGGTTCCCCTTTTAATATTAAGACACGTGGCTACTTAACTGGACACACTAAAAGGCGTTAAAATTTTGCACGGACTGGGCAGTAGCCTTTTCTGTTTCACTTTCGTTGGACTCATGAAGTGAAACTCTCTCAACCTCCCTCTTCTATCTTTGCCAGAAATCAAGCACCCATACCCTTTTGAAGAGAAATCAAACAATTTTGATAGACTTGCTTTGATAGGAGTGATGTTGGGCTTGGAATTCGAATTAGAGGTGGAACTGCAAGGCTTTGGAAATTGGAAGGTGAGAGACAACAGATCGGCAGTTTCCCATACTCAAATCTAGCCCCTCCAATCCATAACAATGGATTCTCTCCATTATACACAAGTTTTGGGTGGTTATGCAAATACACAGGTTTTGGGTTTGAAGATTAATTAGAGTTTTAGGTTCAATCTTTTTAGTTTAGATGAGAGAATTAGTCAAGAATTACTGAATTAGCATTGTACTTGACAAATTCACGGTGGTAAATGGAGGTTATGCAAACCCACTTCAGTAATTTATCCAATTTAGGGTCTTTGTCGATATTTTTTCCTGCAACTTCAACGGGTTGGATAGAGGGTGTCAAGATTTTCTGTCCGTGGTTTTTGTTGACACGTTCCAAATTATGGTTGCAATGTTTGGTCAATGTGTTATCAATTGGAAGAATGAGCCATTAGATCTCTTTCTAAAGGTATATTTTCAAGACTAATGGCCACTTAATCTCTTTCCTAAGATATATTTTCATAAGCCAAGCAATTGGGCGCATGAAAATTCTGCTACTTCTGGTGGATATGACGAGTTCCACAGTTTGTTACAATTGAAGGTGGTGACTGATGGCTGTTCAAGAGGGTATGGGTGCTTGATTTCTAGCAAAGAGAGGAGTGGATTGAGAGAGTTTTGTTTGTTGAGTTCAATCGAAGTGAGAGAGAATGAGCTGTTGGATTGGGTTTCCTCAGTTCGTGTGAAATTTTAACGCTGTTTATTGTGTCTAGCTAAGTGCCACGTGTCTTAATATTAAAAGGGGAACCTAAGGTACTATACTTAAGGTATTGTACCTAAGTTTTGCCCTTTTCTTTTAGACCATAGTTGCTCTTTAGATGTTTACCATTTGTCTTACACTAACAAATACCATAACATTTTATGTCATTTCCTGTAATTTTTGTTGTAAAATTCAATATTGCTTTCACGTCAATAGTTTAAACATAGCTCGAGTGACTCCATTGGGTGATGAAGTAGTTTGGGAAATGGACTTGATAGCTTCCCTACTAATTTAGTGGAATGAGACAAGGAATTATCTTATCGAGTGAGCGTTTAGTTGAAATCTAGCTAATGGGTGATTTGAGAAATTAAGCTTCATAGAGGAGGGGATATATAATATTTAAACTGATAAATTGATTTGTCGCAAAATGCCTCTACTTCCCAATTACACTTTTACCTGTTTGTGGTAATTGAGTAATTCTCTAAATAACTCTTCAATTAAAAAAAGAAAAAAAAAAAAGGATTTTCTCTTGGCCCCAATTCCCATTATTTTCTTGTTAAGTTTATAAGTTGTGATTGGAAAAACATAATGTATTTATTAATACACCAATTATGCTACTTATATTCCACACCAACTGTAATTGGTCCCATCAATAATTATGAAAAATGTGTTTAACTTATTGTTAACTTGGATAGAGTAATGCCATATTTTATTTCGGTTAATTCATTAGAGAAATTCTTGTTTGCTGCTGATTTTGAAACTTTATGTTGCTGAGAAAGTATAGGAGAATAAAAGAAAATTTAGATTTAGTTTTTTCTTGATATTATTAAATGAAATATGTGGTCACAGTCCATTAATTGAATGCCATTATGCTATTTGGTTTTGTTGTGATGAGTTCAAATATAAGATTCTAAAGTTGTTTTTTTTTTGGTAATTCCTTCAACTTTCTTGGCCGAAAAATATAATTTTACTGTTCTTATTATGTCTAATGACACCTTTACATGCTTGTCCAAAGAACGAAAAAAGATGATGACCTAGGCTTGGTGATTATTTTCTAATAGTGTAGGAATATACAAAGTATTTGGGGGAAAAAAGGGGGGGGGGGTGAATCAATGGTTTTGTGATTAGATGTGAACAGGAAGAAACCATGAATCTGATATATTCGGGGCCAGGGTTGGGATGAGGAATCAGAGAGCCCTAGTCTTCTCTCCATACTTGATAGTCCCAGCAATGAACATTGGGATTGCTAGAAAATTAAGTTTAGCAGTCGTCCAGGCTTGAACAAAAACATAAGCAGCACCCAAGACCTGAACAACTAGTCCATGGAAGTGCCTTAGCCACAACTTATTGTCTTCTGAGTAGTAGGCAGTAATCGTATTAGGTCTACCAAGGTGCAGTAGAAGAAATGGAGCCCAAAAAAATGTTATTGTATTGTATGCATCTATTAAACCATTTTTAGATCCTTCATGGTTGTTGGAAAGTATTTCAAGTGAAGCCATTGAACTAAGTCTGTTGACAGCAAGTTACAGAAAATGGTGTCTATGTAAAAGTAGTCACGGATACAAGATTGGGTTTGGTGAAGATAAAGTCATATGCATGCAATGTGATCCATAATTTACAACATTGGCTTTCGCTGTTCAAGTACAAAGGGCCATTGATTTTATAGAAGGCAATCATTCAATGTTTTAATGAGCTTGTTTAGTAATAGAAAGGTTTTCTTTTGTTGAATGGAGTTTCAATCTCCCAGAGCTTGAACACACTCAACATTATGGTTTTACTAGAGTTTATGAGTTTCTCTTAAATTTTCCCTGCTGATAAGTTAACCTTGCTTTTGAAAAATGAATGGAGAACATTATTGATCCTTTTTGGGAAGAATTTATTGAACAAGAATTAGGAAAGATGAACAAGAGGCGTGCAAGAGTGATGTTGGTTAAACTTTGTGGAGGAGGCAATTTGACGTTTACCAATGTATGCATGGAGTCCTCATTTCCTATTTAGTATTTTCTTCACGTATTCCACCATGGAAAAAGAGGACAAGAATAAAAATTCATTCATCAAGATTTATTATGAGCAAGAAAAGATTTATACGTAGCAAATTGATTCATTTTTTTTGCAAAGGAGAATACGAGGACAGAAAGGATTGGTTGGACATCCGAGAGAGATTGAGGTGGGGATGGTTTGAACTTGAGGACAAATCTTCTCTAACCCGGAGAGAACTAGTGTAGAATAATTTAAAATTTTAAGCCCAAAATAAAAAAAGATATGCTTTAGTATTTTGTCTTTTATTTCTAGATGTCTTTTTTGATAAATATCTTTTATTTCTAGATGTCATGTTTTATTTAGTATTATGTAGTATTTTAAGAGGTCATGTGACTAGCATGTAGCTTTTAATGTAGTTGGATGGCTAAGATTTATTTGTTATATATTTTAATGTAGTTGGATGGCTAAGATTTATTTGTTATATACTATAGTTATATGTAAGATGAAGGGTTATGATTCTAGGGTTCTAAAGGCTAATATAAATAGCCTATTTTGAGTCATTGTAGGCAGTCTTTACTCATCTACTTTATGAAATTTCACAATTGAATATTTCTTGAGCTCTTTGAGCCTAAAAAAATTTATTTGTTGCTTGAATTTCTTACTCTTCTACACCTTATCCGTGTTCTCTACATTACATCACCTACTCTGAGTTGAGAAATCCTTGACCACCCATGCTAGTCCTAAAAACCAACCTAACCCAACTTGGGTTGGGTTGGGTTGGGTTCCTAGGTTTGGGCACTTTTGTCAAACCTAATAAAAATGGCTTTAATTCAACTTTTTAAGTCTTTTATTTTATAAATGATTGCAATTTACACAATTGAACCTTATAATCCAACTTCATCAAACTAAGTCTTAAATTCTATGAAGAGTTTTGTGGCTTAGTTGACACTTAGGTGTTTCCAATTAAGACATCTAGGTTTCAAATCCTCACTTCCCCAACTATCGAATTATTTTTACAAAAAATCTTAAAATTCCAAAATGTTTTTGTTTATAAGGTAGATTACCAAAATAAATTAACTAACAAATTTAAGCTAAGTATTAAAATTCAAAATAAATTAAACTTATATTTTTAAATAAAAATAAATTTTAAATTATTAACAGTGTTAACTAGTTCAGACTAACCAAGTTGAAATTTTTGTGAATCTAAACCCAATCTAACCTTAGTTTCAAATGGAACTCAACCTATCAACCCATTAAAAACCAATCCATGGTGTCACTTATCAAAAAAAAAAAAAAAAAAAACCAATCCGTGGTGTCGGATTGGGTTCATGGGGTCGCTTCCTCCCCCTGTGAGAGCAGGGAGGAGAGTATCGTCATGGGTTCAAGACTTATCAATTGCGTGCAATTACTGAATAAAAATGTATTTTGTGGATCTTGTAGTCAACAAGAGGAGTCATAGCCAATCTCAAAGTTTTAGACCTAAGATCTGAGACTTTGAAGTTGTTGCAGTCAACAAAAATGGCAAAAGTTTATGAAGTAAGTTGTTTGTTATGCCAACCCCTCCAACCTGTTCATGCTTTATCCAGATTTGGAAATACAAAACTGAATATTTTATTATTAGTTATTGTTGGGGAATGTATTCGTTTCTAATTAACAAGCTTATTCATAATTTAAAGCATGTTTCTGTACAAAGTTATTTTCAATATGAAGTATAACCTAAGGGACATGAAAATTGTTTAGCATCCGTTTCTAAATCTATGGCCGTATTCCTTTAAAGGTGTATTGGGAATTCATTGCTGATGATGGATAATATTGTCTCTTTGTTTGCAAAGGATGCCTATTGGGAATTCTTCAATGCGACTTGCAATGCTGCTGTGGTAATTTTTTGGTGTATTGGGAATTTCTCAACATTGATGGATATTAGGACATCGTGATCTACTTGGTTGCCAAGAAGGCCTGTGGATAAAATTAATTATAAGCTAGCTATGGTATGGAAGTCTAGCCCCAATGGGTTTGTGAGAATCCTTCTTATTATCTCTCCATTTATGCCCCCCTCCTCTCTTTTCTCTCTATTTTGTATATTAGTGAAATTCAGCTGTTTGGGAGTTTTTCTGTGTAGGAGACTTCTAATGTGTTCACGTAGATTGTGCTTGGTTATTTCCAAGGGCATTGAGATTTCAGGACAGATTTTTGAATCTTGCCTTTCAGTCTGCAATGTTCTAGCAGCTCTTGACTGGTTCAGCGTGCTTGATGCATTTCTATACATTTAATAAAACTTATTACTTATCAAAAGAAAAAACTCTTGATTGGTTCAATTATTAAAACATCAGCACTGCAGACGAGATTCTCTTGGCGAATTATAGATAATGTGGTGTCCAGTTTTTCCTAGTATTTAGGTGTAGCAGGCAGGGTTGTGTCCCAGGAGCACATTTCTCCCTAGTTTGTTTTTTTGTGTAATAGAGTCATTTTCACAAGGTCCCATTAACAATGAATTCATAACTTAGCAGTTCCTTCTGAATTTGGATAACAATGAATTCATAGCTTAGCAGTTCCTTCTGAATTTGGAAATCAAGTACGTAATTGAGTACAATATGTCAATTTTTTGTTGTTGTTGTGGAAATAGCGCAACTCTTTCATGTGTTGGCTCTCTTCTTGACTTATTTCTTTCTCCCTGAACAAATTTTAGTGGAATTTAGCTTTGATGTTAGTTTGAAAACTTTTGTTTAGGGGAAAACAATCCTTGAATCTGGATGTTATTGGTCAAGGCTGTCGGTTATTGGAATTGCAACCGAAAGAAATATTGTGATCTACCTTTCTAATTGGAGTAGTCGTCCTGCTTTTGGCATAGTTGGTTGTGACTTAAGCTGCTGTTGCTTGATTATTTATTTAAGAAAATGTGCAAAATGGTCAGTTTTTGTTGAGGTAGTTAGGTCTACTTCATTTGACTTTATTTGATGGTTTGGGTAGATGTGAATGAGAAGCCTCACTTAAGACTAAATTATGAGCTTTTTCTTTATTTTAAGATGGCTTCTCACTGTTCTGTTATCCACTTGTAGTTGTATTATACTGTTTTCGAAGCTGTTTCCACTGACATGCGTGGATATTGGACATGTTTAACTACCAAGTTAGGAAATGTAGTTTGACTTGAATTTTAAATTCTGTTGTCTATGTATTGTGTTAACTTCAAAATACCTTATGACTATATTGTTTCTATAAAAGATATTAGTGTTGAAAAAGTACATTTGAAATTGAAAGAGAACACGGATAGGTCTGTGTCAGCATTATGGTAGATCGAATTTAGAGTAGCTGCTACAGATACTCTTTTGAAACCAACCACATTTGTTGAAGGCTGTTTAACTTACCACCACCAAAAAAATTTCAAGGTATATATATATATATATAACTTCATAGATTTAATGAAACCTCACAAGCCAGCCATCATGGGTTCTGTAGTTGAAGATCCTGTAGAAAATGATATGTCCATTGTAGCTTTAGCAGACATGGAGGACGAAGATCTTTTTGAGATCAATTTGGAAGCCGTAAATAGTATCCCTCCACCACATTACTGGGATAGCTATTTCACGGCGACTGGAAATGTGCTGCTAGCGAATTGTCTCCTGCCCATATCCGATGTCTCCGGTGCTGTTCCGATTGTATCCAAAGATGTTTCTAGCGCTGTCCCTATGGTATCCAAATCAAGCGAGCCGTTGTCATTGGCGGGAAAAGCTAATTTTGTTGTGATTGCAGAGCCGATGCCCCTTGGTGAGCTTCTTAGGCAACCTTTCTTGTGTGGTTTTGGGGTATCTCGGACACAGAGGCAAATGAAAGCATAATGTGTATGATAGACCAATTACAATACAGGGGTGGTACATTTTTTGGGGTGTCCAGTGACACCTATTAGCAGGAAGTAGGATTAGCCTGTTGCTGTTACACAATACTATAAACGAAAAATTTGAATTTGGCTTGTTTTATTTTGTTGCCTTTGCTACCTTTTTTTTTTTCTTTTAAAATAAATTAATAAGTTAATGAAATTTAGACTTCAAACGTGTTTGGGCAGCAGAAATCTTTACTATCAACTATGTTTTTGGTTCCTCTCAACTAAGAGCATTTTCAGCAGGTTTATCAAATTTTTGTACTGTTTGGAGAACGAACAGTGACTTTTACTTTTATCTACTAACTTTTTCAAATACATCTTCCAACAGATTCTCTATCTCATTATCTATCTTATTTAAATATTATTTTTTCATTCATTATTTATTAATTTTTTAACAACTACATATCTTTTAACATTTTTTTTATTCAACACATCATTATTATAATAGAAAAAATGTATCTGAAGAATGAACAGTAGCCCATCAGACTTGATGGGCTACTGTTCATAAGCCAAAAAAAGAAAATGGGATATAGAGAAGCCGCTGGAGTTGGGTTTTTTGGCCATATTCTCCATTATAGCTATATATTGATTATTGGAGATGCTCTAACAACGGTAATAATAAATATTTCCACGTGTACTTATTGTAGTTTTTTTTTTTTTTTTTTTTTTTTTTTTTTTTTTTTTTTTTTTTTTTTTTTTTTAATAAAGAGTACAATGTGTCTTATCCATAGTTGTCAAATCGTGAATCATATTGTAAATTGATTTTTAGTTTTTATGTATCGCGTATCGTATCGAATTGTGTATCGTAAAATACACAAACATCTAATAAAATTATAAAATAATTATAGATATACATATATAAAACATACACTTATTATAAATTCAAAATATATTCAATTAAATACCAATTTAATCATTACTTATGCAATAATATTTAATAAAACTAACTAAATAAGCCAAATTAACTTATGTTTATAACATGTGCGTTCAAATTGATTAAACTCAGAAGTGATAATACATAATATATGAACCAAAATATAATATTTTTTCATTATCTTATCTAATCAACTCCATCTAAGTTAATGTTATCATCATGTTCAGTATCTTGCAAAATTATTTTTTCATAGACATTTTCTTCACTATTATCAACATTTACTATTTTTGTTTTTTTTTTATTCTAATAATTTTTCTTTATATTTTTTCTTGGCATTCTAGCTTTTTAGACTCATAATAATAATAACAAAGTAAAAAATAATTATATTTTCATTTAATACATTTTAATATCATAGAATATAAATTTACACATATGAAAGTAAGTGTTATGAGTATAGACTAAATTTTGTAAGAGAAAGAGAAGGGAGGGAAAAAAAATCATGGGAATTAGATTCAATTAAGTTTCCCAATAATTTTATGTTAAAAAAGTCTAACAATTTGTTTAAATCAAATAAAACAATAAATTTAAACAAAAAAACTCATTTTAAACTCTCATGTCTATGTATCATACGATATGTACGATTCACCGATACAATATGATTCATGATACGCACTTACGATACAAAACTTTTTGTACACGATACCATACGTATCGCGTATCGTATGATACTGACAACTATAGTCTTATCAACTCAAGCTCATTTTCTCGTCAATGGCTCTTTGGCCAATCAACGAAAGTTATATTTAGTGTGTGTTTGGATTAGGATGAAAAATAAAAATTATTTTACTATTTACCTTATTTTTGTTACTATTTATGGATTTTGCTGCACTTTTTAATACTATTTATGGGACTTACTGTATTATTTTAACTAACTTTTACTTCTATCTACAGTACTTTCAGCAATAATTTTTTAATTTCAACAAAATAAGTGGTATTCAAACACACTCTTAATATCATTGCGGTATTGAACTGGGAAATCCGAATTGTTTTATTTTGTTGCCTTTGCTACCTTTTTTTTTCTTTAAAATAAATTAATAAGTTAATGAAATTTAGACTTCAAACGTGTTTGGGCAGCAGAAATCTTTACCATCAACAGTGTTGTTGCCTTGTTGGTCCCTCCCAACCAACAACAGTAATAACAAGTATTTCCACGTGATTGTACTGATTGTAGATTTTTTTTTAATAAGAGTCCAATGTGTCTTATCAACTCAAGCTCATTTTTTCGGCAGTGGCTCTTTGGCCAATCAACGAAAGTTATACTTTTAATATCATTGCTGTATTGTACTGGGAAATCCGAATGGATCTTTGGCCAATCAACAAAAGTTATATCATGTTTATCAAAAAAACAAAAGTTATATCATTGTTGTATTGTACTGGGAAATACGACCAGTATTTCTTGTACTTGTACGTGATCCTGTACAAATAACCATGTAAAACGTTTTAATCTAACAATTATCAACCCATAATACCATAATGTACTGGGTGTTTTGACTGATAAATAGAAAGCAGCCCCAGTGCAAAGAAAGCTGTGTGAGTATTTGAAGCAACCACCGCCTTTTGCTTCTATTGTTGAGAGTGAGCCCTTCCACCTCTTGTTTATAGTTAAAACTCTTCGTAAACTCAACTGGATTTGACTCATATTTTTCTATTCTGCCCTTCTTTTTTCTAGTACCTTTGCGTGGGCATCACTATGTATTGAGTGAGGGCAAGTATATTTGCTCAGAAATATTATGGGGAAAATCTGGAATAGTAATTTAGGTTTACCTGAAACCTAAATTATAGTAACTAGTTGGATGAGCCGCCAAGCTTAGTGAGATGATGGCACTACAAAAAAAAAAAAAAGGACTATCTCGGCTTATTTTTCTTGCAAACGCCACTATAAGTAACCTATTGTAGTTGTTTTTGTAAACGCTGTTAGAAATCTTAGACCTATAGCGTCGTTTTCAAAGCGTCACAACAGACATAATTTATATTGGCACTTGATGGGTTTATAGCAGCGCTTTAATTTTTATGTTCATTTCCTTTTCATACAAGGCCTATTACAGCTGTTTAGCTGACGCAATAGGTGGTTCCCATTAAAAATCTATTACAGTGATTCAAAAGCGCCGCAATAGGTCCAATCGTCAGAATTGATTCTTTTTTTAACAAACCTATTACTGCGCTTTTAAACCGCCGCAATAAGTAGTTGCAAAATAAAAATCTGTTGGTGAAGCTTCCTAGTCTTCAATGGTGATATGATGGCCTTGTAAGTGTTGTTGCTTTGGTAAAGGAGTGAGGAAATGGATTCTTGAAGTACATATATAGGTTGCAACAAGTTGCTAAAACTAGATTATGAGGTTAAGAAATTTTGTCCACTTTTGCTTGTAATAGGAATCTCAATACCTGAATACCAAAGAGAAAATTCACACCTATAATTGAGAAGTTACATTTGTGTTGAATCTCTCCGAATACTCATTTGAATTTGTTAAGCTGTAACTGTTTTGCAGTTGTCCTTGTTCACGCACATGATATTGGTTATGTCATGGACTCATGGTGACATGTTTTGGTGTCGGTGGACACCTTAGTAATACACACATGGAAAAAAAAAACTTTTGTACATACTACATAGTGTGTATATTTGAGTTTTTGTAAATAAAAAGGTGATAGCTTTGGACACTTGGATAGCATGCAAAGATGAGGCATTGTGTTTTTTAGGGCCTGTTTGGATTGAGGGGAGAAAGAGGGGGAGTATAGTAGAGTTGACTGAAAATAGGCTAATTTTGGATAAAATCTACTTTACTCTACTATCCCTCTCTCCCTCTCAATTCAAACGGACCATTAGTGTACGTTGAAAAGCATGTAAAGACAACATGCATTTAAAGTAGTTCGACTAAGATAAGACCTACACTAGTAAACAGACCGTGCATGATTTCTTTCCAATGATCTTGCAAACCTGGAAATGGCTGATGTGAGATCTTAATTAGGTATTAGGGGTAGCAAGCAAACAAAGAACTTGGGTTAGATTGTTGCGAAAAGACTAGTCTAAGATTGTACGATGGAAAGATTCACTAACTTTTTTTTGATGATCGGAAAGATTCACTAACAAATAAGGACATACACTCTTAAAAAAAAAAGTAACATGTAATCATACTACATATGCTTGTCACAACCATTGCTCAGTGAGGTAATAGAATGGGTCCATTTTTACTTGCTTTGTGAATCCTATCACTCTCTTATTATATGTCATGTGACCTTTGCCTATGTCACAAGATAGAAAATCGATGAGCATGAATAATTTGGCCCAAAGGGTATGCTAAGAAAGTAGTCAAGCGAATTAAAGTTGAGTAGCATGAAAGCAAAAGGAAGAGGATTTGGTACCATATCCTTATTTTTTGCTTACTCACATGAGATTCATGTCAAATTTGGGAGTTAATTTGAACATAAATGTAAGTACAAGATTGTGTGTTAAGGGTTGAGCATGGCTTTAAGTTGGTTAGACTTACGTGGGATGAGAGAATTCTCAATGTAGTGTGATCAAACAGGTCTAGGGCTCAACAAGGTTTAAAGACAAAGTTTAACTCCAAAATGATTTAAAGTTACTTTTTCTAACCCATTATGTGACTAATTATAAGACTATTCATGTGTATTATTTAAACAAATTATATGACTTATTAAAAAAGCTATATAACTAAAATTACATATATTTGATCTCTTCAATTGTCAAATAGTAAATTTGAAGATTTGAAGAAAATAGCTTCAAATCAGTTTGGAACCAAACTTTTTTCCTTTATTTAAATAATACGCATGGACATTTTATAAATCACCATGTAGCATGTTAGGAAGGATAACTTCAAATTGGTGTGGAGCCAAACTTTGTCTGATGGTGTTTAATTAGTAGGTGAATAATTTTGGTTAAGTGGAAGTGGAGGTGTGAGGTGTCTAAGTGTTTTGCAGAATGTTCAAGATTATGGGCTCGTTAGACCAACATGGTGCTTATTGCTGAAATCGTTTTAAAATTGGGCTCTCTTCTCTCATTTAAAGAGTTTTCTAACTTTAACTAATTTTGGACATAATACAAATGGGCCTTAGACTAATCATGCTTTCTCTACATTATTGTTCGGCCCACTCTCTTTTTAAACATAATCCTAACGTGTCTTTTAAACTATGGCACAAAATAAAATAAATGTGATCCTTCCTATCCAAATAAAAATTAATTATTTCTAAGAAAAATAAAAATAATTATATTGTATTTATTTCATTTCTAAATATTTTTCAAATATTAAATGCTCACTAAAAATAACAATTTGGATATGAAAAACTTAAGAAAAAAAATGAAAGAAGAATAAAAAATTAATTGAATATCAAATAAGATCCCTTGATCAAACATGTAATATAATAACTCTCAATTATATAAAAGAATAATTTCATTTCAAATGTATGTATCTCTTATAGAATTTAACTGACAAAACTTGTTACAATTGCTTATGCAAAAAAATTTTGTCAAATTTTCAATTTTATAAAAGATTATTTTAATTTCAAATGCATATAACTCTTATAGAATTTAACTGAAAAAAACTTGTCACGATTGTTTATGCAAAAAAAAATTTATTTTTCAATATTAAATTTGATAAAATCCTACTTTTGAAATAGGAACAAAGCCACAAATTATTATTTTTTGGAAACACAATAATTTGAAAATTATTATAATTATAACGCACATAAAGATAATTTTTTATTTTGGAAATATAATAATTTCTAAAGTTATTATATGTATTAAGGAATAGTTATTATATCACTTTTAATGAGGAATGATTATTTCTAATGAATAACTATTCAATGTCCGTAATAAAAATCCAACCAAATGATTAATAGCTATTCCACATGAATAAGCATTTGATTACATGATTTATTATAGTGTACCAAACATGACTTTAGTAATTTTTCATCTCATAATTTTAAAAAACATATGGATTTGAAATAAAAAATTTACATTAAAAATATAGTTAAAAAAACCCGTCCACTAATATTGCCTTAGAGCATTCACATTAGTCTTTATAAAATAGAATAGGCCCCACATTTTGCCCAACCAACCCTTAAAACCTCCCACATTAGTCTATATGTGTTGTGGAAAAATATATTTGTAATGTAGTAATTGTGTAAATTTACACCGCCTTTGTAGCTTTGAAAATGAATATTTTAATAAATTTTTACTAGTTTTTTTTAACTATTAAAAGAGAAAGAGAGAGATAATTTGAGATAATAAAAAAAAAAAATTGATAACAAAATAGTATTTTAATGAAATGTAGCGAAAAAAATAGATAACAAGACTGTTTTGAAAAATGAATATATAAAATAAAAAAAAGTAAATTTTTACAGGATTGGAATATGCGCATATAGACTGCAAATGGCATCGAACCAATTCTGCAACTCCTTCGTTCCAAAACAAAGATTGACCTCCCGTGACTATGGGAATACCTTGACTGACCAAGTGAGGAGTTCATCCAAAACAAACGAGTTGACCACTCTCCGATCCCTTATCCCTGCATATATGGACAGTAATTAGTAAGTGCCAAAGTTGAGTTGGACGGTCGGTTTTTGTCAAGAATCTTGTCCTATCTCACGGCTTTTAGTCTATCTATCATATCTCGAGTGACTTTCCTGCCAACCCCATATATTTTCTATTAAAGCATTACTGATTACATCATGTTATTTTGACTATAAATTTACTAACATGATGATTATTCATATAGAAAAAAGCCCAACAAATTAACATAATAATAATAATATATATCCTCTTATGAATTTTCCAAAATTTTAAATGATGCTCTGTGTTCTTCTGCAATGTATATGTACCGGCCTGCATATGTTGGGTTATAATTTATAAATTTTATTGTCGGCATAGATTGGTTTTGTTGTGTTGAATCAAATCTCTGCTGGGATGTCATCTCACAAAAAGAAAGAGGTACAAAACTAACAATTTGTTTCAATGGTTTAATTGCATGCCTTTGTCCTCATTTTCCTTCTGTGCTCATCAGCTCCCTATACCTACAATCAAAGCCCAAGGACATGCAAAATAGCTATTGGCAGATACTGGCTTTTCTATCACATCCAAGCACGGAGGGTTGGTAGCAGGTCATGAGTGATGAGCATGTAAAGTAAAAATGTGAAAGTGCACACCTTCTTTTAGTGCTTGTACTGGTAGACGACTACCATTAAGTCCCTGCCGGCAGCAGAAACGAAAAAAAAAATAATCGTGCTTCGTCCAAATTAAAGTGCATTCATATATCCACAGATAAGTTGGATGCTCTTGTCTTCTTAATGCCTGTCTACCAATTGTCAATTGATGCTTTTGGATTATAAAAAAAAAACCCAATTGATGCTTTTGAATGACCCGCCTAGATCCTTCATTTCTGTCCTTTCTTTTTCTTAAAAAAGAAAATTTCTTATCCAAACAAGGATAAATATTTCGAGATTCTCATCTTTTGAGCAGTGGCATCCTCACGTACATGTACATACTACCAGGAACCGAGCAATGGCATCATCAGGTACATGTGTGTGTGGGTGTGGAGGAGGGGGGTTAAAAAAAAAAATAGAACATAACAAAGTTTAAATTTGAAGTTGAAATTTCCAAAAGGTTACTATATTGAATTTTGAGTGAAATGTCTAAATTAATCATTTGATTGCCATTTTGTTAACAATATTGGATGGAAAATACATTAGGTGATATGCAAGTGATTCAATTTAATAATATATTCATCCAAAAGCAAAATTTATTAAAAATTAGTGGGGTGAAAGTTAGTATCGAGAGTCCTGTTATTGAAGTTGAAATTTCCAAAATGTTACTATATTGAATTTTGAGTGAAATGTCTAAATTTATCATTTGATTGCCATTTTGTTAACAATATTGGATGGAAAATACATTAGGTGATATGCAAGTGATTCAATTTAATAATATATTCATCTAAAAGCAAAATTTATTAAAAATTAGTGGGGTGAAACATAAAGCTAGTATCGAGAGTCCTGTTATTGAATTGAAATTTCCAAAATGTTGCTATATTGAATTTTGAGTGAAATGTCTAAATTAATCATTTGATTGCCATTTTGTTAACAATATTGGATGGAAAATACATTAGGTGATATGCAAGTGATTCAATTTAATAATATATTCATCTAAAAGCAAAATTTATTAAAAATTAGTGGGGTGAAACATAAAGCTAGTATCAAGAGTCCTGTTATTGAATTGAAATTTCCAAAATGTTGCTATATTGAATTTTGAGTGAAATGTCTAAATTAATCATTTGATTGCCATTTTGTTAACAATATTGGATGGAAAATACATTAGGTGATATGCAAGTGATTCAATTTAATAATATATTCATCTAAAAGCAAAATTTATTAAAAATTAGTAGGGTGAAAGCCAGTATCGAGAGTCCTGTTATTGAATTGAAATTTCCAAAATGTTACTATATTGAATTTTGAGTGAAATGTCTAAATTAATCATTTGATTACCATTTTGTTAACAATATTGGATGGAAAATACATTAGGTGATATGCAAGTGATTCAATTTAATAATATATTTATTTAAAAGCAAAATTTATTAAAAATTAGTGAGGTGAAAGCCAGTATCGAGAGTCTTGTTATTACTTAAGTCATGAATGTTGATGACATTGTTTTGTTTTCCAAAACTTGAAGGAGGGATGCTATTTCTATCAATGATTGCCTTGACAAGTATTGTAATTGGTCTGGTCAGCTCCTCAATAGGAATAAATCTAGCATCTTCTTCTCTAGGTCCACCCTTAATCAGTCATGCTGAATTATCAAGCAAGCCCTTAACATGAAAGCCCTAAAAAAAAGAATCCATTTACTCAGGTGCTCCTCTGTCCCTTACCAAAGCACCTTCGAAGGACTTTAAATTCCTTCAGACATATCGGAGACGAGATTGAAGGGTTGAAGAAGCAAGGGCCTCTAATAAGCGGCTAGATGTACCATGCTTAAAGCTATGGCACAAGCCCTCCCTACTTGTACTATGGCAACTTTTGACATTCCTACTAAAATTTGTGACAACTTGGATACCTTGTCTAGGAAATTTTGGTGGAATCCCAAAAATTCAAATGGTAGATACCTAGCTTTAGAGGCCTGGGACAAATTGTGCATTCGTAGGAGTGCTGGAGGTCTAGGATTCAAAAAGGCAAAGGATATCAACAAATCTCTCATTGCTAAGCTTGCATCGGTAGTGGCATCCAAGAGAGAGTTTGTATATAAGGCTATTTCAGAGTAAATACAAGGTGAGGTAAGATTGGCTTAGAAGAGAACTTTCAACGAATGCATCCCCAATTTGGAGAGCCATAAAGAAAACGAAAACCTTGATCACTAAAGGAGCTTGTTATCTGGTAGGTGATAGAGCTTCCATTAACATTTGGTTGGACCATTGAATACCATGGTTAGGCTTCTTGAACTTCACTGTTGGGTTGTCAAATTGTTACGTGTTTTTTGACCCTATATCTATACAAGCTATTCTCAGAATCCCCATCCTCGCTATGCTTAAACCTAACAATTTATGTTGGATAAAGAATCCAAAGGGTGCCTTCTTTGTCAAATTTGCTTATAGAATCTCTAAAGAGTATCTAACTGTCTCATCTAATACTAATGCGCCTTGACAAATACTATGGAAGCTCAAAGGTCATGAAAGAATCAAAATGCTACTTTGGAAGATTGGCTCCAACCCATTATCTACTTAAGAAAACCTCCTATAAAGAATTGGCATTGATGATCCAAGTTATGCTCTTTGTGGCTTAACAATAGAGTCTTTTTGCCCGTTTGTTCTTTAAATGCCCTGCTACAAGAGTCATCTTGTTTGTTGGCAAGTGGGGGATGAGATTTGACTTTTGCCCAATTAATTCAAATGAAGAAATTAATAAAGATCCTTTTAATCACTTTTCAGGTACTCATCTACAGAGGGAGGAGGCTTCCATGTGCTATTTGCATATGACCTTCACTTTGGACTCAATTTGGAGTTTGAGGAACAAATGTGTGCATAATGGTGGGGGATGTTATGGCCATCACTAACATCATACAGAATAGGGCCAAGGAATATGCCTTGGTTTTACCTAGTGAGGATACTAAGATTTTTAATAGAGCTGTTGAACTTGAAGCATGACAACCCCCACCTATAAGCATGGTCAAACTAAATGTGGATGCAACTGTCAATAACAACCTAATTGCCCTGGTAGTGATGGCTAGAGACAGTTCTAGTGAAGTGCTCAAGGTCTAGGCCAATTAAGCTTCATGAGATGTGCTCTCTTTTGCAAGCAAAGACGACAACGTTGCTACTAGAGAGAACTGGATACAGGATACCGTAGAAGGTGATGCTAGAACTTGTGTTGACAATCTTAATGCAAAACTTACTGTTAGGCATAAAAGCCATTTCTGTTTTAATAAAGCATGCCCATTAAAGTATTTTGGATGCTTGTAGGGTTGACTGTATTGATGTTGGCTCTTTTCTTTGATTAGTGAAAGTTCTTGTTTATATGTATTAAAATTTATTTGAATTTGTTAACAAAATAATAACAAAAAAATAACAAAAAAATCAATTTAGAAAATTTCTCAAAGTACAAGTTATTATTTCAAATTAAAGAACAAAAAGTCAGTTTGATTTTACCAAAGTTCAGGCAGCTTTTGTATTTTTCCCATTTTTTATTCTCAAATATTTTTGTTTTTTAAGTTGAGTATGGAATTTGTTAGGGACATATTTGTGTAATTGGCTAATCCTTTGACAAAACGCACTTTACTTGTAATTGGGTAAATCTAAGATAGGTTTAACACTTCAAGAAACAAGTGTTCAAGTTAAGTATTAAAGCGATCAAGTTTGACCAAGAAATAAGTGAAGGAAATGCTGTTCATTAAAACTCGACAGCAATCTCGACAGAAATACTTCTATCAAGATTTAATGTTGAAACTTGATAGAAGCTCGACACAAGCTGTATCTATCGAAAATTACGAAATCAGATTTTCTAGATCTTATTACACACATATCCTTAAGTATTTGTGTAAAGTTTCTTTTCTCAAAACCTTAGACATATATAAGGATTATTTTAAGGACCATCACGAGGTGATGCAAAGTGATAATACATGCATATTGTGATCGGAGATAAAAATTGCTCTAGTTCATCATTCTCTCTATAGAAACTACTGCGTCTTTACGCCAAGGGTTTTGTGACCAAGGAGATTCCTGATCTTCATTGTTGATGAACTGAAGAACTTTGAAGCTAACAATCTTCCTCAAGTTGGTGTGTTAGTCAATACTAGGATTCATGCATTATTGGTTAGTCATGTACTGGGATTCGTGTATTAAATGGAGAGATTGTCGCTACAATACAAGTCCAATTGGGTATTATGGTAAGTGTTCAACTGTAGGTTGGTATTTCGGAATATGCCAAAGGGTTTTGGTAAGATTCCTTCTACTTGTAACCGCTTCTGATTGATAATAGTGGATTATCGTGAGTAATGATCTTAAATTCACCCAGTTGGGTTTTGCCTTGGTGATTTTCTCCATTCATAAATAAATCACCTGTGTCAAATTTATTTTCCGCTGTATTTAGTTATTTGGTGTTTTGTTTGTGTTACCACACCATTGCGTGTAATTTGACTAATTAATTAATTTGGGTAATTAATTAATTTGCAATGAGTCAATTCATTTTAACCCAACAGAATTAGGTGCGGATATTACAGCATAATGTTGTTTATATACAAGAGTTTAGGATAGTCTTTGGCTTTAGAGTCAAAAGAAATTACAATGAAATTTAAATGGTATAGAATCATAGGAGATTTTTGCAATTACATTTCAATTTTCACTAGATGATTAAGTTGAAATGTATTAAAAAAATTCCTATTCTTAAACCCTGGTTCTACATAATACCTCAAAGTTGCGTTGCAGCTGGGTTTGGAGGGCCTAACATTAGGTAGACCAGCTCTTTCATTTCTGTCTTTTCCTATAAGAAAAAAAAAATCTTTCAATTCCAAACACAAACTTAAATAGCTCAACAAATATCATTGAGCAATGGCATCAAGTTGCATGTACATTCAGCATATATAAGCCCGTTTGGTAATGTTATTATAGTAATATTATTTGTATTTTTTGAAAATATATATAAATAAAAAAGTGTGTGAAAATACATGTAATATTATTTAAACACTAAAAATTATTGATTAAACAATGATAACAAACGAACCCATAAAACCTTAAGCCCCAAGTTGCGTTACAGTAAACTCGTTATTTATAGTTCTAAATATTTTTCAAGTTTAAAACGTGAAAGTATTTAGTACTTACCTTCACATTCTACCTCTGTTTTAGTGAGTGCTTCTTGTACTACTACTAAGTACTGACAATAACGTGCCTGGTGCATAAATGGAAATTAATCGTATACGCTCAAAGTGCTCTTGTATGTATGCACAGTACAACAGATACAGACATACAGTACATACTTTTTCTTGTTGTTGTTGATGCCAGACCACTTTTCTGGGCGCTCCTCAATTTTTTACAGAGCTCTAGCATTCGCTTCTTTTGGGAGCCCATTCTACCTGGTAGGGAGCCACGTGTCACGTTAATTGTTAGGGAGGAAGGGGGGGCCTGGCCTTCAAAAATTTTAATTTCATTTATTTTTTTCCAATTTTTTTTTTTTAAATTTGGGTTTTCAAAAGTTTACTCTCCGACTCTTCAAAAACTTGATCAAATCCAATAAGCCTACTAAAGAGAAGAAAAGAAAAACATTGGTCTATTGAACCATTGATTTATTTTTTTTTTCTTTTAACTATTCCTTTTGTTATGTTGTGATTTACATAACAAAGAATCACTAAATTATAATTTATTTAAAAATATTATTGTTGCGTGTTTAGAAAAATTAGATAATTTTTGCATAATTATAAGAGCTTAAATTAATGTCAAGTTCTCTTAAAATTTGATCAAAACTAACTCAATATAGTTTGAGATCTAAAACGATAATTTTAAGGGGTGCCCATTTTTTACATATTTAAAATTCATGCCTTTTATTTTTTGAGATGCTCAATTACTAATTAAGTTACTGTACTTAGATTTTGCGAACATCTCATTTACAACTTATAAGAGAACTAATGTGCTTAATGTTTTTATGATATAGTTGGTTTTAAGTAGGATTTTATCAATTTAAAAATTTTGAAAAAAATTCTTTTTGCAAAAACGATAGTGAGATTCAATATAAATTTTCTATTAGAGATTCAATTAATTTTTCTATTCCTCCTTTTTTTTCTTAAGCTTTTATATCCATTATGATATTGACTAAAAAGCATTTATAATTAAAAAAATATTTACAAAAAAATTCTCTACAATATAAAATATAATATGACAATAACAAAATAAAATTTAAAGAATAAAAGAATAGAACCTAATTTATCACTTAATAATGAAATAACCCAACAGCCTTAACTTGTCCAAATAAAGACAAATTTAAGACATAACTCGGTGAATTAATACTAACTAAATCAAGATTAATTCTATATAAAAACCCAAATATTATGGTTTAGGTATAAAATGTAACCAAAAAAAATACAGAGAGATGAAAATATTAATTTTAACTTTCGTTGAGTATGGCAATGTATAGTGAAGGAAAGCTAAAAATCTAATTTTCTATTTTGATTTTGATGTTGAGATAAAGAAATTGATTGGTGTGTGGCTGTATAAGAGATTTAGTGGCTAAAGTTGACAATTTATCATGCAGGAGAATTACTTGCAAACATTGAAGTATCAAGTCATTATAAGAAATTAATCATCCATGATGATTTGAGACTTAGAACAAATTTTTTTAGTGAAACAACTTAAGATTTTAATTGGGTTAACTTTTTTTTTTATTCGCCAACAATTTTTGAGATCTTCTTAGGATGAGGGACGAAGGGAACAATCCATCTATGTTTTTTCAATAAGTTATAAATCTAAATTGTTGAGTCTAGCTATCTTGACCTGTTTATAAATATCATGATGATTTAGCTTAAAAACAAAATCTTTTTGGGAAATGATATGTCCACAATATTTTCACAATATTTTTACAGCAAATTCTAAGTGGCAGGTTATTACGGGTTGTTATTGTTGAGGTAAAAAAATAATCTTAGTTTTAGGTTCAAATTTGAACCAATAATAACTAACTATCAATGATTTATTGTAAAAATGTTGTGGACGTAGCATCTCTCAATCTCTTTTTGTTCTGCTATTGCCCCCGAAGTACTAGTACGACTATGACTCATTTCATGATAAGAATTTAGAACACTCTGAAAGCAAACGAAGGCAGATGATTTGCATCAACCGATTGCAGTAGAATATATTCTTCATTTTATATTACACTTGAAAAGAAACCTGCAGAACTAATTCAACTAGTAAAGGAAAAAGGCAAAAGGTATTTTGGATCCATTCTTAATTGTCCTGTTGCCCCCATTGGTCCATGGTTTTCACAAGTTTACTTACACCAATTATAGATGCGCCCTGATTTTGTTTGTTTTCTTATTCGTTTCTCTTTAGTTCATAATATATTCTCTCTCTCTCTCTCTCTCTCTCTCTCTCTCTCTCATGTTATTTGTATCTGAAAAGCTCATTATTTATTAAAAATCTAGGTTAATTGATATTTGTTTTTAATAAAATCTGGTGTAGTTCTACCATACCAAACGCATAACAGTCTTGAAACCTTATGAATTTCTCTATTTAAAATATGGTTGGATTAAACTTTTAGGAAACATGTACTTAAATTTGAGTATCTAGTGGTGGGGGCTTAAGCAAGATACACGACTCTAGTCTAATCCAAATATCACGAAAGGAGATGTCAACAACAAGAGTAGGACTTCATTTTTTATTTTATTTGATGGGTAGGTAGGACTTCATTTGATAAGGAAGAAATGATGAGACTCATTAGAAGCTAATCTTGGTGAGTCCATGAAACAAAGGCCGGATTGGAAACTTGTTCATTATTGGGTGTTACTGTGACTGGTGGACAAGGGTTTGAACCATCAATAAAATCAAGGTGGTCTTGGCCACGAAAAAAAGGAATAAGTTGGGTTTTCCAATAAGGTTGAGTGAGAGATGAGTTATTGGGATGGAGAGAGGATGATGATGAAGAAGAAGAGGAATCATTAATGGACCAGGAAGCATAGACACTTTATTTTGGGTGTTGTACCCGTGTTATACCGGTGTCGTACCAACCATTTTATGTTATAATTATTTTGATATTGTTTGTGTCACCATGTCGTACCCGTGTTTGTGTTTGTACTTTCTAGTTGATGGGAACATGGTAAAGAAAAATCTCTCTGATACCAAGTTTGAATAGAAAATAATTTTTATGTAATCTATCAACCATAATAAGAGAAAATTTCTGAATATACTACAAAATGTATTCAACATTATAATAAATCAACATTTTAAAACATTCAAAATTTTAAATCCTAGCATTATTATATTGATTCATATTCCCATATAATTGTCAATACAATGTACTAAATATGTATTTAATAAATTCGATATTGTGAGTCTCTCATCTCTCTCTATATATATGTGCGTGTATGATATCTTTAACTCAAAAATACAGGTGTGGTGACTAAATTGTGTGCATATATTATGATTAACTACATTAAGATTTAACCAAAAAATATATATATATATATATATATTCTAATACTTAATTTCTCAAATTGAAAGTACAAAGACTGAAATGAACCATACATAAAAATATAAATGTGAGATTTGCAAATACCCTTATAATTTATTTATGTCATTTATATGGCTTAAATTTTTCAAAAATTTAATGTAATTTTATCAATATAAAAGTGATGGTCAATCTTTACTCAGTGGACAACTCACATTTATAGATAGTGCTCATCAGTGGCACACTTATGCAAAGTATACATTAATTAAAGAAAAATTTACTGTATTGTTTGTTTGTTTTTCCCCCTGAATAACAAAGTAATATTGCCTTAAATTTGAAAATATTGGACTTCTGATTTATAAGGTTTTGAAGCTTTACATGTGTATTTCCTAGTTCTCTTGCTCCACTATTAATATAAATACATAATAATCGAACAAAGAAAATAAAAATCAATCTTTTGAACACCTACTATTGCCATCTTCTCAATTAGCTCTTTTAAGTGGGTCATAATTAGTTTAACATTTAAAATCGTTTGTTGTCAAATAAGATACTTGAGTTCAAATATTATCTACAACAAAATCTATTGATACCTTAACATAATGATAAAAAATAATTATCATAGAAAGGACGTCATAGCACATAAGTTTGAATCTTATTGGATTCATATCTAAAACTGAAAAGAAAAGAAAAAAAGAAGACTCCTTTAATTATATCTTCCATTAAAATTATTCAAAACTTATATCTTTAATTAAAAAAATTGATTAAAAAAAAATGATTGGATTCATATTTTCAACAATTATGTTAATGGCTAACCATTGAGGACTTCGACAAACACCCCCCAATATAATTATGTCTACTGATACGTTAAGCACACACGTCTCTTTCATCTCTTTTTGTTTTGAGCACTTTGGACTTCGATATTTTGGGTGGCAAGTTTGTATCAGACATGATCAATACCCTTCAATTTGCTGATTTTTTATAACACGGAACTGGAATGCTGGTGATGGATTAGGTTTCTGAATGAAAATTATCCAGTCAAATACTTCCACTAAGTACTGTAATAGCGAAGTTTTTGTTGTGCTGTAGATGGAAATTAACTATTCATTTAGGGGAAAAAAAAAAAAAAGTAATGCTACATTTATAATATTTTCATAACAATTTTACAACAAATTTTAGATGTAGACCTACCACTAACATCATATTTTACTTATTAATAATAATTTATCATTTATAATTTGTTATAAAATTATTATAAAAATGTTAGGAACGTAGCATTAAGGTGAACCCCACTTCCTACTCATACTCAGAGAGCTTTGATATTGCACCTGACATATAATTGGTAAGAAACAAAGATGGGAAATGATAGACTGATGTGATACCAATCCCATGCTTTTCTTTGAACTTGAACCATAAAACAGTGAAGCCAAAACCCTAAACTGGACCAAGTGAAAAAAGTTGGAGAGATAATTGAACATTGGGTTGTGTGCCACGTGTCCTAATTATATGATTCTCTTATTGAAAATAAGAACGCCCCTCCACTTGATTTTTCACAGGCATTAGCATATGATAAGGTTGTTATACACTAAGGTTTTTTTTTTTTTGATAAGGTTGTTATACACTAAGTTTAGACCAGCTAAAGAGTAACAATCCATTAGCTTTTAATGGAAAGCAAATAATGAAAGCGAGCACAAAAGGAGGGAGTGATTGATTTTGTGCAAGTTTATTTTAATTTTATATAATTACATGTGCATAATAGAAAGTAGAGATGTAACTCTTAAAAAGCCTTAGTAGAGCACTTTATTCTAATACATTTGCACTAACATTTTTATTTTTTATTTTTTGCTGGGAGGGCTTAACTTAGCGTCTTCTTGCGGCTGTTTCTCTCTGCGCATTGAAATAAACAGCAGCAACTGGTAAGCCAAGATCGTTTTCGGCTGCAAAACTTCGAGCGTTGAAGTGATCCCTTGAAGAAGGTGGGGTTACTGACTGTCTGCGTTTCTGTTTGAACAGAACAAACACAAACCTGTGGATCCCAATATTAGGCCTTGGAATCTCATAGCTCACAACCTCCCTTCCTGTAATTTACCGAAAAAAAAAAAAAAAAACCCAACAAAAGATGAAACTATAGATTAAAGCCTTATCTTTGTATTACTCTCTCCTTTCCAGTATGTGAAATTAATAGAATGAACATACCAAATGTGGCATCTGTTGTTCCAGGAATGTCTGTGACTATCCTGTAACATAATATATAAATGGTTAGTTCTGTTTGTTCAATTTTAGCTTAGTATATATCATCCAAACATTTTGATTAGGGTAACTCCATTATGGAGTTTTTAAAATCCTGTATATTCATTTTGAAATTAAAAATTGATGATATGATAAAATTCAATCCACTCGTTTCAAAATAGATGGATAAGATTTTAAGAACTTAATCCATGTTAAATATACTACATATTGGTTACAACAGTTATGGAAAACATTGATATAGAAGGACAAGGATAGACAAATATGTGCTAGTGCTAAAAGGTTATTCTGCAATTTTCTATGACACAAATGAAGCATTCTAGCAAGTAGCAACTGCTATAGTGTTTTTGCACTCTTAAGCGCCTTACAGCTGTTTGTATCTGAACATCTGGGGTCTGTGAAATAACCATATCCAAGTGTATGTAATCTATATATTTATCTAACTTTACATTTATTTTTCATTTAGTTTATTGTTAGACATGGGCTAGCTGTTATATATGTGTGTTACCAGTGTAGGTGTTCCCTTAAATAAGGATCACTAGGTCCAGGAACATCTGGATCAGTCATGACCTGCAAAAAAGAGGAGGGAACACAAGGTGCAAAAAAATCAAGAGCACTTCAATAATAGAGAAAGAGAGAGAGATATAATAAAGCAACACAATAATGAAGAAAGAGAAATGAGAATAACGAAAAATAGGGGAAATTCAAAGTACCAGTGTGAAAAAAGATCTCATGTCACCTCCTTGAACCTCAACCCTAGGTTTGTTGGTTACTGTGGAAGGATAGAACTCATGCCCATTGCAGACTTGCTTGTTGTTGTAAGTGATAGACATTTTTATGCTTGGTGTGAAAGAGTCAAGAACATCTCCTATGACTCTACCAACAATGAGAGGCTCAGAAATTCTTGCCATTGAAAGAGTGAGAAAGGGAGAGAAGTGACTTGAGAGGTTGAATAACTCAGGTGTTTGCTATTGGGCATGGAAATAGAAACAGCATATTTATAGTAGTTTGAAGTAACCCTGGCTACAAGTCACTTAGATCTTAATGTGCCTTGAGGTGAATTGAGCATAAAAGAATAGCATAATTGACATCTAGAAAAAGAGGTTACTAGACTGAGTTTGTTCCCACCTCTCTCTCTCTCATAATTAGGCACGTCAAGAGCTTAGTGGTTTGTTTTCTATGAAATCAACTTGGTATGTGAAGCCCCCCTCTCTCGTATTGGGTCCCTAGGAATTGGTTCTTAGTTTGCTGTATATTTGTAACCAAATGAAATCTCATACAATAAGATTTTTTTTTTGGGTTAAAGTTATAAATTAAGATATTATATAATTAGAAAATTTTCGGCATGAAATATTGTAAGTCCTCAATTTACAAGTTATTTGTAATATTTGAATAGGAAAATGCTAAAGATTTTATACGATTTTTTAAATTTCACTTCATAAACATTAACAAATGTTACTATAAATATGATTGATGGATTTAAAAAGCATAATAAATAAATGTATAACTCATTTTTAATGATTAGTGACACTTCAATTTGAACAAGCAATATAATAAAATTTTATAATATCTCTAACATCACTCATCTAGAAATTTTGAAAAATAGGAGTGTTGAGATTGTTAAAATAATAGCCTTGTGTTACCTTAGCACCGTCCTTACAAATTTTGCACGTGGGGTCCTTGCTAAAAAAAGTTGTCATTTCTTCTTTATATTTAAAACATAAAGCAAATACAGGAAACTCCTAAGGTTCTTCCTTTCTTCTTTTTTTTTTTGATGAACTAGGTTCTTTGTGAACATTGCTCTTATAGGGAAATCATCTTTTGCATTTAAGGTTATAAAAAAGTAGAAATTGTTGAACAAAAATCATAGAACTTTCCTGGATTACACATGCACATATAGAAAATTACTATTTTCGGAGATTCTTTGAGGGTCTCAGGGCATAAAGGAGCTCCACCACATTTGCCGAGAGCAATGAGTGTTAGTGCTCAGAGGTCATTTCAAAGCAAAAGGGATTCAGTTCCAAGAATAGTAAGGAGAAGAAGGTGGCTTTTCTATAACTAGAAGCCAAAGTACTTTTTCTGTATATCCCTAGCTAGCTGGACTTCATGTCATGTGATATTTCTCACAACACCACGCCCCATGTTTCATCTCTTATTTCTTTACTTATTTGTTTATTTTCTTCTTTGTCCCTCACCATATTTTCTCTCATTTTCCCTAATATTATAACTTATCAATGTTAAGCTTCCAATAAGATTGCACATTCCCATATCAATGATGCCCATGGACACCATAGTCAGGCACTGCAGTAATCACATCCCAAAATAATATTCTAGCCGCAGATTATCCAACCAAAAAGAATATGGCATATGTTCCTAAAAATATTTTATAAGACAATAAATGTATAATAAAAAGTTTATATCAAACCCAATAAATATAAGCTAATATTAAGAAAAATACTATAAACTTTTTCTCTTTTCTTGATCTATTATCTTGAAAATACTAGGTATAAAAAAAAAAATACAAATTAATAGTATGACAAAATTTAGCTACAAAATTGATTACAACTTTACTCAATATCTTTTTATTAGAGGTGGATTTTGATAAATCCACTATTTGATTAGATCTTGTTCTTATATCCTTCATACTTGCAAAGTTTCTAGAAAATAAAAGATCAATAGCTATATTATCAATAAATTGTTTAAATTGTAAATTTTTGTAGTTTAAAGTTATGTATTAAATATAAGCATATAGATTTATAGTAAACAATGTACAATTGACACAAAATTTGACATGTATATTGGAAGGGTAAAGAACATACAAAATTTTTTATTTAAACTTTTTCCTTAAAAGTAATCCCCAATTAAAATGACCACGCATGCTATTAAGCATCAAATATGACAACATTTTTCAATATGCACAAATCTATAATTTATAATATATATAAAACTGAAATCATTTGACTTTTGAAGTTGACATCATAATAAACATAAGTTTCGGAGGCATTACAATTTTTATATACCATTATATATATATATATATATAAAATTAAATTTAAAGTCTATTATATACTAAACTATTTATTAGAATCTTCAATCATCATAATTTCATTATTACTAGAATCTATAGTTTCATATACAAACAAAATTATAAAAAATTCTAATTTATAATATGTAATTTTATGTACAATCACTATTGTGGGGCCCCAAATATTATGGCAACCCCGGCCCACTCCACATCAGGCTCAAGGTCCAAACCGAGGAGAGCGCATAATCCGAGAATGAGCAAACGATGCCCAGGTCGTCTAGGGACATCAGGCCCAAGGTCCAAACCGAGGAAAGGGCATAATCCGAGGATGAGTTGTCACTCACTCATTAAATGCACTCCACCTACGTTCTGATCACATCAATGGTGAGTTGACCAGCCAGCAGTGATGTCTTGGTTGCTTTAATTAACAGAAAACTTGCAAAGGCGGCTGATGGGATAGGCACTCAAGTATAGGCTTGGATGATTAATAAGTAGACGGCAGAGATCAACTAAAAAGAGACTATATAGTAGATAGCACCCCCATCAAGAAAGGGAGGAGGAGAGGGGTAAAAAGAAAACAGATTAGGACAAGAACCGAAAAAGGGATCTTCAGGGTGTTGAAGGACAACCCTTACATATGTCAGCTTTGAGCAAAGAATTTCTCGGACTAGATCCTCGGACTAGGCCGAGAACAAAATTTCTTCATAAACCTTTAGCCGAAGTCATCGTTATTATCCTCATAAACACTTAGTCAAATTCCTTGATTATTAGTTCTATGAATCTCAAACCGATCATTATTTGCTTTGTTGGTACTTAGTCCTTTTACCCACGCTCTACAAATCTTATTGTTTAGGTCCAACACATTTTGAGTCCTTACAACTATCATAATAAAAATTTATTAATAACTACCATAATTATCAAATTTAATATTTAGATGAAAAAAATAGAGAGAGATTTTTTTTTTTTTTTTAGAAACACACACACACACGAGATTGAGAATGAAGTTTTAACACAAAGACACACTACAAACTTTACTAAAAAATTATCGTAAATTTTAAGGGAATGTAGTGTTTATTATATATACTACACATAACACAAATTATCTTAGAAAATTCTTAAAAAAACCTTTTGGGAATTCAATTTTTAACAATATAATTCAAAGGTAGACGTGGCAAAACAGGCGGGTCAGGTTGGGTCAATTGGGTTTGCAGGTCAATCGGATCGCGGGTTGGGTCGGGTCGCAGGACAGGTCTAGTTGACTTGTATTTTTCAAACAAGTTTTTTTTTTTTTTTTTTTTTTGGAAATAGATGCAATCTGTCAATTGTTTCTAAGTTCCTTAACTGTGATTAGATTCTCACTGGTGATACTGTTACCACTAAACACTTGATACCCAAATTTGGTGCAACTTTTATTCCAGCTTTCTAGAAGCTAATTTTGGTATAATTTTCGATCTGTTTAAAGTAGGAAGAGAAAATGAAGGTGGCAAGTAAAGAATGACAAACTATAATGAAGTACAGAACATATTAAGTGAAAAAGAATAAGTAAATATTTTATAAGAATTATACCTCAATTTCAATCTACTCAACGTTGGTAGACGTGGCAAAACGGGCGGGTCGGGTTGGGTCAATCGGGCTGCGGGTCAAAATGGGTCACAGGTCGAAACGGGTTATTTTTAAACGGGTCGATCAAGTTGCGGGTCAATCGGGTTATGGGTTAAATGGGTCGGGTCAGAAAATTCTGACCCGTTTTGCCATGTCTATTCAAAGGCATATTGTTTTCTATATTGAAAGCTCGAATATGTGTGAAAATACAAGAGCTGTTTAAACCCTTAAATTAAAAATTACGGCTCGGTTGATTTTACTCTAACTTAAACTAGGTGCGGAATAGAGTAAATGCTAGTGAACATACGATAAGACTACTCTAAGCCATATTCATCAAATATCAATAATAAAATGAAAGCTAAAAGAGTAGGGAAGAAAGATACAAATACAAGATAACACGGCGATGTGTTATCGAAAAGGAAACCGAAGAACTCGGCGAAAAACCTCTTCGCCGCCCTTCAAGCGATAAATTGATCCACTAGAGAATAAGTTGGAGTACACAAATAACAAAAGACCTTCCAAGCCTTGTCTACCTCATGTACTTGAGTCTCCAAGCTCCTGCTACCAATTGACTTGACGAAGTTTTGTCTTCTCTAGCTCTCTGGATCACGCAATTTAGCCCTATTGCATCCACCAAACAAATGGTTTCTTCTAATACTTCTCAGCAACACCAAAGCCTCACTTTACACTCAAAATGGGTGTGATAAGTGTTTGGGCTATCAACTTCTCAAGAATTTGGATATAGAGAGATAGGAGCTGAGAAAAACCACAAAAGATTTTGTAGAGGATTGTGGGTATGACAATCTCTAGCTCTCAAGGGTTATGTCTAGGGTTTTCTCTTTGAAAAGTACACCTCACAATATGTAGGTAATGTTGGTATACATAGTGTGGGTGAAGACATGGTGTAGCAGATATGCCAAAATAGCAAAACAAAATGTTTCGCTGGTATCTCACGAGAAGGCCTTACCCACAAATACTTGCGAAAACTAGTTGTCATGACCCTTCGCATTCCAGTCATGTGCTCTGCACGTGACTTACTTCACGGGAAGGCTTCACGCGAAACTTCTTGCGAAATCCACACTTTCTTCAATAGGCACTTAAGTCTTCACCCTCTCTTACACACTCAACCCATACAATGAAACCCCACATAAAATACAGGGTACATATGATTGAATAAAAATACAATGAAATTTGGCACGGAATTAAAGCCAACACAAATTAATTATAAATAACAACTTTACATATATGATCAACATATTTTATATATATATATATATATACACACACATATATATGTGTGTGTATACCAATAGTTTCTAAGTTAGACATACCTAATTTTTAAAAGTTAAATTAAATAAGGATTTATAATAATCTATCCTAATTCCTAGTGGTATTAGGTAGATTTAATAATATTAGATTTTGATATAATAACATCATATTGAATGAAAAAAAAAATCCTTCTCAAAAAAAAAAAAAAATCTATTGAATGAAATAAATTATGGTATCTTATCAAAAAAAGAAAAGAAGTAAATTATGGTATTAAACAAAAGAAAATCAATTAAAAATATAATGATAAGAAGATTACAACAATTTTAGAGAGAGAGAGAGAGAGAGAGAGAGAGAGCAATTAGGGAAGAAGCTTACATAAATATTTGATGCAGCTTGATCCGTTTATTTGCTTAAAATGAGATAGACAATGACCTGATGCTACTAAGCTAAAACAAATTACTTGCAAAAGCAATTTATTTGATGTTCTTGATTGAGTCACCGGACAACCATATCATTTTAATCTTATTTTATTTTAATTGATTTTCTTTTGTAAATATATATTTTTTAATTTGTTGAACACTTAATAGTTAAAATAAGATATATGATATGAACCATTAGAGCACCGGTACTAATACATGTATAACAACATAAGTGGTAAATTTTTCATATTCAATTCCAAAAATTACTTATATTAGTCCATGTAAACTTGTATAAATTTAGACTGTTGTTATAATAACCATGTAAATATACTGCTTATTATTCACATCCAAACTGTCTTTTTAATACGTCTATACTTAAATACATAAAGAGAGAGAAAGATGATTAGAGAGAGTAAAAAAAAATTTGATAAAAGTAAACAAGATAATTTGA
Source organism: Quercus gilva (assembly GCA_023621385.1). Taxonomy (NCBI): domain Eukaryota; kingdom Viridiplantae; phylum Streptophyta; class Magnoliopsida; order Fagales; family Fagaceae; genus Quercus; species Quercus gilva. The sequence goes on along the minus strand of CM042479.1, from coordinate 36,854,458 downwards.
TATGGGTGTTTTTGAAATGTGGTTGTTTACTTGTGTTTAAAAAAAAAAAGTTCTTATACTAAGTAGACAAATTTTTTTTACACCAGTTAATGTGAATGCTTTTATAAAATAACGTTACAAAAAGATTGTTTGAGATACTTTGACCGTATCTCTCTCTCTCTCTCTCTCTCTCTCATTAATTTTTTTTTTTTTTTTTTTTTTTTAACTTTGGGAAAGGGAGGGGGAGAGGGGCCATATGGCCCGCCACCTTCATCCTAATCAAACAATGACAAGACTTTTAAATATGCTAACATAGATGCAAAAGTGAAAATATAAAATAGAGTAACACAAGCACACGAAAATTACATGATTTAGTTTAACGACCTATATATATGGAGAAAATTCTTAAGCGCTCCATTTTGATTTTAAGTAATTTTTGCATAAATTAATACAAATGCTGTTATAAAGAGAATGCTACAAAAAGATAAATTAGGGACTCTGGCAGTGATTTCCAAATATTAATCTCTCTCTCTCTCTCTCTCTCTCCCTCCCTCCCTCTATATATATATATATATTTTTTTTTTTTTTTGGTTTTTTTGGAGAAACTTATATACATATGGGTTGGGTTCAAGTTATACCTGGTGTAACTCTAAGCAATGTTACACCATCCAATAACTTGTTATTAAATTAATATTTTGAAAATCTAACCGTTGAATTACATGTTCTATATGGTCTTAACATGCATGCCAATTTTCATATCAATCGGATGCTATTTACCATTTGATCTATAAACTCATCTTTTATGCATTATTTTAAACTACAAAAATTTGAATTTTAACAATTGATTGATGACATGACTATTAATCTTTGATCACCTCGAAATTTTGCAAGCATGAAGAATATACGAAGATAATGTAATCTAACGGTGAATTTGTCAATATTCGCATCCAATTAAAAATTATTGAGTGGTGTAACGAGTTACACCAGGTGTAACCAGGTGTAACTTGAACCCACCTCTATATATATATATATATATATATAATTATCTCTTTAAACTTTGGGAAAAAAGGAGGGGAGGGAGGGGTGGGGGGCTGGGGGCATACGCATATCGTATGGCCCGCCACCTTCCTCCAAATCAAACAACGATCAGACTATTAGATTGGGGGGATATTGCCATTTGCTGGAGTGAATGTCAGAGACTTGATTCATTTTCTTTTTTCAGTTGATAAAGCAAAGCAACAGCTCTGACTCTCTTCCCCTTTTTCATATTCCAGTTTCAGAGTTTCAGTATTATATAAATCTCCCCACTTTTCACGGTCAGAATTTCGTTTTCAATTTATGTTTAAATATTGTCTTCTCATTGCCTCACTCTCACAAACCTGGGCTTCAGGAACTTTGCTATCATAGGAATCGGGCTTTTGTTCCAAAGTTGGGCCAGGTACTAGTATCCAATACAGATGAATGGTGGGATTTAATGGATACAATTCTCTCTACAGACCAAGATTCTATTGAATTTTCTTCTAAAACTGGGCCGACAAAACCAGATTAATCCCGCAAATTCCACAGGCCTCTTCTCTCAAAAATCCCAACCACAATCTTACAGTCTCTTTTGGCAAAAAAATTAACCTTTTTTATTTTTATTTTTTATTTTTTTTATATATCATATTTACCAAATAAGCCGTGAGAAACTACAGATATCCAAACGAACACTTAATCATACCTAAACTTTCAGCAAGTAGCCCAAAAATATATATTGATCAATATTCTCACCAAAAAATTTTAAATAATTAAAAGTTGATAATAAAACACAATCTATTTTTTTGATAGATAAAATTGATGTTGTTATCCGTACATGTCTTTTTATATTATTTGAAGCCATCTGTACATGTATTTAAGATGGACTTTAATACAATCAAGTGGAGACCTAAAAATGAATAAGATTAAAAAGGGTTGAAATAACCTCATTTTCCAGCATTACAACTTAATAAGAGTTTTTGTACTTTTTTTTTGAAAGAAAAAAGTTATGTGAAGGGTTTGGTAAGACATCACCATATTATATTTTATTTTATAAATTCTATGTGCCATTTTTTTGTGCTTTATATAGTGTGTCATTGTTTGATTTTTCTTTTTTTTAATTTTAAACTTTGATCATTTTATAAAAAAAGTCAAATGAATGCACCACATACCATAATTAGTGGAGCAGAAAGTGGAACGCAACAAATGGTAAAGAATGATTTGTACTCTTAAATTTTGAGATCACCTATTGTTGTTGTTGTTGTTGGGTTTGAGTAGGTATTCTGTTAGAAACAAAAATGGCAGGGGTTGTGAATAGGAAGATATCTGCATCATCAGCCAGGACCCACACCAGAGAAGCCAACCAAAACACCACCGTTAATAAAACCTCAATCTCAGGTCATCCGTTTTTTTTTTGGTCTGGGTGCTGTTAAATTTTTCGTTGTGACTTGTTTTCATCGTAAACATTAGAACGATAATATTTTGTTTTATCTGGGTCGCCCTTTTAGCATTTCTCACTGCAAAACTGTAGGATAACACAGAAACTAAAATTAAGTTGTAGGTATATATTACAAAAAGTTGATTGTTGAATATTTATATGAAAAAATAAAATGGTCATGGGCTAATGGAAATTAGACTGCATCAACTGGAATTCCAAGGCAATCGGTTTTGTTTTTAGGACAGAAACTTTTTATAAGAAAATGAAAAAATAACATACTCTTTTTTACAATTTTTTAAATTTTTCATAAAAAGTTTTTTAAAATGAATGATTAATGTGTGTAGGACCTTTTATTTATTTATTTATTATTATTATTCAATTTTCCATAGAGTCGTGTTTTCTATTGGAATTTTACTTTAGACTTTAGAGGCAACTCTTGTCCCTTGGTCCCAATGTGGGTCTGTCTCTGATTTCAAGGCAACCATACTTCTATTGTTAATGTGGGTTGTCAACCTTGTGTTTGTTTCTCCTCATCCACTTCAAGTAGAACTTGTTCTAGATAAATATGATGTAAAATATATATGCATGTATTTTTACTACAGTTTTTATTCTTGCTGCATGGTATCTAATGAGTTGATTAACACTTTTTTTTTTGTCTCCAAGATTTAGAATAAAGTTGCTCAATTTTTTATTCAATTATTGTATTGCATTTTAATTAGAACTTGAAAATATCAGGGATGTTGAGGAGATCAGGGCTGTTATTTTTTGTGGGGTTTCTGTCATGGGCATTAACGGCAACCCAAATTCCTGCACCCAAGATATGCGGTTCTCCAAAAGGCCCCCCTGTTACAGCAGCAAGAATAAAACTTAGTGATGAAAGGCATTTGGCCTACAAAGAACATGGTGTGCCTAAAGAAAAAGCCAACTATAAAATTATTTTCGTCCATGGTTTTGATTCTTGCAGACATGATGCTGTCATTGCCCAAACACTTTCTCCGGTACATATCCATTTATTGATCTTTATATGTTTGCATTGTACTTGTAATGTAAACTTACATTATAAATGTATAAAAAGTGGCAAATGTTGTATATACTTGCAAAAAATGATTTGCCACTTTTTGAATGTGTACATTGTAAAAGAAGAATTTCCCTTTATTTATATATTTTTGGGCCTATATCAAGCCTTTAAATATGATATTCTTAGATTAGTTTCATTTGAATAATTTGTGGTTCTTTCAGGAAATTGTTAAAGAGTTAGGGATCTACATTGTCTCTTTTGACAGACCTGGTTATGGGGAGAGTGATCCTAATCCAAAGAGAACAGTGAAGAGCATGGCTTTGGATATAGAAGAGCTTGCTGATCAGTTGGAACTAGGATCAAAATTCTATGTAATAGGTATCTCAATGGGTGGGCAGGTGCTTTGGAGTTGCCTCAAGTACATTCCTCACAGGTATGATTTTCCATAGCCATGTAAATAAGGACATTATATGTTTACATTGTACTTGCAAAGTAAACTTACATTGTAAACGCACAAAAAGTGGCAAATATTGTACACATTTGCAACTTTTTGTGTGTCTACCATGTAAATTTACGTTGTACCATATGTAAAAGAAGAATTTCCCTATAAATGAATGCTAGAAAAGAGAATAACAAGAACAGCTGCATTTGCTAGTTTATGTGCCTTTTCTCTAATGTGTGGGGTGCTTGTAACACTAACAGGCTAGCAGGTGCTGGACTATTAGCTCCAGTGGTTAACTACTGGTGGTCTGGTTTTCCTGGAAACCTATCTGGTGAAGCCTACAACCAGCAGTTTCGGCAAGATCAATGGGCACTTCGTGTTGCTCACTACATTCCCCGGCTTACCTACTGGTGGAACACTCAAAAATTGTTCCCCTCTTCTAGTGTAGCAGGTCATAGTACGGATACTCTTTCTCCCCAAGACAAAGAACTCGTGCCAAAGCTTATTCAGAGAATAAGCCATATGGTTAGCATCTAACTTCTCTGAAAATTTCCATGAATTATTTCGATGGGAATTAATACCATGAGAGTCATTGAGAAAACCAAGTAGCTGCAGTTATTGATTTACTAAATGATATCAATATATGGATTGTATTTTGCGGAAATGAAAATTGTTGCTCAATAAAATGTGAGCTTCACTCCCTAGCGGCTTCATCTAGGATGCATCTTCAACCTATATTCTTATAGGTTGCAAGTTCAAATTAATCCAATTTTCATAGTAGGTTGTCTTTATTTTAAAAGTGAAGTTGCAAATTTATCAATAAGAAAATGTAGAAAATTAATAATAATTCTGGTTCTTAAAGTTTCTGAAGCTGTATGATTATCTTGATCTGTTGTACCGTTAAAATGCAAAGCAAAATTGTAAGCGTTTCTGCTGACAAATATGTCTATTAAAGACTCCAGAGACTGTTGCCCGATTTCTGTACATAATTAGCATTAGAATTTTACTTCATAGCACAATGCTATATTGGTCGCAAGAGGTTGTGAAAGGACACATTAAACTTTGAATATCTTGTTACTTTCTGAATCTATAGCTATTAATTTAGGAGTGAAGGTGTGACTCCTTAATAGCATGTGTTTGTTTAGGCTGTGTTGTCATTTTGTGCTTAATGATTGAGTTATGAATTTCATAATTTAATATAAGACTTTTTTGCTTAAAATATTAAAATTTGTTTGGTACTTGTGAAGGCTTCAATCTAATAAATAAAGATTAGGCTTGAAATAATGACTTAGGGGATAAGTTTATAGAGTAAAAATGAGAGAACCAAATGCTCTGCACTTGTAGTTCGTTGGGATTGACTTTTAGCCTTCACTGTACAGATTTCTTTCACCTTTTTGCTAAAATTTCATAAAAAAGTACATAGTGACAGTTTTCAACCCCTTGAAATTTGGTGTTTAAAAATGCAATGAACATATCCCTCTTGTATATAGGTGTGCTTGACAAATTCTGGTGCACCACTAATAGAAACAGAGATTTGAGATAAGATTAGACTTTCAGTTCCTTTTCTTAAGGTTTGATTTAACTGAATAAACCATCTCATAGGACAAAAGTTAAAGGAAATTTGTGTTATGTTAAGACTTAAGAGGCTTTCTTTTCAGTTCTTTTTTTCTTTTTCTTTTTTTTTCTTTTTTTTTTCATGTAAATCTACTACTTACATAGAGCCTCATTTATCAAGTGTAAATGCTCTTATTTTCTAAATGTGGCTTTCCTCAGGCAGAGGTAAAACAACAAGGAGCGTTCGAGTCCATCCATCGCGACATGATTGTTGGATTTGGGGACTGGGAGTTCAGTCCTATGGATCTGGAAAACCCATTTCCAAACAATGAAGGTTCAGTCCACTTGTGGCATGGAGATGATGATAGGATTGTGCCTGTTACACTGCAACGATACATTGCCCAACAGCTACCATGGATTCACTATCATGAGATTCCGGGAGCTGGGCACTTGTTTGCATATGCTGATGGAATGTGTGATTCTATCATCAAGGCAATTTTGACAGGGGAGAAGTAAACTACTACATATGTAATGAGCTAGCACAGGTCAGTTGGTCTGTGCATTACATTTTCTCCTTAGTGTGGACATCTGAAATTTTATTAACTGTCGTATAAGAATACAGTTGATACTATAAAGGACATTTTTAGCCATGGTGACCTTGACCCCATTTTACCAAGTGCTGCTGTTGCTTAATCCTGGTGATGTTTCCCAATAAAGTCTAAGAAGTTAGGAACACAACAATTTGTATTACTGATTGACATGTTTTGATTAGTACTAATAAAAGTGACGTTGGTGTAGGTTCACGTAAAAGTAATGTTGCTCAAATCATAATTTGTCATATCAAGATTTGTGATTAAGATTTAAGAATATGATAATTGTAGTGTCCCTTGTATTACTAGATGTTTCCAAGTTCAATGCAGAGAAAAGTGTTGGACTTTGTAGTATTGATGTATAGCTGTCTTTTAAGATATGCCTGAGAATTGAAAATTGAGACTAATCTGGTTGTACATGAATGCGCTGTTTTGAATATATAAATATTTAACCATACTTATAATTGTCGTGAAATGGGTATCATAAATTGAAATTCTATTATTATCTATAAAAAAAAATTTAAAAAAAAAAACCACTTCATTGGGGTTCTAATAATTAAGGGCAATTTCATGGTCACACACACAATTATAATCAGTGTCGGCCCTACAGTTGATGTGGTCGCCTAAGACTTCTAGAAAAAATACCCCCAAATTTTAACCGATAGGGTTATTTTTTTAATTAATTAAGCCCAAATATTAGCTAACAAATAATAAAAAAAAAAAAATATATATATATATATATATATTTTTATCAAATGAAAGACAAGAAAAAAAAGAGAGAAAATTGTTACGTCCACAATATTTTTCACAACATTTACAAAAAAATCTTAAGTAGCAAGTTGTTATAAGGCGTTATTGATAGCAAAAAAATAATTTTAGTAGTAGGTTCAAATTAGAATCAATAACAATTCAACACCTAGGATTTATTATGAAAAATTTTGTGAATGTAGCACTTTTCAAAAAAAAAAAAAAGAGCAATACACAAAAAAAAAAAAAAAAAAAAAAAAAAAAAAAGTTTACAACATTTTTCACAATAGTGGAGTTGGCAAACTTTTACTAGTTATCACTTAAGTCCACCACTAACATCATTCTTTTACTTAACACTATTAATCTACCATATCAATAGGTGTGAAAAGTTTTATCAAATTTTTTGTGTTTATAGACTTTCTAAAAAAAAAAAATTTACGTGGTTCATGTTAATTAGTAATAATTTTATATATAAAACAAGATAATAGATTTCAAGTAATATTTAATTTTTTTTAAGTCATATATAGGATGAATTTTCTTATTTTAAAAAATGATATTGTTAAAATCATGGGATGGCATGAAGCAAATACTTTTATGATGAATGAATGAAATGGAATGTCGTGATGATTTTTGGAGCTGATTTGGTTTAACAAAATCATCATTTGTGAATGGAAAGGTGGATGTAGGTGGATCAAGGTTCTTAGCCCGATCATATGAAATTGTTGCTATAGGGGTTTTGGCATTGATTAGGTTTAAGGTCTTGGAGACAAAAACTTCCTGGAGGCTGCTAATTTCTCTAGGCTCTAGGCTCTTAAGGAACTTAAACTTAACTGGCTGGCCAAAAGGATAGGTAGTGATTCCTTCACTATCCGTGATGAAAGGATACAACAGACACGTGAATGGGTTTCCTAAGATGACCCTATCTATCATATTCTTGACAAGGACAAATGTTGGCTTGAAACATGTGTTGTCCTGGCACATATGAGCTTTGGGATTTTGAATTCAATCTGCATTTTTCTTCCACTTGTAGAAGTTAACATTTCTTTGGTTTTTCTGAAGCACTTAGAGGGAATGATTCCTTCTTGGATGCAGTTGAGATCAGCACCTGAATTAATTAAGGCAATAACCTCAAATTCAAAATCTTTGCTAATGACAATCTTGACTTTGGAATGCCATTTCTAGAAGTTAATCCTACTGATGGTGTCTAAGAACTTCTCACTGGATTGCTCTTGGACCATATCAGCTGTAGGGTTAACTGTTTCATCAACTTCTTCATCAAATGGGTTCTGAAATGAGGGACCTTCCTCATTGCCTTGGTGAGAAGTGTTTTCCAAATGTTTAACTCTTTGATCAAGGAAATTGTGATCAACCCTAAGAATGGTGAGTTCTTGCTTAAGGGTTCTAACCTCAGACTTTGTTTCCTTGATTTCCTTTTGAAGGTCGTTAACTGTAACTTCCTTCTTGGATTTGGTAAACCTATTATAGATTTTCTCTAGGTCTACTTTGGGTTCTTGAATCCTTGGTTTGGGTTTACTAGTTTCCCTAACTAAAGTTGTATGGAATTGGGTAAGCCTTTGAGCTTTGATGACAGGATCTTCGATCTGTTCAATGAGATCTAAGAGGAGCTCTTCTTGCTTAGTGAGGACATTGATAGTCTTGTTCCTACAACAACTATCTTTGCAAGGTATGGGTTCATCCGAGCCACTAAAGGTGCTAGATGAGGTTCTAAAGAAGGAGAATGACCGGTATATCTGGCGGATCTCTTGGTCACTAGAACTACTAGGAGACTCACTTTCTGAGTGGTCAAGTTCTAATAGTTTAAAGATCTCATCCTTACTGGTTTGGTCACTAACAAGGGTATTGATAAGGGATTTGGCCTTAGCTTTACACTCTTTTCTAAAATGACCTCTCTTTCCACAGTTGAAGCGTTTTCCTGTCGCTTTTGGTGTGGATTTCTTCTTTCATTTCTTATAGAAATCATTGTCCTTAAACTTCTGATTTCTATAATACCTAGAGGCTGTTCTCTTCCTGTGAAACTTCTCAGAGGATTCTTTTCCTCTGTACTTGGATTTTCTCTTGGGGATAACTAAGGGTAAGCCATATTGTGTAAAGAAGTTTCCTACTTCGTACTTGGCTTTGCTCTTGCTGGCTTGGCTTTGGATTTTCAAATCTCTGCACATCTTCATACCTTCACTTTGGATGGTGTTAGAGATATTTCCATAGGTAAGGTTATCATAATCTATGACACCTAAGGGGTTACAAAGGGTTTCTTTGACCTTTTCGCCAAACAATGTGGGTAAGCCATTGATAAACTTCTCCTTCCAAAAAGGAGAATTACAATCGCTTCTATGCATGACTCTGGTGGTAAAGACATCTTCTTACCACCTGTAGTCTCCAAGAGTTTTATATCTAAGGTTACTCAACTAGTCATAAGTCCTAGACGTGATGTTGCTAGGTTTTCCTACGAAGTGTTTCATGATCGTATAGATTAGGGTGTTGACTCCGTCGGGATACCTTTACCTATGCGTTCGTCAAAGATGGGGATTCCTTCCTCATCTTTTTGGATTGCATTCTTGATGTCTTCTCTAGATCCTTCTGTTAGGCAGTTGTTCCACCATTGTAGAAGTTTTCTTGTGAATCCTAAAACTATGAGCTCAATGACCTCTATGTGGGGACGTCCTTCTTTTAGGTAGTTATTGGCTACCATGGTTATATGCTGGATCTTGTTTAGGATTTCCTATTCTGATAAACCATCTATGTTCCACTCATAGAGTTTACCAGAAGACACTGAGAATTGGTTACTAACATTCCTTTCCTCAAACTAGAGGTTAGGAGGTGTTGGTTTGGGTACCAATTCTTGGTTAAGCTGGTTGGGCTTACTTTGGGGTGGTAAAGCCTATTTACCTGTAATCCTCGAAACTGGTTTTCTAATTGTCCAATCTCATTTTCATTATCTGAGGAGCTTCTATTGGAACTACTAAAGGCTGTGTGGATGTCTAAGACATTAAGCTTAGGAGCCTTGCTGGTCGAGGTGGTGTTAGGTGAAAGGGTGATTGGTTCCTTCTTCACCAGTTCTTCGAGCTTCTGGGTGACTATTTCTAAGGCTGTTTTGTCCTTAGGTCTAAGACTGGCTTGCCTAGTTATAGGAAGCTTGACTAAAGGCTTTTCTAGGGTTTGAATAGGTTTGCTAAGGTTTCCTAGCTGGAGAATGACCTTGTTTTCTATCATTTCTTCAATCCTATCAAGTTGTTTTCCTATAACACCTAGACACTGGTTGGTATAGTTGTTTTTCTCTATAACCTTCTTTATTGGCTTCTCTTTAGGAGTAGGGACTTTGAAGGGAGAGGCAACTACATCACTACCACGGTGTTTGAAGGTTATGGCTTCTTGGGGTGGGTGACTAGGCCTAACAACTTCTTTGTTGTCATTATCCTTGGTCCAGTTGGTTTTAGTGATGACACAAGACTTTTTGTGCCACTCAAAATGGTTCTCAAAGTATTCAAAGAAAGGGTCATTGCTGGATATCTCTTTCATGAATTCTTTCTATTTTTCTAAGACTTCTTTCTTTTGTTCCCTGGTGTGGTTGGCTCTATAGGCTTCTCTTTTGACTCTATTTTTCTCCAAGTCAAACTCTTTGCCTAAGGCTACTAGATCAGGGGTGAATTATTTTCTTATAACCATGAGCTGGTGATCGATTTCAGGTTCTTGCTGAAGAGGATCTTCCATGTTTTTCCTGATGGGGACGGGATTTTTCGACTGTTGTTGTCATCTTCCTGATCGACAACTGAGTCCCGTCTGGCTGTGTAGCATGGCGTACTAACCTGGGATCTGGTCTTAACTCCTTGGAGCTCTAGTCTTAAATATCTTCTAGATTTGGGGAATGGTGCTAGAGGTCTGGATGAGCTACACTGGGATGCAGGTCTATCTCTAAGAAAGATACGTGACTGCCTAATGAGTTGGTGTAGATCTATTGGAGATCTAAACTTGGATTCATCCTGGTCTAAAGGTGTTCTAAACCTAGACTGGTCAAAACTTAATCTAACCGTACCATCAGCTAGTTACTGAACAAAGACTAAGTTTAGATTCTGGGTTGGATTTTGGATCTGTAGAGAATAATTCTCATTCTCTGGAGTCCAATTGGTGGGGAATGTGACCTCGGACCATTTCAGGGTTCTAGGTACCTGAATCTTGGATCTAGGGTCTGTGGTTTGGATAAGAGTGGTTTCTGTCATCTTTCTCTTGTCAAGTGCTTGGACATTCATGTTAATCCTGATGCACTTATAGTACACTCTGTATATCAAGGCTATCTGGTGGACTCTTTGTATCATGAGGGTTCCATGGGTCTTGATATTAAGGGTGAGAGCTTTCATGACATGCGGATCATGAAGGCCAACTATGAAGTTGGAGAAATAGTCGAAATGAACTGGTCCGCAACTAAGACTGTTTTGAATGGTTCCTAGGAGATTGTCATCGAACCTGATGTGATGGGTGCCTCTAAGGGCCATAAGGATTGAACAATTCAACCCTTCTCTGATCAAAGGTTTAACTCCGACTTGGACTAAACCTATGTGTATGTAATTGTGTCCTTTCTTCCTGTACGCTAACAGGGTTGATGGTGAAAACAAGTAGCACGTCTCGTACTCCTTATTTATACCATAAACTTGTTCTATGGTTTTGACATGGTAATCTGTCTTAAAAGCCTTTTTTAAGGACCATGAAGACTTATAGATCTGATGGGTAGGAACCTTAAGGATATTCCAATCTCCTAGTTTTAAATCTAAATTTGATAACTCATATGACTCAGAATTGAGAATTCCAGCTTCTTGTGGAATCTCTGGGAGGGATGATCTCTGACTGGTAGTAGAGTTACTTCTAAACAACCTATTCAACATTCTAGATTAAAAGCCTGGTTTAACAATCACAACCTAATTATCTTTATCCTCAACAGACTGGATCTAACCTTTAGATCTGAAACAGGGTGTTCTATAAGACGATCGCCTAATCTCGTGCAAACTACAACCTCTTGCTGCCACAATCCTTCACTTTTGCCTCAACACCTCGCTCACGGCTAAACGGTTATTCACTCAGGACACTGAGACTAACTGGGTTGACAAACAGCATAGATTTGGTCTTACTTGTCTCAACAGTACACATCTGCAACAAACTTTAAGGCTAAACACTGAATACAGAGAAAGCAGATAACTAGTTAACACAAACAGATAACACAGAATAATGAGCAGATAGGTTAAGAAGGAGGCTCAGCCTACCACCAAAAGAAATTACTGTACCAATACACAATGATGGAGAAGAGATAGTAGATGAAGAATGTAATGAATGGTAATGGAAGAGTTATCAAAAAATAAATGTAAAACAAAATATATGAACTAGGAGATATATTCATGAAAATAATCAAAATAATCTTAATGAGGAAAATAATGGATAACTATGGCGGTTGAACCAGCCAACTTGATTGAAAATAAAATGTAACTTACAAACTATTATCGGCCAACTTGGCTCTGATACCAAAAGGAGCGTATAAAGATTTATCATACTCCATTAAATCCAGGTCATTGCAATTCAACAAAGGAGTGTATAAAGATTTACCACACTACATTAAATTTGTCCTAGATAACCTCAAAGTAGCTTTCACCTTAAACCATCATGGCCTTTTCCAAAGAACCCTCAAAGCATTAGAAATCCATTTAGTTAACCTTAAGGCAGTAAATGAAGCCATCACTAGTCTACTTTCTGGCAAAGAGGAAGCCCATTCAATGGGTAGAAAGACTACTTTAATGGGCACTGATTATGCTTGGCTCAGTCTTAAGACTCAAGCCATTTTGAGAAGTGCTATTGCCAATTTGCCCCCTGAAATACAAACTGGTATTTTAGGCTGCAAGGCTATGTTCGAATCATTTGACCAATGGTTTGAGCACTTTAAAATATTGATCACCACTACTTATCCAAATCTAGCTAACTCAAATGATACAGATGACATCTTTGTTCAGGCTAGATGGGAAGATTACTTTGGGAGTAGCCTCAGAGTGTATGAAAAAGAGCACCATTTCCCCAGCCTTTTAATCAATTACGAGGATGGGTCAGATGAAGAGGACAGAGATCCCTACTGGCTTTCCAGGATGTTTGAATATGGTTTTATCAAGTTTATTAAATTAACAAGCCATAATCAAGTTAGCCAGTTCCTACGGATCATCCAACAAGTTATTACAGCAATCAAAAGCCCGTTTGTTTCTATTAGATGCTGAAGCACACTCCCACAATGGGATGGAAACAACTGGATGTCTGTAATACCCTCTAGACACTTAGTACTCATCAATGGGTACTCCCACCAAGGCCCCTGGTATGAAGGAAATTCTCATCTGTCTTACAGAGATCCCCATGCTCTTGCAGACTGTTGAAGAAGTTACTTCAATAATGAAATTCTCAACACCATTCAAGACCTATGGAAAAATTACCATTTCGTAGGGAATACAGGAAGAATTTCAATTTTCACAACCAAGCCTTATTCTGAAGCCATCCTTGATCTCCAAAGAATAAGTCACAATAATCCAAGGAAGTTCACTACAAAAAAACCAAAATACGAACCCTTGTTATACTGTGGATTTTGTAACCAATATGCTACTTATCATGAGCATGATTGCAACTATAATCCTCCTTGGGATCCCTATGATGGTGTTCCATCTGAGGCTTATGATACAGACTAGCATACATCCAGCCATGAGGATTGCAAGCCGTAAGAATGAACAGGTTGTGATTCACCAATTTAGGACTTCACTTTTCCAGTTCAGAGAGCCATTGCTCATAATACAAGATCTCAGTCAAGCCTAGACTCTGTCCAGATCGCCAAAAAATCTAGCAAAGAGACAAACATGAACAATAACGGTTACTATTCATGAACGGTACCCGACACAATAATCCAAAAATACTGTTTGCTTTCGGTGGAAAATGTTTTTCACCCCCAGTAAAAGCATTTCACCTTCCGGATTTTCAGCAATCTTTAGAAGAATCCAAGGCACCCTCCAATCTATATAAGGCAGCTTAAGTTCCATTCTGAAGCAGGTCTAGTTTTAGTGGAAGGTCTAATTTTAGCATTCCAAAATACCTCCCTTCTCATTACAACCCTTAGTATTGTAATTAGATGGAAACCCCAGTTCACAATTGTAACACTCCAGTCGGTTTTCACAATTGTAACTAGATGGCCTCAGTCAGCCTCCCCCTTTGTCTGTAACTTACCCCCTTTTGGTATCAAAGCCAAGTTGGCCAATAATAGTTTGTAAGTTACATTTTATTTTCAATCAAGTTGGTTGGTTCAACCGCCATAGTTATCTATTATTTTCCGCATTAAAATTATTTTGATTATTTTCATGAATATATCTCTCAGTTCATATATTTTGTTTTACATCTTTTTTTTTTTTTTTTTTTTTTTTTTTAACTCTTCCATTACCATGCATTACATTCTTCATCTACTATCTCTTCTCCATCATTGTGTATTTGTACAATAATTTCTTTTGGTGGTAGGCTGAGCCTCCTTCTTAACCTATCTGCTCATTATTCTGTGTTATCTGTTTGTGTTAACCAGTTATTTCCTAGTTATCTGCTTTCTCTGTATTCTATGTATAGCCCTAAAGTTTGTTGCAGATGTGTACTATTGAGACAAGTAAGACCAGATCTGTGTTGTTTGTCAACCTAGTTAGTCCCGGTGTCCTGAGTGAATAGCCGTTAGTTGTGAGTGAGGCGTTGAGGCAAAAGTGAAGGACTGTGGCAGCAAAAGGTTGTAGTTTGCACGAGATTAGGCGATCATCTTGTAGAACACCTTGTTTTAGATCTAAATATATATATATATATATATAAGGCCTCAATATAATTTTAAGTCATATATAATTTTTTTAAGTAATAGATTTAGTTTTCGCCTTAGGCCCCCAAATGCATCAAGTCGCCCTTGATTATAGTTTTATTTTTTCAAAAGTTAGAACTTTGATTTCAAGAAACTTATGTTTCATCTGCATAGTAACTCTTTCAAGGAAAAATAGGGGTCTCTAAGTCTCTTTTATCGAAGCACATGTGTTCTCATTATATTGAGCATATTTGGCTTTAAGTATGAGCTGCTATGTTGCCTTCTCTTCCAACATGAACTACTTTTCCTATGTTTGAAAACGTTGAGTCTGAATTCGTTTGGTTTAATAGCCTGTATGATCTTGACGGAGGTGACCATATACCCATCGTATGTAGGATCTTAATTCAAGTTGGTTCAGTCAGAACCCAGCCCAATCCCACCAAAAACATAAGTGCTCAAACATTTGGCAAGCAACTTCAAATCTTGACAACATAAAAGCAGGGAAAGTAACAGATGTTCCTCCAAGCTTCTCATGTAAGATTGATCGTTATGCCAGCTCTATAAAATTAATTTGATGGCTAAAAATAAGATAACGAATGCTAAGAGCATTCTTATCAGGTGTGCCAAATGCTAAATATTTGGCATTTGGCACACCAAACACCAAAAAACCCTTCTCACGAGGTGTTCTATATCCTATAAATTTTGACACACGTGAACAGTACCGTTCCATTTTTGGAACCGTACGGATATATGTGCTATAAAAAAAAAAAACTTTTTTATTCCATTTCTCTCTCTTCATTTATGACTCTATCTTCTCTCTCTTTCTTTTTCTTCTTTCTTTCTCCGCCTCACTTCTTAGTTCTCACCTCTCTTCCTTTTTTTTTTTTCTTCTTCTTTCTCTCTCCAGAACCTCCACCTCTCCCTTTTTCTTTCTTTCCCCCCCCCCCCTTTTTTCTTTTCTGTCACTTTCTCTGCACTTTCTCTATCTCTTTTTTTTTCCCCTGTCACTCTCCCTCTCTGTCTTTTTTTTTTTCTCTGCCTAGGCCGTCGCCGTGGAGTTCGGCCTCACCGTGGAGTTTAGCTTCACCGATGAGGCCGTCGCCATGGAGATCTCTAATTCTGATCTCCCCCTTTTTTTTTTTTTTCTTTTTATCTTTTTATCTTTTTCCTTCAGTTGTGGATTCCATGTGATTGTGATTAAGGGTGAATTGGTTCTTTTTCAGTCTTTTTTTTTGGGATAGTTTTGTGTTGATTTTGGGGATTTTTTTAAAAGTAGTATTGGGTGGTGGTGGCAGTTGGTGGATTTTTGTTGGTGGTGGCGGGTTGTACCTGTGGGTGGTGGTGGTGGGCTGTGCTTGGGTATGGTGGTGGCAGGTTGTGCTGTGTATGGTGGGGTTTTGTTGAAGGTTTTGAGTTTTTTTTTTCCTCTTTTGTTGAGGTTTTTGGATTTGGAATTTGTTGGAGGACCGGTTATTGTGGTTGTAGTTTGTGGCGGGGGTTGTAGCGGTGGTTGTGGCGGTGGTTCTTGGTTGGTGGTGATTGCCACGGGATTGTGTGTCTGTATATTGTTGGGTTTTGAGTAAATATATTACTTTAATGTGTTATATATATTATTTTAATGTTTAGAATAGAAGAATAGAACATCTGATAAATGGTCTATTGTAAAATGATATGCTAAAATGATAAAGTAAGTTTTTGATGTGTCAAAATGGCATTTTTTATGAGAGAGTTGATGAGAATGCTAAAAATAGATTGCTGAAAAATAGTTTATGAAACTAGTTGCAAACTCATGCGATGCGAGGAAAAAATTAATGATTTGCTTTTTTTTTTTTTTTTTTTTTTTTTTTGTTAAGTGAAAAATAAAATAGTATATGAGACTTATAAGTATTAGTCTTAAACTCTTCATAAAATGATGATGTGATTATTTTCTAACAAATTATAATTGATACAATATATTAGTTTTTCTACACTAAGCTATCTATACTTTGAAAGTATTTTAAATTTTGTAATTTTTTTTTAAGGAAACATAATACATTTTACATTCAATTATTATACAAGGTGAGATATTTTGTAAATAAGATAATGTGTGGTTGAAATTTGTTTTTATTACTCCTTACAAAAGGACATTTAGTAGTGTTTGGTACAGGGGAATCCATATTACCTTCGGCATCTAGATTGCTTGGAATGTGATGTCTTGCAATCTAGATACCTTAGAATGTAACTATTCCTATGTTTAGTTTATTCATAAGAATCTTAAAAGGAATTATTTATTTTTCTTATACTGTCCTTAGATTTATAAATACAATATCAAATTTTTTTTTAATATTCCTCTAAATAAATAATAACAAACAAAATATAAACTATAAATTATGAAAAATTCATTAAAATTATTGTCTAACATTTCAAAATGACATGTATAATATAAAAATAACAATTTAAATTCTTGTTCTTTATGGAAATCACAACATCATGTTTTGTATATAAAAATAAATATTTTATTTTATTTTAGCAAATAACCAATCCCGGATATAACTATTTTATTTTATTTTAGCATTTATGTTGCTGTGACGGGAAGAGATAAAAATAAGGGAATAGATATTGATAATTTGTTTTAAGTTTTATCTCTATCTTTTTTTTATAAGTATGTTTTATCACCATTGGTTAAATGATAAATGAAAAATGGTAAAATTGTCAATTTATAACGAATGTAATCTTTTTAAATTTGAGAATTTGGATACCCATTGTTTCAAAGAGAATCTACTTTTCTAAAAGAATGAGGTTAAGTGAGAATCCAGATACCCTTGACATTTGATTCTCTTGTGTAATTTGCAACCAAATGTAAAAATCTTTTAACATTTTCGAGAATCTTAAAACATTACCTGTACCAAACGCCACCTTAGAGGGTGTTTGGATTGGGTGAAAACTGAGTTATATAACTCAGTTTTCATCACCCATAATCCAAAACATGTGGGGTCCACAAAAGAAATGTTGTTTGGTAAGATTTTTTAGTTTTGTTTTTCGTTGCTCAAAACTCAAAATATTAGCCATTCTAGATTAAACTCAAAATAAAAACTAATCAATATTCTGACCAATAAATAAGTAATTAAAAGTTGATAATAAAACAAAATCTATTTGTTTGATAGATAAAATTGATGCTGTTATCTATACACTTTTTTTTTTTTGGAAGCCATCTCTACATGTATTAATACGAACTTTAATACACTCAAAGTACAGATTTTGATTGAAACCTAAAATGAATAAGATCACAATCTGACCAAAAAAACAAATCTGCTAAAAGTTATTTTCGAAAAAAAAGGGAAAAAAAAGTTCTGATAAATTAAGTGGGCGTTTGGCTCCAAATTAAAAAGCCAGCTTATTTTACTATTCAGCTCATTTTTGCTACTATTCATGCGCCCCACAACCATTTTTGATGCTATTCATGAGTCTCACAGTTCTATTTCAGCTAACTTTTACCCATAGTTGTCAAAATCTCAATCTGGATCCTATAATTTTACGATCCTACCTGCCCAAAATGATCCATATCTATCAATGATTTTTGCGATCATTCAGGATCGGTAGGATTGTACGATTCTGACGATTCCAAAAACCTTGGTTTCTTGTAATCTTCTTTAACTTGATAGAAGGCTCAGTTATACCTAAATGAGAAATAAAATCTCAATAGACCGAGTTTTTCCATTCTAATGTACAGAGAGTGTCAGTTGGACCCAAATAAAAAATATCTCAATAGATGTCACATTTTGAGGTTTTTAGTCTCTTTAAATGATGCTTACAAATGGAGGTAGTGATATATGGTAATTATATCCATGAATATATAGTTTATGTGATTATTTAACATACCAATGTGTATTTTTTGTTTTTTTCTCAAATAACATAGGATCTTACGATTCACGATCCGATCCTATGATCCCACCTACTCCCACAATCCTATGTAAGATCCCGATTTTGACAACCTTACTTTTATTTTTATCTATGGTACTTTCAGTAAAAAGTTTTCAGTTTCAGCAAAATAAGGGTTTGTTTGGGATTCGTTTATTTTGCTGAAACTGAAACTTTTTGCTGAAAGTACTGTATATAAAGGTAAATATTAGTTAAAATAATACAGTGAAACCCATGAATAGTATCAAAAAATGCAGTAGGACTCACAAATAGTAGCAAAAATAAGCTAAATAATAAAATAAGTTGGCAAAAAATTAGCTTGTCAAACAGGCACTAAGCGGAACCCAAACAAATCGAATTCGAAGGGTTTGGTAACACGTCAACCATTTACTTTTTAACAATTGTCTTCTTTAGAATATTGAATATTCCCATAGACTAGCCTGCCTATATTACAAAAAATATTTTTAGTATGGTGAGTAGAGAGAGATTATCCTCTAGAGTTGTATTTATGAAGTTTTTTTTTTTTTTTGATAGATAAATAGTGATGGAATCAGAGATGGGATCTGAATTATAATTATGGGACACCATAAAGGATGATGTCATTATTATTAGACTATTACTTGAATACGAACATGAGATTTATAGTAATAAGACATTCATATGATATTTTTCATCATTTGTAAAATAAAATTCAATATCTCTTTTTATTGGGTATAGTTACTAGTGAGTGTAATTTCAATTAATCTCTTGAGTTAATTTCTATTGCTATGATTGTTTTCTTAATTAAGAATAGTAAGTGCAGTTTTATTAATTTTTCTTCGAATTATGTTTCATTGCTATGATTTTTCTTTAGAAATGCTAAGGTTATTACAAATTTTATTCTAAAAGTCTTACAAATTGGTATACAATAAGCGTAGTTGGTGGTTTTTGAAAACATAATAAACGAAATAGCAAATACCTAAATTATTTTAATACAATTAGTGATACATTAGTTTATAAGATTTATGTGGTAAAATTTGTTATATTATACCTAGCCTCACTCTCTTTTTTTTTCGTACAACCTTTTGGATTAAGACATGCAGGCAAGAACTACATAGTTAGTACTTACGAAGGACTATAGATTTTTTGATACATTTCACATCCAAACGAAATGAAGCCATTCAACCACTCATCCCATTTGGTAGGTGAACGTATCCCATGCAATTGCATTACGTGGAATTAAAAAAAAGGAGTTCAGCATTAAAGGTCTATTAGACATAATGACAATTCTTTTTTATTTTATTTTATTAGAAACAAACACATACACAAAGAAGAGGAAATCAGATTCTAGCTAACAAAAAGACACTTCACAAATTCCACTCAAAAGCAAAAAATAATAGGTAATGACTTTATAGGTATAAGTCTCAAGCCCACCCTAAAAGGAGCACTCTAACTATTAAGGTAATTTAGGCACTTGTGAACCAATATTCAACTTCCTCCTTAGCAACATAGGACAAAGTTCACAAGGGATCCTATAAAGGATTTTCTTTTTAGTCCAAATTTGGTAAGGATATGGTATAAAATTCATGTTTTATACCATCTAATAAGAGATCGGCACATCAATTTTTTTTACTTAAAACTCAATGCCTTATACCAAACCTAATGACACCAAATCAGCCTTTTACTTAAAACCTAAAATGTGATATTTATTGAAATGTTATTCTGTGTAATCAAATGTATTTATGTTTTAGTAATATGATGATTTGACATGTCTTTATTGGAGGGTGTAAACCAAAGGATTTACACCAATTCCTTATATAATTTAATCTCTTTTCTTTTTCTTCCAATGGAAAATTCTTTGGTTTTCTTAGAGTATAGTGAAATGATATTCTCTCCTCTCACATTTATGGTAGACCCCACCATGAATTTAATGAATGGACCCCACCATGAATGTGAGAGGAGTGAGCACTATTCTTTGTGCTTCAAGAATACCTAAGAATTACTATCTTCCAATAAGCAATTAAAGAGATAGAGAAGAGTAGAATAAAGCACTATAGGTCTCAAGTCTATTCCAAAAGGAGTACTCTTAACTCTTAGATAGCTTAGGCAACCAAGCACAACTTTCCTTTTTCTTTTTCATTTTTGAGAAACCAACCAAACATAACTTTGATTGGAGATACTAAGGTGTTTTTTTTATAAATAAAAAAAAAATTTATTTTTATTTGATATTTTTATACATATAATATCAAACTAGACAACATTTGTTTACTCATTAAAGTTGAAAAAAATATGATAAATTCTCTTCAAAAGGTATCTATTAAATATATATATACACACACGCGTGCACATGCATCAAATTTAATAAAATTTTATGTAATATATTTATGAATTATTACTTACTTTAGTATTAGAAAATTAATTATTATACATATAGTCTTGACTCTTGACCAATCTATTACTATCATTAGGGGTGTCCAACCAACTCGTGAAATCGACCTACTCACCCAAACCGACTAATCCGACTTGAAAACCGGTTGACTTGACACCTATGATGGTTAGCAGCGGGTCTCCATCCTCTATAAACTGATACCTACTGGTCGATTGGCAATCGTTGCATGACAACCTGATTCCAATCGACCTAACTAATCTCCACCTACTGAAGTCATCGTTCTCCACTTGTTCTTGCCTTTCTTTGCTAGTTTGAGGCATTCTCTAGTCAGATATCTTGGAGATCTTGAAAGATCCAACAAGATCTAGCTAGATTTGGCGAGTTTGGGCCAAATTTGCTCTTCCCCGACTCTAATCGACAACCGATCGATATCCGAAGAGACTCAACTCGCCTAAACCGACTCTTCTTCTCGGTTGACCGTGGGTGCAGTTCTTGGGGACTCAAAGTGATCAAGTCAAGTCCGGGTTGGGCACAAACCTGACTCGTGGATAGCCTTAACTGTCATTTTGTCACACAAAAATTTATTAATACTTACACACATGCATAATATTGACTACTATTAATATCATCTGACCAAACTAAATTTCTGTCTACCCTCGATAGAATAGAGTATGCAATTTGATTTATTGATGGCAAAAATTTTCCACTTGCCCTATTTTTTCCATTGCAAATTTTTCCCCACCTTGAAAAAGTGAGCAGGGTAGGGAAAGGCTTTGCTCACACTGCCCTATCTTGCCTTGCTTGACTACCTTGAGAGTGTGTGTGTATATATATATATATATATAAAATATTCTTACACAAATCCTATTTATAATTGGGTTTTACTAATGTATGCCACTGTTTTATCTTTCTCTTAGTATTCTCATGATTGTCTCTCCCTTTTTTTTTGTTTCATCATTACTTTATTAATGTTAAAACCAACTCAACAGGGATAGCAAAATAACTCAAACTCGTCTTGAATCCAACTTGGACAATTCATACTCCTTGGTGGTCTATATTTCAAAATTACAGGAGATTAGTTTGTAATTGACCCAAACCCCAAACAATATTTTTTTAAAATTTTAGCACCAAAAAATAAAATAAAAAATAAAAAACCAAAAAACAATAAAAAAAACAAGTAATGTTAAGGACACAAAAAAATTTACACAACTTTTGCCACAATTTGTCACGTAACAAGTTGTGAGTGGTGGAAGCGTGGACTCACGATTTTACTTCTACTACTCACAACTCATCATATTTTGAGTTGTGAACATTTTTTTCTCTTAATATTTTCCTAAAAAGTATAATAAATTCAAAACTATATGGTTATCAAAAAAAAAAAAAAAAAAAAAATTTCAAGACTATATGTAATCGAATAAAGTTTCTTTCCAAACTAATTTGGAGAGAAACTCTTCAAACTTCTCATATATTTCTTTTTTGAGTGTGAATTTTGAAAATCTAACTATTAAATTTCATGTTCCTTATGTTTTTAACATGCATATCAAATTTCATTTAAATTGAATATTATTTACTATTTGATCAATTAACTTATTTTTTATAAACAACTTTAGATTATAAAAACTTGAAATTATAATATTTATTTGATGACATAGCAATTGATTTTTGATTTTTTTGAAATTTTGTCAGTATTAAGGATTTAATAAGAACATTCAATCTAACTGTTAGATTTTCAAAATTCACACTCAATATAAATATATACGATGAGTTTGTAAGGTTTCTCCCTAACTTAGTTTGAAGAAAAACTTGTTCCTCAAGAAAAAAAAAGTTTGAAGAGAAATTTTGTATTATTTTATGTAACCCTCCAATCAGAACAATCCCACGCGGCATCACATACTTGGCCCATTAAATTTAAGACTAAAAAACTCACTTCACTTTCCACGACACTCTCAGATCTCTGTGTTGTGTTTGTCTACCTCGTTGAATTTTGGGGTCGTAGCTCATATCTGTTCTTGTTGTTGTTGGATTTGGGTAGGCATTCTGTGAGGAACAAAAATGGCAGGGGGAATGAATAGGAAAATATCTGCAGCATCAGCCAGAGCTCACACCAGAAAAGCCAAGCAAAAATCCTCCTTTAAGCTTCCCTCAGGTCCCTTCTTTTTTCTCTTTACTTGATCTGGGTGCTCTTCAATTTTATGTTATCTGGGTCGCTCTTTTAACATTTCTCATTAACTAAAAGTTGATACTTGAATATTTATATATGTATTTAAAAGAAAAAAAAAATTGGGTCTTTGACTAATGGAAATTAGACTGCATCAACTGGAATTCTTAGGCAATCGGTTTTGTTGTTGAATTATATTATTAGTATTGTTATTTATTTAAAGTTAAAGAGTTAAGAATTGTGTGTTTTTCTATTGGAATTTTACTTTATAGATGTGTTTTTTTTTTTTTTTTTTGAAATTTGCTCTTAATATGAATCTGAAATCTACTTGATGGAAATAAGATATAAAAAATAAAAAATTGTGTTGGGTCCCATAGCCAACTGTGTGTAAGGCCTCACCTCACAAGTGTGTAAAACCTCACATATGCCCAACAAGAGTCTAATACTCCAATCTGCTTCATATTTCTCAAAATCTGAAATAAGAAAATATAGGGTGAGCTTGTTAGTTCAATAAGTAACCAAAATCCCAAAAATCTGGATCAAACATTTTTTGTTGTTGTTGTTGTGGATAAGTAACAATCTTTATTAAATCATCAAACTTGAATAGCTCTAACAAATCTGATAAGGACTCGCAGGAGAGAGCTTGAATAGTTCTAGCCCAATCTGGATCAAACACATATATAAATACAAGTAATATAAATAAACTATTGACTAAGATAAACTTCATAGTCTTAAGAATTGTATATTAGTGCAATTAGAAAATTGACATATAAATTTGCAATGAATTCCAAAAACATCAAAAATTTCACTTGAACTAATACACATGTAATGAATCTTAATATGCTATGAAAAATTAGTATCGATTCAGTATTAACGAAATAAAAACAAGAGAATATTGCACAAAGTAATTGTTTCTCAATACATTTTGAATAAATTATTTATTAAAATGGAATTCAGCGTTCTTTTAAATCCTAAAAATAATATGTGATTGATTGTTTCTAAATTTGCATTAGTTTGCCTTTCAATGTACAAGATGAAATAGTCCTCTAGAAAATCATTTTCCTTTTTACTGAAAAACCTAGTTTTTGATAATTTTTATGACTATTAATACTTCTCTTGTAGTTGTAGTAGAAAAAAAGACAGCAAGCACAGATGCAATCTCGCTATAAAAAAGTTAGTTGGTTGTTGATCTTTTAATCCTTATTAACCATTTTTAAGGCAAAATTCACCCAATTTTTTTTTTTTTTTTTTTGATCAGGAATTAGAAAAAAAAAAAAAAATCTGTACTTCAGATCTACTACCATCCCCATCAGAATTTTGTAGGGAAAAAAACTTTATGAAATATATTAATTAAAAAAAAAAAAGGAAGGGTGTACACAGACATACCTAAGAGCAAGAAGGTACCTTAGAATAGAGAGTAATCTTGCTTGAAAGCTCTTAGCCTCCTGTTTCAAGGCAACCCTTGGTCCCAATGTGGGTCTGTCTCTGATTTCAAGGCAACCATACTTCTTTTGTTAATGTGAGTTGTCAACCTTGTATTTGTTTCTCATCATCCACTTGAAGTAGAACTTGTTCTAGATATATATGATGCAAAATATGCATGTCTTTTAATACAGTTTTTATTCTTGCTGCATGATATTTAATGAGTTGATTAACATTTTTTTGTCTCCAAGACTTAGCATAAAGTTGCTCAATTTTATATTCAATCATTGCACTGCATTTTAATTAGAAATTGAAAATTTCAGGGATGTTGAAGAAAACAGTACTGTTGTTTTTTGTGGGGTTTCTGGCATGGGCTTATAAGGCAACCCAACCTCCTCCACCCAAGATATGCGGTTCTCCAGATGGCCCCCCTGTTACAGCAGCAAGAATAAAACTTAGTGATGGAAGGCATTTGGCCTACAAAGAACATGGTGTGCCTAAAGGAAAAGCCAACTATAAAATTGTTTTCGTCCATGGTTTTGATTCTTGCAGACATGATGCTGTCATTGCCAAAACACTCTCTCCGGTACTTATCCATTGGTTGCTTTATTTATATTTTTTGGGGGCCTATTTCAAGCCTTTAAATATGATATTCTTGGACTTAGCATCATTGAAATCATTGGACCGGGTTCTTTCAGGAAATTGTTGAAGAGTTAGGGATCTACGTTGTGTCTTTTGACAGACCTGGTTATGGGGAGAGTGATCCTAATCCAAAGAGAACAGTGAAGAGCATGGCTTTGGATATAGAAGAGCTTGCTGACCAGTTGGGACTAGGATCAAAATTTTATGTAATCGGTTTCTCAATGGGTGGGCAGGTGCTTTGGAGTTGCCTCAAGTACATTCCTCACAGGTATGATTTGCCATAGCTGTATAAATAAATGCTAGAAAAGAGAATAATCAGAACAGCTGCATTTTCTAGTTTATGTGCCTTTTCTCTAATGTGTGGGATGCTTGTAATACTAACAGGGTAGCAGGGGCTGGACTATTAGCTCCAGTGGTTAACTACTGGTGGCCTGGTTTTCCTGGAAACCTATCTGGTGAAGTCTACAAACAGCAGCTTTGGCAAGATCAATGGGCAGTTCGTGTTGCTCACTACACTCCCTGGCTTACCTACTGGTGGAACACTCAAAAATGGTTCCCCTCTTCTAGCGTTGCAGCTCATAGTACGGATATTCTCTCTCCCCAAGACAAAGAACTCATGGCAAAGTTTTCTGGGAGAGAAAACTATATCGTGAGCATCTAACTTCTCTGGAAATTTTCATGAATGTTTTAATCGGAATTAATACCATGAAAGGCATTGAGAAAAACCAAGTAGCTACAGTGATTGATTTAGTAAATTATATCAATATATGGCTTGTATTTTGCGGAAATGACGATTGTTTCTCAATATTATGCACTTCTTAGCAACTTTATCTAGAATGCATCTTCATCCTATATTCTTATAGGTCGCAAGTTCAAAAATGTACAGATTTCTTTCATCTTTTTGCTAAAATTTCATAAGAAAGTACATAGTGACAGTGTTACAGCGAACTTGATTGGGAAATATCTTTTTTGTGTTGTGTGCATCATATCTTTATGTCTCCCACTTTTAAACCCCCTGAAATTTGGTGTTTTTTAATGGACTCTATGATCCTTAATGAGATATTCTTTGTCTTGAGAATCATGGTTGTATTGTTTATTTTTCCCCTCATTTGTTTGGTAATAACACTAATGGCTGTGAAGGATCTCTAAAATATCACTTTTAGAACAAATATAAACTTTTAAAGTATTATGAACATTAAGGACTGAAATGCCACCACCTCTTTCTGTAAAAATAATTTGAGTTATTTACCTCCTAAAGTGAGGAACTTGACTTGAAATAGGGGTTGACTAAATAATCCTTAGTTGTGCATATTGGTGATTGATTCTATTTCTACCATAGTTGCAGAGTATTGTAATAACAACCTTTGAATTTAAAAATGCAATGAACATCCCTCTTGTGTAAAAATGTTCTTGACAAATTCTGGTGCACCGCTAATAGAAACAAAGTTTTGAGATAAGATTATGCTTTCAGCTCCTTTTCTCAGCCAAATTTAAGGTTAGATTAATTGATTAAAGAATCTTATATTATAAAAGTTTAAAAGAAATTTTTGTTTTGTTAAGAGGCGTTTCCTTTTCCTCGTACATCTACTTCCATAGAGCATCATTTATCAAGTGTAATGCTCTCTCTCTCTCTCTCTCTCTCTCACACACACACGCGCTCACTTTTTTTTTTTTTGGGGGGGGGGGGGGGGTGGGGGGGTGATTGATATGGATTTAAAACCGTATTTTGTTAATAATCAACATATTTTTTTAAGCTGATGGCCTCTAAGTCAAATGGCACTTTCACCACTACCGTTCCCCCCAATCCCTAATAAGCATGTGATAGTGGTGAGATCTTGGATTCAATTTCCATGAACAACTTGTACTCTTCCTTATTTTTTCATTAATAATAGTTCTTTGATTACCTATTAAAAAAAAATGAGTTACTAATAGGGGAAAAAAACATTATTTCTTTAAATGTTCTTATTTTCTAAATGTGGTTTCCTCAGGCACAGGTAAGACAGCAAGGAGAATTTGAGTCTCTCCATCGTGACATGATTGTTGGATTTGGGGCTTGGGAGTTCAGTCCTCTGGATCTGGAAAACCCATTTCCAAACAATGAAGGTTCTGTCCACCTGTGGCATGGAGATGAAGATTGGATTGTGCCTGTTATGCTGCAACGATACATTGCTCAACAGCTACCGTGGATTCACTATCATGAGCTACCGGGAGCTGGGCACTTATTCCCACATGCTGATGGAATGAGTGATACTATCATCAAGGCAATTTTGACTGGGGAGAAGTAGCCTTGCTCGTATGTAATGGGCTACCCCAGGTCAGTTGCTCTGTGCATTACGTTTTCCCCCTGATGTTGACATATGAAATTTCTTCTGATCATTTTGATATTTATGACAAGTATTGTACCAGGCATTATAATTTTTATAAACTGTTGTGTAAGAATACAGTTGATACAATAAAAAGGAAATTTTTAGCCATGGTAACCTTGTCCCCATTTTACCAAGGGTAATGGCACAAGAATACAAGTAACTTGGGGCCTGTTTTCAAGGGGCAACAAGTTCTGTTGCTTAAACATGGTGATGTTCCTAATAAGTCTAAGAACACAACAATTTTCATAACTGTTGAAGTAACATGTTTTGATTAGTATTAATAAAAGTGATGTTAATGATAAATCCAGGAGAAAGTAATGTTGCTCCAATCATATTTTGTCATGTCAAGATTTGTGATTAAGAATGTGAAAATTGTTGTGCCCCTAGCATTACTAGATATTTTCAAGTTTAATGCTGAGAAAAGTGTTGGGCTTTATACTATTGACGTAAGGTTGTCTTTTAAGATAAGGGTGAGGTGAGGTACCACCAAGAGACTCCATTACAAGCTGCCCAAGATTGATTGTCCATTGATGGTTCCTTTGAGCTCCGATGGAAATCCTGCAAGTGGTTTTCAGACTACTTGGTGCAACATTGTTTATCTTTTCACAGACCCTGATGCTTGAGAATTGAAAATTGAGACTAATCTGGTTCTACAGGAATGCGTTACTTTGAATACATAAATATTTAACCATACTTGTAA
Source organism: Quercus gilva (assembly GCA_023621385.1). Classification (NCBI taxonomy): domain Eukaryota; kingdom Viridiplantae; phylum Streptophyta; class Magnoliopsida; order Fagales; family Fagaceae; genus Quercus; species Quercus gilva. The sequence continues at coordinate 36,826,274 of CM042479.1, read as the reverse complement.
ATAAGTTTGGATTTGGATACGTTCATTTCATAAGACAACTAAATAAAAAATCAGTTGGTATCTTAGCTTGATGATACGAGCAATTATCATGGAGTAGGCGCTATAGGTTGAAATTCTAGAATTTTTGTTTTGTGAAACTTGTGTTTCATTTGCATGTAACTCATTCAGGGAATATAGGGGTCTCTAAGTCTCTTTTATCCAAGCACATGTGTTCTCATTATACTGAGCATATTTGGCTTTTAAGTATGAGCTACTTTGTTTCCTTCTCTGCCAACATGAGCTACTTTGCGTTGAGTCTGAATACGTTTGGTTTAATAGCCTGTATTGCGTGTTCCTGATGGAGGTGACCATATACTCATCTTAGGATCTTAGCTCAAGTTGGTTCAGTTGAGTAGAACCCAATCCAATCCCACCAAAATTAAAAACATAAGTGCTCGACATGTGGCAGCTTAGGCAACTTCAGGTCTCGACAACATAAGGCGGGAAAGTAACAATTATTCCTCCAAGGTTCCCGTGTAATATTTGATTAGTATGCCAGCTCTATAATTATTATGATGGCTAATAATTAGATAACGAATCCTAAAAATACATCACTGAAAATTAGTATAATCTAGTGGTAGACCTGCACGGAAAAATTTGACGATTTATTTTTTCGTTGAGTGAAAAATAAAGGGTCTGTGGCTTACCTCTAGTGAAAATTTAACAAGATATCTCATTTTGTTTTAAACAGAAGCTGCCATGTCACTCACTAATAAACCAACGGTGGAGATTAAAATTCAATGCCACTTCATTAAATTTTAAGCAAAAACTAATAGAACCCATCCAAGACTAACATTGCTATTTCTTCTCACATTAACAACGTTAATGTTTTCACTGACGTTTTATTTCCTTCTCACTTTAACAGTGCCCGCCCAAGTTCTCCCTCCTTTTTTGATTATTATTATTTATTTTTCTTTTTTCCAGCCTGCCAAATCAGATTTTAGAACTGAGCTAAAGCATACGTGAAGATGTCAATTTCTGCAGGAATGACTACAACTCAATTGAGTGAAAGTAGAAACTCTAATTTGAAGGATTATTTACATAAATTTCTGATCTTTTCACCTATTAAAGAAAAAAGATTATTTATAGTAATTTTGAATGGACAGTCTTGTAATACTGTAGTTTTTCATGATTACTACCTTAATTGTTTGTAATGAGGTGGCGTGCTCTTTGAATGGATAGTTTTTATTTTGGGTTTAAAAAAATGCATGCCAAGTGCTTGAGAAAAGTTCCCAAAGAATTTCAAATAGGGCCAGGGCCAACTAGCATATACTGTGAAGGAAGCATTGTATTTGAAGGAATCATGCTAAGGCCAACTAGCAAACTGAAGTAGCTATAGCATTGCACCAGTTATGCAGCAGCCACAACACCGCATTAGTTATGCAGCAGCTATAGCATTGCACCAGTTATGCAGCAGCTACAGCAATGCACTAGGCACCTATTAGAGATTTTATAACTGCAACAACATAGATTATAATATATATATATATATATATATTCTTCCTGCAAGCCAATAGCACAGCAACATACTATTCTTCCGTCAAAAAAGTTTATTCTTCTAATTTGCATAAATTGTTTGCTAAAAAAGTACAAAGTAGCATTAAAGATAAAAATAACTTTGATCATTACAAACTTTGAGCTCCAACACAATAGCATAAACTGTGAGTTCCACAATTACAATCTTCAAGCTCCAAAAAAAAAACATAAATCATAAGCTCTAACAATTACAAACTTTGAGCTCCAAAAAGTAGAATAAATTGTTAGCTCCAACAATTAAAAAAAATGGTTATTTACAATCATTCAAAACTAAGAATTCGCTGCATCCATTCAAAGATAGGTCGAAAAAGCTTCAATTTTGTAAGCAATGAACCGATATCATCCCCTTCAAGATCACTAGGATTCTTAGAACATGGAAGAGAAACATGAGGATTTGTCATTCCTGCTTGACACATTACATCTATTAGCCAAATATTAACTATTAGAAAATCCACGTAAGTCTCTTGAAAATTCTTCATTTCTTTTCTTACCATAAAAATTGACTGAATTCTCAAAAGTTCCAAATGAACTTTGTTCTTGATCATTTCTAATACTCTTTCCCTGTGTATAGTAGGAACATAATAGTTAAAAATGATGATTAATCTTATAGTATAAAACTAGTTGTTATCAAATAAAATTCAAATAATTCTTATTTGTGCACTCAAAGTAAACTCTAATACAATGGTACCTGAGATAATGATGAAGGATTACAAGGTTCACCAACACTTGAAAAATGAGGAATGTACAAATCCTATGTTTATTAGTGATCAATAATAGTGTACAATTTATGAAATCAAAATCACCTAAAATGAAGGGGAAAAAAAAAGATTAAACAATATAGATGAAGTTACCTGAACTGAATGATCTATGTATGGCAAAGGATTATAACTGTAGGGCTATTGGGCTCAGGGGCTCATTATCTATGTATATATTGGGCCTAAGGCCCAAGTTGAGGACTAGGGGACATTTGAGGAGGAGTAAACATTGTCAAGGGAGTCCGTGTTAGTAGATGAAGAAATTAGTTTTGGTCTTAATGGCCCAGAAGGGTGGGCTGAGGATGAATGCCTCCTTGGTTAACCAAGCCGAGGTCTGAATGGGTGATCTGCTGCCCAGGGGAATGTTCTAGGGAGTTCTGTTGGTATAGATAAGTATTGCAGAAACGTGGGACAGAGGGGGAGGGAGGGGGGGAAGTCCTAAAATATCTAAGGAGAAAGCTGCTGCCACCGCATTAAATACTCTGCGGCTAACTCTCTGGCTACATTAATGTGGAGGTGATACCTGAACAGTGGTTTTCAGCCTTACAACTACTAGATAAAGACTTTGGGAAGGTGCTGATGGGACAAGTATTAAGACGAACCATCCAGCTTGCACGTGGAAGAGAGTATAAAAGAGAGAGGAAGCAATGAGAGTGGGAGATCGAGAAATCAAGAAGGAAACACTGTAGCAATCAGGAACCAAACTTGTAATCAAACTTAAGAGCAATATATAAGAACTAATCTCCTCAGACCGTGCCGAGAACGATTTTCTGTAGTTAGAACTTGTCCATCATCTTTTTCTTGTCATTTGAACCCACCTTATTTGTTGTCCAACTCATTTTAGCCCAGTTTTCCAACTCATTCTCTACAAATTCATTGTTTTGGGCTTTTTAGGCCTAAGTCCATCCACATTCTGGGATAGAGACTCAAATCTGGTCCTTACAATAACTAATGGCCCCATTAACTTGCATAGATGAAGTTAAATGCTTATCCTACGTAATGTGTAATGTTTAGTAAATTATTATGTCATTAAATAAAGAACCTAGAATATTTGTGAAGCAGTATAAATGTTAAAAATTATAATGGTGAGACTAGTTCCTGTAAACGCTGATTTGTTTGTATGGCTTGATGGATGCTTCCTTTTTTCTTCTTTTTGGGCTTTTCAAGAAAACTTTTAATTCGGTGTCTTCCTTTACAGCCTTGCTTCTTCTTGAGACCCTTAGCATAAATGGTTGTTATCTCATCTGATGAATTTTCTTGGTTAATATCAACTTGACAGGGATTAGATTTTTTCTAAGGATATTATCAATTTTTTTGCTCAACTCATTATAGCTTCCCAATGCTAGCTCGTATGTTTCCTCACATTCACTTGCTCGAGCGATAAGCTTGACATACATTGGACCCAAAAACTTATATCGAGTTGTAACTTCCAACTTGGTGTCAGCTTTGATATCACGTCCATTAAAGTCTTGCACAATCTCATTTTTTGCATCTTTTGTCCATCTCTTAAGGATGTATTTCTCTGGAAGAACCTTAATATCCATAACATCAAGAATTTTTAAAGCATGACTACACAAAATTCCACCTCTTTCAAACTTTCTACAACTACATGAAACAATCTTTTCAAAAAGATTCCAAATTACTTGACGATCTTTTGGCTTACCATATATTGAAACTATATACTCATGAGTTGCATTTCTTTCAACACGCTCCTTCACAAAAGCTCCTTGGAACTCTTCATATTGCTCTTGAAACTTCAAAAATAATTTAGGTGTATAAATATGTGCTGCTTGAATCAACATAGGTGACACAATCTTAACTTTTGGCAACTTTTGCCTTAAATTGTACTCACTCTTCAACTCCTTGTAACGTTTAGCATCAAGTAGTCTCTCAAAATGTATGAAGAATTTTACAATATCATAGTCTGACTGTAAAAAATCCTTCAAATCAGAGTTTATACTCTCACTCAATTGAGTTGCAGTCATTCTTGTACAAAATGACATCTTGACATATGCTTTAGCCCATTTCTCTTTCACTTCAAATGCACTTTGAAGCCAAGAATTATCAAAAGCATTGTACTTATGAAGTATAGCATCCCAAGCACTAAGAAACTCTTCCTCCTCTTCCCAACTTTTAAAACATGCATCGAGATCACTTCTAAATTCATCCTCACCTCGTAATAAATGGTTGACACCCTTGAGAGCATTTTGCATTAAATGCCATTTACATAATCGATGATAAGTATTTGGCATCATCAATGAGATGGCTTTTGCCATTGCTGGATCTTGATCAGTAAAAATTGTATTTGGTTTCTTCCTAGACATTGCTTCAAAAAATGCTTCAAACAGCCACTGAAATGTACCAATAGTTTCATCATATAAAAGGGTAGCCCCAAATATCGCAGACTCTCTATGATGATTAAACCCAACAAACATTGCAAGGGGTTGATACTCATTAGTTCTGTACGTTGTATCAAAAGAAACCACATCACCAAATAACTTACAATCAACAATCATTTGCGCATCTGCCCAAAAAATATTTGTTATTAGTTTTGAAGCATCTAACTGTACTGCATAGTAAAAGGAAGTATTTTCTTTCCTTTGTTTCTGAAAGTATTTAAATATACTCTTTGCCTTACCACATTTCTGTTCTTTTTGCCGTTTACTATAATGGTAATTCTTTTGATCTTGCTTGGTGTAACCAAGAGCATCTCTACCACCAACTTGCTTGGCCATGAACTCATATGAATCCTTCAATTTTATACCACTATCATAAGCCAAATCAATTCCATTGCTTGTGCTTTTGAGACCTTTCGTTGGGATGGCATCATGTGAGCACATTGTGGAATATGGAGAATATGATTATGGTTGAGCTCAAGGCTATGTATAAAATATTTCCCCTTCTTTTTATCAAGCCGAATTATCATATGAGCATTGCAACCTGTCCTTGTTTCATCCGTTCATACTTGTTTTCACCATCTCTCTCCCATGGGGCTTTATTTCCCTCTTTACAACAAGTAAACTTTCTTGAAGTCACCATGCCACCTTTTTTTCTTTTATTGCACCATTCTTTTCTAATACTAAATCCAGAATTTCTTCCACACTCATTATAAAAGTCATATGCCTCTTGTTCAGAACCAAATTCAATGCCAAGTTTTGGAATATAATCAGTATCCAATTTTTGACTATCATCATTGTTTTTCTTTTCCATGTAACTGTTAAATATAAATCAAAATGTACAAGAAACGTGAATTACCACTGAAAAATGAAAATAAATGAATGAATGATGGTAAAACTCTTGTAATCTTATACATTATTTGCCTAAATTAATTAACAATGACAGAAAAACCCATAGATTTAATAATATTTAGCCTAAACTTAATTTTTTAATTATTTTGACATCTCATAAACATAGGATTGAATAAGACATCAAAAGTAAAGATGGAAATACCTTCTCTGATACTCTGATAGTTTGCAAAGAAATTTCTTCTTCTTCTTTACTCTTTTTTCTAAAGATTATATCGAATAGTTCTAAAATTTGATTTGATAGGCTGGAAAAAAGAAAAATAAATAAAAAGAGAGGGAGAACTTGGGCGGCAAAACATATTTTTCTTATTGCAATTTTTGTATTTTGGCGCTGAGTTTTAAAACTGAAGAGTCGATGAAGTTAAAAAAAAAAAAAAATTAACATTAACGTGAGAAGAAGCAGCAACGTTAGTCTTGGGTGGGCTCTGTTAGTTTTTGCTTAAAATTTAATGAGGTGGCATTGAGTTTTTAATCTCTACTGTTGGTTAATTAGTAAGTGATGTGATAGCTTCTATTTAAACCAAAATGAGATATCCTGTTAAATTTTTACTGGAGGTAAGCCAGACCCAAAAATAAAAATAGTATATGAGATTTATAAGTGTTAGTTTCAAACCATTCTTAAAATAAAGTTACACTTAGTACAACATTAAAAAAAAAGAAGGATTTAACTTGTAAGATTGTATATTAAAATTTGTAATTTGTTACAAAGTGTTTTTCTCATAAGAATATTTCATTTTAGGTATGTTAAGCTATTAAATCTTCTCTTTAAAAAATGCTCTTTTTTTTATCGTGCCATTTATAAAACCAATGAATGACAAAGGACCTAAATGAATTGAAGTAAATTGAACTAGACGTAATGGACCGAATTGCCCACAGTGGACTAAATGGATCAAAGTGGATTGAGGTAGAATGAAATGGACCAAACTGGATTGTAATGGACCAAAATGGAATGAAATTGACCTAATAGACCAAAATGCTACACTAATGGAACTTAACAAGAGTGTAGCAATAATAACTTATACTCTTAAGCTTTTAGATATTATATATAATATAGATAAGATCCCACACTATTGTTAATATTAAGGATTCCAATTTACTATTTATCCCCAAAAAAAAAAAAAAAAAAACTTCAAATTTTTTTTCCCAAATTGAAGATATTTCTTTAAATTAAGCATCTCAGCAACACTTGTGACTCCTCCACCTAGGAGAGTCAAGGGCTCAAAGCTTGGAAATTTTTATTTTATTAAACGGTCTCATGAGACATCTCTCTCATAATATTTGTGAGTCTCTTATATTACGAGAGAGAGGTCTCATGAAATAATTTCTCCAAGGCTCATTTGAAGAGTATGTCTTGCACTTCACTTGGCAAAAAATGTAAAATAGAAAGGTTAAAGTGCATATATATATATATATATATATTTTTTTTTTTTCTAATTAAGTTTTGAGAAATATTCCTTCAAATTATTGTGCGACTACTTAAATAATTATTCATACATACTTTTAGTCACATAAGATATTCTTTTTTTTTTATTCTTTTATTTTATATATATATATATATATATAAGATAGAATTCGACTTTAGAATAATCTAAGTGTATATGTGTGTGAAGCTCTCTCCTAGAGACTTGAATCTCGATCCTTATCCCTCACACCCCACAAGCACTTGTACTTGTAGATTGACTATCGTACCAAGGGTGTGTGGTGGTAGTCACATAAGATATTCAACAAGTCATGTGACTTTTTTTAAAAAATTTAATAAGTTATTTGGTTTAATAAAATCTATAATTTTGTAAATTATCTCATAATAGATGGATCAAATTTCTCCAAATTGGTTTCGAAAAAACTGTCCAAAAGTGAAAATTAACGGCTTAAACATAAGTTAGACATCACTTTCTAGAATTCCATTTTCGTACAAAGAATAGAAATATGGCATCTTGCAAAGTAGTAAATATTTTGTTTGAGAGAAACAAAACATCTTAGAAAACATATAATAAATCATCTGTGGAGGTGGTCAAGGAGCAGGAAGTTTTTGCCAGTTGTAACTCATCACACTTATGAGTCTAGGAATTATGGGTTTAAATAGTGATAAGTTCTATACGTGTTCATGTGGTTCCATGCCGTAGTGCAATGCAGATGTCTAAGTGGTGTAAATGCAGATGTTTAAGTGGCGTAGAAGCAGGGACCACACTTGCGATCGTTTTTTTATATATTATTTTTTAGAAAAATACAACAAACACTCCAATCCAAAGCAGGAAAAAAAAAAAAAAAATTCTACAACCATATAAAAAACTCACAATTTTTGCCATAATTATTTATGTGAAAGATTATAATTTATAAGTGGTGAAAAAAAAATTTAATAGACCTATGTGAAAGTAACAAATAACTAGCTAAGATAGGCAAAAATTGTGGCCTTTTTCTGGAACAAAAAAAAATCATAAATAGATACACGAACACCACACATATAATCATTCTCAAAAAAAAAAAAAAAAAAAAAAACACCACACATATAAGGGACCAGTAGTATCAAACAATTAAGACGAAAAATGCTAATATAACTTGATTTTATACTACTTTTGTCGCAACTTGTTCAACGGTAAGCCATAGGCAAAAAGTAGTGGGGTCATATCTTCATCACTCACGACTCCACACGCAACAAAAATGGTGTAAAATGTTGCGGTCCAGGCATTTGTTGGTATCAAGATAGACAGTCTTAACTCTTCAAACTTCACTTCAGATATCTGTGTAATTGGGTATTCTGTGAGAAAGAAATGGCGGGAGGAGTGAACAGGAAGATATCTGCAGCATCAGCCAGAGGTCATACGAGAAAAGCCAAGCAAAACAGTTCCTTTAAGCTTCCCTCAGGTGGGATTTTTGTTCTCTTCTTTTTATTTGATCTGGGTGCTGTTAATTTGTCGTTGTGCCTTATTTATTTTCATCGTATACGTGGGAACCATAACATTGTCTTAATAGGGTCGCTCTTTCTGTTTAACATTTGTCATTGCAAAAATGTAGGACAATACAGAAACTAAAATTGGGCCAAAATGGCATGTACTACTGTTTGAAAAAATAGCCTTCAAGTTTGCTCTGCTATTTTTTTATGGAACTCGAGTTACATAAAAAATGGAACTCGAGTTACAGTGGCTATTTTTCATAGACTGAGTTTCACACGGCAAACTTGAGTTTCACAAACTTGAGTTTAAAAAAAAAAAACTCGAGTTTAAAAAAAGTGGTAGATCCTTAATTATTTTGCAAACAGTGGTAGATCCATGCATATTTTGCCAAATAGTGGTACTTGACCCTAAAATTGTTGTTGTTGTTGTTGTTGTTGTGTGTGTGTATATATATATATATTAAAGACTTAGAGTTGTGTTTTTATTGGAGTTTTTTTTTATAAGACACGAAATTTTATTGAACAAATAGGAAACACCCGTTTACAATGGGGGTGTACTCGGGTTGCAGTACAATCAAACTTTCAAATTACAATGCTCATGCATATCTAATAAATTAGAAATTAGAACAGGGAAGAGATTTAAAAGCAACACACCAATCCAGTATAGTATGAAAAAAGAGAGATTTAATCTCAAGAATAGACCATTCACATCCCTCAAAGCATCTGGCATTCCATTTCCACCAAAGAGTCAAAGACACAACATAATGCAATGCAGCACAGCCCTCCAAAAAGCTTTATTTTTGTGTCTACCAAAGGTACCTTACCAAGCTACTAACAAATCAAGGACCCTCTGTGGCATAACCCAAAGATGACCAAACAAACTCCACAACATTGTCCAAACTCATACGCTATGAGACAATGAAGAAGATTATGGTCGACTAACTCCCCACTCTGTTTACACATATAGCACTATTCTTGTCAATAATAACTCTCCTTTGTAAATTATCAGAAGAAATCTTCCTAAGGGCAGCAGTCCACGAAAAGAAAGTTATTCTAGGAGGAACCTTCGATTGTTACACTAACATCCAAGGAAATAACATGCCAATAGTTAAGGAAAGGGAAAGGTAGTACCCAGACAACTTAAAACCCCGACTATTGGCTGGCCTAGAACAGAGTTTTATCAAGTCCCTCACCTTTCACTAAGGTGGAATAGGTCAAATCCATAAAAGCAGTCAAAGACTCTAACTCTCAATCCTGGACTAATCTAGAGAAGTAAAAATCCAAATGAAGCATCCCATTGGGGAAATGCATAACCTCTGCTCTAGAAGACTGCTTATCACAGACTAATTCTATATAACTCTGAGAAGTTCTCTTTAAGTGGACAATAAATGCACCACAAATCATGCCAAAATTTTACTCTAGTATCATTGTCCACATCAAATTGTATTATCCGGGAAAAAGTCAACCACTCGTGTCTTATGGATTTCCAAAGACTTACACCATAAGGACTTGGCACCCCTTTAGTACACCAGCCACCCAATTCACTCCCATACTTCACTTTTATAATCTTCCTTCATAGATGGTCTCTCCTAGTCCCATATTACCACAACCATTTCCTTAGCAATGCTTGGTTGAATCTTATCAAATTCCAAACTCCCAATCCTCTAAATTGCAAAGGTTCACAAATCTGAGCCCAATTAACCAGATAAAATTTTGGTTCCTCACCAATCCCACTCTATAAGAAATCCCTTCTAAATGGTTAGTCACCTCCACCGGAATGGGAAAGGGTGAAAGGAAATAAGTGGGCAATCTTGAAAGAGTGCTTTTAATCAAGGTTACCTTACCCCCATTTTATTGGAAATTTACTTTAAAGTTGTATTTTTTTTTGAATTTTACTTTTGATGTGAACTGGAAATCTATTTATGGAAAGAATTTGAAATTTGAATCGACTTGGTCTCTTTCCCCCTTTATGTTATACAAGGATGATTTTGTTTCCTTCAAGTGGTATCTATTAGCTTGGTGACACTAATTCACATTGGATTGAAGGATGGGGTCAAGGTATCAAAACTTATTGGGTGAATATCTGACATATCAATATAGAAACACATACCTTTTATTTTTAACAAATTATTATTATTTGATTAGTAGTGATATTTTTATTGGAAAAAGACCACTTCTAGTACATATATAATGAACATGAAGAAGCCTAAAGAATTACAAAGAAAATGTATTATATACCGAAGTGTAGTGACTCTTTCAATTCATCTATGGAATTACCATTGGTAAAACCCCACACACGGGACCAATCTAACAAAGATCTAATAAACAATGCTGTCAATTGAGTCACTGAACTTTCAATTTCCTCAAAAGTACAATGATTCCTTTCCCTCCACAATTTGAACATCAAACATAGAGGGACTAAATTCCAAATATCTGATGAATGTTTGCCAACCCAATTCCTCCAACCAAATAAAAGATCAATGACCTTTTCTGGAAACGCCCATTGAATCCCAAAAGATCTAAAACAAAACTCCACAAATCACAAGCAACTCATGTTGCTGGAACAGAATGTTTCTTCATTAAGCTGGCACTGGTGTTTTTATTTTTATTTTTTGAATTGGTGCTAGGGAGGTCATTTCCACAACTTGACTATGGATTTCAAGGCAACCATACTTCTATAGTTAATGTGAGTTGTCAACCTAGTATTTTGTTCTCATAATCTGCAGCCATTGCAGGTAGAACTTGTTCTAAATAAATATGTTGCAAAATATGCATGTCTTTAGTACAATTTTTGTGCTCTACTCATGGATTTTAATGTGTTGATTAATATTTTTTGTCTCCAAGATTTAGTATAACGTTGATCAACATTTCAGGGATGTTGAAGCAATCTGTAGCGTTGTTTTTTGTGGGGTTTCTGGCATGGGCTTATAAGGCAACCCAACCTCCTCCACCCAAGATTTGTGGTTCTCCAGATGGCCCCCCTGTAACAGCAGCAAGAATAAAACTTATTGATGGAAGGCATTTGGCCTATAAAGAACATGGTGTGCCTAAAGAAGTGGCCAATTATAAAATTGTCTTCGTCCATGGTTTTGATTCTTGCAGGCATGATGCTGTTGTTGCCAAAACACTATCTCCGGTACTTATCCCTTTGTTTTTGTTTTTATCCTCTCTCTTTTTGGGTCTATTTCAAACCTTTAAATATGATATTCTTGGACTTAGTATCATTTGAATCAACGGTGGGTTCTTCCAGGAAATTGTTGAAGATTTAAGAATCTACACTGTGTCTTTTGACAGACCTGGTTATGGGGAGAGTGATCCTAATCCCAAGAGAACAGTGAAGAGCATGGCTTTGGATATAGAAGAGCTTGCTGATCAATTGGGACTAGGATCAAAATTCTATGTAACTGGTTTCTCAATGGGTGGGCAGGTGCTTTGGAGTTGCCTCAAATACATCCCTCACAGGTATGATTTGCCATAGCTATATAAATAAATGCTAGAAAAGAGAATAATAAGAACGGTTGCATTTGTGTATATAAGAGAGAGAGAGAGAGATTCTACCATGTTATGTGTCTTTTCTCTTATGTGTGGGGTTGGAATGCTAACAGGCTAGCAGGGGCAGGACTATTAGCTCCAGTGATTAACTACTGGTGGCCTGGTTTTCCTGACAACTTATCCAGTGAAGCCTACTACCAACAGCTTCCGCAAGATCAATGGGCATTACGTGTTGCTTACTACACTCCCTGGCTTACCCACTGGTGGAACACCCAAAAATGGTTCCCTGCCTCTAGCATTGCATCTCTCAATTCGGATATTCTTTCTAGCCAAGACAAAGAACTCATGGCAAAGCGTTCTGAGAGAAAAAAATATGTGGTTAGTAACTATCTTCTCTGGAAAATGAATATTACAATGGTTATTGATACTATTTAAGGCATTGAGAAAAAGCAACAAGTAGCTACAATGATTGATTTAGTGAATGATATCAGTTGACTGATTATATATGGCTTGTTTTTTGTGGAAATGAAGATTGTTGCTCAATATAATGCAAGCACCACCTCCTAGTGATATTATCTAGGATGTATCTTCATCCTATGTTCTGATAGGTTGCAACTTCAAAAATTTTATTTCATTAATCCAATTTTCGTACTAGGTGTGTGCATATATATATATATATATATATATATATTGCAAATGTATCCATAATAAAATTTATAAAATTAATACAAATTCTGGTTCTTAAAGTTTCTGACATTGTATGATTATCTTGATCTGTTGTACTATTAAAATGCAAAGCTGAGTTTTGAGCATTTCTGCTGACTAACTGCTGCCTGATTTCTGTGCATAACTAGTACTAGAATTTTACTACATACCACAAACCTACATCGGTTGCAAAAGGCTCTGAAAGGACACCTTCAACTCTGAATTAATATCTTATTACTTTCTATAACTATAGCAATTAGAAGTGAAGGTGTGATGACTCCGTAATATCATGTTTTTGGTTAGGCTTTTTTGTTTTCTTATTTCAGTTTGTTCTTGATGGTTGAGTTTTAGATTTCCTAATTTAATATAAGAACATTTTGCTTAACATATTAAAACTTGTTTGGTATTTCTGATGGCTTCAATTTACTAAATAATTGCTGTGGATTGGAAAAAGATCCATAGTCACATCAATTTCTAACCTTCTATTTCACTGCCTCATAGCTTTGATGTGGTGACTAATTAATGATTTCTGTTTGTCTAACTGATTAGATCACCTTATATGACAAAGGTTTAAATGAATTTTTTGTAAAATTAAGAATATTTTTTTTCAGCTTTTTTCCATGTAAATCTATTTCCATAGCATCATTTATCAAGGCTAATGCTCTCTCTCTCTCTCTCTCTCTCTTATTGGGCAATTGATATGGATTTAAAACCATATTTTCTTTCTATTATAATGAACATGTTTTTTTTAACCCATGGTCAAATGGCACTTTCATCACTATCTCTTCCTCCCATCCTCATAAGTATGTGATGGTGGTGATGTCTTGGGTTCAATACCCACGGAGTGCATGAGTTACTAATAGGAGATTTTTTTTTTTTTTTTTCTTTAAATGTATGTATTTTCCAAATGTGGCTTCCTCAGGCACAGGTAAGACAGCAAGGAGAATTTGAGTCTCTGCATCGTGACCTGAATGTTGGATTTGGGGCCTGGGAATTCAGTCCTATGGATCTGGAAAACCCATTTCCAAACAATGAAGGTTCCGTCCACTTGTGGCACGGAGATGAAGATTTGATTGTGCCTGTTACACTGCAACGATACATTGCCCAACAGCTGCCATGGATTCACTATCATGAGCTACCAGGTACTGGACACTTGTTCCCACATGCTGATGGAATGTGTGATAGTATCATTAAGGCAATTTTGATCGGGGAGAAGTAGCCTTCCAGTTCCACATTTGTAATGGGCTACCCCAGGTCAGTGCTCTGTGCATTACATAGAAATCTGAAATTTCTTTTGATCATTTTGATATGTATGACAAGTTTTGCACCAGGCATCAGCATTTTGTATGAACTGTTGCATAAGAACACAGTTGCTACTTTGGGATTGAATTGAAAAATATAATTTGAAAATTGAGCTTGCCTAGCTTTTAATGTGTTCTGTGACACTGATGGTCAGATAGTCAACATCTATAGGATCATGACTGGTGAGTGGACGAACTGAGAAATATTTTCACTTCATTTGTATCTATTGAGTGGAAAAGTTTCAGCTATTCTACATAAAGGTGAGGTTCTTGAAGGGGTATTTAGTCGATGCACGTGCTGCATTGTTTGGTGGGTCTGGATCATGTAGTTGACAGCTATAAACCCTTTCTTTAAATCATTTTGGTGGGAAAAGGACCATGCAAATGCCCATATTTTTGCCATTGTAATAGTTTGTTTTATAGATTTCTTTAAACATAATGGTTATAGATGTGTTATACACATGAAATCATATGGTTTCATTTTCTTTTTTGTTGTGTTTGAAGGTGCCAAATTGTCACTGTTGATGGGGCCATAGGAATAATGTGAGTTGGCGCAACTGATGGCATAGGAGTTAGGACTTCAGAACTTTAATCAGTAAATGCTAACTCAGTATTTTCAGTAGTAGATTTAGTCACGAGGATGATCATTAATGGCTGCCATTGTATGTTATGTTCCACTCAAAATTATGGATTGTAAGAATATTGTAGACAACTTACAAGAATATTTTCTATTCCTTTTTTGAGACTTCGTTTTGTGTATCTACCCTTTTTTTGTTGCTATTTCTTATCCTTTTTTTTTTTTTTTTTTTTTTTTTTTTTTTTTAAATATTAACTGATAAAAAAAAAGTTCTTTAGAAGGCCAGTGATCTTGTTTGTTGGAATACTCAGCCATTTTACAGAGCTGATTAGAAAAATCCCACCTGACAATTGGTGAAAGGTATCAACTAGCATATAGATACCATTCTTTTCCCCTGTAAAAGCTAGAGATTTCTGCTTCATTTCCCAAGTCTGGGTTTTGCAACTTGATGGCCACTACTGGACCAAATATTGATTAATTTACATTTACTCAGGAGTCAGGACCGTGATGCCAACTTGTAATAAAAAAAATTTCAGTTGCATTATAAAAAAAAAAAAAAAAAATTTCAGTTGCATCAACAACATTGCTACAAATTAGAACAAGAAAAAATCCACCTTGCTGGGAAACAATTCAGTGTGGCAATCCAAACAAGTTGGTTTTGGAAGCAAAACCCTAAACAAATGAAGGTAATTCCTATGAAAATGCTCAAAATTTTTAAACTTACTCATGTTATGATCTTATTTTCTGTCACTGTTTAGTTGGCTTCTTGAGGCAGCGAAAAGGGTTATGGAATTTGATCTTAGCAAGAATAAAATATAATTATGTGATCTTTTTCTTTTTTATTTTGAAGTGTTTGCAAATTACCTCTGCCTTTGGGGTTTGGAGTGATGAAGGCATGTCCCTCATTCTCATGCATTCTTTATGTTTGTGTCTAGGCTCAGGATCATAACCACATTCGGTAAAGTCCAGTGCCCTGATTATTTAAGACTAGTTTGGCTTCAATAATATAATCTTTATAGTTGTTTCCTTCCATTAACAAAGCAGGGTGTATTCAACAGACAAAAAGAAAGAAAATGGAAAAAAAAAAAAAAGAATAACAAAATGAAAATTACCAAGTGACCGAACATTGGACCCTGAAAACAGCTATTCCATAATAGATAAATACTCAATAACATAAATAAGTATTTCCATAAGAATAAGATTTTGTCACCCAATTGAACAAAATGCCATTCACTCACCCCTTACTTCACCCTTTTGGGATTAAATCTTCTTCTCATGGCCTCAATTTGCTTAGGACTTAATCCAAAAGCCTTCTCTAAAAGCTCCTCATGGATCCCAGATCCAAAAATGGCAGTTGGTATTTTTTGCAATCCAGGATTTTGGCTATTGAAACTACCATATATTGTTGCTGGCTTATCACCAACATTCATCAGGAAGTGCAGTAGACCCCGTGGGAACACAATGACCTCTCCTTGCTCAATTACTCTAGCAAAAACCCGATTAGTGGAATCCACAAAACCTGCATATACACGTCCTTGCACCACATATGCAATTTCAGTGGCTCTTGGGTGAAAATGTGGTGGATTATATCCACCAACTTTAAGGTCAGCACGAACAAATGACATGCCTAGTGTGTTAATGCCAGGAAAAATGGCTGGGTTCACTGATATGGCTGCAAGGCCTGTGTCAGAGAAGTTTCCAGCTCCCTTCATGCCTGAAAAAACGAAGTCATCGGTAGTAGCCTCGGATGAATTCTTGCATGGAAGACTACCATGGTGAGCAGTTTTTATGGAACCAAATTTTGGGTTGGGTATGCAAAAATCTTGAATTGGGTCAGGGTCTGAAGCTGATGTTGTAACGCAATATAGAAAGAATGCAACAACCAAAATAGCCAAAATTGGAGACATTTTTGTGTTCTTTCAATTGGATTATGATCTGAGTGTGGTTTTGGACGGGTTTTAATAGAGTTTTAAAGATTTTTACAATTCCATGAACGCCCTTACAATACAAGCCAAGTAGCCTCCTTGTATGATTGCATTAAGATTTAGCAATTTTTGCTTTTGAGGATTCAAGGCTCATATTGTGCAAGAGCCAATAGTTTCATACAGCACAATTATCTAATTCGGGTCCTACTACTTATAATCTCATCTGCCAATACAAAAGGATACATTATTGATAATTATTTCAAGCAATAAATCAAATAGTGGGAATTTGACACCACGGTATACATGTCACCAACAAGCCATGATTAAGTTGATTATAGGTTCTCGATGTTTACCCCGTGAACAAAGGTAACTGGTATTAATTTACATTCTGGAAATACAATTTCATGACAACCAAGTTTTATAATCGAATAGGAGATGGATAACATGGTAAATTTGATCTTAATCTTTGCTTGGAAGTGAAGGGATGGAGCCACTAAATCATGATTAGTTCCACCTATTGGCAAGGTGATGATTTTTCAGATCAGAATCATCAGATGGTATCTGAAAAGTCAGAATCAGACTAAAGAAAAAGGGAACTAAAATTCTGTTTTATGTAGCATGTTTTCTCTACCATACGTGTATGCATGCTTAAACTTTAAGCAATAAAATTCAGTCTGAGCCCGAATCCTTTTCTCACTTGATGCAAAGTTATAAGCTAGAACAAAAAGCTGCCTATGTGTGACTATCATCTACTTGGTGGTCATCAATTGATCATTTGAGCTATGTGCCTAGGTTCTCATTCCTGCACTTTTAGACATGACAATGCTTGAACTACTTTTAGTTTCACTTGGGCCAGTCTTGAACCAAAGTTCACACTACACAGTACTCATTGTCAAATAGTAGTTTTAGCATGGTTTTAGCCCACAAGTCTATTTAATAATGAGCCCCCAAAACGAGGCCCATGATAGTTACAGTACGCAAAAGCGTGCAACTTTAGTAATGTGACTTGACTTATTAAATTAAAACACACCACGTTTCTAACAAAATCCCAACTCAACTTCTAGCTCACCCATTGCTATTGAAACCAGAAAAATCTCTTAGCCTCCATTGAGGTCTCTCACTCCTCACTTTTCCTTGTTTTTCCTTTGTTTTCTCGCCAACCAAACAAATACATCTTATGGTTGCCAAGAAAACAAAGAAAAAATGAGAGAAAGTGAGGGGCCAACTGAGGTTGAGAGATTTTTCTTGTTCCATTAGCTATGAGTGAACTAGAACTTGAGTTAGATTTTTTTATTAACGTGACATCTTTTGAAATGGGCCAACTAAGTCACAATTCAAAAATTGCACCTTAATATATCACCACACACTTTTTCATTAGCAAATTGATGGAATTTTGACATATAATAGGTCTATTAGGTACATTGTCAAAGTTGATATATTAAATTGATTAATAAAAAAAAAAAAATTTAACAGCATCTTAGTGCAACACTATAAAAGTTCAAGGGATCGTAGTGCATTTTACCTTTAATATAATATATTAAATAATAAAAGTTGAATTTTTATAAATTGCAATTGTTAATTAAGCTAATTAATGGTTAATGCTGAAAATAGGATAGATATTGATGGAATGGTAACGTAAGCTACATAATAATATACTTGAGATGGTTCAAGTTACATAATAATAACGTAAGCTACATAATAATATACTTTTTTTAAACCGTTGGATCTATTTGAGATAAGTTCAAGTTACATCTAGTGTAACTCTAAAGAGTTACACTTTTTTTAAACTATTGGATTTAAGTAGATCCAATGGTTAAAAAAAAACACTCATTATTACAAATATTTTTACTAGAATCTCATTAATTACCTTCATTTATTACATTTTAAACTTATCTCTAAACCCAATAAAATTTGACGTCTAACTTTCTCTCTCTCTACGTTTCTCTTTCTCTCTATGTTTCTCATAATATAAGAAATTGGCAGCCATGGTTTCCGGCCGGTTTGAGAAAATAATATCATTTGGCCCTATTTGCAGATGATACCACAATTGTTGGAGCACAGCCCAAGTCTAAGAACATTCTAGGGCCATACTTCTTAGATAGGGCATGAAGGGAACGGTGTGGGAGTGTGCCTAGTTGGTGAAGGTTACCAATAATTGGCAGCTTTGGTGGGGATGGTGGAAATTTTGGTTTGCCACTTCCTAAAAATGTTTTTTCTATTTTTGAGACAATTCTGAAAACTATAGCAGTATAGTACTATTTCGTTTTGTTTTGTTTTTTTGTTTATTTATTTATTTATTATTTTTTATTCAAAGTATTACGTTTTCCTATACTTTCCGAATCTTGCTTATCTTCTTCTTCTTTTTTCTTTTTCTTTTTTGGATGAAGCTTATCTATTAGACTGCACGCTACTGCTATGCTATATATGTAGTAAACAAAGTTCTTTATTTTTTATAACAAATGTAGAGCGGGAGAGTCAAACATCAAATTTTATTGGACTTAAAGATAGGTTTAAAATGTAATAAATGACAGTAATTAATTAATGAGATTTTAATAAAAATATTTATAACAATAACAGTAATTTATAATATTTAGATAGGATATCTTCCCGGTATTAAAAACTTTACAGTTTAACTGATTAACACTTCTTAATATTTTCAACGAAGACAATTTAAATTTAAATTTCTCATCTTTTTATTATTAAATTAAAAAAAAAAGGAAAAATAAGAGGGAGAAAAGAAAAGAAAGAAGATATTTTTGCATGATGGCATGCATGGACTGTGCTGTTTCTTTAAGGGGCTTAAGCGTGCGTTTGCCAACAGATGTTTGTACCATTTGCTTTTTTTTTGGCAGGTCCCATGGTATTTTTTTATGAAACAGCCAATTTTAGTAAAATGCAGTAACAGTATTTAAAAAAAAAAGATTTTTTTTTTGGTTTCTCATAGTATTTTTTCAAGACTTTCAACCAGAGACTAATCACTATTCTTGTCGGGTGCACACCTAGTCGAGCCCAGTACAAGTACCTTGAGACTGAAAGTCCAACCAACTCAGCCAACCTCCTAATTTAAAAATATATATATATATATATATATTACTATAGTATTTTTAGTAATAAATTTTTAATTTTCATCAAAATAAGTAATACTTAAATAGACCTAACATTCGAAATTAATAAATACTACGTAGGCTTCCTATGGTGGCGTACCTAAGCATTCGAAATCGGTACACACGGCTTCCAATAGTGGCGTACCGTTGGAATCTTTAAAAGTTGCTCCAAGAGCTCTATCACGTCACATCACAATTCATCTAAGTATAAAAGCATCTTCAATAGTCTATATAAAGGTAAAATATTCTCTATAATACAATATGAGATCAAAAAAAGCTACTCTAATAGACTTTTTATACTTGAATTTTTTGTTTGCTCAAGGACAGTAGCTCATCAAGTCTGATGGGCTACTGATCATTTTTCAAATACTTTTTTTTATTATAATAATTAGGTGTTAAATAAAAAAATGTTAAAACATATGTAGTTGTTAAAAATAAATAAATAATGAATGAAGAAATAATATTTAAATGAGATAGAGAATGAGATAGATAGTCTGTTGAAAAATGTATTTGAAAAAATGGGTAGATAAAGGTAAAAATCACTGTTTATTCTCTAAACAGTACAAAAATTTGATGAATTTACTGGAAATGCTCCTGATTAGATTTTTTTTTTTTTTCAAAGAGAACCTAAATTAAGTAGAATTAAAAAGTAAAAAGTACAAAGTACAAAGTTTAGGATAAAAAAAACCCCAAACTTAACCAATAACCTGTAAATATAAGAAAGGATGCAAATACAAAACAAATTTTTTTAATCCAAAAAAATTGTGTAAAGGTAACTTTTCGTATTTTTCAGTATTTGATAGTATTAGTTAAAATGACTTAAAGAAAAATTATTTTTGATTAATAGAAAAAGTATAGTTTATTTTAAAGAGATTAAATTTGGTAAAGTTGTCGTGTAAAATTCATATTTTACTCTTTCAATCTTAACATGCCACATTATTTTATCAAATATTTAAGAATAAGTATAACCATATCCAATTAATTCTAATACTCATATGTAAATCCAACAAAATTGAGAGTTTATTGAGATGCAATTAGGTATGGTAGAATGTATTGAATTTTAAGTAAAATGATGATGTGACAATCTCTTATTGGATGATGTAAAAGATGAGTTTTACATTCCGTCCTTACCAAATTCATACTCATGTTTATATTTTTTTTTCACTAAATTTTTTGAAAAAAAAAAAAAAAAAACTTTATCTCACAGTAAGCTAAATAAAAGAAGTTAGAAGATTGTTTTTCAACTTATTTAAAACTACTATTAAACATAAGAAAATGAGATATTTTTATAAATTTTTTCTTTTTGAAAAATAATTCATTTTTAAGAAAACATTATTGCCGAACCAAAGAAAGAAACTTGTAACTGAATGACAATGTTTTATTGCCACAATCAAATGATAAGGTATCTTGTATCTTTATATATATTAATAGGCAAAGTTAAAAGAAAATCTAATTAAATTCTAAATTGGAGTCTAATTTTGTGCTACGTGTCTCATCTAATTTTTAAATTGTGCATCAAGTGAATTATTAGGTACAAAAATCAAAAAGTCTAAATTCAATTAGATTTTAAATTAAAGTTCAATTTTGTGCCATGTGTCATATTTAATTTTTTAATTTTTACAATAAATGAATTATTGGGTGTAAAAACCAAAAAATCTAAGTCCAATTAGATTATATATATATATATATATATATAAATAATTGTAATTGTTTTTAAATGTATTTATGCATATGCATGAGATTCAATACTAGTTCTCAGAACCCGCAATCCAGACTGAAAATGAATTTATTGTGTCCTGTCTGAGTACCGCAACAACTTGAAATAGAATCAATAGGGCAAAAAAAAAAAAAAAAAAAAAAAATACAACCCAACTCTCCCAAAAACAGCGGCCCCACCATACCACAAAACTACGGGTACTATTACTATTCAATAAAATCCACCAGAATTGTCCACAAACCCAAGGCTAAATTCGTGAAGGAGATGCCCCTAATTTGTAGGACCAGCTTGCCTATGATACTCACAACTTAGGCATGAGCTATCCATCACCATCACATGTGACACGTGGGAGATCTTTACCTAATCAAAACCACCAAAACTTCATGATGATCACCTGCTTATTGTCAAAATTTTAAATTCCCTATTTTAGAGAGTAAAAAGCATTAATAAATTATTACTAATCACTTGCTCATTATGTCCCATAAATTCGATTCTGAATTAAAGGGTTTTAGTACATTTGAATTGACTTACTTATTTATCGATATTGAGCAAAAGTATAATTATATTGGTTAAAATTGTGTAGTTAAATAATTAAATTTACTATATCTTAATAGCGTAAATTTTTGAAAAAATTAATAATTTAATATGGTATTAGAACATGAGATTCTAAGTTCGATTATTATCTCCTCTATTCTACCTTTCATTTAAAATCTCACGTTCTTCAATAACAAAAAGAAGTTTAAATATTGACTAACAATCTAAACTCACTTAAATAAAAATGGATAAAATGTTATTTAACCTCTCTAAGTTTGATCACTTCTAAATTGACTTCTTGATTATACAAATTTATCATATATATTTTGAGAATTACAATAGTGTCAATGTATCATCTTCATTAACATAACATTCATTAAAATATTGCCATTAATTCACAAAAAAATTATTTTAAATAGAAAAATAGGAACAACAATATAATAAAATGTGACATAATAAAATAAAATAGGCATATTGATTATTGACATTTTTATCATAGTTTTTTTTTTTTTTTTTCTAAAAAAAAAAAAAAGGGTTTACAGTGTGAATTTATCGACCCTATATCACAAAAAAAAAATGAATAACATTATATGTACCGTCGGAGCTTTGATATGACTATTCACTCGAATCGCATACTAAGCGAAGTGATACGAAAACTCTTACCATCAAGTCATATCCTGCGATGGTACGTTTAATTTGTTTAAATTTTAAATGGTCGGATTTGAAAAGTGGACAGTTTGGGAGGTATGAGTGTTTTACATGCAAGAATTGGCACCAGCAAAAATTCGGAGCAAAACGTGTTAGGTTCGGAATAGAGGCGGCACCTAAATAAGGGTAATGAAGCCACATGGCCAGCACGTGGCGAGAGGACAGAGCTTGGGACCTTGCTTTGAATTATTTCCACTACTGAGCAGCACTGTGGATCGATGTGATTGACTTAAGACGCTATTGTGGGCCCCCACACACACGGCTATTTCGCCGGGAAGATAGAGAGGTGGTCAGAGAGAAGAAATAGACTCATAATGGAGTTTAGAAAAATCAAATATACACTCACAATTACACTAACAAAAACCCTCCCTCTTTGACTTTCTACTCTACTCGTATTTTTAATCTTCACAAACTTTATATATTACTCCCTCAAATTTGGTACTTGGGGTACTATGTAATAGGCTAAGAGAAAAAGAAATGTTCCATTGTTGCGGTTTTGTGAGCTCCTAGTCCTAGATCGATCTCTTCAAAGAGGAGGGTGCAACTCCGTTTTTGAGCTGAGCAAAAGCTTCGTGAACTCAATCGGGTATGTAACTATGTATACATGTTTTATGTCTCTCTTCCATCATTGTGGTAAACTATTGTGTTATTGGTTGGGGTTGATATTGTTGATCTTATTATGTGTTGGATATGATATGAAAGATCTGAGCAAGAAGGCGATTGTTTGTTTTATGGTTTAGTTTCATGCAACAGTTTTTCATTGTTATTATTATTATTATTTTTTGAATGGAAGATATAGAATTTTTCATTATTATTATTAAATTAATGTTAGTGCGTGTTAGTGAGGAATTTTGAAAAATTCTAGGTACGTAGGACCAGCGAGATGCTACTTTTCGTGTAAAAAATCTGGTTTTTTTTTTTTTTTTTTTTGGCTATGTATTTATTGATTTGTCATGATAATTTATTTAAGCACTAAGTGACTTACTAAAATAGGAAAGATTCTTTGTTTTTTTCCTTTGCTTTCCAACCCATTCTTAACTTCCTATTTCGGAAATGAGATTTTAATACACGAAGAGAGAAGGATTGAGGATTCTAGTCATTATGTCCGTGAAATGTACCTCTCACATTCTGAACCTTTTGTCTATTCTTCTGAAAAAAAAAAAAATTCTATTCGTTTTATTTTCTACTAAGTTATTCTCATCGTTTTCAACAGTATGAGTATGATCGAGTACGAAGTATGAACTATGGAATAGGGTGTTCCATACATCCAGTTGTACCAAAATTCCCAACACGTTTCTTCTCAAAAAAAGATTTCCCAACACGTGTCTTGTAATTTTGATGGCTGGTAATAAGTTGAGGCATATTACAAGTTGGAAATTCCCACTTAACATAGTTTTCAACTAGCTTCCAATACTATCTAAAAAAAAGAGAAAGAAAACTAGCTTCCAATAGAATGGAACCATGTTAAAGAAGACCGACGGTGCATGGGGAGAAGTGTAGCTTAGATATAAGTAGGATTTATTGTGGTACCCAAAGGTCAGATAGGGTTAATGGTTTTGTGTCCAATATTTCTTTTCTTACTTTATATTTTTAATGGTTTCCAGCCTATAAAAGAGATGATAATTGCACTTCAATTATATATATATATATATACACACACACCCATGTGTTCAACTAGTGGAAATATGTGGAAATATGGATGAAAAGTTTCTAAAGAGTATTATTATGATGACTATTTTTAGACAGCTCTAAAGTAAAATTCTTAAAATCCTATTAATTTATTTTATTTTGAAAAGAAATGACTATTATTAAGATTACTATCATTATTTTGGTATTATCTTTGTTCTAGATTTTTTTATTTATTATTTATTGACTTTTTAAAAGAGAAATACATTTTGAGATGTAGACCAATAATTTAGAATAAAGACCAATAATTTAGAACAAAGAGACTATTTATATAAATTATTGATGAAATGACAAAATACAATCCATTTATTCTGTATAAATTATTTTTATTAATGATGTGGCAAAATATAATCTATTCATTTCAAAATGAATGGATAAAATTTTAAAATACCTAAAAACTCTTTAACTCTAAAGGATCTTCAACTATAACATTACCCCCAATAAAATTATAGAAAAAAAATTGGTAGGTAAGAAGATTACATTTTTGAAAAGAAATGACTATTATTAGGATTACTATCATTATTTTGGTATTACCTTTGTTCTCGATTTTTTTATTTATTATTTATTGACTTTTTAAAAGAGAAATACAAAAGACCAATAATTTAGAATGAAGACCAATAATTTAGAATAAAGAGACTATTTATATAAATTATTGATGATGTGACAAAATGCAATCCATTTATTCTATATAAATTATTTTTACTAATGATGTGGCAAAATATAATCTATTCATTTCAAAATGAATGGATAAAATTTTAAAATACCTAAAAACTCTTTAACTCTAAAGGATCTTCAACAATAACATTACCCCCTATAAAATTATAGAAAAAAATTGGTAGGTAAGAAGATTTCATTTTTAATAAATGATTATGTTTTTGGTTTGGCATGATGATTAATTCATGTATAAAAAAAAAAAAAAATGTTTTCCTAACCTCTCTGTGAATCACTTCTAATATTTTGTTTCTTCCTGAAAATATTCAGCAACACTTAGTAAAACGTTTTATGAAAGAGAAAGAGGGAAGAAAAAAAAAATGGAAGTTACTAAAAGTATAAAAGTTAAAGACGACTTACCATTGCAAAAAAGATGAAAAGTATAAAAGTTAAAAACGACTTACCATTGCAAAAAAGATGAAGCAATTTCCGAAAATGTGTCCAATGAAACGCTTACTAGCTGGTCTTTTTAATCTTCTAGGTGGAGTCCTAAAAAAATAAGGAACCCCCATGCCAACATTATCTTGTAAGAGGGTCAGGTGGACCAATTCGAATCAGTCATTCATATAAATACCATATATGTGTTGCTGGGCTGATTAGGTTTCTATGTCATTGCATGCTCGAAACGTGTCATTCAGCTTTGTTGGATCATGTACCAACTCACCTTGCATGGCGGCATTAAAAATCTACACCTACCCTATACATAGAGGACACTTTTCAAAATTGTGGCATTGTCTTACTTATATTCATAAGAACTGAACCACTTCACCTGGTCCTACTCCTTTGCATATTAACAGAAGAGAAAGTAGGCATTTGTTTAACATAAATTGATTAGCACATTCACATGAAATTCATTGGCCATATCTTAAATTTGTTTTGACTTTTTCTTGGCCTTTTATATTTAATAAATTATCTCTTCATATGGTGTTTATTTTTAATTTATATATATGCATGGTATGGTCTCAAATTTTTGAATTTGTTTTTGGTAAAGTTGTTGCTTGTTGGGTTTATTTGTAATTAAATTAAGGGTTCGACCTCTTATACTCCATACAAAATTCCTGTTTTATCATATAGCAATATAATCCACCATAATATGCATGATGTGTCAAAGTGATAGAGCATTGCAATTGTCAAAAATTATTCAGTCATTGTCGAATGGAGCTGTCTATAATAAATGGAGGTTTAATTTCCATGCAGTTTTTTTGAGGAGTCTGGTTGTACTCTAGAGTCTAGAGTCTAGATGCATTTCATCTTCAATCTTTGTCCTATGTTTCAAAATTGGCTTCATCATTTGAAATGTTTGATTTTAATCCTCATAAATTTTCCATTTAATTGGGTGGAAAAGGAGAAAGTTGGAAAAAGAAAAATAGAGAATGGAAAAATAAGATTTTTTCTTTCTTTGGTGTGGTGGAAAATAGGGTGGGTAAATTTATTCAGGGTCATAAACCATCTTCCCAAATCTGGAGAAAAAGTGGGCAGAGCATGTTTCTTATATTTAATTTACAATTTTATCCATTTTAGTGGGAAAGGATGGAAAAAATGAAAAATTTCCCCTTTTTTTAACATGATAAAAAAGAGAGAGGATAGAAAATAGTGTCGGCATATATTTTCATCCGGACCTGCCAAAAACCATCCTCCCATACAGGGAGAAGAAGTGGGCAGAAAGTGTTTTTATATTTAATTACAATTTTGTCCATTTCAGTTATAAGTTTTTCGGGAAAAGGTCTTTAAGGCAGTGACCATTACATTCTTAACTTAGTACTTCATTTAGTCTACTGTTAATAAAATGGGTTACTCACGTGGAATACACATGAGCATGTAAATTACCAAAATCATTTTAGTTAAATAAATCTGGGGTTGTTGTGGTTGTGAGGAGATAGTTTATTAACAACAGACTAATTGTACTACTAATTTGGCACACTCGTAAAGTTTGATGAGTAAAATAGCTAAAGTATGCAAAGGTATAATTAAACGTTTAAGGGTGTAATGACCATGCCTTCAATTTTAGGTGATGTGAAGGCATTTTTCTCTAGTTTTCAATATTTTTATCTTTATGTAATAAAGTATGCAAAGGTATAATTTATTATTAAAATCACATAAGAGGAAAATTGAATCATTTTCTATTTTTCAACTTTTATATTCTTCTTACATTTAGTCCCATCTAAAGATATTTATTTTTTTACTTAATTTTAGTCATGTAATTGTTCGGATCAACTAATTACATAATAAAATTTAATTGTTCTTAAAAATAATAATTTTTTTGTCAGGTTAATCAAATAGTTACATAATTTTAGAAAAAGTCTATAAATACAAAAAAAAAAAAAAAAAAATTTACACTCGGTTCATGTGTCAAATTGTTAATAAAAAATAAAAAATGATATTAATGATAAATTGGAAAAATAATGAGTAAAAAATTTATGAACTTAAATAATATAAAAAAATATTGTAAATTTTTTTGGGCAAAATACAAGCAATGTGGATTTCCCATTATATCCCTCTTCAGTTATTACCATTCAGTCTCTCAGTATTTTTGAGATGGCATTCATTACCTTTTAGACCCCATCTGTAAGCAGCGGCACTTATCTCTTCTGCAATTGGAGCTCCAAACTCCAAGAGTTTCAAACCAGCTAAGGTTACGTCACTCACATCTCGAACAATTCAAAACTGGTGTCTCTTTCTTTGCAACACTGACTAGTGCATAAACTCTGAATCTTAACACCTTCCTTAAAAAGTTTCCAGCTAATTCTTATCGATGTACTACTCTCCGATTAAAGCAGGTACTTTATTTTCGATCTTCATCAATTTTCATCTTCTTCATGACAAACATGGTAGTCACTGAGTCCGATATGATCTCCCAAGGCGAAGAAGATGCGCCACTGCAACACGATCAACAGCCCAACAACAACAACAAAAGCAACCCTTTCTCTTCGCTTGGAAGACAATCCTCCATTTACTCTCTCACCCTTGATGAGTTCCAACACACTCTCTGTGAGAGCGGCAAGAACTTTGGGTCCATGAATATGGACGAGTTTCTCAATAGTATCTGGACCGCAGAAGAGAACCAAGTCATCACCACCGCCACCACCACCGGTTTCGCCAACAATAACAACAACAACAACAATATGAGCAGCAATGCCTTTTTGTCTCTAAGCGAAGCGCATAGTGATCAGAAGGGAATGATAGCAAAGCAGCCAAGCTTGCCAAGACAAGGTTCGCTTACGCTTCCAGCACCGTTGTGTAGGAAAACAGTGGACGAGGTTTGGTCTGAAATACGCAACAAAGGGCAGGAAGGACAACATCAGAATAGTAATAGTAACATCAGTGGTAATAGCAATGATGGTGATAATGTTCAAAATCCCGAGTCTACCCCTCGCCAGCCGACTTTTGGCGAAATGACCTTGGAGGATTTTTTGATAAAGGCAGGGGTAGTAAGGGAATCGTGTACATTACCAGCGATGGTGCAACTGCAACCTCAGCCACAACAGCAGTACGGGGTGTACCAGAATAACAACCCAACAGTTGGTCACAGTTTTGTCAATAGGCCTTTATTAGGACTTGGTGGTGGTGCTGGTGGTGGAGCTGGAGGTAGTGTTGTTAGTGGTGGCGGCGGCGGCGGCGTTGGTGCTAGTGTCAGTGTTAGTGTTAGTACATACCAAGCAATGTCACAAGGTGGTGGTGGTGGTGGGGGTATTGGAGAGTCATCAGGGTATGCTGGAAATGGCAAGAGAAGTGGTGGTGGTGGTGGTGGTGGTGGTGGGTACCCACCACCGTCACCACTAACTGTTTGTTTTGGTGGGAGGGTAGTGAATGGTGGTGGTGGTGCATATGGGGCGGCACAGGCAATGGGACCGGTGAGTCCAGTTTCTTCTGATGGGATGTGCACTGCTCAGGTTGATAACACAGGTCAATTTGGGTTGGAGATGGGTGGGATGAGGGGAAGGAAGAGGATCATAGATGGTCCGGTGGAAAAGGTGGTGGAGAGGAGACAGAGAAGGATGATCAAGAATAGAGAGTCTGCAGCAAGGTCTAGAGCCAGGAAACAGGTAACAATACATTCTCTCTCACAAATAGATAGAATTTGATACCCATGCTAATTTTTTTAAGGATTTGGTTTTCAAACAATAAATCCTAGTGGGAGTGTAAGTGAATCTCATTTAACTGGAGGAATTTAGACCTTTTATTCATCAATGAATATAGCACTACTGAACCTGGAACATCTGTTTGTTTCTAGCCATATGTATTGTGATTGATTACTCACCATGGAACTTAAAGAAGAGTAAATGTTAGACGTTTTAAAGACATGGATGTGTGATGATTCTCTAAAATAACTTATTTCACATTTTCCATACACATTCACTTTCTACGATTTTTAAAGGTAGATATTACCTTTTTACATTTTAATGTGTACATTAGCGTACGCAACTCTGAATATTGTGCATACAAGTATAAAAAAGGGGAGAGAGAATTTACCATTTTTGAAAAAATACTAGCTGGGTAGCATGTCAATTCCCTCTCTTTATTGTCTCTGTGGGTCTAGGTTTTTCCTGGTTAATAATTAGAAAGCATGGTATGTTTAGGTTTGGTTTTAAATGTGGACATTACTTTTTTATATTTTAATATGTGTACATCGATCATTGAATGCAATTGTGGACATTTTGTGTACGATTGTGTTAAAAAAAAAGATTTTGAGAGAATATTTACCATTTATGAAAAATACTAGCTGGTAGGGCACGTCAATTCCCTCTCTTTATTGTCTCGGTGGGTCTGGTTTTTCCTCGTCAATAATTAGAAGCATAGCATGTTTTGGGGGAAAGGAACATGTCTATTTCAAATGATTCAATTCATGGTTTTGTTTAATATATACAAATCTAAACCTATGTTTATAATATGTCATTTAAAATTGTACTCTTATATATAAGAAATAAAATCGTAACCTTTCTTCACTTGAAATGAAGATGATCATATTCCATATTTGGGACAGATGCATAGGAGGTCTACCTTTGTGTGAAGGGCTTCAAACTATCTAGGAGTTGTCTAATATTGTGAGTTTTAACATGAAAGTAGAGAGTTCAGATTCTAGCGGTTCCCTTGTACACATGTTGATGGAAAATGCATCTAGAGCAATTGCCAGTGACTTCATGATTGAGTGAGTTAGCTAGGCTGGTAGTACTAAGGTCTTGCAAGCATTGATGGAGCAACATTAGATTCTTTAAGATGCTTGATAAAAAATTCAATCAATGTGACAGTTTAGCTAAGTGCTATTTAATTACTGCACCAAACAATGAAACAACACCTCGGTTTGATTTAATGTGGGAAAGCTTCGGTTAGAGGTGTAATGATTTGCTTCCACAAACGAAGACAGAAACAAAAGGGCTTGATTGTTCGTGATACAATAAGGTTCTTAAGTAATTTTTAACCATAATAATATAACTAGCTTGGCTACATGTCATGGTGGAATATTTTTCCGACTTGATGGACAATTCACCTAGCATGATAGTTGATGCAGAAAGAACGCTAGTGGACGCAGAGATGGTATTAGAAGAGAGTTATAGAGGAGATGATATTAAGTGCAGAGCACAAAAAAGGTAATTGAATAGCATGGAAGCGCAGTGAAGGAATAAAAAAAAAATGCAGCTTGTGCTGTAGATCCCCCCCGCCCCTTCCTTTTCCTCTCTCTCCACACACACACACACACACAAATTATTTTTGCAAAATACGAACCTACAACAGATTTAAGAAAAACACTTATTTGTAATTGCCTGAAGATCATTGAGCCTAAATGATATTCACAAGGTGCTACCATGCTAATACAGTTAAAATACCATAAGCTATGTAAAATCTAATTGTACTTACTTTTACAGGCATACACAGTTGAACTAGAAGCAGAGCTGAACCAATTGAGAGAAGAGAACACCTTCCTTAAGCAAGCTTTGGTAATAAACATTTGGAGCATTAATTGGTTGAGAGGTTGCCATTTATTTAGATGTCACAGGTATTTACTCACAAGTCTCGCTTTTGTTTCTCTTCAACTTAAACAGGTAGAACTTGAGAGGAAAAGAAAGCAACAGGTAATTATTCAAGGATTTTGTTTCTTATTAATGCATAATTAATCATCTGTTTTTACATCAACGCATGGAGTGCACATTTGGTTCGGAACTCAACCCACCTGTGTTAGATAGCCCTATTGTGTTCTGTCACAAAAGAATTGCATGTTTGATCACTTAATTGATGGTTATGTATTTCTAATTTGCCATTTTTGCAGATGCAGTGGAACCTATATATATATATATATATATATATAATAGAGCCATTCCATGTGGAGTTGTGGTTGTGATGAAAATTTCTTTCAAACTACTCTTCTAGTCATATTATTTTATTCTCTTTTGTCAAAATCATTATGTAGAATCCCTGAGTTAATTGGATTTGGGTTTTCTTTAATGTATTTTAATCTTATATTCTTTCTTTAATTCTTCTTTCCGGCAGTACCATGAGGAAATGAAAACAAAAGTTCATACCAAGGCTCAAAAGGCTAAGGAGAAACTGAGGATGTTGAGAAGGAACTTAAGTTGCCCATTGTGAATAAAGAGATGGTAATTGCATTCATATTTTGTGTTTGAGTTGCAGCATTTTAGGATGAGTCTCTTCTTCTCCACCGATACATGTTATATTCATCTGCTTAAAGAATTACCTATATGCAGTGAAAGGAGGAAAAGTGGAAGGTCCGACTGAGGAATGAAACAAGCAAAGGCCAGATCACAATGCAGGAAAGGCTAAAGAGATCGATGGGGGTGATGAGAAGAAATTCGATTTTCCCACTGTGAAGCAACTCGATCATTATTGCACAACGGTTTGGTGCATGACATTGTATCAGCTGACCTTTCATTGTGACTAAAAATTAATCCATACCTAAGTGTGTAAAAGCTAGTTATATTTAGTGCTGAAGCTACACGTTTGTAATATTCTTTCGTATAATTAGGAGATAATGTTGCTCTTAGTGTTCTTATTCCATCGAGCACCCCTGCTCTTGTTTGAGTTTTCTGTCCCGATCGAGTCTCCCGGGTCTCTTGAGCTGGTACTAATCTACAAACATAGACTCGCTTGGGCATTGGTACATGTATACGGCCTTGATTAGTAAGAACTAACAACCGAGTAGTTTTCACCCGCCCACTCCTAAACCTGATGTTGGTATTTTTTAATTTACTCACATAACCAAGTAACATTATTGTCTATTAGGCTTAGCTTCAAAAGAGAGAGCATGAAACCAACTGTGCATTGTAACCCACCAACCCAAGGCAGGGTTGCCTTGAGTTGGGTTAGGTTTTATACATTTTTTAAAACATTTTACTCAATCTGACATATATATGTTGGGTTGGGTTTGAAATTTATTTTGTGCCTTAAGTTGGGTTAGGTCTGAGCTTGATACAACTTTTTTTAACACATTTGATTGAATCTGACATATATATGAATTTATGTTATTATTTTATTTTAGTCTTTTTAGTTTGATTATTTTGGTATTTTGAGAATCAGTTTTGATGAATTATAATTTTTGAAATATAATTTAAATATATCATGTGATGGAAATGATTAGTTTACATGAATAGTGCCATGTAAAATGTATATTGTAGTTACGTAAAACATTTGCCACTTAGGGAAAAAATGGCTAACATTTGCCATATATTTTGCCTACAATGTACATTTTACATTTGTACCATTAATATAAACTAATAGTTGTCCTTAAATGAATTGTAATTATTTATTGAAAATGAAATGTTCGAGTTTTACACCCAACACAATTACTGGAGTTACGTTGAATTGTTGTTATGTGATGATGGTTAAGAATTTCTCAATACGATGTGTTGAGTTGGATGAAAAAAAATGTGAAGTTAATTGGATGAAAAAAAAAATGTAACTTTTTAAAAATTTTAAATATAACCTTTATTTTATTTTATTTTATTTATATATATAGTTTAAGGATGAAATGAGTTTAGGGATGAAAAGTTAGAAAACTAAAATTTTAGGAAGAAAAATAATATCTGTATCTATCTTTTAGATACATAGAAAAAGAACATTGGTTTCTCTTGATGTTCAATGCCTTCTAACTTTCCCTGTTATGTAAAAATATTCTTGTATTGAATTGGCCTAGCTAGAAATCATTTTATTTTTATTCTCTCAATTCTTAAATAAATTATATAATGACATGGTCAACATTAATTTACCTTAGAAATTTTGTTCTCACAAAGTGTAAAGATGGGTGTAGACTGTATGGATGTGGCAATACCTAATAGATCTCCCCCCTTTATTTCTTAGTAGCGATCATGTTGGAATTAATTACTAATTTTTGTCTTGGGACTCAATAGAGAGATAAGAGCTTTGTTCGTAGACTTTT
This sequence comes from Quercus gilva, assembly GCA_023621385.1. NCBI lineage: Eukaryota > Viridiplantae > Streptophyta > Magnoliopsida > Fagales > Fagaceae > Quercus > Quercus gilva. The sequence goes on along the minus strand of CM042479.1, from coordinate 36,792,903 downwards.
TTTTTTTTTTTTTTTTTTTTTTTTCTTTTAATAGAAAGTATTATTCTTATAAAAAAATAATATAAAGTATTATTCGGGAAAAAATAAAAATAAAATTCAAACCGCATATGCGGAACTCGCGCGCGGCAGGCTCTATCCCAATTCCCAAGTGATGGAATGGCTCAAAGATTCGATTTGCCCATAATGTGAAGCAACTTGATCATTATTGCACGACATTTTAGTGCATGACATAGGATCAGCTGACCTTTGACTTTGAGACTGCAAATTAATTGATAGCTAATTGTGAAAAAAAATTATTTAGCGGTTTTTAGTAATCTAGGTATACATTAATAAATTATTTTAAAAAACTTTTTTTAAAAAAATTAAAGAGTGATTAAATTTTTTTTTTTTTTTTTTGAGAAAGAACCCCAACGGGGTACAAAAGGTTTTATTGCATCCTTAAAAGATCAAGCTGATAAACATCAAGAATATCTGAAGGAACAGATTCCATCCAGACAAGAAAAGGATTTCTAACAGCCCTTCTAGCAAGTTTGTGGGCAACACAGTTCCCTTCCCTATGAATGTGCTTAAATGAAATAGAAGAAAAACTAGAAATCAAGAACTTAATATCTTGCAGTACATGACCCATGTAAGAACAGTCCATGCAGTCACCAAGAATAGCCTTAATAACAATTTCGGAATCACCTTCCAAAACCACCTTGTCAAACCCAAGTTCCTTAGCAAACACCACAGCCTGACGAGCCGCTAACACTTCCACCATCTCCATCGAAGCTGGTGATGGAATTTGTTGTGAAAGAGCAGCCATAACTAATCCTTGTTCATTCTGGATTATCACACCGATGCCAGCTAGTCCATCCTGAGAGAAGATCGCGCCGTCAAAATTCGCCTTCACACATGGCGCACTAGGAGGCCTCCATTTTACTGCACGGGCTGTCCTAGGAATCACGGAGTGAGTGGGTCGTAGTTGCTAAAATTCTTGGAGCGCGCTAACTGCCTTTTGATTAATCTGACTGAACGGCACAGTAGGTTCTCCCACTCGTGCTCTGTTTCGACGCTGCCAAACTTCAGATATCATCATAGCAAGAAGATCAAATGAGTATTTTCCTACCACCGCACGTTCAAGAATCTCCAAGAAACTGGTGCAGTTCCTTGTTTCATTGACTAACCTGTTGAACTTCACTTTCCACATATCCTGTAGATTCGGACAAGACCAGGGGGCGTGCATCGTGTCTTCTTGCTAAAGCTTGCATTCCGGGCACACCGCATCAGTCAACACATGTCTTCGAACCAAATTCGCCTTGGTAGGCAGAGCATTGTTTCCAGCTCGCCACACAAGAGATTTTACCCGGTTTGGAACAAGCAAACGCCAAATGGCTTTCCAAACCGGTGAAACTACACCACCATGAGTTGATCCTTGCTCCTCCGCTTCATCTAGCTCCATCAAAAGATGATAACCCGACCTGACCGTGAAGATACCATCATGGGTGAAAGGCCAGAATGGACGGTCAGCTTGATCAAACAAGCTAAGTGGGATGGCCTTGATGGTTGCTGCCTCTTCAGGTACAAAAAGTCTATCAATCTCTGTCACCTTCCAGGACCTGTCAATATGGTTAATTAAGCTAGAGACCAAGGCATTTGCATGGCTGGCTGGGGCAGGGGATAGGACTTTACCTTGTTGAGTTCCGGTCAGCCAAGCATCCTAGAAAATCCGCACCTGAGACCCATTTCCAATCCTCCACTTCAATCCACACTTAATGAGTTCTCTCCCCTTTAAAATGCTCTTCCAAGCAAAAGACCCTTTATTGTCCTTAGCATCAAAAATTGACCTATGAGGGAAATATTTTGATTTAAAGAACCGGAAGAAAAGTGAGTCTTGGTTTTGTAATAGGCGCCAAACTTGCTTAGCTAGCATGGCGTCATTAAATTTTTGGAGTTCCCTAAAACCCATTCCTCCAATTGCTTTTGGTCTACAAAGAGTGCACCATTTTACCCACTGAATACGTCTCCTAGCCCCATATTGGCCCCACCAAAACTTCCTAATCATAATCTCAATCTCATGGCAAAGTGTAGTGGGAAGTTTAAAGCAACTCATAGAGTATGCGGGAATCGCTTGTACCACAGCCTTTAAGAGAACTTCCCTACCAGCTTGAGACAGTAGCTTCTCTTTCCACCCTTGTAGCTTAGACCATATCCGATCTTTAATGTAAGCCAAGCTTGCTTTCTTGCGCCTACCCACAAAAGATGGCAAGCCTAAGTATTTTTCATACTGCTTAATCTCAGGTACCCCTAGCAGATCTTTGATGGACTCTTGTACCTCACTATCCGTATTCTTACTGAAGAACAGTATGGTTTTCTCTCTATTTAGCTGTTGCCCGGAAGCTTCTTCATAAGTAGCAAGAAGGTTTTGTAAGTGTAAACATTCCTGGACTGATGCTCTATAAAAAAGCAAGCTATCATCTGCAAAAAATAAATGGGTTAATCTAGGACCATTCCTGCAGATAGATATGCCTCTAATATCATCGGAAGTAGCAGCTTTTGAAATTAAACCATGTAAACCCTCAGTGCAGAGGAGGAAAAGATAAGGGGATAAAGGGTCCCCCTGACGCAGTCCTCTACTAGGGTGGATGGTTTGTGAAGGTTCCCCATTTATCAAAATGGAGTAAGAGACAGTAGTAATACACTCCATCATAAGATCAACCCATCGGCTGTGAAAACCCATCTTTCTCAACAAACACTCCAAGAAAGACCATTCAACTCGATCATAAGCCTTGCTCATGTCAAGTTTGAGAGCCATAAAACCTGTAGAACCCGTTTGCTGAGTTTTCATGTAATGTAAAGTTTCAAATGCCATGAGGATATTATCTGTGATCACCCTCCCTGCTTGGAAAGCACTTTGATTCTCAGACACAATAGATGGCAATAGAAGTTTCAAACGATTAGCTAGAACCTTTGAAATCAATTTATAAATTACATTGCAGAGACTGATTGGTCTAAATTTTTTTTAAATAGCTTTGTTAGTTTTTTGTAAAAATTTTATGATTAATATATGTTCTAAGAGCATAACATATCAACCGGACCTATTATTTATTACTAAAGTTTTTACACGTTTGAGTTTCAAAAAAAAAAAAAAAAAATTTTTTACACGTTTGTAATAATCTTCTTTGATTATAATTAGCTGACAATGTTGCTCTTAGCTAGTGTTTATGGGTCTGTTCGGTTAGGCATTTTAAGTGCTTAAAAAAACATTTTTAAAATCCAAAATTCTGTTTTGCAACAACTCCCCGTAGGTTTTTTTACAAACATTCATTTTAAACTCAAATTGTAGTTTTTTTTACAAACATTCATTTTAAACTCAAATTAAACACCGTTTTTGAACAGCTTCTAGCCTTATACAAACGCACCCTATGTAAAAATACTCCGGTATTAAAATGGTCTTAATGGATAATATTTACTTTTATTTATTATGTAACAATGTAGTGTTGAATAAAATTATAAATGCGAATGATATGGTCAACATTATAGGCATGGTATACCGTATATACCAAGTATGTAGACATTAGAAGTAAACCTCTGGTGTGAATACGTTTCTTGATCCTTCATGGTTCTTGATTCCCCTTTGGTGGAATGAGTCCTACATCCGAGTCATCCAGCCTATATGTTGTTAGGAAAAATTCTATATAACTGTGAATAAATTTTAGCAACCACAGCGAAACCATAATCACACAAAAACACAAAGATTTACATGGAAATCCTTTCTCCTTAAAAGAAAAAATCACGGAACAAACTCCGAATAACTTCACTATATTAAATAGAGATTACAATACTTAGAGATACAACTTGAGAATAGAGAAAGTCTCTTTTTCTTTTCACTCATTGATCTCTTTCTCATTGTATATTTTCTCTCACTCTCTCTATTTTTCTCTTCTTTTTTGCTTACTCTCACTCACGTAGTTCTTCAAGACTGCACTAGTCCTCACACTCTAGAACTTCACTCTTTCACTCTCTGCCAAAATGGCCGAATGGCCTCTCCCTTTATTTCTTCATCTTTTCTATCTTTTCTTCCTTTCACACTCTTCACATTAAGTCACAATAAATGTAAACCAACTTATCTTCACTTTGCTTCAACCAATTTCTTTTCTTCAGCTCTCCCTTGGCCGAATGACCCTTGCCTTTTGTTTCTTTTCTTTCTTCCTTCAACGTGTCCAACATGCCTAAGCCAACCAACCCCAATAACTCATGCTAACTTTTGTACATAACGAAGAAAAGTTAAGAAACTTGAAAGACATGCTCATTTAATGAGCATGTCTATTACGTGGGCTAAACTCATGGTGCAGTGCACCCAACATATGTAGCTACGAAATCTTCAGGAAGCCAATGGTTTTTTTTTTTTTTTAAATGAATAAGGAAATGTTCCTATTGTCAATGGCTTTGAAAACAAGTAGCTAGCTAAATAGGTTCAACTTTCCTAGAAATAACACCAAAGCAACAGCGTTGGTTTTTATTATAGACTTTGTTAACAGGTGCCGGCCAGCACTTGTTAATAAACTAGCTGTGGTTCATTTATGATTTATCACAAATTCCACTTGCATAGAAAATTGGTAAAGTTTTACTTTTTCAGCTTTGATTTTGTAAAATAATTTGACTTTCTCCATCTAAACTGACACACATTTAATACATATTCAGTTTTTTTCATATCCCAAAAAAAATGTGAATAATTTATTTTAAATTTTATTACATTAACAGATGCTGTACAGCACCCGTTAACAGCATCCTTTTATTATTACAAGGTACATTGCTACTCTTAGTACCATTAAGGCCTTAATTTTCACTCTTAATCACTTGTAAGTCATGGCTGGCATGTGTGGCAGAACAATGTGCTGCTTCTGGATCTTCTACTTTGGCATCCTATTCTTTGTCCTCGGTGGCTTTATCTTCTGGCTCATCTTCCTTCCCAAGGAGGTTGAGTTCAAAGTCACAGATGCCTCACTCAGACAATTTGATTTCAACACTAACAACAACACTCTCAACTACAACCTAGCACTCAATATCACCCTTAAAAACTCAAACAAAATGGTCGGCATCTATTACTGCCGCGTCGAAGCCATTGCATTCTATAAAAAGAAATGGTTTGCCACGGTGAGCTTGACCCCATTTTACCAAGGGCACAAGAATACAACTATTTTGAGGCCTGTTTTCGAGGGGCAACAAGTTCTAAGGCTTAAGCCTCGTGATGTTTCCAGTTTCAACGCTGAGAAAAGTTCTGGGGTTTATAGTATTGATGCAAAGCTCTCTTTTAAGATAAGGGTGAGGTATGGTAAGTTCAAGACTCTCCGTTACAAGCCACCCAAGATCGATTGCCCCTTGCAGGTTCCTTTGAGCTCTAATGGGAATCCAGCAAATGGTTTCAAGACTACTTGGTGCAATAATGCTTATTTTTTCTCAGACCCTAATGCTGATTAGTTGAAAATTAAGACTAATCTGGTCCAAGGGAATGTGTTTCTTTGAATATATAAATAAGTAATGGGTAATAGTACAGTTGATTATGTGGTGTACTTCACCAATTAAGTCATATGATTGTACTAATCAATAAATCACATAATTGAATCTAGTGAATCGATTTTTAGTGTGGGAATAAACATTGTTGACTGAGGGTAGGTAAAAGCTTGATTAATTCTTTCACTTGGCCATGCCTTCATAGAAACTCAATTATATGTCCTTGATTATCCAAAATCAATAAATAACATCTCTTAAATTAATAAAAAGAGAATTTAATTTCATTGACCTTATGTTTGGATGGAGGAAGACGAGAGAATAGGAGAATTGAAAATGACTAAAATCTACTAAGTTTTAATGTATTCCAAATTTTCCAATCATATTCCCCTCTATTAATTTTGTCTCCTCTCCCTTCGTCTCCTTCATGCTACTTCGTTTTCAGGTTGAAAGAGTCCTAGCTCTATACTCTACCTTTGTCAATTTGAAATAGCTTAGCTACGGAACCTTCCAAAAGTCGATGGCTTTGGACTTTGGAAGTCATAAGAAAACGTCCCGATTGTCATTTCCTCTATACACGCGTGGGATTAAGTTTCCTTCCTACGGATTAATTGCTCCAGCAAGCAACAGCGTCTAGTTGTGCCATTCTCAATAGTCAATACTAGTTTTCGCTAGCTCTTGATTTGTCAGTCATGGCTAACTGGTGTGGCTTCAGCTATATATGACTGCTGCTTCCTCAGGTTCAACTGCATCGTCACCATAATCCTTTTACTCATTGGCCTCATTGGCCTCATTGGCGTCATCTTCCATCTCAACCACGTTAATTGTTCCAAAAGTTTAAACATCTAAAAATTTGTGAATTTAATGATATATAATTCTAACACCTTTGAGTTTTAAGGGCCTATTTACCTCCTCTCTTCTCTCCCTCCATCTGTCTAAAGTCAAACATAGGATAAGAGAATCTAGCAAATGGTTTTAATATACCTGGTGCAAGAATGTTTATTTTTTCACAATTGATTCTCACGCATTCACTATTTCACAAATTTTTTATACCAACTTTTATGTGTTAAAATGTGGATATTCTTGCATTAATTATGGATGTGTATGAAATAGTAGATGTAAATGAGTATTCTAATGACATTTTTTTAATAAAAGGATTTGAAATGGATAAAACTTAAATAGCATTGTTTTTATGTCATCCCCTTCTCTCTCTCTCTCTCATCCTTATATTATAGAACTTGTCTTAGACTTCCTATTTATGCAAAAAATGATCTTCTTTATTTTAAGAAAAGATTTGATTTCTTGGATTTAACAATTAATATTTAGTTATATTTGTTAAAATTTTAAATAACGTGGTACTGAATATTCCTTTAAATTTATTAATTTTTAGGTTCTTTAGTTTTTGAGATTAAATCTAAATGAAATGCTTTGGAATCTGCAACACTGGCCTGAGATCATGTTTTCCCTACCAAGAACAATAAAAAAGTATTATTGGGCCTAAAGTAAAAACGAAGTTAAAAAACAAAAATGGAAGTTTAATAAGGCTGAATTGGGCTTGAGATCTACCTCTTATGCTGGGCTCCCCCACAAAAATTAGGTTGGCCTTCGAGATTGGTTTTCATTTATATATATAAGGCCGAGCCTGATCCCGGCCCAAATAATCGTGTATGCTTCAATACTAGTGCTTTCATGGGGGGAAGGGAAACGCAATTCTCGCATCAAGATCCAGTTTCGTAAAGCAAGTCCTCCGCTTATTGAATGCGAAAAAACTAAAAGAAGTTGCAATTAGATCTCTCATTTTTAAATTTATTTCATTAATAACAGTACCACTCAAGATAAAGGCTGTTTTCAACAAGTTTAATCCTTACAATTAATTCTAGGCTAAAATAGAAATTGCACCATCTAAATTTGACTAAAATTCATTTAAGTTATTTATTTTTACTTTTGTTTAATTGAGTTTTCTAAGTTTCAAATTTATTCAATTTAGATATTCTGTCCAATTTTGTTAAAAATTTGTCATTAAAAAAAAATATTTTTCTCACGTGATAAAAATCTACAAAATTAATATAAAAAAATTTATAGACTTTTTATGCGAGGATTTCTTTATTTATTTATTTTTTCTATTAGTTAATTGCATATTTAATGACATTTTTTTTAAAGGAATTTGACAAAATGATTGAAGTGATTAAATTTTAAACTTAAATGCGACTCTATTGAACAAAAATAAAGTTAGAATCCAAGTCAAACTTAGAGTGTGCAATTTGTATTTTAGGGTTTAGGCTTAATTCTAATGTTATTGTTCATTGTTTTATGCCACCTCTCACATGAGTAATTCTTAGATATGCCCGGAGCATAGTAAATAGTACTTCATCTTCTCACATTGATAGTAAGGTCCATTCATTAAATTTATGGTAGAGTATATTGAAGCTCATCAAGAAAAACACACTGAATCATGAAATGAAGATTTGTTTCTTTCAAATTATCAGATCGTCCTTCTCACAGCCATTTCTCACTATAGCTTCATCATTCTCAACACTTAGCAACCACTATTGCTTCTTAATCATCTTGATCCCAATCTTTTCAATACAAGTGAAAAGAGGAAGCAGAGTACTTAAAAAACAATTTTTGACGACTTATAACGGAGTCAATGGCGGTCCCAACTCCCACATGGGTTGAGAATGTTGAGTAAGAACGTACGTAGTCCGGTCACACCAGGCACTCGGTTTCAACGGACAATAGTTCCCTCAAAGCTCAAATTTTCCATGGAAACACGGTTGAACAATCTAAAGTAGCCGCCTAGAAACCGCACCAAAAAGGTAACCAACAGCTTTGGAAGTTTCCTACAGAAACAAATAATCATGTGTCGAACTAGCTAGCTAGAAGCCTGGAAGTTACAAGTAGGAACTATTGCTCAGCCTATCACACGGCGCAACAACCGTGTCAACGAAATCATTTGGCTGCTTCACTTACACGCCTCTGGATTTGGAATCTCCTCTATAAGAGTTTCCAGATTCACTTCCTCGTCCAGAATATACACCAAGACTCAATTTTTGATTTTTTTTTTCACTACTGCTTTCTAAGCCTTTAAACAAAGCAAAGAAACTCTCACCCTTTTTCAGCTCTTGATTTTCCAAGCCATGGATAGATCAAAGTGTGGCGCTTGCTGGCTTTTCAAACTCATCTATATTGCCTTTCTATTATGCTTCTTTGCAGTCTTCATTTTCTGGCTTATTTTCCGTCCCAAAGAGGTGAAATTCCATGTCACAGATGCCACACTCACGCAGTTCTATTTCAACACCACCAACAACACGCTTTACTATAACCTCTCTGTCAACATCACCCTCAGAAACTCTAACAAAAGGGTCGGTGTAAACTACAACAGCATTGAAGCCATTGCTTGCTACCAAAACAAGTTGTTCTCTAATGTGAGTTTTACTCCATTTTACCAGGGGCACAAGAACACGAGCATTCTAAGGCCGGTTTTTGAAGGGCAGAAAGATATGTCGCTTCAGGTTCGCGACCTTTCGAAGATGGATGAGGAGAAGAGTGCTGGGGTTTTTGGTATTGATATAGGGCTCTCGGTTCAGATAAGCATCAATTATGGTAAGTTCAAGACTTTCAAATTCAAGCCGAGAATGATTTATTGTCCATTGAAAGTTCCTTTGAGTGATAATGGAACTGTTGCTGAAGGTTTTAAGACAACACAATGTAACGACGCTTATTTTTTCTCACACCCTGATGATACAGATTGAGAGTTTGAGACTACATCTAACCCTGTATAGATAGAATCATCAGCTGGAGGGATTAGAGTTCTTAGCGACTTTATTATGAAATTCAATAGCGAGGATTAATTTGTGTAGTACCCCCACATATGGGCTAACATAATCAATAATTATAAATTTTGTATAGGACTCGTGTGAGGTGGTGGACAAATTGGGAGGTGAAATTGTTAAATTGTAGTAAATTTTTATTTTGAACCTATCATTACTTTATGAAATTTCAAATTTCTTTTAATAAGTGGATTGAGTTTTACCACATCATCTACAATTTTAGAAATTTCATAATAGGTTCCTTTGAGCTATGGGATAGCTGAAGCTTTTAGGACAACTTAATGTCACAATTTCTTTCTCCAACTCTAAAATGCTACTGATTTAGAGTTGAGACTTCATCTAACCTGTCCAAACAGACTGACCAACTTGGGGGACTAGAGTTCTTAAGAGTAACATTATTATGAAATTCAATAAAGATAAGGGCGACAAAAAATTCACACTCTCTACCACCTTCACAATTGGGCCACCATAATCTACAATTAAAATCTAGCTTGGAATAATATTTTATTATACTTCAATAAGTTCGGGTTATTCATTCCACTAAAAAGTAAGTTTAAGTTTAGCCTCCCTCTATTTACTGCAACTCCAATGATTAGCCATTCTATCATGACCTCACAATTGATATATACCTTGCATAAACTTCTTTAATTATTAGAAAAGTCACAAAATTACAATTTGACAAAATTGTTCCCAAAATTTCCTGAAACTTACATCTTAACCTGGCCATTTTTCTTTCAAAGGTTAAAGACACGGATCTAACTCATCAAGAATGTAGGAGTTGGAACACTATAAGTTGTCTCAAGATTCATTTTCAACAGTTTTTACATGTAAGCTGCTTAACATATTCTGGTCCTTACCAACGTAACAATTACATCAAAAAAGAACATGGCAAGATCAACGTTATTGTAAGCCCAATGAGCATCAGTTCCAGAGAAGAGTGTATACACTAGAGCCATGTTAGCATGGCCGCTACTGCTAAGAGAGGCAACTGGAGACGCCAAAGCTTTCATTCTTCATTGTTCTTCAGGTAAAAATTTAGCAGACAACCATTGATACTAAGCTTGGCTGATGAATAATAAAACAAAGGGTTCCTTACAGTTTTGATCACGAGTTTAACCATGACCCTACTTAGCAGCTCGTGTACTGTTTGTTGTCATGAAGGATTCCCCACAACCACACTGCCCTTTAGAGTTCGGATTGATAAATACGAACTCAGATCTGACCAAAAAAAGATATACAATACAATTATGAGCAAACTCAGAGATGCAACAACGATAGGACAAAAGCTAATAAAGCCGACACAAAATTAAGCACAATGGAATTGTCATTCTTGTTAGTACTTGTAGCATAACTGATAATGGATTTCAAACAGTTGAGAAATGGAGATATTTATTAAGGTCACATCCATGGCCTCTTTCTAAGGCAGATTGAACTACCAAGGTCCTAAATTGTAGAGAAATCCAGTGACCACTACCTCTGGCTTGCATGTGTAACTGGTATTCAAATCAAAAGGATAAATGACAAGTAATGTATCCCACAAGACATATCTCTATGATTTGCAGACAATATTAAGTAATGCATTAAAGCATACATAGCCAATTAAAGAGGGTAAAAAAGGGGCCTGGAGGGTATCAACCATCAAAAAAAGCTATTTAACATCAGAATGGTTGGTGGGGATGATAGATGGTTGTAGTGTTGCATCATCAGCATTTGTGGCAGAAAAGTAGTATGGGTGCTAAAAGTCAGAAGATAAGGTTGGTTATCATATTCATGACAGTTCAGGTATCAGTCAATGTCATCTTGAAGAGATGCAGAGTATGGTGATCATAGCATCAATCTTGGATCTCTTGGTCATGTATGAGGTGGTCATGGCATGCTGTCATGGTTAGTGGTGGTGCACTGGCAATGGATGGCGGTTCTAGTAAGAGTCCCTTACAAAATAGCTTCTTGGAGTGGGGTAATGAAGAAAGAAAAAAAATGAAAATGCCAAGCTTATAGAAATGGCAATGGCAGAAATATTTAATCCTAAATGATTATATAATGGTTTTTCAACCATTCAGCTCCTCTCAAATTAGAGAATTCACCTTCCCTGGAAATTACAAGGAATTCGGAGGCATATTTTCCTCCAATCAGTTTGCCCGTGTTAGTACTCAATTCTATTCTGACATCAGGTACCCTATGGCCAGACCAAAACAATAAATGAAAAACTAGAAGAATTTGAAGAGTAATTCCAGTTCCAGAACAGCAGAAGCTCCGTCAATGCAGGCACAATCTAGGGAGTAGCTAAGAAGAGCTTATTTTGATTTGGTGGAATCATGACTCAGATCCAAATACACTCCAACAAAAGAAGATGGGGGCCAAATTAGTATACACCCATGTATTCCTATTAAATATTCACCCCCAAACAGGAAAAAAAAAAAAAAAGAAAAAAAAAGGAAGAAGAAGAAGAAGAAGAAGAAAGAAAGAAAGAAAGAACAAGGGAAAAGAAGTGTACCTGAGTTTGTCATCTACAAAATCCATCTTGGTCCCAATTACATGCATGAGGGCCTTTGGATCTATTAATATCTTTACACCCTTGTCCTCAACCAATTCGTCAAACTTCCCTTTCTCATCTATCATATTGTACACAGTATAGAATTGAGAATCAGTTCAACAAAATACTTTCAAGGGAAAAAAACATGGATGATCAGTTCAATGAATCATATGTAACACCTTCTAGCACAAAAATAAAAAAGGCATGGTTAGTAGAAGAAAACAAATGTCCATCTGGCCACAATTTTTCATGATGTTATTTAGCTCATCAACATGCATAATCACTTAGATAATTTGCTGATGACTCTTAACATACTTTTCACATTATGATTTCAGATTTGCATCCATTGTCGAGAAAGATTGAGAAACAAGTTTGACCTTAAATATGGATTCAAAATTTATATCATTTCTTCCTTTGTCTTTGTGGCTCTCTGTGGGTTCTCATATAAAGAAAAGAAATAAAAAACGAAGAAAAAAAATAAGCAGAGCTATAAGAAGGCATATAGGAAAGGAACAATGAAGATAATTGATCCTCACCCTCAATCTGGTTCGCAATGATGAAACTATGCACCATAGACCATACACTATCTTACTTTTGCCTCTGTCTAAACTGAAGAGCTGCATTAGTCCACTCTGCAGCTCCAGTTATTCAAGAGGCAACTTTTCCATTCTTAGGAAAAATATATGCTGTAGTAGATTATGTCCTAAGACTGCTTGGAGGACAATCGACAAAGAAGCAAAAGTCCTCTCAAAAGACTTAAGAAGACCAATAATGATCCATTAATCTTTGCCTCCTAACTAAGCCAATATGGCACATGATAACTCATATGGCTACTCAAAGAGGCAGTGAGTTTTAGAAGCAAAAATGGGAAAAAAAAAAATTGGCGAGTTGCTAAAGTGATGACATGAGTTTATATTTAGAGCTGCATTTTCATATTAAACAATACCACATGGGGGGTTTTGTGCTAAACAATTAACGGTTTTACACATAAAACAATACCACAGGTGGGTTAAGTGTAACACTCAAAACCTCAAGTGGATTCTGTGTTTTTAGAACAAAAAGCAAACTGCAAGAGGTTTTTTGTATTTTTCCTAAGAAAAATGGTAAACACCCAGTGAAAAATGATTTAAGAGTTTGTGATATATCATCTATTTAATCTCTTAGAAACCTAGCAATTCTGCCTATTAAAGCCCATAAGAGAAACCACATGAAATCAAAGACTGTTCAAGTATTGCAAAACCTCTGAGTGATCCTTAGTAATGGTTTTGCAATCTTTTTTAATTTTGGTGGAAGAACTCAACATTAGTGGAACCTGAATACATGACCTCACTCACACTACATGGTTATTTTTTTTCATGTGCCTGGGGGATTGCCATTTACAAATCTTGTTGAATTGTGGCACTGCAAATGTCAATTTTACTAAGCATGGCCTAGGTCTAGTAAAAAACAATTAAGTCAAACCCAATTTATAATAGCGATTTCCAACATATCCAACCCTTAAAATTTTCATTACTATTATTAATTTTTTTTTAATCTAACATACAAATTCGTTCAAATCTAAAACTATATAAAAGTATCGCAAAATTGAAAGGGCAAAAAAGGCATGTGAGATTGAAATCTAAGATCAAAGAGGAAAGAGTAAGAGCCACCTGAGTAGTTGAGGGTGTAGGATAAGCCGTTACAGCCGCGTGCTTTAACGCCCAATTTGAGAAAGGGTCGCTGGCGCTGCTGTAGCAGGTGACGTATTCTAGCGGCGGCGGCGTCCGTTAAGTTCAGGACTTGCCGCCTCGCCACGTGTCCCATCTTCTCCGCCACCATTCGAGAAGCCATGAAAATGAAATCTAATAAAAGGTCTTTCCCACAAATTAAAGCAAATTGTTGTCTCAAATAGGACTGAGCAAGGACCCGGCCCACCTAAAAACCCGATCCGACCCGACAGGTTTTGGGCGGGTCTGAGAATATTAGGGTCGGGTTTCGGGTCTATATTTCGGGTTTCGGGTCTGAGACTCTCAAATCCCAAACCCAATTTAAATTCCGAATTCCCATCAAGGGTAATTTAGTCAATTCACTCCTAACTCCCAGAACCAGAAGTTTCAAGAAGTATTTACCGTGAGATAGTTATTTCACCAACATGTGACTCGATCACTGCCCCAAAAAAAAATAACTACCCGCCAGTCCAACAGAATCCAAGTCAATCTTTTACCGTCCAAAATATCTGATCAACTCCATCAAAAAGATCAACGAACAGTATATAAGCAAGCAACACTAACAGCTTTTCCCTCCTAAATATTCAAGCTCTTCAAAATCTCAATCTCACATAGAATCCATGGCTCGGAGAGTACGAACGAGTTTCTTGGTTCTGATACTGGTTGCTCTTCCAGCTTTTGTATTCGCGATTCAGACTATGAGATATGCGCCTTTCATGGAGGTAAAGCGAGATGGGGAGTACAAGGAAGGCGATTACATTCCTCTCTTCGTCGGCAAAGCTTATCCTAATGAAGGAGATGATCCATGGTAATCAGTTTCTCCATTTTTTTTTTTCCTTTGAAAATCTCATCTCTTTCAACGTTTTCTAATCATCTTCTATGTGAATTTGAATGTGTGCTTTTTTTTTTCCCCTGATTCTTTTGATTTAGTTGTAATATTTCTTATTTAGTATCTAGCTATCGCTCTCTATGTTTTGAGCCTTTTTACTTTGGTTGCTAAGAGTTTTATTTTGTCTATTGAAGCCGGAGATGAAAAAGTAAAGTAAAGTGCACTTTGATTTTTAGGTCTCAATGTTTTGATTTTGTTTAATAAATCTTTAAATTTCTTGAGAAAATAATCATTTGTTTTTTGTTAGATTAGATTCATATTGTTAGTGAACTTCAAAGGTGTTTGATTTTGTTCTTAAAGTTTGTGTATACATTTTGTGAATCCCTGATATAATTAAAAAAAAAAAAAAAAGTTTCAAGGTCAATCTTTAAGTCGGTTATGATATTGTGAGCTTTTCAGGAGAGAAATTTTTTCTTTAAAATAATGTTTTTTTTTTTTTTGGACCTCCTTATGAATTTGACGCATCTCTGTCTGTATATTAATTTGTAATTTTTTTTTTTTTCAATTCAATTGCAGTGAGGCATATTCGTATTTTGATTTGCCATTCTGCCCTCCTGGAGGTAAGAATTACTTTCTTGGTTTGTGAACTTAGTTTTACAATTTTTGCACGTATTGTCTTATGATCTTAGTTTCTACTTTCTAACTAGGAGCCTAGGATACACGGATATGGACACAACATGGGTGGTACAGTACGATACGGTGACACGAGCAATTTTTGAAAAATTATAACATGATAGGGCATGTAAAACATGTTATGACACGGGTATGGCACCTCAAATGAAATGCACGTGAATCCTAGTTTTCTAGGCATAGATAACATAACAAATTCATTGGTTATTTGCAAATTAGTATAAAATTTATCTTGTTAGACTTTTATGAGCTAAGTTTCTGGGCAAATTTGCATTTTTCTAACCGACATATCCATCACTATATATAGATCCAAAACCCAACAGAAAGAAATCATTTGAAGAAGTTATAGCAGGGGATTGCTATGTGAACACTGGGTACGAATTGAGGTTCATGACGGAAACAAAGAAGAGACCCCTTTGTGAGAAAATTCTGACGAGAGAAGAAGTTGCGAAAGTTAAAGCTGCCATTGAAAATAAAACTGTGTACGGGATGTACTTTGATAACATTCGCTTCAAAATGCAAGTTGGAGAAAAGAGTGCAACCTCCTACGATCCTATGCATTATATTTTCAATCACCTGGACTTTCATATCCTTTACTTAGAAAACGAAGTCAAATACATATATGTTACGGATGACTACGATATTGCTGAGGATATATCTAAGGACAAGGAAATCTATGTCAACTTCACCTATTCTGTCTCCTGGGAAGATTTTGAATATATAGAGTTATATTTGGACCAACAAATAAGTATTCTGTCTTCGGTCAGTGACTCGTCGGAGAAAGTTGGGGAAGACGATCCTATGCCTTATGCTACAAATATAGTCATTTGCGCCTGGCTTCTGTTGCTTTGTATTGTGATTGTGACATACCATAGAAAGTATTTTACTCGGTATCTCTCCATTCCTTATGTTTGTAAAGTTCCATTCAAGCAGTCCATTGTATTCACCTAATGATGATCAAATCAACTTCTACAGAAGGAATGCTTTTCAAGCTGAAATGATGACCAAAGCAACAGGGCTTGTTCTTCCAAGTCGTATTCATGGTTATAGGTGCCGGTGTCCTCCGTACTCATCCCTACTTGGGGCCATTCTGGGTGTTGGAACTCAACTCTTCATTATGTAAGCCATATCTGCCACATGTTTGTTAATTTAATTTTTTCCCTCCAATTCTGAATTCTAGCTTCTTTGGTTGAAAGTCTATAGCTATTTCGGGTTTTTTGGTCCGATTTTTATTCTGAAAAATGTTGTCACATGTCACTTAAGAATTCCATTTGCAGAGTTTGCATCCTCTTCGTTTTGGCTGTCTATACTGGTGGCCGATATACCTGCAATCATGAGAGCTTGTATACTTGGATCATCACGAGTTATGTTCTCACATCATTGGTTGCTGGGTACAAGGCTGCTTCATTCCACTCTAGTTTCACAAGAAGTAGATGGGTAATACGGTAGTTGTAATTAACATATACAGTATCACAGTAGTTTCTGTATTAAAGTCTTTACAGTTCAGGTTTTTAATTATGTGGCGAATGATTTTTCTTGCAGAGAGAATGTGTTTTACAAACTGGGGCCCTGTACTTTGTTCCAGTGTTCATAACAGGTCTTGCCATAATTACATTAAAGGCGATCACAACAGGGGTGTCACTTCTGCACGATTGGTATAATTATCTTTGGAAAATCATTTCATTACCCCTCTCTTTCGGAATCCTTATTTTGGGTGGCATACTGGGGCAGTCTTCCCTAAGAGAATCTGAAATAACTTGTTCCACCATACACTTTCAAAGTGAGATTCGTAATCAGGCTTGGTACATGAAGACACCTGCTCACACGTTCTTTGGGGGCCTTCTGCCTTTTTGCATGATCTTCTTGATGATGAATGATATCTATGCAAGCTTGTACAATTTGAAAGTCTGTGGTGCATTTAGTACTATGTTTACGGCCTTCCTTGTTGTCATCATAATGACTGTGTCAGTGGGAATGGGCTGTACACACTATCAGCTGTCCAAGCAAGATAACCAATGGTGGTGGAGGTAATTCTCTTACAAGCGTTATAAAAACTATAAATTTCACAACTTTTTCACATTTGAGGTGGAAGATTGAAGCCCAAATCATGCTTTTCTAGCTTTTGTTCCTAACTTGATGAAAAATCTAATCTCTTCTTATCCAATATCTATCTATCCATTGATCTATCTAAGTCTATCTGCAATGCAGATCTGTGTTTCGTGGGGGATCAATTGCCATTTTTATGTTTGCGTATGGCCTCTATTTCTATGCTAGAGCAAGCGCTAGAATTTCAATGAACCTGCTAGAGTTCCTGGGCTACAATGCTTGCATATTCTATGCTGTCTTCTTGATACTTGGAACCATTGGCTTCTATGCTTCATCAACTATTTCCAAACGTGTACACCGAGGTCTAAAAGAGTCGTGACCTGGAAACTCAATTCAATAGGATCTGTGGGATGATATGAGCTGTGCTTTGCTTAAGTGATAAGTACTGGAAGTTAGCCTTGGCAGCTGAGTTGGCATTATAGTCAGTCGTTAGTTAGGATGTGTATTGGGAAGGGGTAATTGTACTATAAGAAGCTATAGGTAATTGTAAAGGATCATATCAGAAATGTTAAGCAAATTGCTCTCTTCATTTTCTATTTCTTGTTTTTACTTCTAAATTCCCAGGAAGCTAGTTCCCTTGAAGAACTACTTCAATTCCATAAGAATCCATAGATTCTTATTATATAAAATAAAAATTAAAAACGTAATTCCTTGGTTCAATCCATTTGTCACGAAATAACTGAAAGCAAAGCTACATATTCATTTATTTCATACAAACTGTCACTCCAATTCAGTTATCAGCCGATGTCATCTTGAGGAGGGGCAGAGGATGGTGATTGTAGCGTCAATCTTGGACCTCTTGCTCTTGTATGAGGTGGTCATGGCATGGTGCCCTGGCAATGGATGGTGGTTCTGGTAATAGTCCCTTGCAAAATAGCTTCTTGGTGAGGGTAATGGAGACAGAAAATAATGAAATACCAAACTTAAAGCAATGGAAGCAATATTTAGTCATAAATGATCAAAGTAGAGAATAAAATTCACCTTCACTGAAAATTACAAGGAATTTGGAGGCAAATTTTTCTCCTATCAGTTTGTCTTTTTAGTACTCAATCCATTCTGATCGACATCAGGTACCCTATGGCCAGACCAAAACGATAAATGAAAAACTTGAAGAATTAGAAGGGTAATTCCAGTTCAATCAATGCAGCATCAATGAAAATTGTGAAGGACATGTGCGCTTCCACTGATCTTGTGAGTTGCTTTATATATTTTTTAGGATGCCCATGAAATGGTTTCAAATCAAAATATAGTCTACATTTGTGAGAAACACTTCTCACATAAAGGGAGTAAATTAAGGTGGGTAAAGTCATAATCAACTAATTATCTAAGTCATGCTAGCGTATTTAAATTAAGATATGCATCGGCGTACAAATCTTTTTTCCCAACTGCCCCCACACTTCATTGTCTCAAAACCCAAACTCAAGTTTATTTCCATTCCCTTCTCACAAAAAAAAAAGAAAAAAGAAAAAAAAGAAAGGTGTTTCAAGAAAGAAAGTACCGTGAGATAGTTATTTCACCAACTTGTGACTCCCGCAACATAATTCTGTTATCCAAAATAATTAACTACCCAACAGTCCAACAGAATCCAAGTCGATCTTTTACCGTCCAAAAAATCTGATTAACTCCATCAGAAAAGATCAACGACCTAGATTAAAAGAACCCACATAACGAACAGTATATAAGCAAGCAACACTAACAGCTTTTCCCTCCTAAATAATCAAGCTCTTCAAAAACACACACTCTCTCTCTCTCAGAATCACAGAGAATCCATGGCTCGTAGAGAAACAACAAGTTTCTTGGTTCTGATACTGGTTGCTCTTCCGGCTCTGGTATTCGCAATTCGAACTCTGAGAACTGAGCCTTCAAGGAAGCAAGATCGGGGGTACAAGGAAGGCGATTACATTCCTCTCCTCGCCGGCATAGCTTATCCTAATCAAAGAGGTCCATGGTAATTCATTTCTACATTTCTCTTAGAAATCTCTCATCTCTTTCAACGTTTTCCAATCATATTGTTAGTGAGCGACAAAGGTTGTGTATACTTTTTGTGAATGCCTGAGATAATTAAACAAAAAAGACCTCCTTATGAATTTGATGCATCTCTGTTTATTTATTTTATTTTTTTTTCGATTGCAGTGAGGCATATTCGTATTTTGATTTGCCATTCTGCCCTCCTGGATGTAAGAATAATTTTCTTGGTTTGTGTTCTAGGCATAGATAAGATAATTAATTCAGGCAAAATTTGCTAAATTGTACATTTTTAGAAAAATTTTAGGTGAATAGGATGCGTTTGAAGATTTTTACTTATGTAGTTTGTTTTTGGAACTCGAGTTTGGTAAAATCGAGTTTTAACCCAAAATCGAGTATAACAAACTCGAGGTCCAACTAGTATAGGTCTAGCATGGAATAAAAAAAAAAAAAAAAACTATGTGAAACTTGAGTTTAGGAAACTTCAGCTGCATGCTATTCACTAAATTTTTTTCTAAAAATGTACTATTCAATAAATTTTGCCTAATTAATTCAATAGGATCTGCTCTCAAATTTGTATAAAATTTATGATTTCCCATTCCTATGCACTTTCTAACCGACATCTCGATATATAGATCCAATGCTCAACAGAAAGAAATCATTTCAAGAAGTTACAGCAGGGGATTGCTATGTCAACACTGGGTATGTATTGAGATTCAAGACGAAAACAGTGGAGAAACTTCTTTGTGAGAAAACTCTAACGAGAGAAGAAGTTGCGAAATTTAGAGATGCAGTTTTAAATGAAACTATGTACGAGTTGTACTATGATAACATTGGATTGAAAGTGAGAGTTGGAGATAACAGGTCCGAAGATGAGTACGGCAATTTCCAGGACCCAGATGTAATAGGTCAAAGGATTTATATTTTCAGTCACCTGGACTTTCATATCCTTTACTTGGGAAACAAAGTGACAGCTATATATGTTATGAATTACGACGAGACTGTAGCGGATGTGTCTGAGGACACTGAAGTCAATGTCAAGTTCACGTATTCTGTGTACTGGGATGATTTTGATCCCAATGAAAAGCTTTTGGACGAAACGCATGTTCTGTCATCGGTCAGTGACTTGTTCAAGCCCGTTGGAGGAGATGATCCTATGTCTTCTTATGCTACAAACATCATCATTTTCGTCTGGATTGGGTTGCTTTGTATTGTGATTGTGACATACCTTAGAGATTATTTTACTCGGTACTCGCTCCTTTCCTTTATGTTGGTGTAGTTCCATTCAAGCAGGCCATTGTATTCACCTAACGATGACCAAATCAAATTCTACTGCAGGAACTCTTTTCGTATTCATGGTTATAGGTGCAGGTGTCCTCGGCACTCGTCCCTACTTGGGGCCATTCTGGGTGTTGGAACTCAACTCTTCATTATGTAAGCCATATGTTTGTTAATTCAATTTTTTCCCTCCTATTCTGAATTCTGGCTATTTTGGGTTTTTTGGTCCGATTTTATTCTGAAAAATGTTGTCACATGTCACTTAAGAATTCCATTTGCAGAGTTTGCATCCTCTTCGTTTTGGCTGTATATACTGGTAGCCTATATTCCTGCAATCATGAGAGACTGTATACTTGGATCATCACGAGTTATGTTCTCACATCATTGGTTTCTGGGTACAAGGCTGCTTCATTCCACTCTAGTTTCACAAGAAGTGGATGGGTAATACAGTAGTTGTAAATAACGTATACAGTATCACAGTAGTTTCCGTATTGAAGTCTTTACGGTTCAGGTTTTTAATTATGTGGCAAATGATTTTTCTTGCAGAGAGAATGTGTTTTCCAAACTGGGACCCTGTACTTTGTCCCGGTGTTCATAACAGGTCTTGCCATAATTACATTAAAGGCAATCACAACAGGGGTGTCACTTCCGCACGATTGGTATAATTATCTTTGGAAAATCATTTTGTTACCCTTTGCTTTCGGAATCCTAACTTTGGGTGGCAGATTGGGGCAGTCTTCCGTAGAAGAATCCGAAATAGCTTGTTCCAGCATAAATTTTCAAAGTGAGATTCATAATCAGGCTTGGTACATGAAGACACCTGCTTATGAAGTGTTCTTTGGGGGCCTTCTTCCTTTCTGCGTGATCTGCATTTTGATGGATGAAATCTATGCAAGCCTGTACAATTTGAAAGTCTGTGGTGCAATTAGTACTTTGTTTGGGGCCTTCCTTATTGTCATCATACAAACTATGACAGTGGATGTGGCATGTGAACGCTATCACCTGTCCAGGCAAGATTGCCAATGGTGGTGGAGGTAATTCTCTTACAACAATGTTATAAACACTATAATTTCACAACTTTTTCACATTTGTGGGGCAAGATTGAAGCTTAAATTATTTTTAAATTCATTTAATTTTAAGCTCAAATTATGCTTTTCTAGCTTTTATTCCTAATTTGATTTTTTTTTAAAAAAAAATCAAATATCTATCCATCTATCAGTTGATCTAAGTCAATCTGCAATGCAGATCTGTGTTTCGTGGGGGATCAGTCGCCATTTTCATGTTTGCATATGGCCCCTATTTCTATGCTAGAGCAAACGCCAGAATTTCAATGAACCTGCTAGAGTTCCTGGGCTACAATGCTTGCATATTCTACGCTGTCTTCTTGATACTTGGAACCATTGGCTTCTATCATTCATCAACTATTTCCAATCATTGACCAGGAAACTTAATTCGATAGGAGGTGTGCTTTGCTGAATTGATAAGACTGAAAGTTAGTTGCATTTGGCAGTTAGCCTTGGCTTCTGAGTTGGCATTATAGTCAGTTGTTAGTTAGGATTAGTTAGTTGATACTGTTGTAACGGATTGGGATTTGGGGACTTGTGTTGGGAAGGGAATTGTACTATAAGAAGCTATAGCTAATAGTAAGCAAATTGCTCTCTTCCTTGTCTATCTCTTAGTTTCTATTTCTTGTTCTTACTTCTTAATTCCAAGGAGGCTTAGTTCCCTTGAAGAACTACTTCAATTCCATAAGATTATTTTGATTGTTATCATAAATAAAAAAAAAAAAAATAAAAAAAAAAATTCCTTGAATCAATCCATTTGTCACAAACTAACTGAAACCAAAAATACATAATGCAAACTGTCTCACCAATTCAGGTATCAGGGAATGTCATCTTGAAGAGAGGCAGAGGATGGTGATTGTAGCGTCAATCTTGGACCTCTTGGTCTTGTATGAGGTGGTCATGTCATGTTGCGGTGGTTGGTGGTGATGCCCTGGCAATGGATAGTGGTAAGAATCCCTTACAAAATAGCTTCATGGTGTAGGGTAACGGAGAGAGAAAATAATGAAACACCAAGCTTATAGTAGTGGCAATGGAAGCAGTATTTAGTCATAAATGATCATATCAGTTCCTATCAAAGGAGAGAATAAAATTCACCTTCACTGGAAGTTACAAGGAATTTGGAGGCATATTTCCTCATGTCAGTTTGCCTTTTTAGTACTCAATTCCATTCTGATCGACATCAGGTACCCTATGGCCAGACCAAAACAATAAATGAAAAACTTGAAGAATTAGAGGGGTAATTCCAGTTCAATCAATGCAGTATCAATGAAAATTGTGATGGATGTGTGCGCTTCCACTGATGTTGTGAGTTGCTTATATGCAAAATTGCAAATGTATACCAACTCTCAAGTCAAAACTCAGCTCATTAATAAGGGGTGAGGGATAAAGCCAATTATCTACTTCTAATTTCTGAACATAGAAAATCGACAGATCCTAGTTTTCGTTCTTACAAATAATCTCAAATTTCTTACAAATAATCTCTTGAAATTATGGAATTATATGGTAAATTGCAAAATCACACCCATGAAATTTGATATTTAGATTTTATACCTTGAAATTTTAGAAATTTGATTTTACACCCTTTAGCATATTTCCCTTGGCAAAAACACATCCATAGTTAGTTTTGGGTGTTTTGGCCAAATCATCCTGAAATGACGCTGTTTCAATTTTTTTTTTTTTTTTTTTTTGATAAACTTCAATGTATTAAGCTAAAACGAAGAACAAGGAGGGGCATCTTCCTTACAAACTTCAGCAAGCCAGGGAGGAAGATTAGCCGAATTAAAAAAATAAGAGCTATTGGAAGTGAGAGCAAACTTTGCTGCAGAATGTGCAGCAGAGTTGCAAACTCTACTTGCCCAAACAAAGCAACAAGACGAAAAGGAAAAAACTAAATCTCTAATGTCTGAAACAAAATGAGATAACGTCCAGGCAGGACAAGGGTCACGGTCAAGGATAGCATCAATGCAGACCTTGGAGTCTCCTTCAAAGCAGACGTTGCTCCACTTCTCGCGTAAGGCTAGCTGCACTGCCCAGCGCAATGCTGCTGCTTCAGCTTGGAGGGGGGGAAGCTTAGGGGTTGTTCTAGCCCAGGCCATTAGAACATGTCCATGTGAGTCTCTAGCGACGACTGCTAGCGCTGCGCCACAAGGTGAAGAAGCAGCATCGGTGTTAAGCTTGATGACACCAGGAGGTGGAGGCGTCCAAGAGTGAGCAGGCAGCACCGGGTTAGGAGGCTTGGTTGGTGAAATATTGAGCGAGAATTCACAAGACCTGATAAGGATGCTCTGAATGGCTCGGTGAAGGTCAACTGAGCAGGCTTCATGAAGGACAGCATTTCTAGTACGCCAAATCTCATCTATAATAAGAGCCATGGTGAGGGAAACAGACCACTGATCTTGGGCTTGGCAGAGAGCCTCCGGGGGGTTAAGTATTAAGCTGATTAAATCGGAGTGGGAATTCAGAGGAGTTTGATCCGACCTGTATCCCCAGCAAGATGCAAACCAAATAGCTCTGGTAGCAGGGCAGTTGAAGAATAAGTGGCAGACAGATTCAGGCTCTTGGTTGCAAAGAACGCACCATGGGTTCACCACCTCCATCCTAATCAGCAGGTTGTCCTTGGTAGGGAGGGAGTTAGTACCAACTCTCCATAGAAGCATCTTAATCCTCTCGGGAGCTTTGAGCTTCCAAAGTAAGCTCCAATTAATACAAGTAGCAGGAAGAGGGGAATTATGGGATGCTATCTCTTTATAGACTGCTTTGACCGAGAAGCTACCCTTAGAGTCAGGAATCCACACCATTCTATCGGGTCTCGGTCTAATGGGGATGGGGATGGAAAGTATTGCCTGAGTGTCTGCTTGGGTGAAAAGGTCCAGGATGAGAGACACTTTCCAACAATGGAGATCGGGATCGATGAGATTGGACACTTTCAATGGCAGTGGGGCTGGAGAGGCTGTCCTAGGGGATGGGATGAATCCTTGAATCCCAGGGACCCAAGGGTCGAGCCAAACTTCTACTGATCTGCCGTCCCCAATTAGGTAGCAGGCTCCTTTGGAGATGATACCCTTGGATTTCTCAATCGCTTTCCAGATAGGTGATGCTTGCTTTGGTGAACCGGACCTGAGCCAATCGTCCTTAACCTTTTCAATTAGATTGAAGTGAAGAGCTGCTCTCCAAAACAGTGCTGTTTTGCTCAGAATTCAGAACACAAAATCTGTAATTATTACCACACCGCTTCACAGGTTCTCCTAAATCAAAACAAATTACCCCAAACCCCAGATTTTCTCTTCTACTCATATGGTAAAAATTAACTTCAGTTGCTATCAAACAAATATTCCGCCTGTATTTTCTCTCTAAAATATTTTTGGATTATTAAATCATAGTGCCATCATAATTCATAACCCAGATCAAAGCAGATAATTTTCTATTGCATGGGTCCCTTTGCATAGATTCACTCCAGTCAATACGGGCTTCTGAATTATTAACCAAAAGAATGGAAACGGAAACTTTGGATGCCCATGTTGAAGTGTATGATTGATATTTAATGAGTGCGCTACATTTTTCTTTACCTTTTGACTTTGAATGAATACTACCAACGTGATTCTCACGAAGTATCGTCTTTTTGAAAATCCTATTGAAGTGCAAAAATTTACATGAAATTTATCCTCATGAAATCATTTTGGAAATTTAATTTTTTCCACTTTTCTATTCTTGTTCTTCTTTTCGTTTTTTTCTTTTCACTTTTTACCTAGTCTTTCTTAGCAATCATTTCCACTTTTGAATCCTTGCAATTTCAGGACTGTTGCGAAGAATCTGACTAGTGCAATCAGTAAATGGTTTAAGGCCACGATTTATTTCTTACACTTTATTAAAGGTTTCATATGAGGCCTTTAGATTAATTAATTAGTGGAACTAGTACCCAACCTGCCCTTCGTGTAAGAAAGTTTGATATGAAAGTAATAAATATATAAGGACAATAATTTATGAAACACTTTTTTCCATTATCAAAATAAACAACAACAACACCAACAAAGCCTTGGTAGTCATTGATCCCCTACTTTTTTGGGTCAATTACAAATATATATTCTTAGAAAAAGTTTAACTACAAAATTGACTGTAGTTTAAGTCTACAAATTTACTCAATAAAATAAATATTATAACATATTTTGAAAATCTAACCGTTGAATTACATATTCTTTGCGCTCTTAATACACATGTTAAATTTTGTGTCAATCAAATATTATTTACTCTATGATCTATAAGTTTATATTTTGTGCATAATTTTAAATTACAAAAACTTGTAATTTAAAATTTTTATTGATCTTTAATTTTCTTGATGTAATCCAATGGTAGATTTGTCAAAATTCACTTTCAATAAAAAGATATTAAGTTTCTAGTCTAAGGCTAAAACTAATTTTGTAACTAAACTTTGTTCTATATTCTTTTCCTTCATTCTATTTTATTCACAAATCATAGTATTTGAATTTCCAATATATATATATATATATATATATGATTTTTGACATTTTGTTACTTCCTTAATTAACAGGCCTTTTGAACTGCTACTAATATTATTACTCTATTATTAAAATGAAAAAAAAAAAAATTTCTCAAGAATTCAAAAGGAAAAGTAAGAACAATATTTA
Source organism: Quercus gilva (assembly GCA_023621385.1). NCBI lineage: Eukaryota > Viridiplantae > Streptophyta > Magnoliopsida > Fagales > Fagaceae > Quercus > Quercus gilva. The sequence goes on along the minus strand of CM042479.1, from coordinate 36,766,769 downwards.
TTCAAAAATAAGATTTACATAAATTTTATTATGCATCATCGAAATATGTTAAAAATTGGCAATTATTGACAAAAATAAAAACTCTCAAAATCCAAACTTTTTTTCTACCTAATATCTACTAAAACACAAAATATATTTCTTTAAAAATATTAAATCAGTGAAAAGTAAAAAAAGAAATTGAAAAGAACAATTTGAAATCTAACAAAACTACAATTCAAAACCGAAAAGAAAAAATAAAGTCACAAAAAAATCTAAACTTTTTTCTTTATAATATCTAAAACACAGAATTTTATCTAAAACCAAAAATAACAAATAAAGTCACAACAAAATTTAAACTTTTTTATTTTTAATATCTAAAACACAGAATCGTATATTAAAATTTATCAATCGAAGAAAAAAAAAAGAAGATTCAAGCACATTTAGAATCTAAAACCCTAAAAATCACAATTTATAACCAAAAAAAAAAAAAAAAGATGTAGAATTTTGTGATTGATGATGTTGACTGTCACATCCATGGCCAAAGACCCTATAGTATGTGATATATATTCCAACTTTGAAAGAATACGAACGTGATTCTCACAATAGCAATATGAAAAAGGATAAGGAGAGCTAATTCTTTCTACAATATTAATAAATAATTCACAAATGGCAGCTGGTTGATTGCAAGGCTTGTCAAGTTAGATGGTAAGTTGCTGAGAATTAAAATTCTGACAGTGGCTGGTAGATTTTTTACCGAAGACAAATCTCCTGATTTTTTAGGTGGTCTCATTTATTGAAGTTATGGTCGTTTGATTTTTTAGTGAAGACAATTAATTAATTCCTTACTGGCGACTTGCAAAGAAGGGGAACCACCCATGAGGACCAAATTAACTCAACTGGGTTTCTTCTGATAAACTTCAAGTCAAGATTCTGTAACTGTCTAATGTATATATTACGCATCTGTATTTGCTCTCTCGAAGATTTTTAGATTTACCATTGCAAAAAATCTAGTACCACGAATAGATGCACAACTCTTATCACAACTGTGATGTATGACACAGTTTATTTAAATTTTGTAATTTTTTTGATCACAATATTTTTTTTATGTAATTTTTTTTATTTTAGATTTAGGTGATTTATTTCCTTATTTTTAGGTGCATTTAATGCTTTTTAGACCAAATTTGAATCCTGTTATGGTTAGGTATCAATTAGGAGTTATTTTAGAATATATTTTATTGTTTGTCAAGTTTTACAGAGCCTTAAATAGGCCCCTAAGTCTGTAAACGTTTTTCATAATTCATAGTTTATTATTGTTGAGGTCTAAAAAGTTATAACACCAAGGCCCAAAATAGCACAGTGGATGAATCCCATATAAAAGGGTTGAGATCACCACAAGAGAAAAGGATGGCCCAAGTCCATTAAAAAAAAGATTTAAAGCCTAGAACCCACGAAAGGACAAGTCTGAGGGCCCATAAAATGAAGGGAAGAAAGTAAAAAAAGCCTAACCCGTCAAGATCAGAAAATCAAAGGGAATCCAGAGGGAAGAACTAGGCCGAGATACCCAGAGGCTACTAGGGGCTCAAGATCCTTGGGGCGTGCAACACAACTAGGATGAGATTGAGACAGTTCAGAAGAGCACCAAGAAACACAAGAAACGAAAGACAGATACGTCCTTCTCAATCGCCCAATGATGCAGAAAGGAACCAGAAGGTTTGGAGGGGGTTGGTACCTCGGGCAACCCAGAAGGAAGAACTATAAAGGGAAGTAGCTAAGAAGACCTTCAACCTAGCAGGAATGGATTTAGCTCATTTGGGAAAAATGACAAAAAGAAGGACAGCCAAATAGCTGAGTCTGAAAAGGTAAGGTTTAGAAGCCTTGAGAGAAGAGAGATTGGAGGTCGGCCCTCTAAAGACACCCCAGAATGGAAAGTCAGCAAGAAGCTTTTGGGGAAATAGTACCAAAAGAAGAAAACTATGAGAAACAAGAAAAGGACCAGTCATCAGAATAACTAGCACAACATGGGCTCTGGTACCCAGGGGAGTAGAGGAAGGGAATCAGTGGTACTCCGAAACCCTAAAGTGACACTATAAAATGGGGATGCAGCCAACGTTGGAAGGGCAGTCAGCAATAGGGAATCATAACAGAATCACTAAGGAAACTCTGTCAAAAAACTCGAAGAAAGTAGTAAAAGAAAGAGAAATATCACTCGGTATCCCAAAACAATCGCTATAGAACATACTTGGATTCAAAGGGGTTCAAACTTTGCAAGTCTTAGAAGTTTAGATAGTTATCTAAGTCTGTAATTTTTGAGCTTGTTTGGACCTTGTAACACATCTTAGTGAGCACATTGTAATTTACAACTAAAGAAAATAATGAAATATTTCATAGTGTTTTAAGGATCCTTAACAATATATTTGTCTCTCTCTTTATTACATTGTTCCTCTACTGTTTCTTGTTGTTCAATACATATATTCTTGCTTGCTTGTATGTACGTATTGTAGGATTCTTGCTCTGTGCACCACTTGGTTTGTAAACAGCTCATTTAGCTGCGGTGAACCAAGCTCAGTCTCTTTAAACAACAACTCAAAGGCCCAGGGTCCTTGCTTCAGCTTGGGCCTAGACACTATCCAAAAAAGGACCCTCACAATTATCAATAAAAATTTAGACATTTGTCTATTGTTTTCTCTAGTGATTCCAAGCCTATTACCTCGTAGATTTAAGGAATCCATTATGGATTTGAGGTTTACTACCCAGAAACTAACAATTTAGTTTTTGTCCATCAAAGAGAGCATTGTCTCCGACTCTTCGTGGTAAACAGTGAGTGGCAGACAAAAAGTGGTGAGTTCATGTAAAAATAACATACAATCAGTAATAATTTGTTATGTAAAAGAGTTGTGGTAAAAGTTATGATTTTTTTTTTATGGTATTAGAATTACTCTGGTCATTAAAGCAGCTTCATTTCTATTGCATAAACTGACTCCTCTCAGTCAGTCAATACAAGCTTCCGAATTATAAATCAAAAGAACCTTAAAAAAAAAAAAAGAAAGAAAAGTGGATGGTTTACCCAAGGTTTACCTCACAGATTATCTATTCAACCACATATCAAAGTAGAACCATCAAGGGGAACTGGATTTTTTTACTCGTTGGATTCATGCTAGCCTTCGTTCTTGCATTTTTGTGATTATTGGAAATTACGAGCGGGATAAGTTGGTCCTTTCCTGTTGAAGAAATTGAACAGTGGTTTGTAATAAGTGGGAAAGAATACGAAATTGATAATTTTTTACTTGAAATTTATAATAGCTAACCCAGGTTTGGCGCAAGGTGTGTTTGGTCAAGATTAAATTGATTGAGAGTGATTTCGAAAATCATATGATCAAGATTGTTGGAAATACTATGAAAGATTTAATTAAAGTTAAATATGATGGTGACTCCATAAACCATAATTCTAAGATTCAATTGACTTATTCAAAACCACATTCTTTTGAGCTAATGTGGCATTTATTTTTTAACGTGTAATTTAATCCCTTTCTCCCTTCCATTCCTTCTCTTTGTCTCTAAGGATTACACACTTCCCCAATACGGTAATTATTTAGTCAGAATCCTATCTAATCTAGGTTATAAAAAAAAAAAAAAAAAAAAAAGCTACCTTGGATGTTTATCTTTTGACAAAATTGCAGAGGTAATGTCGTAAACACACTGCTATTCTACGTAAGGTTAGGATGTCATTTTTTCTTTTTCTTTTTTAAGGGTGTTTTTAAATTGCTATTGAGAGACTGTTCAAGATATGATTATGTGAAGTACAGCCGTAGGAGGTTGGCTTGGTTCTATTTAAGTCTTTGTTTGTTTCATGGGAAAGTTTGCTAAATTTTTTTCCTTGGATTTATCAATTATGAAAAGATAATTTTTGTTATATAAGACTTGTGCGACTATGACCTTGTGAGTAATGAACATTTTCAACCCACTACTAATTGCATGGACACGACATAACCTTTCATCAACCATTCAATTGCACAATTCAACAAGTTATGAAATTAGGTGTAAAAATGGGTATATCCATAGGCCGACGGGAAGATTATTTTTTGAATTGTCATTGTACAACTCTAGTAACATAGACCGGCTCTTAGACCTAGAAAAAAAAATAAGAAAAAAAAAGCCACAAGAATTGTTATCCAATGTTTATCATAGTATTTTCTTGCTGTTAGAGTTCCCTCATATTTGTTTTTAGGTCAATGCATTATTTATTGGCATCAAAGGTATTTTGGGGATTTCTACTGGGTAGGGTATGCTATATATAAACATTGTTATAATCCTAATTTCTCACTAGCCTCTGAGCATGCACTCACGCGCGTGCTTAGAGGCTCTTCTTTTTTCTTTTTCTTTTTTTTTCTTTTTTTTTTTTTTGTAAAAATTAATAATTTGAATCCATTATAATTTGGGATTACTGCCATTTTCAATCACAAAAAAACCTAAGGGTGTGATGAGTAAATTATTTCATCCAAAACGCAGAATACTCGTCAGACCCCTAGGTATTTCTGTGATTGAAAAATGTAGCAATTTCAAATTATAATGGATGCAAATTATTAACTTTTACAAAAAAAAAAAAAAAGAAAAAAAGAAGAAGAGCAATTTGAAAACCATTAGGAGAGTGGTCTTGTTTTGTAGGCAACACTTTAGTTGGAGTTAAAGATGTATCTACTTATCAAAAAAAAAAAAAAAGTGTATATATCTATTGAGTTTAGGTTTTTTTTTTTTTTTTTTTTTTTTAACTATTACTTTATATATATATATATATATATTTAGTTTTGTTTTTGGATAAACATGGGGTGCTTTTTTCAAGGAAAAAAACATCAGTGGGTTGTTTAACTTATTTTTCTATTTAAAAAAAAAATAAAAAAAATAAACGTATAATTACTTTGAAGAAGTGGGTTAGTGGAAGAGTGTTCATATTTTGTAGACAATATTTTAGTGCAAGTTAGACATGTATTTTTACCGGACTATCTTTTAGTTTTGTCTCTACTTAAACCGAGGGGTGTAGGGGTATTTTGGAAAAAAAAAAAATCTGGTCTAAACAAGGGAAGCCCCTTATATAATAGTATAGATATAGCGGATGAAAGCAGCTCCCTCCTTGACTCCTTTGGATGTAGGCACACGAAAGAACCCCATAAAATCTATCCATTGTATTCCTTTTTAATCTTGCTTAGTCTAATTTTTCAAAACAGTTGCAATATATATCTGATGTAGAACATAGAGCTCAAATTTTATCATAATTCAAATAGTAAAAAGGCACTAGTAGAATTATCTAAGCCAATTGTAGAATCACATGAAATTTGGTGACCAAAAGGGAATCTCCATGAGAATCAAAATTTATTGCCTAATGGTGGTGACCAACTTCACTATACAGACAAATCCGTTCATTTAGATCTATCTTTTGTTAAATTTGCTATGTATGTTTATTATTATTATTATTATTTTGTTATAATTCTCAAATTAAAAGTCATAATAAGGTCTCAATTACTAGAAGGTTGAATTAGTAGGTCGTGGGGTTACAAAAACAACAGAGGTGTTAGCAGTGGATGATTGGAATGGAAAAGAACGGGGGAGTTAGAGGTATTGAGTGTGCGATTGTAATGTGGGTCGAAAGAGTATAACATCATATTGGTGTAATTTAGAACGGATAGTGCAAGTAGAAAGTCTTTCATTATGTTTTTGTGAGAGAGGGTTGTGTGTGTTGGGAGCAAATAGCAAGGGAGGTAGAGATTTTATTAATTGTTTTCCCTACAAATTTTTCATCATTATTGTTGAATCTTATGTGAGTAAGTCGAACAAGTATGAAATCTTCGAGTCAAGCATCAAGCATATAGATCAGCCTTTGCAACCTCCACGATTGCATTAGAAAAGTGGTGAAGACTTAAATTTTATATTACAAAATACAGGTTACAAATCATAAAGAACAACAATTACAACTTACAAATAGGATTTTTAAGCTATTGTTATTGTAATACACAACAATTTTTTCATAGAAGCTCATCAAACATTATCTTTCTCAACCAGAAAACAAGGACTTTCAGAATGGGTTTCACTCTCTCCAACCATATAAGTTTCTTGGTTTCTTAGCTGCCATGCTAAAATTGAATGTAAGGGGTTCATTATTGGGTTCTTGTGACAAAGAAATTCTTGAGATACTGATTTCATTGTCGGCCTAGACTTTGGTTTAGCACGTAAGCAAGCAAATGAAATTGCAGCAACAAGAAAAACATCCTGTGCTACCAAACGATTTGGAGGTGGGAGATGCTTGTCTAATATTTCATTTAGCATCACACTTTGAGTCGATGATAATGATGTCAAGAGTTCACCTGGATGTCTTTCCATTAATATAAGTTTCTACTTATATTAAGAGAGCAGATAGCAAGGGAGGTAGAGATTTTATTAATTGTTTTCCCGACAAATTTTTCATTATTAATGTTGAATCTTATGTGAGTAAGTCGAACAAGTATGAAATCTTCGAGTCAAGCATCAAGCATATAGATCAGCCTCTGCAACCTCCGTGATTGCATTAGAAAAGTGGTGAAGACTTAAATTTCATATTACAAAATACAAGTTACAAATCATAAAGAACAACAATTACAACTTACAAACAGGATTTTTAAGCTATTGTTATTGTAATACACAACAATTTTTTCGTAGAAGCTCATCAAACATTATCTTTCTCAAACAGAAAACAAGGACTTTCAGAATGGGTTTCACTCTCTCCAACCATATAAGTTTCTTGGTTTCTTAGCTGCCATACTGAAACTGCATGTAAGTGGTTCATTATTGGTTTCTTGTGACAAAGAAATTCTTGAGACACTGATTTCATTGTCGGCCTAGACTTTGGTTTAGCACGTAAGCAAGCAAATGAAATTGCAGCAACAAGAAAAACATCCTGTGCAACCAAACGATTTGGAGGTGGGAGACGCTTGTCTAATATTTCATTTAGCATCACACTTTGAGATGATGATAATGATGTCAAGAGTTCACCTGGATGCCTTCCCATTAATATTTCTAATGCCACCACTCCAAAGCTATAAACATCACTTTTTTCAGTTACCTTCATAGTATAGGCCAATTCTGCAAACATTGGACAAAAAATAGGTATGAAAAAATTAATATCTTTCATTTAACTTTAATCTCTCTTTTTTTTTTCTTTTTTTTCTTTCTGGACGTTTGGACAAAACTTGCTAGTGTATAAAACTTCCATCATAAAAGTAATTGTTTCTAACTAGAATGACTATATAGAAAGCTCTTCATGTGACTAAACATTCAAAATAATATCTAGGATAATTACAAAAATAATATATAATTCACCTGGAGCAATATAACCGTAAGTCCCAGCCATTAAAGTTTGATTGGAGGTATCTGAATCAAGGAGTCTAGCTGTGCCAAAATCTGACACAAATGCCTCTAACTCAGAGTTCAATAGAATATTGTTGCTTGTTATATCTCGATGAACAATTACTGGGACACCTTCATGATGCATATAAGATAATGCATGTGCTGTACTTTTGATTATGTTCACCCTCTTCATCCAATCCAATTCTACAGCCTCAGCATTGTAGGACACAAAATAGACTTCCCCTTTCCATATACTCATAGACCAAAAACATGCATCGTTTGTGCAAACAATAACCATGCAGTTTCACAATATTCCGATGTCGGATTTCCGTTAAAATTTTGACCTCATTTCTGAAACTCTTGTCAAAATTTGGGTCCTCAGCCTCTAAGCGATGAAGTTTCTTTAAGGCAACCACTTTACCATTAGGCAACTGTGCTTTGTAAACACTACCATAACCACCTGTTCCAATACAATATCTAATGTCAAAGTTCTCTGTTGCTTCAATGATGTCTTCATATGCAATTTTTCCATCATAATTCCATATTGAGAACAAATCCCCATTCTTTGTTTCCCTTGACTCAGATGACATTTTCCTAACTCTACATTGAGAGCGGAAAAAATACCCAAGAAGTAAAAACATAGTGAAAGCAATTAAGGGAACAAAAAATTTTATTTGATGGACAATGGATCTATTGTTGCTTGGGGAAGATGAAAAGCAACGAGGAAAGCCTTTGATATCACCACATAAATCTTTGTTGCCGATGAAGGCTGAAGGTGTATAATTTAAGTACCCATTTGGGATCCGACCATGGAAAGAATTGTGGGAAAAGTTCACTTCGTTTACTGAATATGAAAGATCCGGAATATTTCCAGTAAGATTATTGCAGCTGAGGTCCAAGAGCTGTAAAGCATGTGAATCCCCTGGTTTGAAAGGAATTTCCCCACTGATAGCATTATAACTTAGGTCAATAGTATTTAAAAGCTGAAGGTCACTAATTTGAGATGGAATGCTTCCAGTTAAATAGTTATGGCTCAATAACAATTCACTCAACCACTTGCAATCAGCTATTTCTTTCGGGATGGAGCCACTGATTTGGTTCCAACTAAGGGACAACGTTTCCAAATCAGTTAATTGACCTATAATCGAAGGAACTTGACCAACAATTTTGTTATTGCTAAGGTTGAAGTGACGTAGATAATCCATATCACCTATTAAGTTAGGAAAGGATCCATTGAAGTTATTGTAGCTAACATCCAAAAATTCTAAACCCGAAAGAGGTATTTCTCCTCCACTAATAGAATTATAACTGAGGTCAATCTGTCTTAATGCAAAGCTACCATTCAGAAAGGGAATGCTTCCAGTTAAGTAGTTGTGGCTGAAGATTATGTTGTAGAGTGAAGAGCAATTAAAAATGTGCACAGGGATGGAACCACTAATTTGGTTCCCACTAAGGGACAAAGTTTCCAAGCTAGTTAAATGACCTATAGTCAAAGGGATTGGACCAACAATATTGTTATTATTGAGATGCAAGTCTTTCAAATTCGTCATGTTGCCTATTTCAGGAGGAATGGAACCATTGACTTGGTTCGAATCAAGAAAAAAAGAGATCAAATTGGTTAGATGACCAAGAGATGAAGGGAGGGGACCAATAAGCTTGTTATTATTGATGTACAGGTAACTCAAATTCTTCATGTTGCCTATTTCTAGTGGAATGTGACCATTGATTTATTCATAGAAAGAGACAAAGAAACCAAATTGGTTAGATGACCTATAGACAAAGGGATTGGACCAACAATATTGTTATTATTGAGATGCAAGTCTTCCAAATTCTTCATGTTGCCAATTTCAGGAGGAATGGAACCATTGACTTGGTTCGAATCAAGAAACAAAGAGATCAAATTGGTTAGATGACCAAGAGATGAAGGGAGGGGACCAATAAGCTTGTTATTATCAATGTACAGGTAACTCAAATTCTTCATGTTGCTTATTTCTAGTGGAATGTGACCATTGATTTGATTCATAGAAAGAGACAAAGAAACCAAATTGGTTAGATGACCTATAGACAAAGGGATTGGACCATTGATTTTATTAGAAGACAAATCCAAAATGGAAAGATTGGTTAAAAGGCCAAGAGTAGAAGGGATTGCTCCGGAAAAAAGGTTATGACTCAATCTTAATTCTAGAAGATTCTTTAAATTACCTAATCCTTTGGGTATGGAACCACAGACTAGATTAGAGGAAATGTCAAATGCCTGTAATCTAGCGAGGTTTGCAAGTGAAGGAGGTAACTCACCGATGAGTCGGTTACCTTGCACACTAAAATAGGTGAGATTGGTTAAAAGACCTAGAGCTATGGGGATTGATCCAGTAAAATAATTTCCACCTAGACCTAATTCAAGAAGATTTGTTAAATTTCCCAATTCTTGGGGAATCGAACCACTGATATAATTTGAAGAAATGTTAAGTTTCACTAATCGAGCGAGGTTTCCAAATGAAGGAGGCAACTCACCTGTGAGAGAATTATAGGAAAGATCAAGACTGACTAAATTTGGGAAGGAAGAGATGTTGAGTTTACTGATCTCATCTTGCAGACCGACCCCACTCCTGTCAATCTCTATGACGCTTCCACCAGCATTGCATATGATTCCATAAAACTCGCAATGATCTGAGAATGTATCGTTGGAGTGATGACTCCACCACCCACTCTCCAGGAGAGCCTTCGCCTCTAGTTCAAGCGCTGATGATTTAGATGCTGCCACAGAGCCAGCTGCAATAACCATAGTTGTGGAGTGCATCAAGATATAAAGAACCCATAATGCTACTATCAGAATGGAAATGGAAACAGAGGGAGCCATGTTAGAGTTTATGATTAATTGATGAGTGCGTTGCAAAGGGGCAAATGTTTGATTGTTATATATTCATCACTCAACATACTTTAATCATTGAAATACTGTCCTTACCAATCCAAGACTGGAAGTCAATTTAACGAATGTGCTACTTTTTTCTTTTCCTCCCCCTTTTTTTTATTTTTTATTATTTTTCTTTTAGCTTTTCTATTTTTTACTTTGAATGAATACCAACGTGATTATCACGAAGCACCGTCTTTTTGAACCCTGTTGAAGTGCAGAAATTTACATGAATATTGTGAAGATAGCACTTAAATTATTCTCCTCCCCTAGATAACCACGTGTGTGGTTAAAATACTTCATGCAAGAGCAGGTGTATAGCTGTGTAGGCTACCCCACTTACCATGTACTTTTATTTTATTTTTCATTTTGTTTGATTTGACTTTTCTCATATTTTTATTTGTTCTTAAAATATTAAAATAATTAATATATCAAAACATTATAAATGTATTTGATTAAATAATTATTTTTATCATTTGATTTATATATAAAATAATATAACATGTATTTGGTTGTAGTTATAGATATTTTTTTATATATTGAAATTTGAATGATTGTTTGTCTTTTATTTAAAAATCTTTAAATTATTAGTATTTTTTTTAATTTTAATAATTATTTTTAATGGATGGTAATTTAATTTGAAAAATCTAGGTTTATGGACAAGTTTAGAATATGGTAATTTAGAAATAATACACTTTTTGGTTTTGATTATTAAATTGTATGTACATTACTATTAGTATGGATATAATTAATATGTACACAAAGAAATAATTAATTGTCTAATTTTATGTTTGGCCCTCCCAAATATAAATTCTTGGTTTTGCCACTGTGAAGGAAAAAAAAAAAAAAAAAAAAGGGAAGCCAAAAACAAAAGAAAGGCCATTCGGCCTTGAGTGGAGAGTTGAAGCAAGAGAGCCATTTTTGGCTATTTTGTGTGAGTTCCAAAGTGAGCAAGAAACACAGAGAAAGAGAGAGTTGCAGTTCGAAGCAATAGAGAGATACACAATGAGAGTGTGAGATAGTGAGAGAGTGAAAAAGAAAAATGTGACATTTTTCTTTACTCAAGCTACACACATAAGGAAGATAAATTGGTGGAGTTTTCTTGGAACTTTTTGAGTGCTACAACCATGGAGAGTTGGAGTTAGTTGTAGGATTCAAACTTCAAACTTGAAAGTTTAGACCAATCCCTGCTTATGTTTCCAAGACAGATTAATACATTGTCAAGTATTGTATTGCCGTTAAATTAAAAAAAAAAAATGTAGAACAAAAAAAAATACCGAGTACTAAAATTAGAATAATGCTACAATTACAAATTATTTTACAATATTTTTAAAAATTGTTAATATCGTCAACTTCTTATTGGTTTTCATATAAGCTTACCATTAACATCACTTTTTTATTTACCAATAATCACTTATTACATCAGTAGTTTGTAAAAATTTTTTACAAAAAATTTGTATCTTTAGTATTACTTTTAAAATTATTAAAAATTTTACTACAAAATTTTTTATAAGCTGATGTTATAAGAATATGATTAATGCCACTTAAATAACATAATAAATGAATGTTAAAATTATTTTTTGTAATTAGTGAAACATCGTTTTGTAAAGCATATGTAATAAAATCTGTAGTATTGCAAGTGTCACTTTCATAATAGTCTTTCTTTTCATCCCATTTTGTTAGTCCTATTTTTAAAAATTCAAATTTTTAAGAGACCTTTTATTTGTTTAGAAACCCAACTTTTTTTATCAAAAAAATAAATAAACAAATAAAAATAAAAACTCAATTTTTTAAAGAAACATTATTTATTATCTTGTCTCTTAATTGAAAATATAAGTGTCTCCTAAATTACCCTTATACAAAGTGATCAAAAAAATTTTACATTATCATTTAAAGTGCTTGTGTTTGGTAGGAGCATAATAGGAAACTCAATAAATTAATAGCTTTTAATTTTAGAAATTGGACAAAATTTTAGGACATCCCAAAATAAAATACTGGACCAACAATTTGGGACAGATGGAATACAAATTTTCATAACTGCCATTTTTTTTTTTTTTTTTTTTTTTTTGAGAAACAAACATATACACAAAAGGTAGAAGGAAATGAACTCTCAAAAAAAAAAAAAAAGGTTAGAAGGAAATGGGTTATAACATAAAAGCACACCACAACTCCACTTAAAACTCATTTTCTCATAACTGTCATTCTTAATTATACATCATTGGTCTCTAAAGTTTACTTACTAAACATTTTGGTCTCTAAAATTTTAAGTGAATGTCATTTGTCTCTAAAGTTTTAAAAAATGAGCACTATTGAGTATTGATCATTTCGTTAACTTCGGTTAATTCTTTTCTCAAAAAAAAAAACCCTTCCATTCATTTTTCTTGTTTGTATTTTAATATGGAGCAATGATGTGTCAAGTTCTCTCCTCTGACTCCCACCGCCTCAAGTCCACCACTGTCTCCTAACACCCCCTCTGGCTCCAGCCAGTACTCCGTCTCCCTCCAAGCCAGCTTGTTTTGTGATGCACATTTATGATGATAATAGAAGCCCATAGTAATATTATTGGGTTTGGGTTATATTAAGTTGGAGTAGTTCCAAAGCCCAATTCAAAGTTTAGTTTAAGTATGGACAAAAACTTGGCCCGGCCAGGCTGGGTTTTAGTTGGGCTTGGATTGTAGCAGCTATCAAGTATCAATCTACGTGCAGATGTACATGTCCCGCCAAATGCTAAAGCATTCAAGAATTTGACAGCTCGACCTAAAGCTTTGATTAAGACAGATTTCAAAATCGAAACTGCTGCGTTGGGAATACAAGCCTGTGTCAGAATATAGCTTCATTTCCTTCTTGAGGTAACTTTTTGTCATTAAATTTTAAAGTAGGATCGGAATGGCAATGAGATTTTGTTTATTTTAAATTAAAAAAATGGTCAAAAAGTTTTTTTTAATAAAATATCTTTTAAAATAATTTATTAAGGTATATCTTAAAGAATGGGGCATGCGTGAGTAAAGTTCTTATTTAAATAATATTTCTTTCTCTAACAAAAATATAGGTGTAAGACAAGGTCCTACGTTAAGAGGTATAGACACAAACACGAATATGGATACGTCATAGTAACACGAGTAATTATTGAAAAATTATAATATAAAATAGCTAGTACGACACTAGTATAACAAGTGTACGACACAAATACAATATATATACAGCAGCTTAAATGAAGTGTCAATGCTTCCTCTATCCTAAGTTTAAAACCTATTAAAAGTGTGGAATAAAGTTTTATCTTGTACTCTGGAAGACTAGATCTAAGGAAAACTCAGGTGCTTGTATAACTTGTTGATTAAAAAGAGAGAGATAGAGAGGTGTAATCAGAAATTGTTTCTCAATTCCAGCATCCTAATTGGAACAATTATGAAAATTGTCTAAATTTCAGTGAATCGGCTTTGGTTGATGCTTCTAGTCCTGACTCCTTCAAAGCCTATGACAGAAATTCTATTCATGCTTGCCCCAAAAAAAGCTTTAAAAGTTTAAACTAGTCTTTTTTTTTTTTTATGGGAAACTTGGAAGAAGATAACATTCCACACTAAAATTGAAATACAACAGAGCCTATAAGGAAGAGATTACAATAGATCATCTCTAAGAATATTCAGAATACAGAGGGGAGGAATTCCTTTCCAGATTTTTGATTGACCCGAATATTTAGCTTCCTCTGCCAGAGTGTGAGCTACTCTGTTGCCGTCCCTTTTCAGGTGATGGAAGGAATATTGGCTGAAAGTGCTAGATGCTACCTTAATGTCCTCTAGGATATGGCCGAACTCGTTGCCGGCAGCACCAGAAGAAATGCCGAGTATGATAGAAAGTGCATCGGACTCAAAAATAGCCTGGTCAATCTGCAACTCCAAGGCAAAGAGGACACTATGAAGCAGCGCATATGCTTCTGTAGTTTCTGCAGAAAAACAAGATGGGAGGACTGAACTAAGAGCGCCAATAGGAAAACTTGAGGAGTCCCTAATTACGACTCCGATGCAAGAGTTACCACCCCAATCAGTTGCGCTGTCCATATTGACCTTAAAGAAACCAAAAGGTGGTGCTGTCCAATGGTCTCAAGTAGAGGGGAGGGATGGGAGAAAGGTGAGCCAAGCACCATTAAAGTCCAAGAAAGCTCTATTAGCAATATCCCAAACCTGTGCTGGCGAGATTGCAGAGTCATTATGAATGGCTTGATTTCTATTCCCCCAGATTGACCATAAGACTGTGAAGAATAAGTCCAACTCCCTTAGCTTGCCAAAGCCAATGAACTGGGAAGCAAGGTCCATAAAGTCAGCATTTGTAGTTGATAAGTTCACTGGGCAGTTAGACCAAAAAACCCAAGTTCGTTTGGCGTGGGAACAAAAGAGCAGGGCATGTTGGATAGAATCCATTTCCTTGTCACATAACAAGCAAAAACCAAAAATGTTAAGACCTCGGCAACGGAGATTTAGCATGGTTGGAAGGCCGTTTCTGCAAACCCTCCAAGCAAATATCCGAATCTTTGGGGGAACATTTAGATGCCAAATAGTTTTCCAAAAGGAGGTTTGGTTGTACTCAGCAGTGCTTTCCCCAGTTTCCTCTACATCAATCATACGTTTAGCAATACAGTACGCACTTTTCACAGTGAAGGAACCTTTATTGTTGCCCATCCAAATGAGCTGGTCTTCGGGAAGGCTATAGCTGATAGGGATCTTGAGAATAGATTCAGCTTCAAAAGGCAAGAAGATAGACCTCACCAAGTCCGTTTTCCACCATTTTGTTTCCACATCTATGAGTGATGAAACCATTGGGAAGTTGCCAAAATCAAATTGAGGCGTGATCACCTTATAGGTGGTTGGTGTTAAGAGCCACCTATCATCCCAAATGTGGATCCGTTTTTCATTACCCACCCTCCAACAAATACCTTCTTTTAGAACCCGCAAGCTATTATGGATGCTTCTCCAAGCATAGCTAGGATTACTTCCAATCCTTGAGTTTAGAACATCCTCAAAGAGAAAATATTTTGCTTTGTAGACCCGGGCAACCAAGGAGGAGGGATTAGTGAGGATCTGCCACCCCTGTTTTGCGAGTAAAGCAAGGTTGAAGGCCTGGAGGTTCTTGAAGCCCATGCCACCAAAAAGCTTGGACTTACACATCTTTTTCCAACTAACCCAAGCAATTTTTTACTCTTGAATTTTTTGGCCCCACCAAAAGTTTCTCATCATTCTTTCCAAGTCGTCACACAATTTTTTTGGGAGTTGGAAACAGCTCATGGTATATGTGGGCACAGCTTGCGCCACGGCTTTGATGAGAACTTCTCGACCACCAATGGAAAGAAGTTTTCCTTTCCACCCTGCGAGTTTTTTGCCCACTCTTTCCTTAATTTCAGCAAAGACTTGGGTTTTTAATTTCCCAATCAAGGAGGGGAAACCAAGATACTTCTTGTGCCGAGAGTCTTGCATTGGGCTGAGAGAATTAAGAATCTCATCCCTAGTGGCTGGGGGGGTGTTTGGGCTGAAGAAGACTGAGGACTTATCAAGATTAATTTTCTGACCCGAAGCAGATTCGTAGACCCCCAGGATGCGCATAAGCTTAATACACTCTTGGACATTAGCCTTGCAAAACAAGAGGCTGTCATCTGCGAAGAAAAGGTGCGTGATAGAAGGGCAGCCTCTACAAATGGAGACCCCATTAAGAGCTTGAAATCTTGCAGCTTGGTGGATAAGCGCTGAGAGACCCTCAGCACAAATAAGAAAAAGGCCCGGAGAGAGAGGGTCACCTTGACGAAGGCCCCTTAAGGGGGTAATACAGCCATAGGCTTCCCCATTGATGATGACAGAGTATGAGATTATTGATATACATTTCATAATAAGGGAGACCCATTTACTGTGAAAGCCCAATTTTTCCATGACTCTCTTAATAAAACCCCACTCGACTCGACTAAACGCCTAGCTCATATCAAGCTTGATGGACATGAAACCATCCTTACCTTCAGATTTATGATTCAAATAATGCATAAGCTCAAATGCCATAAGGACATTATCAATGATGAGCCTATCTACTGTGAAGGCACTTTGATTTTCAGCTATCACAAGGGGAAGGACCGCTTTTAAACGGTTTGCAAGGACTTTTGAAATGAGCTTATATGTGACATTACACAAGCTGATGGGGCGAAACTCTGTCATCCGAGCAGGATGGTTTTTTTTTAGGATTAGAGATATATTAGTCTTATTAATTTCAGTCATGGGTAAATTTGAATTTAACATATTCAAGACCATATTAGTAATATCTCTACCCACTATATTCTAGTATCTTTGAAAGAAAATGGCTGACATACCGTTAGGGTTGGGGGATTTGGTTGGATGGATTTGGTGGAGGGCTCTCAGGACTTCTTCACTGGTGAAGGTTTTGGTAAGCTCAGCATTCATGTCATCAGAAACCCGAGTTGGGATGGTGTTGATGACATCCTCAATTCTGCTTCGAGAGTTAGAAGTGTAAATCTTTGTGAAATAATCCACCGCTGTGCGAGAAATACTGTCTCTGTCTTCGCACCAAGAGCCATCATCATTCCATAATCCCAGAATGGTATTTTTCTTTCTTCTCTCAGAAGCTCTAGTGTGAAAGAACTTCGTGTTTCTATCACCTTCTTTATACTAGTGAATTTTGCTTCTCTAATGCCAAAGAGTCTTCTCACTGTCCAAGAGGCCATTTAACTCTTTCCTCAACTCATTAATTGCAGCACTATGAGAGCCATCTCGATCTTGTACAGTAAGGGAGTGTAACAGTTTCCTCTTCTCTTGGATTTTCTTTGGGATATTTCCAATAACGTCTTTACTCCAAGTGGTTAATTTAGATGAACAGAGATTTAGATTGGCAGCAATACCTTCTGAAGTGTTGGAAAGGCAACCCCTGTTCCAAACAGCCTCAATAATGCCATGACAGTCATCACGTTTGGCCCACAAAGCTTCGAAGTGAAAATGGCGATTCCTATGAGGGGGAGAGGCAATTGAGTCAGTTATTCTCAGGATACAATGATCGGAAGTGGAATCTATGACATGATGAACCTTGCAATTATTGAACTTGTTAAACCAGTCTAAGTTTGCAAAGGCGCAATCCAGGCGAAGGTAAACCCGGTCGCTGCCTTCACACATATTGCACCAGGTATATTGGGGCCCTGAGAAACTGAGGTCCTGGAAACCACAGTTATTTACCACCTCCCTAAAGCCGTCCATTTGACATTGAGTTCTTTGAGGGCCACCTGATTTTTTAGACAAAGATAGAATTTCATTAAAATCACCATAGCAAAACCAAGGTAAAGAAAATTGACTGTTGAGATAAGAGAGAAGTTTCCAAGAATCTTTTCTTAAGTGAGATTCTAGATGGCCGTAGAACCCCGTGAATCTCCAGATGGAGTTGCTATCCTGCTCTGTGATGATAGCATCAATATGATTCTGGGAATATGATTTAATCTCAAGCTTGACTTCTTTTGACCAGAATAGAGCAAGACCCCCACTTCTCCCCTGGCTGGGTACTATGAGGCCATTAGAGAAACCCAGGATAAATTTTATTTTCTCCATACGTTTGTGTTTTGCTTTGGTCTCCACTAGGAATACTAGGTAGGGAGTCCACCACCGCACGTAATCGCGCAACGTATAAACTGTCCGGGGGTTCCCAATTCCCCGACAATTCCAGCATAAGGTATTCATTGTGCCCGGGGGTGCTACTTAGCATCCACCGCCGATATTGCAGGGGTTGGTTCTGTGCTTTGGAGGTGCATTTCGCATACCCTTTTTTGTGGGGGAGCTCCTTTAAGTTCATCAGTAAAGACTAACTTACCAGGCCGTTTAGAACCTGAGAGGCTGGCTTTTTGTTCACTGTGGGCTTGTTTGCCTTTTTCGGGGGCTATTCTCTTTAAATTAGCTTTTCCTTTCAGTTGAGATGTATTATGAGGCGAGGTGGGCTTTTGCATGGGAGTGGGGTCATTTATGGTGGGTTTAATTGGGCTATTGACTTCCTGGGCTTCGGGGTGCGGAAAAGAAGTTCAGCCCACTACAGAAGCTTCGTTACCAGCTGCTTTACCCGAAGCTTCAGACTTGTCACTGTCACGTGAAGAAAAGTTTGACTGAGAAAATTTGAAATTTGTATTTTGTCTGCTGCTACCCTGAAAATCCGCCGCTTGTGATATTGCCTTTTCTTTTCTGTTAGATTCCTTGGGCTCCACAAAGTCTCTGCTTTGGTGACTTTCGTGGAATTCCGATCGTACCCCTGGGTTGGAAATGGAGTCCAATGGGTTCATCGTTGCCGGATCGGATCTCACACTTGAGCCGCCAGAACGTTCGTCTTCATTACCCCAGTTGTTTGAAGATTTTGGCCTATCAGCATTGTTTTTCTGGTTACCGTTTGCCCTAAGCCAGTCACCATATTGCTTAGGAGAATCAAGATTACAAGGAGGATTTGGACAATGCTTTTCGTCATGACCCAATAAACCACATACGAAGCAGAAAGAAGGCAGCCTCTCATATTTAAAATTAACCCATGTTTTTTCCCCATCAAAGTTGAGAATGGTACCTCCTCTGTGAAGAGGTTTATTGAGAGGGATGTCAACCCGGATTCTCAAGAATCTTGCTTGCTCCGTTAGCCACATTTATGGTGGGTTTAAACTAGTCTTTGTATAATATATTCACAAAGATCAAATGCCTTTGATTTTCAGTGGGTCTCAAAGTAATTTGTGGAGCAGATTTTAGCAAGTTTGGAAGCTTTTCCATTATTGCTTTAGCATGTATAATGGGAAACCATTTGTATTGTTCAAAGTTTCAATATCTTATACAATCTGAAATTTCTTTTCCATAAATGTGATCATGCATATAATTTGGACTAATCAGACAACATTCATTACTCATTAACAAAACTCAATGGAGTATGAAAGACAATATTTTGGACTAAGACAACATTTGATAGCTTTGAGATGATATATCAAGAAAAAGGGTGAAATGTTCAAAACCCGGTTCGTGTATAATATAGATACCTCATTTTGTATCCAGTTAATAAATTTTAGTCCCTTGTCCCAATGATGAGCTTGACATGCCTACAAAAAGGTAATTGAAGTTATTTTGGTAGTTTGGAAGTAATCACAACCAATGTTATGAATACTGTTTTGGAGCCTGTTTCGATTTGTCAATTGGAACGGAATATTTCGGTATGCCCCATTTCGGGTTATAGCTATTTTTTATATATTGTAGATTATTCATTAAAACCTATATAAATTTTCAAGAATTTTATAATTATAAGTTCATATTTCAACTAATATGTCAAACTTATTAAGCCCAAATCCCAAATATCACTCAATAATAATAATAATAATAAATTAATAATTATTTTTTAGATTATAACAAGAGTAACGATAAAATTGAAATTAAAAGAGGAAAAAAAATAAAAATGGTTAGACATAGGTTAGCCACGTGGAGTGGGATGGCTTAGAAGTCAACACAAGTGGCTAAAGGCTGAAACTTTCAACTTTCCCAATAAGTGACTCACGTGTGAAGGCTGGCAAAACAAACAAAAAATTTAAAACAGAGGAAATAGCATTTAAGGAAGAGTAAGGAGGTTGACAAACAGTCAAATACATCACCATTTACCTATACAACACACAAATAAAAAACAAAAGGTAGATTGGCAGGACCGAAACCCACTAGAAGAAAAGAAAGAAGAAGATGGGTTCGAAACCCACCAAAAGAAGAAGAAAATAACAAGAAGAAAAAAAAAGAAAAGAAAAGAAGAAGAAGAAGAAGAAGTGGAGGTAAGATTTTTTTTTTTTTTTTTTTTTTTTTTTTTTTAAAGCCAAAATCTAGTATTGCCCGAAATTGGCTGGAATGGCCGGAACACTCCAAAATAGGTCGTGATCCGAGGTGGAATAAGGGGTATTATGGTACCGATTTTCATGCAAGTACAAAATATTCCAGCCGTTCCAGCTGAAACGGAACAGAATTAATAACAATGATTACAACTTAAAAGTGCTCAAATCACTTTGAAAACAATACTGAAAAATGATCTTTACTCACTGTTTTGATCATAACTTTTGATTCACAAAGAATTTTTTAGTTAAATTTATTTCATTGGAAATTATACGTCCTGGGTTTCAATTTGAACACAAATTTTGCCTAATTTGGACTTATATTGAGTGAGTTATGACTGTTTGAAGTCGGGCCAACCCAGCAATCAAAATTGGGGTTTTTGGGGACATATGTGTATGCTTGCAGCAATGTGTATGCACACTGCGTTCCAGAGCTTCAAAACATTAGTTTTTAGGGCCCAAAACCTCCCTTTTTGGAAGTAATCACAACTCAAAAGTGCTCAAATCGCTTTGAAAACGATACTAAAAAATGACATTTGCTCACTGTTTTGATCATAACTTTTGATCCATAAAGTATTTTTGAGTGAAATATATTTAATTGGAAAGTAGACATCCTAGGCTTCAATTTGAACATATATTTTACCTAATTTGGACTTATATTGAGTGAGTTATGACTATTTGAAGTCAGGCCAACCTAGCAGTCAAAATTAGGGTTTTTGGTGACGTATGTGTATGCATGCAGCAATGCATACGAACACTGGGTTCCAAAACTTCAGAACATCAGTTTTTAGGGCCCAAAACCTCCCTCTTTTATGGGCCCCGGCCCTTAGACCCTTTGGAACATCCAAAACCCTCTAAATGAGTTTGAAAACTCTATTTTAAAGATATAAATATAACCTTATGCCTCCAAACTCAAATCCTGGCTAGAGAAAGTTGATTTTTGACCAAAAACTCATCCAAGAACACTCCCAACTTTGAACTTTCTGCACTCACATCGTTAAGCACGTTTTTGGCTCTTGAAAACCCTCTCTTTAGTGGTCTTAAGGCAGAAGCTATTGATCTCATTCCAAAAAACGTTTTTCCAAGATTTTTTCAAAACCTTTTTAAGAGCATCTTTTTATTTTTGAGTTGTGATTACTAATAGACTATTGATATATTCGATTCCCTTGATTATCAACTGATTTTGTTGTGTAGGCACTGAGGGGCCAATTAAATATCAACCAAGTTGTGTTTCATAAGTAAGATGAGTCTCTCTTTATGGCTCTTCCTTAATTTAGGGTTTTATAACTTGTGTTCTTTTTGTTCTTAATTCGATTCATATGTTATGAATGCTTAGAAACATGATTTGATTTATTTGGTTTTGCTTTATTGTGGCTTACCATGTTTTGAATGAAGAGTTGGATTAATTTATTAGAAGCATGCTAGGTTTTACTTGAATGCTGTTTGTTGCTTTGAAACTGTGTTTCTGCGTGTGTATGCATACGCATACAGTTGGGATACATATACCCTATGTATGCAAATGCATACTTGTGCCCAGAAACGCATATTTAGGGTTCTTGCCATTTTGTTTGTTTTGATTAGTTTTTATCACATGTTTAGGTTTTTTTGAGTCTATTTTTCACATGTTTGAGTCTAGGGTTAGTAGAATAACATGTTTTATATGTTTTGATTGTTGAATTAATAATTAGGGTTTACATCTTTAATGAATCACATGCACATACTTATGAACTTGAACATGCATTAATGCATAGGTGTCAAGGTGTTATGGTGCAGCGAGGTAAGTGAAGGTAAGTTATGCATATGAATATGAACATGCATCTTTGAATATAATGATTGGTCTCCTTGATTGATGAATACCATGATGCTAGGTTTGAATGATTGAATGTACTTGATGATTAATGCCTTGTTGATGTTTTTGCCTTGTGATATACTTGCTGCCTTTGGATATATATTGTTAGATGAATGGTAGGGTTTTATGCTATGGATGAGTGTGGGACATACGCCATGTTTAGGTTAGATACATGTTAGTGACATAGTGTATGTGTGAGTTTAGAATAACATATTAGAGGACCCTTTGATAGGACAAGGATTTGGAACACAATGAGTGGAGGCCAACCTACGAGTTGGGTGGGGTTGAGGGCCTAACACCTTACCATCTCTATGCCTAAACTTTAGACACGTGCACTAGTAAAGATCAGTCATTCCATTAGGATGCTATATTTATGATTCCTAGACCTAATCTAGATGGCGACTCCATTTTTCTCCACCACGGTCCACTTGGCCGTGGCGTACTCCCCCATTGCGCCCATATATAACACTATAACTTAAATCATTGCATGTTATATGATATCTTATTCACTCTCAATTCTCATGCGAATAAGAGATTTAATGTTCAATCCCCGCTTACACTAAAAATAGATTGGTATCTTAGTCTAATGATAAAGAACTATCATTAAGAGCGAATGCCATAAATTGGAACTTTCTAAAAAAAAAAAAATTCACATGCTAATAATTAATAAATGTTTTCCATATGTAAGATATCAACGTCCCTGCTTTAGACACAACAGTTGGTTTGAAAATGGGCAAAAACATTATTTTGGTTCCCATATTTTGGGTTCACAATTAATTTAGTCTCTACATTTTTATAGCAATAAATTTGGTCCCTGTTATTTTCATCTTGTAGTCAATTTAGTCCTTGTCGTTATCTCACTAACGTAATATGCTTACGTGGCAAATGGATTGTACACTTGGCACACGAGGCAAGTAAAATAATATTAAACAAATTTATTTGATATTTAAATAATGCAACGTCGACATTTAAATTTAAAAAAAATCAATTTTAAAGAAAGAAAAATATTTGAAAAAACCTTTCCAACTTTTCTGCATTTTCTTAGCAACCAAACACACCAACACCAAAACACAAAATATCATATTTACCAATTACCAACTCTATTAAACACAAAAATAATCCAAAAATCCAAACACAACATCATCTTTGCAAGAACATGTTCAGTCTAATCCTCTCTCTCTCTCTCTCTCTCTCTCTCTCTCTCTCTCTCTCTCTCTCTCTCTCTCTCTCTCTCTCTCTCTCTCTCTCTCTCTCTCTCTCTCTCTCTCTCTCTCTCTCTCCACCCATACCCACTTAGAGCAAAACAAAACCTTTGCCTTGGAAGCCAACTTGTTAAATTGAACCATTAACTAGGAAGAAGAAAATCATTTGATGCAATGTTTTAAATCCCTTGATACATCAGATTGGTCAAACCTTACCTTTTTTTTGTTGTTAATTTATGAGATGAGAAAGCACAGGACCACAAAGTTAAACAAATAACTTAGTTATGCCAAAAGATTATAAAAAATAAAAAAAGAACTCAATTATGCCAAAGATGCATCACTCTGCTACACGATATGGGTATTTTGTTTTGATTTAGGTTTTCTTGCTTTGGTTTTGCTTGAAATCTTACTTCTTTCATAGATTGCAAATATTTCTTTTGGAAAATCAACCATTTCCGTTGAAATTCATGGACCCACTTGAGCAATCTGAGTTGTGCTCTCTTTAATCTTTACCGTTTCTTCATATTTCCTCTTCGGACAATTTTATTTTTTTCCTTCTTATTTTTTTAATCACAACCGTTCGCAAAGTCAATCCAAGAAACTATGAGTTACCAGCAAACCCAATAAAGTTGATACTTTGACCTTCAAATTTTCAATTCAAATTTTAATTTTTAATCAAGAAATTAATTTTTCTGGGTTCAGGTTCTTATGTTCTTTAATTTTTTGGGTTTATGATTTTTCTTTTTTGTTCAAATTTTCTTTTCTTTTCTCCTTTAGAATTAAGAAATTAATTTTTGTTTATTTTTTAATTTATATGCTGACGTGACATTATTTAAATTTGAAATAAATTTGTTTAATATTATTTTTATTTGCCACGTAAGCTTAAGTTTGCCAAGTATACAATCTGTGTGCTATATAGGCATATTTCGTTAATAAGATAATGACAATGACTAAATTGATTGCAAGATGAAAATAATAGAGACCAAATTGACCGTTACAAAAATGTAGGAATTAAACTGATTGTAACCTCAAAATGTAGAGACCAAATAGTGTTTTCGCCTTAAAAATATGTTCAAAACCATTAAAACCAGCACATTTGGGCGCTAGTGTGGTACTAGTTAGCCACATGGGCATTAATGACATGCTTGAAATGTTTGGTTAAGCATCAAACGTATTCATTTGTTTTAGGTGATAAATGAGAATAGCTTCTCATATTAGACATCAATGAGCATCACAAATTTTAAAACTATTCATCCTAAATTATTGGGATAATTGCAATATGAACCACAAATTTTAAAATTTGGCAATTGCATCCTAATTCGAGATAATTTGCGATATTCAATCCCAATCAAAATTAAAAAGTGTATATTGCAAATGTTCTCACAGTTTATGTGTACATTGTAAATGTGCTCATAATTTAAGATGAAAAATTTCTCACTAAACTATTAATTTTGACATTAATTTGAAGTTGGAATTGACAATGCAATCTAATATTAGTTCAGGTATTAATTGTAAAACTATAAATCCTCCGATAGCTTATGGTAACGATTGTAATTATTAACCCTTAGTATTTTCTATTTTTCTAAAAGAAATTATAGATATAATAAGATTCAACCTATAACGTCTACTATATGATTATTATTGCTCTTTGTCATTATGTCAAGACATTAATTAGTTCAACTAACTAGAACTCACTTTTTATTTTCTAAAAGAAATTATAGATATAATAAGATTCAACCTATAACGTCTACTATATGATTATTATTGCTCTTTGTCATTATGTCAAGACATTAATTAGTTCAACTAACTAGAACTCACTTTTTAGTTTGATTACAATAACGGGTGCTAACGCGCAGCTGTTTTCAATAAGGGGGTGCTTGAACCTAGGTGCCTATAATGGTGGCAAAGTGGCTATGCCTAGTGAAGGTGGCATGTAAACCTCCTATTGTGGTTTTCAACTCAAAAAAGCATTTCCCACATCTCACTGGAATGAAGGCTACTTTCTCACCATGGCAACTGCAATCAAAGGCCTGCAAAAGTAACCTTTGCCAATGGGGCAAAAGTAACTTTTGCCAATCTTCTCAAAATCGATACCAAGAGCGAGTCTGAATTTCCCTCAATAGCGGTCTTTCCTCTAACTGGATTTTGTACATCTCTTCACTTTCAAATTTTGGAGTGTGAGTATCAAAACCATAAAAGTCTAAATAAATGAGTTTTTAGTTAGTAATAGAGTTCCATTCAAAAGCATTGAACTTTCTCTTTAATGACAGTTTTTATTCAAACCAATATGTTATTAGTATGAGATTATAAGCTAGCTTTCTTACTTTTAGTTTTAATGCATGTATTTTTAAAACTTTACTCTTTTTTTTTTTTAACTTTTTCAAAGTATAAGTATATTTTATCATATTTTTAGTAAAAAATTAAATAAATTGTTTCTAAACAAACACATAAGAATCTTTTTCAACATGTTATTACATGACTATACATGTTTGTTTTAATCAAACATATCACTTAAATAAGTCATGTATTTAATAAAAAATAAAATAAAATAAACGAAAACAAAAATGGACTAGCTCCAATAAGGTAATGGCATAATTTGATTCGTTAGCATATATAGAATGTTTCATGAAGATTTCAAGTTTTTTTTTTTTTTTTTTTTTTTTTGAGAAAGATGACGATTTCAAGTTGGCACAACAAACAATACTGCTCACATTTTGAATTAGCAAAAATGGGCCTTAAACGATTTTTTGGTTTTATTTTTCCATCTTATCTCTTATGGCTATTTGGAGGCTATTGTAAAAGACAAAGAAGTCTTCGGGTTTGCAATAATATATATACCATCTTTGTATTCAAAACAAAAGACTTACATAAAAAATTATTAAACATGTTTGTGCATCAAAATTAGTAATGATAAGAACCATTTAAAAAATGAACAATAATCGTACACTTGACTCATCCTGCAATCTTTGATGGTAATAGGAAAAATATATGTTAATCGAGGGAGTGGATCCAAATTTTGTACCATAGCGCCAACTTGTTCTAAATAATTCCCCCACGTGTATCATGTTCTTTAAGGAGATTGGAACTGGCCCGGCCCTATTGACCTCTTTTTTGCTCCACCAATGTTGTACGAATTAGTAGTACTAGATGGACTGGATCTAGTCGTGTTTGGCAGTGGTCGTCGTTTTGCTATTTACGACTTCTTACTGCTAGTACTTTCTGCACAATTATACTTTTACACTTTACCCAGGTTTTTTTTTTTTTTGGTGTATGCAGTCTCTCAATTTCACATGTACCAAGTTATTATAAGAAAAAATTCCAAGAAGTGACTCCAAGATGCTAGCAAGAGATTTCGAATCAAAAATCTCATTCACAAATATCATAAGACCTTAAAAACTACTAAGCCAACCCTTTATAGTTATTTTTATAGTTTATAGTACCAGTATTTTAACTAAACAAAGGGGGTTATAATTTTATCTTTAAATTTCCAAAAGCTATAATTTTATCTTTAATTTTATCTTTCAATTGTCCAATTACGTATATCATCCATGTGATATATCTTTAAAAGACACAATTTGGTTTCAAACAAGCTTGAAAGAAAGTTCTTCCAACTTATTATATGATGACTCAATATATTATTTATATGTAATTTTAATTATATGAAACTACTTAATAGTCATGTCAAATATAAATTGCTTATAAATTATGCAATTTAATGTACTTGAGTAGTCTTTTAAAGCTCTAAGTAAGGTGTTTGTGAAGATTCTTCTGATACAATTTAGAGAAAAACTTTGTCCATCCTTAAAAGCATAGAATTACTGTGTGCTTTATTTTGTGATACTTAATCTTATTTACAATTAGTAGTACTTGGCATTTACATTTTGACTTCAACCGTATTTAATGATGTGAAAAGTGCCAATATCATTAATCGACAAATAATTGAAGAAAAAGTATGTTCTGCCCTAAGGCTAGGACAAAACATTAACCCTCCATAGTGACAAACTTATTTCAATTTCACAATTATTTGTATGACATAAGTGTTAGGGTATATTAATTCTTTTCTTCAATTTTTTTATAATAGACGTTTAGCATATGTCACATTATCAAATTATGTTAAAAACTTAAAATTAATGGAAGTGACTAGCTTGTTTGGTATCGACTTCAACTTTTTTCCTATAAAAAAAAAAAAACTTCAGCTTTTAGTTTTCCTGTATTTTCTCTTTTTTTTTTTTTTTTTTTTTTTTTTTTTTTTTAAGGTATAAGTATATTTCAGCACATTTTTAGTAAAAAGTTATATAAGTTGTTCCCAAATAGACACCAATAAACTAATAATTGAGGAGGTAAAGGTTGCAAAATAAATTACATGGTAACTCTATGTTTAAAGGTATATCATCAATAATTTACCATTTTTTAAGTAATATGATTCTTTTATTTATCATTTTTATAACACTGTCACAAAAATTATTGATGTGAATTTTTTCAACATTTGACAAGTTAACAATTTGCCGAGAAAATATATTAGTCATCATCTATTTGTTGTTTCATTTCAAAAAGTTGAAAGGAAAAAAAAAATTGAAACCCTTAAAAAATGTAAGAATGATATGGAGAATTTATTCTACATTTTAGATCTTAAAAATATATTTTAATTTTAATATAAAAATGTTGAAATATATTTGTCGTCATTGAGAATTTGGAATAAGTTTGATTTTTGTTTCTTGGAATGCTCTCAATTGGGTAGAAGAGTTACCTAATGGAAAAATAAGAGTGGAGAGAAAATGAAGGATGGGTTAATTAATGTTTATATTTATTCTTATTTGGTAAGGTAGAAAGTGTAATGAAATGGAAAAATCAAAGATTATTGTTTCTATTCTGATCCCTCTTTTCTTCTTTTTTGCCCTCACCCAAAATGGGAGGATAAATTTGAGAGAAAATCCTGTAGTTATTTTGTTATTGAACAAGAGAGCTGTACTTAAAATCCTGTTTACACTAAAAATTTATTAGTATCTTCATATGATAATAAAAATCAATTATCATGAAGCGTACTTCGTAAGTTGAAAGACACTTGACCCTTAAACTACAATGTCTTTTATGTTAAATTTATGTATTCTTACAAAAAATTCCATTTTCGATTCTTGTGCCCTAGTGCCCTAGCCTCATTGTTATCTACGTAAAAAAGAAAATAAAAATATTTCTTTTACCCTTTATGTCTAATAGGCAACCCCAAATAAAGCAAACCTGGAAAAATAAAAACATTAAAAAAAGTATTAGGGGCTGACAATATTGATCCTTGATTATCCTCCTCCATCTTGAAGCATAAGCCAAATTGTCAATTTTTCCTCATGTAACTCAGCGAGTTAGGCCCGACTATATTGATCCTCTTGTGGTTCCAAGTTTGCGGTTGATAGCTGATTTACTCAAGGATTTCGTTCATTTAGAGCCAAAGCAGGGACGGAGCCAAGGCTTTAGGTTAGGGGGGTGACTTTGACCTTTAATTCAGCAGCTTCTTAGCCGTGGAGTTTTTTTTTTTTTTTTTTTTTTTTTTTTTTTTTTTTTGAGTTTTTAATGTGTGCATTTGCTGAGTAAAGACAAAATTATTCTGTTTAAATTTTTTTAAAGGGTCAATTGTTTGTTTGAGTAAAATTGGTTAATTGGACTTAAATTTATTTTTTTTAGCTTTGCTATTGGTTATTTTTGTTGTTGGACAAATGTTTTTGGACTAGTATATGTTGTTTTAGATTTTAGATCTATAAATTTTTTTAATGGCCTTTAAAATGAGGAAAGTGCTAGAGGTATATTGTTGATATAGTGAGTGATTATTGATAAGTAAAAAAGTGATGCAAGTAATAGGCCCAGATGTGAATCAATAAGAATTTGTACCTCAACCATTTCTAAAAATATTGTAGATAAGTTTGTAACTGTAATGTTATTCTAAAAGAAAATCAATGATATTGCTAAGGGGGTAAAATGTATTTTTATAGAATAAAATTGCTAAAATTAATGCATATATATATATATATACACTAATATATATATATATATATATATTTTTTAAATTTAGGGGGGGCCATTGCCCCCCCAGTTAATTAATGCCTCTGTCCCTGAGCTAAATCGTGTCACTTGTGTGATGTCTTTGTGTATTTGACTAGATTAGATTGTAATAATGTATTGATGTGTGTTGTGCATGTGTTAAGTCTCACATTAGGTGTTTACTAGGTGGATCTCATATATATAAACGATCGTAGTGAGTCATAATTGTAATTCGATTGGTCTTTTTGGGGTGTAAGTGCAGCTGTGGTTAATACTTTTTAGGTGAGAAAGATTTTGAATACTCAAATTGTTTGGATTCGATGGTTGAATGTGTGTACGTTATGCAGACACGTTCTTAGTCTCACACCAAATATTTACTAAGTGAATATTGCATATACAAGTAATTAGAGGAGTCTTAATAATAACTTGACTATTCATTTTAGGGAATAAGTGCATATGTGATTGTCACTTTCCTCAAGTCATGATAATTAGTGCCAACAATGATAACTTGTTAAAGGGTCATTCGACACACTTAATGTGATAAAGGGATACAAGAAAATTTTGCTATAGCAAATATGGAAGAGAAAGATGAAGGAAAGAAAATGTATGAGATTTTATTTATTTATTATATATTTGCATTTGTAATCTTTAATTTAGTTATAAAAGTGATTTTTGTAGATTGGATGCTAATTTCCTCCCCTCCCCAAACAAAGATTTTCTATTTAAAATCTAAATTTAATGAAAAAAAAGGACAAAATTTAGTTACAAAATTGATTGTAGCCTAAGACTACAACTTTATTCAATATCTTTTTATTGAAGGTAAATTTTGACAAATCTATCGTTGGATTACATTTTCTTCTCATATTCTCCATACTTGCAAAATTTCTAAAAAATTAAAGATTTATAGCTATGTCATCAATAAATTGTTTAAATTGCAAGTTTTTGTAATTTAAAATTATGCATAAAATATAAGTTTATAAATCATATAGTAAAAAATATCCATTTGGCACAAAATTTGACATGTGCATTTAGAGTGTAAAGAATATGCAATTCAACGGTTAGATTTCCATTTTATTGAGTAAGGTTGTAGACTTAGGCTACAATTAATTTTGTAACTAAACTTTGTCCATAAAAAAATAGTAATGGTGGGGAGGAAATTTGCTTATGAGGATATAATAGTCCAATACTAAAGTCAAGAGGAGAGATTAAAATTGACTCCATATTCTAATTCTAGGGGAAAAGTCAAATTAATACTTAAATAAATAAATAAATAAATAGAAAATCTAAAGATATAATAATAACTTTCTACGAGATATTTGGTTTTTATAGCTGCTTTTCTTTTTTCCTACCAAACACTATAATATAAAACATTAATTCTTCCTTTCTTCTTAAAAAAAAAAAAATCTTTATTACTTTTTTTTTCCTCTCACTTTTTCTGTGCCCTACAAAACCGAGCTTTGAATTTAAATAATATATATAAGTTAATGAGAGAGATAAGTTCAAGTTACAAATATATATCGTGGGCACCCGAGGACTAAAGAAGGATCTAAAGGGTTACAGCAATAACCTAAAGACCGAGGAAGAAGTTGAGGGGTCACGGTGATGACGTGAGGACATCGTAAGTCATGGGTTCAAAGGAAGGAATCGCTCGAATAGGAGAGGTTAGGATCTGAAGGGAATGGATGACAGCGGACGATAGAGAGGTCACAGGCCTGTGCTTAGCCTGCTGCATCCGCATTAATTAGGGCCAGCAGCTTTGTTAGCCGCATTAATGAGGAGGTGACTAGTATAGACCACAGCTATGTAGGTTTCTGCCACCATCCTCTCAAATGTGAAAGGTAACTAGTGTCAGGAAAAAGGAGGGAACTAGATGGAGATGGACGATGTAGATGCAATGGAGGGAGGCTATATAAAGAAAAGGAGTGAGGAGAGGAGGGGGTCCGGAATCCTTGGGAGACTCAGTGTAAAATTTGATGCTAATTTGTCTTTCAATACAAATCTAATTCTGGAATATCAGTGCCTTTGAATAGAACTCCTTGTTGTTATCATTTCCCATCTCTTACAAATTTCATTAGTTTGGGCCAAGTTTGAGGGGAACATCTCATTATTATAAGTGGGCTTGGGTCCTCAGTCTTTTCCTCGGGTCCTTACATATATCTTCTCAAAAAAAAAAAAAAACAACAACTATTTACATCATAGATTCCTAACAGGATCTAATGATTAAAAATGGAATATAGGCTATGTTATCAATTTTCTAAAAATTAATGTTTTATTTCATATTTGCTCAAATGATTGTAGTGGGTTCTGTTCTGCGTCAATAGGGTCATAGATATGTATACATTTTTCCCTAGCACCACTGCAGTATCACTAGCCTTAGTTGTAAGTCATCTTTTGTAGGCAATATAACGTTGTAATCAATTTCATCATGCTATTATTCTAAAATAAAAAACAAAAACATCATACTATTAATGTACAAATTTGGAAACATTTGCATTTGGCTTAATCCTTTTTTTTTTTTTTTTTTTTTTAATAAAAAAGTTATACTCATCAAGTTTGTAATTTATTCAACAACATATGTATTGAAGATAAATTTTGGTATGGTATAATGTATTTTCATCAGTTCATTTTGTTTAAATAAATTGATTAAAAATTCATATATATTAGGAGAGGTCGATCAAATGTTAGCGGTATCAGGATGGGAGGTTGAATGGAATGGAATACAATACAATGAGATATGATATACTTCTAATTAAGATTGAAGCATATTCAGAAATTCATAAAAGAATTGAACATAATAAAATAAAATATAATGAAATCATACTCTTAAAAGATCTGCGCTTAGATGGAAAATGAACATGCAATAAAAATAGAATAAAACTAGTATTTAGATTGGGAAATGAACATGCAATAAAAATAGGATAAAACTAGTATTTCGTATCTATTTTATTAATGAACGATTTGTGGAAGGAATGTTTATGAGAGATAAGTTCTCTCGTAAAAATTCCATTCCATAATATTAAACTTTCAAATAGGAAATATACATCAATTTTCAAATGTAACTATTGTAAGTAAAAATATTAAATAAATATAAATAAAAATTTATGCAGTAAGGTTATTATTTTTTATTTGTTTTGATAGGTAAAAGTTTTTTATTTTTGAGAAATTGATAGGTAAAAAGTTAGAGAAAGTAAAACCCAATAAAAATTAAAAAACAAAAGGAGAGAGAGGGGAGTTTTAATTGATGAGCAGCGTTAATTGCATAGTTGTTTGTTTCACGCGGACGAGAAGGTGTGTGTGGATGTTGGTGAGCCACCAGCTGTGCCAGCTGGCTGTCGGAGAAAGGTCCCCAGACCCAGATCCCCCCTCTCGCTCTGCACGTGACTCACCACCCTCTCACACACACACACTCTCTCTCTCAAACCAAAAAAAAACACATCGCTTTCTTCAGCGATCAATTATATCAATCAAAAACCCCCCAAAAATCAAATCCATCTCCCTCTCTCTCTCTCTCTCTCTCTCTCTCTCTTCTTTCCCCTCGTTTACATCAATCACTCTCTCCCTCCCTCTCTCTCTCTCTCTCCCTGTGTTTATATATATAGTCCCTCTCTCTCTATTTGGTTTTGTTAGGGATGAGGATTTGGAGGCGGAGCGATTGAGATTTGAATGTTGGTGTATAAGACTGAAGATTCGGATTCAAATGCTCGGATCTGCTGGTGGTAAAGCTTTTCCCTTTTTTCAATTTCAATCTGATTTTTCCATTTTTCTTTTGGAATCTTGATCCTTATCTATCATTTCTACGTTTTTCCCATTCAAATTTGAGTCATTCTTTTGAATCCTGCGTTGATTTTGACGGTGAAGAGTATTGGAAAATTGTTCGTGTTGCTCTGTGATTTGGATTGTCGAGCGAGATAGGTTTTGTACAAAAATAGGTCGGTTTCGAAGTTTACTTAAGGAATGTGTTTGTGATTTTTAGGGACTGAGGTGAAGCGCTAGCTCTCATTAGGCCTTTTTTCTAGTAATGGATGTATTCCAAAGATCTTGGAATTTGATTTGAATTTGGTTTTCTGTTATTTCTATGCAATGCTTTTGGTTTTTGGTTACAGTGTCAAAATATTGAATTCTGGGATTGACTAAAGTTGGGAATTATACTCTATCATAAGATATGTTGTTGGTTATTTGGTGAATTACACGTCTTCATTTTGAATCCGCGTCTTCATTGTGCGCACCCTTACTTTTAAGAGGAGAAAGTGCCATTTGAGCATTTAAGATATAGGTTGAATTTAAATGGTGACATGGCTATTTTATTATGGGATCTGTGGTGGAATAGGGATCAGAAGGTTTATCATTTGTGATAAGATTTTTATGTATTTTGGGAAGTATTTTAGAAAACCGTTTTTGGGAGGTAATTCTTGGTTGCTTTTCCAATAATGACGTAATCTGTTATTTGATGACTATGTTGTTGGAGACGGTAACTTTGTCTTCAAAAATACGCATTTCTTTTTGTGGTGCAAAAATCAGAAGACAATGTTGAAAGTTATTCAAAAGAATTCTTATGCTAGGGATTCATTTTAAGGGTTATTGTTGATACATGCTTAAGTGGAGTTCTAGATCATTGAGGTTTAACATATCTAATTATATTGATCTCCTACACTGTTCTCTCTAGTGCATCACGTAAGGGTAGCTATGTAGCCTGGAAATTTTGATCACTTCAAATTCTCCTATTAAATTTTGTGTGTGCCCTTTGTCAGTGTGTTGTATAGGCAGTTGACTGATGTGTCATGGAAAAATTGAGCTAAACTTTTATAGAAACACGGGACGTGGTATCCAATTATAGGAAACATTGAGTATATGTGGGCCATTGCTATTTTATATTTGCAGTATGTGAAAAATATGTGGTAGCTAGGGTGCCGAGATTTTGCACTTGCGTGAATGTAAATAACTCATGTGATGTTATCACTTTTTTTTTAAATTTACATCACAATTTCTTTTGATAATACAGTATTTGGGGGAGGAGGATTTGAACCCTGAACATCTCTTTTGGAAACAAGAGGTGCCAATAGAGCTATAAGGCTCTTAGCAGATAGTTCATCACAAATTACATTAAGATGAACTGAAACTTGAGTTTAGGTATATGTATCAATTACATTTTGCTGATAATAACATAATGTTTAGACAGGTACTTAGTAAATGATATTTTAAATAACTGTACATTTCCTCCAGACGTTGCTAGAGTGGACAGATGCTTCGGGTGTTTTTACTTTTAATTATTTGGCTGATTTATTAGATAGTTGTACTTTCATTGCACTACAGTTTTGCTGGATCCTTAGCACACTGCCTGTGTGCTCTGGTTCCCTGTATCGATTTCTTTTTTCAACGACATTTTATTACTTATCAAAAAAATATACTAAACTCGTATTTACTGGTAGAAAGAAAAAAAATAAAACATGTGTTCAAATAGTTTTTCTTCCTTGATATAAGTACCATCTGACTGACTGAATTTTTTTTAGACATACGATATCTCCATTGAGATATTGGATCTCGTTTGAGATATTAGATATAATGACTGTATAGTTTTGGCTCTGGGAACTTTATACTTTTCTCTAGTCAAAATATCAAAGTTATGTTTATTAAACTTTAATGTTTTCTAGAGTAGAACTCTAGCTCCTAAATTTAGTGTTAAATTGATTGTCTCCTTATAGAAATTGTGTTTGTTAGGTATTGGCAGCATTTTTTTTTTAATGAAGGGGATGTGATTGGGGAGGTTCAGTGAGACTCTGGTGTTGGCCTGTGGAAGCTGTTACTACTTGCATTGGGAAATTTATTTCCTAAAGCAGATTTGTCCATAAATAGGAATTGGACTGTTTTCACTCGTCATAGGCCTTGGCGATAGTAATATTAATAGGGAATAACACATTAGATTTCACTTGGAAGTTGGAAGGCAACATGGAGTGTGAAGGCTCATTTGAGGGTGGTTTTCTTTGTGTGGATGGCTTCTTTGGGAAGACACCCTGATTAGGTTATCTCATAAAACAAGGTATGTTTATTGTGAATCAGTGTGTTTTGTGCAAACAGGATTGAGAATACTTTGATCACTTGCTTTTGTAGTTCCCAATGGCTGGGGAGTTCTGGAATCCATATTTGTGGCCTTCTGAGTTAAATTAATTATGCCTAAAGCAGTGACTGGAGTGTTGTGATGCTGGAGTCTGAGATTCTTTTAGAAATTGGGTTTGGGATGTAGCTCCATTGTGTTTGATGTGGCAAATAGGAGGGAGAAGAATGGGAGGACCTTTGCAAGTTAAGAGTTGAATATTGAGTGGTTGAAAGCCCAATTTGTTTTTCTCTTCTATTTGATGTCTTTGGATGGGTGTAGATCTTTGAACCTATGTGATTTTGGGGATTTGCCGTTCTCTTGATTTTATGTACATAAGTGGGTATATGTACTCTATATATAATTTCTCGTATCAATACAATTGACTTAACCTATACAAAAAAAAAAAGGTAAAAAAGAAAAGAAATTTCGGAATCATTATATAGATAATGTAAAATTCTGTTTCTTGGGTTTTGGTATATTTTAGTCTGAAAAAACTATCTTTGTAAATTTTCCTATTTTGATGAATAACCTATAAAAAATTTGTGGACGTGTACTGTATGTTAATCTTCATTCTTGTTCTCTTGGTTTTTGCTCTCTACCCTTGTCCTTGAGTTTGGAGGGGCATATTGTTTGTGATATTTTTCTAAATTGCTTGCTTGCTTAAGATGTCACTTTTTCCCTTTTGGTCTGTGTTTTGCAGGTCGTATGGCCTCCAGCTTGAAGAATTCAGGACTATTGAAGTTTGTAATCCAATGTCTTTTTGGTCTAAGAACTTGTAGATTGATAACATCTTTTATGGGGTAAGAAGTGGGGGCGAAATGGTTTTACATTCCAAATACTTAAAGACATGGAGGAGACACGAGGTGATTCAGGGCCAGCAGAGCAAGGGCCTTCAAATACTTCATGGTGGCCTTCAGATTTTATGGAAAAATTTGAATCTGTTTCTTTGGGTTCTCAAGAAGAGACCTTAAGTAATAAAGAATCTCCTAGAAGTTCGGAGGAAGGTGGGTTGTCACCTCAGAGAGCATCTCAAATTCTCTGGCGCACTGGAATGCTTTCTGAACCAATTCCAAATGGTTTTTATTCTGTCATTCCGGTGAGTTTGAACTCTGATTTTGCTGGTGTAGAAAATCAATCATTTTTTGTTGCAATAATTTCTTCTAGATATATATCCTTTGCCTGACTTTTGCCGGAACCTCTGTTGTCCGAGGGATTTATTATTGATATCGCAATAAGGGAATGGAGTTTTCCTTTAAGTTTCTTTTGTTTTTGTATTTGTTTATCCTTCAAATGCTAGAACTTTTTCTTTTTGTGTATTTGATATGGTTATCTTCTTAAAAAACATGTCTATAAAGTGAGCGTATCTAAAATGAGAATCTTCAAGATGAATAAATAGAATTAAAGGGAAAGATAGGATACAAAATGAAGAAATTCTAGATTTCATCCCGATGATTCAAAGTTATCCAAGATCTGTTTATCCAATTTCGATGAAAGCTGATGTAAAAATGCCAATGTGCTCTAGCTCAAATGGCACCTCCGGTGAGGTAATGGATTTCAGATCTATTGGGTGCGTATGTAAGGATCAATTTAAAAAAAAAAGGAAATCTGACATGGAAATCCTTGCATGTGTTGATTTTCTCTGGCAAGGCATTGAACCCACATAGTTGCCACCAGCAGTAGGTAACAACTGTTTAGTAAGACGTCTTTGAACCTTGCACCATTGTCTGCTTATTGGTGTATGCTCTAACTTGTAACTAGACGGGTTTTGTTTGTATTCATGTGTTGGTTGTTTTTTGAGATGGATCCTGTACTTGATGCTTGTCTGATTTAGCTGGTTTGCACTCAAAGCCTTGTCTCATATAGCTATGGTCTAAATTGATATTATAAAACCATGAACAGGAGAAAAGGCTGAAGGAGCTTTTTGATGCTATTCCTACTTTGGATGAGCTTCATGCTATGGGTGAAGAGGGTTTTAAAGCTGATACAATTCTTGTAGATGCTGAGAAAGATAAGAAGCTATCTATGCTGAAACAGCTGATTGTGGCGCTGGTGAAAGGGTTGAACTCAAATCCACCTGCAATGATAAAAAAGATTGCTGGATTGGTGAGAATTTTCACAATCCTTATGCTAAGAAGTTATTTTAAGTATAGTGCTTTCCTAAATCATTGATGTTTATGATGATGGGAATGTAGATGTGATGTCCAGTTCAGTTGCTTGGTTCTGGATGTGTGCTACTAGTCTATTACTTATTCCATTTTCCAAATGTCATTTTGTTTACGTTTGAACTTTGCCGATACGCTTACATAAGTTGTTCATCGTGTGTGTTGATGATGAGATAAAAAGATGTTCTCGTGTGCTGATTATAAGATGTTTCACTGTTCAGATTGTGATACAATCTCAATTTTATAATTTAGGGAGTCTTTGTTGCCCAGCCATCATTGGGATCACCATTTACCATAAGCATTTCATTTGTCTATTTGATTTGACAAATTACTGCTGATCCCAAAAGTTTAAGCTAATAATAAGTTGGAAATTTAAGCAATATTATATGACAACATGATTAATATTGAGAGAGAATGTATTTCGATATTGCAGGTCTCTGATTTTTATAAACGTCCCAGTTTGGAAAGTCCAGCAAAAGCTGCACTAGAAGAAACCTCTCACATGTTTGAGAATCGAGGAGTTCAGATGTTGGGGCAAATAAGG
Source organism: Quercus gilva (assembly GCA_023621385.1). Classification (NCBI taxonomy): domain Eukaryota; kingdom Viridiplantae; phylum Streptophyta; class Magnoliopsida; order Fagales; family Fagaceae; genus Quercus; species Quercus gilva. Next base: position 36,728,783 of record CM042479.1, on the reverse strand, counting down.
CATGGTTCATGCCGTCCTCGAGCAATCTTATTTAAAGTTCTTGCTGATACTGTAGGTCTTGAAAGTAGGCTCATGGTGGTAAGCTTTTTAACTCATTTGGTTAGTTAAACTGTTGCATCTTGTTTTCCCTATCAGGTAAAATATTAGTTGAATGACATGAAAATTGTGAAAGATTTGTTTAATGGATCTAATGTCTGGATTTTCCCCCCTTCCCATTATTCTTATCAGGGTTTGCCAAATGATGGGGCTGTTGAGTGTGTAGACTCATATAAACATATGTCTGTGATAGTTGTCTTGAAATCTGTGGAACTATTGGTTGATCTTATGCGGTTTCCTGGCCAGCTGCTACCCCGATCAACACGGGCAATTTTTATGACTCATATTTCTGCAGCAGGGGAGAGTGATTCTGCAGAAAATGACTCCTGTGACTCACCACTGGAACCCAATAGTCCTCTTTGTGGGGTTTCAGAGAGACTAGATCCTGACAGGTTAGCTGATGGTGTTTGATTTTTACATTTTGAACCTGTATGAGTTCACATAATTTCCGGTAGTTCATGCTCTCTAAAGCTGGTTAGTATATAATTATTTTTGTTTCTTTTGCCACAGTACTGAGAAAGATGATAGCCTTCCGTTTCATAGGAAATTTGAAGCATCCTTAAATGTATCTGGTCCTTCATTGCAAAATATGATGATGCGATCAAATTCGTCAATTGAAAGGAAATTGAGGTAATATTTATTGCCCTGTCTCTGCAGGTTCCATTTTGATTTCTGAATGGCTTTCGCAGTGACCCTTTATTTTTGGTGAATTCAAAACCTTGAAAAAGTGTATTTTCAAAAAAAAAAAAAGTGCTTACATTAAGATGTTTGCCTATTAAATCTTTTTGGTCAATTCTATTAGTTTGTCACATAGTGAGCCCAACATTGCAAATACATTTTGGCGGCGTAGCCGGAGAAAGGCCATTGCTGAGCAGCGGACAGCTAGTTCCAGGTTTTTCTTATTCCCCCTGTTTTAGATTGATATGTTATGCAAATTGGATTATGTCATGTTTGAAATTCAGTTTTTTGTATTATTCATGATGGTAGGCTCCATGCTTTTGGTGCTAGTGTAGGTTACAAATTCGTCCAGTTTTATTTTGTATGCAAGTTTGCGAATTTTCTTTAGCTTCTCAGATGATAATTTATCATCCATGGGATAGCCTTGCTGAATACTTTTAATATAAATGACTTTGGATGTTTGAGAGCAGTCTTGGTTAGTTGCTCATGCCTAGTCAGTAGTGATGGGTGATTGCATTGCATTTTATATGTAAGAGTTATGGTTTTATGATGTAAGAAGCTCAATCAATTTTATTTCAGAATTTATTGTTTTTCTAGATCATTTTTGAATTTTGAACTTGTTTTCTTTTTGACATTGAAATTCGAATTTGTTATTTAATGTTGTTGAGGATTTTATGGGACGTAATTGTGGCTTAGGCTTTGGTTTCTCGTTGGAAAATGTTTTGCATTTTTGGATGTTTATTTTATTTTTTAAATCTCTGTCAATCCAAAAATATTTTCTGTTGACTAGGAAAATATGTTGTAAAATTTTGGAAAATGTTTTATAGCTATATTTTTGTAAAACATTTCCCAAAACTTAGATCACACACAGACCACCCTCCTGTCTTTCTTGCACACAGAATGCTCCCTCCCTTCTCTCCTTCTCGCACACACGGATGCTGTTGGTGTGAGTAGTGGTAGTTGACGCAATGGCATTAGGATTCATGGTCGTTGGAGCGTTGGGATTAGCAGTCGAAGCTGAGGGGTGGCGTGAAGGCTTTGTGGTTGATGTTGCTTTTGAAATTGATGCTACGGGGTGGCATGTAAGCGTGAATTCTTAGTGGTTGACTGGTTTGCGGTTGACAGTGTTTGTTGGCGTGGTGGCACAGGGTGCTGTCACTGCGCAACCCGGCAAAGATTCTTATTGGTGTTGAGCCCAACTTGACTAGGGCTGTGGGTCTTATGGGTCGGGTTTATGCCGATCTGGGGGGTTTTTGGCAGTGGATATGGTGGGCTTTGCCATTGCATCGGGTTTTTGGCAGTGGATATGGTGGGCTTTGCCTTTGTAAGATTCTATCAGTTATTGATGACATTACCAAATGGATGAATATTAAGGCACTGCCTGGACTATTCAATAATATTCACAAAAGTTACTTGCTGAACTTGTAACTTTGAAAATTAAAATAGTCAAACCATACTCTGATTTACGTGGCCAAATTTTGTTATAAAATGAATTAGTTTAGTACAAATTCCTGATTCTTAGTTGCTTATAAAAAAAGTGCCAGGCTTTTGGTCCGATCACCTGAATCTGACAATGTCCTAAAAAAAGTTCTACCTGGCCTGTATGTTGTTAGTTTTGATGATATAGAGTCATTTATTGGTCCCACGATTCCATGAAAGGTGACATGCTCACGCGTAAGCATATAGAAATGCTTGGACGCTAGCACTGACATGCTTGTGAACATTGATATACCCAAATGCTAACTCATTTGTTCTTTAGTTGGTCCACATGATCTGTCAATTTTCGTGCCTTGATTTTATTGTTAAGCATGTATTTAGGTGGCCCAGAAGTTTGTAACTTAATGTGAAATTACTATTTGACGTTTGCAGTTTAAGTTTGTATATTATATATTTGAAATGCTTTTGGTTGTGCAGTCCAGAGCATCCTTCATTTCGGGCACGTGGACGTTCCATGCTTAGTGGTGACAGAAAATCATTTAGAGAATATTCTGATGATGTCACTACATCAAGGTTCATACCTCTGATCTCATTTTAGCATATGCATAAGTAAAATTAGTAATTCTTTTGTGTTGGAAGTGTTTTTACTGAGAGACTGAAGATCACTTTATTTTAGCTGCTTGAATTTGATTTTAAGGTTGATTGTAGAATTTTGGTTCCCCAATGTGCATTGTGAATGTTTCTCACTTAAGCTAAATATTCTCAATTTGAATGAACTTTTCTTTAGTAAGTCTAGAGCCCTTGGTTTATCCTCATTGGTCATTCCCTCATAATGAGGGGGCAAGTGCCTTTTGGGCCAGGGCCCTAGACTAAATATAATTGAGTTGAGTATATCTATGAGGATAACTTCTTGGTGAATCCTAGGTGCTACTATCCATAATTCCTGATTTTTTTTTATAGATTCTGTCCTCCTGGCCTGAAAATCTGTGGTTTATCTGGCTATGTCTAGACATGCATTCCTATCTATATTAGTATTGCAATGGTCAGAACTGAATTTATTTCTGAGACAGATGAAATAGAAATGCAATCTCTGTGGCCAAAAATTCTTTGAATTAGACTACCTCAGGCACAATCACACTATGGCCACTGCCTAGCTATAATGAATCATGATGGGATGTGTTGTAAAATTGTAATTCCTCTGGTACCCTGCAATTGTGAGATTTATTAATGTTTAATGAAAATTCAGAGAACACATTGTTATGTTGTTCATGGAATTGGAAATCCATTTGGTCTATCGATTTTCCTCTACTTTTGGACATCCTTTATTGATGATATATATTTAATTTCTATGAAGAAAAAGCTAGTAAAGTTCTACAAGCACACTTTTCCTTGGGAAAAAGGATCTAATATGTATGAGTTCCAATATGGATTTTTATTGTTGTATTTATTTTATGTTAGAACAAAGTTTGTGCCTATTATTAACTTAAAGCTTGTCTATCTTTTAGTCGGTCCCATCTTTCTTTTAATTGGAAATTTTCTTCAATTATGTCTAAATTACAGAAGGAATACTTACTCTTTCTTTTCTGCTTGTTGGAGTTACTTATTGTTATTTTTTATATTAGCATGTTATTCTACATTAGCACAAGCAACTTGTCTGGGAAAAAAAATTTTACTTTAGCATAAGTGTATTCTAGTAATAATTTACCATTAACCCTAATATAAATATGTGCTAAGGTGAGGGACTAATTAATGGAGCCATACGCGTCTTTTCAAATCTCTCTCTCCATTCTTCTTTTCTCCTTTTGTTTCTTTTGACTCTAATATATTATATGTTAGAACTCAACTTGGTATTAGAGTGCTCTGATCCAACCCTAGAATGTGTTAGAACAATTTGGAGGTCATCATCAGATGACTGGGGTGTGCTGACACATGTTTTGAAGGAGTGAATTTGTCAGCCGTTATCTTTTGTGTTTGTGTTTAGTACATATATTTTCTTTTTTGCTTTGCCATTTATTTCACTGCTTAATTTACTAATTGTTAAAGCATATGTATAATTTTGCACTAATTTATTTGACTACTCATATATCCTACTTTTATATATGGGTACAGGTCAGATGGTGCATCAACATCAGAAGCTCGTAGAATAAGAAGAAGAAGCATTAGTATTACTCCAGAAATTGGTGACGATATCGTAAGGTTGATGTTTATTTCATTTCTTTCTTGAAGAGTGGTTGCTTCATTATTAACTGCACTGACTTTATTTATGATTCATGCAATACTAATATAAAATTGTTTTCCTGCTCTCTCTCTCTCTCTCCCTCGCTCTTACTTTTTTCTTTTTCGTTTTAATCCAGTTTCATTGAATAACCATAATAAATTGGTGATTTTATATATCAAATTTTCTTTTATGATTGCTAATAAGCTCTTGCCCAAATGAACCCCTCTCCCAATAAGAAAGAGCGGAGGTTGGGGTCGTGGATTCAAAATCCATTGGGTGCAGCATGTGTAAGCTTACCAATCAAAAACCAAAAAAACTCTTTTATTGGTGTTTTATTCCAGAAATTTTTTGTTTTGTTTTATTTTTCCTCTCTTAATCAATGTTATTTCTAGGTCACCTTTTGTTTTCTTTTTCTTCCTTCATCAAGTTTTTGTCTCCTGTTAAAGGGGATAGATACTCCCTTACAATATCTTGAGCTAGAAATAAAGAAAAGAATCACGTTATGCAACTCCAATTGATTTAAAATGAGATTGACATGTATTCATTATTTGTAATATAGATTTCTTTCTATAGAGTATTTTTTTCCCTTTATTGCTGGCATGAGAGAGAATGGCTTGTAGGTTTTTGAGAATTATATACTTAACGAAAAAAGGATTTTTGAGAATTATAAAAAATTGAATCTCTCAGTCTTGCCATAAGTGGTTAATTTGATATAATAGTTAAAAAAGAAATACACTTATCAGAAAAATTAAAACGGAAATAGAGAGAGATATCTTGGATAATTAAAAGATGAAATATTGACTGTCATTACTTTCTAAGTGACTATTGGGAGAAAAGCATACGTATAGGAATAAAAGTGAGAAATTCTGCCTTACAACGTCTGTATTAGTGATAGTATCTCTGCAATTGACGTCTTTATTTTCTGTATCATGAGAGGAAAAATAAAAAGCATTTAGAAAACCTGGAGTCGATGTGTGGTTTAGTTTTGGGCTTATGACAATAATATGTTAAAGGAATAAATTTGTCAGCCATTATCCTGCTTTAAGCTCTCTTTTCTTAAATCTCAGATATCTTCCTATGTGGCTATTGAAGTCGGATTATACATATGTTAAGCATTTGTATTTCACCCTTAAGTATTTACTCGATCGAAGGCAGTTCACTGGCTCAAAGAAATGCATTTTTCTAAATTACCCTGCTTTTCATTAGATCTGTCATTCTTCTGGGGTGCTACAAGTTGGATGATTTTCACTTGTTTGTATGTTTTACTTGGGTCAAATATCAAACTGATCAATAATTTGTTTTGATGGTGTGTAAACCTGTTCAACTGGTTGGTCCTGTATTATTTTATCAAGTTGGGGCCTTCACTACCTAGGTTGTTCTATTCTGGTCAAGTACATAGCCGATCCTATTTTTGGATAAGGCATTGCTTTTATGTGATTGAGTGTGAGCCATTTTGTTTGTGTAATGAACCCAAGTGAGCTATTCAGTTCTACAAATGTAAATCTTAGTGAAAAGCACTAGGTTAGTGGCAAGATTGCAAGAAAAGGAGCCTAATTAGTTTAGACTTGCAAGTAGGAACAAGAAGTGGAGCCTAATTAGTTACATGTTATTTGGTTGTTACTGTTGCTAATGCCTTGTATAAATACTTGTAAGCTAAGGCATTTCATTCATTGAAGAACAAAGACCTTATTTTCTCACTTTTTCTCTCAATTCTCTCATCTCCCTTTTCTCTTATTGGAGGGTGATTACCTCAAATTAGTCATTTTCCCATTCATTCTCTTTCATTTCCACAGCTATCCCATTCATCAACCTTAAAGCCTAGCAGGTTCTCTACATTTTGAACTTGCAGGTAATAAAAAATTTCTTATATTGTGCAATAACTTGGTCTATAATGAAACCCCCCAGGGCTGTACGTGCAATGAATGAAACATTGAAGCAAAATCGTCTTTTGAGAGAGCAAGGCGACGACGGGTCATTCTCTCCTTCAAATGACAGAGTTTCAGATCTTCAGAAAAATGTATGTTTCTTGAGTCTTGGTAACAGAGGACCAGTAAAATGTCTCTTCATTTTATAAATATACTGTTGCATGTCAATACAATCATATAGATGAGTATGATCTTCCCCTTGTGGTACATAAGTGTTCTACTTTTCTGCAAATGACATGTTTTTATAATTTTCCGTATTTTCCAAGCCCTACAATAAATGTTTAAAATGGTGGGTTGTGATTATAATCATGGGAAGGGAATTTTCTGGTATTAGTTTTGGGGTTTGGTTGTCACTCTTTCTTGGGTGGTACTAAATTTATCCCCATTCATCTTATTTTGTGTTTGTATGAGGTGGGAGATGTATTAATGTCCTTTGTTCCAACTGCATCTTAATTACTGTTTAGGAAACTTCTGAATGTTGCATATAGCACATTTCAAAGTATGAAATTGTAGAAATTTTATATATCAATGCTTCTTCTTCCCAATTTCTCAATTGGTATTTAAAAATTATCAGCTGTTTGTTTATGCATGTAAAGGTTTGCAGTGTGATATCCTGTAACAGCTTGCTAATTATTTAAAAAGAAAAATGCAGTAACTGCCTCCATTGGGGCTCCCCTATTACTATGGCCATTGATCTTCTTTGCATTTGTTTCCACCATTACTATCACCACCCATCATTCTTTTTCCTTTAATATCCACATCTACTACGCAAATATTCCTTGATTTGTTGGCCTAAAGATTGCCAGTTTTTTCAGATAGAGGAAGATTTTGCTACTGATATTGTGGTGAGATTGTATTTTACTCCTTGAGATTTATTTTTTTGTGTATCCAATTTATTGTGAACTCAAGTTTAGCATAAACTTGATAGTTGTAATCTCTATTTCATAGTGGATATTTTTCAGAACTATCCTGTGGTTTTTCCCTCTACACCGAAGGGTTTTTCATGTAAGATTTGGTGTTCTTGTGTGGTTATGTTTATGTGGTGCTTGCTAAATTTTTTGTTTCCATAATATTGCTATTGCTTGATAGATATATATTTTAATTCACACATAGACATTGAGGGGATTGATGATTTTTCCCCAACAGATTTAGATAGTGACACAGAGCCAGTTGCAATAACCCTATTTGTGGAATTGTACAAGTCCAATTACTATACGCTGCGGTGGCAATTCAAGTAAGCCTCCATTTTAGCAATGTAATTAACAAATTATTATTAGATATTCCATGTTCAAGCCAAGGGGTTCAAATGCCTATCCATTTTTTTTTAAATATACAAATATTTAAAAAAAAAAAATGTTTTGACCCTTGAAATAAAAATTTGAACATCTAACCCTAAATTTTATTTATACCCAACTGAAATAAATTTTAATAAGATCATCTTAGTGCTTACTTTCACAATATCTTCACATATGTGGCAAGTTGTAACTATTTTTTATTTGGACCCATAATTGACATTACTTTTTTACATATATTTAAAAACTTGCCATCTACATTTTGTTGTAAAATTTTTGTGAAAGTACTGTGCCAGTAGCAATACACTTATAGTATTTAATTTTATAAAAATTTAAAAAAAAATTCCAAATTTTGCTCATTTGTTAAAATTAATAAAAAAAAAAAAAAAAAAAAACCTTCTCTCTGAGACTTTGGCTTACTTTGTTGTTGACAGTGGAATGAATCTGTTTTTCTCTATACTTTTCTTCTTCATAAGAAAAAAATTACACTACCATTACAACCAATAGATCTCTATCTACATATGTGATTCTCCCCTCATTCTCCTTATCTCTCTTTCACTTCTATATTTTCTTAGTTTTTTTCTTCATTTGATCAAGTAGTTTGATAAATGCTCTATGGATTTCCAAGTCCAAGAAATCTTTTAGTGCTTGCTTAAATTCTAGGAAAGCAACCACGTATATGATTAAAAAGCCATACACTTCAAAAGAAAAAACTTATATTAGTTACTATTTTTTTTCTTAATTTCACATTTGCTCCTAGTCCTACTCCTAGGTGGGTTATTATTCTTCTTTATCATATATTTTTATTTAATTGATATTACATATAAATATAATAAGTTGCTATTAATTTGAAAAAAATGTAGTATTAATTATTTAATTATATTTTTTTATGGATTTAATGGTTTTTATCTTACCGATCTTTAAACTATTAATAAATTTTTTAGACTATTAATATTGTACAATATAGTTACATTGTATTTTAGATTATTGTATGTAATATGGAAGTTGTATATACAGAAAAAATAAATTTTCATTTTATTTTTTACTTGCCTCCATGACAAATTTCTAGTTCTGTCATAGCTAACTCTCCTAGAAAAATATCTTAGAACCGCCACGGTTAGAGTGGTTCCTGGTATAAGAAATTGATACTAATCAACAGTAAATTAGAAAATATGCTTCAAAGGGAACCAAGGCCACAATAAACAATGGAAGTCTGCATGGATTAAGGATATTATAAATTAAGCTATAAGTTAAAAACTGTAGAAGATTTGTCCAGTAAATGCATCTTTGAATTTTTGTTTTTTGGTTTTTTCTTTCCTCCTAATGCAACTGAGGTGAAACATTGTCACATGGCACTGAAGTTGGATGACTATTTCAACAGCAGCATCTAGCACATTTTGCTAGAATATTCGCGTGGGAGTAATTCTTTTGTTAACTCTTAAAAATCTCACATTGGATAATTACCACGAGAAAGAGTGGATGATAAAAAATTTAATATTGTCACATTGGAACCAAGGATACAGTAACAACGGAATCAAGAGACTTTATTACAAAGTCCTTGTAAAAGTAAGATAGACAGTGGTATTGATTGCTTATATAGTATTATGTTCATTCAAGAATAGAATTCACTTAGGTATTGTTAATTGGGGACCTTTGATGAGTTCAATAAAAAGTTGACTTCTCTTAGAAAGTTAAGAGAAGTCTACTCAGTCTACTTAAGTGAATTCTAAGTGACTTCTCTGAAATATCAAATCAACTTAAGAGTGTAACTTTTTATTTAGTCTTGGCCAAATTAAAAAATCACATAATCTAAAGAAGTCCTTCAAAAACTAAAATAAACAAAATTTCATCAATAATTAACAAACTAAAGCTAATGTTTGACTACAAGTCACGGGCAACCTGTGAAAGTATTGAACTCTTCACCACCACCGTCTATCTTACTTTTACAAGAACTTTGTAATAAAGTCACTTGGGATTAAGAATAGACTGATGGCCGTATTGACTGGACACTGGAGTCAGTCTATGCAAAAAAGCTTCAGAGAAGTCATGGTCCTTTGAAATTTCAGTGAAGACAATTCCTTAATGGCGACTTGCAAAGAAGAGGAGCCACCCATGCAATTGCAAAGAAGGGGCCCCAGTTATGGGTTAGCTCTTAGAAACTTCAAGTCATGACCCTATTATTGTCAAAGAAATAAATATTGCGCGTCTGTATTTGATATGTCTGAGGATTTTTTATTATTATTCATAGTGCATCGTTTCCCGATCAAGGCAGCTACTTTTCTATTGCATAAACTTAAACTGACTCCACTTAATCAAAATGGCCTTCTGAATTATTAATCAAAAGAACCTTAAATTTATTTATACTAGTATTATGACCTTGCTACACGGCTTAATAAAAAATATTTTGATAATATAATTAAATTTTAATAACAACTAAAATAAAAAAATATTAATTCAAAATTTAAGATTAAAAATAAATTGTACTTGTACACTTAAAAAAAATTTAATTTTTATTTCTTATTTTGATATTTAAATAATTTATTTTAATGTTGATTTTATTCAAATGGTTATAAGTTATATCAACCATAAACGAGTATATGTATCCATATGTAATGTAGGGTCCAAATTTGGTAGACCAAACCCAAACTTTGCAGATTGTGAGCCCAATGAACCCAGAACAATAAATTTGTAGAGAGTGGGTGAAAAAGCTAGACTGGTTATGGATTTAGCAACGATTCATTTATGCCAGTAAGGATAAAATGATGTAAAGACAATTGTCGAGTGGATCATACTCAAATCCGAAGAGGCTTAATATTTATGGAGAAGTGAATAAAATTCTCTCTCTCTCTCTCTCTCTCTCTCTCTCTATTTTTCCGTCCCCACTTCATCTAGAGGCCTATTCCACTTATATATCCTCCTTTTTCCTCATCTCCACCTTACACTTGTTTTTCATCTAAGCATTTACTTGAATACATGTCACATCAGACGTTTGCTTTTGTCTGCCTTGAGTGGGAGTAGCTGAGGTTGCACTGTTCAGGGGTCTTCTCCACATAAATGCGGCTAGGAAAGTTGATGCAGTGCATTAAATGCGGTGGTAGCAGCTTTTTCTTTTAGATATTTCTCTGTTCTCATCATCTCCAGGCATGCCCAGAGCTTGCCCTTATCGTGGAGTCAGTGGGGAAGGTCGCTCAGGCCTTCAGTATATTTGCTTGATTAAGTTCCCTTGTGATCCGATGAGAGGGACCTCTTCGGACCAATAGGATTGTCTTCGGACGTATCCTATCATTCATTTTCAAGTGCATTTCCCCAATACGGACTCATTCCTAATCCCTTTTACCTCTTCGGACACATAGTGATACTCAAATTGGGCCACAGGCCCAATACGTAGCGTTGGGCTTTCACACCCACATGTAACATTCTAAATTAATAATAAATAAAAATATAATACTCTAACTTAATGTAACATTCTAACTTACTAATAAATAAATATAACACCCTAACTTAAAGTAATGTTTATAATTGTATTGTGTTTTAGCCTTTAAGAACACATATAGTATCTCTTTTATCATTAAAAAAAAAAAAAAAAAAAAAAAAAAAAAAAAAAAACACAGATAATAATATTACACATGAAAAAAATAATGAATTCAATAATTGAAACAGGTGAAAAAAAAAATTAAGCCAAAACCTCAATTCATTAATGAAAAAATATCCAAATTTTTGAACTTAAAAAAAAAAAAAAACGGAGTTAAGTAAAGATAGACTTACATAGAAATTTGGACGAATGGATTCTCTAGTATCCAATTTCATATTTGACATGAAATTTTGCTTTTAATTAAAGAATATAGATTGCATGGAACAAAGCACTAAACAAAAGCCATAAAAAATTAAATCCATTATAAAATATTGATGTCAACAACAAATAATCATGTAATAAGAAATTAAAAAATACAAATACGAATATATTGCTTGCATTTTGACCTCTAAAAAAAAACACTAAAAGGTGTGATCAAATATAGAATTTCAACCTATCTATAAAACTTATTGATAAAAATCATATTATATATAATAAAAAGGCAACAAATACGCAAAATCTATTCAATTTGATGAAAGAAAAAAAAATTACCTGCAAGGTTGTAGGTAGGGCAAAGAGGAGAAATGAAGAATATAGCAAATAATTGTAAAATACGTAGTAGAAATAATGAAACACCAAAAAACTGTGTATATATAGTGAGAATTTTAGGTTGTGAAGAAGATGATATGAACAAAAAGAAGTAGGTTAGGTGAAACTCAAATACTTTTTTCTTAAAAACTTTATTATTAGGAAAACGATGACATAAGATGCAAATTTATCCACCAAAAAAAAAAAAAAAAAGAAACGTAGGAAAAAAGAAATGCAAGTTCTATCTTTTTTTCCTTTTATGTTTTTAAAAGAAACGTAGGGAAAAAAAATGCAAATTCAATCTTTTTTTTCTTTTTCTTTTTTTTACGTATTTTTATCTCTCTTTTTTATTTAAATTCTATCATTAGGTAATTCTATTCTATTGGGTTTGTTGGTAATATTTTAGATAGACACAACTGTTATAGTTGTAAATCAAATACAACTTTCTTTCATTACTTGATTTGTCATATTTATTCAAAAAATATGTATATATCTATTCTTAAAATCTAAAATTTTATTAAAATTTCTGCAATTTGGTGAAGTCACATTACGCAACCACGGCGTTTAAGCCCAACTTTTATTATATACTAGTTATAGGCCCGTGCGTTGCACGGTTTAATGAAAAAACTTATAAAATATTTGTATAAATAATTATATATTTTAATAATTATTATAACAAAATAAGTGTAAGGACTCAAATTGAATTGGACCTAAACAATAACATTTGTAGAGCGTGGGTAGAAGGGCTAAGTACCAGCAAAGCGAACAATGATCGGCGTGAGATTCATAGAAATAATAATAAAGGAATTTGACTAAGTGTTTGAAAGGATAATAACGATGACTTCGGCTAAATGTTCATGAAGAAATTTTGTTCTCAGCCCAGTCCGAGAATCTCCTTACTTAGAACTGACATATATAAGGGTTGTCCTTGGACACCCTGAAAATATCCTCTCCTCTCTTTGGTGGGGGTGCTATCTATTATATAGTCTTGTTTAGTTGATCTCTGCCGTCCACTTATTGATCATCCAAGCCTATACTTGAGTGTTTGTCCCATCAGCCGCCTTTACAGCCTTTCTGTTAGTTGAAGCAACCAAGGCATCACAGTTGGCTAGTCAATTCACCATTGATGTAATCAGAATGTTGGTGGCGTGCATTTAATGAGTGAGTGACAGCTCCTTCCCTTCAACGTCGGCCTGCCGAGGACATGGGCCTCCTCGGCGAGGTCCCTAGACGACTTGGGCCTCGTCCGCTTATCCTCGGATTATGCCCTCTTCTCGGCGTGGACCTGGGCTAGATATGGAATGGGCCGGGGTTGCTAAATATTTGGGACCCCACAATAAGTACTAATTTGTTAGTGACTTGAAGTATTGTTAAAAATAATATCAATGATTAAAAAATGTTAGAAGTATTTTTTTTCCTTTGGAAAATCTTTGAATACTTATTTGTACACTATTTTTTTAGAGTATCCTTGTTCTTCTTCGTCATTGTTCTTTATTAAAATTTTTAGACATAGTATTATAAAAATTGGCCACTTTTAAGAGATAGAACTATTCGAAGAATAATAACCTTTAATTTGTTCTAATTATAGAACCTACCATAATTTTTGTTTTGTATACGTTGCATGATTTTATACATAAATTCATATAATACAAAATTTATTTGAGAAAAAAAAATAATAAATAGTTTGAATTGTAAGAGAGACACTACGTGTAAATGAAAAAAAAAAATTGCAAAGCTCTACATATAGATTACACACATTTCTTAGGATGCTTGGGATCTTTTATGACAAACTTGGAAAACAAAATCAAGAAAAAAATTTAAACCGAGTTAAAAAAATAAAAAAATAAAAAATTTTGAACCATATAGATTGTAAAATTGCATATGAGTCTATGACCATTTAATACCAAGCTTTAAAATAAATTTTTTTTCTATATAGAGCTATCATTTCCACTTTGATTTTACTACTTTAGTCAAATAAGTTCCATAATTGCAAGGAAAAAAAAAACCTATTTTATAATGATGGTCCAAAATTTTGCAATTTAAAACCAAAAATATAAAAAGATTAAAGAAGAATTTGTTGGGAATAGAAAATTATACTAATAATTGGCAAAAAAATATAAATTAATGTTGCAAACGGGTACATAATTCTATGTACACTTTACATAAATAAATGCTGATATTCAAAATAAAAATAAAAAGTAAAAAGGGAACAACTTGAATAAATCATACTTGACAAAATTTATTTCATTTTGTTTGATAAAATATATAAAATAAATCCTATTAACTTAGTTTTAGTGTATTTAAATGATCTAGAAAAATAATGAAGCATATACTTTTGAGCCTAGACACACCTAGCAAAAAAATGAAGCATTCAAAATATTGAAAGGCAATTTAAGTTCATATATGCTTGCATGAGATACGTACCTGTCCATAGTAGCAATGAAAACCTCGTCTTTGAGATGAAGAATCAATGAAATGCTAATAAAAAATTATTTAAAAAAAAAAAAAAAGAGAAAGACAATGTGGTTGATATTTTTTTTTATTATATAAATGATGCAAAAAATTCATATCTAGTTAAACATCTAGATGATGAAAGACAACCTACAAAAATGACAAATTTAATAAAAAGAAAAACTATACTATCAAATGAATCAGTAAAAAAAAAAAATTCTCAACCACTGTGGTTCAACAAATTAATTACTTTCATGATCATCCCAGCGATTACACCATTAAAGCCAGCAAATTTTCTCAAATATGATGACTTAAGAGCACTATAAACAAAATTGCTAATTGCTAAGCAGATTTTGAAGTAAAAGGAAGAGATTAGAGTGAGTACATTCTGAGTAAAATTACAATAAATCGACGAAATGAGAGTAACAAAAGCTTTATAAATAGAGCAGAATGTGAGCGACATTATTAATAGAAACATCCAAATCGAACAGAAATAATACCCTAGAAAGCAAATTTCTCAAACTTCTAATAGATTTTTTTTGTTTTTGTTTAAAATGTCATCAACGTAGAAATTATCAAATTAATGGAGATATATACTGTTTTTTGGCATAGATAAAGATTATCAAATTAATAAAGATATATACTATTTCTTGGGATAGATTTATATTAATCACATCTTGAAGAATTTGGATTTTTCTTATCCCTTAATAATCAAGTTTTGTAACTTGATATTCTGATAAAATAATATTAATATAATAATAATAATAATAATTAATAAAATTTAAGTTGCAACTTGAGGAAAATAGAAACAACAAAAACGTGGGATGAGATTTAAATTTAGAAATTTTTAAAAATAGACTTTTAATTAGAGTAGAATTAAAATTTTGAAAATTTAGATGATAAATATTATCTAATTAAATTTTTGTATGTTAAATATTATCCCTTAATTTAAGAAATATATCTTAACAAATAAATTAATAATGTTAATTAGATTAGAGTCTTGGTAGTATACTATTCCTTTTTAATTCTTTAAAAATTTAATAAAATTTCTGCAATTTGGTGAAGTCACATGGTGTGATCACGGCGTCTAAACCCAACTTTTATTATATATAATATGATATGATATAATAATAATAATAATATGATTTGAGAAATAACTGATTAAAATCCATGGTAGAATTTCACCTGATTAATAAAACTTAACGTTGCTGACTTACGTTTGCAACATCTTATAAGTAGTAGTAATTATTCACATCTTGTAAGAGAGTGTAATTGATTGTTTTGAAAGCAGATGCAATAATTTCTACCAAAAAAAAAAGAAAGTAGATGCAATAATCTCAATAACAACTCATTGAATATTTGGAGCTTTGACCCTTTTTTCCAACGTGCCTATCGTAGAAAGAGCAAAATAGTTGTATTTTTATCAAATGTAAATAATTATCTCACTAAAATAAGGGGTAAAATTTCTTCCTAAAAGTAAATTAAATTGATAATTCCAAATTGAATTTTAAATTGATAATTATTCTTAAAAAAATGTACTAAACAATTGATAAATCTAAAATTAATATAATCTTGATAATGTTATAAATTAAAATTAAAGTTAATTATTCAAGAATACACTTGTAAAACATCTTGATAATTTGATGTAACATAAAAATAAAATAAGAAAATTGTTAAAATTAAGCTATTAATTCTAACCATATTTAATCATTAATTCTAAGACCCTAACCCTAAGCATATAAATTAGATCAAAGCTAAAAAAATTAGTTTAAAGAAAATGCAACCAATACACAAAACTTAATCAATTTAATAAAAACAAAATACAAAAACAAAGAAGGAGCCTTAATTTAGAAACTTGACAATATTTTGAATTCATTAATTAAAATCACATGAAGACAAAAAACCAATAATAACACTAAAGAAAATAAACAAAATGAAAATAATAATAATAAAAAAAGAAAGAATGCATACCTGCATTGTTATGAGATTTAGGCATTCACATATTGAAATAATCTTCACTCCGAAAAGGATATATAAGGTTATATATATTGGTAGAGTTCCATTTGAAATATAATTCATTTAAACCTTATTGAAATTAAAGATATCTAATCAATGTGTTTGTTTTTATCCCATAAAAATTGGAATTAAAAAAAGGTCATATGAATAGAATGAAAAAAGAAGAAAAAATAAAAAAAATATTCAACATAACGTAACGTATAAAAAATTAAAAATTAAAAAAAAAAAAGAGAGAAAGAGAGCGTGGTTGATAGATATAAGGAATTTTGATATATATAAATATATATATATATATATATATTTAAATGTCATCAACTTAAAAATTATCAAATTAATGAAGATATATACTGTTTTTTTTGGAATAGATAGAGATTATCAAATTATTGGAGATATATACTATTTCTTATGATAGATTTATATTAATCACCTCTTAAAGAATTTGGATTATGCTTAGCCCTTAATAATCAAGTTTTGTAGCTTGATATTCTGATAAAATAATATTAATTTAATAATATTAAAATTTTGAAAATTTAGATGATAAATATTATCTAAATTAAATTTTTTTTATGTTAAATATTATCCTCTAATTTAAGAAATATATCCTAACAAATAAAAAAATAATGTTAATTAGATGATAAATATTATCTAAATTAAATTTTTGTATGTTAAATATTATCCCTTAATTTAAGAAATATATCCTAACAAATTAAAAAATAATGTTAATCTAATTTTATTTAATGATAAGAATGAATTAGAGTCCTGATAGTATATTATTCCTTTTTAGTTCTTTAAATATCTAAAAATTTAATAAAATTTCTACAATTTGGTGAAGTTATGTGATGCAACCATAGCATCTAAGCCATACTTTTATTATATATATATATATATATATCTTTACATGATTCATTATTTGTTTTAATATTAAGAACTTCCCACATTCTTGTGACTATAAGTCTCTAACTCTAATATTCCAATCATCTTTTTCAGTGTGGATTTCATCCAAGAGATTATATCTTTGATTTTGTCTATCCATTCTGATAAAATAATATATAAAAATAATTAGCATTTACCTAAAAACAAAAGAAATATGAATTGTAAACACTAAAAATTTGGGCAATGCTTGCAATTGGCATATCATACAACCATGTTAGTCAAGAACAATATAACTAAAATTAAACTCCTTCTCAAAAAATAAATAAATAAACTCAATATCAAAAAATCACTATACTCAGGTATATATTTTTGGATAATTTATATCATTACATATCATATTTCAATATATATACAATATGGATTCACATATATATATATATATATATGAAACAAATAATTATGAATATTGATTAGATATAGAGACTAAGCCTACGTAACGCTATGGGAACAGCTTTTTTTGTCTGCTTTCAGCTATGCTATATAGATGCACTACTTTATGAAAGAAAACATCATATGTAAGTAGCATCTAGAATTGAATCCAAAGCAGCTAAGAACAAAAAAAGAAGTAGCTTGCGAGCCTTAGCTAGAAACACATAATTAACCAAGTAAGCCTCGGAAACACATAATTAACCGACCTACTATGTAGTACATAAATTAATTTCTTAGTTAATTAGACATGAAAGCTCAATTTCTTATATAATTTCTAAACAATCAAACTAACATTATAAAAAATAAATAAATAAATAAATTGACAATCCATAACAATTCTCTAAATTGGATTAAACTTAAGGAAATCAACTTAAACAAATATACAAAATATATTCAATTTGATGGGAAAAAAAAAGAGTAGAGTAAACAAATACGTACTTGTAAGGTTGTAGGTAGAAGAAGAAAATAATAGAAATTGTAGGTAGAAGAAGAGAATAATAGCGCAAAGGAACCGTATGATGAATATTAATTATGAATTATTTGATATATATATATATATACACTTCATATTGAAAAATTTTATATGAACAAAAAGTCTAAAGCTCTTTAAACCACCATGTGATGTGCCAATTGTAGTGTCTTTTAAGACCCAACTATTGCTGGGTCTTTATGTGATATGCCAATTGCTAAGCCTTTTAATATTTTGCAAATATTTTTTGTTTTGATTTGGTTTGATATTTAGCACCACGTGAAGTATATATCAACTCTCTCTCTCTCTCTCTCTCTCTCTTTTTTTTTTTTTTTTTTTTTTTTTTTTTTTTTTTTTTTTTTGAGAAAGAAGTATATATCAACTCAATTACTTAAAGTCACCTGAATACTTTTTCTCAAAAAAAAAAAAAAAAAAAAAAAAAAATCTCCTGAACGCTGTACGTAGTTATTCTAAAATATTTCTGATCACATACAACCATTCCTAAAGTTCTCCCAAAACACCCATTATCAATATATATATATATATTTATATGTAACCCTTTTTTTTTTTTTTTTGAGAAATATATTTATACATAACCTTCATCTTCAGATTAAGTCACATTTGAGTGAAAGACGAATTGCTTTAATTGCTTTAACCTAATGCACAACTTTTAATTGTTATGATTTTTGTTTTTATCTACTTAGATATACAACAAGTGTAATTCAACTTTATTAGAAATTATAGTTGAAGAAAAATTATATCCATTTAGAAATTATAGTCGAAGAAAACTTATATATATATATATATATATTTTTTTTAAATCTAAAAATTTAAGAAAATTTTTGCAATTTGGTGAAACCACTTGGCTCAACCACGGCATCTAAGCCCAACTTTTATTATATATAATATAATATGATATGATATGATATGATATGTGGCTAAGTTGAAATCATTGTTGATTCAAACTCTATTGGCTTTTAATTGTTATGATTTTTGTTTTTATCCACTTATTAATATAGCAAGTGTAATTTAATTTTAATCAAATTAAGATTTTTATCCACTTAGAAATTATAGTTGAAGAAAAATTATATCCACTTAGAAATTATAGTTGAAAAAAACTTATATATATTTTTTCTTAAAATCTAAAAATTTAAGAAAATTTTTTCTGCCGCCACTTGGCGCAACCACGGAGACTAATCAACAGTAAATTAGAAAATATGCTTCAAAGGGAACCAAGGCCACAATAAACAATGGAAGTCTGCATGGAATAAGGATATTATAAATAAAGCTATGACTTAAAAACTGTAGAAGATTTGTCCAGTGTAAATGCATCTTTGAATTTTTGTTTTTTTGTTTTTTCTTTCCTCCTAATGCAACTGAGGTGAAACATTGTCACATGGCACTGAAGTTGTATGACCATTTCAACAGCAGCATCTAGCACATTTTGCTAGAATATTCGCGTGGGAGTAATTCTGTTTATTAACTCTTAAAAATCTCAAATTGGATAATTACCACAAGAAAGAGTGGATGATAAAAAATTTAATTTTGTCACATTGGAACCAAGGATACAATAACAATGGAATCAAGAGACTTTATTACATAGTCCTTGTAAAAGTAAGATAGACGGTGGTATTGATTGCTTATATAGTGTTATGTTCATTCAAGAATAGAATTCACTTAGGTATTGTTAATTGGGGACATTTGATGAGTTCAATAAAAAGTTGACTTCTCTTAGAAAGTTAAGAGAAGTCTACTCAGTCTACTAAAGTGAATTCTAAGTGACTTCTCCGAAATATCAAATCAACTAAAGAGTGTAACTTTTTATTTAGTCTGGCCAAATTAAAAAATCACATAATCTAAAGAAGTCCTTCAAAAACTAAAATAAACAAAATTTCATAAATAATTAACAAACTAAAGCTAATGTTGCAACTTGTGAAAGTATTGAACTCGTTACCACCACCGTCCATCTTACTTTTACAAGAACTTTGTAATAAAGTCACTTGGGATTAAGAATAGACTGATGGCTGTATTGACTGTGTTAAAGATATTATTAGCAAACGCAATGTGTTATACCATGTTGTGTATGCTAGAGTGGATGCAGAAGATGAAGCATAGAATAGGAACACTGAGAACACGAGGGTTACATGGTTCAGCCTTGTCGACCTACATCCACGGAGGAATCCCTTAAGGGCTACATCTTTATTGTATAAGAATGTAGTACAATAACCTGTGTTACAATGAACCCTAACATGAGTATATATAAGCGACTAAACCCTAGACTACTAATACAAGTAGGAATGGGCTTGGGCCTATTACATTGGGCTAATATATGTCTAATATATATCTCTAACACCCTCCCTCAAACTCAAGGCAAAAGCTCGATGGAGGCTTGAGATTGGATAAGCATGAGAAGATCACTTGGAGATGCCTTGAAGAATGCCTTTGAAGAAACCAGATTGAAGAATGTGTCAATTGACCAATTTAGGAGCTTCAAATGAAGAAACGGAGTTTAAAATTGGAATCTACACGAAAAACTGAGCAAGATAGGCCATTTCAGAAATTTTGACTTTTGGTCAAAGGTCAACGCAAAAAGTCAAAGTCAACTGGTCTAGGTAAAAGTCAATGGTCAGTGCTTCACGGGTCAGATCCGGGTGGTCCAGGTCGGGTCGGTCTTGTCAATGATCAGCTAGGTGACGTGGTGCTGACGAGGCGACACTGCTGACGTGGCTAGCGACATGGCTAACGACGTGGTGATGACCTAGATTAGGGCTGACGTGGCAAAGTCTTACTGGTGCTGACGTGGCAAGATGACGTGGCAAAGTCTTACTGGTGCTGACGTGGCAAGATGACGTCAGCAACAGTCTTCCGGCGCGTGTGGCGCGTGCATGTATTCCACCGGCGCGTGCTGGAACTCCGGAAGGCACGTGCGAGCGCGTGCGAGGGAGATTGATGCTCGGACTTCGGGGGTTTGGCAGATCGGCAAGCTACGAGGCTGTCATGGCGGCGCGTGTTGCCAGAGGAGGACTGCTTCTTAGGAATCCGAGGCAACGCGTGGATAACTACGCCGAAACAGCGGAAGCGCATGGGGGCGCGTGAGCTGTTTTGGTGAGATCAGCTTCCTGGGTTTTGTTCGCGAGAGGCCGTGGAGCACGTCTGTATGGTTGGTTTCATCTGGTAAAGCCTCGATTTGCACAGATCTGAGATTGAAGCCACGGGTTTGCTTGAGTTTGTGGATCTAGACACAGCAGTGAGTGATGGCGGCTGCATGATGCTGTGGGGTCTAGATCTGAAGTAAAGCGAGGGCATTGTGAATCTGTGCAATGCATGTATGAATCTTCTTTGCTATGTAGAGATGTTTGTTTGATGCCAAGAACGAAGTTTGGCTCTGATACCATGTTAACAATATAAAGAGAGAGAGAATGACTGAATAGTCAGTATATTAATCTGTGTTACAATGAACCCTAACATGAGTATATATAGGCGACTAAACCCTAGACTACTAATACAAGTAGGAATGGGCTTGGGCCTATTACATTGGGCTAATATATGTCTAATATATATCTCTAACAGACTGGACACTGGAGTCAGTCTATGCAAAAAAGCTTCAGAGAAGTCATGGTCCTTTGATATTTCAGTGAAGACAATTCCTTAATGGCGACTTGCAAAGAAGGGAAGCCCCATGCAATTGCAAAGAAGGGGACCAAACTCACCTAGCCCCAATTATGGGTTAGCTCTTAGAAACTTCAAGTCATGACCCTATTACTGTCAAAGAAATAAATATTGCGCGTCTGTATTTGATATGTCGAGGATTTTTTATTATTATTCATAGTGCATCATCGTTTCCCAATCAAGGCAACTACTTTTCTATTGCATAAACTGACTCCACTCAATCAAAACGGCCTTCTGAATTATTAATCAAAAGAACCTTAAATTTATTTATATATATATATAAAAAATAAAAATGAAGTTTGTAATAGCTAAGTTAGGTCAAAAGCGAAGAAGATTGAATTGATTGAGAGAAATATCGAAAATGATAGAGAGATATCAAAAATCATAGATTGATGGAAATTTCTGTGAAAGATTTAATTAAATTTAAATATGATGGTGACTCAATGAACCATAATTCCAAGATTCAATTGATTTATTCAAAACAACATCGTTTTGAGCTAATGTGGCATTATATTTAACGGTAAGCTCATGCACTATGCAATGTAAAATCAAAATTACTCAAACTTAAAGTTGTAAATTGCAATATAATCTAGCCAAACTGACACATCATATAATGTAAAGAAGTCCTTCAAAACTAGAGTAAACCAAAGTTAATGTTTGACAATAAGTCACACAGGCAACTTGTAAGTATTGAAACTCATTATCCCATTCTCCATATTATTTTTACGAGGAATTTGTAACCAAGTCTCTTAGTTTCTTACATGTGCGCACGCACACAGAAACCATCACCATTAATTAAACAAAAATGATAGGAAATAAAAAATAAAATAAAAGAGAAAACTATTCCCCCCCCCCCCCCCCTCTCTGGGGCTTGGGTTTGGCCCTAGCCTTTTGAGAATTTCTAGAAGAGCTCCCTCTGATGTAAAGCCCTAGCTTAGTAATTTACTTTTTAACTTGTATGCTAGGTTTCCATAAAATCAATCATATTAAATGAATTGGTGTCAAGATCTTAATAGTTCAGATGGTTGGCACCTCTTAGTATTTCCAATAAAGATATCCAGAGCCAAATCTCATTTCCCCTAACTATTGAATAATAATAATAATTGTTAGGGTCATATTTTCTATGTAATTGGCTAATCCTTTGACAAAACGCACTTTACTTGTAACTGGATAGATCTAAGTTGGGTTTAATATATCAAGAAGTATGTTTATCAAACATATCAAGTGGTATATTTAAAGACATGAAGATTGATCCAAGAAATAAGGGAAGAAAAGTTGTTTTATTAAAGCTCAACACATAACTCGACAAATAGCTACTATCGACACTAAAGGGGAAGCTTGACACATATCTTGACACAAGCTCAATCTATCAAGATTTACGATTTCATGATTTCCAAATTTGAAATTTGGCCCACGATTGTGTTATTTGTTTAGGGTTTCTTTTCTCACAACCCTAGACATATATAAGGCTTATTTTAAAAGCCGTCATACATGGATATAGAAACCAAGAGTTTAATTTTCTCTGTGAGAAGTTATTGCATTTGTACGTCATAGGGTTTTGTAACAAAGTGCTTCCTGATTTTCATTATTAATGAAGTGAAAAATTTTGCAGCCAACAACGATCATTCAAGTTACTGGAGTTAGTCACGTACTAGGATCCATGCAAATTGGAGATTTGCGCATCAAAGGAAAGAAGGCTATTACAAGATCAAGTCCAATTGGGTATTGCTTGATATATCACGATGAATAACTAGTGGTATGCATTCATGATGTATGTAAGATAAGGCATGTGCTATGCTTTTGATGATGTTCATCCTCTTAGTCCAATCCAATTTCATTGCTTCAACATCGTTGCTTAGGAAACAAAATAAGCTTCCCCTTTCCGTGTATTGATAAACCAAAAACATGCATCATTTATGCAAGCAATAACCCTGAAGTTTCACAATATTTCGATTTCGAAGTTCTGTTAACATCGATCTTTACCTCGTTCTTGAAACTCATGTCAAAAGTTAGGTCCTTAGCCTCTAAGCAATGAAGTTTTTTCAATGCAACAACTTTCCCGCTAGGCAATTGTGCTTTGTAAACACTACCATAACTACCTGTTCCAATGCAATATATAATGTTAAAGTCCTCTGTGACCTTAATGATTTCTTCATATGCAATTTTTCCATCATAATTCCATATTGAGAACATGTCCCCATATTTTTCACTCCTTGTCTCTGATTTTGTTTTCTTAACCCGACATCGAGAGTGAAAAATATACCCAATAAGTAAATGTGCAAAGAAAATGGTAAAGGGAACCAAAATTTTTACTTGGCGCATGGTTTGAGAAGTTGGAGGGCAATGTGCAAATCCTTTGATGTCACCACATAAATCCTTATTGCCAAAAAATCGTTCGAATGCATAATTTTGGAAAATATCTGGGATTCGACCCTCCAAAGAATTGCATGACAAGTTAAATTGAGCCATGTTGATGAGAAAAAGGGGAATGTTGCCCGTAAGGTTATTGTAGCTGAGGTTAACATAAATTAGGAGGGACAGGTCTCTAATCCCAGAGGGAACAGTTCCGGTTAAGTAGTTATGGCTTAAAGATAAGAACTTTAACAACGAGCAGTTAGCCAAGGTGGAGGGGATTTGACCAACTATCTTGTTATTGCTAAAGTTCAACTTAATCAAACTCTTCATATTGCCAATTTCTAAGGGAATGGAAACGTTGATATGGTTTGAATCAAGAAACAAATATGACAAATTCTTTACAAATCTTATTTCAGATACTTTAGAACCACTATTCCCATCAAAAGACAAATCCAAATACTGGAGATTGATTAAAAGGTCCATAGTTGAAGGAATTGATCCTGTGAGTTTGTTATAATGTAGATCTAATATTTGAAGATTTTTAAAATTTCCCAATTCTTTGGGAATGGGCCCACATATTAGATTTTGGTAAATGTAAAAAGATTCTAATTGAGTGAGGTTCATGAGAAAAAGAGGGAAGTGACCTGTAAGATTATTACTAGAAAGAGATAGGAAGGTGAGCTTTGAAAGTGTACCTATTTGTTGAGGGATGCTCCCTCGAAGTCCAGTATTCCAAAAACTTAGACTTAACTAAATTTGGTAAGGAAGAGAAGTTGAATTTCCTAAACTTATCTCCCACATAGATCCCATCCATGTAAATTCCTATAACGCTTCCACCATCATTGCATATAATTCCATTCCACTGGCAATAATTTAAGGAGGTATCGTTGGAGTGACCATTTCAGTTTATTTCGGTCCATTTGGACTATTTGGACCTTAAATTGATTCCTTTATTAGGTTGCATTTTCAGTTTTGGGCTCAAAATTTTTTAAATTGAAAAGTTAAAACTTTTTTCTTCTGTTTGGGCCAAAATCTTTTAGTTTTGAACTAAAAAATACAAACAAAATAGACATTAGAAATTAAAGATATGTACCCTAAAAAAGAAATAAAAACAATATACACTCCCATTAAAACCATATTAATATAGTATTTTGATATACTTTAGTCCATTCAGTCCATTTGGTTTATTTTGGTCCACTTCGGTTTACTTGGGTCTATTCGGTCCATTCGATCCATTTCGATCCGCTTTGGTTTATTTGGTCCACTTTGGTCGATTTAGTCCAATTAAGCCCACATTTGTGACAAACACTTCTTACATAAGGCAAGTAAGTCAACCAACTAATTATCCAATGACAAAAGTTAGATATAGCACCTTATGTGCTATTCCTTAGATTCACCTCTTAAGATTTAGCCATGTGGCTACTTAACTAAAAAATGCAGTTCCATCCCATGAAAAAAAATCCACATAACAAAATCTTAAAATGAGAATCTAAGGAACAACATCTAAGTACTATACCTAAGTCTTGCCCATTATCCAAACCATGCTTCTATCATTATATGCTGGATGCATTATGCATACATATATTTCTTTGATTCCCATTAAAGGTAATTTCGTCAATTAACTCCTCAGCTACCAGAAGTTTCAAGCAATACCTTGAGATAGTTACTTCACCAGTTTGTGACTTGATCACTGCCTGATGCCCGCATCTAATTCTGTTATCCCATATAATTAGTCCAACATAATCCAAGTCAATCTTATACCGTCCAAAATTTCTGATTAACTCCATCAAAAAAGATCAACGACCTAGATTAAAAGAACATCCACATAACGAACTGTAGATAAAAGCATGCAATACTAACAGCTTTTCCCTCCTAAATATTCAAGCTCTTCAAAATATCTCTCTCTCTCTTAGAATCATAGAGAATCCATGGTTGGTAGAGAAACAACAAGTTTGTTGGTTCTGATACTGATTGCTTTGCCAGTTTTGGTATTTGCAATTCAATCTCTAAGAATTGAGCCTTCAGGCACTACAAAAAAAAAAATGTTCTGTGGCCACGTTTGTAAAACGCGGCCTTAGGTCAGAAAAACGTGGCCATAGGATGATTTGGCCTATAGCCAGGTTTTTTTAGGCCGCGTTTTAAATGTGGCCTAAACCCTGTGACTATAGGCCTGAGGGGTCTATGGCAACACTTTTTTAAACACGGCCTAAGACTAGGACCTATGGCCGCGTTTAAAACGTGGCCTAAGACTAGGAAGTGATGGGATTTATAGTATTGATGTGTAAAGCTCTCTTTTAAGATAAGCGCGAGGCTCTTGCAATAAGATCAAGACTCTCTCTATTAAGCCACCAATATATGGCAAGTAGTTTTTAGAGTACCTAGTGCCAATAACCAAGTGGACCGAAATGGATCGAATGGACTGAAATAGACTGTAGTAGACCATAATGGGTTGAAATGGAATAAAGCTAACCAAATTGTCTAAAATGGACCGAATAAACTGAAGTGGACCAAGATAGACCAAATGGACCAAAATGCTATGTTGATGTGCTCAACAAGAGCATAGCAACAATAAATACTACACTTCAACTTTTTCATATTTCTCACAAAAAAGAAGTTGACAAATTTTAATGATCAAAAATATCTTTTGATCTAAGTGAGAAAAAAAAAAAATAATAATGTAGCTTATATGGTGAAAAGGGCACTCCTATTATTTAGTGAGAATAACGGTACCATATGAAATTGACATTCTTATTGTATAGCAAAGACGTGAAGATGTCTTTGTATAAAATACTAAAATAGTCCCTTATATTTGTACGGAGAAGAAAATAAGAATGAGTAGGCATTTTATGGAAGCTAGGGTTTGAGGAGAGAGAGGCTTATTCCATTGAAAGAGATGAGAGAGAAATAGAAAATTTTGATTAACATACTACTCATCTATATAGATATATATATATATATATATAACCGAAACTTTAGAAACTCTCACAATTTTTCACGTCACCACTATTTTTTTTTTTTAATTTTTTGCTACTTATTTTAGATTTTTTTATTTTTTTTTATTTTAGGTTATATTTTAAAAAGAAAAAATTGGGTCTTCTTTACTTTGTGTTTGCGTAGACCAACACAATCACAAAGCAAAGCAAAGACTCAGAGACACAGTGTGAGAGAGAGAATCTAAGGCACTGAAAATAACCTAAAAAGCATCAATCAGCAAAAAATGGCAGATGATGCGGCGGTGGAGGTCTCAATACCTGAAAGCACCACCATTCCCTCCGGCGACGACTTGGTCTGGGCTAATGTGTCGCCTCTTCTTGAATCCGCATGCAAAGGTTCTTTCCTTCTTGCCTTAACTCACTTTCTCTCTCTCTCGCTTTCCGTCTCTGTTTGTTTCCCGAGAAATTAGATTTTTTTCCATCCCCTAAACCTAAAACTCACCATTTCCTTCCCCCAAAATCAAAACCCAAAACTCATATTCTCCCACTGCCACCGCTGCCGCCACCACGGATCACCACCACTGTATTTTTTTGTTTTCCTCTTTGTATTATGCGACTCATTCTCTACCTGTTATTATTTTCAATTGAAAATCAAACTACATACCCAAAGCCTAGGTACGCTCGCTTTCCTTTTTCTCTTTTCTCCGAATTTAAGTTTTTCAATTGAAACCAAATAGAGGAAAGGCAGCCTACTGAATGATGCAAATAGAGGAATTTGTTTTTTAAAATTTGGAAATATGATTTAGGTTTCGGTATTGTGGTCTAATTGGTTTTGATTTAGGAAGAACAGATGCTTTACATTGATTTGTAAAGCCTTTACTTTTTTTAATTAGGGTTATTTTAAGCAGGGTACCAATGGTCGTTTTTCTTTGATTTTTTAAATTCCTTAGTTTAATTTATTTAACAAATTTACCATCTTTAGCTTCATGTTGACCTTTGGTTCTTTGCAGTTCAATTCTCTATAGGTCCACCAAGTTTCTTTCTTTTTTCTTATCTTGTGCTTCTTAATGAAGTTTAGGTGAATACCAATTGCTTATTTTGGATTCTCAATTGTTATTCAGGTTCTTTGCATTAGAATCAATAAGTAGAGGTAATTCTTTGGTGTGTTTGTAAACTTATAATGTAAGCCTACTGTGGGAATTTGATTGGGATTTTGATTTTGTTGGGTTCATTTGATTGATAATATTGGTGGATATATGCCAATATTTTGCATCATATTTCTGCTTTTTAGTGGGAAAGATACTATCTTTAGGTGCTTTTAAGCTTTATATTATGTTGGTTGCTGTATTAAGTTGGTCTGATTTTTGATAATAAACCATATTGACAGTGGTAGTTTCATGTGTTTTATGCAGTTTAGCTTCTTGAAAGCATGTTTTTGGAGTTGCAATTTCAACCGAATTATTAATTTTCTGTTCCAATTTTGTTTCAAGCCCTTTTATTCTGTTATAGTTTTCAGCGATTTAATTTTGATTTTGTTTTTTTTTTTTTTTTGTAATGAATATGTGTTGTGCAGAGAGAGTTGGAGAGAGATCTACAGGAGGCCCTTCACTACTGTCAGACTGGTGTCCTCTAATACTGATGAAGAGATTGCTGTATTAATTGCTGATCTGACACAACCAGATGAAGCATGGAGTTGAACATTATGTATACTAGCCGCGAACCTACGCGTTGCGTGTTATAATTATTTTTATGGTGGTTTTATTAAAAAAAATTTACAATTTGAACTAATCTAATAATGAGTAATGTATTTCGTAATTATATTTTTTATTTATTATAGGAACAATCATAAATGCAATATAGGAACAATCCAAAACACCAAAAAAACATAAACTAAAAAAAATTAATAAAACTTAACAATGATTAATTGAACCAATATTAGGATAAAATTTTGTTTTTGATAATCTATTAAGGTCATTTTTTTTGTAGAAATTATAATTTCGGCCACCCAAAACATATTATCAAATAAACCATTATTAGCAAAATCTAAGGATTAAATTTCTATACATGCATTGTTATAAAATAATAATAATAAAAATAAAATTGCAAAAGTTAAAATTTGTCACCTATCCGATTATTTTCGTTTGGTTAACCTTTGCTTTTCTTTAAATGAATGGCATTATAGAGTACTTCTAATACAACTATTAAGAGTACTTTGTCCACCACAAAGGATTAGAAAATAAACAAAAATTAGTAAAGTTTTATAATTTTACATCTAAATTGAGCACTATAAAAAATCATGCATGTAACAGAATAAATACCAAATTATCAAAATTATGCTATGTAATAGAATAATATTATATTTTTATATGCTATATTTAATTCTTTAGAATGCAATAGGATAACATTTATCAATCAAAGAAAAAAAAAAAAAAAACAACAACAACAACAACAATTTAAAAAATAAAACTAAATCACATTAACCCAAAATAGAGTTTTAAAGAATATAAAAAATTTTCAACCTAAAGTAGAGATGTAAGAAAAAAAAATCCACCAAAAAATTTAGATAGAGAGAGATAACCATTTTTTTGTGAGGAAAAACTATGCATAGAATAGAAGAGATAGTGACAAATTTATAGTAAGAGTGTGTGAATAAGAAGAGACAAAAATAAAGGAAGATGAAGGGAAAGAGGAAGAATGGTATTAATGTAGAGGGTAGTGGGGAGATGAAAAGGTAAGGAAGGGAGAAAGATTGAAGAAGTAGTGGGGAGATGAAATGATAAGGGAGAGAGAAAGGTTGGTAAATATTAAAAATAAATAAATGTTAAAAACAATTATAGGAAAATTGGAAAAAAAAAAAAAAAAAAAAAAAAACCCTAAAGCTTGAAATGCTTCAACTTTTTTTTTTCTTCCTTTAAGTTGAAAAGGCTCATACAAAACCCTAAAATTGAACTGAAAAGGCTTTGGGTTGGGCTTAATAGTGGAACTAAATAAATAAGAGGTGGGCTGGATTAATTATACAGATTTATTATAAGGTGATAGTGGAAGTAAATAAATATGTAGTGGGCTAGATTTATTATAGGGTGATAGTGGAAGTAAATATAATAAGTAGTGGGTTGCATTTATAGGGCTGAAAATTGTAAAAACTATTTTAAAATTGTAGGACAAATTATATAGATTAAAAAAAAAAAAAATGACATGGCAGCTAATGTGGCGCAACGTAAGAGCAGCAACATTAAATGCTACGCTTCAACTTTTAGTAATATATAGATGAGATTGTTCTGGTATTATATAGATTCTTTTTCTTCTCTTTTAGTTTTATACTCTTGCATAGATTGTTTGTTCTTCTCTTTTCCATTATTATTATTATTATTTTATCTGAATGCAACCAAATGACCAATCTTTGGAATTTTGGCATATTTTTTTATATATATTTTATTTAATTATTAGGCGTCTGTGTTAGGAGGAACTGGAGCATGACTATAAGAAGAAGAATGAAAAGCCACTTCAATCTGCATATTTTATAATTTTAATCAGAACCAAAACGGTCACAATGAATCTAAGAGGAGATATGAAAAACTTGAAATCTTTGACTTTCAATTCTTTTATTCGTTTGTATATTATATGACTAAACATGTACCAAACATTGACTTTGTTATCATGCGATTGTTCATAATTGTTGGCTCATTCTTAGAAATCACATTGTGTATCACTATTGAACTCTTTTCTCCGTAAAAAAAAAAGGGGATTTGGTATCTATGTTGATTGAACTCTTTTCTCTGTAAAAAAAAAAAGGGGTATTTGGTATTAGATGCTGATTGGTAAAAATAAGCTGAGTAGATGTGTTTTGTTTGATTAAATGATGGAGATCACTAATAAATTGTTTCTTATGATTTAGTATTTATTTGTGTCTTACACATTACCATTTGGTGTTGGATTTTGAAAAATTTCTTGGTTTTAATAGTTGAAGGATGGGAGAGAGGAAGGTGCTAAACAAATACTACTCACCTGTCTTCAACCTAGAGGCTTTTAAGAGGTCAAGCACACATGATGCTCCCCATAAGTAGATGTTATTGGTGACAATTATTTAGGTATTTGAAGGTTCTGATTCTATTTCAAATGTATGGATGCTTTGCTGAGCTTACCATCAAGACTGACCCAAAAAATTTCAACTATATTGTTGAGTCTGGTGCTATCAAAAATTTTGAACCTATGTGAAGAGGATGAGGTAAAGTAAAATAAATAAAAATAAAAGTCTTGCAATCTTTTGCACATATAACATCGTTTTTGACTAAATATTTTGATTATTCTTTTAATTCATTAGGCAGCAAAGACAATAACCATAAAAGAGAAGTTGGAGAGATGGAAGATGCAATGAAATCTTTAGAGAACAAAAACCTTGGATTTGAAAAGAAAAATGAACATCATTACTACACTGGATGGGATGAAATCTATGAAGGTATTATTTGCTTTACCAATTCTATTTTTATTTATTAGGGTAGGCTATCATCTCACAGTGCCACAAATGGAATCTTTAAGTCCCAAATAGCCTCTGTAAATTTTAAGATTACATGATGATAGATCAAAGTAGAAGGCCATGAAGGTTGTCTCTAGCCTTTTAGGTATAGGTTTTTATTTTTTGGGATGCTCTTCAAAGCATATACTTGGTTATGTGATGGCAATGTTTCTTTTAAATTTTCCTTCAAATTCACTCACTTCCTTAAAGTAATTTTTATTTTCTTGAGTTTATAATATCTAGGTCTTTATTTTTCGTTCAACTTTTATGGGTTCAATTCTTTTTCTTTTATTTCATGGACTTAATTGGCAAACAAGGTACCCCCACATGGTACTGTTCTTTCTTATCAATTTTCAACTTCAATCTTCTTGGGTTTAATCCTTATTCAAATATGTTAAAACTTTTAAGGTTTTTGTTTTAATTGGTGGTAGTTGAGACTTGAGTGAGGATCTTGCAAAATATGCATAAGTGTTAGTAGTAGGGGCTGATGGATTGGGCTGTGAGCTACTAAAAGACTTGGCTTAGTCAGGTTTCCAAAATCTCAAGGTTATAGACATAGATAGGATTGAGGTAATCAATCTCAGGAAAAAAAATATCAAGTTCAGGTGTTTTTTTTTTTTTTTTTTTAATTTTAAATCATCACACCCATGTCATAGGTAATATAGAAGATGTTATCATATAATAATAATAGAATTTTTTTTTTTTAAAAAAAAAAGGTTATTTGGAAGATGTTGAAGCACTTGGGCAAAGTAGGTAAATGAGATCTATCAAGAATTTATCTTCCTATTTAACGATTAATTGTAAGCATATAAAACAGGCAGTCATGAAGGTTTCAGTTGCAATAGTGAAACTTGGGATAGCATTTAACATTTTGTGGCTTTTACAGAAATTATGAACTTGAAGCAGAGAAATGAATTTTGTTGCCAAGTTGTGATGGGTGTGAACCCTCATCCCTCAATTTTTAGCAAAGACAACATTCCTGGTGGCTGTGATGTCAAAGTTTACTTTAGGCTTTTTCATTTCATTTTTTACAATTTTGTGGAAAGAGTAATGGAATTGAAGTTGAATAAGATGAAAGAGAATCTTTTTTATGGTATGGCAATGGTATCTTCTGCATCGTCACAATTTGGCATTCCAACTTCTATGATTGGTGAGAGCATGTATTGGTAACTATTTCTTCACTGTGTTGGCGTGCTTGACACAGCAATATGTGATGGAAATGTATGGTGCTGAAGACATAGATATAGTTGTTTCTTCAAGTAATTTCTATTTGAAACTGAGTTAAACTACATATAATTTCGTTAATGTTTTTTAGAAAGAGAATAATTGAAACTTTACTTTTAGTTTCAATATAAAGTTACATTCCATTTGCAATGAGATGTTGACTCCAGTTCCATTGATGATTTACGAAAGTCCCCTCTCTATATACTTGATATCAATAAGTTATTTATGAAATGTTTTCCACATTGTCATTTGACCCTTTGACTATAGATTAATAGTTTTTTACGTAAGCTATGATGCCACTTAGATAGATTACTTGATGAACAAATTAGTCTCTTATTGGGTTTTTTTTTTTTTTTTTTTTTTTTTTTTTACCATGTGGTTGATTAATTATCTTTTTATTTAACTAGCCCGTGCATCGCACGAGTTAGCGACTAGTTTCATATATGATATTTACACTATGCTTCTGACCATATTTTGACTTTATAGATTGACCTCTTTTTGTAATAGGCATTAGTGCATGCATTTTCCTTGGAGTTTAACTAAGGTTTCTACCACACATCTCCTATCATGTACTCTTCATCGGTGATTTCATTCTTTAATTTAATTTTTCTATACTTAAAATTTTTTTTTATACTTAAATTTCATCGGTTATTGTTATTATTTTTTTTTTCTATACTTAAATTGATCTATTGAAAATTTTGAAGTATAAAACCATTTTAAGCTAGGTGGCGAAAAGTAGGTAGACTGCAATATTACTTATTTTTATATTTTTTTAAGACGCCCACAAAATGGCTTCAAATCAAAACATAGGCCACATTTGTAAAAAAAAACACTTTATACATTAAGATAGGCAAAGTCATGAACAAATACTTATTCAAGTCATGTTTCTCAAAAAAAAAAAAAGTCATGTTATATCCAAGTCAAGCTATGTAATAAAATAACATTCTATCATCATATATTGTATTTCAATTAAGAAATGCTAGCTCTTTTTGTATTTGTAGATTTATGTGCGAGTTCAAGTTCCATTCCCATTAAGGGTAATTTCGTCAATTAACTCCTAAGCTCCCAGAAGTTTCAAGGAGTACCTTGAGATAGTTAGTTCACCAACTTGTGACTCGATCACTGCCCACAACATAATTCTGTTATCCAAAATAATTAACTACCCGCCAGTCCAACAGAATCCAAGTCAATCTTTTACCGTCCAAATTTCTGATTAACTCCATCAAAAAGATCAACGACCTAGATTAAAATAACCCGCATAACGAACATTATATAAAAGCAAGCAATACTAACAGATTTTCCCTCCTAAATATTCAAGCTCTTCAAATTCTCTCTCTCTCTCTCTCTCTCTCTCTCTCTCTCTCTCTCTCTCTCTCTCTCTCTCTCTCTCTCTCTCTCTCTCTCTCTCTCTCTCTCTGAGAATCACAGAGAATCCATGGCTGGTAGAGAAACAACAAGTTTGTTGGTTCTGAAACTGATTGCTCCAAACTCTGAGAACTGAGCCTTCAAGGAAGGAAGATCAGGAGTACAAGGAAGGCGATTACATTTCTCTCTTTGCCAACACAGCTTATCCTAATCAAAATCCATGGTAATTTCCTCATTTCTCTGTGAAATCTCATATTTTCAACGTTTGCTTTTGATCTTCTACTCGAACTTGAGCTTGGAATTTGATTTTTTTTTTTTTTTTTTTATTCTTTTGATTTGGTTCTGAGCTTCACTTTGGTTGCTGAGAATTTCTCCTTTTCTTTTTTATCTATTGAATTTGTGCTAAGAATTTGAAAAATTAAAGAAATGAAGTTTTCGGTCTCAATATCTTGATTTTGTTTAAGAAACTGTCTGCTAAGTAAATCATTTATCCATTGTTAGTTATAAGGAAAAAAAAAAAAAAAAAATTTCAGTGAGGCATATTCATATTTTGATTTTGAGCTTCAGAGAGAAATTTTTATATATAGTTTGTGTTTTTTCCACTTGCAGTGAAACAAATTCATATTTTGATTTACCATTCTGCCCTCCTGGAGGACTCTCTTTGACTCTTGGTTTGTTGCAAAATTATTAACATTGCTCTCAAATATGATTATCATTCCTATGCATTTTCTAAGTTCTAACCGACCCTGATCACGATATACAGATCCAATACCCAACAGAAAGAAGTCGTTTGAAGAAGTTATAGCAGGGGATTGCTATATGAACGCTGGGTATGAGTTGAGGTTCAAGAAGGAAACAAAGAAGAAACTTCTTTGTGAGACGAATCTGAAGAGAGAAGAAGTTGCGAAATTTAGGGATGCCATTGCAGCTGATACCGTGTACGAGATGTACTATGATAACATTCGCTTGAGAGAGCAAGTTGGAGTAAATGCTACAGTTCCATATATAGCAATTCAAAGGCTTCATCTTATCAATCACCTCGACTTTCATTTCCATTACTTGGGAAACAGAGTGAAAGAAGTATATGTGTTGGGTGACATCGATTCTGCCGTGGATATAACTGAGGATGCTAAAATCAAAGTCAATTTCACTTATTCTGTCATCTAGGGAGATTTGGAATCAAGAAGGAGAATCAAGACAAGGTCAGGGGGTTGTTAGAGCAAGTTATATAAGGCTTATATAATAAAATTTGTAGTATCCCTAAAATTTCTCTGTGGCGTTGTAGTCTCATAATAAAGAAGTGCAGATTGGGGTGCAATGTGGATACTGGATACAGTATACATGACTAAGTAATGGCAGTCAGATCTGGTGATAAGTTGAGAATGAAAAAGAGTTTTTTTGTTAATCTGATAGTTAAAAAGATGAATAATAAGTACAACCTTCAAGGATTTATATATAAATCTCGCTTGTAGTTCCGTTGTTATTTAATGACATTGAAGCTTAGCAAAAAAGTACAACTTCTTTTAGGATTTATATATGTTTTTCTTGTGGGTTGCTTTGACAATGTTTTTTTTTTGTTGTTTTTTTTGTTTTTTGGGATACAAAGATGAATGTTTGTACAAAAACATGTCTGACACAGACAATTGTCTTTTCTAAGTCCACCAAAACTCTAGCCTAACATGGTTAACTAATGGGCCATCTAATGGTTTCAAAAGACTGCAAACAATTTCAATGCTTATAATCACTTATGAATTCTATGATGTTTCATTTTCATTTATACATTTAATAGCCTTTTTTTTTTTTTTTTTTAAATTATATAACAATTTCAAATTTCTTAACTTTTCATAGGCATTAATTTTGAAAGTCATATTATCATAACTAGAGTTCACTAATGAATTCCATTTGCAGAATTTGCATTCTCTTTGTTTTGGCATATGCAGGTTACCTATATGTCTGCTCCGATAAGAGCCTGTATATTCTGCTCATTGTGATATATAGTTTCGCATCATGGTTTTCTGGGTACAAGGCTACTTCATTTCACTCTGGCTTCACAACACATGGATGGGTAAGAGTAACAATCAAAGTGTATAATATCTCGTATTTTCTTTATTATTATTCTGGCTTCAATTCAGGTTTTTAATTATGTGGTTAATGATTTTTCTTGCAGATAGAATGTGTTATTCAAACTGGGGCCCTGTACCTTGTTCCAGTGATCTTAACAGGTCTTGCCATAACTATAGTGGCGATAACAATAGAAGGGGTGTCAGATTTATCAGAATATGATGATAGAGCCTCCTATCTTGTCGTTTATTTATTCTTTGGTTTTAGTTTCCTAACTGTGGGTGGCATCTCCGGGCAGACTTCCCTAAATGAATCTGAAATAACTTGTTCCACCAAACACTTACAAAATGAGATTATAAATCAGGCTTGGTACATGTGGACACCTACTCAAATCTTCCTTGGGGGTCTTCTTCCTTTTAGCTTAATCTTCTCTATGATGGATGATATCTATGCAAGCTTGTACAATTTGAAAGTTTATGGTGCATTTAGTACTATGTTTACAGCCTTCATTTCTATCATTGCACTAATTGTGTTTGTGGGAATCATCTGTACATGCCATGAGCTGTACAAGCAAGATCACCAATGGTGGTGGAGGAAATTCTCTTACAACAATGTTATAGACACTATAGAATTCACAACTTATTTACATTTGAGGTGCAAGAATGTGATTAGTGCAACATGAATTTCACATGGGACTATTATTGATATCATTTTTATTATACACCAATCACAACCTACCACCTAGCAGTTGTGGAAAAAAATGTGAAATTTGTTATGCATTTAGACTTTCTGAATCTCTTATCATATACCTTGGAGAATTATAGGAACAGCCATCATGATGGAGTACCTAATTCATTTCAAAGGGTACTTTCAGTTATTAATTTCAAAAGGAACTTTCTAGTTATTAATGCTTATCTAAATTTTCATCCCCTAATGGATGTTTTACCTAAAATGACTTCCCTTAGTTGTTAATTTAGCATGCTGATGCAAATCTATAAGCCATTCAAGTCTTATGTTGCATATGTTTGCATAGTAGTGAACTAAGTGAAGACTGTTAGAGATAGATTAGCTCATTAGCATAGGCTCAAGCCTAATACTATTTTGTGTGCAAGCCAAGTCTCCTACTTGTACTAGAAGTCTATTAGTTTAGGTTTTAGTCTACTATATATACATATGTTATGATTCATTATAACACAGGATTTGTACTACATTCTAATATATTATTGATGTAGCCCTTTAGGGTTTCCTCCGTGGATGTAGGCCGTTAGGCTGAACCATGTAATTCTCATGTATTATTGTGTTCTATACTTTATACTTTCGCTTCCGCATCCATACTACTATATTTAACATGGTGTATCAATGCTAATATTTAACAAAGACTACAACTCTTATACCTGAGTAGTTCTTTATTTCCATGAAGCGATATACTAATGTCTTTTCATCCAATATCTATCTATCTATCTATCTATTGATCCAAGTCTATCTACAATGCAGATCTGTCTTTCATGGGGATCAATTGCCATTTTCACGTTTGCGTATGGTCTCTATTTCTATGCTAGAGCAAACGCCAGAATTTCAATGAACCTGATAGTGTTTCTGGGCTACAATGCTTGCATATTCTACGCCGTCTTCTTGATGCTTGGAACTATTGGCTTCTATGCTTCATCAATTGGTTTCCATTACATGGGCCGAGTCCTAAAGAGGAGGTGACTAAAAAGCTCAATTCTTTCTCATGTTGACCCAAAGAGAGATAGCACATCATTTTGGTTATTTTCTTGACTGACAGGCTTAAGGAGTCCTTAGTAATTGTTTTGCAATATTTTTATTTTTTTGGTAGAAGAACTCAACACCATGGATTCAAAATCCATGACCTCACCCACACCTTCATTGTTATTCATGGTCTGGGAATTGGATGACTGTCATTTACCAATCATGTTGCATTGAAATACACTCGGCACAGGTCACTTTTAGTTTTAGTAAGCTCAAGTCCAGGTAAAATGAATTACTTGGATCAATCCCTTTGTCACAAAATAATTGAAAGCAAAGCTACATATCTGTTTATTTCATACAAATAGCCACCCCGATTCAAGTATCAGTCAATGTCACCTTGTAGAGATGCAGAGGATGGTGATTGTAGAAATCCTAGACCTCTTGGTCTTGTATGAGGTGGTCATTACATGGTGTCGCAGTTGGTGGCAGTGCCCTGATGCAAAGGATGGTGGTTCTGGAAAGAGTCCCTTACAAAAAAGTTTCTTGGTGGAGGCACCTCCAATCAGTTTGAATTTTAGTACTCAATTCCATTCTGATCAACATCCGTTACCCTATGGCCGGACCAAAACAATAAATGAAAAACTGAAAGAGTCAGATTTATTTCTCCAAAAAAATCTTCCATTATTAATGACTTCTACTTAGAATTTAAATTTTAAATTCAGGTTGGAAATTAAGGAGATAACATAAATGGAACATGATTGATGAAGAAAAGGCTTGAACAGCATAATCCTAATTAGTGATCTCACGCAATTTGATTTCATCACCAACAATATCTTATCTAACTGAGAAAAAAATAATGTAGCTTATATAGTGAAAAGGGCATTACTATTATTAAGTGAGAACAATGTTACCATATGAAGTTGGCATTCTTACCGAATAACAAAGATGTGATGATGTTTTTATATAAAGTAGTCCCTTATATTTGTGCGGAAATGGAAATTAGAATGAGTAGACATTCCGATTATATAATTGTAGTATAATGCCAATTTTTACAAAAAAGAAATATATATATATATATATATATTCTTATTCTTGTTACTCATGTGCCTGGGGGATTGATGTTTACCAATCATGTTCAATTAAGGGTAATTTTGTCATAATAAATCAATTATTTCTCAGATACTAGAAGTTTTCGAGGAGTACCGTCAGACCAGGGGACCCAGGTGGGGGCCAAGGGGTCCCGGGCTCCACTGGGTCCAATTTATTTATTTATAGTTACTATATATTTCATTTTTGTAGTTTGACTCTCTTCCAAAACCTTAAATCCTTTTTTCTAAGCTTAGTTAGCCTCATCCAAATAATAATTATCCAACCCAAAAACTTAACAAAGCAATGAAAACATTCACAATGGTGATTATATTTTAGCAACAAAAAAAAAAAAAAAACAATTTTACCACCAAAAAATCATGTGTTATTGGAGAAACTAAAGCTAAACTTTTTGTAACTGCAGTAAATTGGTATAAATATCAGCTGACTATAATAAGTTGTTAAAAATAAAATAAAATATTTTATTAAGATTATATCTCTTCCTTCAATTAAAAAACTCAAATTTTCTCCATTTCTTTATTATTTTAATGAATTGTTTATATTATTTTAAATGAAGTGATAAAAAAAAAAAGAATATTTGATATTAGATGTATTGTAAAGTGATGAGGTAAAATAGATAAAATAGCTTTTTGAGTGCTAAAAGCTAAAATTTTAAGCATCACCAATGTGAATACTCTAACTTCAACAACAACAACAACAAAAAAATCCTAACCAACCTTGTATTCAATGACGAAACCAGGAATTTATCTTTGGAGGGGGCCATACATAAAATTAGACAACTAATTTTTTTTTTTTTTTTTTTTTTTTGTGTATGAAATCTAGAATAGTAATGCATAATACAATTTAATAATCAATGTACATTTCAAGAATGTGTCAATAGTCCTAAACTTAGCTATGAACCTAGATTTATCAAAATAAACTATCACCCATTAACTAAAATGACTAAGATTAAAATATATATATATATATATATATACTAAAAAAATACTAATAATTTAAAGATTGCTAAATAAAAGACAAACAATCATTCCAATTTCAACTCATAAAAAAAATCTAATAAACAACAAATAAATACATATTAATATGTTATATTATTTTATCAATAAATTAAATGTTATATAGTAGTATATTTTAATCATGTACATTTATAATGCCATATGATATATATATATATATATATATAGATTATTGTAATAACAAGTAATATATTATAAGGAAAATTAAAAGAAAACAAAAGAAAAGAAAAATGCATTACCTAGTAATTGGGAAAGTGAGCAATAGAGTGGGTCAGGGGCACAACCACACCGAGGCCTACACGAAAGCTTGGGGAACCTTGTCTATCTTGTCTAGTCTAATTTGCCATTATTATTCACACATTCACATGGAAGCTTTGTTAATTTTTATATTGTAAATCACTAAACTGCAGCAGTGTAGCCTAAAGGAGAGAAGAACTAGAAAGAAAAAAGAAGAAGAAACGCAAACGGAGACATGGAGAGTGAGAGAGAGAGAGACACCTGTGTGAGCATTGATCAAAATGTTCTGCAATTGTGTGATGGACTTGGTAGTGCAGCAGATCAACAAAGCCTCTAACCTTCCAATTTGCTACTATTGTGGTGCAAGTTAAGCAATGTGTTGAGGCAATGGGATGAAGATTTTAAATAAATAAATAAATAATCCCTTTTATTTGTTGAGATAATTGTTAAAATACTTATTTGTTCATTTTAAAGATGCAAAATGTCTAATTACTGTAATTATATATATTTATCACTAATTGGATTGTATACTATTTAAATGAAAGTTGTAGGGGAGAATTTTGTTTGACCCCTGCAAGCCATTTGTCCTCTTTGGGAAGCTAAGCCCGCAAGGTTTTGTTCTAAAGGGGTGGGAGCTTGTCCCACATTGCCTAAACATGTGCCCCACTCATGCTTTATATGCCTTTAGAGCTTGTATGAGTGTATCACTACAAGGCACTCTGAACCATTGGCTACAATGCTTCATCAATTATGTTCCGTCAAGTGGACCTAGACCTGAAGAGGCGTGCCTAGAAAACTCAGTTCTTTCTAATGCTGACCCAAAGAGAGACAGCACATTGTTTTTGTTATTTTCCTGAGTGACAAAGAGGAGGCCTTACAGCCTTAGTGATCGTTTTTTTTCAAGATTTTTCATTTTTTAGTAGTAGAACTGAACACCATGGATTCAAAATCCATGACCTCACCCCCAACTACATTGTTATTCATGGTCCAGGAATTGGATGACTGGCGTTTACCAATCATGTTGCACTGCAAACACACTCGGCATAGGAATAACAATTCTACTCGCATTTGTCCTGTGCTTTCATTCTAAATCTGTCACATCACATGTAATTCTTTTAACTTAAACCTCAGCACCGGGATGCTTGTATAAATCTACTAGGAGAGGATTATATTATATATCCTAGTGACCAAAATGCACGAGGTGTAGGGTGCTTCTGTGTGCTTCGACCTAATGCGGTCTTATCCCACATGGAATAGAAATAAGTGGAGAGGCTACCGTGTGGGTGTACAAAACCCAATTTATAATAAAAATTTTCCCAACTTTACCAACCCTTAATCTCTATCAAAAAGAAAAAAAACCCTTAAAATTTTCATCATTATTATTATTTTTCATCTAACATACAAATTCAAATCTAAAATTATATAACATGTAAAATTATTGCAAAATTGAAAGGGCAAAAAAGGCATGGGAGATTAAAGAATTAAGGATACGTTTGATATACTGAATGAGGATTGTGTGTTGTAATGTAATAACTAAACATATTCATTAGTTTGATTGTGAGTTATAACATTAGAATGAAACTTAACATTTATTTTAGGAAATATCTTACTCAAACAATGATATCTCCTTAAAAATCATTATTTTTAAATTTAAAAGAGATATGTGTTATTTTTTATGATTTTTTATTTCTATAATTGTTAGATGTATATGAAAAGTTTGTTTATTTGGAAATATATTAAGTTTTGAAATTATTGCACTTACTAAAGAATAGCAAATATAACCTTTTAAAAAGGAATAGTTATTCCTCATTTTGAAGAATAGCTATTAATAAGGAATGACTATTCCTTGTAATAAAAACATAACCAAACTAAAGAATAACTAAACCATAAAAATAACTATTACATTATATTGCCTATTACAGTCTACTAAACATGCTCTAAGATTAAAGAAGTAAGAGTAAGAACCACCTGAGTAGTTGAGGGTGTAGGATAAGCCATTACAGCCACGTGCCTTAACGCCCAATTTGAGAAAGGGTCGCTGGTGCTGCTGTAGCAAGTGGCGTATTCTGGTAGCGGCAGCGTCCATTAAGTTTAGGACTTGTCGCTTCGCCATGTGTCCCATCTTCTTCACCACCATTCGAGAAGCCATGAAATGAAAATATTGAAATCTAATAAAAAAAGTCTGAATCCCACAAAATTAAAGCAAAATTGTTGTCTCAAAATCCCAAACCCAATTTAAATACCCAATTAAGGGTAATTTCGTCAATTCACTCCTCAGCTCCCATTCAGAACCAGAAATTTCAAGAAAGTATTACCGTGAGATAGCTATTTCACCAACACGTGACTTGATCACTTACCGCAAAACAACTAACTACCCGCCAGTCCAACAGAATCCAAGTCAATCTTTTACCGTCCAAAATATCTGATCAACTCCATCAAAAAGATCAACGAACGGTATATAAGCAAGCAACACTAACAGCTTTTCCCTCCTAAATATTCAAGCTCTTCAAAATCTCAATCTCACAGAGAAATCCATGGCTCGTAGAGTACGAACGAGTTTCTTGGTTCTGATACTGGTTGCTCTTCCAGCTTTGGTATACGCGATTCAGACTATGAGATATGCGCCTTTCATGGAGGTAAAGCGAGATGGGGAGTACAAGGAAGGCGATTACATTCCTCTCTTCGTCGGCAAAGCTTATCCTAATGAAGGAGATGATCCATGGTAATTAGTTTCTCTATTTTTTTTTCTTTGAAAATCTCGTCTCTTTCAACGTTTTCTAATCATCTTCTATTTGAATTTGATTTTTTTTTTTTTTTTTTTTCTGATTCTTTTGATATTTGGTTGTAATATTTCTTATTTAATATCTAGCTATCGTTCTCTATGTTTTGAGCTTTTTACTTTGGTTGCTAAGAGTTTTATTTTATCTATTGAAGCCGGAGATGAAAAAGTAAAGTAAAGTGCACTTTGATTTAAGGTCTCAATGTTTTGATTTTGTTTAAGAAATCTTTAAATTTCTTGAGAAAATAATCATTTGTATGTTGTTAGATTAGATCCATATTTTTAGTGAGCATCAAAGGTGTTTGATTTTGCTCTCAAA
This sequence comes from Quercus gilva, assembly GCA_023621385.1. Lineage (NCBI taxonomy): Eukaryota > Viridiplantae > Streptophyta > Magnoliopsida > Fagales > Fagaceae > Quercus > Quercus gilva. The sequence goes on along the minus strand of CM042479.1, from coordinate 36,685,392 downwards.
GTTTGTGTATACATTTTGTGAATCCCTGATGTAATTAAAAAAACAAAAAAAAAAAAAACTTTCAAGTCAATCTTTAAGTCGGTTATGATATTGTGAGCTTTTCAGGAGAGAAAATTTTTCTTTAAAATAATGCTTTTTTTTTTTTTTTTTTTGGACCTCCTTATGAATTTGATGCATCTCTGTTTGTATATTAATTTGTAATTTTTTTTTTTTCAATTGCAGTGAGGCATATTCATATTTTGATTTGCCATTCTGCCCTCCTGGAGGTAAGAATTACTTTCTTGGTTTGTGAACATAGTTTTACAATTTACACATGTTAGAGTTTTATGAACTTAATTTCTGGGCAAGTTTGCATTTTCTAACTGACATATCCATCACGATACGTAGATCCAATACCCAACAGAAAGAAATCGTTTGAAGAAGTTATAGCAGGGGATTGCTATGTGAACACTGGGTATGAATTGAGGTTCATGACGGAAACAAAGAAGAGACCCCTCTGCGAGAAAATTCTGACGAGAGAAGAAGTTGCGAAAGTTAAAGCTACCATTGAAAATAAAACTGTGTACGGGATGTACTTTGATAACATTCGCTTCAAAATGCAAGTTGGAGAAAAGAGTGCAACCTCCTACGATCCTATGCATTATATTTTCAATCACCTGGACTTTCATATCCTTTACTTAGAAAACAAAGTCAAATACATATATGTTACGGATGACTACGATATTGCTGAGGATATATCTAAGGACAAGGAAATCTATGTCAACTTCACCTATTCTGTCTCCTGGGAAGATTTTGAATACATAGAGTTATATTTGGACCAACAAATAAGTATTCTGTCTTCGGTCAGTGACTCGTCGGAGAAAGTTGGGGAAGACGATCCTATGCCTTATGCTACAAATATAGTCATTTGCGCCTGGCTTCTGTTGCTTTGTATCGTGATTGTGACATACCATAGAAAGTATTTTACTCGGTATCTCTCCATTCCTTATGTTTGTATAGTTCCATTCAAGCAGGCCATTGTATTCAATTCACCTAATGATGATCAAATCAACTTCTGCAGAAGGAACGCTTTTCAAGCTGAAATGATGACCAAAGCAACAGGGCTTGTTCTTCCAAGTCGTATTCATGGTTATAGGTGCAGGTGTCCTCCGTACTCGTCCCTACTTGGGGCCATTCTGGGTGTTGGAACTCAACTCTTCATTATGTAAGCCATATCTGCCACATGGTTGTTAATTCAATTTTTTCCCTCCAATTCTGAATTCTAGCTTCTTTGGTTGAAAGTCTATAGCTATTTCGGGTTTTTTGGTCCGATTTTATTCTGAAAAATGTTGTCACATGTCACTTAGGAATTCTATTTGCAGAGTTTGCATCCTCTTCGTTTTGGCTGTATATACTGGTCGCCAATATCCCTGCAATCATGAGAGCTTGTATACTTGGATCATCACGAGTTATGTTCTCACATCATTGGTTTCTGGGTACAAGGCTGCTTCATTCCACTCTAGTTTCACAAGAAGTAGATGGGTAATACAGTAGTTGTAATTAACATATACAGTATCACAGTAGTTTCTGTATTAAAGTCTTTACAGTTCAGGTTTTTAATTATGTGGTGAATGATTTTTCTTGCAGAGAGAATGTGTTTTACAAACTGGGGCCCTGTACTTTGTTCCAGTGTTCATAACAGGTCTTGCCATAATTACATTAAAGGCGATCACAACAGGGGTGTCACTTCCACACGATTGGTATAATTATCTTTGGAAAATCATTTCATTACCCCTCTCTTTCGGAATCCTTATTTTGGGTGGCATATTGGGGCAGTCTTCCCTAAGAGAATCTGAAATAACTTGTTCCACCATACACTTTCAAAGTGAGATTCATAATCAGGCTTGGCACATGAAGACACCTGCTCACACGTTCTTTGGGGGCCTTCTGCCTTTTTTCATGATCTTCTTCATGATGAATGATATCTATGCAAGCTTGTACAATTTGAAAGTCTGTGGTGCATTTAGTACTATGTTTACGGCCTTCCTTGTTGTCATCATAATGACTGTGTCAGTGGGAATGGGCTGTACACACTATCAGCTGTCCAAGCAAGATAACCAATGGTGGTGGAGGTAATTCTCTTACAAACGTTATAAAAACTATAAATTTCACAACTTTTTCACATTTGAGGTGGAAGATTGAAGACCAAATCATGCTTTTCTAGCTTTTGTTCCTAACTTGATGAAAAATCTAATCTCTTCTTTTCCGATATCTATCTATCCATTGATCTATCTATCTGCAATGCAGATCTGTGTTTCGTGGGGGATCAATTGCCATTTTTATGTTTGCGTATGGCCTCTATTTCTATGCTAGAGCAAGCGCTAGAATTTCAATGAACCTGCTAGAGTTCCTGGGCTACAATGCTTGCATATTCTATGCTGTCTTCTTGATACTTGGAACCATTGGCTTCTATGCTTCATCAATTATTTCCAAACGTGTACACCGAGGTCTAAAAGAGTTGTGACCTGGAAACTCAATTCAATAGGATCTGTGGGATGATATGAGCTGTGCAATAAGTACTGGAAGTTAGCCTTGGCAGCTGAGTTGGCATTATAGTCAGTCGTTAGTTAGGATGTGTATTGGGAAGGGGTAATTGTACTATAAGAAGCTATAGGTAATTGTAAAGGATCATATCAGAAATGTTAAGCAAATTGCTCTCTTCATTTTCTGTTTCTTGTTTTTACTTCTAAATTCCAAGGAAGCTAGTTCCCTTGAAGAACTACTTCAATTCCATAAGAATCCATAGATTCTTATTATATAAAATAAAAATTAAAAACGTAATTCCTTGGTTCAATCCATTTGTCACGAAATAACTGAAAGCAAAGCTACATATTCATTTATTTCATACAAACTGTCACTCCAATTCAGGTATCAGCCGATGTCATCTTGAGGAGGGGCAGAGGATGGTGATTGTAGCGTCAATCTTGGACCTCTTGCTCTTGTATGAGGTGGTCATGGCATGGTGCCCTGGCAATGGATGGTGGTTCTGGTAATAGTCCCTTGCTGCAAAATAGCTTCTTGGTGAGGGTAATGGAGACAGAAAATAATGAAATACCAAACTTAAAGCAATGGAAGCAATATTTAGTCATAAATGATCAAAGTAGAGAATAAAATTCACCTTCACTGAAAATTACAAGGAATTTGGAGGCATATTTTTCTCCTATCAGTTTGTCTTTTTAGTACTCAATCCATTCTGATCGACATCAGGTACCCTATGGCCAGACCAAAACGATAAATGAAAAACTTGAAGAATTAGAAGGGTAATTCCAGTTCAATCAATGCAGCATCAATGAAAATTGTGAAGGACATGTGCGCTTCCACTGATCTTGTGAGTTGCTTTATATATTTTTTAGGATGCCCATGAAATGGTTTCAAATCAAAATATAGTCTACATTTGTGAGAAACACTTCTCACATAAAGGGAGTAAATTAAGGTAGGTAAAGCCACAATCAACTAATTATCTAAGTCATGCTAGCGTATTTAAATTAAGATATGCATCGGCATACAAATCTTTTTTCCCAACTGCCCCCACACTTCATTGTCTCAAAACCCAAACTCAAGTTTATTTCCATTCCCTTTTCACAAAAAAAAAAAAAAAAAAAGGTTTCAAGAAAGAAAGTACCGTGAGATAGTTATTTCACCAACTTGTGACTCGATCACTGCCCGCAACATAATTCTGTTATCCAAAATAATTAACTACCCAACAGTCCAACAGAATCCAAGTCCATCTTTTACCGTCCAAAAAATCTGATTAACTCCATCAAAAAAGATCAACGACCTAGATTAAAAGAACCCACATAACGAACAGTATATAAGCAAGCAACACTAACAGCTTTTCCCTCCTAAATAATCAAGCTCTTCAAAAACACACTCTCTCTCTCTCTCAGAATCACAGAGAATCCATGGCTCGTAGAGAAACAACAAGTTTCTTGGTTCTGATACTGGTTGCTCTTCCGGCTCTGGTATTCGCAATTCGAACTCTGAGAACTGAGCCTTCAAGGAAGCAAGATCGGGGGTACAAGGAAGGCGATTACATTCCTCTCCTCGCCAGCATAGCTTATCCTAATCAAAGAGGTCCATGGTAATTCATTTCTACATTTCTCTTAGAAATCTCTCATCTCTTTCAACGTTTTCTAATCATATTGTTAGTGAGCAACAAAGGTTGTGTATACTTTTTGTGAATGCCTGAGATAATTAAAAAGAAAAAAAAAAAAAAAAAAAAAAACTTTTTGGACCTCCTTATGAATTTGATGCATCTCTGTTTATTTATTTTATTTTTTTTCGATTGCAGTGAGGCATATTCGTATTTTGATTTGCCATTCTGCCCTCCTGGATGTAAGAATAATTTTCTTGGTTTGTGTTCTAGGCATAGATAAGATAATTAATTCAGGCAAAATTTGCTAAATTGTACATTTTTAGAAAAATTTTAGGTGAATAGGATGCGTTTGAAGTTATTTACTTATGTAGTTTGTTTTTGGAACTCGAGTTTGGTAAAATCGAGTTCTAACCCAAAATCGAGTTTAACAAACTCGAGGTCCAACTAGTATATGTCTAGCATGGAATAAAAAAAAAAAAAAAAACCTACGTAGAACTGGAGTTTAGGAAACTTCAGCTGCATGCTATTCACCAAATTTTTTTCTAAAAATGTACTATTCAACAAATTTTGCCTAATTAATTCAATAGGATCTGCTCTCAAATTTGTATAAAATTTATGATTTCCCATTCCTATGCATTTTCTAACCGACATCTCGATATATAGATCCAATGCTCAACAGAAAGAAATCGTTTCAAGAAGTTACAGCAGGGGATTGCTATGTCAACACTGGGTATGTATTGAGATTCAAGACGAAAACAGTGGAGAAACTTCTTTGTGAGAAAACTCTAACGAGAGAAGAAGTTGCGAAATTTAGAGATGCAGTTTTAAATGAAACTATGTACGAGTTGTACTATGATAACATTGGATTGAAAGTGAGAGTTGGAGATAACAGGTCCGTAGATGAGTACGGCAATTTGCAGGACCCAAAGGTAGTAGGTCAAAGGATTTATATTTTCAGTCACCTGGACTTTCATATCCTTCACTTGGGAAACAAAGTGACAGCTATATATGTTATGAATTACGACGAGACTGTAGCGGATGTGTCTGAGGACACTGAAGTCAATGTCAAGTTCACGTATTCTGTGTACTGGGATGATTTTGATCCCAATGAAAAGCTTTTGGACGAAACGCATGTTCTGTCATCGGTCAGTGACTTGTTCAAGCCGGTTGGAAGAGATGATCCTATGTCTTCTTATGCTACAAACATCATCATTTTCATCTGGATTGGGTTGCTTTGTATTGTGATTGTGACATACCTTAGAGATTATTTTACTCGGTACTCGCTCCTTTCCTTTATGTTGGTGTAGTTCATTCAAGCAGGCCATTGTATTCACCTAACGATGACCAAATCAAATTCTACTGCAGGAACTCTTTTCGTATTCATGGTTATAGGTGCAGGTGTCCTCGGCACTCGTCCCTACTTGGGGCCATTCTGGGTGTTGGAACTCAACTCTTCATTATGTAAGCCATATGTTTGTTAATTCAATTTTTTCCCTCCTATTCTGAATTCTGGCTATTTTGGGTTTTTTGGTCCGATTTTATTCTGAAAAATGTTGTCACATGTCACTTAAGAATTCCATTTGCAGAGTTTGCATCCTCTTCGTTTTGGCTGTATATACTGGTCGCCTATATACCTGCAATCATGAGAGACTGTATACTTGGATCATCATGAGTTATGTTCTCACATCATTGGTTTCTGGATACAAGGCTGCTTCATTCCACTCTAGTTTCACAAGAAGTGGATGGGTAATACATTAGTTGTAATTAACGTATACAGTATCACAGTAGTTTCTGTATTAAAGTCTTTACGGTTCAGGTTTTTAATTATGTGGCAAATGATTTTTCTTGCAGAGAGAATGTGTTTTCCAAACTGGGACCCTGTATTTTGTCCCGGTGTTCATAACAGGTCTTGCCATAATTACATTGAAGGCAATCACAACGGGGGTGTCACTTCCGCACGATTGGTATAATTATCTTTGGAAAATCATTTTGTTACCCTTTGCTTTCGGAATCCTAACATTGGGTGGCAGATTGGGGCAGTCTTCCCTAAAAGAATCCGAAATAGCTTGTTCCAGCATAAACTCTCAAAGTGAGATTCATAATCAGGCTTGGTACATGAAGACACCTGCTCATGAAGTGTTCTTTGGGGGCCTTCTGCCTTTCTGCGTGATCTACATTTTGATGGATGAAATCTATGCAAGCCTGTACAATTTGAAAGTCTGTGGTGCAATTAGTACTATGTTTGGGGCCTTCCTTATTGTCATCATACAAACTATGACAGTGGATGTGGCATGTGAACGCTATCACCAATCCAGGCAAGATCAGCAATGGTGGTGGAGGTAATTCTCTTACAACAATGTTATAAACACTATAATTTCACAACTTTTTCACATTTGTGGGGCAAGATTGAAGCTTAAATCATGTTTCAATTCATTTAATTTTAAGCTCAAATTATGCTTTTCTAGCTTTTATTCCTAATTTGATTTTTTTTTTTTTTTTTTTTTAAATCTATCTATCTGTTGATCTAAGTCAATCTGCAATGCAGATCTGTGTTTCGTGGGGGATCAGTCGCCATTTTAATGTTTGCGTATGGCCCCTATTTCTATGCTAGAGCAAACGCCAGAATTTCAATGAACTTGCTAGAGTTCCTGGGCTACAATGCTTGCATATTCTACGCTGTCTTCTTGATACTTGGAACCATTGGCTTCCATCATTCATCAATTATTTCCAATCATTGACCAGGAAACTTAATTTGATAGGAGCTATGCTTTGCTGAAGTGATAAGTACTGCAAGTTAGTTGCATTGGCAGTTAGCCTTGGCTGCTGAGTTGGCATTGTAGTCAGTCGTTAGTTAGGATTAGTTAGTTAGTTGATACTGTTGTAACGGATTGGGATTTGGGGACTTGTGTTGGGAAGGGAATTGTACTATAAGAAGCTATAGCTAATTGTAAGCAAATTGCTCTCTTCCTTGTCCATCTCTTAGTTTCTATTTCTTGTTCTTACTTCTTAATTCCAAGGAGGCCTAGTTCCCTTGAAGAACTACTTCAATTCCATAAGATTATTTGGATTCTTATCATAAAAAATAAAAATAAAAAAATTCCTTGAATCAATCCATTCGTCACAAAATAATTGAAACCAAAAGCAGTTAATCATAACCCAGATCAAAACAGCTAGTTTTCTATTGCATAGGTCCCTTTGCATAGATTGACTCCAGTCAATACGGGCTCCTGAATTATTAATCAAAAGAATGGAAACCGAAACTTTGGATGCCCATGTTGAAGTGTATGATTGATAGAGTGTAATGGAAAATGGTTGATTTTTTTGAATCCTGAACGATGCACTGTTCACCGTTGGAAAGTCAACATTTACTGCTACTGTTCATGAACAGTAACTGCAACAGTAGCCACACAGGAGCTGAAACAAAAAATAAAATAAAAAAAAGCACTAAAACATAGACGCAAAATGCTGAAGTGGACCCAAACCCAGCCTTAGTCTTTCTTAGCAATCATTTCCACATTGCGCGGTTGTTGGATATGACCGTTAGTCCAGCTCCGTTTAGTGGACTAGCTGCGAAGCTATTGCAATTTTATTTATTTTTATTTTTATTTTTTGAATCCTTGCAATTTTAGGACTGTTGCGAAGAATCTGACAAATGCAATCAATAAATGGTTTAAGGCCACGATTTATTTCTTACACTTTATTAAAGGTTTCATATATATGAGGTCTTTAGATTAATTAGTGGAACTAGTACCCAACCTACCCTGCTGTAAGAAAGTTTTATATGAAAGTGATAAATATATAAGGACAATAATTTATGAAACACATTTTTCCATTATCAAAATAAACAATAACAATAACACCAACAAAGCCTTGATCATTGCTCCCCAAGTTTTTTGGGTCAATTACAAATATATATTCTCTTCCTTCATTCTATTTTAGCAAGGGAGGTAGAGTTTTTATTAATTTTTTTTCCCTACAATTTTTCATTATTATTGTTGAATCTTATGTAAGTCGAACAAGTATATCTGAAATCTTCGAGTCAAGCATCAAGCACATAGATCAGCCTTTGCAACCTCTGCGATTGCATTAGAAAAGTGGTGAAGACTTAAATTTCGTATCACAAAGTAGAGGTTACAGATCATAAAGAACAACAATTACAACTTACAAACAAGGTTTTTAAGCTATTGTTATTGTAATACACAACATTTTTTTCGTAGAAGCTCATCAAACACTATCTTTCTCAACCAGAAAACAAGGACTTTCTGAATGGGTTTCACTCCCTCCAACCATATAAGTTTCTTGGTTTCTTAGCTGCCATACTGAAACAGCATGTAAGGGCCTCATTATTGGTTTCTTGTGACAAAGAAATTCTTGAGACACTGATTTCATTGTCGGCCTAGACTTTGGTTTAGCTCGTAAGCAAGCAAATGAAATTGCAGCAACAAGAAAAACATCCTGTGCAACCAAACGATTTGGAGGTGGGAGACGCTTGTCTAATATTTCATTTAGCATCACACTTTGAGATGAAGATAATGATGTCAAGAGTTCTCCTGGATGCCTTCCCATTAATATTTCTAATGTCACCACTCCAAAGCTATAAACATCACTTTTTTCAGTCACCTTCATAGTATAGGCCAATTCTGCAAATATTGGACAAAAAATAGGCATGAAAAAATTAATATCTTTCGTTTAACTTTAATTTTTTTTTTTTCCTAGACGTTTGGACAAAACTTGCTAGTGTATAGAACTTCCATCATAAAAGTAATTGTTTCTAACTAGAATGACTATATAGAAAGCTCTACATGTGACTAAACATTTAAAATAATATCTAGGATAATTACGAAAATAATATATAATTCACCTGGAGCAATATAACCATAAGTCCCAGCAATTAAAGTTTGATTGGAGGTATCTGAATCAAGAAGTCTAGCCGTGCCAAAATCTGACACAAATGCCTCTAACTCAGAGTTCAATAGAATATTGTTGCTTGTAATATCTCGATGAACAATTACTGGGACACCTTCATGATGCATATAAGATAATGCATGTGCTGTACTTTTGATTATGTTCACCCTCTTCATCCAATCCAATTCTATAGCCTCAACGTTGTTGCGTAGGACACAGAATAGACTTCCCCTTTCCATATACTCATAGACCAAAAACATGCATCGTTTGTGCAAACAATAACCATGTAGTTTCACAATATTCCGATGTCGGATTTCTGTTAAAATTTTGACCTCATTTCTGAAACTTTTGTCAAAATTTGGGTCCTCAGCCTCTAAGCGATGAAGTTTCTTTAAAGCAACCACTTTACCATTAGGCAACTGTGCTTTGTAAACACTACCATAACCACCTGTTCCAATACAATATCTAATGTCAAAGTCCTCTGTTGCTTCAATGATGTCTTCATATGCAATTTTTCCATCATAATTCCATATTGAGAACAAATCACCATTCTTTGTTTCCCTTGACTCAGATGACATTTTCATAACTCTACATTGAGAGCGGAAAAAATACCCAAGAAGTAAAAACATAGGGAAAGCAATTAAGGGAACAAAAAATTTTATTTGATGGACAATGGATCTATTGTTGCTTGGGGAAGATGGCAAGCAAGGAGGGAAGCCTTTGACATCACCACATAAATCTTTGTTGCCGATGAAGGTTGAAGGTGTATAATTAAAGTAGCCATCTGGGATCCGACCATGGAAAGAATTGTGGGAAAAGTTCACTTCTTTTATTGAAGCTGAAAGATCCGGAATATTTCCAGTAAGATTATTGCAGCTGAGATCCAAGAGCTTTAAAGGTTGTGAATCCCCTAGCTTAAAAGGAATTTCCCCACTGATAGTATTATAACTTAGGTCAATAGCATTTAAAAGCTGAAGGTCGCTAATTTGAGATGGAATGCTTCCAGTTAAATAGTTATGGCTCAATAACAATTCACTCAACCACTTGCAATCAGCTATTTCTTTCGGCATGGAGCCACTGATTTGGTTCCAACTAAGGGACAACGTTTCCAACTCAGTTAATTGACCTATGATCGAAGGAACTTGACCAACAATTTTGTTATTGCTAAGGATGAAGTGACGCAGATGCTCCATATCGCCTATTAAGTTAGGAAAGGAGCCATTGAAGTTATTGTAGCTGACATCCAAAGATTCTAAACCCGTAAGAGGTATTTCTCCTCCACTAATAGAATTATAACTGAGGTCAATCCATCTTAATGGAAAAAGGCTACTATTCAGAAAGGGAATGCTTCCAGTTAAGTAGTTGTGGCTGAAGATTATGTTGTAGAGTGAAGAGCAATTAAAAATGTGCATAGGGATGGAACCACTAATTTGGTTCCCACTAAGTGACAAAGTTTCCAAACTAGTTAAATGACCTATAGTCAAAGGGATTGGACCAACAATATTGTTATTATTGAGATGCAAGTCTTTCAAATTCGTCATGTTGCCTATTTCAGGAGGAATGGAACCATTGACTTGGTTTGAATCAAGAAACAAAGAAATCAAATTGGTTAGATGACCAAGAGATGAAGGGAGGGGACCAATAAGCTTGTTATTATTGATGTACAAGTACTTCAAATTCTTCATGTTGCCTATTTCTAGTGGAATGTGACCATTGATTTGATTCATAGAAAGAGACAAAGAAATCAAATTGGTTAGATGACCTATAGACAAAGGGATTGGACCAACAATATTGTTATTATTGAGACGCAAGTCTTCCAAATTCTTCATGTTGCCAATTTCAGGAGGAATGGAACCATTGACTTGGTTCGAATCAAGAAACAAAGAGATCAAATTGGTTAGATGACCAAGAGATGAAGGGAGGGGACCAATAAGCTTGTTATTATCAATGTACAGGTAACTCAAATTCTTCATGTTGCCTATTTGTAGTGGAATGTGACCATTGATTTGATTCATAGAAAGAGACAAAAAAACCAAATTGGTTAGATGACCTATGGACAAAGGGATTGGACCAACAATATTGTTATTATTGAGATACAAGTCTTCCAAATTCTTCATGTTGCCTATTTCTAGTGGAATGTGACCATTGATTTGATTCATAGAAAGAGACAAAGAAACCAAATTGGTTAGATGACCTATGGACAAAGGGATTGGACCAGTGAGATTGTTTTCTCCTAGGTCCAAGATGGAAAGATTGGTTAAAAGGCCAAGAGCAGAAGGGATTGCTCCGGTAAATTTGTTATGACTCAATCTTAATTCTAGAAGATTTTTTAAATTACCTAATCCTTTGGGTATGGAACCACTGACTAGATTAGAGGAAATGTTAAATGCCTGTAATCTAGTGAGGTTTGCAAGTGAAAGAGGTAACTCACCGATGATATAATTTGAAGAAATGTCAAATTTGACTAATCGAGTGAGGGTTCCAAATGAAGGAGGCAACTTACCTGTGAGAGAATTAGAGGACAGACCAAGGTAGGTGAGCTTTGAAAGGGTGCCTAATGAAGAAGGCAACTTACCTGTGAGAGAATTAAGGGACAGATCAAGGTGGGTGAGCTTTGAAAGGGTGCCTAATGAAGAAGGCAACTTACCTGTGAGAAAATTAAAAGACAGATCAAGGTGGGTGAGCTTTGAAAGGGTGCCTAATGAAGAAGGCAACTTACCTGTGAGAGAATTAAAAGACAGATCAAGGTGGGTGAGCTTTGAAAGGGTGCCTATCTCAACTGAAATGCTCCCCTCAAGCCAATTTCCAGAAAGATCAAGACGGACTAAATTTGGGAAGGAAGAGAAGTTGAGTTCACTGATCTGACCTACCCGATAAAGCATACTCGCCATGTCAATCTCTATGACGCTTCCACCAGCATTGCATATGATTCCATCGAACTCGCAATGATCTAAGAATGTATCGTTGGGGTGATCACTCCACCACCCACTCTCCAGGAGAGCCTTCGCCTCTAGTTCAAGCGCTGATGATTTAGATGCTGCCACAGAGCCAGCTACAACAACCATAGTTGTGGAGTGCATCAAGATATAAAGAACCCATAATGCTATTATCAGAATGGAAATGGAAACAGAGGGAGCCATGTTAGAGTTTATGATTAATTGATGAGTGCGTTGCAAAGGGGCAAATGTTTGATTGTTATATATTCATCACTCAACACACTTTAATCATTGAAATACTGTCCTTACCAACCCAAGACTGGAAGTCAATTTAACGAATGTGCTACTTTTTTCTTTTCCTCCCCCTTTTTTTTATTTTTTATTATTTTTCTTTTAGCTTTTCTATTTTTTACTTTGAATGAATACCAACGTGATTATCACGAAGCACCGTCTTTTTGAACCCTGTTGAAGAGCAGAAATTTACATGAATCTACCGGCATGATTGCAACGAAATCATCTTGGAAATTTCTTTTTGAATAGAAACTCATAATGCAATTGCGCCCTTGTTAGATAACTGATAGTGGAATTGCTGCGAAGTTTGCAATTTTTTGTGGGTGCAAAGCACCGTGTGGGTCCAGCCACATAGCTTTGTCAAAGCTCATTTATGAGCTTGCTCCAAAAGTCTACAAATAAGCCATGTTTTTTAATGAGACTTGACTTGAGTGCAATGGACGCTTGGCCTCGTTGAAGAAACAGTAGAATAGTCACATGTGAGGGCCGTGCTCCTCCCAAAATATTTGAAAAAAAATTAGTATCTATATAGTAAAGTTATTTTAATAAAAAAAATATTATATTTATAATATTTTTATAAAAAATTTTAAGTGATAAATTATTATTGGCTGTTATAGGTGTACAAAAAAATTATTTAAGTTGTGGATTAAAATTAGAACTTTTTTTTTGAGGGCCGTGCTCCTCCCAAAATATTTGAAAAAAAATTAGTATATATATAGTAAAGTTATTTTTATAAAAAAAAAATACTATATTTATAATATTTTTATAACAAATTTTAAGTGGTAAATTATTATTGACTGTTATAGGTGCGCAAAAAAGTTATTTAAGTTGTGGATTAAAATTAGAACTTTATTTTATATATAAATCAAATGATAAAAATAATTATTTAATCAAATACATTTATAATTTTTTGATATATTAATTATTTTAATATTTTAAGAACAAATAAAAATATGAGAAAAGTCAAATCAAACAAAATGAAAAATAAAATAAAAGTACATGATAAATTAGAACTAGTAACAACTTAGCATTTAAGATTTATTGTGAAATTATTGTAAAAACATTGTGAAAATAGCACTTAAATTATTCTCCTCCACTAGATAACCACGTGTGTGGTTAAAATACTTCATGCAAAAGCAGGTGTATAGCTGTGTAGGCTACTCACACTTTACCATGTACTTTTATTTTATTTTTCATTTTGTTTGATTTGACTTTTCTCATATTTTTATTTGTTCTTAAAATATTAAAATAATTAATATATCAAAACATTATAAATGTATTTGATTAAATAATTATTTTTATCATTTGATTTATATATAAAATAATATAACATGTATTTGGTTGTAGTTATAGATATTTTTTTATATATTGAAATTTGAATGATTGTTTGTCTTTTATTTAAAAATCTTTAAATTATTAGTATTTTTTTAAAATTTTAATAATTATTTTTAATGGATGATAATTTAATTTGAAAAATCTAGGTTTATGGACAAGTTTAGAATATGGTAATTTAGAAATAATACACTTTTGGGTTTTGATTATTAAATTGTATGTACATTACTATTAGTATGGATATAATTAATATGTACATAGAGAAATAACTAATTGTCTAATTTTATGTTTGGCCCTTCCAAATATAAATTCCTGGCTTTGCCACTGTGAAAAAAAAAAAAAAAAAAAAAAAAAGAGGAGGAAGCCAAAAACAAAATACAGGCCATTCGGCCTTGAGTGGAGAGTTGAAGCAAGAGAGCCATTTTTGGCTATTTTGTGTGAGTTCCAAAGTGAGCAAGAAAAACAGAGAAAGAGAGAGTTGCAGTTTGAAGAAATAGAGAGATACACAATGAGAGTGTGAGAGAGTGAAAAAGAAAAATGTGACATTTTTCTTTACTCAAGCTACACACATAAGAAAGATAAATTGGTGGAGTTTCCTTGGAACTTTTTGAGTGCTACAACCATGGAGAGTTGGAGTATTCAAAGGAAGATTTTGCTACTGGTATTGTGGTGAGATTGTATTTTACTCCTTAAGATTTATTTATTTTTTTTGTCCAATTTATTGTAGACTCAAGTTTAGCATAAACTTGATAGTTGTAATCTCTATTTCATAGTGGATATTTTTCGGAATTGTCTTGTGGTTTTTCCCTCTACACTGAAGGGTTTTTCACGTAAGATTTGGTATTCTTGTGTGGTTATGTTTATGTGGTGCTTGCTAAATTTTTTGTTTCTATAATATTGCTATTCCTTGATAGATATATATTTTAATTCACACATAGACATTGAGGGGATTAATGATTTTTCCCCAACAGATTTAGATAGTGACACAGAGCCAGTTGCAATAACCCTATTTGTGGAATTGTACAAGTCCAATTACTATACGTTGCGGCGGCGGCAATTCAAGTAAGCCTCCATTTTAGCAATGTAATTAACAAATTATTATTAGATATTCCATGCTCAAGCCAAGGGGTTCAAATGCCTATCCATTTTTTTTTAAATATATAAATATTTTAAAAAAAATTGTTTTGACCCTGGAAATAAAAATTTGAACATCTAATCCTAAATTTTATTAAACCCAACTGAAATAAATTTAATAAGATCATCTTAGTGCTTACTTTCACAATATCTTCACATATGTGGCAAGTTGTAACTATTTTTTATTTGGACCCATAATTGACATTACTTTTTTACATATATTTAAAAACTTGTCATCTAGATTTTGTTGTAAAATTTTTGTGAATGTACTATGCTAGTAGCACTACACTTATAGTATTTAATTTTATAAAATTAAAAAAAAATTCCAAATTTTTGCTCATTATTTAAAATTAAAATTAAAAAAAAAAAAAAAAAAAAAACCTTCTCTCTGAGACTTTGGCTTACTTTGTTGTTGACAGTGGAATCAATCTGTTTTTCTCTATACTTTTCTTCTTCATAAGCAAAAAATTACACTACCATTACAACCAATAGATCTCTATCTACATATGTGATTCTCCCCTCATTCTCCTTATCTCTTTTTCACTTCTATATTTTCTTAGTTTTTCTCTTCATTTGATCAAGTAGTTTGATAAATGCTCTATGGATTTCCAAGTCCAAGAAGTCTTTTAGTGCTTGCTTAAATTCTAGGAAAGCAACCATGTATATGATTAAAAAGCCATACACTTCAAAAGAAAAAACTTATATTAGTTACTATTTTTTTTCTTAATTTCACATTTGCTCCTAGTCCTACTTCTAGGTGTGTTACTATTCTTCTTTATCATATATTTTTATTTAATTGATATTACATATAAATATAATAAGTTGCTATTAATTTGAAAAAAATGTAGTATTAATTATTTAATTATATTTTTTTATGGATTTAATGGTTTTTATCTTACCGATCTTTAAACTATTAATAAATTTTTTAGACTATTAATATTGTACAATATAGTTACATTGTATTTTAGATTATTGTATATAATATGGAAGTTGTATATACAGAAAAAATAATTTTTCATTTTATTTTTTACTTCCCTCCATGACAAATTTCTAGTTCTATCATTGCTAACTCTCCTAGAAAAATGTCTTGGAACCGCCAAGGTTAAAGTTGGTTCCTAGTATATGAAACTGATACCAATCAACAGTAAATTAGAAAACATGCTTCAAAGGGAACCAAGGCCACAATAAACAATGGAAGTCTGCATGGATTAAGGATATTATAAATTAAGCTATGTCTTAAAAACTGTGGAAGATTTGTCCACTGTAAATGCAACCTTGAATTTTTTTTTTTTTTTTTTTTTTTTTTTTTTTTTTTTTTTTTTTTTTTTTTCTAATGCAACTGAGGTGAAACATTTTCACATGGCACTGAAGTTGGATGACTATTTCAACAGCAGCATATAGCACATTTTGCTAGAATATTCGCGTGGGAGTAATTCTGTTTGTTAACTCTTAAAAATCTCACATTGGATAATTAGCACAAGAAAGAGGGGATGATAAAATTTAATTTTGTCACATTGGAACCAAGGATACAATAACAATGGAAGTTGCAAGGAGTAGGATAATAAGCTACGAGTAATAAAAAGCTGAAGAAGATTAGTTCAGTGTAAAAGCATCCTGGATTTTTTTCTTAGTTGGATTCTCCTCCTAATGCAGCGGCATCTAGCACATTTTGTTGGAAAATTCACGTGGAAGTAATGTGGTTAGTTAAGTGTTAGAAAAGCCACAATATTGGATAATTACCACAAGATTGAGTCGATTAGAAAATAAAAATGGGTCAAAATCCATAGGTATAAACTTTTAGGTTTAGTTTTATCCTTATATATTAGAGGATATATAGTTGAAAATTAAAATTCGGTTGAGTATTAAAAGTCTGATAGGTGATCAAGTAGCATTATTGGTGCTCTCATATAGCAAAAGCTTTAGTTACTACTTTCTAGAAGTCGTGGTCCTTCGATTTTTCAATGAAGACAAATTGATTACCAGCGACCTGTGCAAGGAAGGGGAACCTCCCATGCAAATGCAATGTGGACCAAACTCACCTAGCCCCAATCATGGGTTAGCTACTTTGCTCTTACAAACTTCAAGTCAAGATCCTGTTACTCTCAAAAAAATATTGCTCTCTGGAAAATTTTGGATTTTTTTCATTGTCTCATCATCTCCCGATCAAAGCAAGCTAATTTTCCATTGCAGGAGTCCCTTTTTGCATAGACCGACTCCAGTCAATATGGCCATCAGTCTATTTACTGTACTTAAGTCTAGATTCATGCTTGCTAGCCTCCGTTCCTGCATTTTTGTGGTTATTGGAAATTACGTGTGGAATAAGTTGTTTTTTTTCCTATCGAAATTAAACAGTGGCTAACCCAAGTTTGGGGCTGATTGGTCAAAAGCAAAGAATACTGAATTGATTAAGAATGTGAAAAATTATATAATCAAGGTAGTTGGATATACTATTCAAGATTTGAGTGAAGTTAAATATGATGGTGTGACTTCATAACTACAATTCCAAAATTTAATTGATTTATTCAAAACCATATTAATGTGACATTCAATGGTTGCCTCATTCATGAATAGAGGTAGAGGCGTCTTATTCCAAACACTATGCAATGTTAGGGGTGCAAATCCAAAAATTTGAAACTTTAGAAGATAAAATTCAAAATTTTCAAATTTAAGAGGGTAAATTACAATTTAGTCTAACCAAATTGACAAATCAACTTAAGAGTGTAACTCATTCTCAAAAAAAAAAAAAAAACTTAAGAGTGTCACTTTTTATTTAGTCTGGCCAAATTAAAAAATCACATAATCTAAAGAAGTCCTTCAAAAACTAAAATAAACAAAATTTCATAAATAATAAACAAACTAAAGCTAATGTTTAACTATAACTCACAGGGGCAACCTGTAAAAGTATTGAACTCATTACCACCACCGTCCATCTTACTTTTACAAGGACTTTGTAATAAAGTCTCTTGATTGCTTATATAGTGTTATGTTCATTCAAGAATAGAATTCACTTAGAATTAAGAATAGACTGATGGCCGTATTGACTGGATTCAGTCTATGCAAAAAAGCTTCACAGAAGTCATATGGTCCTTTGATATTTCAGTGAATACAATTCCTTAATGGCGACTTGCAAAGAAGGGGAGCCACCCATGCAATTGCAAAGAAGGGGACCGAACTCACCTAGCCCCAATCATGGGTTAGCTCTTAGAAACTTCAAGTCATGACCCTATTACTGTCAAAGAAATAAATATTGCGCATGTATTTGCTATGTCGAGGATTTTTTTTTTTTATTCATAGTGCATCGTTTCCTGATCAAGGCAGCTACTTTTCTATTGCATAAACTGACTCCACTCAATCAAAACGGCCTTCTGAATTATTAATCAAAAGAACATTAAATTTATTTTTATATATAAAAAATAAAAAAAAAATAAAAAGAAGAAGTTTATAATAGCTAAGTTAGGTCAAAAGCGAAGAAGATTGAATTGATTGAGAGAAATATCAAAAATCATAGATTGATGGAAATACTGTGAAAGATTTAATTAAATTTAAATATTGGTGACTCGATAAACCATAATTCCAAGATTCAATTGATTTATTCAAAACAACATGGTTTTGAGCTAATGTGACATTATATTTAATGGTAAGCTCATGCACTATGCAATGTTAGAGGGGAAAATCAAAATTACCCAAACTTAAAGTTGTAAATTGCAATTTAATCTAGCCAAATTGACACATCATATAATGTAAAGAAGTCCTTCAAAACTAGAGTAAACCAAAGTTAATGTTTGACGATAAGTCACACAAGCAACTTGTAAGTGTTGAAACTCATTATCCCATTCTCCATCTTATTTTTACAAGGAGGAATTTGTAATCAAGTCTCTTAGTTGCTTACATGTGCGCACACAAAAACCATCACCATTAATTAAACAAGAATGGTAGAAAATAAAAAATAAAATAAAAGAGAAAACTATTTCCCCCCCCCCCCCCCCCCAAGGCTTGGGTTTGGCCCTAGCCTTTGAGAATTTCTAGAAGAGCTCCTTCTGAGGTAAAGCCCTAGCTTAGTAATTTACTTTTTAACTTGAATGCTTGGTTCCCATAAAATCAATCATATTAAATGGATTGGTGTCAAGATCCTTACGGTTCAAATAGTTGACACCTCTTAGTATTTCCAATGAAGACCCTTGGAGTCAGATCTCCTTTCCCCCAGCTATTGAATAATAATAATAATAATAATTGTTAGGGTCATATTTTTTATGTAATTGGCTAATCTTTTAACAAAACACACTTTACTTGTAATTAGATTGATCTAAGATAGGTTTAATATATCAAAAAATATGTTGATCAAACATATCAAGTGGTATCTTTAAAGATATGAAGATTGATTTAAGAAACAAGTGAAGAAAAATTGTTTTATTAAAACTCAACAAACAGCTGCTATTGAGACTAAATGGGAAACTCAACACATATCTTGACACAAGCTCAATCTATCGAAATTTATGATTTTATGATTTCCAGATCTGAAATTTGGCCCACAATTGTGTTATTTGTTTAGGGTTTCTTTTCTCACAACCCTAGACATATATAAGACTTATTTTAAAAACCGTCATACACGGATACAGAGACCAAGAATTTAATTTTCTCTGTGAGAAGCTACTGCGTTTGTACGCCATAGGGTTGTAACCAAGTGCATCCTGATCTTTATTGTTGATGAAGTGAAGAAATTTGCAGCCAACAACAATCATTCAAGTTGTAGGAGTTAGTCATGTACTGGGATCCATGCAAAGGAATTAGTCATAGATTAGAAATTTGTGCATCAAAAGAAAGAAGGCTACTACAAGATCAAGTCCGATTGGGTATTGCTTGATATATCACGATGAATAACTACTAGTATGCATTCATGATGCATGTAAGATAAGGCATGTGTTATGCTTTTGATGATGTTCATCCTATTAGTCCAATCCAATTCCATTGCTTCAACATCGTTGCTTAGGATACAAAATAAGCTTCCCCTTTCCATGTATTGATAAACCAAAAACATGCATCGTTTATGCAAGCAATAGCCATGAAGTTTCACAATATTTCGATGCCGAAGTTTTGTTAACATCTTTACCTTGTTCTTGAAACTCTTGTCAAAAGTTGGGTCCTTAGCCTCTAAGTGATGAAGTTTTTTCAACGCAACAATTTTCCCGCTAGGCAATTGTGCTTTGTAAGCACTACCATAACCACTTGTTCCAATGCAATATCTAATGTCAAAGTCCTCTGTGACCTTAATGATGTCTTCATATGCAATTTTTCCATCATAATTCCATATTGAGAACATGTCCCCATTTTTTGCACTCCTTGTCTTTGATTGTGTTTTCTTAACTTGACATCGAGAGTGAAATATATACCCAATAAGTAAAAGTGCAAAGAAAATGGTAAGGGGAACCAAAATTTTTACTTGGCACATGGTTTGAGAAGTTGGAGGGCAATGAGCAAAACCTTTGATGTCACCACATAAATCCTTATTGCCAAAAAATAGTTCGTATGCATAATTTTGGAAAATATTTGGGATTCGACCCTCCAAAGAATTGTATGACAAGTTAAATTAAGCTATGTTAATGAGAAAAAGGGGAATGTTGCCCGTAAGGTTATTGTAGCTGAGGTTAACATAAATTAGGAGGGACAAGTCTCTAATCCTAGAGGGAACAGTTCCGGTTAAGTAGTTATGGCTTAAGATCAGGAGTTTACCAACGAGCAATTAGCCAAAGTGGAGGGGATTTGACCAACTATCTTATTATTGCTAAGGTTCAACTCAATCAAACTCTTCATGTTGCCTATTTCTAGGGGAATGGAACCGTTGATATGTTTTGAATCAAGAAACAAATATGACAAATTCTTTAGCAATCTATTTTTGATACTTTAGAGCCACTAACCCCATTAAAAGACAAATCCAAATGGTAGAGGTTGGTTAAAAGGCCCAGAGTTGAAGGAATTGATCCTGTGAGTTTGATAACGTAGATCTAATATTTGAAGATTTTTAAAAATTTCCCAATTCTTCGGGAATGGGCCCACATATTAGATTTTGGTAAATGAAAAATAGGAAGTGACCTATAAGATTATTACCATAAAGAGATAGGAAGGTGAGTTTTGAAAGTGTACCTATCTGTTGAGGATGCTCCCTTAAAGTCCAGTATTCCAAAAACTTAGACTGACTAAATTTGGTAAGGTAGGGAAGTTGAATTTCCTAAACTTTTCTCCCACATAGATCCCATCCATGTAAATCCCTATAACGCTTCCACCATCATTGCATATAATTCCATTCCACTAGCAATAATTTAAGGAGGCATCGTTGGAGTGACCACTTCAATCTATTTTGGTCCATTTGGACTATTTGGACCTTACATTGATTCTTTTTTTAAGTTGCATTTTCAGTTTTGGGCTCAAAATTTTTTTTAATTGAAAAGTTAAAATTTTTTTTCTTCTATTTGGGCGAAACTTTTTAGTTTTGAACTAAAAAATACAAACAAAATAGACATTAGAAATTAAATATATGTGCCCTAAAAAAGAAATAAATATGATACACACTTCTGTTAAACCATATTAATATAGGATTTTGATATACTTTAGTCTGTTAAGTCCATTTGGTCTATTTTGGTCCACTTCAGTTTACTTGGATCCATTCAATCCATTTCGATCTGCTTTGGTTTATTCGGTCCACTTTGGTCGATTTAATCCAATTAAGCCCCCATTTGTGACAAACACTTCTTACATAGGGCAGGTAAAGTCAAACAACTAATTATCCAAAAACAAAACTTAGTTATAGCATCTCATGTGCTATTCCTTAGGTTCCTCTCTTAAGATTTAGCCATGTGACCACCTAACTAAAAAATGCACTTCCATCCCATAAGAAAAAATTCACATGGTATAATTTTAAAATGGGAACTTAAGGAACAGTACCTAAGTATTGTACCTAAGTCTTGCCCATTATCCAACCATGTCTATCATTATATACCGGATGCATTATGCATACATATCTTTCTTTGATTCCCATTAAGGGTAATTTCCTCAATTAACTCCTCAGCTACCAGAAGTTTGAAGGAGTACCTTGAGATAGTTACTTCACCAATTTGTGACTCGATCACTACCCACAACTAATTATGTTATCCAATATAATTAGTCCAACAGAATCCAAGTCAATCTTTTACCGTCCAAAATTTTTTATTAACTCCATCAAAAAAGATCAACGACCTAGATTAAAAGAACACCTGCATAACAAACAGTATATAAAAGCAAGCAATACTAATAGCTTTTTCCTCCTAAATATTCAAGCTCTTCAAAATCTCTATCTCTCAGAATCATAGATGAAGAGGATGAGAATTGGAGGTGACAGATCCATGCAGATGAACTTGACTATGCTTGGTAGACGGGTTAGTATTGAGTGAATCCTAGGTGAATGGGCACAGGGTGGATGGATCAAAGGTCCATGTGGCGCTCAATTAGACATTGTGTAATCTCTAAGAAATCCTAAATGGAAACGATTTGTATTTCAGGGTTAACCCTAGTCCATAGAGTCCCAATATGAATAGGATTCTACCATGAGGAGGATTCTAAAATATACGCGCATTAATAGAGATCTTCCCTATAAGGAAAAGACTTGTTGCGCAAGTATGAGAGTTTGATTCTACACTACTATAAAAGCCCAAAAACCCTCAGAAAACAGGTACGCATAATTCACCCCAGCTTTAGCACTCTAGAGTGGTAGAAAAAGGTTTACTGACTTAACTTTCGGAGGGTCTTCGGCCGATACCACACCAGTACTCTCCTAGGGTTTTCTCTATTATTGTTTTGCAGGCTTTGCTTCGAGTACGTGAATACCATGTAGCTTACTAGTGGTTTTTTCAACATCATCAATTAGAGCTTTCCCTACCACGCTGAAGGGACCCACAAGGATTTGGTTTAGCAGATTAACGCCCAATTCTATCAATACCTTTAAAGACTTAAACGCACAGTTCACTTCGCATTTCATCGGGGGACATAGGTATAAGAAGTCCACAGCATGTCTGATGAACATCAAACAGTGTAAAGACAAGACGTTGAGATCTTACATAACCCGATTTAATAAGGAGGCCTTTTCAATTGTCGAAGCTGATGACAAGATACTCATAGCGACATTCACCAATGGACTACAGAAGTGTAAGTTCCTATTTTTGTATAAGAACGACCCAAATACTATGTCGGATGTGCTTTACAAGGCAACCAAGTATATGAACGCAGAAGATGCGCTATTGGCCAGAGAAGAGAGGCTTAAGAAAAGATAAAGGCAGGAAGACATGCGATAGGATAGGGGCAAAAGAAGGCTAAGACCGGAGAACAACGGGAGGACAGGCACTCAAAACCTCCCACGGGGAGATACACAAGCTGCACCCCGCTGACTGCTCCGATCGACCAAGTCTTAATGCAGATCAAAGACGAAGGAATCTTGACCTTTCCCGGCAAGGTAAAGGGGGATCGTAATAAGAAATCTAGAGACAAGTACTGCCGATTTCACCGCGATCACGGCCATGACACATCTGACTGTTACAACTAGAAGCAACAAATTAAAGCCCTTATACGACAAGGAAAGTTGCAAAGATTTGTTAACAAGAAAAGGGTGGACCAGCCACAAGAGCAGGCCCCCCGACGGGAGAATGAGCGTCTCAGGCCGCCTATAAGGGACATAAGAACGATAGTAGGGGGTACGACGGCCACTAAGTCATCCAAAAAAGCCAGGAAAACTTACCTACGAATGGTTCAAAACATTCAGCTAATAGGCTCCATATCGAAAATGCCACGAATGGACAATCTCGTCATTGGGTTCTCAGAAGAAGACGCCCAATGTCTTCATCACCCACATGACGACGCACTCGTAGTCAGCATACAGGTAAGAGATTACAATATGCATCGAATTCTGGTCGATAATGGCAGCTCGGCTGACATACTATACTACCCAGCATTCTAAAAAAATGAGGATTGATAAAGAACGATTGATTCCGACGGACGCTCCGCTCATTGGATTCGGAGGAACACGGGTCTTCCCACTTGGTGCAGGCACATTATCCGTGACAATAGGTGACTACCCCCAACAGATCGCTAAAGACGTAACATTCCTTGTGGTCAACTGCTCATCTGCATACAACGCCATCATAGAACGGCCTACCCTCAATTCATGGAAGGTTATAACCTCAACCTACCACCTGATGATTAAATTCCCTACGGATTATGTTGTAGGGGAACTACGCGGAAATAAAGTGGCTACGCGTGAATCCTACATAGTAATAATGGAGATGGATGACCACCTTCAGGTCACCAATATAGAAGAACATCAAACGGCCACAGAACCCGTAGAAGAGCTTGAAGAGATACCCCTCGACGACTCTGGGAATGATCGAACAATGAGAATCGGTACCCTCGCCAGCCCAACAATTTGCCAAGTGCTGAAAGCATTCCTCAAGGATAACCGGGACTTATTTGCTTGGAGTCATGAAGACATGCTAGGGATAGATCCCGCTGTTATGGTGCACAAGCTAAATATGTCACTCGCCTTCACACCCATCCGTCAGAAGAAGAGAGTATTCACCCTCGAGTGGGACCAGGCCATAGCAGAGGAAGTCCGCAAGCTGCAAGAGGCGAACTTCATTAGGGAAGTCTATTACCCTGACAGGCTGGCAAATGTGGTGATGATCAAAAAAGCCAGCGGTAAATGGAGGATGTGCATAGACTTCACCGACCTAAACAAAGCTTGTCCAAAAGATCAAAGTAGACGAAGCCAATTAGGACGCTTTTTCTAGTTGACTCCATGGCACAACACCAGTTGTTGAGCTTCATGAATGCTTTTTCTAGCTACAACCAGATCAGAATGGACGGAGCCGATCAGGAGAAGACTTCGTTCGTCACCAGCCAAGGCCTCTTCTACTATAGAGTGATGCCATTCGGCCTCAAGAATACGGGTGCGATGTATCAGAGGCTTATGAACAAATTGTTCGCGTGGAAAATTGGTAGAAATGTCCAAGTCTATGTTGACGACATGCTGGTAAAAATCCGAAAGAAGGAAGATCACTTAACGGACCTCAGGGAAACGTTCGACACTCTTCACTCCTATAACATGAAACTCAATCTAGGCAAGTGTGCTTTCGAAGTGACGGCCAGAAAGTTCCTAGGGTTCATGGTGTCTCAAAGGGGTATCGAGGCCAACCCAAATAAGATCCAGGCCATAAGGGAGATGGCACCTTCAAAGAATGTCAAAAAAGTCCAAAGTCTCAACGGCAAGATAGTGGCACTGAACAAATTCGTATCAAGAGCGACAAATAAGTGTCTACCATTCTTCCGCATGCTAAAGAAGTCTTTTGAATGGACAACCGAGTGTCAGCAGGCATTTGAGGATCTAAAGGCCTATCTCTCATCCCCTCCATTACTCAGTCCTTCCCAGCCCGAGAAAAAGCTATTCCTTTACCGAGTAGTATCCTCGACAGTCGTTAGTGCAACATTGGTCAAGGAAGAAGACAGGGTACAGAAGCCCGTGTACTACACAAGTCGTGCACTCTGAGGTGTAGAAGAGAGATACCCACCAATGGAGAAACTTTCCTTCGCTTTAGTTACCGTGGCCCGCAAGCTCAAGCCCTACTTCCAAGCTCACACAGTGATCGTCTTAACGGACAAACCCCTAAGGAGAGAACTGAATATTCCTGAAGTTGTTAGACATGTGGCGTTATTAGCAATCGAATTAAGCGAATTTGACATATAATATCACCCTCGCACTGCCATCAAGGGACAGGCGGTCGCCAACTTCATTGCAGAATTCACTAACACATTACAGGGGGCAAAAGAGGTCCCTAAATGAAGCATCCACACAGACGAATCCTCCAATAAACAAGCTAGTGAAGTTAGCGTAATACTCCATAGCCCGAAAAGGGATAAGATCAAATGCATGGTCTGTCTGGACTTTCCCACAACAAACAATGAAGCGGAGTATGAAGCCTTAGTAGCAGGACTGGACCTCGCCATGGCCACAAGAGCTAAACATTTAGTCTTCTACTACGATTCCCAAGTGGTGATTAGTCAGGTCAACAGAGAATACGACTACAAGAGTGAATGGATGAAGAAATATCTTGAATAGGTAAAAGACCGAGTCAACAATCTCCAAGCAAAGTTCATTCAAATCCCAAAGGAGAAGAACGAACACGCCGATCGGCTCGTTAAAGCTGCGTTAGCAGAACATATGGTCATCCCCAGTCAGGTACAGTCCTTCGTTCAAGTCTCACCCCTAATAGACTGTGTTAGCGTACAGGAGGTTGGATTTAAGAACTATTGGACAACACCAATAGTGTCCTACCTGAAGGAGGGCGTGCTGCTAGAAGAGAAAGAGGCTACCAGAAAATTAAAAATTCAAGCTGCCCGCTTCATCCTGATTAAAGACGTTCTCTACAAAAGAGGATTTTCTTGACCCTGCCTAAGGTGTCTCGACCCCAAAGAAACAGATTATGTTATGAGAGAAGTTCAAGAGGGAATTTACGAGAACCACTCGGGATCACGCTCGTTGGTACAAAAGCTTATCAGGGCAGGATACTATTGGCCAACCATGCAAAAGGATGCTCATGCATATGTGAAGGCTTATGACAAATGTCAGAGATTTGGCAACTTCATCAAGCAACCAATAAAGGAACTTACCCCTATGACGACCCCATGGATGTTCGCTTAATGGGGGCTAGATATCATGGGTCCATTCCCAACAGCAGTAGGACAACTAAAGTTCCTAGTGGTCGGCATTGATTACTTCACCAAATGGGTGGAAACTGAAGCCTTAGCCACTATTACAGAGAAGAATACGAAGTTTCGTATGGAGGAACTTCATATGTAGGTATGACATACCGAGAGTACTCGTCTTAGACAATGGGAAACAGTTCGACAACGATGCATTTAAAGACTTCTGCTCAGAGCTGGGTATAAAGAACCATTACTCTTCAACCGCCCACCCACAGGCCAACGGGCAAGTTAAGGTGACAAATCGATCTTTGCTCAAAATAATCAAGACTCGGCTTGAGGGGGTAAAGGGTATATGGCCCGAGGAGTTGCCAAGTGTTTTGTGGGCATATAAAACAACGGTGCGGACACCAACAGGAGAAACCCTGTTTTAACTAGCATATGGGAGCGAGGCGGTCATCCTGGCAAAAGTAGGACTTATAAGCTACAAGGTGGAAAACCACGATGAAAGCAAGCATGATGAAACCATGCGCTTGCAGCTTGACCTGGTGGACGAGGTAAGAGCAGTAGCCGAGTAAAGGCTAGCACGGTACCAGAATCTCATGGCTAAACACTACAACTCCAAGGTTAGACGCAGGGACTTCCAGGTAGGAGATCTTGTCCTTAGAAAGGTAATGGACGCTACAAAAGACACCTCCCAGGAGAAGCTCGAACCTAACTGGGAAAGACTATACAAAGTGGCATCATGGCATAGGAAAGCGACCTACCACCTGGAGACGCTGGACGGGCAGAAGTTGCACCACCCATGGAACACAGAACATCTAAAGAAGTACTACTAGTAGACCGATAGTAGGAGACAAGTAACGACACTCCTCATTTTCAATTTATTTCTTTCTAGCTTAGTTTTTATTTTTAAGCCAAAGGGCAAGTCTTTATTTTATTTTTCAAAGACAATTTCTACGCATGAATTACCATCACAATAAGAGGAGTTATTCAGAATCACCCCGTTATATATATTTTTCTACAAATCAAGTCCATAAAGTGGACGGGTCTATTATTAAATAGATGATTTCATTAAGTCCATAAAGTGGACAGGTCTATTATTAAATAGACATTATCCATAAAATGGACGGGTAGACAATTTCATAAAGTCCATAAAGTGGACAGGTCTATTATTAAATAGACAATTTCATTAAGCTCATAAAGTGGACAAGTCTATTATTAAATAGATGGTTTCATTAAGTCCATGAAGTGGACGGATCTATCATTAAATAGACGATTCCATTGTCCAAAAAGTGGATGGATCTATTATTAAATAAAAGAATCCATTAAGTCCATAAAATGGACAAATCTATTATTAAGTAAACAATTTTTTCAAATCTATGAAGTGGACGGTTCTATTATTAAATAGATAAATTCATTAAGTCCATAAAATGGACAAGTCTATTATGAAATTGACGAATTTACTCGTCCATAAAGTGGACGGACCCATTGTTGAACAAACAAATGTATAAATTCGTCCACAAAGTGGATGGTTCATCCCAGGAGGATGAATATTTGTTAAGTCCAATAGAGTGAACGAATATAAAGAGGACAGTTCATCATAGGAGGACGAACCATAAACTAAGTGGACGAATATCCAAAGGATTATTAAGTTCGCAAAGTGGACGAACCATCTGCCAAGTGGACGGATTCATCCAAAGGATGATTATTAATTCCACAAAGTGGACGAACCATCCACCGTATAGACGGATTCATTAAAAGGATGATTGTCAAAGCATACCAAAGTTGACGTACCCAACACTTGAAAATTCACAAAATGAGTGAAAGAGGATGAAAATATCTACACAGGTAGACGGGTCTGTTACAAAGACCAATAAAATAGACGGTTCGTCCAGGACAAGCCCTAAATAAAGTCCTTAAATAGGATGGGTGCATACAACAATTACTCAAGTCCTTAAACCAGGTGGAGCCAACTTTTGCATAATGGGCAATTGCCTGTAAACGGGCTCATCTAAATGATGATGTATTAAGTCTAGATAGTAGTAGATGGGTTCAACGGTAAAATTAACACTACACAAAGGACGGATCCATCTAAAAGACCGTTTTGTTAAAGTAAAATAGAATAAGTAAATAAATGTTACTTAAAACCCTTAAGGGGTAATGTTTTGCATACATGACAGATAAAAGGCTGTTTCCAAAATGATTACAAATTCCATTAAAAAAATAAAAATAAAAATAAAAACTAGGGAAGTTAGGTGTTTTCAACATTCTCTGGAACACGCTCAGGTTGACGGGCATCTCCCTCAGCGATCTGAACTTGGGATTGAGGAAGAGCTGACTCCCCGTCGCCAAGAGCTGCATCATCTACAAAGAGATCCTCCGTGCTCTCGGAGGCGACGAGCTTAGCAGTAGTTTAGGCCTGGTCATCAATATGGAGCATTGCAAAGTCAAGGTCAGGGTAAGCATTCTTGGCCTGATGGACGGCATCATCAAATTCGTCCGCGTAGGAGACCGCGAGCTCCTCTATGAAGGCGTTGGAGTCGCGATATTCACGGATTGCTGCCTCCTTTGCCAGACGGAGCTAATCCCTGGCATCTTTGATCTCTTTCTCCTTGTCCTCTAGGACCTTTTTTAGGGTCTCCGTATAGTCCTCAAGTTCTTTCCTGGCCGTCTCCGACATAGTAAATTTCTTGTCCATGCCCATCTTCCAAGCCTTCAGCTCGTTCAGCTCATCCTCCATCGACGTCGCCTTTGCACGTATATGGTCCAACGCCGTCTGATGATTTAGACACCGTCCCATTAGCCCCTTCATCATAACCATGGCCTGAAAAATGGAAGGGAATGATTAGTTTCAAACTAATTAAGAGGTAAGGACGGATGAAAAGTGGACGGGTAAGATTACCTGAGCAATGCTGAAAAGCCCCGTCTCCCCCATCGCCTCCGTCGAGTGGTTGCTTAAGTCCTTATAATCTTCAGATGTTATGATGGATGAAATCCTCTCCAAGGCGTGTTTGGAGTCCTCTCGGAGGAGGACGGGTGGCTTTTTCTGGGAGGTAGATGGACCCTTCATAAAACCCTTCCCCGCACCATGTTTGACAGGGATTACCGTCTTCTCAGCCTCCAAACCCAAGACGGGGTCCACAGTGATTTTAGGCTTCTTAGGTAGACGGTCTTGTTTCTCCACCATCCTCTTTCTTCTTGGCAGTCTATTGCTTAATGGCAGCCCTTCTCTTAGCAGCATCCATCTTTGCAAAAGTGGACAGACACACTTAGATGTGTGTGATGTGGGAATAATCAATTAAAGTTAGGAATTAGAGGACGGGCTTACGATTTTTGACTTGAGCGTCGTATCGACGAGCTGCTGTGGTTGGCTTTGGTCTATCACAGTACCAATGGATGGTATCTAATGTGACCAACTTGGACCACGTCCTCTCTTCTAGCTTAAACTTCCTAAAAATTCTCTCCAAAAAACTCCACTCTTCGAGAGAAACTTATGGACGGTAGCAAACTGCAAAAGAAGACGGTTAAAATAACACGACGAATAAAAGATGAGCTTAATATAGATGGGTACATACTAAACGGTGGCAATATGCCCCATGTAGTTTTAACGGGCATAAAATCATTGTCACCAGTACGGCACATCCACTTGTCACCCTTCATAAAAAAATACTGACTCTTCCACTTCCTATTGGAGTTGGGGTTTCACACACAAGCATCAACAAAGGACTTCTAGGCACGAAGCTATACATACCCTTTGACTAGGCAATCTCATTAGGACGGTAACAATGAAGAAATTCCTGCACCATCAACCTCCTAACACCGTCGAACATTGCCCCGTACAATACTTCCACGCTTAGGAAGACCCTTCAGGCGTTTGGGGAAATTTGGTTGACGGACAAACCTAAGTGTTGAAGGAGTTGACGGTGGAGCGAGCTCAAGGGGAATCTAAGCCCTGCCTTCAACATTTGCTCATAAATCCCAACACCTTCAACACCGTCATAATAGCATTTGTCCAATTGGTAAGGTAGACGGAGAGGTATGTTGTCAGGTATTTGGTACTTGGCCCTAAGTGTTTTGAAGTGGTTTTCTTTGATCGAGGAGTTAAAATCATTGACTGTCCATATGGGCAACATGATGAACTCCCTAAGCCCTTCAGGACCCACGACGGATTGAACTAGAGCCTCAGCATCATCCAGGCCTTCACTATGGTCGTCTTCTGGCCTTTCTGTCTCCAAACCCTCATCCCTTGAGGAAGGAAAACTAGCTGACGGACTCCTTTCTTCACTCGGATTGTCAGGGTCTTTATGACCTAACAGGTACACTTCATCGTAGCCCGCTCCGTCAAGGATAAACGACTGGTTACTCGACGCACTAAACATGACCTACATGTGACAGTAAATCCTAAGACTATGACAGGTCTATAATGAATGACGGAAGTACCAAGTCTAGAAGTGAAGTGCATAGAACTTGAGGAAAGAATGCTTACCAGTTTAGGACTGGACGATACGAAGCTTTGATGACGAATGCAACAAATGAACGGTATGATCGTCAAAAAATGATGACGGGTGCACTCTGATCGTAGATTTCAGCAGAAAAGTAAAGAAATGAAAGAAAGAAAGAAAGCTTGGCTTATATAGAGGGACGGCACGGAAGACGAAGGGACACTTCGATCCAAGTGAGTGACCATCCAGTAAACGCTCCTTCGTCATTAATGATTTGTGGATAGCCTATCAAGGCCAGGAGTGTTCCCCTAGTAATTAGGTTAAACCATCACCCCATAAGTCCCTCCACTAAGAGATCATGGACCCATGGGGTGAAGGGGGCAACTGAAGGGGATAAGAATTGGAGGTGACAGATCCATGCAGATGAACTTGACGATGCTTGGTAGAGGGGTTAGTATTGAGCAAATCCTGGGTGAACGGGCACAGGGTAGACGGATCAAAGGTCCACGTGGCGCTTAATTAGACATTGTGTAATCTCCAAGAAATCCTAAATGGAAACGATTTGCATTTTGGGGTTAACCCTAGTCCATAGAGTCCCAATATAAATAGGATTCCACCATGAAGAGGATTCCAGAATATATGCGCATTAATAGAGATCTTCCCTATAAGGAAAAGACTTCTTGTGCAAGTATGAGAGTTCGATTCTACACTACTATAAAAGCCCAAAGACCCTCAGAAAACAGGTATGCATAATTCACCTCAGCTCTGGCACTCTAGAGTGATAGAAAAAGGTTTACTGCCTTAACCTTCGAAGGGTCTTCGGCCGATACCACACCGATACTCTCCTAGGGTTTTCTCTGTCAATGTTTTGCATGCTTTGCTTCGAGTACATGAATACCGTTTACTGGCGGTTTTTTTGGCATCATCAACAGAGAATCCATGGCTGGTGGAGAAACAACAAGTTTGTTGGTTCTGATATTGATTGCTTTGCCAGTTTTGGTAGTCCCAATTCAATCTCTGAGAATTGAGCCTTCAGGGAAGAAAGGTCAAGAGTACAAGGAAGGCGATTACATTCCTCTCTTCGCCAGCATAGCTTATCCTGTAGATTCTGATCGAGGTCTGTGGTAATTTCCTCATTTCATTTTGAAATCTCATATTTTCAACGTTTTCTTATGATCTTCTATGTGAACTTGAGCTTGGAATTTGATTTTTTTTTTTTTTTTTTAATTCTTTTGATTTGGTTCTAATATTTCTTATTTTTTTTACCTATAATTCTCTATGTTTTGAGCTTCACTTTGAATTTCTTTTGATTTTTGTTCAAGAAACCATTTAGTTACTGAAGAAAATAATCACAAGAAAAGAAAACTATCTTAATTAAACCATTTGTTTATTGTTAGTCAGCGAAAATAATAAAATTCGATTTGATTAGATAATTAAAAGAAAAATACTTTCAACTCAATCTTTGAGCTTTTAACTGAAGAGAAAATTTTTCTTTAAAATAATGAACTTGATGCATCTCTGTTTGTATATTAATTTGGAAGCTTTTTTTTTTTTTTTCACTTGCAGTGAGGGATATTCATATTTTGATTTGCCATTCTGCCCTCCTGGAGGTATGAATAACTCTCCTAGACTCTTGGTTTGTGTTGCAAAAATTATTAATTTCTAACCAACATTTTCGATTTATATAGATCCAATACCCAACAGAAAGAAATCCTTTCAAGAACTTATATCAGGAAATTGCTATGTCAACACTGGGTATGATATAAGGTTCAAGATGAATGCCGAGGGGAAACTTCTTTGTGAGAAAACTCTGAAGAGAGAAGAAGTTGCGAAATTTAGGGATGCGGCTGAAAATTATGCTAGGTACGAGATGTACATTGATAACATTCCCATAAAAGAGCGAGTTGGAATGTGTTTTGTATATCCCTTTGATGAGCATGGGCAATACCAATATATAGCAAGGCTTCTCTCTTATGTTATCCATCACCTGGATTTACTGTCTATTACTTTGAAAACAAAGTGCAACGTATATTTGTTTCGTTTCGCCTGATGAGTCTGCGGTGAATATAACTGAGGATGTTGAAATCAAAGTCAACTTCACTTATACTGTCCACTGGGTAGAAACGCAAAAATCCGAGCGTGAGGTCGGTGACATTTCAGATCAATTTGGAGGAGATAATCCTATGCCTCATGCTATTGCAATTGCCATTTGTGGCTGGCTTGGGTTGCTTTGTTTTGTGACTGTGCCGTATCTTAGAAAGTATTTTACTCAGTATCGCTCCGATCTCTCCATTCCTTATGCTGTATGATTCCATTCAAGCTGGACATTGCAATGATGATTAAATCAACTTCTACTGCAGGAATTCTGCAGAAGTTGCTCACCATATTCACGGTGATAACTGCTGGTGTCCTCGGTACTCGTCCCTTCTTGGGGCCATTCTGGGTGTTGGAACTCAGCTCTTCATTATGTAAGCCATATCTGACACATCAATTTATAAGGCTTATGTAGTAAAATTTGTCGTATCAATAGAATTACTCAAAAAAAAAAAAAAATCATGAATCTGTGAAGTAGAAGTCTCATAATACATGACTAAGTAATGGCAGTTAGGTTTGGTGATAAG
Organism: Quercus gilva; assembly: GCA_023621385.1. Lineage (NCBI taxonomy): Eukaryota > Viridiplantae > Streptophyta > Magnoliopsida > Fagales > Fagaceae > Quercus > Quercus gilva. Next base: position 36,651,878 of record CM042479.1, on the reverse strand, counting down.
TTGGGAATGAACAAGTGTTTTTTGTTTTTTGTTAATCCGAAAGTTAAAAAGATGAATAATAAGTACAACTTCTTCACAGATTTTTATATGACAATTTATTTTGGATACAAAGAGAATGTTTGTACTAAAACATATCTGTCACAAACAATTGTTTTTTTCTAAGTACAACAATGGTTTCAAAAGACAGCAAACACAGGATGCTAGTAATAACTTATTAGTGTCCCTAGAGGAGCCATCCAATGGTTTCTTTATACTGCATATTTCAATTTCACTTATACTATTAATAATTCAATCACATAAAAATTTCAAATTTCTTAATTTTTCATAGGCATTAATTTTTTTTTAAGTCATATCATAATAACTAGAGTTCACTTACGAATTCCTTTTGCAGAATTTGCATTCTCTTTGTTTTGGCATATACAGGTCACCTATATACCTGCAATAACGAGAACCAGTATATTCAGCTCATCGTGATATATGGTTTCGCATCATGGGTTTCTGGGTACAAGGCTACTTCATTCCATTCTGGCTTCACAAACTGGATACTGTAATTAACGTGTACAGTATCTCATATCTTCTGTATTATAATTCAGGTTTTTCAATTATGTGGTTTATGATTTTTCTTGCAGAAAGAATGTGTCATTCAAACTGGGGCCCTGTACCCTATTCCAGTGATCTTAACAAGTCTTGCCGCAACTATTGAAGCGAAAACAACCTCCTATCTTATCTTCTTCTTTTTCATTGCTATCGTACTCCTAACTTTTGGTGGCAGATCCGGGCTGACTTCCCTAAATGAATCTGAAATAACTTGTTCCACTAGACACTTTCAAAGTGAGATTCCAAATCAGGCTTGGTACATGAGGACACCTGCTCAAATGTTCCTTGGGGTCTTCTGCCTTTCAGCATAATCTACTCCATGATGGATGTTATCCATGCCAGCTTGTACAGTTTGAAAGTCTGTGGTGCATTTAGTACTATGTTTATAGCCTTCATCTCTGTCATCGCACTAACTGTGTTGGTGGGAATCATCTGTACATGCTATCAGCTGTACAAGCAAGATCACCAATGGTGGTGGAGGTAATTCTCTTACAACAATGTTGTAGTGCAACATGACTTTCACATGGGAATACTATTGACATCACTTTTATTATACACCAATCTACCATGTGAAATTTTTTGTGCATTTAGACTAATTGAATCTCTTTATAACATATACCTTGACCAATGATGGAGTACCGAATTTCACAGGTACTCTCAGTTATTAATGCTAGGGAATTAAAACTCTCTGTGGAAAACTAACAAGCCTTATCAAATGCTTATCTACATTTTCATCATAAAATGATTTCCCTTAGTTGTTACTTTAGCATGCTGATGCAAATTTGTAAGCCATTCAAGTCTTATATTGCATATGTTTGCACAGTAGTGAACTAAGTGAAGACTACAACTCTTATACCTAAGTAATTCTTATTGACTATAATAAAGAACCCTATCTACAAGATGGCCCCTCATTGCAACATTTGAAAGTACAATTTGAAGTTCAAATTAATTCTAAATTCATTCAGTTTTAGGATCAAATCATGCTTTTCTAAATTTTGTTCCTAATTTGATGAAAAATCAAATCTTTTATTTCCATGAAGCAATATACTAATCTCTTTTCATCCAATATCTATCTATCTATTGATCTATCTAAGTCTATCTACAATGCAGATGTGTTTGGCGGGGGATCAATTTCCATTTTCATGTTTGCATATGGCCTCTTTCTATGCTAGAGCCAAAGCCAAAATTTCTCTGAGCCTGCTAAAGTTTCTGGGCTACAATGCTTGCATATTCTACGCTGTCTTCTTGATACTTGGAACCATTGGCTTCTATGCTTCATCAATCGGTTTCCATTACATGGGCCGAGTCCTAGAGAGGAGAGACTAAAGAGCTCAATTCTTTCCCATGCTGACCCAAAGAGAGATAGCACATCATTTTGGTTATTTTCTTGACTGACAGGCTTGAGGAGGCCATAGTAAATGTTTTGCAATTTTTTTTGTTTTTTTTTTTTTGGTAGAAGAACTCAACACCATGGATTTAAAATCCATGACCTCACCCACACCTATATTGTTATTCATGGTCTAGGAATTGGATGACGGGCATTTACCAATCATGTTGCATTGAAATACACTCGGCAAAGGTCACTTTTAGTTTTAGTAAGCCCAAGTCTAGGTAAAAAGAATTACTTGGATCAATCCCTTTGTCACAAAATAATTGAAAGCAAAGCTACATATCCGTTTATTTCATACAAATAGCCACCCCGATTCAAGTATCAGTCAATGTCACCTTGTAGAGATGCAGAGGATGGTGATTGTAGCAATCCTGGACCTCTTGGTCTTGCATGAGGTGGTCATGACATGGTGTTGCGGTTGGTGGCGGTGCCCTGGTGCAAAGGATGGTGGTTCTGGAAAGAGTCTCTTACAGAAAAATTTCTTGGTGGAGGCATATTTTCCACCAATCAGTTTGAATTTTAGTACTCAATTCCATTCTGATCAACATCCGGTCCCCTATGGCCGGACCAAAACAATAAATGAAAAACTATAAGAGTCAGATTTATTTCTTCAAAAAAATCTTTCATTTTTAATGACTTCTACTTAGAATTTATATTTTAAAACATAAATGGAACATGATTGATGAAGAAAAGGTATGAACGGCATAGCCCTACTTACTGATCTCACGCAATTTGATTTCATCACCAACAATATCTTATCTAACTGAGAAAAAAATAGTGTAGCTTATATAGTGAAAAGGGCATTACTATTATTAAGTGAGAACAATGTTGCCATATGAACTTGGCATTCTTCCTGAATAACAAAGATGTGATGATGTTCTTATCAAAAAAAAAAAGATGTGATGATATTTTTTATATAAAGTAGTCCCTTATATTTGTGCGGAAATGGAAATTAGAATGAGTAGACATTCCGATTATATAATTGTAGTATAATGCCAATTTTTACAAATATATATATATATATATATACATATATTCTTATTCTTGTTATTCATCTGCCTGGGGGATTGGCGTTTACCAATCATGTTCAATTAAGGGTAATTTCGTCATAATAAATCAATTATTTCTCAGATACTAGAAATTTTTGAGGAGTACCGTGAGATCAGGGTCAAACCCAGGTGGGGGCCAAGTGGGCCTGGGCCCTCACTGGGTCCAATTTATTTTTTTTTTTTTTTTTTTTTGAGAAACCAATTTATTTATTTATTTATAGTTATTATATATTTCATTTTTGTAGTTGAGTTCTCCTTCCAAAACCTTAGGTCTCTTCTTTTCAATAAGCATAGCTAGCCTCATCCAAATAACGACTATCCAAACTTAAAACTTAACAAAAACAATTAAAACATTCATAATGGTGATTGTATTTTAGCAAAAAAAAAAAAAAAAAAAGAAGCTATTTTACCACCAAAAAATCATGTGTTATTTAAGAAATTAAAACTAAACTTTTTGTAACTACAGTAAACTAGTATAAATACCAGCTGACTGTAGCAAATTGTTAAAAATAAAATACAATATTTTATTAAGATTATATCTCTTCCTTCAATTAAAAAACTCAAATTTTCTCTCTTCCTTTATTATTTTAATGAGTTGTTTATATTATTTTAAATGAAATTATAAAAAAAAATAGAATATTTGATATTGGATGCATTATAAAGTAAGGAGGTAAAATAGATAAATTAACTTTTTGAAGTGCTAAAAACTAAAAATTTTAGCATCACCACTGTGAATGCTCTAACTTCAATAATAAATAAATAAATAAATAAAATTTCGAACCAGCCTTGTATTCAATGGTGAAACCCTATCTTCTTCTGTCCAAAAAAAAAAAATGGTGAAACCAGGAATTTATCATTGGAGGGGGCCATACATAAAATTAAACAACTATTTTTTTTTTTTTTCGTGTATGAAATCTAGAATAGTAATGTATAATACAATTTAATAATCAATATACATTTCAATAATGTGTCAATAGTCCTAAACTTAGCTATGAACCTAGATTTATCAAAATAAATTATCACCCATTAAATAAAATGACTAAGATTTTAAAAAAAATTACTAAAAAAATACTAATAATTTAAAGATTGCTAAATAAAAGACAAACAATTATTCAAATTTCAACTCATAAAAAAAAATCTAATAAACAACAACTAAATACATGTTAATATGTTATATTATTTTATCAATAAATTAAATGTTATATAGTAGTATATTTTAATCAAGTACATTTATAATGTCATATGATATATATATATATATATATATATATTGATTATTGTAATAACAAATAATATATTATAAGGAAAATTAAAAGAAAACAAATGAAAAGAAAACTACATTACCTGGTAATTGGGAAAGTGGGCAACAGAGTGGGTCAGGGACACAACCACACAGGGGCCTACACGAAAGCTTGGGGAACCTTGTCTAGTCTAGTTTGCCATTATTATTCACACATTCACATGGAAGCTTTGTTAGTTTTTATATTATAAATCACGGAATTGCAGTACTATGGCCTAAAGGAGAGAAGAACTAGAAAGAAAAAAGAAGAAAGGCAAATGGAGACATGGAGAGTGAGAGAGAGAGACACCAGTGTGAGCACTAATCAAAATGTTCTACAATTATGTGGTGGACTTGGTAGTGCAGTAGATCAACAAAGCCTCTAACCTTCCAATTTGCTACCATTGTGATGCAAGTTAAGCAATGTGTTGAGGCAATGGGATGAAAGATTAAAAAAAAAAAAATCTCTTTTATTTTTTGAGGTAATTGTTAAAATACTTATTTGTTCATTTTAAAGATGCAAAATGTCTAATTTTTGTAATTTTTTTGACATATATATTTGTAGGGTCACGAGTCGTTGGCCCAGGCCCAAAAATTTGTTTGGACGATGGTTTGGTGAGCCCAGTACAATAAATTTGTAGAGAGTGGGCCAAAGAGCTAAGTTTTAATGATTTGCACTAACGGCTAGAAAATATTTCGATGATAAACAAAAGTAAACTACACATAAAGCTTAACGAAAGGGTTGTCCGAGGAGATTGAATACGAATTAATACAGTAGTTATGATATTTCATACAACTCTTAGCGCTACAGTAATTCTCTCTCTCCTATTTTCCCTCCTTTTTGATCTCGAATGAGAGATCTTCTACATTATATAGGTCCTTTCAGGCCATCCTAATCATACATTTGTCATCCATTCAAATCCTCACTTGAGTACCTGTTCCATCAAATATCTTCTTTTGTTATTTGTGAGTGGCGGTAGCTGAAAATTGTACTGTTCAGGGATCTTCTCCCCATAAATGCGGCCAGAGAAGTAGTTGCAGTGCATTTAATGTAGTAGTAGCAGCAGCTTTTCTTTGAGATATTTTCATATTATCATCTCCTTTGTACGTGCCTGAAGTTCATCCTTATCGCTGCAACTTCCTAAACAGTTACCTAAATCATCTGAGTACTTGCCTGAGCGACATTCACCCTATCTGAGAAGGTCAACTTCCTCAGACTATATTCATTCCTCATTTCCTTGCGTGGTCTCCTATTCTAGGGCCTCTTCTAATTATTTATTCTTCCTCGGACATATCTATGAACAGGGTCCAAGGCCCAGTAGACAAGTTTGGGCTCTTACCCCCACAATATTTATCACTAATTGGATTGTATTATATTTAAATGAAAGTTATATTTATTTTTAAACTTTCTTAAATCTATATATGCATATTATCAAGTATGGGGGCCAAAGTGATAAGGGTTCTTTAGAAAATTTCAAATTAATTAGGATAATTCCAAAAATATATATATATTTCTTTTTTTTTCCAAAATTTTTGGAGAGCCAAGGCCCCTTCGTTCTCAATGTGGCTCTGCCACGGCATGTATTAAAAAAAACATTACTTTGTTTTTGTTTTTGTCTTTGTTGATATATGATTGCATCTTAATATATTTAAAAATAACGATTTTGTGTATTTATAATTTTTTTAATACTATATGAATGCCTATTTGAAATTTTTTTTTTTTATACTGTAGCTCTCACTAGCTTAAAATTCTGGGTCATCCTAGCGTGAGATACTAATTTCACCACGTTGCAAGTTGTGACTCCATCACTTCCCCTGACTAATTCTGTTTTGCCAAATAACTAACTACCCGCCAGTGCAACATTATCCGAGTCCATCCTTCACCGTCAAAATTTTCTGATTAACTCCACGTAAAAGATCAACGGCCTAGATTCAATAAAAAAAAAAAGTGTACATAAGCAACCAATTCTAACAGCTTTTCCCTCCTAAATATTCAAGCTCTTCAAAATATCTCTCTCACTCTCTCTATCTCTCTCTCAGAATCGCAGAGAATCCATGGCTGATACTGGTTTCTTGGTTCTGGTACTGGTTGCTCTGTCAACTCTGGCATTCGCAACTGTTTGGACTCAAAGAAATGCGCCTTCAACGGAAGAATACAAGGAAGGCGATTACATTCCTCTCTTCGCCAGCACAGCTTCTCCTTATCTAGGAGATCCATGGTAATTCTTTTTTCTTTTTCTTTTTTTCCATTTTTCTTTGAAAAATCTCACCTCTTCAACGTTTTCTAATCATCGATCTTCCATGTGAATTTGAATGTGTTTCTGATTCTTTTCATTTGATTGTAATATTTCTTATTTAATCTACCTATCATTCTCTATGTTTTGAGCTTTTTACTTTGGTTGCTGAAAGTTTTATCTATTGAGTTTGTGCTAAGGAGATGAAAAAGTAGAGTAGACTTTGATTTTTCTGATTAAAAGTAATGAAATTTCAGGTCTCAATATTTTGATTTTTGTTTCAGATACCTCTTGGTTGCTTGAGAAAATAATCACAAGAAAAGAAAACAATAATCTTAAGTAAATCATTTGTTTATTGTTTGTTAGTGAGCGAAAATAATGAAATTCGATTCGATTAAATTAGATCATTACTGGTCTAATTTTGTTCTCAAAGTTTGTGTATTCATTTTGTGAATGCCTAAGATAATTAAAAGAAAAATACTTTCAACTCAATCTTTGAGTTGGTTATAATGAGTTCATTTTTTGAGCTTTTAACTGAGAGAAAATTTTTTCTTTAATATATATATATATATATATTTTTTTTTTTTTCTAGACCTCCTTATGAAGGATGCATCTCTGTTGGTATATTAATTTTTTTTTTTTTTTTTTTTTTTTTAATTGCAGTGAGGCATATTCATATTTTGATTTGCCATTCTGCTCTCCTGGAGGTAAGAATAACGTTCTTGGTTTGTGCCAAAATTTCTTGCATAGATAGATAATTCATTCCTATATATGCACTTTCTAATCGACATTTTTGATTTATATATAGATCCAATACCCAACAGAAAGAAATCCTTTCAAGAACTTTTAGCAGGGGATTGCTATGTGAACACTCGGTATGAATTGAGGTTCAAGATGGGAACAACAAGGAAACTCCTTTGTGAGAAAAATCTGACCAGAGAAGAAGTTGCGAAATTTAGGGATGCCATTGCAAACAACACCGTGTACTTTATGTACTATGATAACATTCACTTGTCAGAGTACGTTGGAGGAGATAGCTCACAGTCATTGTACCCGAAAAATGGTGATAGCGGGCGTAGGTATTTTCTTATCAATCACCTGCACTTTTATCCCCAGTACAAAGGAAACAAAGTGAAAGAAATAGATGTTTTGGGTGACTTTGAATCTGCTGTGGATATAACTGAGGACACTGAAATCAAAGTCAACTTCACTTATTCTGTCTTCTGGGAAGAATATGAATCCAATCGAGAGAATCCGAGCAGGGTCAGAGATTATTCGAAAGAACTATTCAAGATAACTAATCGGATCCGGGCCATCCTCTTTTTGGAGCAGGTTGGAGGAGCTAATCCTAGCCCTTATGCTACTGCTATTGCCATTTACATCTGGCTTCTGTTGCTTTATATAAAGATTGTGCCATATCTTAGAGAGTACTTTAATAGGTATCACTCCCATCTCTACATTCCTTCTGTTGTATAGTTCCTACTTCCAAGCAGGACATTGCAATGACATGTATTCAGCTAATGATGATTATAAATCAACTTCTACTGCAGGATTTCTTTTGTTTATGGACATGTATTGGTAAGAGTTACAAGAGCTACAGGGGTTATTCGTCCACGTCATGTTCATAGTAATGCGTGCAGATGTCCTCGGTACTCGTCCCTACTTGGGGCCATTCTGGGTGTTGGAACTCAACTGTTCATTATGTAAGCCATATCTGCCATATGCTTGTTAATTCAATTCATTACCCTTCACACCCCCCCCCCCCCCCCCCCCCCAAAAATTCTGAATTCCAGTGGCTATTTTGGGTTTTTTTGGTGTAATCCATTCTTTTGTTGAGACTCTATAGCTATTTTGGGGGTTTTTTTTGGTGTAATTCATTCTTTTGTTGAGAGTCTATGGCTATTTTGGGTTTTTTGGTTTGATTTTATTCAGAAAGATGCTGGCAGTAGTCTTTGCGTAATAGCTATATGAATGCAATGCATATGGGTAAATCTGCTCTACCCTTTGATTGGTTCGAATAAATGCTAACAGTTGGCTCCCTCACTCAGTATATAGACTTCCAGAAATTCTATAGACACAATTAAATGACCTGCTAAAAAGCCTAACATTGAGATTTCAAAAGACTGCAATGCAGGATGTTTATAATCGCTTTTTAGTGTCCCTAGAGTTTCATATATACTTTTAATAACTTTATTTTTCCCCCTGAATCTATACTATTAATAATTTAATCTCATAACAATTTCAATTTTCTTAAATTTTCATAAGCATTAATTTTAAAAGGTTATATTATCATAAATATAGTTCACTTAAGAATTCCATTTGCAGGATTTGTGTCCTCTTCGTCTTGGCATATACTGGTCACCTATATCCCTGCAATCATAAGAGACTGTTTATTTTGCTCATCATTAGTTATGGTCTCACATCATGGTTTTCTGGATACAAGGCTGCTTCATTCCACTCTAGCTTCACACCACTTGGACTGGTAATAATTATAATTAATGTATATGGTATCTAATTATTTTTAGTATTCTATATTCTGTCAGTTTAAATTATGTGGCCAATGATTTTTCTTGCAGAAAGAATGTATTTACCAAACTGGGGCCCTGTATACTGGTCCGGTGTTCTTAACATGTCTTGCTATAATTACATTAAAGGCGATCACAACAGGGGTGTCACTTTTACTAGAAATTTATGCTGCAGCCATATGTTTTCTCAGTTTGTTAGTCACTGTCAAATTCCTAACTTGGGGTGGCATGTCTGGGCACTCTTCCCCACAAGAATTTGGAATAACATGTTCCACCATACGCTTTCAAAGTGAGATTCCTAACCAAGCTTGGTACATGAAGACACCTGCTCAAATGTTCTTTGGGGGCTTTCTGCCTTTCATATGCATCTTCTACATGATGGATGATATTTACGCAAGCTTGTACAATTTGAAAGTTTGTGGTGCATTTGGTACTATGTTGACGGCCTTCATTATTGTCATCATAGTGACTGTGTTAATGGGAATGGGATGTACCCGCTATCAGCTGTACAAGAAAGATCACCAATGGTGGTGGAGGTAATTCTCTTACAACTTTGTTAAAAACACAATAAATTTAATAAAATTTCAAATTTGAGGCGTAAGATTGTGATTAGTGCAACATCACTTTCACATGGGCACTGCTGACATCACTTTTATTATACACTAACTACAACCCACTACTAATCAGTTGTGAAAAACAATTGTAAAATTTTTTGTACATACTTATTGATTCTCTTAACATATACCTTGATGCTAGGGAATTAACACTCTATCTGGAAAAATACCAAAACTTACCAAATACTCATCTACATTTTCATCCTCTGATGGGTGTTATACAAGAAATGACTTCCATCAGTTGTTACTTTAGCATGCTGATGCAAATTTGTAAGCCATTCAAGTCTTATGTTGCATATGTTTGCATAGTAGTGAACTCAGTGAAGAGTACAACTTTTATACTTGAGTATTTCTTATTGACTATAATAAAGAACCCTATCTACAAGTTGGCCCCTCATTGCAACATCTGAAAGTAGAGTTTTAAGCTCAAATCATGTTTAAATTCATGTAGAAGAAACATTGTCTTTCAAAACCAGATCATGATTAAAGTACAGTTTTAAGCTCAAACCATATTTAAATTCGTTGAGAAGAAAGGTTGAAACATTTGAAAGTACAGTTTGAAGCCCAAATCATGTTTAAATTCATTCAGTTTTAAGCTCAAATCATGCTTTTCAAGATTTTGCTTCTAATTTGATGAAAAATCAAATCTTTTATTTTCATGAAGCAATATACTAATGTCATCTCATCCAATATCTATCTATTGATCTTTCTAAGTCTATCTACAATGCAGATCTGTGCTTCGTGGGGGATCACTTGCCATTTTCATGTTTGCGTATGGTCTCTATTTCTATGCCAGAGCAAGTGTCAGAATTTCAATGAACCTGCTAGAGTTCCTGGGCTACAATGCTTGCATATTCTACGCTGTCTTCTTGATACTTGGAACCGTTGGCTACAATGCTTCATCAATTATGTTCCGTCAAGTGGACCTAGACCTGAAGAGGCGTGCCTAGAAAACTCAATTCTTTCTAATGCTGACCCAAAGAGAGACAGCACATTGTTTTTGTTATTTTCCTGAGTGACAAAGAGGAGGCCTTACCGCCTTACTGATCTTTTTTTTTCAAGATTTTTCATTTTTTAGTAGTAGAACTGAACACCATGGATTCAAAATCCATGACCTCACCCACAACTACATTGTTATTCATGGTCCAGGAATTGGATGACTGGCGTTTACCAATCATGTTGCATTGCAAACACACTCGGCATAGGAATAACAATTCTACTCGCATTTGTTCTGTGCTTTCATTCTAAATCTGTCACATGACATGTAATTCTTTTAACTGAAACCCCAGCATCGGGATGCTTGTATAAATCTACTAGGAGAGGATTAAATTATATATCCTAGTGACCAAAATACACAAGGTCTAGGGTGCTTCTAGGTGCTTCGACCTTATGCGGTGTTGTCCCACATGGAATAGAAACATGTGGAGAGGCTACCGAGTGGGTGTATAAAATAAGAGCAAGCGGGCGAGTTACAATTACTTACCTGGACGGGGTCAATGGGTGATCAGTGAGGCCCATGGCCTAAGCTTGTGACTTCCATTGCACGACGGAGGGGTGCTCGCTTAAGGTCTATCCAAGTGATGGAACCTACGTCATAATTTGTTGCAGTGGGGGCCTGCGTTCGCGCGGCCCCTAACAATGTCAAATTCAAAAGTTTATTGTCTGTGTAATTTGGGCTTGTTTATAATTTAATAACGGACTGAGCTACAAAATATAATTTGATGGGCTTGGGCTTCGCGCACCGTCAACTCTTTAGTGAAAAATGAGTTGCGGACACTTACAATTGTCTACGTAACTACAATGTCAGAGTCAAGGTCCGATTGGCATTAGGTACTTGCAAGTTAACAGTAATTCCGTGCAGGGAAAAAGTTATTGAGTATGACTTATTATTTATTATTTTATATGAATGTATTACAAATATTGTAACCTCGGTCACATATTAAGATTCCAATCTTAATCTTAAATAAAAATTCAATACGAAACATTAAATTACTAACTTTCTTTTTGTTTTAATATTAACGTTTTCTTGGAAAATATCAATCAAACAAAAAATTAAAATTAAAAATTCCTATTCAATAATCCAATAAATGTTGCAATGTAAGTTTTTTTTTTTTTTTTTTTTTTTTAAATACCAAATATTTTAACATACACGCGAGAAGAGAGAAAGATATCCCAAAGCAACTTACAGTGGTATATATATATATATATATATATTTTCTTTTTTTGAAAAACACAATAGTATATATTCAAAATGTCTTAACTCTTAGATACACAGCATAATAGTCATATATCCAATAGTCATATATATTACTTATATATGACTATTATTAAGCCAAATGATATAGTTTAATGAATTATATTTATTACAATATTTCAAAAAAAATCATAATAAAGTGATCAGAATAGTTATCGAGGAAAAAATAATTCACATTTTGGGTTTTCTTGTAAATAAACAAATATATTAGTATATTTATAATTTTATAAATCATGAAACTTCTCTACTCCCAAGTCCAGCAACTACCCACGTGATACCACATTCCAATGCTTTTGCCTTTTTATATTTCCAAGTCTCATTTAGTCATCTCATTGTACCAGTTTGTAAACTCTACAAACTTACAAAGTACAGGTGCAAGCCTTCAAGAACCAAGAGGAATGCTTCTTCGTCCATCCCAACCCATGGCTGAATTCTTTCTTCTACTTTTTTTTTTTTCCTCACAAATTATTTAGTAGCAAATCTGAAGTTTTATGTTTGATCATTGATGTGAGGAAAAATAAACACGGAACGAAATTAAGAACATTGATTTGAAAACACGAAATGTCTCGCTAATGCCACTACGGCATCAAGGTAGAGTTGAGGAAGAAGGAGACGATAGAGTTTGTGGAGTAAAGGAGTTGGACTTTCTTTTTAAAACAAATTGGAGGAAGCTGATGTAGAGAATTGCGTTTGAAGGAAGAGAAGGGTAGAGAAGAGAGAGTAGAGAAGATTTTTAGAATTGAAGGAAAAAATTTCGGGTTTTAGCTTCTTTTTTTTTTTCTTTTTTTCTTTTTTTTTTATATGCACTACTCCTTCACTTCACAGCTTATAAGGCAGAAAGTGGGGGAAAAATTCTTCAATGTAGGACAGCAAAAAAGCCAAAAGCTACAAGGGACACCCTTGGCCTGGAGTTAAAATGCACCCACAACTAGGTAATGCACTTTTCTTTTCTTTTCTTTTCTTTTAATTTTCCTTATAATATATTATTTGTTTATACAATAATCAATATTATTTATATATATATATATATTATATGGCATTATTAATGTACTTGATTAAAATATACTACTATATAACATTTAATTTATTGATAAAATAATATAACATATTAACATGTATTTAGTTGTTGTTTATTAGATTTTTTTTATGGGTCAAAATTTTAATGATTGTTTGTCTTTTATTTAGCAATCTTTAAATTATTAGTATTTTTTTAGTATATTTTTTTAAATCTCAATCATTTTATTTAATGGGTAATAATTTATTCTAATAAATCTAGGTTCATAGGTAAGTTTAGGACTATTGACACATTCTTGAAATGTATATTGATTATTAAATTGTATTATACGTTACTATTCTAGATTTCATACAGACAAAAATAATAATAATAATAAATAAATAAATAAATAAAAATTAGTTGTCTAATTTTATGTATGACCCTCCAAATATAAATTCCTGACTCTGCCACTGCATGTTGCATTGCAAATACACTCAGCATAGCTGCATAGGTCACTTTTAGTTTTAGTAAGCTCAAGTTTAGGTAAAAAAGAATTGCTTGAATCAATCTTGATGATGCCAAAATCGTCAGTTGGGTCCCTCATTCAATCCGGAGCATTATACGACCTTATAAAACCTGCAAGATAAAGGAGAGATAAATCGAAAAGACCACTGGGTTGTGCCCAGTGGGGGAGCCTCCGATGCTTAAATTAGTACCAACCCATATGTTTCATATATAGATAGTGTTTTGTAGTAGTTTTTTGACGTACCTTAGCAAATGGACAAATTGTCGCTTTTTATAGGTGACTTAAGTAGCTGTTGTACATAAATTAGAGTGATTATTACCTTGATTGTAACATTCTTTGTCTTGATGAGAGTTTAAGACCTTTGATGGTCATTATTGAATGTGTTAAGCAGTTATCTTTGATGGCCTACTAATGATGCAAGGTCGTCCATATTAATGGACGACCTAATGATCTTTCTGGACTCATCAAATCCCTTTGTCACAAAATAACTGAAAGCATGACTACATATTCGTTTATTTCATACAAACTGTCCCCTCAATTCAGGTATCACTGTATCAGTCAATGTCATCTTGAAGAGTTGCAGAGGATGGTGATCCTAGCGTCAATCCTGGACCTCTTGGACTTGCATGAGGTGTTCATGGCATGGTGGCAAGTGATGGCGGTTCTGGAATAGCTTCTTGGTATAGGGTAATGAAGACAGAAAATAATGAAAAAGCCAAGCTTATAGTAATGGCAATGGAAGTAACATTTACTATCTAGTCATAAATGATCATATAATGGTTTTGTAACAATTCAGTTCCTCTCAAATTTCAAGGAATTTGGAGGCAGATCTTCCTCCTATTAGTTTTCCTTTTTAGTATTCAATTCCATTTTGATCAACATTAGTACCCTATAGCCAGACCAAAACAATAAATGAAAAACTGGAAGAATTAGAAGGGTAATTCCAGTTCCAGAACAGCACAAGCACAATCAATGCAGGCATAAATGAAAATTGCAAAGGACTGATGCTTCCACCGACCACTGATGATCATGTAAGTTGCATATATATAATATAAGCAAGTGTTTACCAACTTCAAGTCAACCCAGCTAATGAGGGGGTGAGGGATACAGCCAATTATCTACCTCTAATTTCTTAACATAGTAAATCGACAGATCGTAGTTTATGTTTGCTTAACTTATCTAAAGGTACATGATTCATACCTCACAAAAAAATTGGGCTGAAACATGGAAGCATAACCCATGGATTCAATACTGGGTCAATTTCTACCCTTGTGATGGGTTGGATTAAAAGTAATTCTCAAAATAAATCATATTAAAAAAATTTTAGAAAAAGTCCAATTAAATTTTAATTGGATTCTCAATTTCACACCACATGTCCCATCTAATTTTTAATTTTTGTGCTAATTGAATTATTAGGTGTAAAAATTAAAGAGTCCAAATACAATTAGATTCTCAATTAGAGTCCAATTTTGCGCACCACATGTTCGTCTAATTTTTTTAATTTTTAAGAAAAGTGAATTATTGGGTGTAAAATCCAAAGAGTCTAAATCCAATTAAATTCTAAATCATATATATATATATATATAAATATTGTGGGGCCCAAGGATTTGGCTACCCTGGCCCACTCCATATCGGGCCCAAGGCCCATACCGAGGAAAGTACATAATCCGAGGATGAGTGAGAGAAACCCAAGCCATCAAGGAATTACGCCGAGGATGACCACGTCCTCGGCAGGTCAACATTAAAGAAAGGAAGCTGTCATCCACCCATTAAATGTACGCAACTACACTCTGGCCGCATTGATGGTGAATCGACCAGAACAGTGATGCCTTGGTTACTTCAACTAACAGAAAGCCTGCAAAGGCGGCTGATGGGATGAGCCCTCAGACACAGGTTCAGATGACTGACAAGTGGACGGCCGAGATCGACTAAATAAGACTATATAATAGAGTGCAACCCCAAGGGTTGGGAGGCTTTTTTCCCGGTTAGGAGGTTAAGGGGTTTTTTGGGTGTCCAAGGATTACCCTTGTATTCGTTAGTTCTAAGGGAAGGGCTCCTCGGACTGGGCCGAGGATGAACTTTCCCTTGGAATACTTAGCCAAATCTCAGTTATTGATCCTGTAAACCCTCGCCGACCGTTGTGTCTTTCGTTAACTCCTAGTCCTTCTATCCACTCTCTACAAATCTATTGTATCGGGACACTTCACTCGCCGGCATGGGATTAAGGTGTCAAGCCTTACACTACAAGGCAAGCCCTTGGTGGGGTGAAAATCCTGAACCCCTGCGTCGCATGGGAAAAAGGCCGGTCCCTACAATTGGCGCCGTCTGTGGGGAGGACTTGAGAATTAACAAGTATAGCGGTTGGTGTACAACAATTCTTCGAAGTTCAAAAATAAATAAATAAATACTAACAGTGGCAACATATTCATTCAGAAAGCAATCATCGCAAAGAACTGGAAAGTGCAAGAAGTAAAAGAAATGAAATGCGGCTACTTTTTTATTAATCAACGAAAAGTTACATTGTACAAAGGTAAATGCTTAGGCAGGCTTGTTCTAAAGCTGATTACAAAGGTAAATGCCTAGGCAGGCTTGTGCTAAAGTTAAAAAGAGAAAAAAGAAGAAAAGGGCCTAGGCAGGCTTGTTTTAAAGCCAAGCCATGCATGGAGGGAGAGGTGGAGATAGACCTATGCTAAAGCCATCCACAGCTCCCCAACCAACATAGACAGCAATTTGAAAGAGAAGGAAGAAGAGGCCGCAGCGCCTGACGGTCCAACTCCAGGGTTTCTCCTGGTTTCCCTCCCAGTCCCACGACGACCGGGAGCTAGCGAATCACTACCAGCTTAGAGGGCTGGTAGACCCGCAGGTGAAGGAGAGACATTACGTTCCTTTCGGATCCCCCTCCAAACTGCAAGGGGAGTCCCACCTCTAGCTAGGTTGAAAAGAATGAGGATCTTCGGCCTCTGCCTATCCCACCTTCATTGTGCCGACCAAGATCAGAGTGGCATTCTCGGCTTCCTTGTCACCACCCCCTCCTAGGGCCACTTCATCTCCTCACGCACAAAATACTATCCTGGCAAGACCCTTGAAATGCCCAGAAAATGGTGTGTTTGTGAGATTTTAATCCAAGTGTTTGCAAAGTTTGGAGAAAAGGCTACCCCAGAGTACCTTATATAGAAGGCAAGAGCTGGTGGCAGCCAGCCCGCACAGAATCCCAAGGAGGAATTACTGAAGATATTAACTCCACCCAATTTCCAAAGAGCTCCCCAACTGCTTGGTCCTCGTAAATCCACAAGGATATTAATGAGGACGCGCCTCGCGCACCGAAACGTCAAGCGCGTTACTCGAGTAGCCCAAAGGACGCCTCGTAATCAGAAGAGGCGCGCCAGACGAAGGGGCTAGACCGAAGAAGGGTCCCCCCCCGGCGGAGCAAGCTCAAGGCCGCTATTACTCTAAGGGCAGAAGCCCCAGCGTTGTAGCTAAATTCTCTAGCTCCAAGCTACTTTAGAACAACTAAGTGTTGGACAGAACCAAGGCCTTGCATGGTCCTCAGACTCAAGCCTATGGGAAAACCAATTACTTCAAGAACTAGGTACTAGACAGAACCAAGGTATTGCATGGTCCTCGGACTCAAACCTATGGAGAAACTAACTACTTCAGAACAACTAAGTGTTGGACAGAACCAAGGCCTTACATGGTCCTCGGACTCAAGCCTATGGGGAAACCAATTACTTCAAGAACTAGGTACTAGACAGAACCAAGGTATTGCATGGTCCTCGGACTCAAACCTATAGGGAAACTAGCTACTTTAGAACAACTAAGTGTTGGACAAAACCAAGGCCTTGCATGGTCCTCGGACTCAAGCCTATGGGAAAACCAATTACTTCAAGAACTAGATACTAGACAAAACCAGGGTATGGTCCTCGGACTCAAGCCTATAGGGAAACCAGTTACTTCAAGAACTAGGTACTAGACAGAACCAGAGTATTGCATGGTCTTCGAACTCAAACCTATGGGGAAACTAGCTACTTCAAAACAACCAAGTATTGGACAGAACCAAGGCCTTGCATGATCCTCGGACTTAAGCCTATAGGGAAACCAATTACTTCAAGAACCAGGTACTAGACAGAACCAAGGTATTACATGGTCCTCGGACTCAAACCTATGGGGAAACTAGCTACTTCAGAACAACTAAGTGTTGGACAGAACCAAGGTATTGCATGGTCCTCAGACTCAAGCCTATGGGGAAACTAATTACTTCAAGAACTAGGTACTAGACAGAATCAAGGTATTGCATGGTCCTCGGACTCAAACCTATGGGGAAACTAGCTACTTCAGAACAACTAAGTGTTGGACAGAACCAAGGCCTTGCATAGTCCTCGGACTCAAGCCTATGGGGAAACCAATTACTTCCAGAACTAGGTACTAGACAGAACCAGGGTATTGCATGGTCCTCGGACTCAAACCTATGGGGAACCTAGCTACTTCAGAACAACCAAGTGTTGGACAAAACCAAGGCCTTGCATGGTCCTCGGACTCAAGCCTATGGAGAAACCAACTACTTCAAGAACCAAGTGCTAGGCAGAACCAAGGACTTGCATGGTCATCGGACCCAAACCTATGGGGAAACTAGTCACTCAAGAAGATAAGTGTATAACCGGTCGGAGCGCAATTAAAAATGGGATTGTGCGAGTAAAAAAATAAATAAATAAAAATAAAATAAATATATATGATAATGCAAACAGAACAAGTAAGAGAAACCAAAATATGCACTTCATTGAATCTTTAAAAAAGTTATATAAGGCAAATGTGCCACTACAATACTAAAAAAAAAAAAAAAAAAAAAAGGGGGGGGGGGGGGGGGGGGGCGCAGCAAAAGATCATTCCTTTGGCTCTATCTCAACTCCTCCCTCAGAAGGCTGAACAGAAGAAGTCTCTGGGTCTTGGTGACCCTCGCTTGGAACTGCAACCTAGGGAGGGTCAGCCGGATGTAGCACCTCCCCAACGAGAGGGGCTTGGACATCAGCTAAGGGGTCCGTAACCTCCAAAGGCACA
This sequence comes from Quercus gilva, assembly GCA_023621385.1. Classification (NCBI taxonomy): domain Eukaryota; kingdom Viridiplantae; phylum Streptophyta; class Magnoliopsida; order Fagales; family Fagaceae; genus Quercus; species Quercus gilva. Next base: position 36,633,364 of record CM042479.1, on the reverse strand, counting down.
TCAGCAATGGGACCCTTACTCGTCTCAACGGCCCCAATAGGGTCGGCTTCCTTATTAGGCTCGCCCAAAGTAATAACAGTTGGGACGCCTTCCTCAAAGACAACCCCCACTCCCTCGGCAGCCACCTCGGCTTCAGAACTTAAAGGGGTAGCCTCGCAGATGGCAGGGGGATAATACACATTCTCCACCTTCCACAGGTCGGACGAAACCTCTACCCCAGCTTGTTTAAAGGCCTCACTCCAAACCTGGGAGCAGTAAAGTCTGCACACCCCAGGCACTTGGGCTTTAAGGATGTCTTCCGTCTTGGCCACCCCTGCCTCATAGGCCTCTTGCACGGCCTTGCCTTTGGAAGCCTCAGCTTCGGCCCTGGCAAACTCGGCCTCTTCCTTGGCTTTCAAAGCCTCGTCCCTGGCGGATTCTGCAACACCTCTAGCCTCCTCTGCCTCAAGCACCCTCTTCTCCAAGGTTGCAATCCCTTCTTTGGCGACCCTCAGCTAATCCTCCGCCTTAAGCAGGCCCTTAGTTTGGTCTAGGGCCAACCTTTCAGCGGCAACAAGAGCTGACTCGGCGGTGTCTCAAGCCCTCTTCATCTCCTCCAGCTGGTCCATCGTCTTTGAAAGATCAGCCTTAGTGACGTTAAGGGTCCGCACAGCGTCTAACAGCTTGGTATGCTCCGAGCCTGCAGCCTTGCTTTGGCTACTGGCCATGTCCTCCAATCTGAAGGCAGCCTGAATAGCCTGCCAATTGAAACCAATGCGTAACAGATGAGGAGCCAAAAAATAGGAAGTAAAGAGAATTACAGACGATCAGAAAACTTACTATGCCCAAGTATTGTTTGAGGCCGAGGAAGACCTCTTTACTCTTCAGAGCCTCCAGCTGAGCCATGTCCACAGGATGTAGCAAGGATCTCCCCAATGCATCAGCCACGAGCGCACCCACGCCCCCTTGAGGGTCCCTAAGGGAGGCGTCATCCGTCAAAGGCTTCCCATAGAGCATAGGGGAAGGAAGCCAAGCCTGGGCCTCGGGCTGGGTGGCGACCTGCTTTTCCTGCCCTCGGCGCCCTATCCTCAACTGTTTCGATGGTGGCCGAGTGTCGCCATCACCTCAAGAAGGGTCAGATTCTTCGCCCCCCCCCCCCCCCCAGGCCTCTTGCCTTTGTCCTTCTTCTACAAAGGGCTGGTGGGCTTTGTCCCAAATGGTGAACTCTGTCGGGGCGGGAGAGGAGGAAGCTTGGGAGGAGACTTTGCTGGTATATCCTTCCACGGCTGCCCCTCAATCAAGGCCAGCAGGCTTGTTTGGGGTCGTTTCCTAAAACTCATCTTCGACCTAGAAGAGGTTTCTTAGGATAAAAGGCCCGCTTCAGTTAAGCTAGGGTCACCCAAATCACCAGGTGGGTCCTAAGGCGAATGGAGTTGGTAGAACACGTCAAATTCGTCCTCGGACGGGCCTGAGTCAGCAACTTCCTCTTCTCTTGGCTCTCCTCCTTCAACCTCGACAACCTAAGACGGTGAAGGGGTGCCCACCAACGATATGCCTTCCGGAACAGGGGATCCTTTGGGGATCAAAAACCCGCGCTCGACTACCGTTATCTTCTGCAGCCAAGGATCTCTAGCTCGAATCACGTACTTCGGAGCCGAGAACGAAGTTTGAATCGGATCGTATCCCAGAATCTTGTGAGCAGCCCTAACCTAGTCGTCAGCTTCGTTCACAAAAATCTCCGACCTTAATACGGTTTGCAAATCCTCCTTGTTAACCAAGCTAAAGTCACACTCAAAAGTGCGCGGATCTACATAAAAGAAAACAAATTCCTGTTAACAGTCAGGCAAAGCAGAAAGCGAAAGCACAAGAAACTAAATCCTCTTCCAGTCTGAATGTCCTACCTGGCGTGCCCTCCACCATTGGACAAGGAAGGCCCTCGTGCCACTTTCAGGACACAATGAGGAAGTCTTTGTTCAAACCCTTGCTGGACTTAGGGAGGCACTGGATGAGCCGGACCCTATCATCCCTCGTCTTCATGTAATAAGACTTTCCCTTATAGCATTGGAGGTTGTAGCACCAATTTACATCGTGGTGAGTTAACCCCGTCCCCATCTTCTCATTCAAGGCATCCACACAGCCCAAGATCCTAAATACATTAATCGCACACTGGGTGGGAGATAAGTCGAAGTGCCTAAGGTAATCCCTCATCACCGGCCCCATACGGATCCTCATGCCACCCTCCAAAAAGGCGATTATAGGAATCGCCACTCACCCTCTTTTCTCCTAATGCTCCAATCTCCTACTCCACAGTACCTCAAGCCCACTGTGTCGGGGATCTTATAGTCAGCAACAAATTTGTCCATTGCCTTCTCAAACTCGACTAACTTCTTAAACCTACCTATCCTAAGGAGCTAACAAAGGGCTCAAGGAAAATGAAGGAAAGAGAAAGAAGAATGAGAGGACAAGAAATTCAAGCGGAAAAGTACAAACTAGAGAGAGAAGAAAACTTACAGGAATGAGGAAACGCTCCTCGGACAGGCCTTTTATGATTGAAAGAAGGTGTACGGACGATTGGAGACTTGATCAAGTTTAGCGTACGTGCACAAAGTCTCTTGAATGCAAAAGTGAAGGGACAAATCAGTTCGATTGGGTATATATACCCCCAATTAAAAGTAACCGCACGGGATTTCCCGCCCAATGAGTCAGAAGCATCCCTACCATCCATTCATCATCACATCGTTGAACATGGAGGACACAGAGCCGCCGAAATTTAATGAAGGCACGCCCCAAATACCGAAACGCCAGGAACGTCTCCTGGGCAGTTGAAAGGATTTTGACACTGACAGAAAGATAAGATTTGCCAGGCCAGGACAAGGACCCGAGGACATCAAAATCCTCCTCCCCGCCTGAGGAACCGGGCAGCAGAATTTTGAGGGGCTATTGTGGGGCCCAAGGATTTGGCTACCCCGACCCACTCCATATCAGGCCCAAGGCCCATGCCAAGGAAAGTACATAATCCGAGGATGAGTGGGAGAAGCCCAAGCCATCAAGGAACTACGCCAAGGATGACCACGTCCTCGGCAAGCTGACATTAAAGAAAGGAAGCTGTCATCCACCCATTAAATGTACGCAACTACACTCTGGCCGCATTGATGGTGAATCGACCAACGAACAGTGATGCCTTGGTTACTTCAACTAATAGAAAGCCTGCAAAGGCGGCTGATGAGACGAACCCTCAGACACAGGTTCAAATGTCCGACAAGTGGACGGCCGAGATCGACTAAACAAGACTATATAATAGAGTGCACCCCCAAGGGTTGGGGGGCTTTTTTCCCAGTTAGAAGGTTAAGGGGTTTTCTGGGTGTCCAAGGACCACCATTGTATTCATTAGTTCTAAGGGAAGGGCTCCTCAGATTGGGCCGAGGACGAACTTTCCCATGGAATACTTAGCCAAATCTCAGTTATTGATCTTGTAAATTCTCGCCGACCGTTGTGTCTTTCGTTAACTCCTAGTCCTTCTATCCACTCTCTACAAATCTATTGTATCGGGACGTTTCACTCGTCGGCGTGGGATTAAGGTGTCAAGCTTTACATTACAAGGCAAGCCCTTGGTGGGGTGAAAATCCTGAACCCTCGCGTCGCGTGGGAAAAAGGCCGGTCCCTACATATATATATATATATATATATCTATCTATACTACTATTTAAGGGGGCTACACCTGTTTGGACTATATTTTTTTTTTTCTAAAATACCCCTATTTCCCTAGGTTTAAGTGCAGACAAAATTAAAGGATAATTTGGTAAAACCATGTCTTTTAACTCCCACTAAAACATTGCCAACAAAATAGAACCACTTTCTTTTTATTTTGGGTGATAAATAGGTCCACTCTTTTTTTTTTTTTTTTGAGAAACCATAGGACCACTCTCTTGGTTAAACGTTTTCAATTTTTTTTAATAGAATTTGTTTTCCTTACTCCATGATCTCACATTTAAATTTCTTATCTGAAGTGGTTGTTTCATTTTAAAATTTCTCTCTCCTATTTTCTAGCATCAAAGGAATCGAAAATTGCTTCTTCACTTATCTTCTTCCCCTACAAAAATAGATTTTTTTAGTTGTTTTACAAAAAGGCAAACATCACATTTTTGGTTACACAAATGGTTTCCAAATACACAAAGCCAATGGTGAATCCTTTTCTACTATGTCTCCCATTGTTTAGGTTTTTTCGTTTTTTATTTTTATTTTTCACTTATAACTTTGAAAACACATGCTTTCTAAAACAGGAATTGATGAAGTCGATCAAGATTTTTTACCAGTGTACCAAGCACTACCTTCTTTGTTGGCTCCATTGACAACTTAGTAGCCGACAACTCTAGAGGAAAGAAGTCCAAGCGAGGCACTGCCATGGTCATGCAAATTCACAACACCTTTGTTTCCCCCTCCAAATAGTATGTTCAATTTGAAAAACTTTAAAATTTAAAAGCTTTATTATATTGTTGTTAAAGAAAAAGAAAAAAGAAAATACAAAACCCTTTCTTTCACATTTCACAGTTAATTGTTTTTGTTCACGTTCATTCTCCTCCCTCACCCTCAAAAATAGGGCCTACAACTATCCAATCCCCATCCCTATCCTCAAGTCCTTTTTTTTTTCTTTTTTATAATTTTATATATACCAAGAACAACCACCATTTTTGCATTTTGGTAACAAGTGACAGCCACTCAAAACAAGATTCAAAAGGTATTTACTCAACACTCAAAGAGATTGCCCGCTGCGTCCACCACCATCACAGCAACATGGACACTTAAAAGAAATCTTGAAACGCCGGTCAGTGAGTCCTACCGAGAGGTTTGAAGGTGTAGGTCTCGCCACTGAATCGTGTTCCATTACTCAGCAAAAAAAAAAAAATTGTGTACCATTATATATTTGGTAGCTTTTCTCCTTAAATGTTTGGTTGAGGTTGTTCATACTTTTTTAATACTTTTATTACTTTTGATGTTTTTTTTTTTTTTATATTATAAATTATTACTTTTGTAAATACTTATTGGACAAAGTTTAGCTACAAAATTGGTTATAGCCTTAGGCTACAAACTCACTCTATAAAATAAATATTATTGCATAGTTTGAAAATCTAACCGTTGAATTACATGTTCTTTACGCTCTTAATGCACATGTCAATTTTTGTGTCAATCGGATATCATTTACTATATAATCTATAATTTTATATTTTATGCATAATTTTAAATTACAAAAACTTGCAATTTAAAAATTTATTGATGACATAGCTATTGATCTTTAATTTTCTTGAAATTTTGCAAACATGGAGGATATAAGAAGAAGATGCAATCCAATGGTGGATTTGTCAAAATTCACCTCCAATAAAATTGTAGCCTTAGGCTACAATCGATTTTGTAGCTAAACTTTGTCCATACTTATTTCCTTTGATTTAAGTGTTCTTTATGCATTATGCGTGTACTTTGAACTTATGTTTGGTTAAAGTTGTTTTTTAGGCCGTTCATGGTGTTGCGTGGTGATTGATGAAATCTTCGGCTTTGGCAATATAAAATACATCTGTAACAAATTCAACTGAAAAAATTTATATAATTATCATTCAACATGCATCCATATTAAAGGAAAAAAATTAAAAGTTTTCATGGTTTCGGTCCAGTATTGATCAATTTGTTTTGGAAGTTATTGAATACAAAGCATGATTTGATAAACTTTTCCTGACATGAACTAAGCTTCTTAGATTGATTTTTTCAAGTTGGATTTTATAGAATATAAGTGCGCAACATCTCATTGGAATCTACAACAATTGAGTTTTTGAGGAGATTTTCTTACCATTGGTCCGTATTTTATATAACTGTAATTATCTAATCAAAATTAGTGTTAAAATTTGATGTCTAATTTTCTGGACTATTTACAATTTTATCTTAGCTTCATTTGATCAATGTCTTTGGGTGTTATAAGGGTACAGTCAGTTTTTCTTTTGCTTATTAGACTGTTGAATTTTACATGAGGATTTTTATGTGGGTAATGCTTCTTTTCCTAAATTGGAGATGGATGAGGCTCAGAGGGTTGCATACTTTGAAAGTTTTTGTCTTTTGGGGCTGTCCAATATAGATTGGACTCTGGAGGGCAGTTACTTTGGTGGCACTATGAAGTTATTCAGAAAGTTTCCTAGGTTCTCTATTAGATACTAGCCTCTGAATACGCGTTGGCTGTCCAATATAGACTGGACTCTAGAGGGGAGTTACTTTGGTGGCACTATGAAGTTATTTAGAAGTTTCCTAGGTTCTTTATTGGATACTAGCCTCTGAGCACGCGCGTGAGCACGCGTACTCAAAGGCTCTTCTATTTTTTGAGTAAGAGTTCATTTAGAGCATTTATTATAATTTGGGATTACTGCATTTTCCAATCACAAAAAGAAACCTAGGGGTGTGATGAAAAATTATTTTGCTGCACATAATACTCATCACATCCCTAGGTTTTTTTTTTGTGATTGAAAAATATAGTAATCCCAAATTATAATAAATGCTCTAAATGAACCCTTACTCAAAAAACAGAAGAGCCTCTAAGCACGCGCGTGAGTGCGTGCTCAGAGGCTAGTATATATAATGAGAAATCATTACATATTTTAGAAATATATGGTTTAAAAAATGTGTAAGCTAATACCATATATAATTTGAACATCTTCTAAAAAAAATTTATAATTTAAACTGTGTAATTGTGATTGTTTTTAATTGTACTCATGCACATGCACAAGTTACACACTAGTAAAAGATAATAAAATAAACTTATATATTTTGTAAAATAAGTTGAAAAAACTATCAACCCAAACCTAACCTAACTCAAGGAACAAAATAAAATTCCAACCCAACCCAGTCCATAAAAAACCAACCCAAAGTGTCGGGTTGGATTAAGTATTGTTGGTTTTTATTAGGTTTGTGGGTTAAATGCATTGGTACACTTCCTTAGGTGCTATAATGCTTCAAATTGATATTGAATTAATTGAGTGTCTAACTGTAGAGAGAAAGATACCCGAAGTTCAGGGCAAGTTCCTTGGAACCAAACCTTTATGTTTGCTATTTGGACAATTTGGAAGGGTAGGAATCAGCTGGTTTTTGAGAACAAGGAATTAAAGCCTAGTCTTGCCGCAGACATCAACCACCAAGCTTTAGAATACTTTCACTGTGTTGGTAAACCGTTGGTGACAAAACGCAGAATTTTGAAACAAGTGCGTTAGGGAAAACCTTGTAGTGGCTGGTTGAAATTAAACACGGATGGTTCATCCATGGGGAACCCGGGTTTGGCTGGTGGCGAAGGACTTCTTCGAGATGAGAATGGAAGCTGGATAGGGGGTTTTTCTAGAAGGATTGGCATAGCAAACAGCTTCACAGCTGAGTTATGGGCTCTTCGAGATGGTCTCTTGTTATGTCAGCAAATGAATGTGCAAGCTGTGGTTATTAAGTTAGATGCAAGTGCTATAGTTGATGCCTTTAATCACCATTCTGTTGCTAACACCATTGTGTCCTCAATTATGGATGACTGTAAAATTTTGATTGACCAAATACCCCAAGCATCCGTTAGACATGTCTACAGGGAAGTAAACAGAAGTGCAGACTAGCTTGCAAATCTCGAGCTGAAGTTAGATTCTGATTTTGAGTTGTTGACTGGTCCGCCTGTGGACCTTATTTCAATTTTGGAGGCTGATAGCCATGGTCTGTATTGTAACAGACAGTGTATTGTTCCTGCTTTTGTTTCTTAGTTTTATGTGATTCCGTTTTCTACCAAAAAAAAAAATTAATTAATTGAGTGTGTGTTTTGTGAATATACAATAGTTGTTATAAGTGCACTACATCAGCTTTTTTTTTAATTAAATTTAGGACAAATGCAAAAAAGACCCCTTGGAATTTGGGTCAATTGCAAACTGGCCTTTATGCTATCAATTTTGTATTATTGACTCTAAAGTTTAGGAATTGTACAAGTTGAGTCCTCCATTTCTTTTTCTTTTTTTTTTTTGGGTAAAAATTCATTTCTATTTTTGTTATTTGTAATTGACGAAAAATGATTATGTAATGTACACTTACTATTTCAAAAATGATTTTTTTTATAGTACAGTCACATGCATTAGTCCATTTTCAGTCGATTATAATTAACAAAAATTAAGATGGAGGGTCAATTTAGGTAATTCATAAATCTTAGAAGTCAATAATATAAAATTGACAGCACAAATTTCAATTTGCATTTTGGCCTTAAATTTACCTAAGTTTTAGGGAGTACATATTTTTTTGGGGTGTTCCTAAAATAACCTAAAAACAAAAGGCAAATTGCTAGTTTGGAACTTTGCCCCCTTCCAACAAGATTTTTTTCACTTTATATTATCAACAAAACCCAGGTAGAGAGAGAGAGAGAGAGAGAGAGAGAGTGTGTGTGGGAGAACAGAAGGAGAGAATCAGAGAATAGTAGTAACTATTAATGCAAGGCCAAAACAGCTAAACCCAATTCGACCACCTTCGACTCAGCACCCAAATGCTTTCTCAGGTCTCTTCCTTCACAACCCAGGTGCCACTCTCTCTCTCTCTCTCTCTCTCTCTCTCTCTCTCGCTTCATTTTTTTGGTCTAGTAGTCTGTCATTTTAGCATATCTGCTACTCTCTTTGCGTTTGACCCTATGCTCAGACACAATTTGGTAATTGTTGCTGTGTTGGCCACTAGTATTTTCAATATTTTCTGGGGAACACCTTGATGCTATGCTGTACTGTCTCTAGGGGTTTTGTTTTTGTTTTGTTTTGGTGAACTATAAACACATTAGCATTTTCTGGGTCTTGTGTTTTTGTGACTAATCTGCAATATATCATATGATTTTTGAGATTTTTGTTGTTTAAGTTGTAAGTTGAACTCATGTTGGGCCACTCACAAACAGATATAGTCTATATTTTCCATAATGTGGTGTTCAAATTATTGCTGGGTACTGTTTTGATCATCTGGGTTTTTGTTTTACAGGTCTTGGAAGAGAGATTTTTTGTGAAATTTGAACTTTAGGATATTTGGAGGTCCAAGATTTGTTGATATAAATTAGCTTTTTATATTTGTGAGATTTGAGCATTGTGATTACAAGATGGCGACTTGTATGCCGACGAGTTTGATGCCTCCTAGCACTCAAAACCGAATGGGGGTATTAACTGTGCTTGGAGGGAGAGTGTCAATTGAGAATCACTTTGGGAGAGGTTGTTGTGTGACAATGTCTGAGGAGAAGAATGGGGTTTTGGGTGCTCGCCAAAAGTCATCCTTTCCTCAGTTTAAGTGTTCTACCAACTCTCAGAGTGTTAGTCCATATCATAACAAAGATCCTTTTCTGCATCTACACCCTGAAGTCTCAATGCTCAGAGGGGATGGGAACAATACCATGGATAACCCAAGAAAGGATACTTCAGGTGGAAATGTCACAGAGAGTTTAGGAGATACGTCTAGTCCAAATAATTACAATGATGCTAAGATCAAAGTTATTGGAATTGGAGGTGGTGGATCGAATGCAGTCAACCGTATGATAGAGAGTGCGATGAAGGGTGTGGAATTCTGGATTGTCAACACGGATATTCAGGCCATGAGGATGTCTCCTGTATTTCCTGAGAACCGTCTGCAAATTGGTCAAGAGCTTACGAGGGGTCTTGGTGCTGGTGGGAACCCAGAGATTGGCATGAATGCTGCGAAAGAAAGCAAAGAATCAATTGAAGAGGCACTTTATGGAGCAGATATGGTCTTTGTTACGGTAGGTTCAACTTCTCTTCAGCCATTGTGACTTTCCAGAGAAACTGTTCTACATTGTTGCGTTGTTGTTGATGTTTTCTGACTATGAGACCATTATGTATTTTTATTATTGTATGCTTGTTTCAAATACTTCCTTTTATAACAATCTTTAGAATAACATCACAAATGAGTGGCAAACTTGTATACAATAGATGAAAGGGGGGGGGGAAGAGGGGGGGGGGGGGGGGGGGTGTGGGGGGTGTGTGTGGGAGATAGTATTCTTCACATACCGTGATGGGGTCATCTTGAGGGCCTGCCCAGAATGATATTAGATAGAGTGGCTTTATCTTCTCATCAACAATGAGTATCATTATGCCTGTGTGAAAGGACTTATTTTTCTGTCAAATACTTTCTTTTTTTTTACACTCTTCTCCTGCCAAGTGGCAGTGATACCCTACCAATTTTACATTCTATTACTTGCCTAAAACAATATTAGCAGCTCTATGTTGTTTGAGCAGTGTTTTTATCTTCCTCTTATTAGGACTCTAAACTTCTATATGTGCAGGCTGGAATGGGCGGAGGAACTGGCACTGGTGGAGCTCCTGTAATTGCTGGGGTTGCAAAGTCAATGGGCATATTGACTGTTGGTATTGTCACAACCCCTTTCTCTTTTGAGGGGCGAAGGAGGGCAGTTCAAGCCCAGGAAGGAATTGCAGCTTTAAGAGACAATGTTGATACGCTGATAGTCATTCCAAATGACAAATTATTAACTGCAGTTTCCCAGTCTACCCCAGTAACAGAAGCATTTAACCTTGCTGATGACATCCTTCGTCAAGGTGTTCGTGGTATCTCTGACATAATTATGGTACGAGATGCCTAAAGAACCTGTAATATGTACTTCATATTGTTTCCATTTCATGGTTAAAGAACAATGATAGTAAATAAATAAATGAAGGAATAAAAGAAAAAAGAATGAAAGAGGCAAATACTTGATATGTTATTAACTTTCTTTGTCTTCCCATAGACCACAATATTGTTTGCTAATACCTTACAATTTTATTCATAATCATAGAGAACGGTGGAAAGACTAGGAAATGTATGTTAGCATTCTCTATAGAAGCTTATTAAATTCTGATAGTATCTATGCTTCAAAATATGGTTATTTCTATTACTGTTAGACAAAAAGCATTTTACCAAAGTGTATCACCATATCTTTTTTTTTTTTTTTTTTTATAAGAGTATCACCATATCTCTGATACATCATTAATTTTCTAGGTAAACAGAGGGGATAACTCTTGCTTTTTAAATCTTTTTCTGTTTCTTAGAGTTATAATTAGCACTCTGATTGGTGGTGAGTCACTTTAATTGCAGATACCAGGACTAGTAAATGTGGACTTTGCTGATGTGCGAGCTATAATGGCAAATGCAGGTTCTTCATTGATGGGAATAGGAACTGCAACTGGTAATTTCAAGCTATTTCTTTGAAGAGTGTTTAGAATTCTGATTTCTTTTAAGGGCTATAATCATTAGTTAAAATTAATGTTTTCCTGAACCAGATATACTGTTTTGCCTCTCCAATTTAGTGTTTTCTATTAACTTTTATGTTTTAAAATGGATTCCTCTTAAGTGATATGAATAATCTCAAGAACAATTCTCAATATTTTTTTTTTAATCCAACTGTAGTTATTTTTGAGAAGGGAATGTGATACGCATTGTTGTTCAGGATGGATTTGAGCTTTTCTCAGGCTTGATTCTTGCCTAAGCCTAAGAATAAAATTTAAAAAAGGAAAAAAAATCCTAGAATAGTAGAGTCTAGAAGACACAAGTTGATGCTCTGGGCAATTAATGTTTTCAAATTCGGAAGATTAGTAAGTCCAATTCACCGTGTGGTTGTATTTTACTGGAATTTGAACTTAATCTAGAAGGAGGCTTAGGTTCCCTAGAATCTTTTTTTTTCCCCCTCTTAATCAATGCAAACATGTAGCTAAGTCAATTTTGCCACAATACTGGTGTCTGGTGCACATTCCTATTTCCAGAAAAGTGAATCTAGTGAAATGAATAATGCCTCCCTCATCGAGCATTATTTTGGATTCTTTGTAAAGATGGACTCATTACAACAATTGTTGGAAAATAAAAATACAGAAACTAAACCCTTTCTAACCGGGTGTCCCAGACCTTATGCAGAAAACAATCCAACTGTGAGTTGCATGTTGTAAGTGGTGGTTCTATTTATAACTACACTTATCTTCTTAAAATTTGGACGAAACTTGAATGGGAGGGCTGCATAGATGACTTAGTTATCAAATTCAGCTTATGTAGTTGTCAAGTATGAAAGGTAACATGCATTCCAACTGTGAGTTTGGAAAAATAGCTACTAGTGCATTAAGGTCCGATGATTATAGGTCTTGAAAAGGAATCAAGGTTGTTTAGCAGTTTTTGCACTAGATGCAGTTTGATCTTCTGACACACATGCATGCACAAGGTAAAGTTTCTAGATATAATTTTTTTTTTTTTTTGTATAAGTAAAGTTTCAAGATATAGTTGTTGCTACATTTACATTTTGGTATACGAAAATGTTATGTTTAAGCAGACCTGGATGAAAAAAGATTGGTCAGTCCAGGTCATGTATTGGTTTTGTCATGATGCTTAGCTTCATATACCATCTTGGAATACTCTCATCAAGTGCACATGTAAAACACTAAAAAATTTGTTTGGTGTTTGTTTCTGTGTAGGGAAGACCAGGGCAAGAGATGCTGCATTAAATGCCATACAATCACCTTTACTAGATATTGGCATAGAGAGGGCTACTGGAATTGTGTGGAATATAACAGGCGGAAGTGATTTGACCTTATTTGAGGTACCTCTCTCTACAGGAGGACTTGTCCTGTGTCCTTGTCTTTCTCTTTGCCTCAAACTTTCTTTGGCATCTTCTGAATGTAATCCCATGTGCATGAGAGTCAATGTCATGTTGGTAACAGCAACATCTAATATATTGCAGCCTAGCTAAAATTTACTGTGCTACCAATTCTTAGAAAGAAGTTCTTCATGGAGTGTAGGTAGGAATAGTTGTAAGAGATGCATTGCACCTAATGCTACTCACTTAAGCAATTTTTTTTTTTTTTGGGTGAAACTTAAGCAATTATTTCAACAGCCATGTCCTGATTTATTTTTATTTTTTTTAAGGATCTATCATATAAAACTCGTCAAATTGCATATTCATATTGTCATTGAGTTAAATTTGTTGGAAATTTGTGGTGTTGCTCCTGTGTTTTATCTTTTTCCATTGTTAAATTTTCTATTCCTTTACAAATTAGGCAAAGGTTGTGTGAAGTACTTGGGCCATTAAAATAAAATTTCATTGGTTTTTAAATTTTAATCTGTTGGAGAGATCTTGCAACCTCATCGTTCATATCTTGCCTCAAAGCCAACTAGATAATGCATGTATAGTTGAAGGAGATTAAACTCACTTTTATTTTTCCTTAAAATTCTAGGAGTTGTGTTGATCTTCTCTAGAGAATTATTTGGTTCAGATTTGTCTTGAAGTGCCTATTAATTTTGAAATTCCACTATAAGCTTTATTACAGATAAATCTGTCTTTTTCTCTTCAATTTCCATGTGGGTATTGTCACAGGTAAATGCTGCAGCAGAGGTTATTTATGACCTAGTGGACCCAACTGCCAATTTGATTTTTGGAGCAGTGATAGATCCATCACTTAGTGGTCAAGTAAGTTACTGCTTATCCTAACATAAGCAGGGTAAACTGTTATTCGTCTGGACATATCCACAACAGTCTACACCCATCATCTGAATGTGCCATTAATATTGGATGCAAAATTTTCTTTGTTATTTAAGGGGGAAAAAAAATACAATCATGTTTAGGTAATTTTAGTATATGGTGGTATTGCTATGCCATGTCATTTTGTAAATTAAATCAAATGCTTTTCCTATGTCTATTTGTTGCAATTCTGTTTGCCAGGGAAAATTGTCTGCTCTCTTGTAAGGTAATGTGTGAGTTGCATATCTGCACGCTGAGGTCTTTTTCTACACCTCTAGTATTTTGCATGTTAGCTAAAATGTACCACAGAAATGAGGTGTCATGACTATGCCTGTCCTGCATAGGCTAGTTTTTCCATTTGAAACTTTACCCTGCCATATTCCTGTGAACTGAATCTGAACTTTTTTGTATCTGGTGAGCAACGGACTTTAATTTTTTGATTCCTCATTCAGGTCAGTATAACACTAATTGCTACTGGATTCAAACGCCAAGAAGAAAGTGAAGGGAGGCCCCTCCAGGTACTGCTTCTCCTTCTCTGTCTCTGTCTCTCTCTCTCTCTCTCTCATATATTATCAATTCTGCTCTGTTGTGTCAATTGGCAGGCTAGTCAGCTAGCACAAGGAGATGTCGGCCTTGGGTTTAATCGGCGACCTCCCGCTTTCACTGACAGCAGTTCAGTGGAAATTCCAGACTTCTTAAAGAAGAAAGGACGCTCACGCTATCCAAGAGTTTAGGAGTCCCATAAAACACTTCTTCCCTTTCACATCCCTTCTCAGGGATTAAAAGTACACCTTAGTAGGTACTAGAAAATCTTTGTGCTTGTTTTTTGGTGGTTTCTTGCTCCGAGAAAGGATAACATATTCTTGTTTGATTAATAGCTAAAAATAGTTGAGTTTCTTTCACGCTTAAGTTGAAGATTTTCTGTTAATAAATGGCTTGTACAGAATGCACCTACTTGAATGGAGATAAATCAATGTAGACGTATTAATGGTTGAATGAAAGATTTTGGTTTTATAGTTTTATTGGGAATCATAGGACACCCTGTATCAGATTTTGACATTAAGTTTTGCATATTTAATTTTTCATTATGTGAGGGAAGCCAAAGCCACATATATTCCTAGAAAACTCTTCTATCACTATTCAATAGCAATTATCTAATGAAGGATACTACAAAATCAATGACATGAAAACAGATATTCCAGTTTGCGTTTCATGTGGAGCACAACTCCAGCACAAAGGTAAAACAAGAAGCAGCATGATTAACTTGTTTGGTTTGCATGTATTTTTTATTGGAAATCTGAGTGATTTTTTAATCATATTTAGACCAACCAAAGCCTGAAAGAGCACTATTCTAATTCCGGCATGTTGTTTATTGGCCTGGTAAACAGTTTACAATTCATCTATAGCTATAAAATTTATCTGGGGCGATTAAAGTGATAATAATATACAAGAAAATAAGTAAACAGTTACCCAAGAAATTGGTTACTAGATTGTAAGATAATCTTCGATAAAGCATGTGGTAATGACCTACGTACCTTACTGGCAATAAGGAATTTAGCTTAGCAATCATGGTTTCCATTAGTATGCTTCTGTCCTTTCACCCAGTTGTGCCATAAAAGGAAGCCACTCTTGACGCCCCTGTTGAATCCCCTGTAACTATTCGCCAGTTTAAGTTACTCATGCGTGCCTTTGTGCTCAGCTATTTTCATAGTAGGAGCCCTTTGTGATTTATATTTTATCAGCTTCACGATTGCAATAACTGAAGCAAATTCTTAACGTAATTCTCAGTGTGTTCGCAGCAACAATCTTTTCAGGAGTCCTTCCCCACCTCATGGTATACACAAGATATTCCTCACAATCCTGTCCAGAATTATTCTCATAGATTTTGTTTTATGCTTATTAGATAGATAGTCAAGTGACTCAAGTCATAGTAATCAGTCTCACGTCATTTGCCTGTCTTGCTTTCTCTCAAACCCTAAAGCAATTACTTGCTTACTCCAAGTTTTGAGTCATTTGACCAGGCATCTTATTGGCCTCTTTTCACTATTTATTACAAGTATTTTTTATTTTGTGAATAATAATAAAAATAATAATGATGATGATTATAAAGGTAGAGGGATCAATTCAGAATGGTGCATCTTTTAATTCCCAAATTAAGTAATGCTTACAAAACCAAAGTGATAAGAAGTGGAGTGGAAAAGGGAATTTTACACTTCTCATCCAAGTGTCATCTCATGGGTAAGAGCCTTGTAATTTAATTAACACCTCCTCATACATAGTGTGTGGAAGTCTAGAGAGAAATGATTTGAACTGCAGGAACAAGACACTTTTGTAAAATGGTGGAATATGTTGTTATCCCTGACAATAATCAATTGTTACCAATTACCTTGGAAATATACTTGATTGCATAGAGGTGTTGACTGATATGGACCAAAATAAATGGACTAAAGTGGACCAAAATACAGAATGGACCGAATTAGAGCAAAGTAAACCGAATTGGATCAAATTGTAGCAAAATGAACTGAAGTGGACCAAATAGGACCAAAACAGGTACAACTCCACGTTGAAGGCAGGGTGGCCACAGGACCACCCTAGCCTGGAAAAAAATTATTATTATATATAAATTTTAAAAGTTTTATGATTTTTTTACCCTTAAAAAAAATTGTGATCGTCCTAAATTTTTTTAGGCCCAACATAATTAAATTTTGGACAAACTTAGTTGTAAACTAAGGCTATAACTCATAGACCAAATTGGACCGAAGCGAACCAAAACAGGGGCGGCTCCACATTGAAGGCAAGGTGGCCATAGAACCACCCTAGCCTGGAAAAAATAATTATCATATATATATTTTAAATGTTTTATGAATTTTTTACCCTTAAAAAAATTGTGATCGCCCTAAATTATATTAGGCCCAACATAATTAAATTTTGGACAAACTTGGTTGTAAACTAAAGCTATAACTCAACTCAATATTTTTTTATTATATGTGAATTTTGACAAATTTGCCATTGAATTATATTTTCTTCTTATATCACTTTCATACTTGCAAAATTTTAAGAAGATCAAAAATCAATAACTATGTCATCAATCAAAAATTTAAATTTCAAGTTTTTGTAGTCTAAAAGTATACATAAAAAATAAGTTTATGGATCGAATAGTAAATAACATCCGATTAACATGAAATGTGTTTTAAGAACATAAATAACATGCAATTCAATAGATTTTCAAAATATGTAGTCATATTAATTTGTTTAGTGAGAGTTGTTACCTTAAGGCTACAAGCCTACAACTAAGTTTGTAGTCAAACTTTATCCTTAAATTTTGGTCCACTTAACAATATATTAAGCCCTTACAAACAAACAAAAAAAAAAAGCCTGAGAAAATTTTTTATTGAACTAAAATTTTGAAAGAGACGAGGCTTACAATACTGATAATGAGACTATCATGCAAAGATTTCAAAATAAAAATAAAAAAATCGTAGAATAAAATTGTAAAACTTTATGCATTTACGTGTGTGTGTGTGTGTGTGTGTGTTTTGTTAACATATGGAGTTCTGTTTTTATTAGATTTTGTATAATTTAAGTTTCTTAATGATTACCTTAAAATAAATTCTTTAAACTGTCATTGGATCAAAATACTACGCTGATGTGGCTCTAGAGTAACATAGCAACAAACAACAAATATTACGCTTTAGTTTTTAAATATTAATATTATATTATAGTATTATGTGTTGTTGTTGAGGGAAAATCTAATCTACCAACAGGCCTAACGTGGACTAATACATAAGGTTTATTGTTACAAGAGGTCCATACTCCTCTAGGATCTAGATTTGTCTTTTGTAACCATAATAGATACTAAGTGTATGTTTGGATTGCATTGAAAACAGCAGACGTGCGTGTTTGCATTTTTTTGTGTGGGTCATTTGCACTGTTTACAGGACTCGTAAGTATAGATTTCAGCAAATTTTTATTTAAAATTGGGTCTTACGGCATTATTCACATATTTAAAAATTATTTTACTACAGTATTTTTAGTTTTTAATTTTTAATAATAAGCCATATTTAAACAAACCCTAATAAAGCTACTTATGCAGAAAGATTTTAAGGTATGATGTAATCGGAGCATAACTAGTCTTGAATAATATTGAGACAGGACGTGGTATTATGCGTGAAAGAGGAAAAAAAAAAAACAGGCCCATGTGGAACGCATGCTTTTCCATTTGGAGTGGGATCACCTTGTCTTAAGAACTCAACTTCACCTAGCTTGGACTATTTCAGATTGCGTGTACTTACATATTGGACGAATTCTGTCTATTTCAGATCAGCCATCCCATCTTAAAACCTAAAAAAAAAAGTTTTTCTAAAAAAAACATTAAGTTAATTAAAAAAACTTCTAATAAAAAATAAAAAAGCAATCAAGGAGTAAATTTTTTAAATTAAGTTTTTTTTTCACCACTATCCACAAGTATTACACCGGCTGCAACAATTTCATCTTAAAAATTGCACCTTATCTTAGTCCACTTTGGACAACGGAGTATTTTCCAGTTACGTATTTATGAGATTAATTATATGTATTATGGGTTTCTCAACAGAAAAAAGCTATATGTATTATGGTTCTTAAAACTGTAATGGTTAAAGAATCGAAATTATGAGTCTGATTTCTGATTTTTATTTAACCGATCAATTTAGGACTCAATTTTTGTTGAACTGTCCAGTTCAATTTTTAAAACAGTGCTTAATTTGTATCACTTGGGGGTGGAATGACAGTGTTCAAACTTCAAAATCTAATTCTCTTAGATTCGCTTATTTACTGAAACTGAAAATTTTTTGCTACAAATATTATTGATAAAAGTAAAAGATATTTAAAATAATATAATGGTGGTACATGTAAATCAAAAAATACAATAAAACTCATAAATAATAGTAAAAATAAAATAAATAGTAAAATAAGCTGACAAAATTAAATCAGGACAAACACAGTTAATTTGCGTGTGGCTTTTTTTTTTTTTTTTTTTTAATCAACCAATTAAAGTTGCTTTTTGTCCTTTTAGATTTATTATTAATATTATTTGTCATCTCATCCCCTAATGGCCAAGAA
Organism: Quercus gilva; assembly: GCA_023621385.1. Classification (NCBI taxonomy): domain Eukaryota; kingdom Viridiplantae; phylum Streptophyta; class Magnoliopsida; order Fagales; family Fagaceae; genus Quercus; species Quercus gilva. The sequence goes on along the minus strand of CM042479.1, from coordinate 36,614,769 downwards.
TCTCTCTATTTTATTTGCGTATGGCCTTTTTTTTTTTTTTTTTTTTTTTTTTTTTTTTTTATCAACCAATTATTGGTGCTCTTTGTCCTTTTAGTTTTATTTTTTATATCATTTGTCATCTCAACCCCTAATGGCCATGTACGACAAGAAGAGGACTGTCCTTGCATCGTGATCACATGCACGATATAGATACGCTTCAGTAATGAGTAAATTTTATAAGCAGAAAGAAATTGTGACTCTTTTTTTTTTTCCTTATTTGTTGAGATGACAATTGACAAACGACAAATTTTACATGCACTTTCGTACCATTTTAACTATACATTAACTATAACTTATTACCTCAATACTTACGGAAAATAAATATGAATTTTATTCTTGTCTATGATCATTATATACACACTTGAGAGTGCAATAGATCATGCACATATGTATTCATGTTTATAAGTGGCAGAGAACTAGGTTAAAGAATAATTTATTATTTTATGTAATAGTTGCATGTAATATCCCTTTAACATGAAAAAGACTGTGTGAAATCTACTCATAAATAAAAGAACATATAAGTGTTACACAAAATACAACCTCCCATTTGAAAAGGAGTTTTATATTTAAGAAAATGTCACATAATAAAGTATTAAGCAAACATGAAAATAAGAAAATAAGAAAGAAAGTATCAAAGGCTAAAGGGTGGTTTTTCTGAGTCCCAAACTAAAATAAATGGTGTAAGGTGTGTGTTAGGTGTATATCAAAATATCTCTTAGACCTCCCAACCCAGTCTCAATCTCATTAAATAAAAACAGAATTCCATATTATTTTCTTTTGGTTTCAATAATCTCCCCCTCAAATCGAAACCTGCAACCCTATTGGTTCAAACCCAAAAATCAGACAACTTGCCCCAAAATCAACATCAACTTCACAATCCTCCAAAAATCCATCCAAGGAATCACCCCCATTTCCATGAAACCTCGCATTTTGCTTTTTCCTTTTTGCATTATATATCATATTTGAACCAAACCACACAAATTGGAATCCATTCTCAAACAAGACACGTACACTTGTCACTTACCATACAAAAAGAAACCACTTGTGAATGACGTGGAAACTAACTCCCCACCCACTCTCTTTGCTTTATTCCCACACATAAATCCCCCATGTAATCTTTCAACAAAAAGTTAGCAATAGAGAAAGAAGCAAACTTGAACTACAACAACAAGAAGAGGAAGAAAAAGAAGAAGAAGAACCATTTCCCATTCTCATTGCACGAGAAAAAAAACCCCACACCAAAATGGATAACCAAAATTCAGCTGAATTCCATTGCCATATTCCTTCTCAACCACTAGAGTCCAAGAAAATCCATCGCCCTTATTATAACAATGAAACTGAACAAGAAAGCCCTTCCTATGATAATGATGGTGATGATAACAAGGTTACACAAGGCTCATCTTCAAAAACCAGTCACTTTGACAACAAGGAATTTGCATTGCAAGGCCTGCCTTCGAGTCTAGTAGATGTTGGCAAAGAACAGAAGAGCTCTATGGCCATGGCCATGCCAGAAGATAGTGCACGTGAGAGGCTGAAGAGGCATAGAGTTGAGGTGGCTGGTCAGGTTTGGATTCCAGATATATGGGGTCAGGAAGAGCTTTTGAAGGATTGGATAGATTGTTCAGCTTTTGATGCTTCTTTAGTCCCTAATGGAATCATGTCAGCTCGTGCAGCTTTGGCTGATGAGGGAAGGAGAGCAACTTCTAGCGGGTTAAGAATAGAAAACAGGTGTTGAATTTTTATGTTTTTGTAAGATGTTTTTTATTATTATTATTATTGTTTTCAATCACAGTTATGCACTTATCTTAATCTTTTTTGATACTGAAGAAAAAAATATGTGAATGATTTCCTGGCTTTGAGGTTCATAGATTGCAGCAAAATATTGGTGATATTCCTTCTTGTTCTTCCTGTTCTCTAGGTCTAGGTGTGATTCTATAAATAAGACTTCTAATTATAGAAAAAAAAGAGAGAGAGAGAAAAGGAAAACCATAATAAATAGAAACTTCTGATTTTTTTTTTTTTTTTTGGTTTTTTGATAATTCTGTTGATGAATATGTGGTTCGAAAGAAAATGATTTGGTTTTTTTAAATCTGTAGTTTAAATGATTTGGGATCAAGTATGAAATGATAGTTTTTTTTTTTTCTTTTCCATTTTTCTTTTATTGAAGAAATTTATGAAGGGATCTAAGTTTTACTAATATATATGTGAATTTGAAATGGAATTCCAGAACATCATAAGTGTTTTTCTTTGAGCAAAATCCAAAAATAATATCATGTGTTTTTAAATTTAAATCAGGCAAAAGAATCTAAGTTTTCTTTACCATGCGAATTTGAAATGAAATTCCATAATAATAATATCATAAATGTTTTTTTTTTTTTTTATCAAAATCTCCAAAAATATTGGTTAAATTTATATTGGATTTACTTGATAAATCCAGGAATTTCAATTCTGCAAATTCAAACTCAGGATGAGGATTTTGAAAAGTATGAAAAGTGCAACGCAACATGTTTCTCAATCGCCGTCCATTCTTTTAGTAGGTCATCTTGAATCTTGAATACCATTCCTTCTTTTAATAGGTCATCTTAAATCTTGAATATTTAATGAATCGATCGTAATTAATCTAATTGTTCAATGCTTATCTTTCTATTCCTTTTCAAGTCTCTGGACATTAATTGGAAAGGCCTGTAAATTCCATTTCTCTCCTCTCAGACCTCTCCAGCTTCTAGAAACTATGAATGGTGCGCGGTCCAAGATAATCGAAGAGTTGTTGTGAGAGTTATAGAAGTTATTAGAAATTTAGAACAATCAGCTAGAGCACCCTAAGGTCTGCATCCAACTGAACCTAATTTTAGTCAGTAAATTAATGGCCAACTCTCTGTAGTTGACTCAGCAATGTAGATTATTTTATTAAGGCTCATACTTTGACACCCAAACAAATGTTGCAACGAATATCACACTTAGCAAAGTAGTAACAGTGCAATTTCTTGCTCACTGATTTACTAGCAAGGCGTGACTTTCACTAGCTACAACCAGATTTCATACATAGGCACTCAATACCACATGCACAGTACTTGCTTTGAACTAATAATCACAGAGAGAAAGAGGAGAATGTAAAGCCAGAGACAAAATTATCTTATAAACAACTTATGGTTCAAATGAGCAGAGCAAATCTGCTGGACAGTAATTACAGCCACATTTTCCTTGAGAAAATAACCTTTTCTTGTATTAGGCATAATTACCTTGGTTTATCCAATAGGGTAAACTCCCTCCCTACCCAGATGACTGTAGTTTGAAACCTGGCTTCCCCTTTTACTGAGGGGGCTAATGCCATTTAAGCCAAAAGGCTTGGCTAAATAAACAATCTTGATATTTCACAAAACTTCAATTAATGTAGAATTTGTACAATCACTCATTCAGACATAATTGGTATCAAAAAATAATAATTAGAAGTTGGAGCCGTTTCGTGAAGCTAGCTTCCATATCTTTATCGTACCATCATCACTTGCAGTAGCTAGTAGCCATTTCCTGATGATTGACCAAAAAAAAATGTTATTACAGATTGATGAGACTTTAAATGTCCATGGTAAATTGACAAATAGAACATTTTTATGCTCAGCAAGACATGTTGACCTGTACATAGTGAAGCCAGTTCCCATATCTTGACTGTACCATCATCACTTGCAGAAGCCAATAGTCGTTTTTCCTAATATAAAGGAAAATACCAACACAGATAAATGAGACTAAAACAGTAAACAGATGAATAAAGCGCCTTTTAAGCACGGCAAGATGTGGTTACCTGATCTATCAAAATATCAAGAAAACATTTTAGTTCACAAACAATGAAATTGTTAGTATATTTTGGGCACCCATAACCCATCCAACCACTGGATTTCATCATGTGCAAAGAAGATTTTGTAGCTATGTGAGTGGCAATGTGAATAGGGTTGCACTTGAGATTTTCTAGTAAGAAATCTTACCCCAGGGCTCCATTGCACTGAATTTATATCCATGCCATGTGCCTTTTCCTCCTTCAGCAGCAACTTATACGAAGGTCCATCAACCTGTTATAAAAGCAACAATAGAGTTGATAATCTCAATTGGCAGTTTCAAACTCCATAAGGAAAAAATCAGGTATATAGAATTTCGAAGAATTTCTAAAGGTTACACACTACACAATCTGCTAAATTGGTTTCTCAGACTTAGAATAAAATCTCCCCCACCCCCCCCCCCCCCCCTTTTTTTGTTGATAAAAAATAAGTTTTATTGATATAAAAAATGGAACACCCTAGTACATAGGGAGTGTACAAGGGGTCAAACAATTCAAGTACAAAAATCCCCTTAAGAACTTCATACAAGGTCAATAAAAATTTCACTCTTCCGTTTTAAAAGACCTATGAGAGAACCTCTGTACAGGTGGTAGTGCAAGTGGATAAACGTCATTGTTGTCATCAAGATATTAATTTTAAACTCATTCCTCCAACTGACATGACTTCCAACAAAATAAATTGACAAAGAAAGTTCCCTGTTACTCATCTCTACAAAGGACATATAATTCATTCTAGAAAATTAATTTAAATAAGAATATCACTTGCAGGTACAGTTTGTCATGTTCTAATAATTCACACTAATCTCTATTGTGGATTTTTTTTTTTAAAAACACATTATACGTATGTCTCAGACGCATCCACAAGGGGTTCTATACATGGACCCGCCAAAAAATCATAAAGTGTTTGCAGGGATACTAAGTATCCGTTTGGATTGCACCAATTTCCTATATGCGTCTGCATTGGCGTTTTCAGCACTGGACCCGTGCTGTCAGTGGATCTCATGCACTGTTCACGGGACCCACAAGTTGTCTAATTCAGCAAATTTTTCTTCAAAATTGGGTCCCACGGTACTATTTTTTGATTTTGATTAGTAAGTTACACAACCACCCGATGAATCTTGAACCCACGACCTACCCTCCACTTTACTCTTAACAAGGAAAGGAGATGCAATTTGAGCTTGAGCTCATTGGCATAAACACCCCCAATGAAGTGAGGGCAGGAAATAAACATTCAGATCACATAATCTAAAGGATCTTCTCCCCTAAAAATATAAAAATAATAATCCTCGGCACACATGGAGGCTAATATGTATCAGGACAGTGGAGATCAATGCGCATTAATTATATCCATTTCAGAAACAATGATGATAATGCGGCTTTGTCAGCACTAATGTCAATAAATAATAGCATGTAATGAAAAAGGTGAAGGGATATTATTGAATACCAAACTATCTTTGTCCTCCACAAAAAATCGTATGGCGTCATCAGCTGCTCCACTGGCAATAATACCCTCACTGTCATATTCACAAAGAGAATATAATTAACTCATGGTGGGACAACTTTTTTTGAAAAATAAACAAATAAAAGGAAAGAGTACAACTGCCTCATGTAAGAAAGAATATCTTGTATTAAGTTCACTCAAACCCCACTCCACACACACACACACACACACACATATAATGTAAGGGCATACATATATATGTACTTATGTATGTATGTAGCACTGTACATATTTTAATTAAATAAGATGAATGTAACCAAACCAAATTGAGGGCTAAGTCAATACAACAGTTAACTAGGGCAAAGTCAATACTCTAGTTAGCTAAAGTTAACTAGAGTATTATATAATATCTAATCTTTATTATATGCTATTTGAACTCGGCCAAACAATTGTGATGGTGGATAGGATGATGGTGATAAGTTAATATCCTTCAGCACAAAAATCGAGCTTTTCAGACCAAGCATATGACTTAGCATTTGAGTTTAGGAATGGAATAAACACTATTTGATGTCTTAATGACGCAAGTGTAGAAACAAAGGCTTTCCTTAGCCTCTCCTTATTCCCCTTTTCTTGTGTTTGTGTATGTGTTTTGTGGGTGAGGTGGGGGTTGAGTAAGCAGAAAACATGTGCAGTCACACCCATACTATCATGGCAGAGTATATACACAATTTACTATTTACGATTTCTGTGTAGCCGTTTGTAATGCTAATTTAACATTAAAAGGGTGAGCAGATGGGGTTTAAATCTGACAAAGGTCACAAAAATAGAAGTAAATAGACCCACAAATGGGACAATCTTTTTTCTTGTAATTAGTTCATCTGTCACTACCCTTTTTTTTATATAAGTAAAACAATTATCAGTGAAGTTGAACTGTCACTACCTTGACCAATGAACTGAGAAAATTGTTCGATCATGATAACCTGTGATAGTGCAGAGATGTCTCCTGAAAACCCAAAAGGAGGAACCTTGTATTAGTGTTCAAATAAGCAGTCAGATATAAAAGTGTAAAAGACTTGGCAATAAGCACCGCTTTATCAGATAATACAGACTAAATAAATTAACTTCGATTCCTTTGTGATGTATGATATAGTTAATGAAGCAGGTATTATGAAAACAGCATTACAACATTGCATAATTTCTGTTCAACAGTAGATGACTCGTCCCTATGGAAAAGCATCAAGATAATATTGATTATGCTATTTTTGTATATATAATTTTAAAAAAAAATGAAACAAACATTATCAGATGAAAACATCCCCTCTAGGCCTCACAGTTAAATCTTGAAATCCTGAATAACTCACTAATATCCCAAACCATGTATATAATTACAGATTTTTTTTTTCTTTTAAGCAAATAATATATTTATTTATAAAAGCACTAATGGGATGCAACTCAAGTACAGAGGAGGTATACAAGAGAACATAAATAATTATACAGTTAATACTACTGAGTATTATGAATAAGTCTAGCATAAGCCATATCCTTCTTGTTTCCTTTACAAGCATTGATTTTCTTACTCTTGAAAGTATAAACTTGTAAGAAATATATTATATTCAGCAAACACCAAATTTCTTCATAATAATAGTGATCATGGAACACCCTCATCCCCCCAGTGGCGTGTGCGTGGACAGCCTAGGGGAGAGTGGGGGATGTCACACCCATGCACATCTGTGTGTTTGTGAAGTTCAGAACAACCTAGCTTCAAAATACTAGGTTTCCTATCACAGACTAGAGAAGAAAATAAATCCAATCTCACCTAGACATGATATTAGTATCAAAACGCAACAAGGTGGAAGGATGGAGATTCAGATTCATATGTAACAAGTGAATTCCTAGAGAAAATTGGTTTTACATATGCTCTCTAGTCCCTACGTTGCTTGGTGCTAACAGAAAGTCCATCAAAAATATCTTATATTTAAGAATAGAAGGGGCTGAAGTCCTCCACAAACTGTTGGAAATACATACACACATACCCTGTACCCTCCCATTAATAGAATATCTCAAACAGTCTTGCAGAAGTTCCTAAATGTGCAACAACAAATGCAAATTCTGCCACCCCCAACAAAACAAAAAAAAAAAAAAATAGCTACTACATATAAGGGTAGCATAGTCCTCACCAAGGAGCATAGCCATCAGCAGATTGCATACTTGTGCTGTCCGTTTCCCATATCTTTAGAGTAAGATCATCACTGCAAAAATAGCGCATTACCATTTCAATTCATCTTGCCACTATAAATTAAACAACATATTTTCCCACCAATGCCATTAACCGAGTAGCAAAAGGAAAAGACACATCTCGATTATTTCACCTACCTACATGTGACCATTTTATCTCCGGTTTTGTTGAAAGAAAGTGCCCAAACCGTCGAAGAATGACCACTAACATATCATTAAAACATCATTAACACTCTTACATATATATATATTTGCACTCAGACAAAAATACACTATTACACAAAGAGGTTAAGGATTCAAATGTAGATTACTTGTTAGGTTCACCTAAAGTCTGAACACACTGCCAATCATCATCATCATCTGCCCAAACCTACAAGTTATTGATCAAATCGACACGTAATCAAAAACTGAATTTTCTTCATAAAATAGGCAATTCATAGACACAAAAAAAAAAAAAAAAAAAAAAAAAAAAAAAAAAAAGAAGGCAGAAACATTTTACCTTAACAGTGTTATCATAGCTACAAGAGAACAAAACATCCAATGTAGGATGCCACAGAACCATCTTAACATCCTGTGAATGTCCTTGCAAAACCGAAACACACTCGTACTCGTTCCCCGGCTGCACTTCCCAAATCCATACCGACTTATCCCGGCCACACGTGGCGAGCAGCGTCCCGGACGCGTTCCACGACACGCTTTTCACCTCATTCTCATGACCCTAAAAAATTGATAATAACACTAGTTAATGTACACACAATTTACACAACCAATGTACAAAGTTTTTTTTTTTTTTATTATTATTATTACCTCTAATGTGGAAACACATTCGAAATCGCCACCAACGTTTTCCCAAATTGAAGTGGTGGCATCGAAGCTAGCAACGGCTAGTAATTTTCCTGATGGAGACCAAGAGCAAGATCGGACAGTTCTCGTGTGCGTGTCTTCTAAAACTGCCTGATTAAATTATCGAGTTTGATAAAAAGAGTTAGTTTTAGTGTTTGTGTGTGGGTGGGGGGTGTGTGTTTGGTTACGGAGATAAGGAAATACTACCAACCTTGCAGTTCCAAGAGGAATGGGAAGAAGAGGAAGAAGAGGGAGAAGGATTTTGTTCCCAGATTCGAACCGTTTTGTCGCCGCTGCAAGTGGCGAAGACGAGAGGGGTTTCGGCGGTGCCGGTGGCCGGGTTCCAAGCGAGGCTCCACACTCTGTCGGTGTGGCCTTCGAGAGTTTGGAGTAGTTTCAGCTCGCAAGCTCCTTCGTAAAACTCCATGGAGAGTTGAGTGATGAGTGTGTGAAAAAAGAAGTCTTTGAGATTTGGGGATTTGGGGGAAAACTTTTTTCCGGTAAAACTTTTTTCTTTGTTTTGTTTTGTTTGTGCGTGCGGTGCCGTGATGAGTGGTGAGGACGAGGACGAGGACGAGGACGAGCTGATTTGGTGGTGGGGTTTGGCACGCGCGGAGACGTGTCGGAAGTTTAGGGTTGGAGGAGCGTGGTGTACTCGTGTTTATATATGATTAACTGTTTAAGTTCTTTTTATTGAGTTGGCGGCGGCTTTCTTTTTGCCTTTCTTCTCATAGGCCCATATTCCAGAAAACCACCTTTTTTTTTTTTTTTTTTTTTTTTTTTTAAGTTCGGGTGAGTGGAGTTCTACGCCAAATCTAAATTTTTTATTTCACTCTTTTTGACCCACTATATACACTGCAAATAAACATATGCAACATGTCCATTTATTTTATTAAAAATTAAATTTATGACTTCTATTAGGAAATTAAAATAATAAAAGACATAAATTTAACATTTAATAAAATAGATAGGCATGTGGCATGTTTTAAGTCTAAATTTAGCATTTAAGGCCTGTTTGGATAAACTATTTTAAAATGTATATTTTCAAAAAATAGCATTTTAAAAACTCAGTTTTTAAAGCTACATTTGAGTGTTTGGTAAAACATATTTATCTAAAATTGTTGTTTTAAAAAAATTACAAAAAAGGACACGACAGACTATGCTATAATGATAATAATAAGACTAATAATATATACTATTTTTTTATTTAATAATTTAATAATAAGAAAACGTCCCAAAAAAATTTTAATAAATAAAGTTGTAATAATAATAATAATAATGTGGGGCCGAAGAGTTTGGCAACCCTAGCCCGTTTTACACCAAGCCCAAAGGCCCACGCCGAGGAGGGAGAAACGTCCGTAGAGGAAAGTAGAAAACTCAAGTTGTCAAGAAACATCGCCGAGGACAATCCTGTCCTCGGCCAGCCGAGATCATAGAAGGGGAAAACAGCACGCCACCAAAGGCAGCCTCCCAAAGCATCCCAAAGAAAAGACAAGTCTAATGGGTCAGCTATGGAAGCATGGTGGAGGAGCAATTCAAGGAGAAACTGTCACCTCCACATTAAATGTCCACACCAACATTTTGGCCGCATTAATGAGAAAATGACCCCTGAACAGTACTACCTCGGTTACCGCGACTCACAGAACGTCAGAGAAAGTATCTGATGGGACAGGCACTCAAATATAGGCTTGAATGATCAATAAGTGGAAGACCAAGATTGTTTAAAGAGAACTATATAATAGGAGAAACCCACCACAGAGTGTGGGCTAGGAGAAATAGTACTGGAACAATCTCAAGAACTCCTGTAATCAGAATCATTCAATATTTCCTAAAGCAAAGCTCCTCGAATTGTGCCGAGAATAACTTTTCTTTGATAAACTCAGTTCATCTCTATTTGATTGTCATGAACACCATATTAACTGTTGTCCATGCGCTAAAACCTAACTCTTTGACCCACTTTTTACAAATTTATTGTATTGGGCTAGTTAAGCCTAAGTCCACTCATCCAATAGAAGAAGTGCTCAAACCCAGTCCCTACAAATAATATGGTTCCATTTAATAGTGTAATTTACTTTTGTTATTATAATAATAAAAAATTACACAAGAAGGACACCTAATTTTTATCTTTCCCAATGTCTCTCTCCTACTACCTCAAGCTTCTTCTCCTTCACTTGCTGGGTAGCTAGACAAAAATCTTCTACTGCCAATCACATGGTCCGCATCTAACCTTAGAAATTTCTAAAAAAATTCATTCAATTGCGTCCAAGTTTCTCCAGACTCACCTTCTTTGCGTCACCCATAACCTCATCCCATACCAAAGTAATTTTTGTTTGCGCTCCAATTTTTGCATGCCCAGAATATTCAATTAATGAAAAAAGCTAGAGAAAAGAAATTTCATCAAAGCCGAGCAAAATTAGATACTTGCAAGGCCTAGAGGAGATAGATGATAGCAAGGTTACGCCCACAGGTAGCAGACAAGACATTATCATTTATGAGGTTATTTTAGGAATTTCAAGCATCAACCGACTGTGATAGTTGCGTTTTTTACCTAGTTTTTTATAAAGTTATTCACAGTTGTGTTTCGCCAACGTAATTTTTCAAAAAACGTAATGCCAAACACATAGCTTCTAGCGTTTTTTGTCAAAAACGCAAGTTTTCATTTAGAAAACACCCCACCAAATGGAGCCTTAATAAAATAAATGGACATGTTGCATGTTTTTATTTGCAGAGTATATAGTGAAGCAGGAAGAGTGTGACAGAAGATTTGGACTCCTCCATACTAGGGCCAAGGCCAAGACAAGCCGCAAGCCTCAGAGAGGACTTACATTAGACTTAAGATTGCTTACCAAGGAGAATTGCTGGCAGTAAGACTCGAACCTAGGTCTTTTGGGCGAAGCATTCGAGCCTTACTAACTAAACCAACCCCTTTGGCATTTTCTTTCATATATTCTCCCCCAGTCTTGTGGCATATAAGTTCATAAGGTGATTTTTTTTAAAAAAACTATAAATTGAGGTTGGAAACTGAAGTGTGTTTTCGACTTTTTATAATAAAGTAGTATTTCACCTTTATTTCATTAAAAAAAAAAATTGTGGTTCTCCCACTTTTGAGTAGGGGTGTTTATCCAATGACTGATATTGACCAAACCATTTGAAATCGGCTTCAACTATCAAAAGAAAAAGAGAAGAAATTGATGGACATCAGTTCGATGATCAATAATATCTTAAAAATGTAGGCACGAACACAAAATTCACCACCTAACCCTTATTATGGATATAAAAACTAATAAAAAGAAAAATTCTTAAATGACATAATTTCATTTAAAATTTTAATGTAAAAAAAAAAAAAAAAACTTGTTTTGATAAATGAATAATTTTAAAACTACTTAAATAGCATCTTCATAAATAAACAGTAAGCAATTTGATTCACCTTTCTTGAATTGCCACCACTACGATTTATCATTTCTCAACCCCTTTTTTGCCTTTCTCTAGTGACAACATCCTCTCATCGATCAAACCATTTGTCATCAAGACGTTAGAGCAACCTTAATGTGATTTGGCTTTCTCCTATGCAATAATAGAGCCTCATTTTTTTGGAAAACCAACCATGTTGGTAGTGTTAAAATTTTCTCCCCATCAGCCTTGCCTCCTAAATAAAATAACTGAGCACATCAATAAACACCCTTCACTTTTGAAAGGGATGTTTGGGAGGGAATATTCATTCAATTTGATTTCCTTTTGATATTCAATTTATTCCTATTAAATTGCCAGAGAAAATAATAGATAGGATAAGTCCAATAACATCTCTTTTCTTCCTCATAGGTTTTCCTCCTAGAAACTAGAGATGGGGATGGATGGGTCCTCCCTTCTATCTTCTTAAGATATATATATATATATATATATTAGAGAGTTTCAAATTATGACATTTGTTTTTGATGATAACTCTTTATTATCAGACCAAAACACCAATCAATTTTTGGTGTAGGCAGAGATTAAACCCTAAATCTCTTATATGACCATAAAATTTTTTACCAGCGTAGTTAATTAGAACCCACCCTTAACACGTGTCTTTAATCATCCAAAAAGAAAAAGAAAAAACCCACCCACAGCAAGATAAAAAGTTAATGAAAGTTCAAAATGTACAACCAGAAAGCCCAATAAGCCCAGCCCAGAAGAATATTCTCATCATAAACCGGTCCATCCCTTTCCAAACCAGAAACGCTGACTGTGACAATTACAAAATCAACCTCCCAATTTCCCAATTCTCCATTGCATTCATCGAATCAAGGCCAAGCGAGCTAGAGCTCTCACTGAACCCTAGCGAACAAGATCAAAGATTCAGAAGCGAGAGCAAAAGAGAGACCCAGCAAAACCAAAATCGCCATGGATTCAGCTGCTAGAAAAAGCACCGCCGGAGGAGGCATCTTCGAAGGGCTTTACAAGGTGCTCATGCGCCGCAACTCCATCTACGTCACCTTCGTCGTCGTCGGCGCTTACTTCGGAGAAAGGGTCAGCTTTTTCAATTTCCGCATTTCAATTTCATTGTTTTTTCTGCTGAGAAATCTGATTGGAAAGACTAGGAAAATGATATTCTTTGACTTTGATAGGTCTAGCTATGAGTTCAGATCCATAACATGGTTGCGTATTTTATTTATTTATTTATTTTTGAAACCCATTAGATTGGACTATAAGAAATTACTGAATATCACCTTTGAAAGCTAATATATTTCCCAACAGTAAAGTTGAGATTTATTTTTTGGTTGCTGTAGTGACAGGTAATGGTACATTTCAGATTCAAAATTTTTAGTATCACTTTGTGCCAATGAGCTCTCCCCTTGTAAAAACTAAAAAGCAAGGCAGAGAGTGAGGTTATGGGTTCGAAACTCAATGGGTTGGTGTGTGAATAACGAGAAAGTATCTCATGTATCATATATATGCATCACCCCTCTATTTTGAATCCACACATCATGAGAGAGAAGTTGTACATACCAAATCCATAAGATAATTATTGTCATGTAACTTCCCAAAAAAAATGTGGGTTTTTGCGCCACACATATTGCTAGTAAATAAATAGAGGACTGGGAAATGTAGGTCATTTTTTTTCTTGTCATTTGTGGGGAATGGGGATTGAAATAGAAGCTTTAAGAGAGTTGGGTTACATTGATTCTCATACTGAAGTTTTTGGGTACTGGGTAATTAGAGTGTCCAATTCGATGTTATTGCTAAAATTTTATTTGCTTCTGTATTGTCGGTTATTAAAAGAAGAATTATATGAGAAGTCTTCTAATATTTTCATAACTGGGTGCAGGCTGTGGATTATGGAGTTCATAAACTCTGGGAAATGAACAATGTTGGGGTATGTCATCTATTACTATAATAGAATTTACATTTGTGGTTTGTTTGCTTGCTCTTACACACTGTTGAGTTTTACACTTCATTAAAAGCTTTATAATTATTTGGCTATTTTATATCAAAATTCTATTTGTGTGCTATATGAAGATATGTGGGCTTAAGAAATGATGCTTTTTTTCCTTTCTTCTGGACCTGCTATGGTTAAGCTGTAGTGTTTGAAATGAGTTAGACTTGCTAATGCCATCTGCTGACAAGTTTGTATAAATTTCTGTTAGGTACAGAGCATTGTACAAGATAGAATCGTAAACCTTTTATTTATTGATTGCATTAATTTCACTCACATTCTGTTTTTTGTCTCGTTATATGGTTGATTTTTGCTTTATGGCCAGAGGTTTTGCATGTCTTGATTAGGTTGAGTTCTTGCAAATGTTTGGATACTCAAGCCCTTGGTTGTACATCAGGATGGTCATGATTAGATCTTTGTTGACAAGCCAATCTGAATTGGGTTTCAAATTTTAATACAATTCAAGTTCAGATCATATTATTGAATATTACTGTATAGTAGGATCTGACCCTGATCTTTCTGATTCACTTGAATCCTATCAGTTTTGGCCTTGTTATTGCAAATTGTTTTGTTTCCCTTATTCTTTTTGCAATGGATTGAAATGATTTAAGTTTTAGACTTGTTAGACTTGTGTGCAGTGTAAGCTTGGAAGAAGGAAATAAAATTTTCCTTAGATGTAAATTTGATAAAGTAGATATGATGTGAGACAGCAACACAAAGGTTGAATTGACAGATTTAGATTGCTGGAATTTACATGGCAGTGGGTTTATTGGATTTGGGATGGCTAAGATTAGGGGTTTATTGATGGAAAGGGGTTGGAAAATAGAAGGAAATAAAATTTTAGTGGTAAAAAGGAATAATAGGATTTGAGGATGAAACAAAGGGGAAATTGAGTTGCCACTCTAGGGATGTGAACAGTAACCCAAGAGCAAATTAGATTGTTTGTAGGATATGGTGTAAAACCTACTATTTGTACCCTCCAATAAATTATTGCCACATAGGTTTTTTTTCAAAGTGTAACACGGATTATAGTTTAGGGTGCTAACCGTGCATTCTGAAAGTTTAGGGTGCTAACTGCAAAGTGTAAATTGGGATATAGTTTATGGTGGTAAAGTATAATTACCCCAAAATATGGACTTCTTGAAACCCTAAGAAGAGGGGTTCTACTATGAAGCTCAAACTAAATAACTAAACTAAAACAAAATTAAAAAAAATAAGACTCAGTGGACCATTAGTATAACCGATGCACATAAACCAGAAAATTGCAAGATTGCCCCTATTAAAATTAAGTAAAATTTATAAGAAGTCTGACTAGAGCTATTTAATTCCCAAAAGCATAATAAAATACAAGTCATAAACTCATAATCTACTTCCAAACGCCTTTTCAAGCTCCTAAATACCTTTGGTGTCATCTGACATGTGCCAAATTAATGTTTGGGTATGGTATTATATACCTCTAGTTGGCAAAGTTGAAGTTCTATACTACTGTGCAGGCCAGAAACACTTGTGCAGTAGTTCTAATTTCTCAGCTATTGTATTGTATAATGCTCTGTTTACTTCACTAGTCTTAGATTGTAATGCTGCCTGTTATTAGTTATCTATTGGCTTGAATTTATGTGCATCAGTGTATAATTGAAACTTAAATATGGAGGCTTCATGTGGTGAAGCAATAAGATCAGATGCATTAAGCTTGAGCAGGCACTTAAACTTACATGGCCAACTCTTAAGTGGAGAATCTAACCAGCTGTACCTAGGAATTAGAATACCTTACCAAATTGATAAATTTGAAACTGAAGGAAATATATTTGAAGTATATCCAGTTGACAATTGATTTGTATTCAATAGCATGTGCTAGTAGAAAATCTGTTTGACGGTTAATATAACCTGTTATAACGCAACATCTAATTGCTGTTGAATGTATTTACTAGTTTTACCTCCATATTTGATTTGATTTCTTGTTATGCTGCAGAAACGTTATGAAGACATTCCAGTTTTGGGTCAAAGGCCTGCAGAAGAATGATCTTTTAAATACCTCTACTTGGCGTTTTACAAGTCCCATACCTTTTGTCCATTTGAAGCATTTATGTGCTTAGGTAGCATTTGCATGTTTGCAATAAGTGTAATATGCTTGTGTGCATTAGACATCTTTTCCAAGCATAGTTTGGGCTTTTTTGGAAGTATTGAATTGGTATAAATTCTGGATGGCTACAATGATTTCTATGAGAACATTGTATTTTTCCTTTTACTGTCTCAGTTTCTTATCAGGTGATCTGCTTATGATTGATATGATAATGATGCTGATTTTACTATAAAATGAAGGAAAATTTGTGGAACCCATATTTATATGAATGTTTTGTATTCTCTGAACTCTTTAAAAATAAATAAATTTGTATTCTCTGAACTCTTTAAAAATAAATAAAAAGAAGAAAAAAAAAAAAACAGAAACCGATTGCGAATGAAGACAAAATCAGGTGTTTGATTTAAAGATAATAGAAGGGGTGACAAGTTTATTGTTATTATTATTATTATTATTATTATTATTATCAATTAAAGAGAAAGGGGAAGTTGTTAGGGGGCATTTGGATTATTCTAATGTAACACTCACATTACTAGGAGAATGTTTAGTAATGTGAAATAACGACGTTTGGTTTATTTATTTATGCACAATTTTACAGTAAATAAGAGAGATGTTACGTCTACAATAATTTTATAACATTTTTATAACAAATTACAGATGGTTAGTTGTTATTGGTTCAAATTTGAAATTAACACTAAAATTACTTTTTTGCCCCAACAATAACAACCAGTAACAATCTGCTACTTAGAATTTGTTGTAAAAATGTTGTAGACATATCATTCCTCCAGTAAATAATCAATATGATTATTCTAAAGTGACTAAAGAAATCCCAAAACAAGAAATTAGCTAAATGATCTCAAAATGTTCAATTTGACCAATATTTAAACCTAACAAATTGGTCGGGTTGATTTTATTTGGATGAAAAACTTATTAATTAGTCTAAAACAAATTGTTATTTTTATGACATTGGCCTAGTTTTTAGAGTATCAATTTATAGCGTCCGTTTGGATTGAACTCCAGATCTCTTATTCGAAAGAGACTTTATCTGTTGAACTAATTGAAACCCACTATGACATTGACCTAATTATTTGGTCTCTTACGGGTCAAATTAAACCTGTGGGGCCCCAAATATTTAGCAACCCCGGCCCACTCCACATCGGGCCCAAGGTCCACGCCGAGAAGAGGGTAGAATCCAAGGATAAGCTGATGAGGCCCAAGTCGTCTAGGTACCTCGCCGAAGAGGCCTATGTCCTCGGCAAGCCAACGTTGAAGGATGGAAGCTGTCACTCGCTCATTAAAGGCCCGCGACTGACACCCTAACCGCATTAATAAGGAAATGACTTCTGAACAGTGTTGTCCTGACTGCTGCATCTCACAGAAGGCTTGAAAAGGCGGTTGATGGGACAGGCATTCAAGTATAGGCTTGGATGATCGACAAGTGGACCGCAGAAATCAACTAAATAAAACTATATAATAGATAGAACCCCCGCAAAAGAAGAGGAGGGAGAGACCCAATAGGAGAAAAAATGAAAAAGGGATCTTCAGGGTGTCCGAGGACAACCCTTATATATGTCAGTTCTAAGTAAAGAGATCCTCGGACTAGGCCGAGAACAAAATTTCTTCACGAACATTTAGCCGAAGTCATCGTTATTATCCTTACAAACACTTAGTCAAATTCCTTTATTATTATTTCTATGAATCTCACGTCGATCATTGTTTGCTTTGCTGGTACTTAGCCCTTCTATCCACGCTTTACAAATTTTATTGTTTAGGTCCAATTTAATTTGAGTCCTTACAAAACCATTTATCAACTTTTTTTTTTTTTTTCATATAACAAAAAATTTGAACACACTTCTAAACTTTTTTTTTCATATTTTTTTCAATACAAATAAAAAAGAACAAAATTAAAATACTTCTTTCAATACAAATAAAAGAACAAAATTAAAAACTTAAGCTAAATATTGAATTATACATAAATCCTCTATACAAATTTAATAATCAATTCTTACCGTTTACGAAAGTTAAATCATGGCTATGTTAGTTTTGCCAAAAGAGCCAATTCTATAATCTTAACGTCATGAGAGTCGTCCGTCTTCACAATTCCATCACTGCCATCCACACCAATCAACTTCCCAGTGGTACCACGTTGCGCACCAACCATAATTTTGACCTTGTCGTTTTTCCTTGGTGCCACTACGTCCATTTCATCAGGAAGAGCCGTCATAGTTTCACCATTTTCACCAAGAACAATCCTACAAGACCCATCCATAAGCACCTCTCGAACAATTCCAACAACAGATTCTTCCTCTCCCAACCTGCGAACATTTACCACTATGTCTGGCATGAAGTATGGTCCTTCACTGTCACCACCTATAACAGGAGACATTGTATCCAGACCACCAGTTCCAGGAGTGCTTGGAAGATAGGAAGCTGAATTTGGGGTTGAAGGCAAGTAAGGGCTAGGAGCATTGACATAAGGAGAAGAACTACTATCATATGTATGTGAAGGACTTCCTGGTTGATACTGTGGAGTGCTTCCTGGTTGATACTGTGGAGTACTCGGTGTATAAGGATTCCATGCTTGATCACGCATAGGTGTATAAGGATTCCATGCTCGATCACGCATAGGTGTTCTCATGCCATCATGAATTGGCGTTGTTCCAGGAATATTATCCCTCATAGGAGTTCGAGAAGGATGCATTGGAGTCTCACTCCCGCGATATGGGGTAGAATTATAATCAACCACATTCCTTTTTTCAGAGATAAATTTGCGATCAACTGTGACAACTTTAGTCTGGGACTCCAATTCAACCCGAACTAATGAGCCCGCAACTTCTTTGACAATCCCATGGCAGCCTTTGTAAAGAGGCTGCCGGATCATCACTCTTTTACCAACCAAATCATCATGCCCTCGAGAAAATCTATTTGACAATTGAGGATTACTGCGAGGTGGAGCACCGTAATTTCTAGCACCATTGGCACGTGATCCTCCAGCAATAACACAACAATCGGCTTTAGCACAAATAAAGCCAGCATGCTCAAGGTGATGGCGATCATAGATGAACAAGACTCCTCCATATATATGTTGCACAGGGCCTTGTTTCCCTTTGCAAGGACCCGAAACGATCTTCACAACATCTTTTGTAGCTACTGTATTCTGGTTCTGATCTTGCACACTGATTTTCCTATCAATCTTGAATTTGATCTCTCTCAATTTCACAAGAGCAACGTGACCATGTATGTCAGGAACTCCCATGAGAACTCGACAAGCTTCAGTACTTTCTATGCCAATTATTACACCAAAGTTCTTATTATTTAGAAGCACTAGATCATGAATCTCGTAGTCCCCAATTCTTGTGAGAATACCGGAAGTAATTACCTCAGAGCTTTCCACAACATTGTCAGCAAATACACGAATGTGTTCCTTATTTGTATCAGACAAAATTACAAGGACATGTTGCTCTACCTTAACAACCATACCGGTTGTACCTTCCACTGTACCAGAGACAACCTTGACATGATTCCCAGGTTCGAAACACTTACAAAGCTCTTTTTCATTTACAGAAATAGTTTTAGGAAGGCCCTTCATATCTGGTCTGATGTGAACATTATCTTCCTCAACTTTCTCAACCCATCCTTTCAAGTTCTTGAGATCTCCCTTGACAACAATAACCGCATCACCCTTCACAAAATGCCCTTTCTTTCTATTTGCAAACAAAGTTGATAAATTGGCTGTTATATCACCAAATTTTTCAACTTCATCCAGAGTAGGCTTTATATTTTGAGAGCTGATTGATTTCATCGATACCTGCTTGTACAAGAAACCATCTTTAAACATCATGGCATCAATTTTGTCAAAATAATCTCCAGTCATTGGATCTCGACCCCGCTTTACGGTAATATTCAGTTCTCTAGCCTCATCAATGTTCATGAAACGTGGAGGAGGAACAACAACACCTCTACCCTTCGAACCGGATTTGTTTCCAACAGCAAGAGCCTGCAAGTCTATCCTTGGAATCAATTTCACAGTAACTCTTTGCCTCACATTATCAACATTCACTACCTTTGCAAGATCTCCTTTATATGTCCCATTCTTGATTCTGACCCAACAAAGATCCATTGCTTTTTCTTTGTTTTCAACCGTAAGAACACCAGTCATCTCTTTGATAGGAACAAGCTTAGGCATTCCTTTCTGGGAAGCAAATATATTGCGCAAACCTTTGCAAGCCTCCTTAACATGGGCTTCTTTGTCAGCTTCAACATAGACATAACCTTTGAGATGATCAAGAGCAATAGCAGACCTTATATTCAATTCAGACCCTTTATCAATACACTTTTGCATCAAGCAAACAACCACTTCTTGCTCATGGCCTATCGCACACTTCACCATCCACAGCTTCGGGTCTTTAACAGAAGGCAAATAATATTGATGCTCTACTTCACCTTCTTCATCTTCTTCATACTCTTCGCGCAAGGCATATCTCTCTTGGATTCTCTTCTCAAGAGCCTCAACATCTTCTTCTTGTTCTTCATCTTCTCGTGGCAGTAACGGGCGACGATACATTCGTCTATGGCGATCATCATCATCGCCATCATCTTGAAGATCTGCACCGCCATCAATGAAGTCATCCTCGCCATCCTCGTCTTCTTCTTCTTCCTCGTCAGTATCGACCTGTGCCTCTTCATCTATGTATCGTGAGCCGCTGCTCTTCTTCCTCTTCTGTTGCTTCTTGCCTCTGCCCCCATCAAAATCTTCATCGTCGTCGTCTTCGTCATCTTCTTCATCATCATCCTCCTCGGCAACATCGTCTATGAAAACTGATCTGGGGCGCTTCCTGCTCGATTTGGCTCTCTCTTCCTGCTCCTCCTCGTACTCTTCTCTGTGATGACGGCGCGACATCTCTTCTATATGTCTCTTTTCGACTGTATCTCTCTCTCTTTCTTTTGTGAAAACTTTGTGGGTTTTCAGAGTGAAACCCTAGGTTTTATAGAATGGGAGCGAGTTTACTTGGGTCGGTGAGTGAAAATGAGGAGGGAGGCCTTATTTATATAGAAAATTGGGCTTGGGGTGCAAGTAAAGTAGTAAAGGGAAAAGGTTAGTCGGTTTCCTTTTTTTTTCTTTTTATTTATTTAAGGGTTTATCTTATTATATATATATATATATATATATATATTTAAAGGGTTTATTCTTATTATATAATTTAATAATTCTGTTTAATCTGATCTCAAAATAATAAATAAACTAAATCTATTTAATCAAATTATATATGTTCCTTTTTAGGATCTACTATGCATTGTTAAGACTTTCTTGAATAATTATATTTTTGATGTGATAGTCACTCTACAAATATAAATATCTATAAAATATAGGGGAGTAAAGATTGGAGGTTTAAAAGTGTATTTGTTAGGAAGTGAAATAGAATAGATAGAAAATTTTGAGAGAAAATAAGGAATAAAAACTTTGTAGAAGGTGTTTAATTGGGAGAGAAGATAAGAAAAAATCACCATGCCCACAAAAATGTTTTTCTCTCCAAACTGGAGAGAAAAATAAGAAAGAGAATGTAATTTGTTATATAGACAAAAATGCCCCCACTTACTTTCCTGGGCAATGTCGGCATTTCATTTCTTTCTTTCTTTCTTCTTCTTTTTTTTTTTTTTTTTTTTTTTTTTTTAAGGCAACAATGGCTCTTTTTGACTCTATTTTTTTGGGGGG
Organism: Quercus gilva; assembly: GCA_023621385.1. NCBI lineage: Eukaryota > Viridiplantae > Streptophyta > Magnoliopsida > Fagales > Fagaceae > Quercus > Quercus gilva. The sequence continues at coordinate 36,593,182 of CM042479.1, read as the reverse complement.
GGGGGGGGGGGGGGGGGTTTTCTTTTTTTTTCCTTGATTTCCTGGGCAGTAATTTGTTTTGTTTTTGTTCTTTTTTTTTTTTTTTTCTTGATATGATTTTTATTTTTTAATAAAATTTGGTTTTTTTTTTTTTTTTTTTGCTTGTTTGTCACTTTTTTTTTTTTAATAATGGTATGTGAGTAAATTTATACAAACTCATTTTTTCATCCATCAAATTTTCTATTCCTAACCAAACAAAAATGTGAGAAATTAAAATATTTTCTATCCTCCCATTTTTCCACCATTCCAACCAAATGGACCCCAAATCTCTAGGAAGGAGACTCACACACATATATATTTAGATTAAACTATAATAAAATTTCTATTTTGTATAAAATAAATAAATAAAAAGACATTCATTATATTGAATTTATAATGTTGTTTATTGCTTTTAGTTTAAAGATCATTTGTTTATTAGCTTTTATTACTTTTTAGGTTATACCTATTAAAAAAAAAAGACATATCATATCATACCATATATTGATGTTGATTTTTTTTTTAGAAACATCATATATTGATGTTCTCCTCGTGAGTTATGAATTATTAAGATTGTTGATTTTATCCCTATAAAAAAATTTAGTTTATTTTATGATAAAAAAAAAAAAAAACTTTAAGTAGAACTCTATAATATAATTTTAAAAAAATTTAAATTCAGAAGAGAGCTTCACACTCTTGGCATGATGGTCATTTTACAAAAATAAACATCACACACATTACTTACATTCCATTCATTTTTATTATTTTTCATTCCTTTATTTTAAAACATCCAATCAAGGTTACTTAATTTTATTCCATTCCATTCCATTTCTTTCCCTTACTTAAATACATTCCATTCCTTTGCATTCCGGGCTCCGCTTGGGAGGAGGGAATGGAATGGAATAAAAGGAATAATTTTAGAATATTCTTCCCTTCTCTTGTTTGAGAGTTTTAATGGAGGGAATGGAAAGTCCATTCCCTTGTTTGGGAGTTTAAGTAGGAGGGAATGGAATGAGTAGGAAGGAACACTCATTCCTCTCTATTCCCTTAAAACCTCAAATTTTCATTCCCCCCGAAATTGGGAGGAATGTGAGGGAATGAAATTAGATTTAATGATCTTTTTACTAAAACTTCCAAAATACCCCTATATATTCAACTCTTTATTTTAAAATAGGGGTCTAATAGTAATATTGTCATAAAATGATTCCATTCCATTCCATTCCCTCCATGTTGCTCCCAAACAAGATTACTTACATTCCATTCATTTTTATTACTTTCCATTCATTTATTTTAAAACATCCAATCAAAGTTACTTAATTCTATTCCATTCCATTCTTTTCCATTCCTTTCTCTTACTTAAATACATTTTATTCCATTCCATTCCCTTATGAACTTCCAAGCGGAGCCTAAATAATCATCTCATTCCATTCCCTTATGAACTCCCAAGTGGAGCCTTAAGCTCCATTTGGAAGTTCATAAAGGAATGTAATAAAATATATTTAAGTAAGAGAAATGAATGGAATGGAATTAAGTAATCTTGATTGGATGTTTTAAAATGAAGGAATGGAAAGAAATGAAAATGAATGAAATGTAAATAATATTGTTTGGGAGCAATATGGAGAGAATGAAATGGAATCATTTTATGGCAATATTATTATTAGACCCCTATTTTAAAATAAAATATTAAATATATAGGAGTATTTTGAGAGTTTTAGTAAAAAAATCATTAAATTTAATTTTATTTCCTCTCATTCATTCCAATTTCAGGGGGAATAAAAATTTGAAATTTTAAGGGAATAGAGAAGAATGAGTATTCTCTCCTACCCATTCCATTCCCTCCCACTTAAACTCCCAAACAAAGAAATGAACTTTCTATTCATTTCATTAAAACTCTCAAACAAGAGATGGGAAGAATATTCTAAAATTATTCTTTTCATTCTTTTCCATTCCATTCCATTCCTTCCTCCCAAACGAGGCCTTAAATTAAAAGAGTATAATTTCTATATTGTATAAAAAAAATTAAATCCTAATTTCAATGAAATTCTATTTTCAAAATCTTCAAATAAAAAATTATTTTTTATTTAAATTATTTTGATCATTATCATCATTTTTGTGTCTTAATTTAATTAAACTAACATCCTACATAAAATGCTTGTGCCAAGTAGATATTTGTAACACACAATGTAAAATTTTATTTTAATGTTTCATAGGACACAATATAAATTAATGTGATTTTACCTTATGCTTTATTAATTATCAAGATTGTTAATTTATTTTTTTATTTCACGTTAAAATATTAAATGACTTACTATTTTTTTAAAGAAATGACTTACTAATTATTGAAATAGAGAAATGTTATGTCAATAATATTTCACAATAAATTCTAGATGGTAAATTGTTATTGGTTCTAATTTGAACCTACAATTGAAATTATTTCTATGCCCATCAATAACATCCAATAACAACCTGCTACTTTAGGATTTGTTGTGAACATAGTATTTCTTATTAAAATAAGGACAAAGTTTAGCTTAGAATATGTTTGAAGTTTTGGGTTTCAACCTCTAATAGGAAAATGATATTTGTCCTTGTTACGTGTAATCTATATACGTAATTAAAGTCAAAATTAAGAGAAAGTTCAATTAGATTCTAATTTGAATTTCAATTATTGTCAAATTTTGAACCATGTGTCTTATTCAAATTTTTTTAATTTTAGTTTTAAGTGAGTTAATGTTGTGTAAAAAACAAAGAGTTTAATATAAAGGGAAATGCTAACGAGTGCCTTTAGGACACTGGTTAAGAATCCAGTCAAAGAAAATTTTTATGGAAAAAGAAAAAAAAACAATTAATATTTTGACAGCTTTTTTGATTTTCCATAAAAGTGATGTCAAAACTTTTCTAAAATGAATTATTAACAAGTGCCCTTGGAGCACTCGTTAGCATGACTCTAATATAAATAAATCATAAAAAACCCAATAAATTAAAAAAGAAAAAGAAAAAGAAAGTAAAACTCATGTATATATCTATAACTTAAAAAATGTCTAACTCTTACTCAATGTATAATTCGAAGTTTTGAACTCATATATACGTGTAATTGTAATTTTTTTTAATTATATCATGAATAATTGTATATGCACGGGTTATATACTGATTTCTTATTATTTGAAAAATGATATTTGATCTTATTATTTGGCTCCAACCACTATATGCTATTGAGTGAACGTTTGGATACAGCTGAAATTTTTTTTCAGCTGCGACCAGTGTCTGGCAATGGGTCCTGTGTATTGTTCATGGGACCTACAAACCACTTTTTTCAACAAAACTTTCATTAAAAATAGATCCCATGGCACTATTTACATATTTAAAAATTATTTTGCTACAGCATTTTTAATTTTTAGTTTTTAGTTTTTAGCAATAAACGGTATCCAAACAGACCCTGAATCTAGTATAGGCGAAAATCTAAATTTTAAATATAAGGGGGCAAAATAGAAATAATCCAAAATATAAAGGATCAAATTTACAATATAGTATTCTTGAATCCTCGGGACGTGGCTAGGGTTTTGATTTATAAGATCCAAATGCGCAAATTTATACTTCTCTTCTGCCATCGCTCACTCTCTGTACCGCCTCTCAAAACCCTTCTCTTCAGGTACCTCTCCCTCCCTCTCTCTCTCTCTCTCTCTCTCTCTCTGAATCTCACATTCATTGCAAAAGTTCTATATAAACATCTTTGATCTCCAAAAATTGTTTAACAAATAATCTTTGTTTGCAGAGGCAGCTGAAAAAAGTTTATAGCGATGAGTAAGCTCCAGAGCGATACATTGAGGGAGGTGATATCGCAGGTGGTGAACAATGCGAAGGAGAAGAAGCGCAACTTCACGGAGACCATTGAGCTCCAAATCGGGTTGAAGAACTACGACCCTCAGAAAGACAAGCGTTTCAGTGGCTCCGTCAAGCTCCCTCATATTCCTCGCCCTAAGATGAAGATTTGTATGCTTGGTGATGCTCAGCACGTTGAAGAGGTCTACACTTTTTTTCTAACCCTATTTCCATTCATTTCTACTTTTGTGTATATGTTGTAATTGTGGGTCAAACTTAGTTACAACTCCTTATGTTTGCATTTGGATTTGAAGAAAAATTTATTGTTATTATGTGAATTTTTGAGATTTTGCTCAATGTAAAAACAATTGTGATGCAATGGATTTGAAATGGAATCTGTCATAGGTATTTCAACTCACACATTAGTAAAAATCAAATCTTTGTTTTTTGTTTTTTTCGTTTTTTGTTGTTGTTGACATATCACAGCCCATTGGAGTTATTTAAACTTAGGAAGCACGGACACAGGCATGGGTACAACACAGCAACACGAGCAATTTCTGAAAAATTATAACACGAAATGGCTGGTATGACAAGGATACGACATGGGTATGGCACCCTAAAAGAAGGGTCCGTGCTTCCTAGAATTGAAATCTAAATCCTTTGCTTTAAATGCGTCTGTCCAAACAAACCGTAGGTGTTGTATATGAATGGGTGTGCCACATTGACTAATAAACAACATGGTTGAAATTAATTGGAGAGCTTTGTGTTCAACACCTAAGAATAAGTTAGTTTTGGATGTATATATGACATTGCACCTAAAAATTTTAAGTTCATTTATTTATTATTTTAGGATGTATATATGAAATGTTCATTGGAGTTGTTGCTTGTACCGCAATGCTGAATGGTTCATATGTTGTTTCTGTTATTGTAAATACAGGCAGAGAAGGTGGGATTGGAGTATATGGATGTGGAAGGGCTGAAGAAGCTCAACAAGAACAAGAAACTGGTGAAGAAGCTCGCCAAGAAGTACCATGCCTTTTTAGCATCTGAGTCTGTGATTAAGCTAATTCCTCGTCTTTTGGGTCCTGGTCTTAACAAGGCAGGCAAGTAGTTTTTATGTTTTTTGGCTTTTGGTTCTCTTTTTGTTGTTAAACAATGGGGTCAACTTCTCTTTTTGGTTATGGTATAAGAAGCTCTGTTGTGGTTCTGAGGTTTTCCAATGTGGTCTTGTCTCTGCAGTAGTTGGTCGTTATTTCACATTGCTATATCTCAAAATGTCATTCGTTGGTTCTGTTTGATCTGTATGAATTTTGTAAATAAGGGTGGGCTGTTTGGTGATGCATAAGAAGCTCTTTTGTGGTTCTGAGTTTTTCCAATGTCGACTTGGCTCTGCAATAGTTGGTCCTTATTTGACATTGCTATATCTCAAAAGGTCAATTGTTGGTGCTTCTGTGTGATCTTTATGGGTTTTGCAAATGTGGGTGGGTTGCTTAGTTCATTGTGCCAAGTTGCTAGGTGATACATAGAACTTTAATTGGAAATTAGGAAGCTTGGTGGCTTTTTATATCTTTCAATTAGTTGTTTGTGATTGAAAATATTTTAATTGTCCAGATTGTGGCACATGATTTGTTTATTCGCAGCCATTAAGGCAAGGGACTGTAAAATTGTTTGTTTAGTTGTCAACCTTACCATTCACACTCTTTTCTGCGGTTATTCCAGAAAACTTTTGAACATGCTCTTAAGTCTTAGTTTGACAGAGATCTGCCTTTCCTTTACTGGTGCACTGGTTAATAACTTGATCTTCTGAATTTTTTTTATAAATAAATTTGGTCTTCTGAAAATTTGGAATGCAAAATACTTACAGAATTTTGTTCGACTGATTAGCAGGCTTTTCTTTGTGGTCCCCAACTTTTTGTTTTGATTATCATTGTACATAGGTTGGCTACTATTCTGTATCTTTCTTATATCATTGAGGATGTGAATGCAGGTAAGTTTCCAACACTGGTGACTCATCAAGAATCCTTGGAGTCAAAGGTTAATGAAACAAAAGCAATGGTGAAGTTTCAACTCAAGAAGGTTCTTTGTATGGGGGTTGCTGTTGGAAATTGCAGTATGGAGGAAAAGCAAATCTTCCAGAATGTGCAAATGAGTGTCAACTTCCTTGTTTCATTGTTGAAGAAAAATTGGCAAAATGTAAGTTCATTAAAAACATTCTTAGTGTTTATCTTCCCATTGTTCAGTGGTAATCAATTTTGTGCATTTGGTGTGTGCTTGAATAGGTGAGGTGCTTGAATCTGAAGAGTACCATGGGGAGCGCTGTACGCCTCTATTAAGTCCATTTTTACTGTTTGTGAGAGTTATGTAGCAGAAGCAGCATGATTGAAATGTCTTTCGACCATTACATACGCAAGACATTCCTTGGGGAATTTTCCTGAGGTCCTTTTTGTTTTCCTTTGTTTTGGATTCTTTAGCTTCAAGGTTTAGTTAATGATGATATTTTTGTTTAAATTTGATGTTATTGGTTGAGCAAAGAAAGCTTCTTATGTTTGTTTTTGGTATGGTTTAGTGGCGTGCTTTGATTCAAGTCAGTTCTGTTATTATTATGCTCATAAACATGGGCATTTTTTTTTTTTTTTTTTTTTTTTTTTTTTTTTATGTTTGAACTTCTCATATGATAAGATAGCTTCATTGCCTTACCAATTGAGAGAAGGAACCTAAGAAGTTTTTTTTTTAAAAATTGATTTTTTAATGATGACAATATCTCATCTTTGCTTTACTGCCTAATAGATATTGAAAAATGCTAAAATAACTACAAATTTTACTAGAAAAACATTACAAGTTGATGTGGCAAAAATGTGATTAGTGCCATTTAAACACCACAATAAATGAATGCTTGAAGTACTTTTTTGTGATTAGTGATATGTCAGTTGGTAAGGTTTATTTTATAAACTTTCTAGAATCCCTAGCAGCACTCAATAGCGAAGGCCGAAGGGTGCTAAGTTCTTTGCTTCAATGATTTTTACTGCACCAAGATGGCCTGGGTGGGAGAAAAATTACTGAAATCATTAGTCATGGCAACAGACCCCTGTAAGAATTCCATTCTGCAATTTTTATAACTGGCATGGATTTGTTGTGATTGGGACAATATCACTGTCACCTTGGATCAGCATTCATATTTTGTTATTATGCATCAATCGCAACAACATCATTGGTAGTGAAAAAGGATGTGATTAATTTTTACATTCATCAAGTTCATCTTTCATATGGGTCGAGCATAGGCTTGATATCAATGTAATCCACATTTGGGGTAAAGAACTTTCAAAACATAGACGACACTGATTCAAAACTGTCATAACCCGAAGCAATCAATGTCCCCATGGGCGTTTGAAGAATTATGGCTCCCTCCACGAAAGTCTCTGATAATTGTCTTCGGACCAACATACATGGAACGCACCGAGCCATTTTGAGATCGAAAGCGTGTCTAGCCCAGTACAAGTTTGGGCAGCACAACAATTGGCTAGCTTTTTATGTTGGTCCTGAGACACTTGTTGGCTACATGACCAGCCCACTGTTCGTATGTTAACTGGTGATGTTGATCAAATATAAATAGAAAGACAAGAATGATATTCTTCATATGGCTGCTGCACTATAAGTTCAGCTGGGAAGAACTCAGAACTAGAAAGAACCTGTTGAATGCTATGGGATAGTATGGTTTTAATGGACGACTCTCAGGTAGTATTTTGTTCTGTGTCTTGCCACACTAGGAAGACTGAGAACTCAAGTGTCAAGACAAGCTATTAAGGTATTGTGGTTATTTTTTATTCCACCATAAAATGCAAAATTGAATGAATAATACCCATCCTCTGCAGATTTTGTATTATAATGATAGTATCTTACACCATTAATTGATAATAAAATCGCATTAACATTAACGTGTAAATTGTATAATCTATGCCAAGAATGTTTCTTTACAAAACTAATATAAAATCTCAAAAAACCTTAAGAGCAAGGAGGCTATATCTACATATTCATTGGAGGATGGTCAATGGGAAGAGATCCTTTTCCGACTAAATCAACAATGTTAGCATGCCCATCCAACACACGCTCAGCCATTGCATATAGCCCTTGGAGCCGGAACATTCCAAATAACCCAATTGTCACACAACACCCTTTATTCCCAAAAACCTTCCATTTCATAGGCACACCAATATCAAAACAAGGCAAGAAACATTCTTGCTTGGCCTACACTTGTGCCCCACCTTCCCAAATTGGCTAGGAAAAAAGACTAAGGCAGTCAATGGCATTTTGGTACCATGAACCGTACTGAGCATTAAACTGGTATCACTACTCATCTAAAACATACCAAATAAAATACAAGACAATATTGGAAATTTTCAAGTGTTAAATTTGGGTCCAAATTTGGGTTTGTTTTAGTTGCTAAGTTTATATGTGTGTCTACAAGAGTTGGAGATTGATAAATTTGATTTGTTTTTGGTTGTAAAAAAAGTGCAAGAAAATGCAAGAAAAGATGTGAGTTGACGACAGTGACCAAATTAACTATAAGTTGAAAATAATAAGGATCAAATTAACTACTATCAAAATGTAAAAAATAATATTTTCTCCTACTTTATTCAAATCATTTAAACTAAAAACTAGAATCGAATTTAGAATTTGCTGAATTCGTCCCTATATATTAAATAATAATAAAAATTGCTGAATCCCCTGCACTTGAGTTTCCAAGGACAATACACCCAAACGCACACACATCAAAACTACTTTAGCTTCAGCCAAAGAAAAAAAAAAGTACTAAAGAAACCATTAGCATATGTCACACCTAGAAAATGAAGTGAGAGCATATTTTTATCAACTAGCTTTAGTTTTCCCACTCTTCAACCACAAAATTTTCCCCCTCTTCAACCACAAAACAAGTGTTCAGTGACTTGCTTTTAAAAAATATCGTTCTTTCAAAAACCTTAAGTTTGCTCTCTCTAGTTTCGGCCAAAAGAAAAAAAAAGTACTAAAGAAATATGTTACACCTAGAACATCATGTAAGTTCAGCTTTTTGAGAAAAGCACGAAAAATGAGAAACATCTTATGTTGTAAGCACAACCCACCAAAAGATCCTGCATTCAGATCTCACCCAAACAAACCATTTAACAATGTGCGAGAGATGTATGACAATGAGCATCAAAGATTACGAACAATCACCAAATATAAAGTCAAAAAGACAATTAGGGGATACCTGAAAGTGAATAAAAAGAATCACAACCGTGAAATTACGTAAATCTAGTTTGGCTGTGTTGCAGAAACGGCTACATATCAGTACTCATCTGGTGATGTCAAATACAGAATACAAAGCCACCAATGCAACCTAAGGCAAAACGTTGGCATGCTAAGCAGCATATGAGAACATCATTGAATGAAAAAATTGATGGACAAAGAAGTATTCTTCCTAGCTTAGAAAAAATTAAAATAATGAAAAACCTAAAGTATATGCTTTTCACAAAAATCAAATGGAAGAGACTGGCATACATGTTATTATCAAATTAATAACCAATTTGCTGCCATATTATACATCTTAATTCAATTTTCAAGAAAATAGATGTAAATTGAAATGATAAAATGTTAGGAAACCAATGAAGATTTCTTTTTAATTAATGTACTTCCAATATATACCACAAGTTAATGGGGCTAACAAGTTTCAGACTTCATTCATATGAAAAATACAGTGTAACACCACCTCATTGTAAAGGCCAACGAAATTTTACACCACAATCACTCCAACTCCACTTGAACTTGTACGACAAACGGACTGATAATTCTAACACCAAGTATTACAAACCAGTGATCTTCACCATCTTGCTCCTCACCAAAATAAATAAATAAATAAAATAAAAGCCAAGAAGAAAAACAGAGACTCACCATGAACTACAGGGGGAGTAATTGTCTATCCATTTCCATATATTAAATTACCAAAGTGAACAAAAACACCAATCTACAGACACAATGGCAAGGCCGAAATCTTCAACCATTATGAGGATGATCAATTAATGACAAGTGAAACTACAGTTTTTGCAAGAAAAGTTTCCGAGTGCTTTTAGCAGATTTGAAATCCTCAATCTAAGAAGGATTTGATTTTGAACCTGTATATCAGCTTCTTCTTTTTTGAGGTTGGATTATCAACAGTGAGCAATATTTTGCCTAGTTCATCAACTTTGTAGGTGTGTGAGACCACTGGTTCATCAGATGGAGCCTTCTTCGTGGCTTTCTGTAAATTAACTGTATAAGCACCTTCAGCATTAGGCACGAATTCAGCACCATAGCTCACCTCCCAGCCCACTACACGAAGCTCCCAAGTAAGGATACATTTCTGCAATTTACCCCATCTCCAATTATTAAAAGAACAACTCTTTCAACCATCACCAATCATGCATATGCAAGCCAACATTACATATTAAGAATCTGAAGTTAGAATGAGTACACAAAAAAAGTATGCAGAACACAAAGTTAATAATATAATCAGACCTCATAGACTATGATTTCCACAGTTTGCTTGGTTGCTGGTTTAACTGTAACCTCTGTGGCTGGATCAGAATCGCTGAAGTCCGGGTTACAATCACAGTAATCGACACTCAAGCCACCATATTGAACTGGCACTTGCTCGGGAGATATGTATCTAATTTACCAATCAACATCAATTCAAAGTTAAAACCAGCCAGCCACAAAGAAGGATGCGAAATTGTAAAACTAAATTAAGGTCCAAAATATGTATAAATAAATGATTATCTACTAACTTGAAAAGGGTTTCAGCAGATTTTGATGGTCCTGCAAAGACAAACTTGCTCTTGGTCCTCTGGGTCAAGAATGGATTGATGATCGCATAGAAAGCAAGATACCACCAAGGAACATTGATAAACACCTTAAGAAATGAAAAACCAAAAATCAAAACAAGTAATCCAATGAATCTAACAAAACAGAATCAACATAAAAGTCAAACACCAAATACCAACATAGACATTCAAATAAGGCCAAAAAAAAAAAAAACAAAATCAATCGGGATATTCTGTTAGAACAATTGTTAAATCGATTAAAATAACCATTTCTTGATAGTTTAAGCTTTTGTGACAATTGATAATTTATACCTGTTTCGCGACAAATTCAGGATAATTGTCTTGAAGCAACTGAAGAGCTTGTTTGGTAGCCAAACGAAGCTCTCGCTTTCCGGGTCCCGGAGAATTCTTGAGGTCATTAACCTGAAAGAGTGTGGAAACACCAGGTGGAAGAAAATCAAGTTTCCTGATACCCTTCTCAAGAAACTGTACCCTCCATTTCAGGAAATTGCCTCTCTTCTCCTCATCAGCAAACGCCTTCGCATACAACTCCTTGTTCTGAAACTCACCATAAACATTGTAACACACTGGGTGTCCTTCTCTGTCATATCCATGCATGAACACCACTTTATCCCACTCATCCCCAAGGTCCTCGTTCACAAGCTCATCGATCCCGAACTGTTTCCTCCATTTGATCGTGTTCTTGATCATCAACAATGAATCTCTCACCTTGAAATCCCTGGCTCGTAAGAACTTGAGAAGAATCACATCGCTCCTGTCATCTTTAAGGAGAGGAATACCCCAGATGGATATTTCTCCTTCTTGTTCTTCTCCTTTGTTTTCCTCCACTTGGCCTTCCTGCTTTTGAGTGAACTGTTTAGTGTCCAGAGCTTCTTGGACGAGCTGTCTCAGCTCTTGTAAAGCTTTTCGCTCGGAATCTGAGAGATCGGATAACAGGTTGCTCTCTTCTTTGAAAGAAACAACAGAGTGAGGAATCTGCTTGGTGGGTTTCTCAGATTCCACAGGAGGAACAGCAACAGCAACAGCAGCAGCAGAAACAACCTCTTGCTCTTGGGTAGATGTAGTTTTCACCTCCACTGCAGCTGGCGGCGGCGGAGGGAGAAGCTCTTCTTTCAGTGGGGGTGGCTGCGAGAGTGACCCTTCTTCTTCTTCATTCGCAGTACTCTCAGACTCAGTCACTGTCACAGTGACGACAGCAGCTGGTGGTGGTGGCGGCGGCGGCGGCTGTGACTCTTCTTCTTTATCAGCCGCCACCGCCGCCGCTAGAGATAGATGACCATCGGGAGGTGGTGGGGCCACTGCTTGAGTTGGTGGGTTTGGAGTCTCATCGGCCATTTTGAAAGTGACTGCGCGTTTGCTTTTTTGTTTTGTTTTGTTTTGTGAAGAATAAAAAGAAAAAGAGTGACGATGAGATTTTTAGATTATGATGAGATGAGGGAGTTCGGTGAGACCGACAAAGAGCAAAGTGAGGTTGAGAAATGTCTGGAATCTAATTATAGTAGTAAATATTACCATAATACAAAACATTTTACTTTTTCATCACCTTTGTACACTTTCCTACAAAATATAAATATCTCGCCCAACCAAAAGTAATTATTCCATTTTCTTTTTAGGTTAATTGTTATACATTACACAATTGAAAACAAAAAAAATAAATCACATACTTCTAATTACACTTTTTACCATAAATTTTAAAATTTCGTACAAATTAACAGCAAATTTAACATAACAATGGTCATAATAAAGGATTGAATATGCAATTCAAAAAGTTTAGAATACAAAATATAATATGAGATATAGTTTAAGATGATAAAATATTTTTTGAATTAAAATCATAATTTCAATATGCATTTTTAGTTCAAAAATAAGATTATGTGTATTTTGTGTGTAATAGAAGAACAATCCCTCCTTTTAATAGTATTTATTGCCCAATCTTAAATTGCACTAGGGTTCCATAAAATAAATAAACAAATAAATAAATGCTTTGCACGAGAGTTTGGTGACTGGTGCTTTTATTCAATAAGGGTGAATGGGGTGAACTCTCTTCCCTAACTACTGGATCAAGTTAATATGTTATTTCAATTAAACATTTTAATACTTAATTAACGAAATAACACCTTGTTAAGACTTGAGAGTCTTGTAGTTCAATTTATTAACATTTCTTTTGGGGGTTTTGAGCTTTTCCAACGAGTTCTTGACTGTGCAATAGTTGGTACTTATTAGACATTGCTATATCTTAAAAAGGTTATTTGTTGGTGCTTCTGTTTGATCTGCATGAGTTTTGCAAATGAGGGTGGGTTGTTTAGTTCATTGTGCCAAGTTGCTTGGTGATGCATAGAGCTTTAATTGGATATTAGGAAGCTTGGTGGCTTTGTATGTCTTTCAATTAGTTGTTTGTGATTGAAAATCTTTTATCTGTAAAGATTGTGGCACATGATCTGTTTGTTTGTTTAGTTGTGAACCTTGCCATTTACACTATTTTCTGTGGCTATTCCAGAAAACACTTGAACATACTCTTAATTTGACACTCTGCCTTTTCTTTACCTGGGCACTGGTTAATATCTTGATCTTCTGAAAATTTAGAATGCTAAGATACTTGCAGAATTTTGTTTGACTGATTAACAGGCTTTTCTTTGTGTTCTATGACTTTTTGTTTTGATTATCATTATACATAGGTTGGATACAAGATTCTTCTGTATCTTGCTTTTATCATCGATGATGTGACTGCAGGTAAGTTTTCAAAAATGGTGACTCATCTAGAATCCTTGCAGTCGGTTAATGAAACAAAAGCAATGGTGAAGTTTCAACTCAAACAGGTTCTTTGTATGGGATTTGCTGTTGGAAATTGCATTATGGAGGAAAAGTAGATCTTCCAGAATGTCCACTTCGACATATTTCTTTTGTTTTCATTATGACTGTTGTTCTTGTCAAAATTTGTAACGTTATCTACACGAATTCTTAATGCACCTATTTTCAAGCCCTTACTCCATATAGAAAATAGGCTAAATCAAGGTCCAACGGCGTATAATAATGGATATATATATCATTCTCATTTCTTAACATCAACAATGATAATAAGAACAACTACAAATTAGAAAGAATGGAAATGACAACTTTTAAGAGATTTTTATAGAGATAATAAACAACAATAAAACAATAGTCAAATCATAAATTGATTTCTCGCATATAACATGTCAGATACTTCAAAAGCTTGAGGCCCTTAATTTTGAAATTTGATTTTAATACAACCAACGCAATGGTTTATTCTTCTAATTTTTTTGAATATTGCATACCTTGTAATTGAATTCAACTATTAACTACCTAGGGAACTTAGACTATTCATTTGTAGTTGGGATTTGGGGGATTGAGGGAATGGTTGGCAATGTCAGTTTTGGTAGAGTTGGAATAATTGGGATAGACGGAATTGTGGGTTTTGGGAGTGTTGGCAATGAAGGCAAAGGTGGAAGTGTTGGCAATGAGGGCAAAGGTGGCAGTATCGGCTTCGGCAATGAGGGCAAGGTTGGCAGTGTGGGAATGACTGGTAATGTGGATTTTGGAAGAGTTGGAATAGTGGGAAGAGGTGGAAATGGAATTGTGGGTTTTGAGAGTGTTGGCAATGAAGGCAAAGGCGGAAGTGTTGGCTTTGGCAACGTTGGAAATGAGGGCAAAGGTGGCAGTACCGGCTTCGGCAATGAGGGCAAGGGTGGCAATGTGGGAATGACTAGTAATGTGGATTTTGGAAGAGTTGGGATAGTGGGAAGAGGTGGAAATGGAATTGTGGGCTGTGGGAATGGCAATGAAGGTAAAGGCGGCAGTGTTGGCTTTGGTAACGTTGGAAATGAGGGCAAAGGTGGCAGTGTTGGCTTTGGCAATGAAGGCAAGGGTGGCAATGTTAGTTTAGGCAAAGTGGGAATGGATGGAATTGTGGTATGTGGGAATGTTGACAATAAAGGCAAAGGTGGAAGAGTTGGAAACAAGGGCAAATGTGGCAATGTCAGCTTAGGCAAGGTTGGCATAGAGGGTTGATCAATAGATTGTAAAAGTATACGAGTTGCAATGCTAACATTAATGTTTGAGATGGACATTGCAATGAATATAAATAAGATGAAGTACTTGAAAAATGCCATACTATTGGACTACTTAGTGTTATAAGATTGGAAGAAAAAGTCTCTGTTGTGTAACAACAAAGGTAACAACAAAGGAGGTAATGGTTGGTGGGGGTGATGATGGTGAGTGGTATATATTGAGGTACCGATAGTAAGTGTATGTAACTTGCAATTTATTTTTCATTTAATGAATATAACCATTGAATGGAAAGTTACTAAGGCCTCTTATTAAAGTTACAAATGTATTTATTATTTTAATCTTAAGAGTTACAAAATTTTAAATTCTGGTTGAGACTTATTCAACCCGTTTAACTCATGTAACTCTTTAGAGTTTAGCCCATAGTGCATATTAATACTCTTTAACTTACACACCCTCTGCCGAAATTATGGTGAAATTAATGGTCATTTTTGTTGTTGCACGTTCGCTGAAAGAATACAGAAAAGACTATGTGACAAGTATAAATTTGCCGTAAAATATACAAGAACTTGAGCACACATATTAAATGGACTGGTAATGGCTGCTGTTGTTTACTATACTATGAAGGAAAGTTAGAGACAGAATCAGTCTTCTTAGGCAAGTTGGTTAGAAAGAAAGACTATCCCTTTTTTTTTTTACAGCTAAAGGACCCTTCAATGTAACTCCTGTGCTTCTTGTTTTAATGAGATTTCTTCTCTATAAAGCAAAAAAAGAAACAATTTCTCTTAATCAGGCAAGTGAGATAGAGATGCTACATGCATCTGATACAAAAGAAACCACCTTCTAGTCTAGGCAGTCTTCTTAATCAATAGTTGGATTTCCCTTATGTGTACAACTGATTGCCTAGTTATCTTAAGTTTAGTTCTGATGTTGATGAATGTCACAGCAAAAAAGGTATAGCTTGGAGAATGACCTAAGCTACCAAAATTAGCAACATAAAATGGAATTGGCAATCATTTTGGATTTTTTAAAATAAATAAATAAATTTCAATAAGCCTAAGGACACATCTAATTTTACATCTAGCTAATGGGTTAAGTTATGATTGGTGCATGATAAAATAATGTCAATGGTGGGTATATGTAAAAGTGATACTACTCTTATCATAAGTTGACAACACAATAATATGGTTTGAAATTGGGTGTGTATGTAGAATTGTTGAATAAAGCTCAATAATTTCTATGTTTTTTATGCCCAAATTATGTGGTTTGGATTGGATAAACGTGTTTTGTGTGAGCGTGTGTTGAATCTATTAGCTGTTTACTAAATGTAGCTATATAACTATTTATGAGAAGTCTCAATTGTTACTTGAATAGTTCTTTTAGGATATAATTGTGGTTATGGGCATGCCAACTTAGGCTAATTGCTTACATAAACAATGGGGAAGTAACTTGAAAGAAAAAAAAAAAAAATATATATATATATATATATATATTTGACTTAATCTAATCTAATCTGATCTAATATGGCTTAGAGAATTCTCAATTTTGAAAACCAAATATAAGTACATGAAGTTAAAAATAACAAACAAACAAAAACAAACAACTTAAATGGGGGCAAAGAACTTTTAAAAAACTATATAAAAAACTCAAGTTTGAAAGCCAAAATATTGTTTCATTTTCATCATTAAATAACTTTTACAACTGCACTTGAATTTTTAGACACCTGTGCAGAACGTGACACCAGAACTTAGCCTCAGCTGCATCACTCATGACATGTAAGATAATTTATGACACCTTAGAGAATTCGCATTTGGTATTGCAAATGCTTTATGTAAGAGAATTTTAGCATTAATGCACCAAACAAACCCAGCATCAAGACTTGCAAACACCAACTATTGCAAAAAAATTTGCAATAGTACTAAAGTGCAATTTTAACTTTAGAATTGCATTGCAACACTATTCTAAAAAAAAACTAATATTTTATTCACTATATCAATTCATCTTTCTCCCTTCGGGTTTTGGGTTTTTGTTTTTATTTGGGTTTTAAGATATATTATTTTATTATGTAGAAATATTATTTTAACGTGTTATATTGTAAAAGAAAAGTTGAGATGCTAAGATCATTCTCATTAAGGGTGTCAAATGCCAAATATTTGGCATTTGACACCCCAAACTCAAAAAAACCACTTACATCAAACAGGGTAAATGCCATAATTTTTGGCATTGGTGAACAGTGCAGTCTCAAATTTGAGACCGCACTGTTCACCAATTGTAAAATTTTTATTATTATTTTATTGCATGGGGCCCGCTTTCTTTTCTTCTTATTTTTTTTCTTTCTCCTTTCCTTGTCTTTCTCCCGGCTCTCATTCTTGCTCTCCAACCACTTCTCTGCTCTCTCTCTCTCCCTCTCCCTCTCCCCCTACTCACCGTTCGCTCCTCCACAGTCTCCTCTCCGGAGAAGCGGAAAAAAACCTGAAGGCGTTCTGCCTCCCTCTCCGACGAAACCCAGGCCTGAGCATCAAGGAAAGCCAATCTTTATCGCAGTGGTTTTTTTTTTTTTTTTTTTTTTTTTTTTTAAAGTTTGTGATTTGATGGTTGATTCGGCAGTGGTTGTGTGGGTTATGGATTTGGCTAGCGTGGGCATCAGCGTTGAGGGTAGATAGGCGTGGTTGTGTGGTTTTTTTTTTTTTTTTTTTCTCTTTTTTTCCTCTCTTCTCACCAGTTCTCTCTCCTTCTTCTCACCGATGGATCGCGGTGGTGGTGGATCGTGGATCGTGGCTGAGATTTGCTCCGATTGATGGATGATTTGGTGGATTGTGGCTGAGATTCAGTTTGATTTCTTCTCTGGAATCTCCGGTGGTGGCTGAGATTTGGTCCGATTTTGGGTTTTGTGGTGTTGTCTTCGAATCTCTGGTGGTGGATGCTGTTGTTTTTCTTGGTTTTATGGTGAATCTGTGAGTCTCCGTCGGTCACCGATTTTGGGTTTTATGGATGCTGTTGTTTTCTGGGTTTTGTGGTGAATATCTGTGGGTCTTCGTGGGTTTTTCTGCATCTGCTAGTGTTTTTTTTTTTTTTTTTTTTTTTTTTTTTTTTTTTTTTTCAGTGGTGGTGGCTGGGATGGATATGGGTTTGCTGGGTTGGTTGGTGTTTTTTACCGGTGGTGGTGGATGGGGTGGGTTGAGAGTGATAGAGAGGAAGAGAGAGAAAGAAATATAATTGAAGAATAAAGAAATAATAAAAAAAAATATATTTAAAATGAAATGTTAAAAAATATAGAATCTTTGATGTTGGATATGTTGTAAAATGAGTTGTAAAAAGCTAAAATTTTGAGATTTGAGGTGGTATATGTTAAAAATTTTACAAACCTTGATAAGAATGCTCTAAAAGTATTGTAAAATGATATAGTATAATTGATAAAGTTTTGAGACGTGAATGCTCGTATTATCATACAAGGATCAGCATTAAGAAACATAGAAATAAATGGGGGCAAAGTCTATCGTACAAAGTAGGTAATTCTCCAGAAATCTCACATGCAATCAACCACATTTTAGCTTACTGCACAATCAGAACCACATAAAGTTTAAGCGACCTAAATAAAGTCAAGATTGTGGACCTTGAACCTTGTTGAGTTACACTTTCAAAAATAGGGTTGGTATAAATAAATATTAAAAAAAACACTGTACTTGGAAAAAATTCAGAAAGATATATTCTCGAATTTACTTCTCCTAGGTCCTATTCAAGTTTCCAGGATATCAAAAACCAACTTTTGTGCTATGAACAAAATTTAAACTTCTATAATTACATATGCCTACAGCAAAGAAAGGCTTTAGATTTTGGTATTCCAGGATCTAGGTTGCCCCTTTACATGGGCCAGAATGGTGACTTGCACTATGCTAAATGCTATCAAAGACGCAAGGGAGGGCTTAGCATGGTATAATTTGTGTAATTGCGTATCAAAAGCACCCATTAAATGTGTAACAGGCATTCAGGGTGTTATTTGTGTAATCATCTATCAAAAGCACCCATTATATGTGCAACTAGCATTCTTTTAAGCATTCATACAAAAAAAAAGCATTTAAGTCATTACAAAATGAATAGCAAAGACTTGAGAGATTAAATTTATTTATATTTAGTATAGCTTGGAAAATGACCTAAGCTACAAAAGAATGCAAAAGATAATGGAATGCAATCATTTGAATTGTTTCTTTTTTTTCTTTTTCTTTTTTGGTGCATCAAAGCAAAAGCTTTTTTCTAGGACAAAAGAGAAATGATATGTCTACAATATTTTTACAACATTTTTACAACAAATCCTAAGTGGCAGGTTGTTACTGGTTGTTATTGTTGGAGCAAAAAAATAATCTTAGTGTTAGTTTCAAATTTGAACCAATAACAACTAACCACCTGTGATTTGTTGTAAAAATATTGTAAAATTGTTGTAGACATAGCATCTCCCAGGACAAAAAGGTTTTGCAAGTACATGTATTCTTTATTTATTAGAAATTGTCAAACCTCCGAGTAAGATGAAAAATACAAGAGAGGAGCTCAATGACGGATGAGTGGTTACATGTTACAACTATTTCTTACATGATTAATAGTATACAGAAATAGATATTCCTGTGAAGCCAAATAATTGTTATTGAAAAGAAAATATAATTAGCAACCAATTGGAGCCTAATGTAAATGACCTCTGAGCTGTGCAGGAAGAGAATATGGGGAAGGATCGGAACTTGAAAGAACACTACAGTTTCACCATGAAAGAACTTTTACAACTGCACCCGCCCACTGCACTTGGATTTTCAGTCACCTGCACACAACACCAGAAGGTAGCCACAGCTATATCACTAGCATGACATAAGATATTTGTTGACACCTTATGATCAAAAAAAAATCAGCACTAAGAAACAAAAAATGAAATGGGGTGCAAAGTTTATCATAGAGTCAAGACCAAGGAGGACCTTGAAACTTGTTGAGTTACAAGCTAAATACCTAACCCTATGGTTTTTAAACTGGCTCCAGTTTGCTGAAGGTTCATAATTTTGTGCAATTCTATTGAAAGAAAAGGATTTGTCCCTTCAAATTATGCAGAAAATAAATAAGGACCATTATTATATCACTTATTCACATTCAAAAATTGTAACTTTGTAAGTTGTGCTCAACAAAGTCTAGAAATAAAATTATTCCACATCATTGAACTGCATGACATGATGCTTCTAGAATTTTGTGGAATCCGATTGCTTAAGAGCATCTTCGGGGAGACCAAAACCTGTATAATGAACCATGTCGACTTAGAGAGTTAAGCTTTTTCTCTGAGCCAATTCAGACAGTACTAGTGCCTGAATTCCAGGTCAAAAACAGGAAATAGTTATAATTTTTTTTTTTTTGATAGGTGGAAATGGTTATAATATTCACTTTTGTATAATCCAAACAGCCTTTGCAATTGAACTTCGTTAGCATTTCTTAGATATCTTTTGGCTACTACTGCCCACCTAGTGGAGTATGAACTTAAGCTCATAATTTATTAAATAGTTTTTTTTTTTTTGGTAAGTAATAATTTATTAAATAGTTTAGGTGATTATATGTCATGTATAAAATGTTTATGCTATCATAGATCAAGTCTATCTTGTACAAGGTCCCAAAATTTCCCTCAAAACTCACTGCACATTTATGCACTTCAATAGATAATATGACAAGAAACACTGAACAAAGAATATTTCTATCAAAAGATATTTCTATGGAGCTTTGTCTTTAGAACTTTTGGGATTTCGTGGGTTCCCTCACGATCGGAGGCAGATTTCTCCTTTGATTGGTGGAATTGATTGGGGAAGCACTCATCTAGCATTTGGAATTTAGTTCCGTTGTGTTTGATGGGGTGTATTTGGAGGGAATGTAATCGGCAGACCTTTGAGGACTTAGATAGATCTAATGACCAGCTGCTTACTCTTTTCACTGGATCCCTTTTTGATTGGTCCAAGGCTTGGGGACTCACATCTAGTGATTCTCTCCCTTTATTCCTTAGCTCTCTTTGTCTTTGTAATTAGTTTTTCCTTTCTATTCTGCTTTTCTTTTTCTTTTTTGTAATTTCTGTTTTGCTTTGTGCTAGTTTGCGTAAAGCGGTTTATTGAATATACTTCTTTCTTACTTATCATTGATGATGTGACTGCAGGTGAGTTTTCAAAATTGGTGACTCATCAAGAATCCTTGCAGTCGGTTAATGAAACAAAAGCAATGGTGAAGTTTCAACTCAAAAAGGTTCTTTGTATGGGGTTTGCTGTTGGAAATTGCAGTATGGAGGAAAGATCTTCCAGAATGTCCACTTTGACGTATTTCTTTTGTTTCATAATGACTGTTGTTATTGTCAAAATTTGTAACATTATCTACACGATTTCTTAATTGCACCTATTTTCAAGCCCTTACTGCATATAGAAAATAGGCCAAATCAAGGTCCATGGCGAATAATAATGGATACATGTCATTCTCATTTCTTAACAACAACAATGATAATAAGAACAACTACACATTAAAAGAATGGAAATGACAACTTTTAAGAGATTTTTATAGAGATAATAAACAACAACAAAACAACAGTCAAATCATAAATTGATTCCTCCCATATAACATGTGAGATACTTCAAAAGCTTGAGGCCCTTAATTTTGAAATTTGATTGTAATACAACCAACACAATGGTTTATTCTTCTAATTTTTTTGAATATTGCATACCTTGTAATTGAATTCAACTATTAACTACCTAGGGAACTTAGACTATTCATTTGTAGTTGGGATTTGGGGGATTGAGGGAATGGTTGGCAATGTTGGTTTTGGTAAAGTTGGAATAATTGGGATAGATGGAATTGTGGGTTTTGGGAGTGTTGGCAATAAAGGCAAAGGCGGAAGTGTTGGCAATGAGGGCAAAGGTGGCAGTACCGGCTTTGGCAATGAGGGCAAGGTTGGCAGTGTGGGAATGACTGGTAATGTGGATTTTGGAAGAGTTGGGATAGTGGGAAGAGGTGGAAATGGAATTGTGGGCTGTGGGAATGGCAATGAAGGTAAATGCGGCAGTGTTGGCTTTGGCAACGTTGGAAATGAAGGCAAAAGTGGCAGTGTTGGCTTTGGCAATGATGGCAAAGGTGGCAATGTTAGTTTAGGCAAAGTGGGAATGGATGGAATTGTGGTATGTGGGAATGTTGACAATAAAGGCAAAGGTGGAAGTGTTGGAAACAAGGGCAAATGTGGCAATGTCAGCTTAGGCAAGGTTGGCATAGAGGGTTGATCAATAGATTGTGAAAGTATACGAGTTGCAAGGCTGACATTAATGTTTGAGATGGATATTGCAATGAATATAAGTAAGATGAAGTACTTGAAAAATGCCATACTATTGGAGTACTTTGTGTTACAAGATTGGAAGAAAAATTCTCTGTTGTGTAACAACAAAGGCAACAACAAAGGAGGTAATGTTTGGTGGGGGTGATAATGGTGAGTGGTATATATTGAGGTACCGATAATAAATGTATGTAACTTGCAATTTATTTTTCATTTAATGAATATGACCATTGAATGGAAAGTTACTAAGGCCTCTTATTAAAGTTGCAAATGTATTTATTATTTAAAATATATTTATTATTTTAATCTTAAAGAGTTACAAAATTTTAAATTCTGCTTGAGACTTATTCAACCCGTTTTACTCATGTAACTCTTTAGCCCATAGTGCCTATTAATACTCTTTAACTTACACACACCCTCTGCCGAAATTATGGTGAAACTGATGGTCATTTTTGTTGTTGCACTTTCGCTGAAAGAATATAGAAAAGACCATGTGACAAGTGTAAATTTGCCGTAAAATATACAAGAACTTGAGCACACATATTAAATGGACTGGTAATGACTGCTGTTGTTTACTATACTATGAAGGAAAGTTAGAGTCAGAATCAGTCTTCTTAGGCAGGTTGGTTAGAAAGAAAGACTATCCATTTTTTTTACAGCTAAAGGACCCTTCAATGTAACTCCTGTGCCTCTTGTTTTAATGAGATTTCTTCTCTATAAAAGCAAAAAAAGAAACAATTTCTCTTAATCAGGCAAGAGAGAGAGAGATGCTACATGCATCTGATACAAAAGAAACCACCTTCTAGTCTAGGCAGTCTTCTTAATCAATAGTTGGATTTCCCTTATGTGTACAGCTGATTGCCTAGTTATCTTAAGTTTTGTTCTGATGTTGATGAATGTCACAGCAAAAAAGGTATAGCTTGGAGAATGACTTGAGCTACCAAAATTTGCAACATAAAATGGAACTGGCAGTCATTTTGGATTTTTAAAAAAAAAAAAAAAATTTCAATAAGAGCAAGGACACACCTAATTTTACATATAGCTAATGTGTTAAGTTATGATTGGTGCATGATAAAATAATGTCAATGGTGGATCTATATAAAAGTGATACTACTCTTATCATAAGTTGACAACACAATAATATGGTTTGAAATTGGGTGTGTATGTAGAATTGTTGAATAAAGCTCAATAATTTTTTTTTTTTTTTGATAAGTAACGTAAGAATATTATTAATAATAGAAAAAGTGCCAAACCGAGTATATTGGGGATGTACTATGGGGGCACAAATCAGGAAACATAAGTACAATGATCAAGAAAAATAGGAAAAGAAGAACAAGAAAAATGAGAAAAGACCACACTCCATTCAAAGAGAGTGTGCAAGAAAAAAGTTTTAATTTCTAGCAAAGAACGTTCACAACCTTCAAAACTTCTAGCATTCATTTCACACCAAATGCACCAAATCAAGCAACGAGGCACTAATCTCCAAACATCAATATGATGATGTCGCGCAAACTTTCCTTGCCAAGCCTCAAACAACTCAAGAATAGTATGAGGCATAACCCATTGAATACCAAACAAGCAGAAAACCAAAAACCACAACTCCCAAGCTGGAGCAATGAAGTAGAAGATGATCCACCGACTCCCCACATCTCTTGCACATATAGCACCAGTTAAGCACTATCACACGTCTTTTATGAAGGTTGTCTGTTGTTAAGATCTTACATAAGGAATCAGACCAAGAAAAGAAAGCCACCCCTGGAGAAATCTTCGATTGCCATATCATTTTCCATTGGAATGAAACAAGAGTAGGAGCGTAGAAGGAGCTATAATATCCTCTAACCTCAAAACCACTATTCCTTGCAGGCTTCCAACAAACCTTATCTGAGCCAAACCCCAGCACTGTCGAAGAATAGACCAACCCTATAAACCGATCAAAGGCTTCTTCTTCCCAATCTTGAGGTGGACGACAAAATTGCACATTCCAATAAAACCTCCCCGCAGACCAACCCATAACTTTAGCCACCAAGGAATCCTTTGATCTACTAAGACAATAAAACTCCGGAAAAGCCTCTTGGAAACTACAATCCCCGCACCACACATGCTCCCAAAATTTCACTCTAGTACCATCCCCCACATCATATACAAGGAATTTAGAGAAGTTCAACCAATTACTCCTAATATATCTCCACAGGCTGACCCCATAAGGACTTGTCACCTTTTTTGTACACCAACCACCTCAAATATTCTCATATTTTGCCTCTATAACCCTCCTCCATAAAGTATCAGTCTCCATGCCATACCTCCACAACCATTTTCCTAGCAAGGTAGAATTAAAGCTTCCCAAACGTCTTATACCCAACCCTCCAACTTGCATAGGCTTACAGACCTTGGCCCAATTAACTAAATGAATTTTAGGCTCACCACCAATCCTATTCCATAGAAAATCTCTCTGTAATTTCTCCATACGCTTGGCCACCTTACCCAGTAAAGGAAGAAGGGAAAGGAAATATGTAGGTAAAGACGAGAGCGAGCTTTTAATAAGTGTCACCTTACCCCCTTTAGATAAATACATTCTTTTCCAACCTGCTAATCTCCTCTCCATTCTCTCTAGGATAAGATTCCTAACAGATAAATCCTTAAACTTAGCACCTAATGGAAGGCCCAAATATTTCAAGGGCAGAGAAGATTGCCCACACCCCAACAGACCCACCAAAGCCTCCAAATTGTGCACCCCACAAACAGGAAAAAAACTTAGATTTCCCCAAATTAATACGAAGCCCTGACACCTTCTCAAATCTAGCAAGAATCGCCCTCAAATTATCAATCTAAGAAGGCTTAGCATCACAAAAAAATCAGAGTGTCATCTGCAAATAACAGGTGAGACACCATCATTGATGTACCAGCCGTACTACCCACAGAAAAGCCTGAGAATTGCCCAACGGAGGCAGCCACATCCAACATACGACTTAATGCCTCCATCACAATATCAAACAACAATGGAGATAATGGATCCCCTTGCCGAAGCCCCCTAGAACTTCCAAAAAAATCAGATGGACTACCATTGATCAAAATGGAAAACTTTACAGTTGAAATGCAATACCTTATCCATTTTCTCCATTTCTTTGAGAAACCACAACGATGAAGCATGTACATTAAAAAATCCCAACTCACATGATCATACGCCTTCTCCACATCCAATTTACACAACACACCTGGAACTCCTGACTTTAATCTACTATCAATGCATTCAAAAGTAATCAAGACGGAATCCAAAATTTGTCTACCCTTCACAAAGGCATTTTGTGAATTCGAAATAAGCCCATGCGCCACCCTATGAAGCCGATTAGCCAACACTTTAGAAATAATCTTATAAATCCCACCAACTAAGCTAATAGGCCGAAAGTTCATTACCTCCACAACATCCACTTTCTTGGGAATAAGGGCAAGGAATGAAACATTAAGACTTTTCTCAAACATCGCTTGAGTATGAAAATTGTGGAATACAGCCATAAACACACCAGCAAGACTGGAAGAATGCCATGGAAAAGCCATTCAGGCCAAGTGCCTTATCACCATTAAAATCATTGATCACCCAAACACCTCTTCCTCCTCAAAAGGCCTATCTAGCCAACTTGCATCTTCCACCGAGATATTAGACAAGTCCACATCATCTAAGATAGGTCTATGAGCCACGTCCTCAAAATAAAGTTGCCTATAGAACTGAGAGATACAATCTGCTATAGCTGCCGGGTCCGAAGACAACTCCCCATCCACCATAAGCCTATCAATAGAATTAACCCTCTTGTGAGAGTTAGCTATACGGTGGAAAAATTTAGTATTCCTATCTCCTTCCCTAACACAGAGAACTCTAGATTTTTGTCTCCAACATATTTCTTCCAACAAAGTAGCTTTTTCTAACTCATCACGAATTCTTCCCACTTCTACAGTTTCCTCTACTAATAAACCCTGACTACCCTCCATATTCTCTAAAACACTCAAGTTCTTCCACAATTTTTTAATTCGATCTTCAACATGACCAAACACCTCCACATTCCATCTTTTCAAATCATTTTTTAAGAGCTTTAATTTATTGGCTAGAACAAAACTCGATGCACCATGAAATTGATAGGATTCCCACCAAAACTGAACCTTATCCACAAAACCCTCATCCTTAAGCCACATATTCTCAAATCTAAACGGCCTACTCCCTCTCTAGAAAGATCCACCCTCAAGAACAATTGGAAAATGATCCGAGCACAACCTAGACATCCGTCTTTGAGAAACTGTAGGAAACTTATCCTCCCAGTATGCAAAAAATAAGAATCTGTCCAGCCTAGCCTTCGAAGCAACTTCTCGAAAATTTGACCAAGTAAAAGTACCCCCTTGCAATGGCAAATCAATGAGACCCTGTTCCGAAATAAAGTTGGAAAACTCCCGCATAACAGTAGTGAAAGAATTAGACCCTAATCGTTCGGAAGGAAACCTAACCACATTAAAGTCACCAACCACACACCATGGAACACTCCACCAGCTATTCAATCCATAGAGTTCCTCCCATAAAAACCTGCTGTCTCGGTGTAAATTAGGACCATAAACACCAATAAATGCCTAAATAAACTGATCTAACACACTTGTAAACTTACAAGAAACCGAAAATCTCCACACTGCTTCCTCCATTTTATTCATTACTCGAGTGTCCCATATCACTAACACCCTTCTAGAAGCTCCACAAGAACCTAAGTAAGACCAGTCAACATGTTGGCTACCCCACAAGCTACGAATTACCGCTCTCTTAATCAACCCCATTTTGGTTTCTTGAAGACACACCACATCTGGCCCCCATTTCCTAATCAAATTTCTAACCTTGAGCCTTTTATCCTATTCATTTAGCCTTCTAACGTTCCATAAAATAATCTTCACACTCATTGATAAGGCATAACAGCCCGCTCAATACCTGCACTTCTTGCTTTATTTGGATCATACTCAACATCCAAAGATGACAACAAATTTTTCAACTCCCGTTGACCTTTCTGGCCTGACTTGACCAACTTTGTCTGATCACCTACCACAAGTTTCTGTTTATATTTTTTTTTAGCCTCTATAGCTAATAATAATCCTATAATTTGCTCCTCAAAACCTTCCAACAAAGTGCCCACAATTTTCTTAAAAGCTTTTATACTATTGGTTACCCATTGTGATAGCTAACAATTATCCACACTCTCCTTACACCTAGTCTCCTTCACATGACTAGGCACCAACTCCAAAGGACCTTCAGTGGCCAAAGGTATCACAACTAATGGCTCATCACCTCTCTCACAAGACCTCAAACCTTCATCAAAATCTCACATCTCATTCTTTGACCCAGGAACCACAAACGAAGACTCTACTAGCCTCTCACCCTCATCTGCCCAACTAACCCTCTGCCTTTCATTAGTAATAGAAGCATTCCCTGGTACACACTCTCCCTCCAAGCTTGAACAAACCAACATTCAATCTAGAGATCAATACAATGACAGTTGAAGCACTAATTTCCTTCCATCACGCAATTGTAGAATCTAGTCTTTGGAATTACCCCAAGACTTATCCAAATCACTGACCAATTCCTTAATAGTTGGGCCAGGTAGATGAGCTCCCTCAAAATCAAAATCATTATTTGTAGTAGCCGATCCTTCTGAACCCACAAAATCCTCCTCCCCATCATCCGATACCATTTAAGAAGTCAAAGGCACCAATGCCGACACTATCGAGTCAATAAAGGTCATTACCGGTTCCAAAATCATGGCCAAGGACACAACTAGCACCAACCTCGACCCACTCGGAGCATTGATCGGCAATGATGGTTCGTGGAAGGCTTAGGCCACCACCGCTAGTCCTGTCGGCACAGTGGGTGGCTGAACAAGTCGAGTTAGGCTGTGCTGACCACCCTCACCTGCCACTTCTGTTACTGCTAACGAAGAGATCGTGTCCAAGATTGACTTCAGCGACATTGCAAGCTGCTCCGATGTGGTAGGCGAGACCATTGAGCTCTCAAGTTCCTTCGCGATAATGAGTTCACTCCTACCTGAACTCGGAATAGAGATACCATTCTAGTAAGAAGGCTCCAAAGCATTTGGTCCACTAAAGGAACTCTCGCCAACCTTAAAGTTGAGTGCGCTTGACAAACCCAGGCCCAATATGGGTTTTTTAGATCCCAACAGAGCTTGGGCTTTCTGCTTGGGTGGGCTCAGTCCCACTATTGTATTATGGGCATTATTACTTGCTACCCATTTGCCAGCTTGCTTACCACCCTTAACATCATCCCAAGATACCCGCCTCTTTTCAAACTCATTCACATTTATAATCAGCCTTCTCCTTAACCAATGTGCCTTCCTACTATCACACAACTTTCCAAACTCAACAATTTTTGAATTCAAATTGAACTTCAAAGGAATATTGAGATTATTTCCTTCCAGGATTTTCTCCTCAATTTTATTCTTACCATTAATACCACATTCTCCACCCTCACCACCACCCACGACTAACTGGGGAAAACTTCCGGCCTGAGTTTCAGAAACTACAACCTGTGTGCGAGAATTGTCACTCGAAATCTCCACAATATTATTCATGATACCATCCTTAACGTTTTCTTTGATGAAGGGCCACTAAACAGGCTTCAACCTTGCCTCCACTAGAGCTTTGGCAGCTTCCACATAGGACCTGGTAGTATGAGAATTTGGGATCTTCTTAGGCCTGTACGGTACATCATTTGATCCACCCAACGCATATTGAGAAGGTTCCAATATTCTTCTTAATTCAATCCCAAAAGTTCTCCATCCTTGCTGTAATTTTCCGGCAGGAATAATGATAGTTCGTTGCAGCCCACCTACCTTAAGCTCTGTCACTGACAAGTACTGCCCAAACGAGTTGGACCCCCGTTGCAAAGTGTAAGCAGTATCACCTTCCCTGAACAAGAAAAATTTCTTAGGATTAACCTCAATCACAATGTGTTCCAGATTTTGCATTATCCAAAACGCTGCACTCTTGCCCATAAAAACCGATTACATGTAGTATTTGCCCCGTTCAAAAATCTTAAGGGAAAAAAAATTCCCGCCTTCCTCAACCACCAACTAGAACAGCTTAGATTCAATAAATAAACTTCGAAATCCACCCATACTAATCCTAGGAAATATAAACTAAAACAGGATTTCTTGCTAATTCGAGGTAGTCGGGCCTCTAAAGAACCTACTACTTAAGGCTCATTAGCTTCATTTTGTAGTACCCTAAAGGGCCGATATGACCCAGCCTTCCCCTGGGGGAGTATCTATAGAGAGTTAAGGCCCCACAACAAATCTTTTTTTTTTTTCTTGGATTGCAATGGAAAGATCCTTACATATGACAATCTCCTTGAGTGAGTTTAAACGATATTAGGGTGGTGTTATATGTGTCTGTGTTTCTTGTGCCCAAATTACGTGGTTTGGATTGGATAACTATGTTTTGTGTGAGCGTGTGTTGAATCTATTAGCTGTTTACTAAATTTAGCTATATAACTATTTATGAGAAGTCTCAATTGTTACTTGAATAGTTCTTTTAGGATATAATTGTGGTTATGGGGATGCCAACTTAGGCTAATTGCTTACATAAACAATGGGGAAGTAACTTGGAATATATATATATATATATATATCTGACTTAATCTAATCTAATATGGCTTAGAGAATTCTCAATTTTGAAAACCAAATATAAGTACATGACGAGTTAAAAAAAAAAAAAAACAAACAAACAAACAAACAAAAACAAACAACTTAAATAGGAGCAAAGAACTTTTAAAAAACTATGGGATAATTACAGATTACACACATGTGGTTTAACCTAAATTTAACTTATTCACCCGTGGTTTCATTTTTGAAACTTTACTCACCTGAGGTGACTTCCATTTAGTCTCTGTTAGTGTTACCCACCTCTGTTAAAAAAGAGGGGTAAATAAGTCTTTTTACACCCATTTTATGTATCTCTACTCCCAAAACAAGAAAAATAAAAAAAAAATAAAAAAGAAAAAAAAAGAAAAACAAGATTAAAATATGGTGTTAGTTTCTCACAATTCACAAACATGAAGAACATACACCCAGAAAACTAATACAAATCAAATCAAGTAATACCATCAAAGTACAAACCACAGATCTATCAAAATACAACCCTAAAACCCAAGTCAAAATACAAACATCAACACACCCACACACATCCAAACCCACGGATCCATCAATAACCATGCCTCAAATCCCATTTTTCAAACCCCAACAACCAAAAGACCCTAAATCAAATAAACAAAAAAGAAGAAAAATATAGCACAACATTTGATCCCATGTTTTATACTAGATTGGCCTCAAAATTAAGCCCACAAAAAAGAGTCACAAATTGCTAGCAACACATTGAAAATTAACATGCAAATAGAGGAAAATCACAGTTTCAACTTCTCTGTTGAAAAAAAAAAAAAAAAAACTTAGAGAACTTTAATGGAACTTAAGAACAAATGAATTCAAACCCAAGCATATATTTGAAACCCCAATTTCAAATCTAGACATATATTTTAGGGACTTCTCAAACCCATAAAAATTAAACTCAAATCAACCACTCCACAGATCTCATCCTTTCTCTGTCTTCCCTCTCTCTCTCTCTTTCGACCATCCATCCAATGTATCATTGAAATCTCTGTAAATAGTGGAAAAATCCAACCATCAAATTCCAATTTACCCTCAATACATATATTATTAGAGTGAGTTAGCATTGGGAGGTAGAGGTACTAGTGGGCAAAGAAGACGCCACAGCAGAGGAAGACGTGGGCGCTGCGGGAGGTGAGAGCTCGACACTATTGATGAGGGAAGGGTCAAGCCTTTGATAGCCAAAATTATCGATGAGCTTTTCGTAGTCGATCTTGCCTCCATCTTTGTCCAACACTATGCTCCTATCTCCGCCGCTTTTCTATCCATCAATCCCAAGTCCCACGGCAAGCTGCTACCGACAGCCCCACAAACCCAGGTCCACCCATAGCACCACGACCCCATGCTTATGTGAAGCCCACCTAATAGAGAGAAACACAAACGAATTAAGATCGAAAGTGTTCCCAAACAGGAATAGGTTGGTAACGCTCAGAACCTAAAATCTATAGGTATCCTTCTTCCTCGGTTTCCTTGCATGATGAAAACCCAGATGATTCTTGGACTAATAAATCAAGTGGGTGAGCAAGCGTGAGAGAGTACATGGGAGAGGAGTGTTTGATCTGATATCTTGTTTGATTTTTTGATGAAACTTGTTAGAGTACGTAACAGAAAAATTAGAGGTGGATTACGGAGCATAAACGGAATGAACCGCGGGTGGGTAAAGTGTCAAAAATGAAACCACAGGTAGGTAAGTTAAATTCGGGCTAAAAAACTCAATTTTGAAAGCCAAAATATTGTTTCATTTTCATCATTAAATAACTTTTACAACTGCACTTGAATTTTCAGACACTTGTGTAGAATGTGACACCAGAACTTAGCCTCAGCTGCATCACTCATGACATGTAAGATAATTTATGACACCTTATAATCATACAAAGATCAGCATTAAGAAACATAGAAATAAATGGGGGCAAAGTTTATTGTACAAAGTAGGTAATTCTCCAAAAATCTCACATGCAATCAACCACATTTTAGCTTACTGCACAATCAGAACCGCATAAAGTTTAAGTGACCTAAATAAAGTCAAGATTGTGGACCTTGAACCTTGTTGAGTTACACTTTCAAAAATAGGGTTGGTATAAATAAATATTAAAAAAAACACTGTACTTGGAAAAAATTCAGAAAGATATATTCTCGAATTTACTTCTCCTATGTTCTTTTCAAGTTTCGAAGATATCAAAAACCAACTTTTGTGCTATGAACAAAATTTAAACTTCTATAATTACATATGCCTACAGCAAAGAAAGGCTTTAGATTTTGGTATTCCAGGATCCAGGTTGCCCCTTTACATGGGCCAGAATGGTGCCTTGCACCATGCTAAATGCTATCAAAGACGCAAGGGAGGGCTTAGCATGGTATAATTTGTGTAATTGCGTATCAAAAGCACCCGTTAAATGTGTAGCAAGCATTTAGGGTGTTATTTGTGTAATCATCCATCAAAAGCACCCATTATATGTGCAACTAGCATTCTTTTAAGCATTCATGCAAAAAAAAAAAAGCATTTAAGTCATTACAAAATGAATAGCAAAGACTTGAGAGATTAGATTTATTTATATTTAGTATAGCTTGGAAAATGACCTAAGCTACAAAAGAATGCACAAGATAATGGAATGCAATCATTTGAAGTGCTTCTTTTTTTTTTTTTTTCTTTTTTCTTCTTTTGCATCAAAGCAAAAGTTCTTTTCTAGGATAAAAAGGTTCTGCAAGTACATGTATTCTCTATTTATTAGAAATTGTCAAACCTCCGAGTAAGATGAAAAATATAAGAGAGGAGCTCAATGACTAAAGAGTGGTTACAAGTTACAACTATGTTCTTACATGATTAATAGTATACAGAAATAGATATTCCTGTGAAGCCAAATAATTGTTATCGAAAAGAAAATATAATTAGCAACCAATTGGAGCCTAATGTAAATGACCTCTGAGCTGTGCAGGAAGAGAATATGGGGAAGGAACTTGAAAGAACACTACAGTTTCACCATGAAAGAACTTTTACAACTGCACCCGCCCACTGCACTTGGATTTTCAATCACCTGCACACAACACCAGAAGGTAGCCACAGCTGTATCACTAGTATGACATAAGATATTTGTTGACACCTTATGATCAAACAAGAATCAGCACTAAGGAACAAAAATGAAATGGGGTACAAAGTTTATCATAGAGTCAAGACCAAGGAGGACCTTGAAACTTGTTGAGTTACAAGCTAAATACCTAACCCTATGGTTTTTAAACTGGCTCCAGTTTACTGAAGGTTCATAATTTTGTGCAATTCTATTGAGAGAAAAGGATTTGTCCCTTCAAATTATGCAGAAAATAAATAAGGACCATTATTATATCACTTATTCACATTCAAAAATTGTAACTTTGTAAGTTGTGCTTAGCAAAGTCTAGAAATAAAATTATTCCACATCATTGAACTGCATGACATGATGCTTCTAGAATTTTGTGGAATCTGATTGCTTAAGAGCATCTTCGGGAAGACCAATGAACCATGTTGACTTAGAGAGTTAAGTTTTTTCTCTGAGCCAATTAAGACAGTACTAGTGCCTGAATTCCAGGTCAAAAACAGGAAATGGTTATAATATTTTTTTTTTGATAGGTGGAAATGGTTATAATATTCACTTTTGTATAATCCAAACAGCCTTTGCAGTTGAACTTCGTTAGCATTTCTTAGATATCTTTTGGCTACTACTGCCCACCTAGTAGAGTATGAACTTAAGCTCATAATTTATTAAATAGTTTTTTTTTTTTTTTTTGATAAGTAATAATTTATTAAATAGTTTAGGTGATTATATGTCATCAATAAAATGTTTATGCTATCATAGATCAAGTCTATCTTGTACAAGGTCCCAAAATTTCCCTCAAAACTCACTGCACATTTATGCACTTCAATAGATAATATGACAAGAAACACTGAACAAAGAATATTTCTATCAAAAGATATTTCTATGGAGCTTTGTCTTTAGAACTTTTGGGATTTCGTGGGTTCCCTCACGATCGGTGGCAGATTTCTCCTTTGGTTGGTGGAATTGATTGGGAAAGCACTCATCTAGCATTTGGAATTTAGTTCCGTTGTGTTTGATGGGGTGTATTTGGAGGGAATGTAATCGGCAGACCTTTGAGGACTTAGATAGATCTGATGACCAGCTACTTGCTCTTTTCATTGGATCCCTTTTTGATTGGTCTAAGGCTTGGGGACTCACATCTAGTGATTCTCTCCCTTTGTTCCTTAGCTCTCTTTGTCTTTGTAATTAGTTTTTCCTTTCTGTTTCTGCTTTTTTTTTCTTTTTTGTAATTTCTGTTTTGCTTTGTGCTAGTTTGCGTAAAGCATTTTATTAAATATACTTCTTTCTTACTTATCATTGATGATGTGACTGCAGGTGAGTTTTCAAAATTGGTGACTCATCAAGAATCCTTGCAGTCGGTTAATGAAACAAAAGCAATGGTGAAGTTTCAACTCAAAAAGGTTCTTTGTATGGGGTTTGCTGTTGGAAATCGCAGTATGGAGGAAAGATCTTCCAGAATGTCCACTTTGATATATTTCTTTTGTTTTCATAATGATTGTTGTTATTGTCAAAATTTGTAACATTATCTACACGATTTCTTAATTGCACCTATTTTCAAGCCCTTACTCCATATAGAAAATAGGCCAAATCAAGGTCCACGGCAAATAATAATGGATACATGTCATTCTCATTTCTTAACAACAACAATGATAATAAGAACAACTACACATTAGAAAGAATGGAAATGACAACTTTTAAGAGATTTTTTATAGAGATAATAAACAACAATAAAACAACAGTCAAATCATAAATTGATTCCTCGCATATAACATGTGAGATACTTCAAAAGCTTGAGGCCCTTAATTTTGAAATTTGATTATAATACAACCAACACAATGGTTTATTCTTCTAATTTTTTTGAATATTGCATACCTTGTAATTGAATTCAACTATTAACTACCTAGGGAACTTAGACTATTCATTTGTAGTTGGGATATGGGGGATTGAGGGAATGGTTGGCAATGTCTGTTTTGGTAAAGTTGGAATAATTGGGATAGACGGAATTGTGGGTTTTGGGAGTGTTGGCAATGAAGGCAAAGGCGGAAGTGTTGGCAATGAGGGCAAAGGTGGCAGTACCGGCTTGGGCAATGAGGGCAAGGTTGGCAGTGTGGGAATGACTGGTAATGTGGATTTTGGAAGAGTTGGGATAGTGGGAAGAGATGGAAATGGAATTGTGGGCTGTGGGAATGGCAATGAAGGTAAAGGCGGCAGTGTTGGCTTTGGCAACGTTGGAAATGAGGGCAAAGGTGGCAGTGTTGGCTTTGGCAATGAAGGCAAGGGTGGCAATGTTAGTTTAGGCAAAGTGGGAATGGATGGAATTGTGGTATGTGGGAATGTTGACAATAAAGGCAAAGGTGGAAGTGTTGGAAATAAGGGCAAATGTGGCAATGTCAGCTTAGGCAAGGTTGGCATAGAGGGTTGATCAATAGATTGTAAAAGTATACGAGTTGCAAGGCTAACATTAATGTTTGAGATGGACATTGCAATGAATATAAATAAGATGAAGTACTTGAAAAATGCCATACTATTGGAGTACTTTCTGTTACAAGATTGGAAGAAAAAGTCTCTGTTGTGTAACAACAAAGGTAACAACAAAGGAGGTAATGGTTGGTGGGGATGATGATGGTGAGTGGTATATATTGAGGTACCGATAATAAATGTATGTAACTTGCAATTTATTTTTCATTTAATGAATATGACCATTGAATGGAAAGTTACTAAGGCCTCTTATTAAGTTACAAATGTATTTATTATTTTAATCTTAAGAGTTACAAAATTTTAAATTCTACTTGAGACTTATTCAACCCGTTTAACTCATGTAACTGTTTAGCCCATAGTGCCTATTAATACTCTTTAACTTACACACACCCACTGCCGAAATTATGGTGAAACTAATGGTCATTTTTGTTGTTGCACTTTCGCTGAGAGAATACTGAAAAGACTATGTGACAAGTGTAAATTTGCCGTAAAATATACAAGAACTTGAGCACACATATTAAATGGACTGGTAATGGCTGCTGTTGTTTTCTATATTATGAAGGAAAGTTGGAGTTAGAATCAGTCTTCTTAGGCAGGTTGGTTAGAAAGAAAGACTATCCGTTTTTTTTTTTTTTTTTTTTTTTATAGCTTAAGGACCCTTCAATGTAACTCCTGTGCTTCTTGTTTTAATGAGATTTCCTCTCTATAAAGCAAAAAAAGAAACAATTTCTCTTAATCAGGCAAGTGAGAGAGAGATGCTACATGCATCTGATACAAAAGAAACCACCTTCTAGTCTAGGCAGTCTTCTTGATCAATAGTTGGATTTCCCTTATGTGTACAGCTGATTGCCTAGTTTTCTTAAGTTTAGTTCTGATGTTGATGAATGTCACAGCAAAAAAGGTATAGCTTGGAGAATGACCTAAGCTACCAAAATTAGCAACATAAAATGGAACTGGTAGTCATTTTGGATTTTTTTTTTAAATAAATAAATTTCAAAAAGCCTAAGGACACACCTAATTTTACATCTAACTAATGTCTTAAGTTATGATTGGTGCATGATAAAATAATGTCAATGGTGGATCTATGTAAAAGTGATACTACCCTTATCATAAGTTTACAACACAATAATATGGTTTGAAATTGGGTGTGGATGTAGAATTGTTGAATAAAGCTCAATAATTTCTATGTTTTTTGTGCCCAAATTATGTGGTTTGGATTGGAAAACTGTGTTTTGAGTGAGCGTGTGTTGAATTAATTAGCTGTTTACTAAATTTAGCTATATAACTATTTATGAGAAGTCTCAATTGTTACTTGAATAGTTCTTTTAGGATATAATTGTGGTTATGGGGATGCCAGCTTAGGCTAATTGCTTACATAAACAATGGGGAAGTAACTTGAAAGAAAAAAAAAAAATATATATATATATATATATATCTGACTTAATCTAATCTAATATGGCTTAGAGAATTCTCAATTTTGAAAACCAAATATAAGTACATGAAGAGTTAAAAAAAAAACAAACAAATAAAAACAAACAACTTAAATGGGGGCAAAGAACTTTTAAAAATCTATATAAAAAACTCAATTTTGAAAGCCAAAATATTGTTTCATTTTCATCATTAAATTACTTTTACAACTGCACTTGAATTTTCAAACACCTGTGCAGAACGTGACTTCAGAACTTAGCCTCAGCTGCATCACTCATGACATGTAAGATAATTTATGACACCTTATAATCATACGATGACCAGTATTAAGAAACATAGAAATAAATGGGGGCAAAGTTTATCGTACAAAGTAGGTAATTCTCCAGAAATCTCACAAGCAATCAACCACATTTTAGCTTACTGCACAATCAGAACCGCATAAAGTTTAAGTGACCTAAATAAAGTCAAGATTGTGGACCTTGAACCTTGTTGAGTTACACTTTCAAAAATAGGGTTGGTATAAATAAATATTAAAAAAAACAATGTACTTGGAAAAAATTCAGAAAGATATATTCTCGAATTTACTTCTCCTAGGTACTTCTCAAGTTTGAAAGATATCAAAAACCAACTTTTGTGCTATGAACAAAATTTAAACTTCTATAATTACATATGCCTACAGCAAAGAAAGGCTTTAGATTTTGGTATTCCAGGATCCAGGTTGCCCCTTTACATGGGCCAGAATGGTGCCTTGCACCATGCTAAATGCTATCAAAGACGCAAGGGAGGGCTTAGCATGGAATAATTTGTGTAATTGCGTATCAAAAGCACCCATTAAATATGTAACAAGCATTCAGGGTGTTATTTGTGTAATCATCTATCAAAAGCACCCATTATATGTGCAACTAGCATTCTTTTAAGCATTCATACATAAAAAATAAAAAAATAAAAAAATAAAAAATAAAAAATAAAAAATAAATAAAAATAAAAAACCATTTAAGTCATTACAAAATGAATAGCAAAGACTTGAGAGATTAAATTTATTTATATTTAGTATAGCTTGGAAAATGACCTAAGCTACAAGAGAATGCCAAAGATAATGGAATGCAATCATTTGAATTGCTTCTTCTTCTTCTTTTCTTTTTTTCTTTTATTTTGCATCAAAGCAAAAGTTCTTTTCTAGGACAAAAAGGTTCTGCAAGTACATGTATTCTTTATTTATTAGAAATTGTCAAACCTCCGAGTAAGATGAAAAATACAAGAGAGGAGCTCAATGACGAATGAGTGGTTACATGTTACAACTATGTTCTTACATGATTAATAGTATACAGAAATAGATATTCCTGTGAAGCCAAATAATTGTTATTGAAAAGAAAATATAATTAGCAACCAATTGGAGCCTAATGTAAATGACCTCTGAGCTGTGCAGGAAGAGAATATGGGGAAGGAACTTGAAAGAACACTACAGTTTCACACTTTCACCATGAAAGAACTTTTACAACTGCACCCGCCCACTGCACTTGGATTTTCAGTCACTTGCACACAACACCAGAAGGTAGCCATAACTCACTAGTATGACATAAGATATTTGTTGACACCTTATGATCAAACAAGAATCAACACTAAGAAACAAAAATGAAATGGGGTGCAAAGTTTATCATAGAGTCAAGACCAAGGAGGACCTTGAAACTTGTTGAGTTACAAGCTAAATACCTAACCCTATGGTTTTTAAACTGGCTCCAGTTTACTGAAGGTTCATAATTTTGTGCAATTCTAATTTCTATTGAAAGAAAAGGATTTGTCCCTTCAAATTATGCAGAAAATAAATAAGGACCATTATTATATCACTTATTCACATTCAAAAATTGTAACCTTGTAAGTTGTAGTCTAGAAACAAAATTATTCCACATCATTGAACTGCATGACATGATGCTTCTAGAATTTTGTGGAATCCGATTGCTTAAGAGCATCTTCGGGAAGACCAAAACCAGTATAATGAACCATGTCGACTTAAAGAGTTAAGTTTTTTCTCTGAGCCAATTAAGACAGTACTAGTGCCTGAATTCCAGGTCAAAAACAGGAAATGGTTATAATATTTTTTTTTTTGATAGGTGGAAATGGTTATAATATTCACTTTTGTATAATCCAAACAGCCTCTGTAGTTGAACTTCGTTAGCATTTCTTAGATATCTTTTGGCTACTACTACCCACCTTGTAGAGTATGAACTTAAGCTCATAATTTATTAAATAGTTTTTTTTTTTTTTTTGATAAGTAATAATTTATTAAATAGTTTAGGTGATTATATGTCATGTATAAAATGTTTATGCTATCATAGATCAAGTCTATCTTGTACAAGGTCCCAAAATTTCCCTCAAAACTCACTGCCTTTTTTATGCACTTCAATAGATAATATGACAAGAAACACTGAACAAAGAATATTTCTATCAAAAGATATTTCTATGGAGCTTTGTCTTTAGAACTTTTAGGATTTCGTGGGTTCCCTCACGATCAGTGGCAGATTTCTCCTTTGGTTGGTGGAATTGATTGGGGAAGCACTCATCTAGCATTTGAAATTTAGTTCTGTTGTGTTTGATGGGGTGTATTTGGAGGGAATGTAATCGGTAGACCTTTGAGGACTTAGATAGATCCGATGA
Organism: Quercus gilva; assembly: GCA_023621385.1. Lineage (NCBI taxonomy): Eukaryota > Viridiplantae > Streptophyta > Magnoliopsida > Fagales > Fagaceae > Quercus > Quercus gilva. The sequence continues at coordinate 36,553,839 of CM042479.1, read as the reverse complement.
CCAGCTGCTTGCTCTTTTCACTGGATCCCTTTTTGATTGGTCTAAGGCTTGGGAACTTACATCTAGTGATTCTCTCCCTTTGTTCCTTAGCTCTCTTTGTCTTTGTAATTAGTTTTTCCTTTCTTTTCTGCTTTGTAATTTCTGTTTTGCTTTGTGCTAGTTTGCGTAAAGCAGTTTATTGAATATACTTCTTTCTTACTTATCATTGATGATGTGACTGCAGGTGAGTTTTCAAAATTGGTGACTCATCAAGAATCCTTGCAGTCGGTTAATGAAACAAAAGCAATGGTGAAGTTTCAACTCAAAAAGGTTCTTTGTATGGGGTTTGCTATTGGAAATTGCAGTATGGAGGAAAGATCTTCCAGAATGTCCACTTTGACATATTTCTTTTGTTTTCATAATGACTGTTGTTATTGTCAAAATTTGTAACATTATCTACACGATTTCTTTTTTTTTTTTTTTTTGATCAGTACACGATTTCTTAATTGCACCTATTTTCAAGCCCTTACTTCATATAGAAAATAGGCCAAATCAAGGTCCATGGCGAATAATAATGGATACATGTCATTCTCATTTCTTAACAACAACAATGATAATAAGAAGAACTACACATTAGAAAGAATGGAAATGACAACTTTTAAGAGATTTTTATAGAGATAATAAACAACAATAAAACAACAGTCAAATCATAAATTGATTCCTCGCATATAACATGTGAGATACTTCAAAAGCTTGAGGCCCTTAATTTTGAAATTTGATTGTAATACAACCAACACAATGGTTTATTCTTCTAATTTTTTTGAATATTGCATACCTTGTAATTGAATTCAACTATTAACTACCTAGGGAACTTAGACTATTCATTTGTAGTTGGGATTTGGGGGATTGAGGGAATGGTTGGCAATGTTGGTTTTGGTAAAGTTGGAATAATTGGGATAGATGGAATTGTGGGTTTTGGGAGTGTTGGCAATGAAGGCAAAGGCGGAAGTGTTGGCAATGAGGGCAAAGGTGGCAGTACCGGCTTTGGCAATGAGGGCAAGGTTGGTAGTGTGGGAATGACTGGTAATGTGGATTTTGGAAGAGTTGGGATAGTGGGAAGAGGTGGAAATGGAATTGTGGGCTGTGGGAATGGCAATGAAGGTAAAGGCGGCAGTGTTGGCTTTGGCAACGTTGGAAATGAAGGCAAAAGTGGCAGTGTTGGCTTTGGCAATGAAGGCAAAGGTGGCAATGTTAGTTTAGGCAAAGTGGGAATGGATGGAATTGTGGTATGTGGGAATGTTGACAATAAAGGCAAAGGTGGAAGTGTTGGAAACAAGGGCAAATGTGGCAATGTCAGCTTAGGCAAGGTTGGCATAGAGGGTTGATCAATAGATTGTAAAAGTATACGAGTTGCAAGGCTAACATTAAGGTTTGAGATGGACATTGCAATGAATATAAATAAGATGAAGTACTTGAAAAATGCCATACTATTGGAGTACTTTGTGTTACAAAATTGGAAGAAAAAGTCTCTGTTGTGTAACAACAAAGGTAACAACAAAGGAGGTAATGGTTGGTGGGGGTGATGATGGTGAGTGGTATATATTGAGGTACCAATAATAAATGTATGTAACTTGCAATTTATTTTTCATTTAATGAATATGACAATTGAATGGAAAGTTACTAAGGCCTCTTATTAAAGTTAAAAATGTATTTATTATTTTAATCTTAAGAGTTACAAAATTTTAAATTCTGCTTGAGACTTATTCAACCCGTTTAACTCATGTAACTCTTTAGCCCATAGTGCTTATTAATACTCTTTAACTTACACACCCTCTGCCGAAATTATGGTGAAACTAATGGTCATTTTTGTTGTCGCACTTTCACTGAAAGAATACAGAAAAGACTATGTGACAAGTGCAAATTTGCCGTAAAATATACAAGAACTTGAGCACACATATTAAATGGACTGGTAATGGCTGCTGTTGTTTACTATACTATGAAGGAAAGTTGGAGTCAGAATCAGTCTTCTTAGGCAGGTTGGTTAGAAAGAAAGACTATTCGTTTTTTTTTACAGCTAAAGGACCCTTCAATGTAACTCCTGTGCTTCTTGTTTTAATGAGATTTCCTCTCTATAAAGCAAAAAAAGAAACAATTTCTCTTAATCAGGCAAGTGAGAGAGAGATGCTACATGCATCTGATACAAAAGAAACCACCTTCTAGTCTAGGCAGTCTTCTTGATCAATAGTTGGATTTCCCTTATGTGTACAGCTAATTGCCTAGTTATCTTAAGTTTAGTTCTGATGTTGATGAATGTCACAGCAAAAAAGGTATAGCTTGGAGAATGACCTAAGCTACCAAAATTAGCAACATAAAATGGAACTGGCAGTCATTTTGGATTTTTTTTTTTAAATAAATAAATTTCAAAAAGCCTAAGGACACACCTAATTTTACATCTAGCTAATGTCTTAAGTTATGATTGGTGCATGATAAAATAATGTCAATGGTGGATCTATGTAAAAGTGATACTACCCTTATCATAAGTTAACAACACAATAATATGGTTTGAAATTGGGTGTGGATGTAGAATTGTTGAATAAAGCTCAATAATTTCTATGTTTTTTGTGCCCAAATTATGTGGTTTGGATTGGATAACTTTTGTTTTGTGTGAGCGTGTGTTGAATTAATTAGCTGTTTACTAAATTTAGCTATATAACTATTTATGAGAAGTCTCAATTGTTACTTGAATAGTTCTTTTAGGATATAATTGTGGTTATGGGGATGCCAGCTTAGGCTAATTGCTTACATAAACAATGGGGAAGTAACTTGAAAGAAAAAAAAAAAAAATATATATATATATATATATATTTGACTTAATCTAATCTAATATGGCTTAGAGAATTCTCAATTTTGAAAACCAAATATAAGTACATGAAGAGTTAAAAAAAAAAAACAAACAAACAAAAACAAACAACTTAAATGGGGGCAAAGAACTTTTAGAAATCTATATAAAAAACTCAATTTTGAAAGCCAAAATATTGTTTCATTTTCATCATTAAATTACTTTTACAACTGCACTTGAATTTTCAGACACCTGTGCAGAACGTGACTTCAGAACTTAGCCTCAGCTGCATCACTCATGACATGTAAGATAATTTATGACACCTTATAATCATACAAGGATCAGCATTAAGAAACATAGAAATAAATGGGGGCAAAGTTTATCCTACAAAGTAGGTAATTCTCCAGAAATCTCACATGCAATCAACCACATTTTAGCTTACTGCACAATCAGAACCACATAAAGTTTAAGTGACCTCAATAAAGTCAAGATTGTGGACCTTGAACCTTGTTGAGTTACACTTTCAAAAATAGGGTTGGTACAAATAAATATTAAAAAAAACACTGTACTTGGAAAAAATTCAGAAAGATATATTCTCGAATTTACTTCTCCTAGGTACTTCTCAAGTTTGAAAGATATCAAAAACCAACTTTTGTGCTATGAACAAAATTTAAACTTCTATAATTACATATGCCTACAGCAAAGAAAGGCTTTAGATTTTGGTATTCCAAGATCCAAGTTGCCCCTTTACATGGGCCAGAATGGTGCCTTGCACCATGCTAAATGCTATCAAAGCCGCAAGGGAGGGCTTAGCATGGAATAATTTGTGTAATTACGTATCAAAAGCACCCATTAAATAGGTAACAAGCATTCAGGGTGTTATTTGTGTAATCATCTATCAAAAGCACCCATTATATGTGCAACTAGCATTCTTTTAAGCATTCATACATTAAAAAAAATAATAATAATAAAAATAAAATAAAAATAAAAAACCATTTAAGTCATTACAAAATGAATAGCAAAGACTTGAGAGATTAAATTTATTTATATTTAGTATAGCTTGGAAAATGACCTAAGCTACAAGAGAATGCCAAAGATAATGGAATGCAATCATTTGAATTGCTTCTTCTTCTTCTTTTCTTTTTTACTTTTATTTTGCATCAAAGCAAAAGTTCTTTTCTAGGACAAAAAGGTTCTGCAAGTACATGTATTCTTTATTTATTAGAAATTGTCAAACCTCCGAGTAAGATGAAAAATACAAGAGAGGAGCTCAATGACGAATGAGTGGTTACAAGTTACAACTATGTTCTTACATGATTAATAGTATACAGAAATAGATATTCCTGTGAAGCCAAATAATTGTTATTGAAAAGAAAATACAATTAGCAACCAATTGGAGCCTAATGTAAATGACCTCTGAGCTGTGCAGGAAGAGAATATGGGGAAGGAACTTGAAAGAACACTACAGTTTCACCATGAAAGAACTTTTACAACTGCACCCGCCCACTGCACTTGGATTTTCAGTCACCTGCACACAACACCAGAAGGTAGCCACAGCTATATCACTAGTATGACATAAGATATTTGTTGACACCTTATGATCAAACAAGAATCAGCACTAAGAAACAAAAATGAAATGGGGTGCAAAGTTTATCATAGAGTCAAGACCAAGGAGGACCTTGAAACTTGTTGAGTAACAAGCTAAATACCTAACCCTATGGTTTTTAAACTGGCTCCAGTTTACTGAAGGTTCATAATTTTGTGCAATTCTATTGAAAGAAAAGGATTTGTCCCTTCAAATTATGCAGAAAATAAATAAGGACCATTATTATATCACTTATTCACATTCAAAAATTGTAACTTTGTAAGTTGTAGTCTAGAAATAAAATTATTCCACATCATTGAACTGCATGACATGATGCTTCTAGAATTTTTTGGAATCCGATTGCTTAAGAGCATCTTCAGGAAGACCAAAACCAGTATAATGAACCATGTCGACTTAGAGAGTTAAGTTTTTTCTCTGAGCCAATTAAGACAGTACTAGAGCCCGAATTCCAGGTCAAAAACAGGAAATGGTTATAATGTTCTTTTTTTGATAGGTGGAAATGGTTATAATATTCACTTTTGTATAATCCAAACGGCCTCTGCAGTTGAACTTTGTTAGCATTTCTTAGATATCTTTTGGCTACTACTGCCCACCTAGTAGAGTATGAACTTAAGCTCATAATTTATTAAATAGTTTTTTTTTTTTTTTGATAAGTAATAATTTATTAAATAGTTTAGGTAATTATATGTTATGTATAAAATGTTTATGCTATCATAGATCAAGTCTATCTTGTACAAGGTCCCAAAATTTCCCTCAAAACTCACTGCACATTTATACACTTCAATAGATAATATGACAAGAAACACTGAACAAAGAATATTTCTATCAAAAAATATTTCTATGGAGCTTTGTCTTTAGAACTTTTGGGATTTCGTGGGTTCCATCACGATCGGTGGCAGATTTCCCCTTTGGTTGGTGGAATTGGTTGGGGAAGCACTCATCTAGCATTTGGAATTTAGTTCCGTTGTGTTTGATGGGGTGTGTTTGGAGGGAACGTAATCGGTAGACCTTTGAGGACTTAGATAGATCCGATGACTAGTTGCTTGCTCTTTTCACTGGTTCCCTTTTTGATTGGTCTAAGGCTTGGGGACTTACATCTAGTGATTCTCTCTCTTTGTTCCTTAGCTCTCTTTGTCTTTGTAATTAGTTTTTCCTTTCTGTTTCTGCTTTTCTTTTCCTTTTTTGTAATTTCTGTTTTGCTCTGTGCTAGTTTGCATAAAGCAGTTTATTGAATATACTTCTTTCTTACTTATCAAAAAAAAAAAAAAAATCACAGTTATTATGCTAATTCATTGATAAAACCTCTCCAAAACAATGAGTCACCCTGTTGTGATCACAAGTATATATGCAATGTGTGCATTCAGATATCCAAAAACACAACAAAACTAAATTGACTTACCACAAAAGCCGCTCGGATCAGCTCCTCAACATAATCAACAGTTGCCCCTTTTATGAAATCATATGAAATATTATCGACCACCAACTTAACTCCTTCCTTCTCAAAAATTCTACAAACATTTTTAGATAAGAGATTAAAGTGTTAAAAGTGAAAAACTAAATATACTTATTATACTCAGTTTACAATTAAAACCAAAGAGGTAACCAAAACGTATACGCATACCGGTCATCTGAGTTGGCTTTGTCATCCAAATCAAAAACATACTGGAACCCAGAACAACCACCAGTTTCCACACACAAACGAAGCATCTTTTCATTACCCGATGCCTCACTAGCTTGCAGCTCTTTCATTCTCTGCAGAAATTAACATCTAAAGGCATCAACTTTCTGACAACAAATATGGAAAACCCAGAAATTTTTGCCTCAGGAAATTTCAATTCCAACATTTTTAAAAAGAATATAGGTCCTGAGTTCCATTGATGCTTATATAAAACTCAGAATTCCCTAAAACTGTGCAGTAATTAACATCAAAAATGAAAAACCCAGAAAATTTTCTCCTAGGAAATTTCAGTTTCAACGGTTATGATTTTAATTTTTTGTTCCCTACTTTTATTATATAGAATATATGTTCTGGGTTTCATTAATGTTTTAATAAAACACATAGACCACAAAAATCCCATTTCATATTCTTCTTCCAAAAACTCCACACTTCCAATGTTTTTTGGTGAGTCATTCATATCCATGAAACAGACAAATCCAATAAATATCACAAATTTGAAAGACCCAATACATAAAATTGAAGCAAAAACAAAACCCAAATCCCAAATTTGTGAAATAAACCAAAAAAAAATTTGAGTGAGAGAGAGAGAGAACATACTCGGACGCAATTTTCGGTCAAATGAATATCATCGGGGGAAGGAGATGGATCAGAAGGAAGGGATTGTTGAAGAGCAGAAGAGGAAGAACTGAGAAGCCTTTGGTTTTGTCGGATTCGACCAACCAAGTAAGGTCTTAGACGCTGAAACAGTAATCTCTGCATCTCTTTCTCTCTTTCTTTCTCAGAGACACATGTGATATGTGTAGCTAAGCTAGCTTTGTTTTGCTGATTTTCTGTTTTTGGGTTCCAAGAATTTCGGTGCTGAGAGATTCTTGACCAAATTCTTTTCTCTCGCTTTTACAAACACAGACACAAATCCAAACCCAACTTCTTGGAGTTTTTGTGGCTTGTGCCAAACAAACACCCTCACGCCCATGTCAGCAAACCATGTCGTTCTTCTCGCTACTAAACTGCTTGTCGTTCTTCATACTAAATTTAATAACTTTCCATTTTTGGTCCTGGACCAAACCGGACAGAACAGTAACTATATATATACACACTTTTAAAAAGAGTTAAAAAAGTAGGGGTGGCAATTTGTGTTTAAGTGTCAAGTTTGTGTCGAGTCGATTTATGAGTATTTGATTAAATAGGTTGACATTAACTTGACATGTTTATTAAACAAGTAATGATTCTTTAGCCCTAGTACGACATATTTATTAAACGGGTCAGTCGTGTCAACTCGTTTAACAGATTTTATCAAAGTAAAAAGAAAAAAATATGTAAAAATTTTAGTATTAACCTTGTTGGGGTTATATTTTCTATGTATTAGCTAATCTTTTGATAAAACGCACTTTACTTGTAATAGGGTAGATTTAAGTTTGGTTTAATGTATTAAGAAGTGTGTTATTCAAACATAACAAATGTTATCATTAAAGACATGAAGTTGATCCAAAAAACAAGTGAAGAAAAATTGTTTCATTAAAACTCGACACTAGTTGCTATCAATGTTTAATGAGAGAGCTCGACACAAGCTCAATCTATCGAGAATTACGAATTCAGAATTCTCATATCTGAATTTTAGCCCATGATAATTTGAATGATTAGGGTTTCTCTGTCTACAACCTTGGTCATATATAAGGCTTATTTTAAAAGTAATCAAGTATGGAAATATAGACTTAGAACTTATATACTCAGTGAGAAGCTACTGCGTTTGTGAGCCTTAGAGTTTTGTAACCAAGTGCTTTCTGATCTTCAACGTCTATGAAGTGAAGAACTTTGCAGTCAACAATAATCAATCATGTTGCTGGAGTTAGTCAAGTACTGAGATCTGTGCAAAGGAGTTAGTCACAAATTGGAGATTTGTGCAAAGCGAAGAAGTCTATTACGAGACCAAGTCCAATTGGATATTGGAGTGAATGTTCAACTGTAGGTTGGTATTTTGGGATAGACTAATGTAATGGAAAGATATTGTACTTGTAACCGCTTAATTATTGATTAATGGACTATTGAGAGTGGTGACCTGAAATTCACCCGATGGAGTTTTTGCCTTGTGAGTGGTTTTCCTCATTTGTCAACAAATTATCGTATTATTTATTTTCCGCTACATATTAGTTTATTTGGTGATTTGTTGGTGCCTCCACGATTTGCATGTAATTTGACCTAATTAATCAACTTTGGTAATTGAATTAATTAACCGGGGTCAATTTATAACCCAACAAACCTAATTGATTCGAACTATAAAAAACCAAATAAACAGATTTTTTTAATATAAAATTCAGAACTAATAAGTAACACATTATAAATAATTATTCAAAATTAAATAATATCTTAATATTATAAATAATTAATCACAATATGTCAAACAAAAAAACTACAACAACTAATAAATTTATGGCTACGTTTGGATACGGATGATTGCGTTTCACGTCTGCATTTTTGGCTCTTTTTTTTTTTTTTTTTTTACCAGCGCCTCTTGCACTGTTCATGGGACATGAACAGAGCATTAAGGTAAGTGTACAATGCTGAACAGTAATTTTTAACCCAAAAATTATTTTTTTATTGTTTTCAGCAATAAGTTTTCAATTTTCAACAAAATAAGCAGTATCTAAACACACACTATATATCTAGGGTTTTGAATGGTATATTGATAAAATGACATTTAAATAAATGGGTCAAATGAGTTTTGTGGGTTGGACATGAATACGACATGTATATTAAATAAGTCAATCATGTCAATTCGAATATGACGTCTTAACCCATAACTTACTAATTTTATATTGTGTTGTGTCTAGTTTACGGGATGTGTCAAGTTCGAGAGTCATGTCAGATTTTGCCACCAGTAAACCCCCCACCACCCCCCCCCCCCCCTCCAAAAAAAAAAAAATCCAAAATCCAAACACAGGTTGCAATCACTCAGTCTCACGTTGATTCGGTCAGTGGCGTTGTCTGTCTTTAACTGGTGAGTCTCTCTCTCTCTCTCTCTCTCTCTCTCTCTCTCTCTCTCTCTATAGCCTATAATCTTGAATGAATATTTCACACTTACTTTATACATGACCCTGTCATCTTCTTGTGGAGATGTACAACTAAGCTAAGCTATCTTAGTTGTCTGATTCTTTGCGTTGAGACTCTGATTGAAAATGCATATGGGTTCAACTGAATTTGTTTGTGCCAAGGCTGTAAGGTAGGTTCCCATCCCATGCCAAAATAAGTTTGAGGCTGCTGCTAGGAACTTTATTTTAGGCAGTCTGGAAGTGGTGATTGAACAAATGGGGACATTGTGGTTGGCCCAAATTATGTATTATATTTTTTTTTTATTAGTAAGTTACACGCGTACAAGACAAGTCTTGAATCCACGACCTCACACTCCCCCTAAAAAGTTATAAGGGAAGGAGGTGCCGGTTGAACTAGAGCTCATTGGCAGTTGGCAGAAATTATATTTGTAAAAAGGAGATAGGATTGCTATTTTAAGACTACTCTGTAGAGTTCCATTTTTGTGTTTGATTTCTACATCTTTCTAAATTTCTAATGACTCTCTAGTGGCATTTTTAGTTCATTTAACTGAAAAGCATGAAACTTTTCCTTGGGCAAAAGAAAAGAAAAGAACAAAAAAAATCTGTCAAGCGCATTGTTTTTATCTGATGTTGTCTATTGGATGTTCATCCTTCTTGCTTACGTCGCAATTGGTTAATGTGTTTGATTGTGTTAAGTTACTTTTGAAATGTGAAGTTTTTTTAGGATTGGTGATTTTGTTGTGATCTTTTGGAAGTAAGTAATCTTTCACCTTAGTTAGCGATCTTTCGAATTAAAACATGGTGTTTGTTTAATGAATAGTTAAATATTTCTCATTATCAAATCTGTGGTTTGATTATTTTAGTTTATGCATCAAATTGTTCAAAGAGAAAGAAAATCAAATTTATTTCATTTATAGATGATGCCACAAAATAAGATGTTACCATTTAAATTAAGGCTGTTCATTCTGCAGCTACTTACCATCCTCTCTTGACACTTTTGAGTTTCCCACTCAAATAAGTGCCAATTAAATATATTTGGGCTCACCATAATGCTTAGAGAGGAATTTGTTAGTTAGTATAAAAGGTATCATAGACATTGTCATCCAAACCGCCTTATGTTCCATAGAGCGACTTAATGTTCAAAGCATTTTATTCTTTTGTTTTAATCCCCATTCACTTGCAACCTCTATTTCTTGTGTTTGGTGATTGGGCTACATGCCTAAACCACTTTAAGCTTATTTTCGCTGACTGTATCGAATTAACATCTCACCTTTGAAAATGGTTGAATCCTAGTGGGTTTTGATTCTTCAGAAAAGGTTGATTTTTTACTCAGACTAATGTGGGATTTCGTTTTGGTGCATGATTTTAGCAACCTGCATGTTGTGTGTTATTCATGTTGAAACGGGTAAATGTAAATAAGTTTTTATAGTCAGTTTATTTTGATTGTATGGTCAAATACTGAAGGGTCAATATTTGATTGTAGATTGTAGAAGATGCAGAGCTTATGTTAATTTCTAAACTCTGCTTTGTTTTGTCTTTCTAATTCCACTTTTAAGTGAATAAGAAAAAAAAGTCAATAAATAAATGGCTATAGTGAGGTATCGGTATTGGTTAGCAATGTGGCTTTAGTTATGGTTTTCCCCCCTTCCATCAGAGCTCATACAAAACATTTTGCTATATCTAGTTTGAGAAAACATTCTGTCCGGAGCTGGCAGAAAAGGAGGTTTTACGCCACCAATGAGGAGCTGCCACATCAGATATTCAATGTGGCCTCAGTACACTCTATCACACAGGATTGTAGCTCAAATAAAACCAAAATCACCAAACAGAACGTGTTTAGAAGCCCTTAACCTGGAGAAAATAGCACCAGCACCAACGCCTCCTCTACTCTGACCAACAGAGCTCCTCCCCGCCGTTAGTGCCGCCGCGGCGTCGTTCTGAGCCGGCGCCCACGCATCCAAATACTGCGGTTTGTTCCGATTAACCCTTTATTGTTTGATTAGTTATCTCCCCAATAAATAGGTTTCGAAATTTTGATGGGTTTGGTTTTTTGGACGTTAATCACTTGCTTTGGTATGGGTTTTGCTGTATTTTGGTACCTTGGTGCGTTTTGATTGGATTCCAAAGTGGTTAAGTTCAGCCTAAACAAATCTGATTTGTCTATTATGAGAATCTTGTTTTCTTGTTCCAGCTAATTTTGTTTGGGTTTCAAATCATATTTTTTTTTAGGATGAAACTTTTTGGGGTTTTTCTTTGTATTTTATCCCCGGTCTTGGCTGCTGTGTTTGTTCTTTTGATAGGTTTTATTTGGTTAGTATTTCAAGTTCTTACATGAATAAATTATATATTATGTGTGCATTAAGATCTTTGGTGATATTAACCATCAGAGTGACATACTTATTTTCTACACGTCCCTTAAAGCTTTTGGATTATCAATCTTCTATAGCTTCAGAAGAAAATGTCATTGTTATTCTTCCTTTTGGGGTTTTTCTTTGTATTTTATCCCCGGTCTTGCGCTGCTGTGTTTGTTCTTTTGCGCGCTGCTGTGCATTTTCCAGCACTTCCTGCGTCAGTTGTTAGGCTCACAGGGGCTGGTGATTGCTTGGTTGGTGGGATGCTTGCTTCCATTTGCACAGGTTTAAATTTTATGCAGAGTGTGGCAGTTGGAATTGCGGCAGCCAAAGCTGCTGTTGAGGCAGAGACCAATGTGCCTACTACATTTAGTTTAGCCTCAATTGCAGGTATGTGTTCACATACTCCATTTACAACTATTTTGTCTAGATATATAAAATTTGCTTGATAAGTTCTGCTCATAAAGGGTTTTGGGCTTTCCTGGAATCAAATGAATCCATATCATATTCCATAGCATTTGGAGGCACTAGTCCATTATCAAAATAGGAGTAGCAGTCATCACAAAATAATTAACGTTCGCTATCATTTCCATTCCTTGTACCAAATTCTCATTAATTTTAAAATTTATAGTTAATGGTCTTTCCAAATGCTATGAGAAACAAAATGAATGTACTTGTGGGGGGGGGGGGGGGGGGGGGGGTGTGTTTGGAGGGGAGGGGTGGGGATGGAGTTTGCTATGTTCAATAGAGCAGAGCATTTGAACTCGTTCTAGGGGCTATCCAAATGCCATACTGATGAATTGGGCTTGAGAGAGATGTACTATTTTGAGCAGTAATGTGCACCTCTTTGTACTTTGTGAATTGACAAGGGTCTTGCCTAAAGGGTAAATTACAATGACAACCCCTGTGCTTTGTCACTAAAACAATGGCATCTGCATTGGCAGACTATGTTAGGACCAGTGGACAAAATTCTAATAAAATCTTGTGTGTGTGTATTAAGTATGTATAATTTTTTTCCTCGAAATTTTGGTGGACAAATTGATGTATTTGCTCTGTTTAACTTTCTTTTCGATAAAATTTTCCAAAGTCTGCATGCCATATCCTTAGTATCCTATATTATCTTGAATTAACCATTGGTTGATTATATATGTATGTCACTTTAATTAAGAAAAAGTGGTTCTGGCTGAGTCAATTTGAATTTGAGTTTTAATTCAATCTAAACTTGGCGTTCGTAATTAGATGTAAGTCCACTTCTAGACCCACTTTTGTTTATTAACTTGTGTTATTTCTTTATGCTGATTTGCAATAGGAAAGACTGAAGTTGGAGTAGTTATTGGTGTTGCTGGAAAGGACTGATGAGAGGATGCACAGAAAGCATTGTCATTGATTATGAACAATATACTTCTTCCCTTGTAATCAAATCTGTTGGGATGGACCATGATAAATTTAGTGTGATGTAGTTTGTGTTTTTCCTGTTTATTGTCAAATGCATACTAATTATGTAATGACTTGAAAGAGTTGTATAATAATATAATCTATCCTGGACTAATATTTCCTACCCTTTACCACATTGAAGTTATACATGGTTGTAATTAGAAGAACGGAGTATATTTTAATGTAAAATTAAATTGAAATTTTCCAAATCTCACTTGATCAAGATTTAAATTTTCTCTACCAAAATTTAGCTTTGATCAAGCGATTTAAGTTCTGCTCCAACAAAGGACAAGCAAACTTTCTGTAAAGACCTTGTTGAAAATTTTTTTTCCTATTATTGAAGAATTTACTCGAGTAAGAAGGGTTGTTCGCTCAAGAAACAATTGCAAAAAAAAACATGTTTACTAGAAAATTTTGTAGAATGACAAGAGAGCATTGGCAACATTTTAGAGTGTTTGTTTCAGCATAAGTGACCTTTCAAATGTGTATTTTCTTTGGCAATGAAGGTATAAGTCACCTTTCAAATGTGTATTTTATTATTATTATTATTATTATTATTACAACTCTTCATTCCTTATAAATAAAAAACCATATTTAGGGGAAGGGAGGGGGGGGGGGGGGGTCAATTTTTTCACTCCATATAATGAAATTCACAAAATTCCCCAATTTTGTTATGCGTAGAATCTTGATTAGTTGTATTTAGAAGATGGTTTGCTTACAAGCCCCCCATTACAAAACTTATTTGAGTGGAGACAGTTATGAACATTCACATAATCCAAATATCATACAATAGACCATTTACAAAGTTTAAATTCTATTACACACGTTCAGAGAGGTGAGGGAAAAAATATAGCAAAAAATTTTAGAATATAAAGATCAAAATTTTCTTGTTCATAGTGTTAATTAGCAAAACATAATTTTTTTTTGCATTAGTATCACTTAGTATTCAAATGAATGGTTTTAAAATTTTCAAATTGGTTTTCAAGTTTCTAATTGACAATACATTCATCTAAAATAAAACCTGTTATGATTCAAAATACAAAAAGAGAATCATAAGATTACAAATACATTTGAAATAAAACCTGTCATAAATTTTTTTTTTTTTTTTTTAAGTTTCTAATTGACAATACATTCACATGAAATAAAACCTGTCATAATTCAGAATACAAAAAGAGAATCATAAGATTACAAGCATCCTCATACTTATCAAATACTATATTGAGACATGGTTGCAAATGCCTATTGCATGCAAAAGGTTGATTTGAATTATTCAATGGCAAGTTTACATCATTTTGATCTTCATTTATTTTTGACTCATCATCCACCATATCATAAAGAGAGATTGTTTCAAGTTTTTCATTGCTTGCACTCATATTTTCAATTCAAGTAATTTTAAATTTCAAAATAACCTATAAAAAACAAAAAAGAATAAAAATTCATAAGAAACGATTGAGAATAAATTCAAATATTGTGCTATTACAATACCAAACTTGCCCAATTTGGCAAACTTGTTTAATTACATACTTGTTTTAGGATACAAGTAAAGAGTAAATCCAACCACTTAATACAAAACCGAACAACCAATTTGAATTTTTAGAAATTCAAATTAATTCCACATAAGCACAACATAGGCAGAATACATTTGAACACCCTGCTCAACAACTCAATAAACACTACATAAAACAACTCCTACTACATCTTTAATTGCACTCTGGTACATATAGAGAGCAAATTGACATTACAAGTAGGAGAAAATTGAAATTACAAGTAGTATAAAATTATATTTGAAGCTAAGAATATGATAATATCTATCAAATAAATGATATTAGCTGTGTCCTAGAGGCCTAGGTTCACGGTGGAGAATTCAACAACTACAGTAAAAAAAACTTGTCAAAAAGGCACCTATAAAAAAAAAAAAAAATTCTCATTCAATTAAATTCATTTTAGTGATGGATTACTAATTGAACAAGCTCCCAAGAAAAGCAAATCCAAAAAATTAAAGTCAAGGTTCAAATAAAAAAAAAAAAAACACAAACTGAAAATTAAATAAATATGACAGTATAATCACGATGGAGCAACCTAGAAATAGTTATTTTTGCCTACACTTAATACCTGTTTTGCAAAAAGATGGAGCACAGTGACTTTCAGAACATAACATAATTCAAAATTTTAAAATTAGACTAGCAAAGAATGTTATGGGGATCACATTATACTGACCTTGAAAATTTGGGAAACTTAATTACCACTTTTCATTCTTAAAGAATATTTGGGCAATCACTCACAATTTTGTATTATCGTACATAATATTTTGGACAATTATTGTTAGACTTTATAAGTATGATGTCTATATCTTATTGTGAAATTGATTGAATTTGATATTTAGATTTTTACTCCATCACTCCACTTACATGGGATCCAAAATCATAAACGTAATTCTAGATGATCTGGTGTATGAACAAGAAAGGCAAGCAAGTTTTGAACATCAAGATGCAAAATATCAGTGACATCGAGAGAATGCCTCCGAAACATCCCTTTTGGCATGAGCTTTTTGTGCCCATTTTCAGACCATCTTTTGGTTAAAATCTGACCCAATAACAGTGACCAAGTACTGACAAATTACAAGAAAATAATTCACACAAGGTTGACAAGAAAAACACTATCAAGTGAAATTTATAGGGAACGCAACCAAAGGAAAATCTTACAATTTCTTAAAAATTAGAATGAAAATCATTTCAAGAAGTATAAAATATCAACATCATATTTTATGTCTTATTTCATGAATTGCATACCAGCTTAGTCTGAAAAGTTGTAAAAAAAACCAGAATGTGTAAGTGTAATACTCTCTCCCAAAATCAGCAATATCTATAATTGTTTCTCATTTTGCTGCCCATAGAAAGAAGGATCAGGAACAACTTTTTTCTCTACCAAGGTAGCCAAAACATTGTCAATCAAATCACCACTAGCCCTTACTGATTGAAAAATACAACTTTCATTTTTCTTTTTCTGCCCCAAAAATTCCCACCAGCCATCACATAGAAGAATAACAATGACATTTTCTTCTGAAGCTATAGAAGCATGACAATCCAAAAGCTTTAAGGGACATGTAGAAAATAAGTATGTCACTCTGATGGTTAATATCACCAAAGATATTAATGCACACATAATATATAATTTATTCATGTAAGAACTTGAAATACCAACTAAATAAATCCTATAAAAAGAACAAACACAGCAGCCAAGATCGGGGATAAAATACAAAGAAAAACCCCAAAAAGTTTCATCCTAAAAAAAAATCATGATTTGAAACCCAAACAAAATTAGCTGGAACAAGAAAACAAGATTCTCATAATAGACAAATCAGATTTGTTTAGGCTAAACTTAACCACTTTGGAATCCAATCAAAACGCACCAAGGTACCAAAATACAGCAAAACCCATACCAAAGCAAGTGATTAACGTCCAAAAAACCAAACCCATCAAAATTTCAAAACCTAAATATTGGGGAGATGACTAATCAAACAATAAAGGGTTAATAGTAATAAACCGCAGTATTTGGGTGCGTGGGTGCCGGCTCAAAACGATGCCGCGGTGGCACCAGCGGCGGGGAGGAGCCCCGTTGGTCAGAGTAGAGGAGGCGTTAGGGTTGGTGCTGGTGCTGTTTTCTTCAGGTAAGGGCTTCTGAACACGTTCTGTTTTGTGATTTTGGTTTTATTTGATCTACAATCCTGTGTGATAGAGTGTACTGAAATCTCATTGAATATCTGATGTGGCAGCTCCTCATTGGTGGCGTAAAACCTCACTTTTCTGCCAGCTCCAGACAGAATGTTTTCTCATCTAGTTTTACCCAAAATCATTCAATTAAAATTAGTCAGCAAATCCATTGTTCAAATTATATCTGATCAATATTTTATTAAAGAATGGTTCCATAATCTTGGGCCAAATCAGCCATTTACCAGTTTTCGCAGAAATTATTAGCAACATAACGCTGTTTGCAAAACAAGTAGGAAAATACCACTTTTTTAAACTCGAGTTCATGAAACTTGAGTTTGCTGTGTAAATCGAGGTTTAAAAACTCGAGTTTCATAGAAAAACTTGTGCTGACATGGATTTTCTTATTGAAAAAATGCCATATGGAACTCGAGCTTGCTAAACTCGAGTTCCATGCAACACAATACTCGTGCTTAGCAAGCTCGAGTTCTTTGTAAATACAAAACTCGAGCTTAAATGCTCCTTTTTCTTTTCCTTCTACGGTAGTCGAGCTTACCAAGCTCGAGTTAGCTTGAGTTCCTTGTAATATGGAACTCGAGTTTGGTAAGCTCGAGTTTCTTATACTTTTTTTTTTTTTTTTTTTTCTGATAATCAACAAATAAACATAAACATAAAAATAAGCAGTTTTTTTTTTTTTATTTGAACGCAAAAACATATGTTTTTATTTATTTAAATAGAAGTATTGTAAAATATAGAAATTTTAATTTCAAAATATGAATTTTTAAGCCACTTGGACCCCTTGTTCATTCATTTTTAACACACTCATCAATTTCTAACTTCTCGAAAGCGTTATGGTCAAATTGGTTAAAATATTGGGGGTTACAATGAGAAATTAGAACAACATGTAAAAGAAAAATCTCACTCCATTTTTAGCCATGGGCACACAGAAAGAAGTTTAAGCTACATATTGTTACTTTATCAATCGAATTACCGTATGGTCAAATGGTTGATAAGTATTGTAGAAAAAGTGGACCACTTGGATATAATGAAGAACTTACGTTTTACCACATCTGGATATGTAAATTCTATACTTGCAGAGAGCAAATTTTATTAATGTAGAAATAGATTTTATCAATGTAGAAAAATAAATTCAATTATTGTGAAATTTAAGAACCTATCCAACGATCTTACCCAATTGCATCGAATCAAATAGATTATAACTGGGATTGGATTTTTAATCCTTTTCATCAATTTGGCGCAACAGTTAACGGAGTTTTCGAGAAGCACATACCAAATAACTGAATGTATTCTTCTTGCAATTTATGCAATTCCGTGTAACGTTTGCTCCGTCAAAACAATTTGATATCCAAATAGGGAGAAAAGGTTAACGAAGAAAACACATTGAAGAAGAAAGCAAGCACTAAAACATTTAGACAATCCGTCGTGTCTGGAAGGGTTCTGCAAATTGGTGTCGCCATTGCATTGATAAAATCTATTTTTACATTAATAAAATTTTCTCTCTGCAAGTCAAGAACTTACATATCCAGATGTGGTAAAACGTAAGTTCTTCTTTATATCCAAGTGGTCCACTCTTTTTGCAATACTTATCAATCATTTGACCATCCAGTAATTTGATTGATAAAGTAACAATATGTAGCTTAAACTTCTTTGGGTGTGCCCATGGCTAAAAATGGAGTGAGATTTTTCTTTTACATGTTGTTCTAATTTCTCATTGTAACCCCCAATATTTTAACCAATTTGACCATAACACTTCCGAGAAGTTAGAAATTGATGAGTGTGTTAAAAATGAATGAACAAGGGGTATGAGTGGCCTAAAAATTCATATTTTGAAATTAAAATTTCTATATTTTACAATGCTTCTATTTAAATAAATAAAAACATATGTTTGTGTGCTCAAATGAAAACATCTACTTATTTTTATGTTTATGTTTATTTGTTGATTATCAAAAAAAAAAATATATATATATATATATATATAAGGAACTCAAGCTTACCAAACTCGAGTTCCATTTTACAAGGAACTCGAACTTGGTAAGCTCGAGTACCATAGAAGGAAAATAAAAGAGCAATTAAGCTCGAGTTTTGTATTTACAAAGAACTCGAGTTTGCTTAGCTCGAGTATTGTTACTCTCTAGTATCAATAACTTAAGTAATACCAGGTTACTAATTTATTCTCATGTCTTTACTTGGTGTTGGGAAATAATCCTAAATTTAACCACATGTGTACACAGTGGGGGAAAAGGCCTCTACACATCACAAGGAGGTCATTCCTTATAAGTAGATTCCCATGTGCTTCCCTAGGCGATGTGGGATTCCATGGAATGCAAGACCTTCTTTTTAGGTCACTACATGTATAACCTTGACTCACTGTACTATTCTCAGCTATCCATTTAAATTAAATTCCTCCACCAAATTTTACCATATAACAGTGACGTGACTAAATGTTTCAATGTACTTGTTATTGAAATTGAAAACTAAAAATACCGTAGCAAAATAATTTTTAAATGTGTGAATAGTACTATGGAACCCATTTTTAATGAAAAAGTCGCTGAAAAGTGAAATTTGTGGGTCCGTTAACAGTGCACAGGTACACTGTTCACCATGGAAAAGTTAACAAATGCGGGCTAAAAAAAAAAAAAAAAAAAAAAAAAAAGGAAAACGCGGAAGAAGCCAAATGTGGACGTGATAAGTTGGATTCAAACACATACTTTATGTGTAATTGACTTAGATGGCGAGCGAGGAAACAATAGGAAGTACTGGTCAAACCATTGATGAACTTACTTCGAGGAAGAATCAGACTATGATGATTCAGTTGAACTAGAAGATGCTCCTCTTATGAAGAAGACTCGGAAAAGGAAAGCTAAGCAGAGGAAGACTTCAGTTGCTTGGGCATTTTTTGAGATGCTTCCTACAGAGGGTGATGAGATGCCCAAAAACAGATGCAAGAAGTGTGGAGTTGTTTTTGTTGCTTCAGGTACCCATGGCACTAGAAATTTAAAGTGCCATTTGAAAACATGTCCAATAAGAGACACAAGGGATGTTGGCCAAATTGTACTTGGTTAAAATTACGGACAGATGTCAGTGAGTTCCTCAAAATTTGATCTTGAAAGATTTAGGGGATTGTTGATCACTGCAATTATTTTGCATGATTTACCTTTACAGTTAGTTGAGTATGTTGGCATACAAGCTATATTTGCATACCTGAGTGATGATACAACATATCACTAGCAATACTGCTAAGGCCGAGACGATTAAGATGCATAAGAGGGAGAAAGAAAGGATGACATCTATGTTGAATCTTGCTCCTGGTCGAATTAGTTTGACATCTAATTCGTGGACTTCTATAACAACTGATGGACATATGTGCCTTACTGCACAATTTATTGACAAGAATTGAGTCTTACATGAGAGGGTGTTGAACTTTTGTTTTATGCCGCCACCGTATAATGATATATCTCTGTCTAACAAAATCGAGAAAGTGATATATGAGTGGGGCATCGAGGATAGGGTTTTTTCAGTGCCCTTGGATAATGCAGATAATGCTTCATCTAATGATGTTTCTGTTGATAGGTTGAGAACTTTTTTGATTATTAAGAAAGCACTTGTTTGTGATGGTGAGTTTTTTCATCTTCGTTGTTGGGCTCATGTTCTCAATTTGTTAGTACAAGATGGTTTGAGAGAGATTGATATTGTTGTCCAAAAAATTCGTGAAAGCATTAAGTATAGTAAAGGATTGCAAGAGGGGAAACAAAATTTTTTGGATTACGTCAACCAAATGTCTTTGGATGGTAAGAAAGGCTTTAGAAAAGATGTTCCTGCTAGATGGAATTATGCATTTCATATGCTTTAGAGTGCTCTCTTTTATCGACGTGCTTTGCATTTCCTAGAGTTGATTGACTTAAATTATAAGCATTGTCCTACTGTTGTTGAATGGGATAAGTTGGAAAAAATTAAAAAATTCTTGGCTGTTTTTTATAATGCTGCTTGTGTCTTTTCTGATACCAAATATCCAACAGCCAACTTATACTTCCCATCAATTTCTATAGTTTATGTAACCCTACGGGAACAAAGTGAGAGTGAAGATGAATATGTGAGAAAGATGGCAGTCCAAATGCCAGTGAAATTTGAGAAGTATAGGTCAGAGTGCAATGTAGTGTTAGCTATAGCAGTTATCTTGGATCCTCGTTATAAGCTTCAATTTGTAGATTTTTGCCATAGGAAAATTTATGGAGTCAGTGATTCACTTGAGTATTTGAAGGTTCGTGAGAAATTATTCTCTCTTTGGGGAATATGTTAGTAATGCTCCTGCAACTTCAAGCACATCTTTTGGTGGAATACATGATAAAACTAATCAAGAAACCGAATTCACGACTTCTAGCGAGCAAATGATGATTTTGATGAAGCTATGGCATTCTTTTTATATTGTGAATTATATAACCATTTGCTATATATATTTAGTTTGGGGTGATATTTACTTGTGTTGTTTTCATGTAGGAATTTGATTCTTTTGAAAGTGATAAGGTTGATGACCGTCCACACTCAATTGGAGATCTATTTGGATGAACCAAGAATTGATAGGAATGTAGAATTAGACATTCTTTCTTTTTGGAAAATAAAAAAAAAAATCAATTTCGGTTTCCTGAACTAGTTTCCATGGTCTGTGATGTCTTGAGCATTCCTATTTCTACCGTTACTTCAGAATTCGCTTTTAGTGTTGGGGAACAAGTCATTGATCAATTTAGAAGTACACTTAAACCTAATGTTGTTGAGGCACTAGTTTGCACTAAAAATTGGTTGTATGGAGATAAAGGTAACACTATCTATTTTTGCATTCACTTAACATTTATTATTTATTATAAGACTTTTGCTAAATTTTTTATGTTTAAACTCATATTTTGGCGTAGAACTCGAACTGTTGCAATTAGATGATCTCACTGAAGATATGGTGAATCTGGATATCAATATGAAGTGCAAGGATGACTCCTCATCAATTGATAGCTTTATCTCTTCTAATCACTTCTCTTGATGTTGCATTTTCTAAATATATGAACAATTGTTCTTGTTGTTATGGAACCTGAACTTCTAATTTGGAACTTGGCCTTGTAATTTTATTTTATGGAAGCACTTTTATTACTTTTTGTTGTTATTTCTAGATCTCCAATTGTATTTATATTTTAATTATTGGTGGCTTTGTTTGGAATCTAGTGTTATGTAATTCATGTAATTTATAAACATAATGTAAAATATGAAAATTGCTAACAGGTTAAATTTTATTTTGTTCAGTAGTTGAACTTGAGGTAAAAGGTTAAAGTCTTGAATCTTACCATGCTATTCTGGTCTAATTGTGAAATTCTTCTTTTTTAAATCCTCGTTTCCAATCAGTGTGTACAAAATGATGATACAGATTCGAAATCATTTGTAAATTCTAGTTTTACATTGTCAGATCATATAATACAAACACGAACGCTTAAGGCTATTGTTCCATCTATTCCTGTATAAAAAGCAAGGCATGATTCTTTGATAGTTCTCAAGTTATTCTCATATGCTTACTTTTGTAGATTTGAATGAAGCGAACGTTTCAAGAAATAGCATTGGTTTTCAAAAACTAAAAGAAGTCTGAGCTAGCTTAGACTTTTTTATCAAAGCATGAAACAATTCTAGGACTCACAAAAAATAAGAAAAAGAGGTATACATTTGACCTGGAGTCTTGTAGCTCAACTGGTTGGTAATATTTTATAGTGTTTTTAACAGAAACATCCCGGATTCATATCTCTGATCCTGTTGTAACTATCTAATTATCCAAAAAATTAATAAAAATAAATACAAGGTTGACATTTGAATGGTGTTACGTAAGTTTTGTGGATAACTTAGAATCATATACTTGCTTAGGTTTCTATTAGTAGTGCTCCAAAGAGTTTGACAGGGTGACTACTTTTGGTATTTGACACATCATCTAGGGCAGATGCAAAATTTATGTTATTCTTATTGATGAATTAAGTACATAATTTTTTTCCCAACATTTCTCACATTTTACTGACGCAATAAGTTGTGATTGATTGAAAATAAATAACATCACATGAGCCTACACTTTTATTATGCGACAATTACAATATGAAAAAAAAAAATTGTATTTGACATTTGGCATCTCTCCTCAAAATGTTCTTTTTAGGCATTAAAATGCATTTTACAAGAAATTGAGGTTTTGATAATATTTTTGGGTCCAAATTATACTTTTACAAAATATTGAAGCAAAAATGAGACATTTTACATTCTAATTATAATTTCTAGTAAGGGAGCTGGTACTCATTGAAATCCTTTCAAGTCCTAACTGAGGTGGTATTATACTTCCTTCTCCACAAAAACAAAAACAAAAACAAAAAAAAGTGGTATTTTACTATTATGTATAACATGATGCATGCAAAGTCTTCACATATAGATGGATCCCACACTAATTTTTATTGTTATTTTTCTTTTTGGAGAATCAGTCTCATACAATTTTATTTGAAAAACAAACTTCCGGCTCAAACACATTACTTAACTTAAAATAAATAAATAAATCCAAAGTGTTTTTAATAGAAACATTCTCTCATCTCATTATAGCTATCGAATTATCTGAAAATAAATAATAAATCCTCATTATTATTATTATTTTTTTTTTGGTGCCAAAGACACCTATTTCTAAAATAATAAATTATAGAGTAAATTGCAAAAAATTACTCGAGATTTGAAGAAATACCAAATACATCGACAACTTGTTAAAAATGGCCGATCTAATCCTTCAACGCAAACGTTGTTAACATCCACCGTTAATAACAAATTCTTACTCTCTCACCTCTTTTCTTTTTCTCAGCCTCACCGTACTCTCTTTCTCCCTCAATTTTTTTTTTTCTTTTCCAAATCTGACTTTCTTTCTCTTTTCCGTTTCACAATCTCATCTAACACTCTTTCTCTCTCAACTCTCTTTGCCTTTGGTTGTCTAAATCTTGCTAATGATGGATGATGGATCTGCTTCCTTTCTCATTTCTCTATTTCGGTGTGGAGATCTTGCGGTGGTGGGACTGGATTTGGGTTTGGCTGACATGGGTATCAGCAGTTTTGATGTTTGCTTGGTGGTTGATGGCAATTTTGTGGTGGATTTAGGAGCTTAGATGGTGTGATTGGATTGGGTTTTCTTGGGTTTCTTTGTGGAGGAGAAAAGGGCTTGTTTTTTAAGGAGCTTTTTCTTTTTCTTTTTGTTTTCTCGGCTTCCAAACACTGCACGGAGGAGATGAGGCTTTTTCTATGGATTTTCCTTTGATTTTCTAAGCATTTCTCTTTGATTTTCTTGGCTACCAAACAGAAAGTAGCAAAGTAATCACCTTTTTCGTTAAATTTTTTTTTTTTTGAAGAAAAAAGAACCAAAAAAGAATTGCTGTGTTGTTTATTTTAAGAAGAAAAATGGAGAAAATTTTAGAGAATGATTTGGATAAAGAAAAAGAAAGATGAGGGAGACTGAGATTGGGAAATAGAAAAGAAGAGAGAGTTAGGTCTGAGTTTTAATTTTTTTTTTTAAGAAAAGTTTGTTATTAACGGTGGATGTTAACACCGTGTGTTTTAGGATTAAATTGGCCATTTTTTATAAGTTGTGGATGTATTTGGCATTTCCTCAAACTTCAGGGTAGTTTCTGGAATTTATCCAAACTTATATATTTTTCTTTTCTTAAAAAATTCTTTGTTATTTTAAAATTATATATTTAATCCTTTAATTTCGATTTTTGTTTTTTAATCCTTTTCACAGCTTTTCCGTCTCTTCCCAAAGCTTGGAGTGGACTGCAAAATCGAAACTTTCTTCATAAATTTCTCTGCTTGCCATAGCTTCTCGAGTGACTGTGTCCTCAAATCGGAGCAAGACTCGGTAAGCTCTCTCTCGTTCGAAACTGGGTCTTTCATTTTACTCCTTATTTGATTTATATTGTTGTAAAATATTTGCATATCTTGTTTGTTTCAGTTTGATTGACAATAATTGATTGATGTTAGCTTCCAATCTCTTGTACCCACCACAAGTTTTAATCTTCATAATTGCATTTTGATGAGAACAAGTTTTATTCTTGCATATCTTGTTATTCTTGCTTTTCTCCTCCTTGTGTTTGCTGCGCTTTGTTGTTAAGCTATTTGTGAATGGGTATTTGATGGGTTGTGGGTTTTGATGCTTGTTTACTATAATTCTCTGGTTGGTTGCTGAGAAATAGAGGAATGTAATGTGTTTTCAACTTTTAGATATTGGGCCTTTTTGTTTTAACTCTGTGTTTGATTGCTGAAAAAAAAAATGAAGGAATGTGGTGGAAAATTAGTTTTTTTATGTGTAAATCTTGGATCCGTCTCTGTCTAATTTTGTTTTGGTGTTGATATGAAGGTATCAATGTTGGTGTTGGTGGTGTTGATAATAGGGAGGTTCACTTTACCCATTAGGAGCGAGAGAGAATAGCAAACATGATTTGGGAATGCTCATTACCATTGATGCACTATATTTATGATGTAAACTTTTCATGATATAATGTTTTTTATTCACAATATTTTACATTTTTATGTAATGGATGTGAATTTAAATGCATGTCAATTTTTATGTATCATTTTCCATTCATGGCCGAATTTATAAAATATTGGTCGGAGATT
Organism: Quercus gilva; assembly: GCA_023621385.1. NCBI lineage: Eukaryota > Viridiplantae > Streptophyta > Magnoliopsida > Fagales > Fagaceae > Quercus > Quercus gilva. The sequence continues at coordinate 36,528,525 of CM042479.1, read as the reverse complement.
GTGCACACATGCAATTAACTACAATTTTCGATTTGTGTTATTTTATGCTGTGTGACTATACATGCAAGTAAAATTGATGATTATCTTTAAAAATGTTATCATTGCCACCCTATTTAATTTTGTATTATTGGCAAAAAAAATGCTTTCTACACCTTAAAACCAAACACAAACTTTTAGAAAAATACATTCTTTTATAATACATTTTTTTTCTAAATGCATTATGCAATCGTAAACACATTGCATTTTTGTTATCAATAAAACTTTTATTGCCTATCAAAAAAAAAAAAAATTCCCTTTTAGAGTTATCAAATGCAGCCTTATTAATTAGAAATCCCCTTCTAGAGATGTTGTATTTGTGAATGCAGGTCCTACTAGTGTTCTAGATCTGTTATGATTGCCTCTGTGTTAAATGCAAACTTTGTGATAGTATTGATGCATATGCTATGTGCCGTTTTTTAGAGGAGGATAGTAGGTTTGCACTCCATGCTTCTTCAAAGGGCTGCTTTGAACATCTATTTGTTGATAGAGTTGTTCCCCTAAATAATTTTGCAATTCAACTATCCATATGTTATTTTTACTCGTGTGGTCAATGTAACAGTTATTTGAGTTTTATAGGCCATTACTTGGACTTTATTTCTCATAAACCAGCAGTGCTTAAGCATTTAAACAGGGGAGGCAAGGCCTTCTTTCTGTACTTAGTTTGGAGGGGCTGGTTATGCTGTGCAATTTGATTAGAACCCATGCACTTATATATTACACTCGCTATTTTTGTGCTTCCAAAGAAATATTTCTAACTCTTTATGGATCTAATGCTTTCTTATTATTTATTCTAATGAATGGTTCCAGTTCCTAATAAGTTAGGCAAAGAACTGAAGTACTTTCGAAAAGATGCATGCCAGTAACTCGTCTAGTGAAGAAGAGAAGTTTCAGGTCCGAAAATTACAGATCTCAGACAAAAACAAGGGTTTCATAGAGCTACTGAGGCAACTAACTGTTTGTGACTCTGTATCTGACAAAGATTTTGAAGATCGATTTCGGGAGCTCAGCGGCCTTGGAGATGACCACATTATTTCTGTGATAGAAGATGAATCTTCTGGGAAAATTATTGCAACTGGGAGCATTTTCATTGAGAAAAAGTTTTTGAGGAATTGTGGCAAAGTTGGGCATATAGAAGATGTTGTGGTTGACTCCAGTGCTCGAGGGTTGAAATTAGGCAAGAAAATTATTGCATTCCTCACAGAGCATGCTCATTTGATGGGATGTTACAAGGTGATTCTTGACTGCAGTTTGGAGAATAAATCGTTCTATGAGAAATGTGGCTTTAAACAGAAAGAAATTCAGATGGTTAAGTACTTTATTTGATTTTATTTTTGTATCACTTACAAACCATTTTTGGCAAGGGTTGTTGTCTAATTGTACTTGGAGAGAATTTTTTTCAATTGGAATGAGGCAAACTCTCTCTGTGCATGGTGTCTAATTCAGATTACTTATTTTACTGCAGTTGATTTTGTTGGGTCAAGAAGTAAATCCGTTACAAGATATAGTTTTTCCATGGTTATTAGTATCAAAATGCTTGATTATAATGTGAATTTGACTATTTGAGTAAATTGATATACCCTTAACATGTTCTTTATATTGGAGTAGCAAGTTGTAACCACCAAATTGTCAAGGCTGCTGTTATCTCTGGTTGCAAAATGAACACGATGATAAATGTTGAAGATTATTTTGCTCTGCTTCTTTTGCCTTTTATGCTGTGAAGACATAATTTGAAAACTGAAACCATCAATTTTTCCTTAGAATCAGATGTACAGTGATCAAAAAACGATTTGCTGCTGGCATGGTAAACGTGGCCCTATTAGCCTTAGCTGTGACAAACATGGATATTTCATTAAACCTGACCTTATTTTTCAGATTTCGTGGATTACTACATCGACTGCCTATTTTTGCAGAAGCAAAACCCGTCAACAACAAAGTGTTAAAAGACTTGAATGCCAAAAATCATTGCAGCAATTGCTGTAGCTGGTCCTGACCTATAGCTTATTCAATATGACCTACAATTATGTTTGAAATTTTTTTTTTTTTTTTTTCTATCTGGTCAAAACTCAAAAGATAGTGCTTATTATGATGGTTAATCTTCATAAAAAAACAGCTTCCCCGGGGGAAACAAATAGTCTTTTTGACTCTCGAAAACAGCTGTACCTGGTGGAGAAAGTGTGACAAAGTGAAAGCTTTTGTGCTGTTAAGGATCTTAAGGTCAGCTGTTGACCGTCAACATGATAAATTGCAATAACAATGTCTTAGTTGGTTTATTTACCTTTCATTGTTCTTTTCTTTTTTTAAAATACGCTATCCTTTCAGAAAAAGATAAGGACTAAGGAGACAATAAGACGTTGTTGCTGAAATTGAACTTGAACTTTTTCTCGTAACATTTGAGTGTGTTTGTTTGGAAGTAAAATAGAGTGGATGTAAAATTTTAAAGAGAAAATAAGAGTAAAAATTTTTTTGGAGGGTGTCTCTCCAAAATGGAGAGAAAACAAAAGAGAAAATGTTTGGATAAAAAACTCCCATCTGCTAACGCGCTAAGTACTGTTCACAAACTCTTTTCTTTTCTTTCCTTTCCCCCCCCCCCCCCTCCATTTTTCTTCTGCTTTCTTTTCTGTTTTGTCATTTCTTTTACACGTTTTGTCTTTGTTTTTTTACGTGTCGGCTGTTTCTTTTCTTTTTTTTTTTCTTTTTTTTTTTAATTTCCTTCTTTAGTTTTTTTGTCCTTTTCCTTTTTTAATCTCCTTTAGTTTTTTTTGGCGTAAATACACTTTTAGTCCTTACATTTTGATTTTTTTTCATTTTAGTCCTTACATTTTATTTTTACCACTTTTAATCTCTAAATCAATTTACGCGTTCCATTTAAGTCCTTGAAGCTACTTTCCGTCACTAATCTAACTGGCAAACTAACAGATGAATAAAATAATAATAAAAAATTTACTGTAGCATGCCACGTCAGATTATAATTTAAAATATTTATTTTTCAATTTTAACAAAAGAAAAAATAAGGAAAGAAATAGATTAAGTAATATATCCCAAATCCATGACCACCGGCCACCATGACCACCGCCTACCATCAACACCCGCACAAATAATATATCCCAAATCCACTCATAATCACCGGCCACCATAACCACCGGCCACCATGACCACAACCCAAATCCAACCAAATTTGTAACAAAAATCATCTAAAAAACCAATGAAAATTACACAAACCCATCACCACGAAGGAACAAAGAAAAAACACAATAGTATCACCACCTAAAACTCATCATCAACACCATCACAACACCATCCACAACCCACAATCCAAAATCAACCAAAGACCCACACCATAAACCCACAAAATCAACCCACAACCTAGAAACTCAGATCAATGAGGGGCGAGACTAGTGGCGAGTTGGCGACATGTAAGGTTGGCGACGATGAGATCGACAACTTGTAAGGCAGCGGTGGTGAGATCCATAGCAAAACCCATCGGAATCCACCTCGTCGTGACCCACGCCGATCTCCACCAAACCCATCACCAATCTGAGCAACCCAGAAAAATTCACCCCCATCTCCACCTCGTCTTGACCTCACCGATGACCAACAAAACCTAGCAACACCATAACAACACCATCCACAACCCACAATCCAAAATCAACCAAAGACCCGCACCATAAACCCACAAAATCAACCCACAATCCAGAAACTCAGATCGGTGAGGGTGAGACCACTGGCGAGTTGGCAACATGTAAGGTCGGCGGCGGTGAGATCGGCAACTTGTAAGGCAGCGGTGGTGAGATCCATAGCAAAACCCATCGGAATCCACCTCGTCGTGACCCACGCTGATCTCCACCAAACCCATCACCAATCTGAGCAACCCAAAAAAATCCACCCCCATCTCCACCTCGCCGTGACCTCACCGACGACCAACAAATCCCAGCAACACCGGACTTGAGAGAACCACGATCCACAACGCACTTCAGCCATACCCACGATCCACGATCCTTTAAGCACCGATCACAGCCAAAAAAAAAAAAAAAAAACACAGAACCACCAGTTATTGATTTCTTCCCTTATTTTATTGACCAACGTTTAAAAAAAATATTATTTTATTCATCCGTTAGTTTGCCCGTTAGATTAGTGACGGAAAGTAGCTTCAAGGACTTAAATGGAATACGTAAATTGATTTAGGGACTAAAAGTGGTAAAAATAAAATGTAGGGACTAAAATGGAAAAAAGTCAAAATGTAGGGACTAAAAGTGTATTTATGCCTTTTTTTTTTGTCATTTTCTTTTTTTTATTATTATTATAAATTTCCTTCTCTAGCATTTTTTTGTCCTTCTCTGTACATTTTTATGCTTTTATTTTTTTTTCATCTATATTTTTTTTCTTATTTGTTACTGTATTTTTTTATTTATTAGGGACATGAAAGTAAATTTATACAAACTATATTTTCTATTCCTCTATTTTTCTACTCTTAAACTAAATACCATGAGAAAAAACTAAAAATTTTTCTATCCTCTCCTCATTTTCTATCCTCCCACTTTTCCACCCTTCCAACCAAACAGACATTTAGGTTATGATTGCATTTATAGGGTGTTTGACATGCACTAACAATGTCTTGGTTGGTTTATTTACCTTTAATTGTTCTTCTCTTTTTGAAAAATACACTCCTTTTGAAAAGATAAGGAGACGATAAGACATTATTGCTGAACTTGAACTTGAACTTGAACTTTATCCTCGTGACATTTAGGTTGTGATTGCATTTGTAGGGTATTTGACAAACCACACAATTGGTTAGTTCTTATATAGTTTTGGAGCGCAAGTAATAGTCTATGAGTAATGACACTTCCATGGTATCTTAGTATGTGATCCGAATTTGATTTCTTATTCCTCCACTATCTACCTATCTCTAAAAAAAAGAAAAAGAAAAAAAATTTAAAATAGAATTTTTTTTCCACTCTAATTCTTACTCTACCAATGATCCAATTGTAACGACTATTCTAATTTATACGCTTATAGTGAGCTTCTTTAGAACATTATGAAGAAATACCTCTCCATAATTACATGATATATGTGAGACACACATTTGGGAATTATCAACCTTGTTAACACCCCCCCCACCCCTCTGGGGTGCCCAAAAAAAAATTTTCACAATTCGATTAATATAATAAGCTTTAATTGAACTAAACATTACTTTGACGTAAGCTTTTTATCGATACTATATTTATTATTCATCAATTATAAATTTGTAACAAGCACATCAATAAATAAAATAAAATAAAATAAAAATGTATTCCTGGATTTTTTGGGCTGGTTACCAGTCTCTTTTTTTTTTTCTTTTCTTTTCATTTTTGTATTTATTAATAAATTGATAAATCTTACAAATTCTTTGGACGTGGCAAAAAGTGATTAGGCCATTCATCCCACATAACGTGATCACATCAACACATGATGGCTACTCTTTTTTGATGGCTGCTCTTTCCTTGGCTAGTACACCTCAGCTTTACCTTTCACTCTCGTTTCAACTATTTCACCTGCTTATTTTGTTTTTTTGTGTTTTTTTTTTTTTTTTAGCCTACTTATTTAGTTATTACCTTACACCTTAAATGGAAACCAAAACAACCTGTTCGGTTGTGTATAAAACTTGAAAAAAAAAATCCTTTCTTTTTTCACTTTAACCCACAAAACCCAAACCCTCCATTTTTTTATTTTCTCTCAAATCTCAACCATTCTTTGTAACTATTTCGAGATTCAAAATTTCCACTATATTCTATTGCCTTCAATTCCATTTCTACTCCATTACAAGTATTTGATCTTTTTATAAAAGAACGTGCCTTTTCTTTATTGAGGAATATGTTTTTATAAATGGTTCTAAGCTTTCATTATATACCCATTTCCTTTCAAAGTTGAGGGTGTGAATTTTTTTTTTTTCTTTTCCTTTTCTTTGTTTTTTTTGGGTAAATGTAATTATTGACATGGGTTCGAGCTTGAATCAATGGGAATCAGACCCTTTGTTTTCTGCAGCCGAGGTTGTCCAAGACTCTGCAGACAGGTCGGTTTTTGTTTTCTGTATTCTTTTTTGGAAGTGTTTTTATTGCTTTTGAAAGCAAGAAAGTTTCCCTTTCGAGAAGTTCTTTGTGGGTTTAATGAAAATCTGACGTTTATGTGGCAAATGGGTGTTATGCTAAGTACTTAGATACAGATCAACAAAAAAGAAGAAGAAAGAACTTAGGTAGTTGCACTTTTGAGTTTGTGTGTGTGTGTGTGTGAATCTGTTGCTTTCCCATATTGTCTATAATCGTTCTTTTGGAAAATAAAGCAAGAAAGTTTGCTTTTTGAAACGGTTTTTGTGGGTTTAAAGATAATCTGAGTTTTATGTGGCAAAAGGATGTTATGTTAAGCACTTAGATACAGATCAAAAAAAAAAAGAAAAAGCACTTAGGTAGTTGCATTTTTGAGTTTGTGTGTGTGTGAATCTGTTGCTTTCCCATATTGTGTTCTTTTGGAAAATAAAGCAAGAAAGTTTGCTCTTTGAAACGTTTTTTGTGGGTTTAATAATAATCTGAGGTTTATGTGGCAAAAAGGTGTTATGTTAAGCATTTGGGTAGTTGTACTTTTGAGCTTTTTCTTTTATTTTTTTTGGGGGGGGGGGGGGGGGGGGTGGGGTGAGGGTGAATTTATTGCTTTCCCAGATTGTTTATAATCGTTCTTTTGGTTTTAATGAAAAATTAGGGAAATTTACAAGAAATAATGGAATGAGTTGTGTAAGTGTTGTAGGGGTGCTAATATTGTTATATTATGTAGTGCAAGTTTAAGGATCATACATTGCTACTTGTTTTTATTTTAAGTATAGTAGATAAGATTCTCTATGGCTCAGCATTTGAATTTCTTTGGTACTTCACCACCAAAAACAACATTTGCTTTTTGGTTGCTTTCTTAATCTGAAATTTGAAAACTCCGGAGCAGTTTGGATTGAGGGCGAGGGAGGGGGGAGTAGAATAGAAACAAGCCATTAGAGTAGTTCTCTTAACACAACAAATAAATATGAACTTCACACATTGCATATGCATTAGACACTTCCCTTTTTGTGTAATAGGTTCATCTTCCTAGAATATTAAGTTAATATGATTCAATTTTTTGCTTGGTTTAACATTTGGGATGATATTAATTTATCCTAGAATCTTTAGTTATTTTGATCCAGTTCTCTGTTTTATTTTGGCATTTAGGATGGAATCAATTTTCCGACTTTTGTTGCATGAGCAAAGTCTTGTTCAAGTTGAACATCCAGACCCAAAGCTTCTTTTGTCACTTGATTATCATAGGCGCGATCTTGCAACAACCCTTGAAACAGCAAAATGGCAGGTATTTATTAATGTTGAGCTCCATGTCCTATCTATTTGTGTGTGTGTGTGTGTTTGATTCTTTACTTTTGTTTATCTTATACTGGTTATTATCTCTAATCAGTTGGAGGATTTTGAAAGAGCAGTCAACTTGTCATCAATGAAAGACAAATCTCAAATGCGGGAAGACATAATTTCCGGACACAAGCAATTTGTCAGAGCCATCAGGGAACAAATCATTCATGTGGAGAAAAACGTGGAGGATACTTCATTGCGAGTTCCCATGAGAAATACTGAGTGGGTTAACTTGAATGAACAAGACAGAGATGGGTTAGCATTGTTTCTTTCTGGGGGAAATCCCAATGAAAATTTCAATCGTTATGATTCAGAAGACAGTAGTATGTTGAAAAGATTTATTGATCCAACCACAGCATCAAGTTCAAAAGACAGTGCGTCTGGGCTCATTGAACACAGCGGCAGAGAAATTGAAAACCTGAATATTAATGGGGTTTCACATATCAACCACAACCTTGATCCCAGGAAGGAGAATAACCTGAGGAGGGTGGGCTCTCATTATTCTACAAAGTTGGGTTTTGAAGCACCAGATTGTCTTCAAGAGACCTCTTGTATCAGACATGGTGAAGATGAGAGTTGGGACCTGGAAGCTAATGAACGCAAACCTAAAAACTTCTTCCATGAGAACAAGTTGCGAGGAATCCAGAGCAGATTGAATGTATTTGGTTTCTTGAATAACTTATGGACAGCATCTATGAACAGGGTCAGTAGGAATTATACTAAGAGGTTAAAAGATGGAGAAGAGCAAAGGGATTCCCCAACATACATTGACGTTTCTCATGGTGCACAGGTAATTTTAACTAGACCATACTGATGATGCAATGTATATACACAGTTTATACCGCATAAATGGGTAATCAACCTCTGGCAAAGCAGGGAATACTGAATATAGTGCTGCCGGAAGCACTTTGGTGCCATTTCAATGAATATATGCATAATGGTTTTATTTAGAATAATGATGATATTTTGTGGATGTGTGCTGCACTAAAATTTATGAAATTTTTTCATAAATTATTGAAAGTGGAAATTAGGGTAAAAGTGGGTTTTTGTTTATTTTATTTTATTTTTAAATATTTTTCTTTCTGTCTAGCAATACACTAGTAAGGAGAGATACCACACAGACCACAAAGTAGATTCTTTACATTAAGGAATAATAAGGAAGATTGAGTTATCATTTGGCTATAACCTGTGTTTGCACTATATGACATGACCTCATTTGCACTGACAAATGCGTTCCTAAAATCCACTTGAAAAAGTGTAGGAAAGCACTTGTTAAAAGGGAAAATATGGTGTAGTGAAGTATCTTATCATCATTTTTCCTGAGATACAAAGCCATGCATTACATTTAATTTTGAAATGCTGCAATAGGATGCATATTATGATGATTATTCTTATTTGATAAGAAATAAAAGTGTATTCACAAGAGGAAAAATGAGTACAGCCCCTGTACATGAGGTATGCGACAGATATACAAAAGAAAAAAGAAAAAGAGGAAAATAATGCTAATATTAGTTCTCATTTGCAATGATCTGTCAGATGAAAGAGAGATCATTATGACAAATTTAAGGAGTCTGTGTCTGCAAGTGTATAAGCATGAACCACTAAACCCCCCCACCCAAAAAAAAAAAAAAAAAAACCACCAAAAAAGAAGAAGCAATGATCTCTCATCCAATATGTTATTACCAGACATTTTATTGCGTCTTACTTTCTTGCTTGCTGTTATGGTAAAGGAAAGAATATAATTAAGAAGGTATAAGCTTTTAACCGCCAAGTTTCAACTTTTTATTATTGGATAATTAAGAAGATGCTAGGCAATGGTCCTTGGACCAAATGGTACTTCCTACACCCATAAATAAGAAGCGGAGGGCGAATTCACGGAATCCATGTTTTGTGGGTATGTGGGCTATATTTACCTAAGAAAAAAGGAAGAAAATAAAGTGGAAGGTGCTAGGGATTCAAAACCCCCATCAATTTAATGTGTTTTCAGATTCTTTTTAGTATGTGGGCTACACTCTTCTTTGTTTCAGTTGTGCTTAAAGATAGAATATCACTTGACCATTTCTGATTTCAGCAGGATTGAATAAGATTTATATTTTGTGGATGGAAGTGCCAAGCCTTGTCAAGATTTACTTTTCTTCATGCTTATTGGTGTGGGTCTCTTTGACAGGGTCAGCATTTAGCTTCTGGATATAGCAATTCCCAAGGAATATACTCAAGTGTGTTGACAAAGGTTACGATCTTGTGCAACTGGCTTGGGGCATGTTGGGCAAGATATCAAAGATCTCCCTTCTATGTTCAAGTTAATAAAAAATCAATTCCATTGATATTGATGATATTATTTACAGTCATAATTTTAGGTAAGCACATTTGCACTTAAAATTCATTTTACTTTTCTACTTGTCACTCGTATTAGTTATTAATCTAGTTAAATAACATAGAATTCTCCGTGGGAAAAAAAAGGTATTGTTTTGCCATGCTTATCTTCTACATGAAATGCTTGCTCATGCAATCACTAAGTACCAATGCCTTAGTATTTTATTGCACAGTAATGCTTCTTTTTGCTTTAGGAATTTTTTTTTTTTTTTTTTCCATTCAGTAAGCTTATTCATTTCTTTATGCTCTTCGTACTATCATGGTATTTTATGCACCGCACCATTCTATCCCTATACTTCTTAATTGGTCAAAGGATATATTTATCATCTTAAGATCACATATTATAGTGTTTTTTTTTTTTCAACTATTGTGATCCAAGGAGCACCAAAAATATTTCAGATTTTAATTTTGAATTTGAAATTATTTTTCTTCTTGAATTTGGTTTTTAATGTTGAGATTTTTATGGGATTTAATTAGATATTTCATATGGATGTAATCCTTGAATACCTATTAAACTAGTGCTCTTGTAATCATGAAAGACATTAGAATTGGAATTAGAAATTCATGGTATGTGTTTCTCTTTGTATGGTGGTGATGTTAAACACACTTAGGTGATGATGCATAAGGTTTTCAGGCAGATTCTAGGTGGTGAAGCCTAGCATTTTTTCTGTTTATTTTCTTTTCCTCTTTATCTCAATATTCCTACCCTTGTTCTACATCATGTTGTGACTTGAACCCTACAAGTATTGAGAATATTCAGAAAATATGAAGATTTTCATTTTCATGACTATGCAGATATATAATTAGATATCGTTTCTTTTTCAGAGTTGATGTTAGATATAAAACTGATCTCTGCTTAAATTTGCTCTTTCATGCAGGTATGTTGGTATCCCGAATAGCTTAAGGGCTGTATTTTTTGGTACATACTACTATCCATGTATAGGGATGTCTTTGCAATGCCTTAGCGATGGTGGGAATTATTGGTTCTGAACTTTTCCTACTTCCTGACATCCATTTTTCTTGCCTGGGTGCAAACAACTAATCTGTTCTCTGTAGACATTTCTGTACCTTTGGGCATCAATTTATACCATTCATTGATCATGTGATCACCATCGTTTCTACTAGCAATGCATATTTGAAAGTTTTAGACAGATTTATACAGCACTTGTCTGTAAAAAACTCGCATTGGTTTTGCTAATGGGTGTTGGTGATGGGTTTTTACACAGGTTACAATTGCAGGCTTTGCTTTTAGCACTGCATGTGTTGATACAGTGGTTGATTAGTCAGTGTCCATGCTATATGTATTGTAATTAGTAGGAAAGGTCTATGGAGTTGTCATTCTCACAGTTAATGTTACTACCCTTCCTGGGCACAGTCTTGGGTCCAAAAAGGTTAAAATGTTGGGTACAAAGTACAATCTTTGTTGAAAGGAACTCCAGCTCTCCCTTCTCATAGATTCATCCACCTGATAGATTTGAAATATGACTATAATAGCTTCATCCCCTCCCCAATTAGAGGTTCAATATTGTATAAGGGATATACAGTGTAAAATAGTAAGGTAATTTATAGACAGGCTTTCACATGTGACAGGCCACATGGTCACAAACCGAGAATATAACAAAACTATCAAATGATAACTTCATTATACTTTATAAGGGCCTTGATAGAAGAGAGCAAAGTGGAGAAAGGAATTTCATCTGCCTCTCAATCATCTGGTCTTTATCTCCTAGATATACCGAAGGGAGGCACTTGAATAGACACGTTCCAACAGATTTTTTTTTTTTGGGGGGGGGGGGGGGAAGTTCTAAGGGCAGATTTACCATTGCCACCACCCTCTAAAATCTTACTTTAATACAATATTGGTAATGCGGCTTGCTAGTTCAAATATGGCTGATTTTCAGAGCTATATTGAAGCTTTGATGATTTCGCACACTAAAAAGTTTCCTCGCTCACATTGAATGTCATCTATATGACTATATCTATATAATATTTAAAAATTGAAGTGTATTATTTATTGTTGTTACACTCGTATTGAGTCACATTAGCGTTGCATTTTGGTCCATTCGGTCTACTTTGATCCATTTCAATTATAAGATCAATTAGTAAATAACTAAATGAGTCAATTTAATTATTTTGTCCAAATCTATTAGTACATGAAGTCATTTAAGCATTTTTTAATTTAATATTAATCAAACAATAAAATCTTTTAATAATGCATCTTATGAATGTTTTCATTTAAAATTTTAATATATAAAGAACATTGAAACTATATAGTTTATTCTTTCTCAAAAAAAAAAAAATCGATATAGATTATTAGCTAAAAAATTTACGAAAGTGATATGATTGGTTAGTTTCACATCAACAGCAAAATAAACAAATTCCTAATTATTTTTTAGTGATAATGTAGTTAGTACAAATTTTACTACATATAAGTATTACAAATCTATATAATATCTACAAATTAACGTAGCATTTTGGTCCACTTAGGTCATTGGTCCACTTCGGTCCATTCATTCAACTAGGTCCAATTTGGTCCATTTCAGTGCACTTAGGTCCATTTAGTCCACTTAGGTCCATTTCAGTCCAATTTGGTCTATAAATTTTACTACTTATAAGTATCACAAATCTATATAATATTTACACATTAGTGTAGTATTTTAATCCATTTAGGTCTATTCGGTCCATTTTAATCCATTTCAATCCACTTAGGTCCATTTAGTCTACTCCTGTACACTTTAGTTCATTTGATTCATTTTAGTTCATTTCGATTCATTTTGGACTAATTGAGCTTTAAATTGATTTTTTTTTTGTAGGTTGATTTTTTAGTTTTAGGCTTGATTTTTTCTTCTTCTTAATTTTTGGATTAAAAAGTATGATATTTTATTTTGTTTAAGCCAAACTATTTAGTTTTTGACTAAAAAATACAAACAAAATAAGTATTAGAAATTAAAGATATGGACCTTAAAAAAGCAATAAATATTATAAATATTCAAAAAAATGACCTTAAAACTACTTGATGAGTACACCCTACTTGTGAGCTCATGCTTATAAGCTGCGGGTGGGGAACGTCTTTCCTCGATGTGAGATTGAGCAAATCCATGCAGGTAGCATCGACCTCTTCGGCCCATTCCCAAAGCAGACAATACCTTCTAAGAGAGAGATTCGTTTCTCCACAATTACAATTCTAAACTTACATTCATTTAAATTTAATGTAATATGTTCCCTGTGTTCCTTGGAATAGGGGTGTATATATATATTTTAAATATTTTGGATATGTTCAAATTAATCATCAGATTATGGTATATTTAAAATAAATAATAAAAAAAACTTCTAATAACATCCTCTCTATTTATAAAACAACAATATAATTATGTAATTTAAATATTTTTGTCATATGTATAGGTAGGTCCGTATGTATGTATATATGTATTATTGTTGAATTTAAAATACATTATATCTTCCATTGCATAAAACTTATAAAAATAAAAAACATTTTCAAATAATACACGCACAATTTAACCTACAAATTTTACACTATATTCTTATAAAATAATTATATTACATTTTTTTTTTTACGCATTGTGTAAGTTTGCAACTAGTTTGTATAAAAATTAGTGCTACATCCATTCTATTGCTTTTTTTTTTTTTTGGTGTGTGTAAGTCAGCATTCATTTCAATTCACTACAAAGAAGTCATAGGTACAAATGAGAGTAGTAATCGGTCCCAGCACCCCCTAACCCGGTTTTCGTCCCAACACTCTGGAATGAGTAACTCAACAAAAAATAATTACATTCTGAGATGAACTTCACAATCAAATGTATTAGGAAATCCTAAGTTTCAAATATGAAGCAAATGATACTATTAAATACTGTCATTGGCGTATGGTAATTTCACAGTAATGACCCATCTTCATTTGTATATGGCAATGGGAGGATATAGTAAATCCAATTGAAATTATATCACAAGGCATCATTGCTATCCAAGCAGCATTCCTTGTTACCTCAGGAGACTGCAGAATCCATCCTTCCCATACTGCAATTACTACCCGTAGGACTCAACTTGGAGGCTCACACTAAGATGATACTCTAAAGTACTCAATGAAGAATGCTGCGAGCTCAAGTACCTGAAATTACATATGCAACAATGGAGTAATTATCAAGTGAGAGAGCACCACGATGACAATAAAATCCAAGGATTCATTTCCCTCGGAAATTTTAGCAATTACTAAATCTAGTTATACTTAGTTTTTGCACACCCAAAATGTATTGTCTCATATTTAAATCTGTGCATCGCAGCTAGTTAATAGCTAAGAAAAAATGGCTTGAAACACACCCCAGGAACCAACAAGCACCTATACGAAAATCTGCAGGGGACTGGTTACAAACCGTAGCGTCATGCAAGTGCTTAACATTATATTCAAATGTATCATACGGACTACAATCTCTCTCACTCTCTCATCAAAGGCCAGAAATGTTAACTTTACCAAGTTACAGTGGCCTTGGTTCAATCTGACTTCTCTATCTCTCGAAATCTCGTATCCCATTCCCGGGCCTCATAATCTTGCTCAATTAAGTCCCTGTCAGTGCTGTAGACAATTCGATCCTGCCCTATGACTGTTCTCTGGGCCATGTCTCGAGCACTAAGGAGCTGGATAATAAAATGATAATTAATAATAAAAAAAAATTATAAGGAAAATCCACCACAAAGATGAAGACAATGATATCATTCAAGTCCAAGATCAAGTCCCACAGAGCACAATTAAATGTACAAGCCCCTATAAATAAAAATGAGACTAAAAATTGTATCTCAGTAGTAATAATGGATGCACATGGCCATTTTTTCATAAACACTATTCACATAGCATTAGGTAGAGAAAGTCTTTAACCTTTCTTTTTCTTTTTTATGGCCCCCTAGATAAACACTAATGCAGTTACCTTCCGCCTTAAGGAGACATCAGGCGATTCAAGTGCTCGAGCACGCAGTTGCCTGGCTTGATTTCTCTTTTCTATTTGAGCATTCCTATTGCGGACGAGGAACCACCGGACCAAAGGAATTGCAAAGAAAGAACCAGCATAAATCTGCAGAGTTATCGTTCAATAAATAGATGCAAGCAAAGTTAAACCAACATTTGATAACATTGCCCAAAACCAAAGGCATCAATCTTATCTTTGCAGAAAAATGAGTGACAGTAACACAATCCAAAAAAATTTAAAAATTGTTTAAAGAATACAATTTCAGCAAGTACTTGGATATGAGTTCACCAGCAAACAACTTTTTTCTCATTGATTATAAGTTTTATACCATGAAAGCAAGTTTAGATTCTCAATAGTTGAAGAAAGCCAAATGTGGATGTGGTGAATCACAGATTCCATTACTGGATATGTAAAATTGCAACAAAGGACAGATACAAAATTCAAAAATTGCAACCCTCTGAACCACCAGCACGTCAGTGAAGTTTGCTCAATTGGTAACTGTAAATAATTGCAAATTTTAGATACCCATCAAATATGGAAGCAATGTGATAATGCCACAATGAGATTTGTTAAAAACTTGACAAAGTGCAAGAGTTGTTAGCCACCAATTTTTAACTGCAATAATATTACAAACTGATTGCAATGGATACCTTCTTTTTGTGTGTGTGTGTGTGCTCACTCGCGTGTGAATACAGACTAGAATGAATGCTTGACATCAAGTGAATGGATACACACACACAAATAACCGAAATTCATAATTATTCACCAAAGAGTAAATCGATCAAGCATATTTCTCTTGCCTAAAAAACTCAAGGACTACTTTGACCTTTCCTCTGAAAACAAAATATAAATCACCCTCTCACTGTAAGTCATTAAATTCTTGGACGACACAATCACAGAAAGCTGCTTATTCATTTTGAATTCAAGACAACAAATCATACCTGAAGGAGAGGAAATATGTCAGTGACGAATTTAATCAACCCGCTAGGTTTAACTGCAATATCCCTTCAAATAGAAACAAAAATAAATACATAAAAATAAGGTGGGGATATTAGAGCAACATGCAGGAAAAGCAACCGAGTAAGAATTATTCACAAGATATCCATACTTACTTCAACATGGTTCCAAGAATAATAATACCAAAAAGGTTAAGTCCACCTAGACCAATTACCATTGCTCTTTCTGAAGTGCTAGTTTTGCTGCAAAGCAGGAAAAAGTATCCATATAGTAATTGAATCACAGATGGAAACTTTTACCACATAAATGGGGGTTGGGGGGGGGAGAAGGGGAGACAATAAAGAACCTGAATTGCCATTTCCTCTCATTGAAAAACTTCTCAATCCCTCCAATCCAATCAGTCCATCTTCTTCCCACATATTCCTTTCGTCCACTCCTTTGAGAAGAAGCTGTACGCTGTAGAGACGGAAAACGATACAGAATATTTCCCTGCATTATAAGAAAAGATGTGTGAAAATCTCACAGGTTGCAGTATCAGCATTAAGATATGAGAGCATGCATATCAACACTGACCATAAAACAAATATGATTAATGTGATGTAATGTCATAGTTTCTTAAGAGATGAAACAATCCACGGTCACAACAAACTGCATTCTGCAGACTTCTTCATATTGACACATATATTATCTGGACAAGAGAATAGAGACCATGTAATTTTCTTTCAATAAATTGTTCTAACATACCTCTTCATCTATTTCAGGCTGACCATCAAACCGTAAAAGAACAGGTAAGATGTATGAATCATCATTCTGGAACCAACAAAAAAAGGAAATAAGTGAAAAAAAAAAAAAAAAAAATTAGCATACATGCAATGTAAGAACTGAATGACTGATATTTTCAATTAGTCTATTAGGAGTTTATTGATTGATGCCACATCCAGGAATGAAGAAGAACAACATTAAATATGTATCTTAATATTTGACAACTTGAATAATAGAAAATAAAAGATAGATAACTTAGAAATCAGTACCAAGCAAGAGAGAACAAACCTAGAATTCAGCAACTAAGGTTGGTTGGAGTTAGCACCAACCCATTAGACAAATTTCAAGAGAAACTTTATTAAAAAAATCAAATTGTTAATTGTTTCTGTAGGAATACAATATTGTGCTGATATATGACTTAACCCTGATTCTAATTGAGTTAGGAAATTGAAATTTTAATGCCTTGGGAAATCCCAATTATTGAATTACAAAAATAACCCTGACCCTAGAAAATTAATAAAAGACCAATACCCTAGTTAACTTTAAAAAATTTATAATTGACCAATAAAATACAATTTTGACTTTCAAAATTAAATAAAACCAAATTAAAATAAAATATAAATTTGTGCTTCCCACATCAATATTACAGCTGGAGATAAAAGAAAGCAACTAATATGTAGAGATAACATCCAAACACAATTTGAAACCTTCAATTATGCTCTTGAAAGGAGGAGAGGGGGAGGGAGTAAAAAATAGAGACTGCAACACGCTAAAAGTATCAAGTCCGAGACATTAAGATACAAGTAGCATCAAAATTTGAATACTGGGTTTCTGGGTGTATTTTTTAATGCCAACATGGGGAAATTTAAGTTTGATAGTCAATAAAGGTTTGGAAAAATAATAATTTTTAAAAATTTTTTGATTAAAAAAAATTATATATATGATTTAAAAGATCCATGGGTTATAAAATGCAGAAAGAAGATAAATTAAGCATAGCCAAAAAAAGCAAGGTATCAGAGACTTTTTATTTGCAATGAGAGAGAGGCAATACTCCATCAATCTAATTACAATGACATATAAATGAACGCACTAGCACTCCAAATTCAAGGGCAAAAAGAACAAACACATAATTCATGACAAATAGGTTACATCAAACATGAACATACCATAGTTGCCCCTGTACTTTCTACGTCAAGATATGGAGCAAGTTCTTCAGCTGTGACAACACCACCATTGGAGGATATGTATTGCCCAATCTGCATATGCATATCAAGGAAAATGATTAAATTATTGCATTCTTCTTACCTTTTCATTTTTTATTTTTCCAAGTTCTACATTCCCATGCAGACCTATAATTATATCTTTCCTTTTCTCTCCTTTTTCTTTACTAAAACTCACGCCCCCATAAGAAGTCAAGCCTGTGACCTGACCCTCAATGCCTTACTTATCCAGAGAGGACATAATTTGGTCCAAAGAACATTGGCACCTTTTTTTCAATTTTTTTATTTTTTTAACATAAAACAATATATTATTATCTGTAATGTTTTTGTGTGTGTGTGTGTGTGTCTTTGAGAGAAAGAGAGAGAGAGAGAGAGACAGAGATAGAGAGATTCCATTGGTCTAAATTATAGGATTTGATTTGAATTTGAGGGGTTTAGGGATTTGATTGCTATTTTAGTTGAGTTGATTTCCTTCCTTATTTGATGTAAATTGGGACTATATATAGACAAAACTAATTGGTATGTCGATTTTTTATGAATAAAATTCTATTAGAGATTTTCTCTAGTTTGGTGGTAATGCCAGGAAACTCTTAAGTGGTGAAGCCTAGAGTTCAGGCAGCTCCAGGTGCTAAAGACTAAGGTTGGTGTGTTCTTTATATTTCTTGCACACGAGCTCTTTTGAAACTTTGCATCAGAATAACTGTCTTAACTTTCCAATAAATATCATCACTAATTATAGCCCCGCTTCTTCTTTTTTGTTTGATAGGTTATTATAGCCTCACTAAACTGCTCTTTTTGGAATGAGACACACAAAGAAAAATGGAGGTATAACATACCACTCAAGAGAGAGAAGAGTTTACTATAAAAAAATATAAATGATATATGACTTTGACAAGGGAAAAAACTAATAGCAACAACAACAACCAATGAGCTTATATAAAATGTTAAAAGCAACAGACAAACTGAGTGCTCAAATATTACCAACTTCCATCTCTCTTCTTCGATTCCTTGATTTGGATCACCATCCCCAAACACGAATGAGAATATCTAAAAGATAATCATTTATAAAGTGAATATATATTTTCTTTTATCAACAGTAGGAGATAGCCAGCAACAAATAAAAATAAGAATCCCTTTAATCACATACAGATTCAATGAAGTTCATCTTGTTATCATCTGTTTGTATTCTTCGCCTCCTATAGTAATAAGGATCCCAGTACCTTGATAAAATAAAACAACAAAGAGGTTACATAAGGCTCTTGCACATTCAAGTGTTCACTTGCATGAAACTCAATTTGAAAGCCAATGTTCATCCTTTTTCAGACAGAAATATCATATATACGTATCTTTATCCTCAACTAATATCATCCATTTACCCCCAAAAAATCTAATAAGAACAAATAAATTTATGATCACCAGGTCACCACAATAAAAACAGCCAAATGATCCTCACATTTATCTCTCCCCAAAAATACTTCTTCAGGGAGACATTTAAAAGACCACTCTCAAATATGCATGAATGATTAAACACTCAAGCTTACCATTATGCCATATTATAAACACCAGACAATACCAATAATTTTTTAATAACCTTAAATTTTCACTTTGTGATCCCCTCAAATACCATTTGTCAGATCAACTGGACCATTTGAAACTAAATGGCCAACCAGTCAACCCTTGCCCCAGCATTTATACTCTTATGAAACGCAAGATCTGTAATACACCCCTCAAAAGTCTGAAAGTACAAAAATATTACCAGAACAGGTCTGCTGGACTGAGGTAAAAAGTAAATCCCGAGTCATAGGATCGGCCTCCACGTCTTCCACGACTATCGTCTTCACTGTCAACAAAATTCCACTATCATTTTCTTCATATTCAAGGGGTTTCTTTTTCTTTTTTTTTAAAAAGGACATCTTATCAAGATAAGAACATATGAATGATTTGAAAAACTAAAATTCCAAAGATTACCTTCTACTACTAGAAAGAAGTGCAATAATTGTGGTATAAACAAGAACAATTGAAGCAATCAGTGCAGTACCAAAGGAAACCCTTACTAAATACTCAGTCGTGGCCTGTCAATTCAAATTTACACCAAGCACAAGTTAAAATAAAATAAACCATTATTTCCTAGTAAACCTAATCTCAACACCAAAATTGTAACAAGAATCAACACCTTGGCCTTCTCAAACAAAGGCTCAACTTTGATTCTAAATGACTTGGCCGCAAGCTTTGCGCGATAATCTTTTGGGAAAACATAGAGCACGTCACCCTCGTCCGATACCTGTTAGAGACCATCTTGAAAAAACAATTGCAATCACGAAATCAAGAACTCCAATACTATATCTAACCAAGCAAATGTATCACCACTCCCAACTTAGACTCTACACATAATCTTACACTCCATTTGTTACCTATCAAAAAAAAAAAACCTTACGCTCTGTATGTTTCAGCAGAAAATGTATTCTTCACTTTTTAGTGTTTGGTAAGACCGTAAACGCAAGTCAATGGAAAATGTTTTCTGTGCTCAACAGAAAATAAGCCCAATATAGCAAAAAATGTTTTCCGGAATGTTATTTATTCAACAGATCATCACAAATAAACTCCACAGTACAAAAAAACTCTTCCATTAGTAACTTCTCTCTCTTCGCCTCCACTCTCTTCGTTCACAGACCGACCAACCATTGACTATTATTGACTGACCATTGACTTTCTCAAAAATTACTTTTTTATTTTATCAAACAACTCACTTTCTCACTCAATTTTTTGCTTAGATGCAAATTTTGGGGCTTGTTTTCATGAATGAAAGTCTTTGCTCATATAATTGAAGAAGTTTTCAGGCTCAATTCCAAGGTAGCAACCAAATACAGGAAAATGAATCAATTTATCCCAAAAATACATTGTTTTCTATAAACTATTTTCCTTCTAAACAAACGGAGTGTTAAATTCACATACACAATTACACAAACATTTCACAAGCACATTTCACATACATACAAAAATGTGAGTGTGTACCTCCAAGAAGCCATTGGTGTCAGAAGCAAGCGCTTGCAAGGCCTTCTGAGCTTCATTCAACTTAAGGCCAGCTTTGCTCGCCACGTCACCAATAGTAACTCTACCTCCGCAAGTATCGACGGCGTCCATAGCTCGCTTTCTCACATCGGACGGCAGCTTGTCGCTCTCCACCGCACCTCCGGGCCTTATCGTCGAAGCGACATCGACGCTGCTCGCTTTCACAGCTCCGGCACGTGCCAAAACCCTAGGCTCCCGAACTTTCCAGGCGATTCCGAGAGAAACCGGTGGCGTTTGAAATTGGATTGGAGGTCTAGGGGAATTAGAGGGTCTTGAATTAGAGTAGAGGCCACAATTTGGTGATATTATGAAGCAAGTGGATATTGAGGCCATTGAATTTGAAACTTTATTTGTTTTTCTCTAAGTTTTGGCCATGGAAATGGAAGAGAGGGCTTCGCAGTTCAAAGTCCTGTACTGAACTGAAGTGGTGTCTCTGGGCTTGTGGTTCAGAATAGGAGCTTTGGATTTTTGTTTTTTGTTTTTAATTTCTTGGATTAAGTTAAAAGCCTAAAAGTCAATTTTTTAAATACTAGATAAGTCTTTTATTTAAAATAATAATAATAATAAATGTATCCTTCTTTAAAGTTGTAAATTGTAATAATAAATTAAAGATTAAAACGAACTAGACTCTCAAAAAAAAAAAAAAAAAAAAGATTAAAACGAACTTGTGTATCTTCACCCTATACAATATTGTTACCCAAAAAAAATTGTATAGTAATATTATACAATTATGTACATTTAATGTAAACAATTTTTCTATATAATTCTGCATAAACAAATGTACACAAATTTTTAAAAAATGTACTCAATTATGTATAATCAACGTATACAATTCTTCAAAAAAAAGAATGGGTAATTGTCTCAAATTACTTAAGAGAATACGTTATGTGTAGTATAACTTGTCAAATCTTTCTTTAAAAGTTACCATGATTTTTGAGTGGAGTTGTAGTGCACCTTTGTATTAGAATTTAAAACCTCTTTCCCTCTCTCTTGTGTGTGTGTTTTTCAAAAAAAAAAAATATACATAATTTTTCAAAGAATAGATTCTGATGAAGCGTAAGCTCGTTAGTGATGTTCGTCAAATGGAGATGACTCTTCAGCCTGTAAAGATGGTCACCAGTGTGGTGCCTACCACAACGCCTTCGATGCCAAAGTCAGTATATGAAAATCTCTTCAAAGTAAAATACTATAAAAAGAACAGAATGAAAGAAAGTCTCTTGTTGCTTGTGTGTATCTGTGTCTATGTACCTCATTCTTGGCAATGTGTGGGGCTTATATATGTTCTTATGGTTTCTAGCCATTGGAGTAGTTATGGAGGTCTTAATGCTCCCTTTGGTAACGTCTGGGGCTGTATAATATGTCATCAATGTCCTCCAACGGATTGTACAGTTGTCCCTGTAACCGTTTTGGGTTTGATTGCCTGCATTGAATGGCCCGGATTTCTTCGTCAGTAAGGCATATAACTGGCTTACCTAGACTGAGATTGGATTCGTCCGTCTTGATGGGATCGTCCATGAGAGATGAGCTCGTCGTCCCATCAGTTGCCCCCCGATTCTGTGTTCGTCGTTTAAATGACAATCATAGAATGTGAAGAGTTTACAGTTTTCGAGTGCCATTTGGGATTTCGCTCCGCATTAAATGCAAAGTGGCGGCGTTTTGCAAATCGTGGCATACGTGGCACGTGCCAGTGGGTGAGTGAAGTTAATGCTCCGTTTGGTGGGACTATTGGGCTTCCCGCTGGTTTTCAGTTTCCCAAAACCTTTAGTTTAAAACCTTTTCTTGTTCACTTTTTTCGAAAATACTTCAATCATTGCTCTGATCACTCTCTCCGGCGAACTTTTTCTACAACTTCTCTCTGAACGGCGTGGTGGTGTTCACCCTTTTCGTTGTTTTTTAAAGGTACGCCCTTCTTCTTTTCTCCCCTTTTTTCTTTATATGCCATTGTTCTTGCTTCGCTACAACTTTGCCTCTGATTTCTTTTCTTCCTTTTCATTTTTTTGCTTGTTCTAATTTCCCGGGGGTTTAGTTTGCCATTGTGCCTTTTTCTTGTTTTTCATGGTTCATAGCTCCGAGATTAGGATAGCTTGTCCATCGATTTCGTTCCTCTTCGCTCGCTTAGGAGGGTCTCTAGGTGTTTTCCCTCATATTGAGGACTTTGTTTTTGAGGGTAATTGTTTGAGCGTCGCATTGGCCGATTTGCTGCCTTTGCTTCGTCAATCGCTAGATTGGTTCGAGAACGAGGTTAGAGAGCGAGCAGAGATGTCGGAGGTGAGGTCGAGTGAGCTCGAGACTGGATTATCGTCCAACGGTGGTCCCGTGGAAGGGGATACAACCGTCTCTAGTCCTCGGAAGGTTAGGGCTTTCTATGCTCTAGGGGAGGAGTGTGGGTTGGACGCTGATACACTTGGGAGATTTAGGGATAGGTTTCAATTTCCAGATAGGGTTAGGGTTCGTCTGCCCAATGAAGAGGATAGGGCATGCCACTTCTTCCCAGGCGAAGTATGCTTTTATGAGTCTGCTTTCACCTGTGGGTTGAGGTTTCCAGTCCATCCTTTCCTGATGGAGCTGTTAGACCACTTTGGGATTGCTCCTGGGCAGCTTATGTCCAATTCATGGAGGATTCTGATCAGTTGTATGGGGATTTGGCTGGCTGCCAATGACGGGGATATGCTCAGGGTTGATGAGCTTATCTATTTGTACCGTTTAAAAGCGTCCAAGGAGCATGGGTATTATGAACTGGTCCCTTGGGAGAGGAGAACTAGGATCGTCAAGAAGTTACCCTCGTCATTCAGGTACTGGAAGTCCAGATTCTTTTTTGTGTCTGGGGACGATTTTGAGACTCCCTCGGGCGAGGTTTGGGGTGATCTCCCGAGGTTGCATCGTCTGTGGGGAACCCCGACCTTAGGTGCGTCAATACTCTTTTGTTTCTGTCTTTTTAACTTTACTGCGCTCGTCTTCATTGGTGGATTTTCTTATTCCTCCTTTTCTTCAGCTAAGAGACGACCGAAGTTGAAGAGCAGGTATAAAGAACGGTGGAGAAGGCGATTAATTATGCGCAGACGATCAAAAGCTGGGACGATCTTGTAGATCCACGGACCCTTGCTTTCTATTGTCTCGACCTGGAACCCTCCAACTTCGTCCTGTGAACTCTTGAAATTGAAGGAAAAAAAAGTAAGTGTTGAATTCGTTTATGCACACTCTTTTTTTTTTTTTTTTTTCTTTAACAAGTGTTTTCTTCTTGCAGAGATGACGACTAAATTCAACAAGGGCATGTATGCCAAGATGAGGTCCAAGAAGGACGAGCCCCTATCGAATTTAGGGAAAAAGTCTGTTCGCGTCACTGAGAAGGGTGGCCCCGTCCCTATAGCCTCCTCCGTCAGTCCAGTCGCATCTGGGGCCTTGGTTACAAGGATTGCTTCCCCCACGACTTCGGTGGAGGAAATTGGGGGCACTCTAGTCTCCAAGAGGCCCAGGCTGACGGAGAAGGAGAAAGAGAAGAGTGATCCTCGTCCGTCCACGATCTGGAACGACGAAAGGCTTGCAGTGGACCGGGCCCATCAGGTCGTGACTGCTGCGGACTTAAAGACCCTTTCTGGTGTCCCATTCAATGACGTGGCTTCTCGACACGTCCAAAAGCTTGTCCAAGTTTGCTTGCAATTTTTTTTTTTTTTTTTACTCAGGATTACCTTTTTTTTATTTTTTTTTATTTTTTTATTTTTTATTTTTTATAGGTGCTGGGAGAGAGTATCCACATCACTTCAGAATATCTTACGCAGGAGGCGAAGGTCGCATCTATTACATCCAGGATGGAGGCCTTGGAGGCAGAAAATTCTACTCTGAGGAAGAATTTGATAGACTCCATGGGTGAGGCAGCGTCCCTGAAGGAGAAGGTAAAGAAGCTGACGGAGGACCTCAGGGTGGAGCACCAACTGACGTTTGAGAAGGATGCTTCTGCTGACGCCCCTGCTGGTGCTGCTCCTCCTCAGGACGCTCCTAATGACAATGCCGCTGGACGAACCTGAAACTTCAAAAAAAATTTCTCTTCCTTTTTGTGATGCCCTTTATGTTTTGGGCAATTATGTAAATTCTTTGTTTTCTATCTATTTTGGGAACAATGTTTTCAGCCCAGCGTTTATGGGCTTTTATTTGGAAACACTTTTTTTAGCCCAGTGTTTATGGGCTTTTATTTGGAAACACTTTTTTTAGCCCAGTGTTTATGGGCTTTTATTTGTAAAGGCAGTGATGACCAAGCTTTAATTTTAATTTTACTTGCACTTACATTTCTTGATTTGATGTGTACCCGTCGTCTTTGGCGCCTTGGCTGCCCTTTGTATTTGTTTAGAAATCCTTGTGTCATCAGTAACTTGTACCTTCTGGAGTGAAATTTTGTTACTTAGCCGTTTTTGGCTCTTTTACCCTTTTGAAGATATTAGTAACATACATCCGTCGAGGCGGAATCTTGCCACTTAGCCATTTTTGGCTTTTCTAACTTTTTAGGGACATTATTTTCGTCAGTAACGTACATCCGTCGAGGCGGAATTTTGTTACTTAGCCATTTTTGGCTTTATTTGGATTTCGTCGTCAGTAACTTACATCCGTCGAAGCGGAATCTTGTTACTTAGCCATTTTTGGCTTTATTTGGATTTCGTCGTCAGTAACTTACATCCGTCGAAGCGGAATCTTGTTACTTAGCCATTTTTGGCTTTATTTGGATTTCGTCGTCAGTAACTTACATCCGTCGAAGCGGAATCTTATTACTTAGCCATTTTTGAATTTCCTCTTAGCCAACCTGTTTTCATGCAAATATTAGCTGAATAATTCATTTATTGATTGTTAATGACGAATACATCTTTCTGTTACATCTACTGATGGTATTTCTTTAAATGCTCGATGTTCCACGGTCTTGGAAGCTTTTTCCCGTCTAGAGACTCCATATGATAGCTGCCTTGTCTGGAGTAGTGAATGACTTTATATGGTCCTTCCCATGTGGGGCCGAGCTTTCCTTGAGCTGGGTCCTTGGTTGCTTGGATCGCTTTACGCAAGACGAGGTCTCCTATGTTGAGTCGCCTAAGCTTCACCCTTCTGTTGTAGTAGTCTGTCATTTTCTTCTGGTATTCTGTCATTTTATTGAAGGCTTTGTCTCGAACTTCGTCAAGACAATCTAGATCTACTCGCAGTAGGTCGTCATTGTTTTCTTGGTTGAAAGTTTCTCGTCTGGTGCTGGTTATTCCCACTTCGACAGGGATAACTGCTTCTGTACCATAGGTAAGTCTGAAGGGGGTCTCTCCCGTCGGGGTTCTAGCCGTGGTTCTGTAAGCCCACAAGACGTTGGGCAGTTCTTCCGGCCAGGCACCCTTCGCATCGTCCAGTCTGGTTTTTATGATCTTGAGCAACGTGCAGTTCGTCACTTCCGTCTGTCCGTTCGCCTGTGGGTGGCCTGGTGATGAGAACTGGTTCTTGATGCTCAAGCCCGAGCAGAAGTCCTTGAAGCCCTGGCTATTGAACTGTCGTCCGTTATCCGATATGATCGTCCGTAGGATCCCCAACCTGCAAACTATATTCTTCCACACGAACCCCTGGATTCTGGCCTCGGTGATGGTCGCCAGTGCCTTTGTTTCAACCCATTTAGTAAAATAATCAATAGCAACTAGTAAGAATTTTACCTAACCTTTGCCTTGAGGCAATGGGCTGACGATGTCGATTCCCCATTGTGTAAATGGCCATGGAGACGTTATCGTCGTTAGTTTTTCTGATGGGAGCCGTTGAACGTTCCCGAACCTCTGACACTTGTCACATTTCTTGACGAACCTTGTGGCGTCATCTTGCATGGTTGGCCAGAAGTAACCTGCTCGCATAATTTTTCTTACCAAGGATCTTGGGCCCGCATGATCTCCGCAAATCCCTTTATGGACCTCTCTCAGGACGTATTCGGCCTCTTCTTCATCAACACACCTCAAGTAAGGCATCGAGAAACCTCTCTTGTATAAGGTATCGTTGAGAATTGTGAATCTGGCGGACCTCTTCTTGATCTTCCTGGCTTCATCTGCGTCCTGAGGTAGATGACTGTCCTGAAGGAAAGACATGATGGGCGTCATCCAGCTACTTGTGCCCTGGACTGTGAATGTTGAAATCTTTTCTATGCTGGGGTTTCTTTGTATCTCCATCATCAGGTCTGTTTCTGATTCTGTTTCTTCCGACGAGGCAATCTTTGAGACTTCGTCTACAGCCATATTCTGGCTTCTCGGGATTTGGATGAACTCCACTTTTTCGAACTCTTGAGCCAAGCGTTTCGTCAACCTGAGGTATTTCTGCATTCTTTCTTCTTTTGCCTCGTACTCTCCTCTGATCTGCCCAATTACTAGCTTTGAGTGGTTCTGGACTAGCAGGTTCCTAGCCCCAAGTTCTTTTTCGAGCCTTAAACCTGTCAGAATTCCTTCGTACTCAGCTTCGTTATTGGTGGCTGGGAATTTTAGCTGAATTCCATATCTCAATTTTCCTCCATCAGGAGTGGTTATGACGACCCTTACTCCCCCTCTTTTTTAGGTTGAAGAGCCATCAGTCTGTATCACCCATGTCTCGTCCATGGTGGCAGGGCTCGGTTCGTCTGGATAGGTAAACTCGGCGATGAAGTCTGCCAGAGCTTGCGCTTTGATGGCTGTCCTGGGATGGTACTCCACGTCGAATTGGCTGAGTTCAATCGCCCACTGGACCATCCTCCCGGCTGCTTCGGGCTTGTTCATAGATTTCTTGATGGGTTGGTCCGTCATCACTAAGATTGGATTCGCCTGGAAGTATTGCCTGAGCTTGCACGAGGCTATTACCAACGCAAACGTGATTTTCTCGATCTTTGGGTACCTGAATTCAGCTCCTTGGAAAGCTTGGCTGACGTAGTAGACTGGGAGCTATTTCCTATTTTCTTCTCGGATTAAGGCCACACTGACGGCTGTAAATGAAACTGCCAGGTATAAGTACAAGTTTTCACCTTCTTTGGACGGGCTTAGGAGTGGTGGATTGCTGAGGTAACGCTTGAGCTCTTGGAAGGCCGCTTCGCATTCGTCAGTCCATTCAAATGCTTGCTTCAGGGTCTTAAAGAATGGTAAGCATTTGTCTGTTGCTCTAGACACGAATCTGTTAAGAGCTGCAATCCGGCCTGTAAGCTTCTGGACTTCCTTGACGGTCTTGGGTGATGCCATATTGATTATGGCTTGCACCTTCTCAGGATTTGCTTCTATTCCTCTCTGAGACACCATGAATCCCAGGAATTTTCCTGAGGCAACACCAAAAACACACTTACCAGGATTCAGCTTCATTTGGTATTGCTTGAGGGTATCGAATGTCTCTTTAAGGTCGTCCAGATGTGCAAGCTCTTCCTTGCTCTTGACGAGCATATCGTCGACGTACACTTCCATATTCCTGCCTATTTGCTTGACGAACATTCTATTCACCAACCTCTAATAAGTTGCTCCTGCGTTCTTCAGTCCAAAGGGCATCACCTTATAACAGTAGAGCCCCTGACTGGTGATGAAGGCGGTTTTCTCCTGATCCTCGTCAGCCATTTTTATCTGGTTGTACCCTGAGAATGCATCCATGAATGTCAACAGCTTGTGCCCGGCTGTAGAGTCTACGAGCTGGTCTATTCTTGGAAGGGGAAAGCTGTCCTTCGGGCAGGCCTTGTTTAGGTCTGTGAAGTCCACGCACATTCTCCATTTCCCATTTGCTTTCTTCACTAGAACGACGTTTGCAAGCCAATCTAGATAGTACACCTCCCTGATGAAGCCTGCAGTCAAGAGTTTACTCACTTCGTCAGCGATTGCTTGGTCTCTCTCGGGTGCAAAGGTTCTTCGTCTCTGTTTGACGGGCTTTCTCTCTGGGTCCACGTTTAGCCTGTGTTGGATTACTTCTAGGGATATGCCTGGCATGTCGTCATGACTCCAGGCAAAGATGTCTAAGTTCTCCCTAAGAAACTGAATGAGCTTCGTTCTTATCTCAGGACTCCAGGTCGTCCCTATTCTGGTTGTTTTCGTTGCTTCCCCTTCGATCAGCTTTACTGCTTCCAGAGCTTCCACCTTTTTTCCCTCTTTTTCTTCTATTATCCACATGTGGTTCTCCTTAGCTGCTAAAACAGCTTGGTAGCATTCTCGAACTAAAACTTGATCTCTTTTGACTTCACCAACACCATTTTCTGTTGGAAATTTTACCTTCAGGAAATAGGTGGATGTGGACGCCTTCCACTTGTTGAGTGCTGGCCTTCCGATGATGATATTATAGGATGAGGGACAGTCTACTACCAAAAAGTCTATCTGACGAGTCAGCTGCTTCGGGTACGTTCCCACCGTTACTGTCAGCGTCACTATGCCTCTGGGATATACCTTGTCGCCGCTGAAACTGACAAGGGGGGAATCGAACGGACGAAGTCTTCTGGGATCCAGCTTCAATTGTTGGAATGCAGGAAAGTAGATGATATCGGCAGAGCTACCATTGTCCACGAGGATCCTTTTGGTGTTGAACCCTTCTATGGTGAGCATTATGACCAAGGGGTCATTGTGTGGCTGTTTCACTCCTCTAGCGTCACTCTCGTTGAAGGTCATATCCTGATCAGTTCGTCTGTATTTTGGCAGGGGCGTCATGTGGACGCTGTTCACTTGTCGTTGGTGTGTTTGCTTGAGTGACCTGAATGAGCCCCCGGTGGTAGGCCCCCCTGCAATCGTCTGTATCTCCCCGATCACATTTTGAGGAGGTTGGGATTGACGGCCGTCGTTCCTGGACGAGGACTCATGTTGGCCTTTGTTTTCATCTCGAGATTTATTGTGCTTTCCCTTTTTCACGAATTTCTGCAGCTTCCCCCTCCATATCAATTCTTCTATTTGCTCTTTGAGATCCCTACAATCTTCTGTGTAGTGGCCATGATCTTTATGAAATCGGCAGTACTTACTTTTGTCGCGAACGTTAGGAGACGAGTGCAATGGTCGTGGCCATTTAAGGTAGTGCTCGTCTTTAATCTGCGTTAAAATTTTGTCAACAGGCATAATGAGAGGAGTAAATTTTACCGTTCGTGGATTTTTGTCATCTTTCCTTCTGACTCCGTCATTGGTTCGACGATCCGGTCGGTCTCTCTTTTGTCCTCTACGGTCGTCTTCT
Organism: Quercus gilva; assembly: GCA_023621385.1. Classification (NCBI taxonomy): domain Eukaryota; kingdom Viridiplantae; phylum Streptophyta; class Magnoliopsida; order Fagales; family Fagaceae; genus Quercus; species Quercus gilva. Next base: position 36,498,585 of record CM042479.1, on the reverse strand, counting down.
CTTCTTCCTCTGTCCCCTGGTCTATCTCCGTCCCTGATGGCAGCTAACGCGTCCTCAGCGTTCATGTACTTCTGCGCCTTAAGGAGCATTTCAGCCATCGTCTTTAGGGGATTCTTCGCAAGTGAGGTGACGAGCTCCCTGGACTTCAACCCTGCCTTGAAGGTCGTCAGCTACACCTTATCGTCAGCTTCGTCTACCTCTAGTGTTTCCCTTGTGAAACGTTTTACATACGACCTCAACGTTTCTTTTTCTCTTTGCCTGATGGTGAGCAAGTGGTCCGCGGTCCTCTTTGGTCGTTGTCCTCCAATAAAATGACGCAGGAAGGCGCTGCTCAACTGCTCGAATGTATCGATGGACGATGTTGGCAACTTTGTGAACCATTCTCGGGCAGCTCCCCTGAGTGTAGTTGGGAAGGAACGACACAATATTTCATCTGGGGGCTGCTGAAGTCCCAGGGTTGTTTTGAAGGTATTTAGGTGATCTTGAGGATCCTTCAGTCCATCGAAGGGCTCGAGCTGAGGTAACCGGAATTTTGACGGTACTGGACAATCGAGGACTGCTGTTGTGAACGGCGAGTTCGTCGCTCGGACCATTCGATCCACACTTCGCTCGGTTTTCTCCTTGATGGCGTTTCTAAGCTCGTCTATTTCCCTCCTCATCTCCCTCAGCATGTCTGAGTTTTGCTCGGTTGGGGTGGTGGGCCATCGAGGGTCACTTCGTCTATGACTATCCCCTTCGTCTTCCTGATTTCCCTTGGACCGATTCTCCTCTTGCTGAAGCCGTAGCTTCATCTCCTGGTTCTGCCTAGTCAATTCTTCCACTGTGGCTGCAAGAGCCTGAATTTGCTGAGTTAAGGCTGCAGAATCTTGATTGGACTCCATCTGAGAAGAAATATTGATTGGAAACTACTATCTCGAGTTTGAACACGAAAATGTCGTTCCCACAGACGGCGCCAAACTGATGAAGCGTAAGCTCGTCAGTGATGTTCGTCAAATGGAGATGACTTTTCAGCCTGTAAAGATGGTCACCGGTGTGGTGCCTGCCACAACGCCTCTGATGCCAAAGTCAGTATATGAAAATCTCTTCAAAGTAAAATACTATAAAAAGAACAGAATGAAAGAAAGTCTCTTGTTGCTTGTGTGTATCTGTGTCTATGTACCTCATTCTTGGCAATGTGTGGGGCTTATATATGTTCTTATGGTTTCTAGCCGTTGGAGTAGTTATGGAGGTCTTAATGCTCCCTTTGGTAACGTCTGGGGCTGTATAATATGTCATCAATGTCCTCCAACGGATTGTACAGTTGTCCCTGTAATCGTTTTGGGTTTGATTACCTGCATTGAATGGCCCGGATTTCTTCGTCAGTAAGGCATATAACTGGCTTACCTAGACTGAGATTGGATTCGTCCGTCTTGATGGGATCGTCCATGAGAGATGAGCTCGTCGTCCCATCAGATTCAATTTCATATGACATGTTTTAAAGAACATACACAATTCTATACATTTAACAAACACAATTTTTAAGAATGTAAAAATTTCTGTATATTCAACCTTCACAATTTTTTAGAGAATGTACACAAATTTGTACAATTCTTTACATTCAAAATACATAATTTTTTTTTTTTTTTTTTTTATATGTATGTATATTGTAGGGATAAAGGCTCAGAATCACAAATTAGGCTTTGGGCTTGGTCCGAGAACATAGACTGGTTTGAGAAGGGACAAGTAATTATGGGAAACTCAAATTTTAAAGTTTCACAAGTAAGGAACAATTGGAAGGTGGTCCGAGGAGGAACTCTTCCTCGAATATGACGAATGCTACCCAAATCTATATCCCAACAATCAAAGCGAGCTTCTAGGAAGATTAGGCAATGAGGATGGGCATCATACACATATAAGGAGTGATGGGAACTTAGAAGTACCTAAAGAAAAGTTGTCATCACCGTATTAAATGCGTTGCAGCTACTTTTCTGGGCGCATTTATGTGGAGAAGACCCCTGAACAGTATTGCCTTGGGCGCTACAACTCACAGAAGGCCAGAGAGGGTGTCCAATGGGACAGGTACTCAAGTGAGAGCTTAAATGATCGACAAGTGTAGGATCAAGATGGTCCAGAGGGCGCTATATAATGCGAGAGACCCTCCATGGGAGGGGAATCGAAAAAATAGAGAAAAGATACTGTAGCAACCAAAGTTGCACTTATAATAAGTTTCATCAATCTATACAAAAATTTGTCTCCTCGGACAGTACATTCATCCCACCTTACGTGTTTTGTTCTTGCATGATTATCTTACAAAACCATCCTAGCCATTGTGATACTCGCTAAGGCCTAGTTCTCCAACTCACTCTCTACAAATTTATTGTATTGGGCTCAGTAACCCACAATCCCACACTTATTGGGCTTGGGCTGCAAACCGTGACCCTATATATATAATTTTGTACATTCAGCGTACACAATTTTGTATATTCAGTGTACACAATTTTATACATTCAACATATACATTTTTTCAAAGATCATATACAATTTTATATATTCAACAAATACAAGTTTTAAGAATTTACACAATTTTATAACTTTAATGTACCTAATTATTCAAAGAATGTATGTAATTTTGTACATTCAAATTATACAATTTTTTTCAAAGAATGTACAAAATTATGTATATTCAAAGTACAATTTTTTAAAAAATATACACAATTTTTAAAAGAATGTACAAAATTTTGCATATTCAACATAAACAAATTTTCAAAAAACGTGCAAAAATGTATATTTAAAATATACAAATTTTAAGAGTACATAATTTTAAATATTCCACATACACAATTTTTCAAAGAATGTACACAATTCTATACATTCAATGACCACAGTTTTTTCAACGAATGTACTGAATTGTGTCAATTCAACGTGTAAATTTTTTTAAAGAATGTACACAATTTTGTATACTAAACCCTAAACAACTTTTAAGAATGTACAACATTCTGTATATTCGAGTGTAGATTCAACATACACATTTTTTAAAAATATACACAATTATGTACATTCAACGTGTACATATACAATTTTAAAGAATATTCAAAAAATCACATGTCATACCCATTAAGCAACACTCTTTTACTCAAAAAATCAAAAAATAGCAAGAGCCTTGCAGCTTAAAGTTGGCACTTTCGTGTCTATAACATCCAAGGTTTCAATCCCTCCTCTCATCGTAACTATCAAATAATCAAAAAGGAAAATCAATGAATAGCTTCACATTCCGAACCCAACCTTCCCTACAAAGCCTATAAACCAATAATGTCTCACAAGTCAGTCTCGAAAACTCACACCTACTAATAAAAATACTAAACGTATAAAAATCTGGCTTAATCGATACTTAATTCTGGTTAAAACACCTTCAAACTACTAATAAATTCACCATGTGAATCTCAAAGGACAAAATTGTGATAGATGAAAAAAAAACTTGGAATTCAAACAAATATCGGAACAAAACTGCTAGGCTTCTATTTCCTAAACAAGATAATTTTAGGGTTGAACCAAATCTCTAATGTAGCATATGGTCCCTTCTAGTCTCAGATTTTGCTTGAGTCCCTTCCAAATATGAATCTCCTTCCCCAATCAGAGATCACCAGCATTCTTGTCCGCCAACTGACTAGCTTGCTGTAAGTTGATACAACCATCAGACAATGACAACATGGTAACAACTTATTAGATCATGGAAGCAAATGTGAATTAATAAAGTACCTGGCATATACTGAGTACCAGAGCCACTGAGAGCTATGACCAATCGAGACCCAATCTCCAGGAAGTTGGAATGCAGTTTGTTCTCCTCCCAGTGGTGCAAATTGCCCCAAGTGCCTATACCTAGAATTAAAACCATCAAAAAGTTAGCTACATTGCGAGCATAATCTCCTGTCTACCTCATTGTGAAATTGGATGGATAAAACAGACACACATGTACGCGCACACACTTATTTCATATTGATTATTGTGCTGATAACTTAAGATTGCGAAAGTAAATACACTTTGTACACAAATTATCAAGTGCCTTGCTCCTATAATTACCAGATATCTTATATGAACCTAAAAGATTTTAGTTTACAAGGTTATTGTATTTTGCATGCAGAAAAGCCATTATCCAAGTGAGAGCTGAGACATAGCAGGGTCAGTGACTCAGTATAGAGACTTGAATATTCCAGAAATAGCAAGAAAAAGATTCAAAATACTCCATAGAAAACCAGCAGAGATGACTTAACATAAAACTAGAACATGACTAGTTTGACACTGGCAGTTACATTAAGTAAAACAAGATTATGACTCGTTAGGTGCTGCCAGAATTCAACTTTAAAATGTATTGTATATAGACATGTCTTTTTCTATCAAAACCTTTATTTACTATTCTCCATCTTATGTTCAATCACCTGTGACAAGTACTTCTAGTTTTTATTGACCATATTAAATCTGATGTTACAGCTTGCATAATGTCATACATATATTCCGTATTGCAGGGAAAATAAAAACAAAAAGTTGTGCAAAGTTCAGCTTGTACCTAAAGGGATGAAACCGATGACGTCCAGATTCCCTAAACCTGAGAGGACCTTCAGGATTCTTCTCACACTGTTCCATGCGATTGAAACAGTCTGCAAGGTAGCGGCCTTGCTGATAAGCAACCTAGAATATTACAAGGACACAAGAAGTCAAGAAGTGAGAATGTTTTTAGCAGGAGGTCAAATAGGTTATGCAAAGGAAACTAAATCAAGTACCTGAGCTGTTGGAGGGAGATTTTTCATCTGAGAGTCCACTTCAGTCAGAGCTGTCTTAACGTTATCAATTTCAATGGGCTTGTTTTGGCCATTCTCTTGAGTATTCTTCAGCAACGCTGCAAAACTTTTCATCTTTTTCTTCTTCAAATAAAGCTTCACTTGAGGGTACCTCTCCAGGATGTCATCCATAACATCATGAAAGTCCTTTATATTTAAAGTACCAGATTTATTCTTGTCTGCTTTACTGAATATGGCGGAAATATCTTCCTGAAAACAAGTTGGCAATAATAAATTAAAGAATTATAAAATGTCTTCCTGTCAGTTGACTTGGCGAATAAAAGATATTCGTGATAACTTGTAATTAAATGTAAAAAGACATTAACAAAAATGTACGTAAATGAGTTAGCACATGTTGAATCCTCAATTAGAAATTTATTGTAAACTGTTTCTTTACAAACTATTTACAAGGATTGAGTGTGTTTATTTGTACATAGGTGAACAGCTTGCTTCTTCGTTCAGTAAACTGATAGGGAGGAATTCTCTTAAACAAAATTGAGTTGAGAATTGCATATTACTCATTATATGTACTCGATATATATATATATATATATATATTTTTTTTTGTGGGGGGGTGGGGTTGGGGGGAGACAAAAAGAAAGAGAAATGACATAGCAATTGTTGTACACATTTTTTATTGGTAAATTGCACATGCATCCTGTAGGTCTTGAACCGACACCCCAACCCCCTTCCCTTCTAATGAATTATTATACACAAATTTGAGTGCTCTCTATATTCAAAAAATACACAAATAAGTCAGGCTGTAGATATCATACCATGACTCTGCGCTGGTTTACTGTTGCACAATCCCCAAGGGCATACACGTTATCACATCCTTCCACCCTCAGCCATTCATCAGTAGCTAACACACGTCTGTTAGTCTGCTCAAAGGAATAGAAATTCAAACAATTAGAGTAAAAAAAAAAATACAAAAGCTAACACCAGTTATGATTGGAAGTGAAGGGAAAAGAAATCAGTGTAGTTTAAGAGCAACACACCTGACCAATTTGCTTCATGAAATCCGCTATTTCAGGGCGAGTCCCAATACCAGTTGACCAGACAACCATTCCATAAGGTATGTTTACAACCTCGCCAGTTGCTCTTACTTTAGTAGATATTTCTTTATCGGATACTTTTACAACCATTGATCCTGTTTTCACATTAATACCATCTCTTTGAAACTTTTCTTCAGCAAATGCGGAAATTCTCTTGTCAAACCTGTAACGTTAGCAGCAACTGAAAGCATTAGAAAACAAACAGAGAAAGAAGGAAGGGCTTTAAGCAATTACACATAATTAAATTAAAAATGTGAAAAAAGCAATGTGCTATACATGTTCAGAATATGATTGCCTGCTTCAATGAGGGTGATTTTCACATAGTCTTTACTTTGAGGGTATAACTTGACTAAATCATCATAGACATAGTCATGAAGCTCTGCAGCAAATTCCACACCTGTAGGACCACCACCCACAACTACAAAATGCAAAATCCTTTTCTTCTCCTCTTCACTTATAGAAGGAAGGCTTGCCCTCTCAAAAGCATCGATCACTGTCTTACGGATTCCCAGAGCATCATCTACTTCCTACATAAAGTATTTTATTTTTTAAGTTATAACAGAAACTTTAGACGAACTGCTAAATAAAAGAGTAAAATGCAGCTAGTATATTTTAATTTTTACTCCAAGTGAAGATACCTTCAAGAAGTGGGCATGCTCCATAACCCCGGGGGTGTTGAATGTATTTGATTGGGCTCCCATGGCTATCACCAGGTAGTCATAGTCTAAAGCAAATTCTTCTTTTCCATCAAAATTTTTGTCTTGACTAGATTGACAATAAACTTTCTTATTCTCTGCATCAATCTTGTAACATTTAGCTTCCTTGAAGTGGACATCATAGCCTTTCTGCCATGTCAAATCAAAGAAAGGTGTCATCTAAATAACTCCAGTTTCCCTGGAAAATGACTAGCTCAAAAGGCTTAAATTGCTTGACAATTTATATAATCATAAGCATTCAGCTTTTAGCAGATTTGAACTATATTAACAATATTATACAGATGCATACTATACCGTACAGACGCAATATGATGCTTAAGGATAGGAAATTATTCAAATGACTTGCTCCTTACTAACCATTCTAGATAAAAGACTCATCCCATTCTCATACAATGATTTTTTTTTTCTATTTGAACTTGACTTTGTAACATACAATCTGATATAACACAGTAAAACTCAAGCATGTTTTTAAGGCTACAGAAAAATTTATGACAGAAATGTCAATAGAAACGGATGTAGATGGCATAGTCATTTCATATCTCATTCATTTAAGATTACCTTCTTGGTAATACTGCGAATGGGTTCAACAATGCTGCGTGCTTCCACTGTGCCACAAGTAACACTAGGTAACAAAGGAGTGAATGCAAAATAATTACGAGGTGACACCACATGAACATCATATGAAGGGTTTTTCAATTCTTTCAAAAAACTGGTGCCAGCCCATCCAGTTCCAACTACCACCACCTTCTTTTTCTTGAATTCACCTTGAATTGATTTAGCATACACAGATTTTTGTCTAGCATCAGAAAATGCCATAAGACCTCCACCACTGCAACAAATAGAAGGTCCAGATTAAGGGTATGAAAATTCAATAATAATAAGATAAAAAAACCAATTAAACCACATAGCAACTAGAGTGGGAAAACACAATTTGATAATAACAACAATTGAGGAGGAAATTTTTTTTATTCCAATTCAAGATCCAGAAACAAGCATTAAATAGAAATCAATCAGAGATAGTAGTCAATAGTAGTACTTATTGTCCAGTTTTTAGTCTGCAGTTAAAGATGTACAAATACATAAAAATTAGGAAACCAGTCAACTAAATTTTAGTACCATTAGTTTGCAATTGTTATATTCACCACAAAAATCTTCTAGCTACTGACCCTGCTCTTTAAATGACCGTCCTTCATAATGCAAGATTTTTGGACAAGATATCATGAATCACAGTCACATATTTAATTCAAGTATCACCAATTTCTTTTCTTTTATCTTTTTAGATCAAAGTCACTAGACCAAGCTGAATTCTATAAAAACACACAATACAAAGCACTTAATTTTCCTGCAACATCCAAGTAATGAGTGAATTGGTATAATAATTTTTCTTCTTGTATACAAGTCATGCAAATCATGCAAGTCAAACTAGATTTGATTAGTATTTCCTTCAGCTTTTAAGCTCTATGGGTCCGTTTGGATTTGGGAGCACGCTCATCTTAAACCCAAAACACCGTTTTGCAATAGCTTATCCAAACGCACCCTATATGGGCAAAGCAAGAACCTGGGAACAGGATTAAGGCCCTGACTAGAGACTGCCATATGATTTGGACAACGTTTAACAGTATATATAAATTTTTATTCATCCCACAAGATCAAACAACATAAAAAAACAATGACCATAAGAAATAAAATATCAGTAATTTCTTGAATCTGGCATACAGATTGGACAAAGCTAACCGCTTTAGATGAAACATAACACACTTTTTCTCTCTCTTTTTCCTATATACACAGGGCAAATCCTATACAAAAAAAATAAAATAAAATAAAAAAACCCCATTAAAATAATATGAGGGAGTAAATTTTTTTCACTTTATATGTAGAACACACACATAAATATAGCCAACTTGGTATTAAAAACTGTGTTTTGCATGCTAAATATTAAACAAATTCAATGAGTTTGACACCAACAACAACAATCTTTTCCATCAACTTCAGGAACTGCAAAGTTTGTAGTGAACACAAACCTTCAAAAACAGGCCATTCTAATAAGAAAATATAGTACTAAAACTCTTACAAACTTAAATATAAAAATTCCATGAATGCAAAAAAGCATTAGACCTGACGGCAGTGACGGCACAGACAACAAGAACTCTCCCAAGCATGGGGTGAGTTTGAAAAACCGTAGGGAACCTTTGAAAGAAAGAGTAACCACTCATTGTGAAAACCCTTTATTTTTCCTTTCCTATGTGTGGTTTCAAAGGAAAAGAAAGAAAGGTTTTTGCAACAATGAGAAAAAGAGACAGTAACGATGTAGTGTGCACTATATATATATATATATATGAGAAATATGTAAGAAGAGGCAATGTCTGAGGAGTAACCCTCACGCAACAACGTAATAAACATTCTCAGGGTTTTGTGGGGGTTTATATTTTTTTATTAATTAATTAATATAATTATTATTTTGTTTTTATTTTTTTTTAGTTCTATTTGACTTGTCAAACTGGGTTGTAAAAGTATTTGAAACAAGGTGTAACGGACTAACGGTGTAATAAATTTTTTTTTTTTTTTGAATAGAACGTGGTGTAATAAATTCGGAAAGGATCCTCTGTATTTTGTGACAGTGATACAGTATCTCTAATGAGCCTAAAATGAAGGAAGCAGATTATTTTGATTGTTAATTTAGTATAAAAGACTTTTTTTTTTTAGAAGAAGTGTAAAAGGTTTAAAAGTACACAGTTTTGACATTAAAGTGATTAAATTAATATAAATTATTATGGTGGTTTTATTTCTCAAAAAAATTATGGTTGTTGTTGGGGAGTTTTATAGGGTATTTATGGTGGTATATTCACTACTCCTGAAGTGCAATCAACTTGGTTTATGTGACATGACCATGGCTTTGCCCCACCCACTCTTAAAAGTTATCATGACTTTTGAGTAAAGTTGGGGTGTGTTTTTGTATTAAAATCTCTTTCCCTCTCCCTTGTGTGTGCGCACGTTTGTTTCTCAAAAAAAAAAAAAAAAAAAAACTTGGTTCATGTGACAAGAGGGAGTTACCCATTAGGCAAGAGGTATTTAATTATTGACTTTTGGTAGGATTTTTCTTCATTCTCTAATTATATCACTGATTTTTGCCAATAAAGTATACACTACTCTCTCTTACAGCATAAGAGCAGGTGCTCTCAATGAAATTTACGGAAAGTTCATTTTTTTTTTTGGGGGGGGGGGGGGGGGGGGGGGTAAATACAGATGCAATAACCTAAGAAAAGTTAGGGACTAGACAGATATTAGAATCCATGAGATTTCCCTTACAACACACCCATAGGGGGAACAAAAAATAACTCATAAGTCTAGCTGAAGAGATCGCCTTAAGCAAGCCAAGGCATCTACACTTTGGTTTGCTTCCCTGAAGGAATGCACAATTTGAGAGTTAGGCACTCTCCGCAAGAGCGACCTGCAATCATCCACATGTGTATTCCATTCATGAATAGTATTAGTTGCGTCCCATTGCAACTTTGCCCCACCTATGGATTAGTTCTCTGTCTTGCCCTACTTATTTGCTTGGCCTTCTATTCGTATGTTTTGAGTTGATGCCATGTGTTTTTACTTTTAACTTTTTTTTATATGGATATAGCTTAGGTCCAATGCATTAGTGTACTAGATACGATACAATGTAGACACATGTAACCTTTTTATACATAGTCCAAATATGTTAACTTTTGTTAAATGAACTTCGCTAATTTTCTTTCCAAAAAGCCAGTAGTTGAAGAAGATGCAACTTCATCAAATTGTTGGGGTCCTTTTATGGTATTTCCAATGTTCTTGGGAGTATAAGAGCTAATGCGTAAATAGTGTTCAATATTGTTGAGGGTCATATTTGTAAAACCAGCCCAGCAAGGCGGGCAATGAGAGTGGCAGGCACAGAATAAAATTATCAAAACTCAAGCGGCAGGAAGAATAAAACACAGGTCCATAACATGAATGGATGGATCTTGAGAAAGCAAGTGGGCCCAAAGGGCCCGGAAAGAGAGAAATAACACCCATGGGCAATGTATAGTATGAGAAAGCAAGAATGGGCCGCGACAGGCCCGAAGTAATGAAAGCAAAAGAGAGTAGGGGTTGATGGCAAGCCCATGAGCCCCAAGGATGAGTATACAGTAGTTGGGCCGGGGAAGCCCAATGAAATTAGTAAGAGCCCATGGGAGTAAAGAATTGAAACGGGACAAAAGAGCCCAAATGGGACAAAGGAGCCCAAAAGTGATGAAACGGGCCGAGGATGCCCAAAAGAATACAATGGGACAAAGGAGCCCGAAAGCAATAAAATGAGCCAAGGAAGCCCGAAACTGCATAGTACAAGCCCAATGATAGTACGGGGCTAATGGAATTTAGCAAAGAGAAAACGTACAGCAGGCCCAAAGAGGCCTAGCAGGCATAAATCATGAAAACCAAAAAAGAAAACAAAAGGGATAATAAAGCCCACGTATAAAACACACCAGCGAACTCTTTTGAGTCATTGGGGGAAAGAATGAAACGGCAGGCTCTAAAGGAAGGCTTAGCAGGAACACATTATTACGGCAGGAGGGGCTAGGTGATAAGATAAGGCGTAAACACGAACCAGGGAATGGGCCAAGAAAGATGTGGAGACCCAGCATTAACAAAAGGCCCAACCCCAGGGGAAAGAAAGCGCTTCAGCCCGCGAGGGAGAATGAGGAAGTATGGCAGACAAATGCAAGCAAAAGCTTCAGAGCACAGCAAGCGCATGGGCCGCAGGCAGGCCCCTTTCAAACGTACTTGACAGGAAAGCATGCACAAAGCCCAGGCGTCACCAGCCTGTACCCAGCCAATATGGGTCATGGTGGGGCCATGGGTCAGCGGAAAAAGGTAAAGGGGGGTGCGGTTTGGTGGTGGGGAGGAGGGAAAAGTTCTATTTTACGGTCTCTGCCCGAACCCTTTTAGAGGTATGTCCTGCTGGGATGACAAACTGCCCAAAAGGGGTAAAAATTGGGGAGGGAACGTTAGGTGCATGCCATAGGAAGAGAGAGAGAGCATTTAAAGCCGCGGCAGGAAAACAGTGCCACGGCGGATAGAAACAGGACTCACCTGTCTTTGTCTGGCGAGGGTAAGCAGAGTGCAGACGGTGGTCGGCAAGCATGCCCAGACCAGACAAAGGCCGTTAAAGGGTGAAATGGTAAAAGAACAACCACGGCAGGCCCTATAAAAGGAGCCTTGCCGTGCCCTGTACAGAGGACCGAAAAACAGAGGAGAAAATCATAGAGAAAAAACAAAAAGAAAAAAGAAAGGAAGAGAAGAAAAAGATAAGGAAAACAACTTGGGAGTGTAGGGGCATGCACCGATAGATCATTTCCCCCTCTCCCCCTCAAAATCACACTTTTCTAAGGAATAATTAAGCAAAGGGGAAACTTCCTTCGGACGTCTAACATCTAGGTCCGATTCCCTCAAAGCTATTAATCCCCACGGCAGGATATTCTCCTGGGAGGTTAATCTCATTGAGAGGAAACGTTCTTCCTTTTTGAAGGATTGTCGTCACGGGCTTGATTGTTTTACCGAATGATTATTTTGATAAAGCCCTTTTTATTTGTTGTCTAAATCCATTGTTACTTCCATTAGAACGTTATTATTATTACTACTGTTATTATTATGATGCTTGGCCATTGCCATTGTTAGCTGTCGTATTATGCTGTTTTCCTCTTTTATTGTCATCATAACCTGCCTGCCGCAATCTCTTTTTCTCTTTGCAATAACTCTGCTTGCCGCAAGAGTGGGCCTGACAGCCTAGGCCAAGTTTGCGCCAAGCCGGCCCAAAGTGAGTTTCAGTTGGGCCGGTCTCGACTCCCTTACCCAGAAAGAAGGAAAAGAAAAGAAGCAAATACTAGGGCCCGTCACCGCAGGAGACAGCCCAGCCCAGATACGAAAAAAGGGCCCCTACAAATATAACGTGAATAGCCAATGTGACAAAACTACTATTACATGTAACTTTGTTTACTGCCGAACTGCCGATCCAAAACATTAAAAAAATTTTAAAGTTAAAAGATGAGTTACATGTTATCATGTGACGTGGCAAAACTTACCGTTAAGATGCTATCTTTTCCTTGTGCAAAGATACAAGGAAAATAATCAGAGACCATCTAAGCATGAACATGTCAAACGAGAACTAATGAAGTTTAGTTTGGAATTCCAATGACTTTGGCACTATTGGTATTCAAAAAGCAAAAATGAAATATATAACTGGCATAAGAGCAACCACAGTTGTCACTATATAAACACAACTAAGAACTGCAAAACAAGAAGTTGATTCAAGTTTAGGAAGGCTGATGTATGTTTCAGTGTAATTGAGTTGTAAGTTGTAACTATGTATTTCTACTATCATTAAATTATTATCTGTATTGAACCCAGTGACACTAGTCATCATATATGAAAATATTTGTCAAAATGATTATTTATAAAGGCGAAACTACACTATTGGTTCCTAAAGTTTACTTTGTGTTCGCAATTGGTCCCTCAAGCTTAAAGCGAGCACAATTAGTCCCTTAAGTTTTAAAACTGAGTTGTGTTTGTTATTTTACTAACTGTTGTTAATGGTGTTACTTACGTGGCCAACGGAACAGTGACTTAGCATTTTTTTTTAATGACGTGGCATGTTTTTAATTAAAAAATTAAAAAAAAAAATATTTTACACGTTAGATGAAATTGAAAAATCATATTGACGGCAACCCTCACCTCCACCCCAACCACCATGACGGCAACCCACACCTCCACCACCATGAACCCACAAAAAAATACAATCCAAAATCAGCATCTACCTTGCATTTGATCTAGCCAATCAGAATTCAAAGCAGAAAATCAAGCCAAAAAAAAAAAAAACCCAATCAACAAGTGCAATTTACATGACCAAAGACCAAAAAAAAAAAAAAAAAAACCAGATGAAATCACAAAGAAAACCTAGATGAAACCCAGCGATTGCCCCATCGGAACTCACCCTTCACTAGAGAGGGCGATTAGACAGAGAGGGAGGAGAGAGGGAAGCGATTAGACAAGTCCATACCCATACCATTCTCTCTCTCTCTCTGTGTTTATGGCTTGGTGCTTCTCCACCTCCCCTTATTAAAAACCCTCTCAAGTATTGCTAATTTTTGTCTTCACCTGTGTAATACCTGAGATGGGAGGACGAATGCAACTCAGTGGTTGTGCGAGGGGAGGAGGGAGGCAGGTCAATGGCTGTCGTCTGCGGCTGCTAGGGCTTGTACTGTCGCCATCAGCAGCTACGGCTTGGGCTATTGCCGGCGGCGGCTAGGGCATGGAATTTCAGGCGACGACTAGAGTTTGATTTCTTCCCTCTCTCCCTTTCTCTCTTGTTGTGGGTTTTTACAACAGGTAGAAAATAAATTTTTTAATTTGGTACTGGTGATTTTTTTTTCTCAAGTGTAAATTTAGTTTCTAATTTTTTTATTAAAAATATGCCACATCATTAAAAAAAAATGCCAAGTCACTGTTCCATTAGCCACGTAAGTAACACTGTTAACAACAGTTAGTAGAAGGACCAACACAACTCAGTTTTAAAACTTAAGGGACTAATTGTGCTCGCTTCAAACTTGAGGGACTAATTACGCACACAAAGTAAACTTCAGGGACCAATAGTGTAGTTTCGCTATTTATCAAAGAGACATTAGGATTTTTTTTATTTTATTTTTATTTTGGGTGTGTGTGTGTGGGGCAATAATAGACAATACACATGCGACTGCAATTGCAAGAACCAATACAACTTGAGGTTATTTACAAATTTAAGGGCCTCCCAAATGTTGCCTCAAATTCGGCTTGAATCTCTCCCAACAATGAATCTTCTCATCCAATCAGATACAACTAACATCCTTGTATGCCAACTCAGCTGCTTGCTAAACATAGGAAAGAATTATAACAAATAAGATACGATGATGCACACACTATTACCATCTCAAAAGACAAACACATGTAAAAATACCAGAAGCAGAAGATAATTACCTTGCATATACAGAATACCAGAGCATTGAGCGCCGTGGTGGTGTGGCCCATTGAAACCTAGTCTCCAGGTACCTCTGCAGCTGCCCGCTCTCCTCCAAAGGGTTAATTGCCCAAAATGCTTGTACCTTCCGGTCACAAGTTGCTAGCACCTCATTGGTTAGGGAGGGCCAAAATAAGTCAGCAAAAAACACAAGCAAAATAAAAATGTCTGTCTGGGAATAGCTTATGCTTTACTTGATAAATGAAGACGGCTAACATCCATGACAGATGAAGACAATCACAAAAGAAAATTCTCTTAGACTGTGATTAATATCAGCACATGCTTTACTAGATAACTTTGTCAAAAAATCTTTAACTATCTTGACAACCTTGGAAAGCTACTCAAATGGTAGGTACTCTCAAGACTCCAGTCACAGGTGATGACTACAAATGACACATGAGAACAGATAAGGAAGGAATAGTTGTTTTTTTTTTTTTTTTTTGTGTGGGGGGTGGGACAACATAGTACTCTGTATTGGCTATTCACAACAGTATGCAGATATCAAACATGCCAGATAGTTTCAAAGATCAATTTAAAAACTAGAATACTGAATTAATTGCTTGCTGCTCAGGTATTATGATCCAGTCATACAATCCTGATAGATCTTTTGCTTGACCATTTTTAAAACATACTTATCAAAAAATGATTTTGTTGCTTAGTGAAGCAGAAACAGTGAGAGAGTCAGAGGAGGGGAGGAAGATTAATGTGTCCAATGACAATGATATAGTTTGAATATGTCATTTTTGCTAAACAAAACAGACCTCAGTCTCTGAAATTGGCTAAACTATTTCTGTTTACAATACTATTAAAATTAATCATTCCACGTAGTGGGTTTTTGGATGTCTGGGAAATGAAACTCTCCATTGAACTGTTACAGTACTTTAATTCAGGAACTCATCGAATTGTGATCCAATTTCTAGATATAATCTCAAATTAGCTGTCATGTCATACAGTGGCCATTTAGGATGATGTTTCTGTATGATAAAAATTATAGGTGAGCCATATATATATATATTTGATAAGTAATTGAGATTTAATTGCACATGAAAGGAAATACTCCATGTTCACGATGATGAACATAAAGCACCTTAAAGAAATACAAGCAAATCAACTAGAAGAACTAAGAGAGATTTGGAAATAAAAAAATGGAAGTACAGTTGGTAAAACCCCAAGCCTGAGACCATTCAAACAAAGTGCAAACCAGCAAGGACTTCAATTGCAATTCAATTTCTGTGGACTTTAATTTGCCATAATCTTTGCAATGTCTTTCTTCAGTTCTTTGTTCTCTGATGTTTCTAAAGTCATAGCAGCAACAGACCAGGAAATAAGACCAATTAAACAATTGGATTGGATCTCACTTTCCAATATAGTAATGAAATACCTTAATGATTCATTAAAATATAAGTATTTAAAAGGAGTTTGTTGAAGTATAAGTCTTTCCTCCTTTTAAATATTTCTAGGTGCAAAGCTGTCTAGGTGCTTTTTTTTAGTTTAAATGGTCTGAATAGATAAAGGGAAAATTAATTATATGTTCTATTGGTGAAATTTATGAATGCATTTTTTTTTTTTTTTTGAAAAATAATTATAACATGCTGCTAACACTGCAGCTTGAACCATTTTCTCCTTAGACCCCCAAACACTTTGTACATGGAGAAGTGCCAATTCAGCTACAAGGCCTTTAGAATTTATGAATGCATTTGAGTTTGATTAATATGTAGATTTGAATTGATTAGGTGTAAAATCTCATTTAAAATCCATAAAGCAGCCACCTGTATACACAAAGATGAAATACATTTGTGTCCCATTATTTGGATAATCTACTTCAAATTAACCCAAACAGCCAAGCCAGTATAGGAAAGACATGTACCTGTACAGTAGCAGACAGACTCTTCATGTGCAAATCCACATGAGAAAGGAGTAACTTAAACCCTTCAATATCCACTTCCTTCTGATCATTTCCCCGGGGTTCTTTCAACAGATCTGTCACATCCCTCAGACGCTTGCTTTTTAGATAGAGATCCACTTGAGGGTACCTTATGAGGATGTCATGTCATCTATCACATCTTCGAATTCTTTAACATTTAATGTACCAGAGTTGTCTTTGTGAGCAGCTTTAAATGTGCTCAAGATATCTTACAAAAGACAGAATGATAACAAAAATGTAATATTACTGTAGATTACAAATGTCAGTTTAGACTTCAGAGACACGGTAAAGATATCTCCTTTAAGTTCATCTCAAAAAAAAATAATTTAGACACCATGTATGTTACTTTAAGACTAACAAAGGTGAATACAAGATGTATTGATGCTAATGCAACCAAGTAACCCACAACATCAACAATTTACCAGCACAAGGAGCTTGCTATCATCACCAAATACCTAAATCTCTCATGACTAAGACATTTTCCTCATTATCAATCAAGAATTTACAATTGTTTCCAAACAAGTGCAAGCACTGATATCAAAACCGTATTTGAAAGATGTTGATATACTCAGTTACCAATAACATTGGCTTGGCGCCGCACAGAACTTCTTGCGTTAGCAAGTCCATCCATCAACCTATTATATGTAGCAATATCAGGTATGAACCCCCTATCCAACATCTCATCCACCACCACTTCCCCTTCCTTCTGCTTTCTCTCTCTTGTATAACCAGACACCAAAATACTATAGGTCATTCCATCTGAATCCAAACCCTTGCTTGAAGCCAGCAACCTCAATCTATTTGCTTCCACAGTTCTTCCCACATCGCAAAGACTTTGAAGGAGACAATTAAAGGTCACACTATCCGGAATTATACTCTCTTTAAGCATCCTCTCTGTCAGTCTAAATGCTTCATCAATTCTCCCTAACCTCCTCAATCCTTCAATCAAAGTAGTACAAGCAATCAAGCTTGGAACATTTCCTTTCCCCCATAACTCATCCACAACCTCCAACGCTCTACCTGCATTTCCCTTCCCGCAAAGCGCCTCCATTAGACCATAATAATCGTACCCATTAGGCAACACTCCTTTCCTCGAAAAATCAATCAATATCTCACATGCCTCCAAAACCCGACCTTCTCTACAAAGCCCATCAACCAAAATCTCACAAGTCACACTCGAAAACTCACACCCCAACTCAATCATCTCATAAGCCATTGAAACACCTTCATCGAACTTCCTCTCCCTAAAGAACCCCCTAATCAAAGTGTTAAAACTAACCACATTTGGACTACACCCCTTCTCCCTCATCTCCTTAAACAACTCCAAAGCTAACCCGAACCGTGAATTTCGACAATAACTACTAATCAAAATATTAAACGTATACACATCCGGCTTAACCCGGTCCTTAGTCATTGTATCAAACACCTTCAGTGCATTATCATGCTTCCCACACTTCACAAACCCATGAATCAAAATGTTATAAAGCGCCACACTAGGCCTCCCATCAATCAGTTTTTTCATAGATTCAAAGGCAACAACGGCATCATCCAACTTCCCAACTCTACAATAAGCATTGATCGAAAATCTGAATATGGGTTCGGTTCGTGGGCAAGAGAAAATACCGTCGGAGCAAGGGCAGGGATTGGAGGCGAAGAATTGGAGGAGGGAGGAAAGGTCGGCGAAGCGGTGAGAGATGGCGAGAGTGCGAGCCATCCACTCGAAAGTGGAGTGGTCGTGGCGAAAGGAGTCGATGGTGGAGGCCCAGTTGAAGATGTGGAAGTCGAAGTGGGTGAAGGAAGGGTGGTGGTGGAGCTTGGATTTGAGGAAGTGGAGGAGGTGGGTGGGAGTGAAGGGTTGGGCGAGGTGGGCGGTGAGGTAGCGGAGGAGGTGGGTGTGGGTGTGGTTGTGGTGGCCGGAGAGAGTGAGAGTTGGGAGTGGGGTGAGATGGGTTGGTGGCGGTGGTGGTTGTGGGATTGGAGAGAGTGGCGGTGGTGTGGAGATTTGCAGAGCTTTTTTGGAATTGGCATTTAGGAGCTTCTTCAAACCCATTTCTCTTGACAATTGGCAGAATCAGCCAACAACACTACGCTCTGTAATGGCGGGATGGTATATAGGCAGTTGGTGGGTTTTGAAATCAAACGGTTTGATGTCACGTTTTTATTATATCCTTTGTGTTTGTAGAATTTTAAGAAGGTCAAAAATTAGTTATTATGCCGTCAAATAAATATTAAAATTTCAAGTTTTTATAATCTAAAATTGTATATAATAAATAACTTTTAATTTGAGCAAAATTTAATATACATGTTAAAAATATAAAAAATATAAAATTTAACGGTTAGATTTTTAAAATTCACAATATATATATATATATATGAGAAATTTGAAGAGTTTGTAGAGAAATTTTGTTCTATTCATTTATATAAATATATTTTTATTATTTACTTAGTTACCTACCTAACTCATTTAGGAGTAATTATTTAGGGTTTGTTTGGATAAAACTTATTTTGCTGAAACTGAAACTGAAAACTGAAAACACTGTAGCAAAATAATTTTTAAATGTGTAAATAGTGCCGTAGGACCAATTTTTAGTGAAAAAGTTGCTGAAAAATGAAATTTGTGGGACCCATGATCAATGCACGGTTCACGAGGAGAATATTCAAAAGTTGCGGCTTGAAAAAAAAAAAAAAGTTGAAACGCGCAAATGCGCAAACCTGGACGCAGCAAAAGTGTATCCAAATAGATACTTAGGGTCTGTTTGGATACCGTTGAAAACTGAAAACTGAAAACACTGTAGCAAAATAATATTTAAATGTGTGAATAGTATCGTGAGACCCATTTTTAATGAAAAAGTTGTTAAAAAGTGAAAATTGTGGGTCCGTAAACAGTAAAAATTGGGTAGAAAAGTCACATGTTGCGGCTACTGTTCCGTAACAGTGATGAACAGTAAAAAATGGTCTGGAAAAGCTGAAAAGTTAAAAAAAAAAAAAAAAAAGTTTGCAAAACGCAAACGCGTCTGGGAAGCGCAAAACACGCTTCCCAAATGCACACTTAGTGTTATAAAAGCACAACAAGTGTGTTCCACTCCTCTAATATAATAGTAAGTTTTACTTATTAAATTTATGATGGACTAACTATTCAAGTGAGAAGAGAGAGCATGCAATACGAACAACTAGTTTGGGCCGCCACAAGTAATATAGAAGGTTCACTAGTTGTAATTCCTATTCGTTAGCCCCACAAGAATTTGGCATAGACCAATACGAACAAAAATTAAGAATTTTGTGTAGAGCACTCGAAAGAACTTCCTCCCTACAAAGGATGGTCTACATTGATTGGATGTGATCACAAATAATCTATACCAGTGTTGCCAATTCACAAAAACTACTGACCACCTCTTATGTTTTTGCACTCGTGCATAGAAGGTTTGAACTTGCACGAGGTTTGGGGTAGAGGGGCCTTTGCTAATGCACTCTCAAAAAGCTAGTGCGAGGGTCATTATCATAGTAAGAAAATTCATGCTCCTCTTAGGGCACTTGAGAATGAAGCTAAAGCTATGGAGGTGGACATGATACAGGGCTACAGTATGTAATTTTTTAAGCTGAATCTCAACTAGTTTGTAGTGCATTTGCAAGGGAGGACTATCGCTTCATCGGTAATTGAAATATCATTCTGGGTACACTAGTGCACTTGTGCCAACCAACCCACATTCCGGCATAACATGCTAAGTCTCTTGATGATTTTTTTTTTTTTTTTACCTAGATAGAGGAAACCCAAAATTTCATAGAAATTATACTTGTCAATCATGTAACTAAGGGTGTTTAACACCCGACTCAGCCCAACAGGCTGAGCCACTATCGTACCGTTTGAATCAAGGTGAAGGGCTAGCAATGATTTATGGGGTGGCAATTGGAGATGCATAGGGCTTTCTAACGTTGATTGATACATTCATTGACGATGAACCTAGAATTCCAACAAGTTCCGCAATAATCAACGTGTACACGCACACATGTATAAACCTGTATTTCACAGCTTGAATATTTCTCCATTCCTCAACCTCTCTCATGAGTCTCTCTCTTCCAATCTCCGGTGGCGCCCCTTTGACCCAAATTTGAGATCCTCCTTTAACTTTCATCCTCAAACTCTAGTTAATCAAATGTGAGTCTCAACTCTAATATTTATTGTAGCTTGTAGGTTTGATGTTTTTAATTTTTTATACGTAGGTTTTTGATGTTTTAACCTATGGGTTTAGATCATAGATTTTTGGGTTTAGATTTTAGATTTTCAAAATTCTCTCTTTCTCATGGTGGAATCCGATGAAACTAGTTTTTGCTTCAACATAATTTATCCTTGACATTGTTGGAAAACCACACCAACGGCGTTGCAGTGGTTTATCTTTTAAGGAAATAGACGAGGTCGGCATGGACCCAAAACCCCCTATACTGACTACAACAATCAATTATCACCCTTAGATGTAACCATGTGTAATTCTTTCAATAAAATTTATAAGCTTCCCATTTAAAAGAAAAAAGAAAAAAGTATTGTAGCTAAATATCACCCAAAAAAATTCCACATATGGCTCCCAAGTACTTTTAAATTTTCTATGAAATACTAAAGGGCTTTAGTCAACAAGTTTGAAGAGAAACATGTTGTAACATTTTTTTAAAAAAATTCAAAATATTTCTCCTTATTCTATCTCTTAATCCATTTCCTTTAAAAATTATAATAAATATTTTAATAAAATGCATTAAAAGGTGAGGGTGAAATGTAGTATATTTAAAAGGGTACATATAACTTTAAGTAATATTACACTTTTTAATAATTTTTCATTAGATGAAAGTTTTAAAAAATTCACCATTAAATTACATTATTTTTTTATGGGTTATGCTAATGAGTATGCACTCATTAATAATCCATTTTATGAAAGTTTTGATACCACTTTTATAAGAAATGAAAAAAGTTGTCAAAATATTAATTACTTTTTTTTATTTCTCATAAAAATTTTCTTTAAATGAATTATTAACTAGTGCCTTAGGACACTCATTAGCATTTTCTTTTTTTTATAACTTTTATGCTTACAAAATTTTAAGATTATCAGAGATCGATAACAATTCTCATTTATAGTAACATTCAATTGTCACAAAATTTATCTAAAATTTTAAAATAATTCGATAATTTTTAATTTAAATTTTAGGTTTTGATATATTTAAATTATGTATAAAATATGAACTTATAAATCAAATTGATAGGTGTAAATTAATGGTGTAATCTTAATACTAATTGGATAAAAAATTACTATTATACTATGTAAGATTTTTGATAATCAATATATAAAAAAACAGCCCACTAAAGGGCAGAGTAAAGAGTAGCCGTTCTGAATCAGCTGATCTCCGATTCCGTCCACTCCTTCAAACTTCAACAGTGCAACCGAAAACCCCAAACCTGGGTATTTCTTTAGTCTTTTTTTTCCTTCACCTCTATTTCTTTCCTCATTAGCATTACGTTTTGTTTGTTTGTTTTTTGAATTTTTCCCCTACTACTACTATCTGAATCCATAGCAACAATGCACAGCACGATGATTCGGACCCTCCGTACAACACCAACATCAACCTCCGACCTGAGCTCGCTCCGACCTTTAGGTTCTTCTTTCCACAGCCGAAACAAGCATAGAATCGTCACAGCTATTCCTTGTGTTGGTTTCTCACGGTCACGCTTGTCTATTAGCTGTTCGGTTCGTTTCCGTCCTTGCATTGATATACACAAGGTACCAGAACTAAATATTGGCCAAATTTTGTATTGGGTTCTCAATATTTTTGTCATGGATAATTTGTAGCACAAATTTTATCAGTGCCTATAAGGTGCTTGATGAAATGTCAAGGAAACACAGTTTAGAGATATTAAAGGCTTGGTAACTCTTATTCTGTTTTACGATAAAGGGTGTCTATTACATATTGTTTTGTCTAAAATATAATTTCTTTACTACTGGGTTTTTGGATTGTCAAAAGGGTATGAGGGAAGATAAATTCTTCTATTGTATGCGGTGGCCAATGCGTATAAATGGGGGTGGATGGCTATGAAATGTGACTGATACATTTGGTTATATTCATGCAGTGGTGCTACTTTGAGGTCGGACCTTGAGTAATTTTACCTGATTGTTGTGTTTGAAATATGTGTTTTTTTTATCAGGGGAAAGTGAAACAAATTGTTGGGTCAACCATTCAGGATTTGAAGGAGGATGGGTCAGCTCCTGTTACCAATTTTGAATCAGATAAGTCAGCGGCTGAGTTTGCCAATTTGTATAAAGAAGATGGACTGACGGGTGGTCATGTCATCATGATTGGAGCAGATCCTTTGAGTAACAGTGCAGCCATTGAAGCACTGCACGCTTATCCTGGTAGGTCTATGCTTGCATAAACTGGTGAATTTGTTTGCTGTCTTCTGATATGTTGTTTTTGTGGTTGCTTTTGTTGACTGATTCCATTGAAGACTAATTAAGTTCTTTCAACTTATATTGATGGAAACTCAAGTTCTAGATTATAATCTCTTTTTTTTTCCTTTTCTTTTTTTTTTTTAAAATAAAATAAAATAAAAGAAGTAAAATCCATTAGGATGATTCTCTCATTTTGACTAGAGCGCGACCAGATCCAGTTAGATTTAATGAGAATGACATTAGGCTTCACTTAGCATGATCTTTGTTTCACAATTTATATGTGATCACAAACTACTTTAAGTTATTGCTATTCACCTACTTGTGTATCTATTTATTTTAAATAATTAGAACAGACATTCTGTTAGCTGATCAATTTTTCTCTAGGACTTTTTTATACATTTTTGGGATGTGATTTTGATTTTGCATTCGCACCACTTTAAGTGCCTTATGTGAAGACATTCAACCCTTGGAACTGAGCACTTCAAGATAAAGTTGTTTTTCCTTTAATCTCTATGATTGATTATAAGTTTAAAACTTACAGACTTTTCCTCTGCTGAACTTACTGCGAGGACTGGTAAAAGTAGGCGGTTTGCAAATTGGGGGCGGAATCAATTCTGACAATTCGTTGAGTTACATAGAGGAAGGAGCTAGCCATGTCATTGTCACATCGGTATGTTATTAATTGTTGTTTAAATTTCTGTTTAACACTTACATGGAAAACTTGAATAACAACTTAATGATTCAATATAATTCTGATCTCTCTCTCTCTCTCATCAAAATGCATAAGAAATTTCAAGTCTCATTCTTCATTTTTCCTTAGCATAGATTCCATTTATGAGTTTTTCTAATCTCAAGCATAAGCACGGGAAAGCCTCATAGGCTGACTCATTTGGGCCAGGAGTTCTCCTGGTACCTGTTTAAATATTTCAAGCTGACTTACATGTGGTTTGAAGACTGCAATAGCAGCAACACCCCCACCCCCCAAAAGAATGGAAACCCAACAATCAGCACGGTAGGATATATTTGTTTGTTACCTTCTATGATTTATGAATTCTCCTTGAACTATGTCAATGCTATCAAAATGATAAAGACTCTTTTACATACTTTGTTCTAGAAGGCACTTCCTTCTAACTGTAATATATATTGAGTTATTAGTGTTGAACATGATATAAGGAATGTTTTTAAATAACCATTGAAGTGGTGTGAGGGTTAAATATAAGATTTGCATCCATACTCCTTACCTTGGGTAAACACATATACTTTTTTCTGTATTGGAAGAGTGCTCATGTGATGAAACTGGATTTCATGTAATGGTGGTTAGAGCATAATGCTCGTGGAACAATGTTTACATGGAAAATAATACCAAGAATTTGAGATAATCTAAATAAGGAATTTCTCTGTATTAAAATTTTAAATTAATCATCATTTACATCTTGGTTTCATTATAGTATGTATTCAAGAATGGACAAATGGACCTTGAAAGGCTTAAAGATCTTGTTCGTGTTGTTGGAAAGCAGAGGCTTGTGTTGGACCTTAGTTGCAGAAAGAAGGTATTAGACAATTTCAAATTGAGCATTTATGCAGTGTGTAACTGGTTTTCCAGAGTGAGGTTTTAGCAGAAATATCTTTAGGCATGAATATGTCGCATGTCTTACAAACTTATATTTGAACCAGGGTTTGTACTGGTTTTTTGTGTTCATTATTTTAATGGTAACTAAGACGTATCAGCAGTGTTGGTGAAGCATGAGATGCACTTAAGTGCAAAGGCCTCTTGGAGCCTAGGCAAAGCAGAAGCATGCGCCTAATTGAAGCAAAGCCCATATATATATATATATATATATTAAAGAAAAAGGTGTATAATAACTGCTGATTGAAGGATTCACAATATATAATCTATATTTCTACACCTATAAAAAAAAAAAAAAAAAGATTCACAATATATAATAAAAAAATTAAAAGAAAATTAAAATAGTAAGATATTTAGCCTATTAACTCAATTGGTTTGAGTCTTATGCAATTGCTTTTTTTTTTTTTTGATAGGAGTCTTATGCAATTGCATAAAGGTTATAGGTTCAAATTCTAAATAGCCTAGTTCAATTTCTTAAATTTTCTATGTAGTGAATTTGAAAACAATTAGTAATAGAAATTTAATGACCAAGTGATCAATTAATCACATAAAATTTAAAAAAACTGTTTGTAGTACTTTTTATTTCTTATTTTTCTCGACTTTTTTACTGTTTGTAGCTCTGCCTCATGTACACATCCCTTGTACTAGGGTTGCTTCATTTTCACTCTTTTATTAATGAAATATTTTCTTATAAAAAAACTTAAAATTTAGAAATAGCATTTTCTATAATTCTTTTGTGCTTTACAAATTATACAATATCAAAATGAAGTATGTGGTTGAATCAAAATATACCCAAAAGGCAAAGACCAAAAAGCACTAGAATGGTATATGCCTAACATAATCATCAGTTCATCATTTGCATTAAACATCAGACCATCATCAATTTCATCATAAGATTTGTAACTCTCATTTGCTGTTTTGTCCTTGTGATTTCTTTAATTTCTTCTAGAATGTCTTATGTTGATGAATAATGAGAACATTGAGAAGTTGACTTGTGTTGGGTATCGCATCATTAAAGAGCTCTAGCTCAACTTGCACCTCCTCCCTTATAAGTTCTAGGGAGAGGGTGAGATCATGGGTTCAAAACCCATTTTGTGCACATGTAACTTACCAATAAAAAAGACCAAATCAAGGACCCATATAAATGTACTTTTGAAAATAGGCTCTGTTTTAGCTGTCTGAAGTGCTTTTGCTGTAGAGCTTCACATTTCACATTTTTAAGTGTGCTTTTATCAATGCTGCATATCAGTGCTCTAGGCTCAGATTCTTACACATAGAAAAGCATACATTAAGAACCAAAAATAATAAGTTTGATAATTTTGTATAATTTTTGTATAATTTTATATAATTTTTTTCCCATTTGTTTGTTAGTTGATGGGATATGGTGAACTAGTGCTGATGTGATAGCACCCATTAAATGACACTTCCTCTTCCTACAATAGTGGGATGGAGGGTAAGGTTGTGGATTCAAGACCTATGGAGTGTGTGTTTAACTTACCAATAAAACAAATTATTTGATAGTTATTCAGTTTCAATTATTACCTTATATGTGTTGATTTTGATTTGAAGGCAGGTAAATATGCAATTGTAACTGATAGATGGCAGAAGTTCACTGATGTATATCTTGACGGAAAAATATTGGATTTTCTTGCCCAATATGCGGATGAGTTTCTTGTCCATGGCGTTGATGTTGAAGGGAAAAAGTAAGTCCTAAATGTTGCGGTCCTTAATTCGACCATAACTTTTGTCTTATTCCTTATTTTCAAGCTCCTATACTTAGGATTCATAAGTATCTAATTACTTTCAGACATATTATTTGTTAGGGATCATTACTGTAACTGGGGTTTACTTTGCTTATGGTTAGCATGCCAAAGAAAGGAAATAAAAAGACTGTCTTTAATTGACAATAAAGATTGTAAAGTGTCTTTGATTTCCAAAAGAGTTCATCAATATAATATGATTTTGATTGTTTTTTGGTTGCAGGCTGGGAATTGATGAAGAGCTTGTGGCATTGCTTGGGAATCATTCACCGGTGGGTAATGTATTAACTGCATTTATTAACCATAATTTGTCTTGATGATTATCTTGCTACCTTCTCATTTCTTTGTTGCCATCTGCTGAACTGATAATGCCCAAGGCACTGGATTTACCAAAATCTTTCTCATGTGTGAAGTACCTTCATTTGAACCATTCTGAAATAGCGTGCCTGTAAAACATAAGTGTGAGCCTGCCACTCAACTACAAAAGGGTAAAAGCTTAGGCATACTTCCTTAGCTACAGTACATTAGGCACCCTAATTAAATTCAAACACTGCATTCAATTTAATTATTCTTGGAAAAAATAACACACTTTGTACATTAGTGGTTAATGCAACCATGTGCTTGAATTATTTTTTGATGACGTGGAACCTCACCAAGGCAAGACCTTTTAGACCCATCCTTAGGGAGTAAACCACAAATACACGACTCCACCCACTAGAACTGTGTATCAGGTAATTTAGGAGAACTCCTATTGGGGATTTGAACCTAGGATGTTTGGGTCTACAGCTCATCCCAAGCCTTCCACCCAAAAAAAAAAGAAAAAAAAGGCAAGCATGATACTTTTCCTTTGGACCTATAGTTTGCAGCCTCTTGGAAGTCCGTCTGTAATGTATGAAGTCACTAAGCATGCATTTATATATTGTTCCTCTCCTATATGCATGCTATCTTACTTGAATAAATTGTTAATACATCATGGTCTGGTGCCAGATTCCTGTAACTTATGCTGGTGGTGTGACGGTGATGGCTGATTTAGAGAGAATAAAGGTGGCTGGGATGGGACGTGTGGATGTTACCGTAGGCAGTGCTTTGGATATTTTTGGAGGCAATATGGCATACAAAGATGTAGTTGCTTGGCATTCTCAGCAGGAGGCTTTGACAGTTTAGTGCCTTCTATTGTGTTTTTTGTGTTTTTTAGTTCCATGTCAGCTTTTGCATCTCATATGCAATTTAGGCAAAGAGAATTAAGCTAACTTATCAAATACTAAAAATTTGAAGGAGATTCCCAACCTTACGGACTTGTAGAATTGATGTTGGCAACCGGAAATTTAGAAGATTAGGCTGTGTTTGTTTTGACTTCAAATCACTTCCGGAAATGATTTTCCGGAAATGAGGGTGTTTGGTTGCGCATGAAAAATTGCATTTTTCGAAAAACCATTTCCTTTGACCGTAAAAAGATGGCTTTGACCCGAAAATGATTTTACAATTCTATTTTCCCTTCAAATCGTTTTCGGAAAAGAGCCTCATATGCAGAGAGAGAGAGAGAGAGAGAGAGAGAGAGAGAGAGAGAGAAACAGTGAACGAACCAAACCGAGCTCCGATCCACCACCACAGCCCATTGCCCGCGCCTATGAGCCTTCGACTTCGCCGGCGGCACGAACCCACGAGCCTTCGGAACCTACGAACTGATCTTCGACTTTGCTAGCCAACCCAGAGCCCAGATCACCACCGAAGGCCGATCCACCCAGACTGATCGCACCCATGACCGATCTCTCCCTTTCCCTCCATTTTTGATCACTCTCTCTTCCTCGCTCTCTCAGTCTAACTGAATGGTGGATTTGATCGAATGGTGTTGTTGTGATTTTTGTTTTTTAAAGTTTATATGTTGAAATTTTTTATTATAAAATTTGTTTGGTAACTGAGAAAATGGTTGAGAAAATGTGAGAAAGTAGTAGCAAATAGCATTTTCAGAATGTAACCGAACACATAAAAACATTTTCTAGAAAAATTTTCATAATGCAGCCAAACACTTAAAAAATATTTTCCTTTCTCGAAAATACCATTTTTGGAAAATATTTATTTTCCGGAAATATTTTCCGGGAACCAAACACAGCCTTAGTGAGAAAAGAAAGGAAAAACTAGAAAACTATTGAAATAAATTAAGAATTGATTTGTCACTAGCTAAGTTTCCACTCTTTGTTTTACTCCATATGACCTGTATTGCCCTGAAGCCAGCACCATTTTTCACTTAAAGGGCCCTTTTTTTTGGTTGAGAATCTGAGTGTTCTGATCCAAAAAAGAATCTGAGTGTTAAATTCTAGTTCCCTCTTATTTTCGCAACAACACGCTTGTGGTTTCCAACGCATTTAAGGCTGTGCATTAATTTGATTAAATTCATTCAACCCACCAAAAAACAATGGAAAATCCAAGCATAGAATGCGTGTGGTTACTGCGTTAGAGCATTCCCATTAAGATGGGTAAATGCTATAAATGTTAAAATTTAACATGTCAAATGCTATAAATCCTAAAAATCGTCCTCCATCAATCCTCTTAAATGCTATTGATTTTACAATACTGCTACAGTGGGCTGCTAGAGATAGCAGCCCACTGTAGCAAGATTGTTAAAAAAAAATATATTTGTTTAATAAAGAAAGAATAAAGAAAGCATAAAGAAAGAATAAAGTAATAAAGAAAGCATAAAGAAAGAATAAACAAAGAATATTTAAATGAAATGGTAAAATAATAGAATCTTTGATGTAGTGTGTTTTGTAAAGTGAGTTGTTAAAATGAAAAAAGTAACTTTTTAAGATGCTAAATGCTAAATAATATAGCATTCTTGATGAGAATGCTCTTAGCTGACTAGAACTTTCAGTATAATCTCAAATCCAAAAATTAAGCAATACAACGTTTTTCACATGTTAAGATGCCAAATTATAATTGGTATCACTTTTGCATTAACTTATCGTAGACACTACTTCAATTATGCTCCATGGCCCATGCTATCTTAACATTTCTTGAAAAGATTTCTCGTGCGATTCAATAGATGGGATTTGATATGATAATCATGAGATTAATGAGATTGATATTTAAATATTTTTTTCTTAGAACATATTGATTTGACCCTATAAAGCAGATGGTAAAAATGATAATCATAATTTGGTGAGATTTTAAAAAAATAAATTTTACCAAAAAAAAAAAATTTGGTATATGGTGAACCTACTCCATGCATTCCACTCAATGTCGCATACTAGGCTTGTTCTATAAAATAGGCTCATAAGATAATTATTTAAAAATAAATATAGGCTTGTTCTATAAAATAGGCTCATAAGATAATTATTTAAAAATAAATAAAGAATTCAGGGGAAGAAAATGCAAAATTCAAGAACTATGGGGCTCAATGGGGGAAAATATACAGAATAAAAGGTCATTATGGTAAAAGTATCCAATAATTATCATACGAGAACGTGGTTTAATGGTAAGAGTTTTTCTTCCAGCATTTAGAGAAGAGCGGTTTGAGCAATAATTCCAGTAAGGCTCGTATGGTACACGTGGTGTAGATTCGATGAGCACACACTGGAGACTCATTTTTTATTCAGGAAAAAAAAAATCCAATAATCATAGTATTTTTTTTATTATTATTTATTTTTCAGAATTGCCGGGAAAAAATGAAAATTTTAACCACCACTTCTTTTATGAGTGATCCTCCTCAAATTCCCACTTCTCTCTGCAACAGAAATTCAAAACACACACACACAAAACAAAAAAAACAAAAAGATGCTTCTGTGCAAGCCTTTACTTCTCACTCTACCTCAGCTCAGAACCTCAACTTCCACTTCCACTCCAAGAAACCCTAAAAGATCAATCACGATCATCACCACCAACTCAACTACACCGACACAGCGGCGAAGAACCATGTCCGCCTTGGAAGCCCGAATCTCTCTAGTCTTCGCTCTCGCTTCCCAAGCCTCCTCTCTCTCCCAGCGACGTAAATGTCCAATACCAATTCCTTTTTTACATTTTTCACAATCTACGCTTTTGCTATTCGAATTTTGACGTTGTTTTCTTTTCGTGCAGTTTTAGTGGATACAGCGACCGAGGTTGTCAAATACGTGTTCCCGAAGAGGTTCGAGAGTCGAACTCTCGAGGAGGCTTTAATGGCAGGTAAAATACAGTTGTTGCACAAGTTGATTTGATGATGTCCGTGTCCTTATTTTGGTATTTGTGGACAGTTGGTTGTTTTTTTGAAAAATCTATATAAAATATCGTTAATTGTGGGAAAATGCTAAAGCTAGTACCAATTTTACTAGAACAGATTGGTATCACATTAATCACATGATAATAAGTAAGTTTCTTAATTACATTTTTTGGTTTGTGTTTTAAAAGTGGAAAATGTTAAAGCTTCGGGTCAATTTTAGTATAAAACGTTACAAATTGACATGGCAATGAATGTGATTGCCTGATTGGTGAGATCTGTATAGTGAAATTTATGCTAGTTCTACTCGATAACGAAAGGTTTAAATTCAATGGTTCTTGTTAACTAGTGTCCCATGATTACAGATCAATGATTCGCAGGCACATGTATAGATTTAAAGTGGTTGCGTATGCTTTTCTTGGTATTTGTCCATGGTTTTTTTTTTGAAAAAGAATAAACAAACATGATTTAATAGTGTTAAATGCATCTTATGTTGTCTATCTGTTATGGAATTATGGGATTTTTTGTTGTCTTTTGGGTTTTTGATGTAGTTCCGGACCTAGAGACGGTGAACTTCAAGGTTTTGAGTAGGGGAGATCTTTATGAGATAAGGGAAGTTGAGGTATGAATTTGCTACTACAGTATGCTCTTTACTCTGCCTTGTAGACTGATGGTTATTTTTTTTTTTGATAAGTAAAAGTTTATTGATCTCAAAGAAATGGAACACCCTAGTACACAGGGAGTGTACAGGGTCAAACAATCAAGAACAAAAATTACAAGAATCTAAAAAATCAAGAAAGGATGAAAAGGATTGGTTCTGCAATGCAGCCAACCAATCCATTAAAGTTCTAAAGAAAAATAGTTTCAAGTCTGATATGGATCTCTCCTTACCTTCAAAACACCGACTATTTCTCTCCCTCCAAAGGCACCACAATAAGCAATGGGGAACTATAAGCCATATATACCCATTTTGATGACGGCCAAAACTGCCTTGCCAACATGCTAGAAGCCCCACTATAGATTGAGGCATAACCCAGCTCACTCCAAACAACCCGAACACCATAGCCCACATATCCATTGCAACTGGACAATGAAGAAAAAGATGATCAACCAATTCCCCATTACACTTGCACATATAGCACCAGTCTAATATCCAAACCTTCTTTCTTCGTAAATTGTCAATCGTTAAGCATTTTCCTAAAGCAACAGTCCAAACAAAGAAAGCTACTCGAGAAGGAATCTTTTGCTTCCAAATGCTTTTCCAAGGAAAGCAATAGTCATCAGAGCCCACTAAGAGATTGTAATAATCTTTAACCGTGAAGCCCTTCTCTCTAACAAATTTCTAGCACATCTTATCCTCACCAAGCCCTCTAACCGACGCACCATATATGGTATTCATGAAACTGGCCAGTGCCTCAAGTTCCCGAGCATGCACACCCCTAAAGAAACTTACATCCCAAAACAGGATTCCGTTATCAAATTTCATAACCTCATCCACACTAACCTCTTGATCTCGGCAAAATCTAAATAATTCAGGATAACTAACTGTAAGAGATGTTTCACCACACCAACGGTCTTGCCAAAATTTCACCCTAGACCCATCCCCAATATCATATAGAATGTGGCAAGAGAAAGTAGGCCATCCCCGACTAATATTTTTCCACAAGCCAACACCATATGGACCATTAGTAGGCCTAGTACACCAACTACCCCATTCACAACCATATTTCACGGCTATCACTTGCCTCCAAAGGGCAGCTCTCTCCATCCCAAATCTCCATAGCCACTTCCCAAGCAGAGCTTCATTAAATAGTCTTACATTTCTTATCCCCAAACCACCCGAAACAATGGGAGTGCAAACAGTAGCCCATTTAACCAAATGGAATTTTGGTTTATCACCAATGCCACCCCATAAAAAATCCCTCTGAAGTTTCTCAATTCTGTTAGCCACAGAAGTAGGAATAGGAAATAAAGATAGAAAATAAGTGGGTAGAATAGATGGAGTACTTTTAATTAAAGTGACTCTACCTCCCTTGGATAAGTACAAACGTTTCCATCCTGCTAATCTCCGTTCTATCTTCTCCAGAATTGGGTTCCAAATTGTCTTATCCTTGCATTTAGCTCCCAAAGGAAGGCCTAAATTTTTCATTGGAAGGGTACCTTGTTTACAACTAAGGACATTCAACAATAAGTCAAGATTATGTACCATACCAATAGGAACTAGCTCTGACTTGCCCAAATTTATCTTTAGACTAGAAACTGCCTCAAACCAAATGAGAATCATACGGAGAAACAAAACTTGATCCAAATCAGTATCACAAAAAATTAACGTGTCGTCCGCAAAGAGCAGATGTGACACCTCCAAAGATCTTCCCTTTAAACGACCTACACCAAAGCCTGACATGTGACCATCATGGACAGCCTTATCCAACATTCTCCCAAGGGCTTCCATCACCAAGACAAACAACAAAGGGGATAATGGGTCACCTTGTCTCAACCCCCTGGAGCTCTCAAAAAACCCACAAGGAGTGCCATTTATCAAGATAGAGAAACGAACTGTAGATATACAAAAGAAAATCCACTGCCTCCATTTAGCAGAGAACCCACTCTGTTCTAGTAACCGCATAAGAAAACCTCAGTTGACATGATCAAAAGCCTTCTCAACATCTAATTTGCAAAGTATCCCTGGCAAACCAATTTTGACTCTACTGTCGAGGCATTCGTTAGCAATAAGCACAGGGTCAAAAATCTGCTTGTTCCTTACAAAAGCATTTTGAGAAGGAGAAATTATGTCTTCCATGACGGCGCGAAGTCTGGTGGCTAAGACCTTGGCAATGATTTTATAGACCCCCCCCCCCCCCCCCCCAAACAAGACTAATGGGGCGAAAATCCTTAACTTCAATTGCTAGATTTTTTTTAGGGATGAGAGTGATGAACGTTGCATTCAAGATTTTCTCAAATTGACGTTTAGCAAAAAAAATGGTGAAATACAGCCATAAAATCAGTTTTGAGAATACCCCAACATGCTAGGAAGAAGGCCATTGGAAACCCATTAGGTCCAGGTGCTTTGTCGCCATTAAAATTCTGTATGACATAAAAAATTTCTGCCTCCTCAAAGGGCCTATCTAACCAATCTGCATTATCACCAAATATCCTAGGAAATACCAAGACATCTGGAAAAGGTCGAACAACTTGCTGCTCCGAGTATAAATTCATAAAGAATTGAGTTATGCAATCAGCAATCATACCTTGATTAGAAGACAAGGTTCCATCAACTATAAGGCTCTCAATACCGTTATTTCTTCTATTGGAATTAGCTATTCTATGAAAAAATTTTGTACTTGCGTCCCCCTCCCTCAAGTGTAGAATCCTAGACTTCTGCCTCCAACTAATCTCTTCTAAAAGAGTAAGTTTTTCAATCTCAGTACGGAGATTAACTTGTTCTAACTTCTCCTCAACTGTTAAAGGTTGGGTCTCCTCTCTAACATCCAAGTCATTCAATTTGTTCCATAATTGCTGCTTCTTTAAAGTGACATTGCCAAACTCCACTTCGTTCCATTTTTTTAGGTCCAACTTCAAGGCTACCAACTTCTTAGCTAGTATAAAACTTGGGATGCCTTGGAACAAATAGGATGCCCACCAGGTTTTCACTTTATCCACAAAATTCACCGCCTTCAACCACATATTTTCAAAACGAAAAGGAGTTCTACCTCTCCGATGACTCCCTCCCTCCAACAGAATTGGGTTGTGGTCTGAAAGTACCTTAGACAACCTTCTCTGTGCAATAGAGTGAAATGATCCACCAAATAATTGATGGTTATTTTGATTTGGTATTGGGAATGTTACGATGAATACAGATAATTGATGGTCATGTTCATAAGCACAATAGCAACAATGGATTATAAAATTATAAAATAACAATGAAAAGAATGATTACAATATTACGTATATAATGTCTAAATTGAGAGGTTAGGCTTTGGTGAGATGGTAAGTGCCATTCACGAAAAGTGATAGGTTTTGGGTTTGAGTCTAGGAATCAACCTCTCCAATAAAATTGGGGGTAAGGCTACTTACCATAACTTCTCTCAGACCCCGCAAAAGTCTAAGTTTTGTGCACTGGTTGTGATAATATCTAAATTGGGGTTGTGATTGTGGAAACAGCCATACTTTGTAGCGGAGACAACGATGCCTGGGAGGACTGGATTTGACTTCAATGGAGCATCTCAATCCTTTAATGTATTAGCTGGGTACCTGTTTGGTAAGGTAGTCTTGAAATTTTGTAATGAATTGCTGTCATACTTTCTTGTAATGTACTTATCTTTTTTACTTTGCTTAATCTGGTGCCTTTGCTGTTTGTAGAATACAACAAAGGAGACAATGGAGATGACCACACCTGTTTTTACGCGTAAGACCCAATCAGATGGAGAGAAAATGGAAATGACGAGTCCTGTGATAACAAAGAGGGTATGATATTTTTTACATGCATCATCATTCATATGTTTAATAATTTTTGTAGTTTCTGATGATATGGAATTTTGATATGTTCTTGTATGTTTTAAATGGCACTCGTGGTGCCTATGTTGCTTTTCTTTTACATTTCTCTCAGAGTATGCTCTTTAAAAAAAAAAAAAAAAAATTCAATCTTGTCATATGGTCATAACTTGACCTGTCTAAAATGATTATATTTTAATTTGGCATTACCTTGGACCAGCTGAAAATTACGGTCTATTAGCTGAAACTTTTTCTTTTTTAACAGATTTTTGATCATGACATTATTGCTTTCAAATACCAAAGATTGCACTTGGACTCTAATAATCTATCTAGTTCTTTCATTTGATGAATAACTATAAGGTCCCAGTTTCACATATTGGTCCTTAATTGTATGGTTTGGTCGTTTTTAGCCAAAAGCCAAGGAGGTCTTTTTGCTTGGTCTAAGTGTTGGGTTTCATTTTGTTTTTCTTCTTCTTGTTTTGCAATTTTGTCCTAAGTACGGTAGAAAGATGTCA
This sequence comes from Quercus gilva, assembly GCA_023621385.1. Taxonomy (NCBI): domain Eukaryota; kingdom Viridiplantae; phylum Streptophyta; class Magnoliopsida; order Fagales; family Fagaceae; genus Quercus; species Quercus gilva. The sequence continues at coordinate 36,463,022 of CM042479.1, read as the reverse complement.
ATTCTTATAAAATCCTAATTTGTAGTCTTTTTCAATATTTTGCATTTCGTATATTTTATTTTTTATAATGATCTGATATTATTGCAAATATTTTAGCTGGAAGATCAAGATAAGTGGAAGATGTCTTTTGTCATGCCCTCAAAGTATGGTGCCAATCTTCCGCTGCCTAAAGATTCGTCTGTGACAATCACAGAGGTGCCAAGGAAAATTATTGCAGTTGTTGCCTTTTCAGGTCTGTCCTTCCCTTTATCTGATAACCCCTGAGCTATGTGGATATATAAAGTGGGTTAAGAATCTTTTAAATGTACGATCATTCCTAGTTATTAAATATTGGATGTTATTGTTACCAAGGCTTTCCAACATTAGAACATTGGATCAGACTTGAGAGCATGTTGTTAAGTACACCTGATTGTATGTAAGTTTCTATGCATATTTTGAGGTATGCATTAGTGATTGGGTTGAGATAGTGGAAAATCTGCAGCCAATTTGTTGTAAGTGTAGTCAATTATAGTGGGTTTTGCAACACTGAAAAAAAAAGATTAAAATAATCACGCATGGAACACAAAGATTTACGTTGTTCTGCCTTAAGCCTATGTCTAAGAACAAAATTGAGTTGAAAGTTTTACTGTTTTGCTAAAAAATGGGAAGATCACAAATGTAGCATAGACTCTCACAAAATCTAAACCCCAAATAAGTCCAAAGCTTTCCATCTCTCTAAATTCACAGGGCTATGGTATGAGGAAAAAACTGAAAGCTATGTATATATATAACCCCAAACTTGGCTTGTGATGCAAGGAGGTTGGTATACAATTCAAAACCAAAGCAGAATTGTATTTCAAGATATAGCCATAGTTGGCTAGATTGTTGCTGTGGCAAACACCCAAAATCCCCTTTTACCTCCTTTTCAGGGGGTGCAATCCAAATACAAGTCAATCTTGATTACTTGTAAACTGACCATGGAGAATATTTCTATGTGAGCCAACTGGAGTCTTGCACGTGATGCAACTCCACCTAATTCAAGCCTCCTTATAAAGAATTGGATCATAGTTGTAGTAAGTTCTGTTTAAATTGTGAGCTAATATAGTACTGTAATTATTTCAGAAACAGAGTAGCATATTATTCATTATCAAAGTGGATATGATATATTTATAATAATTGTCCCTTCTTAATTTCTATTAGGATTTGTTACTGATGAAGAAGTTAAACAACGGGAATCAAAGTTACGAGAAGCTCTGAAAAATGATGCACAGTTTCAGATTAAAGAGGGTGGTTCAGTGGAAATTGCACAGGTGAGATCCCTACTGAAATGTTAAATACCAAAGGTCTCTGTAAAAATTGATTTCTAGACACTTTCTTTGTGTCAATGACTTTCTGTATATATGGTTGCAGTATAATCCACCATTCACACTTCCATTCCAACGCCGCAATGAGATTGCTCTGGAAGTAGAAAAGAAAGAAAAATAGCAACATAGCAATTTTAGAATCTTGAGGTATAGTAAATTAACACACTTTCTGTAAAGTAAACAAAAACAACTTTTTGGATATCCAGGCCATTCATGTTCCATAATGTAATATCTTACATAATTGATTTGATGCTTTGGATATGTGTATATAGTGAAATATCCTTCTTGCTATTCCATTATGCATCATGACACGAGTAACAGTACTCAGATACTGGAATTTTGTTAAGATCATGTGTTTGGGTTTGGTGTTATTTTAGTTGCATTGCTCCTCAACTAAACATGAATCTTGTATGAGCATGGTTGTTTGTGAATAGCTGAATGCTAGAAAAACCTAATATTAGTGTCATCTGAATGTGAGTTGAATTGGGATCTTGAGATAAGAAATAAGAAAAATCTACAGAAGTGCATACCCCTAGCAACGACTAGTTTAAAGTAAGCAATATAATCAAGTCTAAGCACATATAGACTTCACCAAAGAATTTTTAGTTACCACAGTCGAATTACATTGGATTGTCAGGAAACCGTGAAATAACAAACAGAGAAATTCTAAAATAAAGCAGCAATGATTTCATATACAGCTTTACACGAATGTTAAAATAAACAAACTTGCATCTTCCAATGCCCTTTTTGTCCTTTCATGTTTAAATGTTACCATCTGCACAAAGCAGCAATGATTTCGTACCCATTTGGGTATTGCGTCTGCGTTTTAGCATTTTTTTTTTTTTTTTTTTTCCATTGAGAAGCACATTTCAGAGCTTACCAGTGGGTCCTTTGTTGCACTGTTTACGAGACTTACAAATCTCTTTTTTCAACAAAACTTTTATTAAAAATAGGTTTTACGGTATTATTCACACATTTAAAAATTATTTTGCTACAGTATTTTCAGCTTTCAGCAATCAACAAAATAAGTCGTATTTAAATAGACTCTTCATATACAGCTTTGTATAAACTAAAATTAAAAACTAAAATGTCATTACAATGCAGGAAAATAATCTTAAATATTATTACATGTTCAACGTGCTGCTGTGCTGGTAGTCTGGAATAGAGTAGGACACAACATAATCACAAAAGTTATCCAAAACAAGATGATCCTCCAAAAAAGACAATCAACTCCACTCATGACAGAAACCCTTCGTGGCTTCAATTAGGACTTCACAATAAGGATTGTTTTGGAACCAAGTTTATTTCCTTGTAGTTCTTTTATTTAAGCCTCTTTGTTTTGGGGTTGTATTTCTGAACCGTGGTTATCTCCTCTCACTATTTCTCAACCGAATTTCATTTCAGCTTACATCATTTTCCTTTATCGTCTCTATATGTTAGGATGTCTTAATCTTAGTATAATTTCTTTTGGAGGTACAAAGCTTTCCTTCGGTATACTACTATACTGTCCAAGTAAATTGTTAGGCATGAAGATAAAAAATAAAAAGAAAAATGTGCCAAATTGTGACTTAAATGAAATTAGTGGAGTAGAAATGTAGAATCATCTGTATTCCATCAAGATTTGGCCAATATGAATTTTTCTGCCATATAATTCTTATTAAGCTAAATTGAACAAATATAGGAAAGCATGTGGAGAAAATTACGGGAAAAACTAAACATAATTAACTTAATACAAACAGTCTATTGAACTTCCAATCACCTAAATTAGAATAATTCTAAGCGAAGAAATTACTCAAAAACTAAAAATTCCTACTAAAAGAACCATTCAAAAGATAAGGAATTCCTTCCTTCACCTAAAAAGCATTTACATCGAGTGGACTCATCATAACATGTCCATAGAAATATCCCAAAGCCCTTCAATTTGGAAAGTCAAGCACATTAGGTTCCTGTATAATACATAAACATATAACAATCGCATTCCTGCACAGCCCCACACTAGTACTAAGGACGATGCATAACATTTCAAAATCGTATCCAGAAATGTACACACTGAAAAAAAAAAAAAAAAAGTGTGACTAACGTTGCTCAAAGTCAAAGCTTCAAATCATATACAGGTAATGTCTGGTCCTAAAGGCTGAGTTAGACCTGTAATGTCTCTAACTGATCAGGACTTCTATGGGGATGGTTACGGAGCTAAGTTTGTCTCTTGTGGTTCTTTCTTTCAGCCTCTTTGTCCGTATTAGTTTTGCTTTCACCAGTCGTGATCATTTTGTGTTACAAAATCTCATTCATTGGATTTTCTTAAAAGTTTTAACCCAAAGTGTCTGACATAAATTTTTCAGTTGGGAAGAGTTATGAATTGAAACATAGATGTCTCCATTAGAAACACTAGTGTGTAGCTCTTGCACATACACAGATATAATTAAAAATATTTAAATTAATCACAATTATACAGTTCAAATTAGTATTTTTTTTAGAAAATGTTCAAATTGTACATCATATTAGTTTATATTTTTTAAAAAAAAACATATATTTCTAAAATATGTAATGATTTCTCATTATATATGTGTGTGTGTATGTATGATTTAAAATTTAATTGGTTTTAGATTTTTCGGTTTTTGCACCAAATAATTTATTTGTCACAAAAATTAAAAACTTAGATGGACATGTGGCGAAAAATTGGACTTCAATTGAAATCTAATTTAGAATCTAATTAGATTTGGACTTTTCAATTTTTACACTCAATAATTCGCTTGGCACATGAAGGAGCTTCACACACACATATACACTTAGATTAGGCTAGAGTAGAATTTCTATCTTGTATAAAAAAAATAAATAAATAACTTGGCACAAAATTAAAAATTAAATGGGACTTTTGACGCGAAATTGAGAATCCAATTAGAATCTAATAGGATTTTCTCTGTGTTTTGACTATATATATATACTAGTATATAACCCATGCTACCGCATGGGAATGGATATATTATTAATCATGAGTTTATTCATGTTTAAAAGGCTCAGTTAAGTCTAAATTCATATTATTAACTATAAAATTTTATTAACAAAACTTAGCAGTATATATATATATATGTATATATATATAGACATTGGATATTCTTCCCATGTGCTAAATATTGTTTTCAATAAGGTCACACCAAATAGGTTGAAAGCCATCTTCGTGCAAGATTGATATCTGCAAGAGAAGTCAATCATCAAGCAAGGACCAAAGAATTTCAAAAAATGTTAATATTGACTCAATGTATGCGCATACACACAAACCCATCACTATATCAATTAAGAGAATCAAAACTAAATGGAAATATTACACAAAAAGATGAACCTTGGTGACGCTGTTTATCCAAAAGATCCATTCACACTTTTGAATCTTCAATTTCTATTGGTGATTGAAATTTTCGTAGCTTAAAAAATTTAAAATTAAAAAAAAAAAAAAAAAAACCCTTAGAGTTGTACTCATTTTGTAGTTTTACGATGGGTCATTTTGTAACATGATGGACATTTGTGTGAAGAAAAATCCTTTGAAGTTGCATGGCTGATAAAAGAAATTCTCTCCAATCTCTTTTTATAAAGAGATGGATTTGTGCATGTTTTTATATATCCTTCATAGTTGTATTATCACGAAGCAAATTCAATGGATTTAGATTGGTACTACTGATTCCCAAAGCATGAGTGTTTAATGTGTTATTAATTTCATCTCATCTCATTACCATGTCCAATGAATTTTAATTGGAATTCAATTTTCCAAGTGGTGCATCTCTTACAATATTCTTTCATTTTTTTTTTAATTAATTTTTTGAAATTTATTTTTCAATTCCCATGGCCACTTTCTATATTCGGCTTCCCTAGGAACTTTGAAGTTTGAACCAAGAGAACAATGAATCTACATAAAAATAAATAAAAACAATGAATCAGAGTAATGATTCTCTCGAAAATAACCCCAAATCATGTTATATTCTTCTGATTATTTTCTTTGTACACGTGTATAGTAAAATTGGACTCCAATTTTAGATTCTAATTGAACAATTGGAATGACACATTGCACAAAATTGAAACTCTAATTTGAAATTCTATTTGAGTTTCTCTCTGCTTCACCTATTATTATATATATAGATTAGGTGTCAGTTAAATTATAAAACTCTTAGATTGCGTTTGGATACTTGAATTTAGATTTGAATTTGAAAGTGATAGATTTGAAATACATTAATTCTAAATTCATAAATATTTAAGTATGTTATATGGATTTCTAAAATTTTATGGTTTTAGAAGTTATTTCAAATTCAGGATATTATGGTTTGAATTTTTTGTTGAATCTATTAAATCGAAATCCTTAATCCTTTATAAACTATCCAAACAAGGTATTTAGTTTTTAATAATCCAAATTCAAATCAATGTGCCCAAATCCTATCATCCAAACACGTCGTGTACAATGCATCCCCATAAATTCATAGAATTTAAGAACTATAAAATAGAGTTACCTAACCATTACTATATATTTGCTAGTTAGAATTAGACATGAAAGATAAGATGAGTGAAGAGGGATAGAAAAAAAAGAAAAAGAAAAAGAAAAAGAAAAAAAAAGATAGGTAACCTACCACCGACCCTCTATTATAAACATACCCTTAAATAAAAACTTAAACTACGTTTTGATGTCACGACTATCTTTTATGTGACAATTATCTTATGAGTCAAACTGTGACTGATTATTTATTACTTTTGCATTCATCTACTACTTCTTTTTTTTTTTTTTTTTTCACCGCTCATAACCTGTCAGGTTGACAGTGGTATGAAAAAAAAAAAAAAAAAAAAAAAAAAAAAAAAAAAAAAAAAAAAGACCCTCCGGCACATATTAGGCCACGAGTGGAATGGTCATGTCCCCGTTCATAGTCAGTACCAAGTACACAGTACACACACCCTCTCTCACATGCAATGCTAAGTTAAAGTTGTTCACTTTAATCAACGACACAAGTTTTAAATATCCAGACACAAACCACCAAAAAACATTCGCTCTCTTCTCCCTCCTCCACTCTTTTTTTGGCCAAACTGCAAAGCAAAAAAAAAACCATGGCCACAGCTCTCAACCTTTCACCACCAATTTCACTTCTGAGGCCACTCTCGTACCACAAAATACCCAAGATCACCACCACCATTAGAGCATCAACAAGCTCCTCTGAAACCTCTCCTCCTCTTACTACTTCCACCAAAGACCAAGGACTTTCCTCCTCACCATCATCATCTGTAACTTTTGCTCCTCCACCTGATTTCAAGCCACCGGTGCCGCAGCGCTTCGGTGTCAGACCCGACAAGAGATGGGAAGTCTTCACCGCTTCTCTTGGCTTGTTTTTTCGCCTTGGAACTGGTGTTTTTGTTTCTGGGTCAGTTTGCTTTTCTTTTCTTTTTTGCTTTTGTTTTTTCTGTTTCCCATAATTTATTTTTTAGAGTTGAATGAGCCAAATTATCTTGTGTGTGCTTGGTTCTAGAGTCTTTGACGGTAAAAAATGTAACATCTTTGTCGTTTGTTTATTTTTTGGATGAACCTCATATAGGATGCCAGTGTTGTAAATTCACCTTCTTAAAAGATAAATTTTTGGAAAACGAAGGAATTTGAAAGGGTCTATTAGGCACCAAATAGAATTCACTAGGAATGGAAAGGATTAAGAATCGGATCATAACATTTCTGAGGAAACAAGCAAGTGCATAGACAGGACAACATTGTTATACTATTTGGAAAACCATACAAATCTAGCTTCAAAATCAACTCACGTTAACATTTGCAGATGTTTATGTTATAAAAATCTACATTGTTGAAAGTGCTTTATCATACATCATTATCTCTTGAATGTAGCTGTGGACACTTACATAGATTTCCTAATTTTGTTACTTTGGTTTTATACCATGGCAGGTATTCTGTGTCCTTTGTTCCCAAAAATGAGATTCCACCTGGCCAGTACGCTCTTGATGCTGGCGGTAACTTGAATTTCACTATGGCTACTTCTTTGTCATCTTATAATTTGTTACATTTGTGTGCTTGTAGTTAAAATGCTAGTATAAGTGAACGTTCCTACCAAATGTAGAAAAATGATATGACGCCCTGAGTTTATATGCATCTATATTGGGCACTATTCAAGAATTCTGATGTGTTATTTGTGGTGTTTTCTGTCAACCCTATACAAAGTTCCACATAGTTTTCTGATGGGAATTTTCTGTCACATTCATGCTATACTTGTCATTATTGAATCTTATTAAGTATTCTTGTTTGGTTTACAAAAGAAGAGGACGTTTTCTACTATTTTGAGATATTTTATGTCTCCCAAAAGTTTAAGTTGTTTTTGTATTTATATGTTGAATATGTAGACAATTTACCGGACGATGGCACTTGTGAATCCTTGTAATAGTTAGAAACACAATGATGCAACTTGTAGTTCACTTGGTACCATCAAACTGCAGATCACTTTTGAGATTTACTCCGAAAACCCTTATGTAATTGTTTCTGCCATTTTATGCCAATATTTTCTGTGGCTGACTAAGTATACTCTGATTGTTAATAGCACAAATCTGAAAGGATATTTTAATGCTGATATAGCTCTCTGTAGATAACTCTGCCCATCTGTCTTCCTGATTTCTTCATTCTTGGACTAAATTACAAATTACAGATTCCAAGGCAAAAGAGACTTCAAAATTAGGCCCTCGGCCAGAGAAGCCTATTGAGATATATGAGTTTGAAGGGTATCATTTTCTTCTCCACTGAATTCGTTGGCAGTAATTGACTTGATGCTAACTTTCTTTTCCAGGCCTTTTTATCTTCTTATATTATTCCCCTTGTAATTTGTTATATGCCCATGTGATGAACAAAGACTGACAGCATCTTTTTCCCCTTCCTTCATATATGGATTATCATGGATCATGTAAAGCTGTCCATTTTGTCGGAAGGTAATATCAGCATCCTAGGATTTCTATTTGATTTTTAGTGATATATTAAATGATTTTCCTTATCCTTTTGTAGTGCATAATTTTGTTAAAATTGTATATGATGGAAATAGTATCCCACTTGAAACTACCTCACACTTCATGTGCATGACTGCTGTATTGCACACATAACTATTGGATGGTGGTGTTATGTCTTAGATGACAGAATGATCTCAGGCAATAGGCAATAAGTTTAGCTTTTAAAATAAAATGTTATGGTTTTAGGTGAAAGTGTAATTGTATATATCTTCTGAAAGATGGAACACTATTGAGATGGCTGCTGACCAACAAAACAAAATGCGCAGCTTCTCAAGAATGTGGTTGGACATGAGCCGAGTATGCTGTTTAAGGGCCATAGAAATGTTGGACATTAGGAGCATCATATATGTTTTACCAAGAGATCCAAAAGATTTCTCTATTAGAGCCTTTTTTTCCCCTGAAATTACTTTCTGTGACTTTTTTTAATGGTTTGGACTAACAATTAATTTTGTACAGGTTAGGGAAATCATTGCAGTATTGGATATTGATGTTCTATTTTATCCTTGCCCAAAAAATGGTCCAAACTTTCGCCCCAAAGTTGCTCAGATGGGTGGAAAACAGCAGTTCCCTTATATGGTAAGATTTATTTATTTTTAATTTGGTTTATTAATTTGTTCCCCTTCTCATCCACACTTTCAAAAGGAAAGAGTACTCATAATTTAAATGGGAAAATTAATTTAGAAGCAAGAGAAATCCTAAGTTTTAATGTCTTGACATAGGACTTTGGAACATGATTGAGAGTTACGAAAAGAGATAAAGAAACTTCCCTTATTTTTTAATCAGCGTCTAGTTTCTCATAACTTCTTTTTTACCAAGTCATCAAACGTTGCTGGTATTATTTCTGGACTTTGAAACTGTCACAAATGAAATTTGATTCTGGTTTGCCAATGTTTTTGGAAAGGAAAAATAAGGAAAATAAAGAGAAATTGATTTGAGATTTGATTGATGAAAAAAACCAATGTGAAAGGCTGTGAATCAAATTCCTTTATATGTTTAATCTTCTCTCTAAATATAGATCACCTTTGAATAGATAATTGGCTCAAAATTTATTAAATAGCTTTTTAAAATAAAGATAAGGTTAAACACTATATTATTTTTACTAAAGTGGGTAAGAAATCCTTACCGTACTTTTTCCTAGTCAAACCATCTATGTTACATTTTTTTTTTTTTTTTTTAAATTTTATTTCTTGATTTTCTTTTGTATTTTCTATCTTCCGTGACATCATGTCCTGGGTTTAACTTATTACGATTGGGTAGTATCTTCAAGTGGGAGCTAACCTGCAAGCTTCTTTCTCCTGTTGCAGGTGGATCCAAACACAGGAGTTGCAATGTACGAATCAGATGACATAATTAAGTATTTGGTTGGAAAATATGGTGTGTAGTCACATTGACTTGCGCTCAATTGGTGCATTTTGAATTGTCAATTGTTTTTTCATTTTTTGATTCGGTTATTTCATATTAACAAGAGGACCATATATTTGAAGCATACTACTCAATATTTGGAGGTCTCTATTTTATACGAAAAACTTGAGAATGTCCTCTTTGTGAAGTTCCAAATTTTTTTAATTTGACATATTTTCCTGTTCTAGATGAGCTTTTTCCATCCATGCCTTGTTAGGTACTACCACAACTTATTTTTGGTTTCTCTTAACTTTGGAAACTTCTATTTTTCTTGAATGAGAAATTGAAATAACTGTTACTTTGTTATTTCTGCTGTATACTACAAATAGTTTACAATTAATGCTGTTTGGTTTCTTTTGTGTAGGTGATGGAAATGTTCCTCTCATGTTGTCACTTGGTCTACTGACGGTTAGCTTATGTTTCTTTTGTAGTAATTCTTCTCAATCTGTATGAAGAGTTTTCTGAAGTATATATTATTCATTGCTTTCTGTTTTGCTCTTGTAGACTTTGACTGCAGGCCTTGCAATGATTGGTCGCATGGGGAAGGTAAATTGAATTTGAACTCATTACTTGCAATAGTCTCAAATTTGTTTTCCCAATGTCTAAGAAGAAGCTCTTTTGACATGCATGTTAATCTTTAATATATAATTTTTTTTATTTTTTATTTTTTATTTTCTTTAAATTGGAATAACAATAAACTCTTTTCATGTGCATTTTCTTTCTATGGCAGGTCAATATTTCTTCTAGTGAAAGTTCTGTAAAATTTAATTCTTTCTTATGTGAATCTTAGAGTATCAAGATTATTGGTTTAACTATCAGCTATACAAGTAATAGCCAGTAAATCTTGCTTTGACCATCTCTCATTTATTATGCAGGGGTCTTCTTACATTCCATCAAAACTGCCACCTAAACCACTTGAAATATGGGCATATGAGGTTTGTAGACTTTTGAATGATAAGTTTGGAGTTGGGTTCAAAATCAGTTTCTTAGACGCCTTATTTAGAAATTCTTTTTAACTTCATTGTAGCATACATGATGATATAGTGTAGCTATTTTGTTTACTTAAACTTAATTTGAAATGTTAATTCTTTCCTTACAGGGTTCCCCCTTCTGTAAACTTGTACGTGAAGTACTTGTAGAGTTAGAGTTACCACACTTACTTCGCAGGTAGGTCCTTCTGTGGTGATCTATTTGGTTAGCTACCTCATAAATGAGTCTTTGTTTCAGTTGTTTTAAATGATGTGATGCCTTTTCAGTTATGCACATTCATGTGCCTGCTGTCTTTTATTATGTTGGGAATTTGGTGTGATGTCTAGAGTTCACAGTCTGAAAATTATGATTGTAGTTGTACCTACGAAACTCTTTTGATGAAAACAAGAACAGGTGTAAATGTTAATACCTATATCTAATGAAATAATTGCAAAATTTCCAATAAAAAAAACTGTTTCCAGTTTCCCCTGTAGGTTGGGATAATATGGTTGTTTCAAGCATCCTACAAAGTATAAACTGTGTGGTTTTGAAAATTTATAAACTTCTACTTGTGCTTGTACACTATCAAGAATGAGATTCTCTCAATTTTTTTTAAAATATCAAATGCATTTCATGTGCAAATTTTTTTAATGCTTGCTACATATGTACTAAGTCCCTAAATCATTCATTGCCGTCTAACATATTTCTTAATTGTCATAACATTTCATATTTTACTGTTAATATTTACCCTCTCTCTCTCTCTATATCGCTCTCACGCACACACATACACACACACACACACCACACATGCACACAAAATTCTTTTGATGAAAACAAGAATATGTGCATATTTTAGTACTCATATCTAAAGAAACAGTTTGAAAATGTATTATATAGCGAAGGTCCCAGCAGAGAGGGGGAGATCTCTATAATTGTAGCCTCTCTAACACATATACAAATTCCTTCGCAGAGTTATATGCCGAATCATAGGATGCCCAAAAAGCTTTTGTTTTGGACCATTCTGAACCCTCGGCTACATTCAAATATTTTATCTTTCTCTTACCTATCAAAAAAAAAAAAAAAAAAAAAACAGTTACAAAAATTCCTATGAAGTTAAACTGTATCCAGTTTCCCCTGTAGATTGGGATAATATGGTTGTTTCAAGACTCCTACAAAGTACAAACTCTTGTATGTATGCGCTTAGCATTGGGCTTGTACTTTATAGTATGGTATTCTCTCATATTTTTTTAGTATCAATGCAATGCATGTGCATTTAATATTTAATATGCTTGCTACATATATACTAGGTTTCTAAATCATTCATCACTTTCAATCATTTAAGTTTCTAAATCATTCATCACTTTCAATCATTTAAGTTTTTAAATCATTCATCACTGTCAATCATTTAAACTTCAATATTACCATGAGTGTTTTGTCCTTCCCAGTTTAAGTTGTGTTTGGTAATCTTCATACTTTATTATGTTTCTGACTTGGAAATTGTTTTCATCAGTTTTTATGGGGATTTTATTGATTGGGGTTGCTTTTCATGTCTTTCCTTTGCATCCATAGTTTTATATATACTGAATCATGACCGATACATTTCCATACTGTTTCTCCTTTTAGTTGTGCTCGTGGCAGCCCAAAACGGCAGATACTATATGAGAAAGTTGGACACTTTCAGGTATTTTTAAGTTCCTTTCCTCAGTCTATCATATCTTCTTTATGAGAAGTATTCCACTTGCTGCATGATATGGCATCAGACAGAAGACATAAGTTTTACAACAATTTTTGGCAGGTACCTTATCTAGAAGATCCAAATACTGGGGTGCAAATGTTTGAAAGTGCAGAAATTGTGGAGTATATAAAAGCGACTTATGCTGTTCAATAAGCAATGCTTTCAAAAGTTTAGAGATTTTGTTCTTTTTTCTCTTATACATCTCTTTCTTCACTTTTCTTTTGAAAATGTATGTTTACCTTGTTCCAATATATATACTCTGAGATGTAATTATTGTATATTATCATATTCTTTCTAGTGGAATTAAGTGCCTCAATTTGGTGTGGGCTGTACTAGACCAAGTGGTTTATAACGTGGTGCCGCGATCTTGTGTTCAATTTTTATTAATGTATGTATAGGAGGATGGTTTATTATTTTCAGTTGATTGCATAACTTCTGCTACAAAATCTATTGCCCTCCAAATAGGCAAAGTAGTGATAACATCAGTGTCTTTGACTCTTTGGCATTTTACTAAAGAAGTGGGTCAAAAGAGATCCCATCCAGTTTTCTCTGATTAAAATGAGAAAACATGCTCAAATTCAGAACTCTTTTCTTATAAAGTTGTACTTGTGGCGAACCCATTAGTAAAGCATGCCATGTTGAGGGCTGCAAAGTCAGGAGGCAGTTTAGTATCTATAATGAGACCCATGAGAAGAGCATTTTCTCATGTAGGACAAATTGCGGAATCAGTAGAGTTAGGAGAAATCGTGGGTCTATGGTTTAGAATTGTAGAAGAAAGTGTTAAGATTCAAAATTTGCTAGGTTTTATGAGTTTTTTAATGCCTATTTTGTAGAAGAAAGCATATGTGGGGTTTTAGGGTTTTGATAGGTAAAAGAAGGTCTTGATTTGGCGTTGTAAGGAATAAGGAAAAGAGAGGATTGTATGGTGTTCAGGGGCTCTGCAAATAGTGCCCGTGAACAAAATCACGAGAATGAGGAGAAGTGATGCGGGATGTGGAAGTGTAAAGAAGCAGAACACGAAAATTACCTCGAATTCACGAGGTTCCTTGAATCCACAAGGAGAAAGGGTTTGGATTTCACCAGAGAATAAATTTTATTGATTGAATAATTGTTCAAAAAACGTGTACAGACTAAGAGGCCTATTTAAGGGTTTCGTAAAACTTGACAGACAAGAAAATATATTCTAAAATAACTCCTAATTGATACATCATCATAATAGGAACCAAATTTGACCTAAAATGCATTAAAAGCACCTAAAAACAAGGAAATAAATCACCTAAACTTAAAATAACGTTTTTTTTTACATAAAAATACCAAAATTTAAATAATTACAAAAATTAAATTGCAGATTCTGTCCTACACCAGACCCTTCCACTTAAAACAAACTCATCCTCGAGTTCATTTTTGAAATCTGAAATCTTCCATACCAAGAGAACAAATACTTTGAATACTTCATCTTCCTTGTTTTCTTGCCAAACTTGAAAGTCATCAATTGAGAAACTTGAACTTCTTGTTCCTTGATCTTCATGCAATTAACAATATTCACCAAATAAGAGTCAATAATCACATCAAATCTTTCCACCCCAATAAAATCAATAAACTTTGTTTCAGTGTCTCTCACAAAAATAATAGGAGTTTGAACGTTGCAATCATCTAACTTGACTTCATCGAGATTGTTGACATCCTCTGTAATTTCTTCTTTAATGGACTCTACTATCTCGACCTCAAGATTTTTCTCTATAATAGGGTCTTCATTAATCTCCTCCACAATCTTGATTTTAGGTTCTTCTTCTATAATAAGATCTCCATGAACTTCCTCATAAACTTCTATATTTTCTTCAAGAAAAATGTGTTATTCAACAAACAATTCTTCTCTTAATTGTAGAATATATGGTTCTCCAAAATAATTCAAGTGTGAACTTCTTGGAAAAAAATAATCTTGTTTTGTATACGACAGAATTTTATCACAATCCAAAGGACAAAATTTGATAGCAAGCATCTTTTTCATCCTTGACCATGAACGAATTTTGTCTTTACCTTGTCAGATTTTATCAATCTATATTCTTTCCCACCAACGTAAGGCATACTCTCTAAGTTTATACAAAGCAAGTTTAACTTTTTTCTCATCACAAATATTCTCATAGTCAAATAAATCCTCTAGATCAAGTAACCAATCAAGAAAATATGCTTTATAAAAATAACCATTAAAACTTTCAATTCTCTTATAAGGTCTATATGAAATTTGCTTACCAGTAGGTTACCCGTGAGTTATGTCTCCGCGACAGTTATTCCTATTGTTTCCATGCTCTAATGACAGCATCTTAGCAAAGATATTTGTGAGTGCTAGCTATACGTCACGTAATACTTGTTAAGTTTTTTGTTATCGGAATTGCTACCGTCTCATACATCAGCCACCAAACCAGGATAAGTTAAGGCTCTAATACCAATTGATACAGGATGGGGAAGCGTCAAGAAGTGGAACACGAAAACAAAAAACAAAACACGTTTGCTTATGATAATAACCTCGAATCCACGAAGGTTCCTTGAATCCACAAGGAGAAAAGGTTTGGAGTCCACCAAAGAATAGAAAGACTAAAGTCTGAATTTTATTAATTGAATAATTGTTCAAAAAAGGTGTACAGGCTAAGGGGTGGGCTCCGAAAAACTTGACAGACAATAAAATATATTCTAAAATAATTCCTAATTGATACCTAACCATAACATGAACCAAATTTGACCTAAAAAGCATTAAAAGCACCTAAAAACAATAAAAATAAATCACTTAAACCTAAAATAACGTTTTTTACATAAAAATACCAAAATTTAAATAATTACACAAATTAAATTGTAGATTCTGTCCTACATCAAGAAGGAAAGAAAGAAGAGAAAGGGAGAATATAAATTGGGAAAAAGAACAATAAGACCGATGTGTCTCAATACTCACAAACTCAATATTTGATTAACCAACTCCATCTCTCTTTGGGTACATTAAGAGTCCATTTGGAAATAGTTTATTTAGTTGAAATTGAAATTTTTTCTTTGAAAGTACTGTAAATAAAGTTAAAAAATAACTGAAATAGTATAGTGGGACAAATGAATAGTACTGAAAAGTACAATGAGTCCCATGAATAGTAACAAAAATAAACTAAATTGTAAAAAAAGTTGACCTTTTAAGTTAATGTCAAACGCAACCTAAGTGTACATACACTCACACACATGTACATATGACTGTTTGAATTTTTTTACTTGTAACATTTTAGGACTCCTGGTTTGACTAGTACATTAAACACGTAATAATATACTAACTCAGACTCGAAGGAAATAAAGCCTAAAATACTAAGGATCTCTGAGAAAATTGACTCTAATAAAATAAAACCAAAATAAAAACTATTTCAGCTCTAAATGACTCAGACCTTGATCTTTAAAATACCACCCTACTTTTGTTTCAATTGGACTTCACATGGGGAACCCATAAAACAATTGTTGAATAGGAAAATTTACAAAAAGTAATCGAAAATCCATCTTCCATGACTGCTTCATTTCTCCGTTACTCTTAACATTGTTGAATGTCTGAAGTCACAACTTTCTGCTAGGTGTTTGTTAACAAAAAAATTTTATTTGCTATTATTTGGTTAATTCTATCTCTTTTTTGTTCCAAGTGTGCTACTTTTACTTGCTTTATGCTTAAGATATTTAATCAGAAAGTGTCATTGATAGCAACATCAATAAAAAAAGAAAAAAAAAGGTTAAAGTAGTTAAAGGGAGAATAGAAGAGTTGGAGAAGGAAGATAAAGGAAGGAATTATCACTTTAAAGTGATGGTGGAACGATGGATACGGCTCATGTTGGAATGAATCATGTGGCCCCGAATGGTGTTATATGGACGAAAATAACTTAAAGACTGCAAATTATTGGAATCTATAAGCGTGTGTTATGGAGGATATCGGCTTTACTTTACTTTTAAGCAGAAATGTGGTAGGCTTGCATTTCTTATTCATTGTGGACTATAGATAATAACAAAAAGGAACCCCATTGAGTAGAGGTGGTGGAGATGTTATCAACCCCAAATGGATAGAACGAGGCACTTTTATTGATTAGTAAACTTCACTAACAACCTACTTTGAGAGTAAAAAAGAGACCTACTTTGAGAGGAAAAAAGAGTCAGGAATCAACTTAGTCCAGCCCCTTTTGATTGGAGTTTGGACATTTTCTAGTAGACTTATCTAATGACACCACTTTTATTATGCACTAATCATAGCTAGTTCGCAGTTATAAAAAAAGTTGACAAGAGCCTTGTAGCTCCATTGATTGGCACCTTTAGGTGTTTCCAATAAAGACATTGAGGATTCAAATCTCTCTTCCCCCAACTAATGAATTATCAATAAGCAGTTATGAAAAAAATTGTCTTCTCGTCTCATTTATTTGTCCAAAATATTTAGAAGCGTATTTTGTTACATCAATAGGAGAATCAATAATGTGCTACCAGATTTTGAATAGGAAAATTTACAAAAAGTAATCAAAAATCAATCTTCCATGACTGCTTCGTTTCTCCATTACTCTTAACATTGTTGAATGTCTGAAGTCACAACTTTCTGCTAGGTGTTTGTTAACAAAAAATTTTATTTGCTATTATTTGGTTAATTCTATCTCTTTTTTGTTCCAAGTGTGCTACTTTTACTTGCTTTATGCTTAAGATATTTAATCAGAAAGTGTCATTGATAGCAACATCAAAAAAAAAAGAAAAAAAAAAGAAAAAAAAAAAAAAGGTTAAAGTAGTTAAAGGGAGAATAGAAGAGTTGGAAAAGGAAGATAAAGGAAGGAATTATCACTTTAAAGTGATGGTGGAACGATGGATACGGCTCATGTTGGAATGAATCGTGTGGCCCCGAATGGTGTTATATGGACGAAAATAACTTAAAGACTGCAAATTATTGGAATCTATAAGCGTTGGTTATGGAGGATATTGACTTTACTTTTAAGCAGAAATGTGGTAGGCTTGCATTTCTTATTCATTGTGGACTATAGATAATAACAAAAAGGAAGCCCATTGAGTAGAGGTGGTGGAGATGTTATCAACCCCAAATGGATAGAACGAGGCACTTTATTGATTAGCAAACTTCACTGACAACCTACTTTGAGAGTAAAAAAGAGACCTACTTTGGGAGGAAAAAAGAGTCAGGAAAAAAGAGTCAGGACATTTTCTAGTAGACTTAGCTAGTGACACCACTTTTATTATGCACTAATCATAGCTAGTTAGCAGTTATAAAAAAAGTTGCCAAAAGACTTGTAGCTCCATTGATTGGCACATTTAGATGTTTCCAATGAAGACGTCAAAGATTCAAATCTCCTTTCCCCCAACTAATGAATTATCAATAAGCAGTTATGAAAAAAGTACTGTCTTCTTGTTTCATTTATTTGTCCAAAATATTTAGAAGCATATTTTGTTACATCAACAGGAGAATCAATAATGTGCTACCAGATTTTGCAAAGTGTAGTCTATGGTCCTCATATGGTGGGGGAATTGAAAGTATGTCCAAGACCTTTTTTTTTTTTTTTTTTTATAAGTAATAAAGATTCATTGATATCAAAAAGAGAGAGACACCAAAGTACACAGGGAATATACAGGGGTGAACAAATCAAAAAAGAACATTACAAAAATCAAGTAAGGTTCTGAAAAAAAGAAGCTTGAGATCAGGCATGGAGCACTCCTTGTCTTCAAAACACCTACTATTTCTCTCCTTCCAAATACACCACATCAAACAATGAGGAACAACCATCCATATATCTCCATTACAATGGCGACCAAAACAACCTTGCCAGCAAGCAAAAAGGCCAGCAACAGACATTGGCATAACCCAACAAACTCCAAATAAACCAAAAACCATATCCCACAACTCCAAAGCAACTGGGCAATGAAGGAATAGATGGTCAACAGATTCACTATTATACTTGCACATAAAACACCAATCCAAAACCTTTTCCGAGACCTTTTCCACAACTGTAGTGGAGAATCTCTATCTATGTTTTTGAAGCTCAGAAGAAAAGAGTTGTCCTGGCTCTTTCTCTCTCTGTCCACTTTATGTGACTCTTGGAGGTTGAAGCATTACATGTTCATCAATGACATCTTGTCATGCTCTCACTTTTCATAAAGAAAATAGGTGCATCAACTGCATGGTTATGAGGCATCTGATTCCTGATCTTTGTTTACAATATTAATTAATACAAGCATGCATGTGCGACTTTGTTTCTTGCTCTAGCGCCGCACCCGCGTCGGACGCGGCCCGATGCGGCGACGCGCGTCGGACACCGCTGACCGCGTGTTCGTGCCGCGTCGGGCCACATGGTGAAGCCGACTCGCGCCGACGCGGCTCAAATCGGGCCGACTCGAGCCGATTCGGGCCATTTCGGCCGAAACCGCCGATATGGCCGGTTCAGGCCGAAATTCAAAAAAAAAAAAAAAAAAAAAAAAAAGGGTGCAAAATGCACCGTTTGACTTAACCTAAACCTAAAACTCTCTCACGCACTCTCACTTCGTCCAAACACCCTCCGTCCATCACTCCAATCTCCATCGCTCTCCATCGCTCGTCTCTCTCTTCTCTCTGTGCTCTCTGGTTGCTTGGCTGTTTTAGACTTTTAGTTTTAATTTTAGGGTTGTATTTAATTTATAAACATCATGTTTTAGTTATTAAATTTGGTATATGTTTATATAATGTGAAAAATTATCCTTAGCAATATATTAAAAATATAAATAAAAATATTTTTAATAATTTTTTAATCGCCAAGTCCCGCCGCACCCGCACCCACTTTTTTCAAAAATTGTCGAGTCCCGCACCCATACCCGCACCCGCACCCGAATCCCGAAACGCACCCGTGCTTCTTAGTTTCTTGCTCTTTGCCTCCTTTGACTCCAACTTTTGTCTGTCAGAGTGTAATCATGCAGAATTGCAGATAAATGGACTAGCAACTATTGAATATTGATCTTTCAATTTCAAATACTCATCATGAATTTTGTACTCATCAAGTTATCATATTGTTCCAATATTCCTGTATTCTTAAAATCAATTTTGTTTAAGAAAGCAAGATTGAAAATAATTGATGTGATAATATGTTAAATTTATTGGTCTCTTCCCCCCCCCCCCCCCCCCCCCTCTCTATAACTCAAGTGGTTGGTCTGGTAGTTCTTTAATCCTGAGTTTAGTCTCTTAACCAACACCCTGAAGCCACTTTTAAGAATTCATTTTGATAATCACGAGCTTCAGGAAAACCCTAAAGTTAGTTTCCATCTTGAGGAGTCGAGGAGAACAACCACCCACATCTCACCTTTGTTTGTTAATATACATCTTTTCCGCAAGATTTCATTGATCAAGAAAAAAACAACTATTGAAATTTGAACTTCACCGTTATGATTATAATGTAATTCAACATCCTGACTTCAAAATTTTGTCAAAAATTTCTTATTCATACCAATAACCTACCAACTTGTTTATAAGGTGGATACCTATATTTATTATTCCAATTCCTACTGCAACTCTGAAAGAGAAATTGCTGTGAAATTTAAAATGTTGAATTCCACTTTGATAGATGATTGAACTAAAATGTATCAAAAATAATTATTTTATATTTATTTGGCTAATATTAAATATGTTTATTTTATTCATTATGTATTAAATTAATTCTGAATTTAAGTACTTAATTAATTTTAAATGGTGAAAAGTTTTTGTATCATGTTTTGACTCTCCAATCAAAAAAATTCTAGATCCGCCAAGAGTCTTATACCTCAATTAACACCTCATAGTATTTTTAATGGAGACATCTAAAATTCAAATCTTTCCTCTCTGTCATAAGTTGTAACAAACAATTTATCAAAAAGAAAATCTGGATTCATGGAGCTCCAGATTGTACATTAACAAAAAGCTTGCTCTATGCTCGAGTATTAAAATACTGTTTATTCTGCAAAAACTATAATATAGTTAAAGTTTTAGTGGGTCTTGTATTGTCTCCTGGCATACCAGAAAGGACAAGAAGCACAAGCATAAATATTTTGAGACACGTGTGACTGAGAGTCCACTAACAGTAACATTGCGACACACATGGACTTACTTTGGCTTGTGGTGGGTGCTGTACCTGTAGGCTTTTTTGTTTAACAGGAACCAAACCATGTAAAACATTTTACCACGGGAAGGTGATATCTATCTTTCAAAAATAATAAAGCTGTGGTTGGGGCCTATCGGATATTCAATTGGAATTTCTCTTTAATTTTAGCGCTCAACCTTGCTATAGCTTGTAAGATTTTTAGGCCTCAGAAGCATCTAGCCTCCTGAGAAAAGAATGAAGTGGCTGCCGCTACAACCTTCATTATGGGCTGTGGGTGTAGGGGTATGGATATTTTCATGATGAGAAAAACTAGAAACACAAAAACTTTCATAATATTTTAGTAAATTGTGAATGGTGAAACATTATTTTCACATGAACTTCTCATTGACATTGTTTTTATTGTATATCAATTACAACAAGTTACTTCACAATTGTGAAAGAAAAAGTTTGTGAAATTTTATTCTGTACTTGGACATAATTGTTTCTTGTTAGAAGGATAAATGATTAAAGGACATTGTTAACAGCTACTTTTGCCTGACACTTGAGAATGACAACATTCTTATAAAAATTTGGAAATCTTGATAAATATTAATGATAAAATATTGGGAATTCTCACTTAGTACGGGACTAGTTTTTCTTGCTTATTGATTCTTAAGAAACTCTTTGAAATTAAGAAGATAATTTCAAGGACATGATCTGGAGTTATTATCTTGCTTAATTCCATGGCTGTCTCATTCTTCTAGGTAGAATGGATAAACGCTAGAGAACTTGAACAGCTACTTTGTCCTCAGTCTTGAGAATCACACTATTTGCATTGACCAAAAATGGAGTTCTAATAGCATTGAAAAAATGGAAAACTTGAACAACTACTTTGGACATGTGTTTCATGGTCTCTAGCTTCAATGAAAGTGTTCCATAATCCATTGGCTATGTGTTGTATGCACTTGAAAGACTTTATAGTGCTGCAAATGAAGTGTGTTGCTCACGAGCAATTTGCCCTGAGTACAACGTGTATGACTAGCCATGGAACCAAACCTTGGCTTCTTTCAGAGGTATCGGACAATTTGAAGCATGAACATATATACTTAAATATGTCTTAATAAGACCAGAAGCAAAACTCAGTTAAGGAATACAATAGCAGAGACAGGAATATATCATATACTCTTGAGTTATGTTTATTATTCAAAATTTTCAATAAATTACTACTGATCATCAGTGGCAATTCTAGAAATTTTTCCCAGGGTGTTCCTTAAGAATTTCTAAGTTAAAGTCAATACGAATTCGTTTAGAAGATGAAGATGAATTTTGCACAAGAGATGAATCTTAGGTACGTGATTTTCTTATCAAATACTTGTCTATAATTCTAGCAAAAAAATAAACAATAAACTATAAGTTCATTTGAAATATTAATAAAATTATTAATTATTGTTGTTTAGTTATTTCATTAATTTGTTTGTCTTTTATAAACTACTATAATTTGTTATATTGTTGTTTTATTAATTATAAAATTATAAATTGTTGTTTAGCCTAATATAGTAACATAATTTAATTTGTTTGTCTTTTATAATGAATTGGTTAATTAAATTATTAATTATTGTTTATTAGTTGCACTGCTGCACTAGCACACAGCCACACACCCATGTGCATTTGCCCTTGGCCCATGCCCCCATCCACCCCCCAATTCAACAAACAAGCCCCAATGCCTCATGGCCCTCAATCACAAGACTAGAGCCAATCAAATAAAGCCAATTAATTGTATTTTGCCAATTAATTGTATCTCACTAAAAACACAACATCAAAACTAAAAGATAATTAATTTATCTCACCAGCACCAACGGAGAACCCCAAAAATAAGGCAAATATTAATAAGAAAAATGCTAACGAGTGCTTTTAGGGTACTGGTTAAAAATCCAGTTAAAGAAAAATTTTATGAAAAAAAGAAAAAAAATAATTAATATTTTGATAACTTTTTTAATTTTTCATAAAAAGTGAGGGCACTCGTTAACATGACCCTGTTAATAAATACAGCATCGGATAACTACAAAAACAAGGCAAATATTAATAAAAATTTATAAAGTAAACAAAGCAAAAGGCAAAACAACAGACAAATGACAATCATGGTTCAAAGTCTTAAAGAGAGAGAGAGAGAGAGAGAGTCCTCAAACTCCTCCTCCGACAGATCAGAGAAAGGAGTGACTCCGTGGACCGTCGTGGGGTCCAGCACTTGCTGCTTGGTTGCCCTTATCATGTTCTTTCCGTTTGAATGGGAGATCGAGTTTGCGGCCCGATCTGGCGATCTCCTTCTCCGTCCATTCCGTTGGTTGTCTCAAGGGAAAAAGCGAGTGACCCAAGGCAAGGAAAGCGAACATTCCCTCATATCCAGGGCCAGCTGCGATGTATCCCAGTCGTCCATCGTCATCCACGCCAAGCGTGCCGCCTCCGAAGCCGCCATCGTGTCCAAGAAGCTCCTCCGTAGCACTGGCAAGGCGGCGTGGATTGCCGACACCACCTTCCTGATCCTGGCTGTGCCACTCATCATCGAGATGGACCGCAACCAACAACTCACCGAAATCGAGCTCCAAAATGCCAGCCTCCTCGGCACCACTCCCACTCCCAACAAGTGTGACAGAGAGAGAGAGACCCTTTTGCTTCTTTGTTTTTCAATTAGGGTTTTCGAAAAGTTTCAGACTATTTTTTAGAGATAGAGACGAAGAGAGAGTTTTTAATTTGGGTTTTGTTTGAGGCGCAGTCTGATTTCAGTATCTTAGGTGAGTTTTTTTTTTTTTTTTTTTTTTTTTTTTTTTTTTGAGAATCCGTGGGTTACTGGGTTTGCAACCATCAGGCTTGCGGTGGGCTTGATGTTGGACGTGCCTTGGGCTTGCCGTCCATTGTTTTTTTTTTTTGAAAATTCGTGGGCTTACCGCTTGCTTTGTTATAAATTTTTATTTTTTAGATTTTAGTTATTATTATTTTTTTTGCTTGAAAGTAGAACAAATAAATTTTTTTTTAGGATGTTCCTAATTTTCTTTTAAAGGGTAAATAAATAAAAAAAATTTAATTATTATATATATATATATATTTTTTTTTCAGTTAGGGGGTTCCTAGGAACACCCTGAGTATAACGTGGCGTCGCCACTGCTGATCATCAAATGTTGATGAGTCTTAACTATGTATGAGTTTGAAATTTTTAAGTGAGAAGTAGAGTGGAAATATGGTTTAAACTTAAATTCACTTATTCTAATACCATGATAAACCTCTAGTTATCCAAAAATTTTAAGTTATTGAAAAGGAGTAAATTAAAAATTTAACCATTATTCTAACAATTTCTTAGTCCATTTATTTAAATTCTGTTTGCTTTACACCAGAACTCATATTAAATTTATTGACCCTCTTTTCAGTTAAATCTTTTACAACCAATTATTAAACAAAGAGTTTATAACAAAAGTTCACGATATTCTCAAATTAGCATACCACCTCATATATTATTTATTTTTTTTAAAAACAAACATATTATGGTGGGCGTACTGATAGGCATTAAGTGTAGCTTAATTTAGGAATGTTATAAAATTGTTACGTAGTTTTGGTGTGTTTTTAGCTTTATTGCAAACGATGATGCTCTGAAATTGAGCCACTCAACTTTGCATGGGCACACAAAAACGAGTTGAGGTAGGTATGAGTTGTGCATCATTTACACACGACTGTCAACCTCTTGAACTTTGTGCTTTAATATAAAATTCATTTCTCTGCCACGAGCTTCAACAAATTTCAGTTCCTCAACACATTAGTGGATGGCAGGAGAAGCAGAAAATTGATTATTTTTTGAAAGGCCTAAATGTAGATGTGTATCACGTAAATGCTATTTATAGTGCACTGCCAAATTCCTTAGAGGATGGTAGGATAAACCAGAAACTAATGGTGTTGGAGACCCCAAAAAGAATAAAAAAGAAACTAATGGCGTTGATGGCATGAACTGTGTTTTGGTTTCCTTGGTGGGCATTCAAATTTAATACACAAAATGCCATCATATTACTCTGCCTACCCTTCACTTGGGAGAAAATTGATTGGATCTCTGTCTAATAATGTACAACTTTACAATCTCAATTATAGTATTGAATCTATTGACCCTCTTAAGAGCATCTCCAACAAGAGAGCTAAACACAAAATCCTCTCTACCATAAAGAGTAAACCTACAAAATAGGTCTATAATAGACTCTCTATACCCAGAATTTTTTTTGGCTCATGAATAGTAGGTCATCAAGTCTAATAGGTTACTGTTCATTCTTCAAATATTTTTTTTCCTATTATAATAATCAGGTATTGAATAAAAAAATGTTAGAAGATATGTAGTTGTTAAAAAAAGAATAAATAATGAATGAAGAAATAATATTTAAATGAGATAAAAAATGTTGAAAAGTGTATTTAAAAAAATAGGTAGATAAAATTTAAATATCACTATTTATTATCTAAATAGTACAAAATTTTGACTAAATTACCGAAGATCCTCTAATAAAACTTTTTCCAGTGCTTTTGAGTTGTGCGATGGTAGTGATGTGGACTTGGATATTAATATGTGGTTTCAGTTTCAGACACTAGTCCCAATAAAAGCCAATGCAATTATTATCTACTACTACCCTTGCTTCCACCAAATTCCACTTTACTTTTTTTTTTTTGGGTAGAAAAATTCCACTTTACTTTTATCTAGAATCATGTTTTACCAACTTTTAAACACACAATAAAATTTTGTAAGAAAAATATTTATAGCTTTTTTTTTTCAATTTTATTATAAAAAGTTTACAAATTAACATAATAACAATTTATTATTATATTAATGTACTAAATAAAATTTTAAATTACTTGTTTATTTTATATTTAAAAAATCAATCATTAATTTGTAAGACTTATTAAGTAAAATTTATATAGAAAAGTTGATGGATATCCTAAGAGTATTGGTTTATAAAATATTTTTAGAAACTCTTTATGAAAAAAGAAAAGAGTAATTGATTTTTTTGACATATTTTTATATTTTTCATAAAAGTGGTATCAATTTTTTTCTAAAATAGTCCATTAACTAATGCTTAAAAAGTACTTGTTAATCGGACCCAAATTTATAATATCTATAACATTCCTCCAAAATAATTAAGAAAATTATTTATTTTTGTTATTGATGTAGCACATGTTACTTTGAGAATGCTACGTAATTTAAAGTTGTAAATAACATCACAATGAATACACTTTTAAATTTGTAATATATAATTTGAATAATGAAAATAGATCCATTTGAAACCATGAAGATACGGAGAAACTTTTTTCTCAAAAAAAAAAATAAATAAATAAAGATACAAAGAAACTTTTTACCTGTTTTTCTTTTATTAAAAAAAAAAAAAAACCAACTTTTTTTTTTTTTGATGGGAAAAAACCAACTTTTAAAAGAAGTAATATTTAATCTATTTTTTGAAATAACGAATTACTAGTTATAAAATTCTCATCACCAATTAATTTAAATTTATATAAACCAAATTAAAAAATATATATTTTATAACAAAACAAAGGGTAAGTTAAGAAAGCTATGCAAACTGTGCCTTTTGAGGCTAGTTGTACAAAAAGATAAAAGTAGTTTTGTGGGAATCTCTAATTAAGAAATCTAAACCACTTTTGTTAAGGACAGAAAGCCAAACTGTTAATGCAGAGCATGAGGCAGCACTACGCGTGTATATATGTATATATAAAAATGATATGTCTACAACAATTTTACGACATTTTTATAACAAATCTTAAGTGGCAGGTTGTTATTGGTTGTTATTGTTGGGGTAAAAAAATAATCTCAATGCTAAATTCAAATTTGAACTAATAATAATTAATCACCCATAATTTGTTGTAAAAATATTGTGGACATAACACTTGTCATATATATATATATATATATATAGATGCAGACATAACATTAACACCAAGCTAAGGTGCCCCAAGAGTTTCGAGGCAAAACTCAGCCAGATTTAGCAGAGAGCTTTCTAAATATATCACAAATAGCACTTAGTGGTGGTGGGAAAGGAAAGAAGCATTACCACAAGGTGATCCCTCTACAATATACGGTAGTTAGTGGTTACTAGTGAGCAGTATAATCATAACCTTCGTCTTCATTTTGTCACAGAGAGCTGAGTTTTTGGTTAGAGATTTTAGATTGATTAGCAGTGGCAATATGTCGCTTAGAATTTCCTTCTCGGTTCTTGCAATCACATTGTTGCTTGTTGGAACTTCTACAGATGATCTTGTAGAAGGTATAGTTTCTATCACTTTTAGACGGAAAATTATTTCATATGTCCAATATATACATATTTCCTATTATAACAGTGTAGGACATATCTAATACATGAGATAATTATTTCATGTTATTTTTTACATTAAAAAGTTGTGTTTTCTCAAATAAATTATAGACTGATAATATTTATAAATCCATATAGACCAAGCATTTCTTTTTCCAGCTAAGTCATTTCATATGGACTGAACATTTCTCTTTTGGTAAAGGATAGAATGAACATATTTATTTATCCATATTTTGGAGAATCTAGGCCAAATGCTCATTTTTAATAGCGACTAATGTTGGAAAGTATGCCATGTGAAAATTAAAGAGAACAATGGAGAATTGTAGAAAACGCAAGTGTAATAAGGAGAAAAGAAAGAGAAGAATATATGTGATTCGGCTTAACAGCCTACCACGCCATTAAACCTAAAAGATTTTGATTCACTTAACTTGAGATAACATACTACAAGAGAACCCATATTTATGATGGGACTACATATAATAGTCAAACATAATTTGAATTGAAATTGCATATTAATTGTCTCAATCCCATAATTTTCTCTTGCAAATCAATCTCTTGATTTGGTTTTCATTAGCATAGAAAGTGAAATTAATTTACTTTCCAAACAACTAATATATTTTATGATTGAAAAATTTCCAATGTAACAGAGCTTAATTCAATTTCATTTGGTTATACCGGAGTCCATGGCCCTGAAAAGTGGGGAAGCTTGAGTCCATTATTCTCGGCATGCTCAAATGGGAAAAGGCAGTCCCCTGTGAACATGGTGAAGAACAAAGTTGTTCGTAACAAGAATTTGAAACCCTTAAACCAGAGATTACAGTACTGCAAATGCCACACTGGTCAACAATGGGTTTAACATTGGGGTTTGTTCTTAATTAAACTTCAAAATGGTTTTTCTTCTTTGCATCTTTTTTTTTTTTTTTTTTTTTGGTAAGTTATATAAATTTACATTATAATTAGCTTTTTGTTGATTTTCTGAAAATATGCAAAAGGATAGCTGTAAAGCAGTGACGTTTTAAAAAGCTTTTTATATATATAAGGTCATGTTAATGGTACTTTTAAGACAATTATTAATATAAACAATTTAAAAAAAGTTTGAACACCATTTTTATAAAAAATATAAAAAGCCGCCAAAAAAATTACAGTAATTGTTTTTTCTTTTCCTAAATTTTTTTTTTAAAAAAAATCATAAACTAATACCCTTAAAGTATCTGTTAATTTTATATATAGAGAGAGATGAGTTCAAATTACACCTGATATAACTCTACAAAAGTTACACATTTTTTAAACTATTAATTTCTAAGAAATCTAATGGTTAGAAAATTAATTGCTTTCCATATTAGCTAACCTAATTAATTTGATAGAATATTATATTATTTTCTTTTCTACTTTCTTTCTTTCTCCTAATCAATTCATCCCTAACCTTGCACAAGAGCATATTCTCAATGTTCTTGAGTTGTTCATGATGGTAATACATATAGCTTTGTTTGTGACAATGAAGTAGAATCCAAGAGTAGTAGATGCCTGAATACCTTAAAATAGTTAACCTTAGATGATTAGAGCATTTACAAAGTTCAATAATCACGTATATTTATTGCTAGTCTTTTATTCAACAAAGTTGCACATAGTGGTTGACGGAAAAAAATAAAAATAAGGTTCAATGCATCTAGTAGCTTAGCTCTAGGATTTTTTTTTTTTTTTGGATGAGGGGTTTGGGGGGGGGGGGGGGGGGGAGGGGGGAAGGGTTTGGGGGATAAGTCACCTTCTTTCAATTGACCAAGTTGCTAACAATGTGATATTATCACAAAAATTTGAAGATTTTTGACCAAGAAATTATGGACTGTCAAAACAATACTCAGTTCCTCCAGTCAAAGTCAAAAAGTAGTATCTCTTGTTTCATTGTTGATATCCACAGCTTAATTGACTAAATATTTTGGAGATAACCAAATAAGATTGAACTATCAAAATTTGATCAGCAACTCAAGAACATTGAGAATATGCTCTTGTGCAAGGTTAGGGATGAATTGATTAGGAGAGAGAAAGCAAGTAGAAAAGAAAATAATATAATATTTTATCAAATTAATTAGGTTAGTTAATATGGACAGTAATTAATTTTATAGATGACATTGATTATAGAGATTTTCTAACCATTAAATTTCTTAAAAATCTACGGTTTAAAAAAAGTGTAATTTTTGTAGAGTTACACTCTTGTAAAGTTATACATTTTTTACACCATAGATTTTTAAAAGATCTAACGGTTAAAAAAAACAACATTAAATATTATTGCTTTCCACTTTTGTCTCTCTCCTTATTTATTGTTTTTCACTTAATTAAAGAGCACTTGCCATTTTCAACAACCCACTTTTCAAATGAGTCATTAAACTCTCTCCACCTAACCCGTATTCTTCTTCTTCTACTGTTCTCTCTCTCTCTCTCTCTCTCTCTCTCTCTCTCTCTCTCTCTCTCTCTCTAGACCTCTCTGAACTCACCTCCTTCTCCTGCATTGACCGAGTCCAAATCTTCTGTCTCATCAATTGTGCTCCACTTCATGCTCCACCAATAAAACTTGGACAGCTAGCCTCTCTCATTAAATGAGATAACTTTGACTTTAATAAGAGAGGCTAATTGTCCTATTTAATGAGATATCTCATTTAATGAGAGAGGCTAGCTGTCCAAATTTTATTGGTGGAGTATAAAGTGGAGCACAATTGATGAGACAGAAGATTTGGACTCCGACCCACACAACTTGTTGGAGCCACATGTTAAATTTATTAGCTTGTTAAATTAATTCAAAATTATAATATAGTTTTAGATGTCAGTCCAAAACCAACTAAGGCCAAAAATTTTAACTTTTTTACTGGTTATAAGTCTTCTGTCACTTGGCAATGAAGTAAGGGAGATCTGGTCTGAATGTCAATTTAGAAAACTAAACAAAAGACGTTATTTTTTTCTTGAGTCTTTCCTTAAAATTTTCTTTTGCTGTGTTTTTATCGAAAGGAAGCTCTAAATTTTCTTAGAAAACTATTGCTCTATTTGCTCTACTAGGTTCATCTTTAAGATTTGTCTTTTTCTTTGAAAAATTTCTTTTGGGTAAGTGTTAAATTGTTAACCTTTCGTATTTTTCACGTGTAGTCTTTTGTGGATTTGGTGGCTCTAGGTATTACATAAATCTTTCACATGGTTTCTATGCCCAGATTTTTCCAATACATTAGAAATCTACAGTCCATCTTTTCATTGAAAAGATAAGTATTAAACTCGAGGAAACAAAAAAGTTTTAGCTTTCACTTGCTTGTCAATGAAATGGGAGGCTTGGCCATGGTGGGATGCTCTTTAGTAGATTAGTATGGTTTCTAGGTTATTGAAAATGGCGTGTGCCTCTAATCAAGTGAAAAATAATAAAACATTAAATAAGGAGAGAAAAAAAATTGTTGGTATTAATTAGGAATGAGGTAGAAAGTAATAGCATTTAATGATATTTTTTTAACCGTTAGATCTCTTAGAAATCTATGGTGTAAAAAAGGTGTAACTTTACAAAAGTTACACCAGGTGTAACTTAAACCCATCTCAATTCATAAATATTTTACCTTTGTATTGTCCTCAAGTGCAAGTCCCTACAAGGATGCAGGGGTGCCATATATAAGCCCTCCACAAGAAACATTTGATGCCTAAATAATAATGATATTCCATTTTAGCTTGAAGATGTAGAACCTTTTGGAATATCATGATGATAGAGAGTAAAATAATTTAACCATTCTTGACCATCCAATTTACACAAATGTTTTTGTTTTTATTTTTATTGCACAATAATTATATGGTAGAAACAATCTAGAAATTGGATCCTCTAAAACCTTAGTATTAGAAACATCAAAAACAAAAGTGATAAAAGAGACTAATGAATAATGAATAATAAATAATCTAACACCCCTATGTTTCACAACTGCTACTGATCCAATGTGTGTGCCCTTTGCCTATGCAGTTGTTTTTTGATGAAATGTGGGAGTCTTAGTTGCAGATGGGAAGAACTTCAACTTGAAGCAAACGCATTGGCATTCTCCTTCTGAGCACAGGATTAATGGAGAACAGTATGCTCTCTCTCTCTCTCTCTCTCTCTCTCTCTCTCTCTCTCATACACACGCACATGCGCACATAAGACACATACACTTATAAATTAGGTGTGAAACTGAATAAGATTGCGTTTAGATTTAAGGATTTAAAATCAAAGGATTGGAAGAAGAGTTCGTATAAATTTAACAATTCATGATGATTCCTTGTTTTGAGAGTATGAGCTTTTGAAATATCTTCTTACATTTACATTTCAAATTTAATTTAATCTATATATTACTAAAAGCTGAAGCGTAGCATTTATTGTTGTTACGCTCTAGTTGAGCCACGTCATCATCCATGTCATCTTTTTATTTTTTGTTTATTTATTACCTTTTTTTAAAGATTGCAAAATATATGATGACTTTACATATTCTCAAGACTTTACACATTCTAAATAGTCTTAATTCTTTTGCTTTGCTACATATTCTCATGACTTTACAATATATCATGACTTTACATATTCTCATGACTTTTTTGCATTAAATTATGCTCTCCTCCTATTACTCAAACCTTCTTTTTAAAATTTTGTAAAAAAAATCCCCAACTATCCATTTAACGTTTTCCTATTTTTCAACTTCCTCAATTTATTTTGTTTGGATAGAATATGTAGAATCATTTCCATAATGACTAAGTGCAACCCACTCATCTTCCCCATTTACTCCATTAAACCCAATCGGCTAACTATTCCAATTCTCAATTAACCGTCCTCCTTGGTCTCTGTCCATCAAACAAAGGGATAACATCACCCCACTTTCCCACCACCTTATTAAATCCATTTTAACCTCAATTCAACACTACTTCAATTCTTTGATCTCAATTCCTATTCTCTCTTTATTGATTTATTTTCTTTATATATTGCAGTTGCCTCCTCTCCACTTCTGTAGAAGCTGCCAAAACACCATCCAACTTGGTAATGCTACGGTCTTTTTTGCTCTTCTTCAATCAACCAAGTAACCAATTTGTCTCTCCTAATTTCTGTCTCATGCTCTCAGTTCCTCCCTTCTCCATCAAATTTAATCTATTGAGAAAACCAGAGTACTAGAAAGTGCAAAAGCAAAAGAGACATATTGAAAAAGAGATCAATCTTTAGACTTGATTTTTTGTCAATTATTTTTCTCCTTGTTGTCAATAAAAACATTTTAATTGTCACCCACTCTTTTTTTTTTTTTTGGTTATTGTTGCATGACATATACTCGATGAAATTTCTCTTAGACGTGTGGTAGTAGGAAATCAATGGGGAGAATACTTTTGAACACTATTTCTAAACTTGGGCACCCTATTCTCTTTTGAGCTTCAAATATTTTGGCATGTAATGGTTGGGAGAAGTTTCTTAAGTTTATGTCCATAAATGCCATCTACATATTGCATGAATTACAACTTCTTATGGTGAGGGTTTTGATTTTAATATTTTTGTTTCTATTGCTTTTGTTTCTATTGGTCACATTTGCATATGCACTCTCTTTTTGTAGGGTTTGGCTTACCTCCAGTAGTTTTTAACTTGAGGTCTTTTTATAAAAAAAAAATACATCATAGCAAGTAATTGCAAGAATAAGACTGAAGGGGGAAAAAACCTGCTTTGTTAGTAGTAGAAATAAGATATTCGATGTGGGTATGTGGGTTTGCAACGTTCGATAGTTGTAAAACTATATTTTACACTTTTTGTATAATTTTATAGACATGACTTGAAAAGCTAAATAACTATAAAAGTTTCTAATTATAAAAATAAAAAAATAACCAAACAAAAAAATGACCAAACTATAAAAGTAAATCTTTTTTTTTTTTGTTGATGAATTGCAAGATTTTATTGAAGGAAAAAAGTGAAAAAAAAAAATTTTGCAACAGGGGAACAATTGCCATCATCAAAAGAACCAAAAAATCCAAATTGAAGCAACCAATGTTCCTTTAAAACTAATTTATAAATGTTTTTTTGTTGGAAACAATCAAGCTCAATCAATTATTAAAGCTTACAAATTTTTTTTGGCACTTATTATTATTATTATTCCAATTATCCTTATATCTAGCTCATTAGATTAATTTTTGGGGGTTCAAGACTTCAAGTGATAGCCTACCAGTATTGACATCCTTTGTGGTATCCCATTATTTACTTAAATATTTCATATATGCAATGCTTATTTCATTTAACATTTTTGAATTAATATTTTGTTTTTCATTTATCCATTTTAGTCTCTTTGCAAGTTTTGAAATCGCATAACTTCTATTACAACATT
This sequence comes from Quercus gilva, assembly GCA_023621385.1. Taxonomy (NCBI): domain Eukaryota; kingdom Viridiplantae; phylum Streptophyta; class Magnoliopsida; order Fagales; family Fagaceae; genus Quercus; species Quercus gilva. The sequence continues at coordinate 36,429,809 of CM042479.1, read as the reverse complement.
TAGCACCAGCTAAAGCACTGCACCACATCAGCTTCTCAATAGTGTTGGTTTCTATGATTAAGTCATTGGCATTTGTAATGCAAGCCTAAGTGGAGAATAAACTTTGAGATTCCATGACTATACACAACACATGGAACAAGAGGTTGAATTTATCTGTATAAAATTTTGAACAATAATGTATTAAACAGTTTGCATAACTACTCTACAATCGTTGTAGTTTGTATATGCCAATGTCATCTTCATTTTGAAAAGTGAGAAACCAGAAAAATTAAAGAGAAAACTCACATGGTTGACAGTGATTAAATATTCCTTGATTAATTCCTCTTGGTTGAACATGGACACTCTCTAGAAAAATAAATATCTTGATCTCAATGTTGAGGGCAGTAAACTAGAATTCACTGTCATATGTTACCTTTTAAAGATCTTATCAGTTGTATAGATGGTACTTTTAGTTTATAAGACAAGATCAACAAAACGGTGGTTTCATATGATTATATTTAGATGACTTTACAATGTCATGATGGATGGGTTGGTCTTATTTTACCATATAATGCAAGTAATCATGTAATTTATGAATTTAAAGGGCAATATATTGTGGGATTTTTTCATATGTTGTAATTTAAAACACAATTTCAAATAACAGATATTGACTTTCTAAAAATATACATTTTATATTATATTAATTCAATAATATTCCAATAAAAAGTAACTATATCAAATTTTTCTGCGCATTGCGCAGGTCTGCGATTAGTACTAATAAAACTTAAATCCATCTAAATTTTATTAATAAAAATTGTTATTTTATACTATACACAAATCACTTAAATTAAAAATTAAAATCCAAATTCTTTTATTCATATGGTTCTAACAAAATGAACAATAAAGTATACTGATCCACAAGAGTCTATTGATGTAAAACCTTATGTGTTGTATAATGGGCTCAGCTGTGGGATTGACAAGAGCAACTTTGAGCCCAAAACCCAAAACCCAAAACCCAAAAGGTTTCATTTTTTACAGCCAGCTGAAATTTAGCTAGAGGAGCTTGTCTCTGCATAATGTTGAAAAGCTTTTATCACAAAATCATGTTAGAACTTTCTGTTACTCTCATCTACTGTTACTACTTGCAATATGATGACTAAACAATTGATAACTACAGATTTCCAACTGAGCTTCATATGGTCCACAAGGCAGCTGATGGCAGCTTCGCAGTTGTGTCAATCCTCTACCAATATGGTGATGCTTATTCCCTACTTTCCAAGGTAATATTTTTTTTTTGGATATATCCTATTGAGTTGAATTAGCACTTCACAATTTAAACATAATTCCAAACCAAAACAAGGAAATGGGAATTTTAATGTTTATTATGATGGTTTATGGTTGCAGATTAAGGACGAGTTGAATGAACTGGCTAAGGAAGTGTGTGCAAAAAATGAAGTCTCATATTCCTGTCAAGGCCTTGGATACAAAGCACCATATTGGTGAAAACCAAGATGAGGAAATGGAAAGAAAAGTGAGAAAGAGGTGTTACCTTTGGGGCCAGGAGGCGGTGGAGGATGATAGTAGTCTTCCTCGTCACGGCGTTTCCGCTTCTTTTTACAACAAATGCACAATAAACTCAACACCACTAGTATCACCACCCCACCTATCGCTAAACCCACCACTACCCCAGGAGATATCCCACTCGACGAAGTAGACGGCGATGTATTGGAGGAAGAAGGTGGCGGCGGGGGGCTCCCAGCTACGAGACTAAAGAAAAGAAAGAGATATCTCCTGGGTAGTGGTGGGGTGGTGATACTAGTGGTGTTGAGTTTATTGTGCATTTGTTGTAAAAAAAGGCGGAAACGCCGTGACGACGAAGACTACTATCATCCTCCACCGCCTCCTGGCCCCAAAGGTAACACCTCTTTCTCACTTTTCTTTCCATTTCCTCATCTTGGAGAAAAAGACCCGAAAGTATTATAGATACATTGGTTCTCTCACCACTCCTCCATGCACAAAGAATGTCACCGGGAGCATCCCTGGCAAGGTAATTAATTGATTATTCATGCCATTCATGAAAAAATCACGCGCGCACGCTCACACACATACATACAATAACAACAGATGGTTTGATATAGCTAACGTGCAGGTGAGATCAATATCAAAGGAACAGTCGAGCTTCTTCAGGCACCATTGGACTCTACTTGCAAGAAAAACTCAAGGCCTTTGCAAGAACTGAATGGGCGACAGATTGAGCTATTTGCTGAGCTTGGAGACAGTTAATTTCACAATCATTTTCACCATCTAATTGACATCAATTTCTTCTGTAAAGGGGACCAAAAGGAATGAAACCAAAAAAAAAAATCGCTTTATGTTTTCTTAGCTTATATATGAATATTCAGAGTAGCCAATTAACCAGTAGAGCTACAAACCTTTTGGCTTCATCTATTAACACATTTAAGTATGTACATTAGGAAATGGAAATCTACTTGAGTAATTTTCTGCCTCGTTTAAAGTCCTACATTATTCATAACTATTGATTTAAAGTCTAGTGGACTGCAATCCAGGTTTTATTCCACCGAAACTTTTAGTGACCTCAAAGGGTGACATACAGTGGCAACGCCACATTATACTCAGGGTGTTCTCAGAAACATCCTGAACTAAAAAAAAAAAAAAAAAAAAGAATTATATATAATAATTAAAATTTTTTTATTTGTTTACCATTTAAAAAAAATTAGGAACACGCTAAAAAAAAAATTATTTGTTCTACTTTCAAGAAAAAAAAAATAATAATAACTAAAATTTGAAAAAGAAAAATTTGTAACAGAGGAAGTGGCAAGCCCACGGATTCTCAAAAAAAAAAAAATAACGGATGGCAAGCCCACTGCATGCCCAACATCAAGCCCACCGCAAGCCCAACAGATGGTAGCAAACCCAGTAACCCATGTATTCTCAAAAAAAAAAAAAAAAAAAAAAAACCTAAGATACTGAAATCAAGGAAGTCAATACCATACCGGAGGCTGTACCGGTTTGGCCAGCAGTACAATATATTTCGGGTACCGGTTAATACCGGTGTACCATTTCGAAATTACCGCTAAATATATATATTCTTTTAAAAATTTTATATATTCTCATAAAAATATAAAATAATTTAAAGTCTAACCAATAATAATAAAATTTTAAAATATTAATAATTATGGTTGTAGTATAACTTTTTATTTTAAGAAGAGTTGTAGTTTAATAATAGTAGTAGTCCTACGTACATGTGCAAACTAAATGTACTAATGAAAAAACAAAAGAAATAAAAATCAATGAGTAAAATGATTCCCCAAAAAAAAAAAAAAAATCAATGAGTAAAAGTTAAAACTAGAACACGTGGTGTTGGAGATAAGTTTGAAATTTTGAAAGCCTTTGACTCATTAATGACTTCAGTACATTCACGTGGGAGTGGGACTCTAGTGTCCAAAACAAAACAAGATGTACAGGTGACCAGACGTTCAAAACTGGGAAAACCAAAGAACAGAAAAGCTGAAGAGTGGAAGAAAAATAGAGAACGGAGAAGTGAAGAGGCGAGGAAGAAGAAGCTGAAGCAGGTGGGGAGACTGCAATTGACAAAATGGAAGTGGCTGGAGGCAAGGGAGTGACCGGCAACGGGGTGGTGAGTGGCTGTGATGACAAAAACAGGTGATTTTTGGGTTTTTTTATTTTTATTTTTGGTATCGGCCCGGTTTAGATTTACTGGCCGAAACATCTAATTTTCGCCGGTAAGGCCGAAACAGTCCGGTATGGGCCGGTACTCAGAACGGTACGAATCAAGGGGGGTTTTGGTACCGGTCAGCTCACCGGAACGAAAAAAACCGGCCGTACCGGCCGGTATGGTACAGTATTAACTTCATTGACTGAAATTAGATCGGGCCTCAAACAGAACCCAAATTAAAAACTCTCTCTCTGTCTCTATCTCTAAAAAAAGTCTGAAACTTTTCAAAAACCCTAATTGAAAAACAAAGAAGCAAAAGGGTCTCTCTCTCTCTGTCACACTCACTTGGGAGTGGGAGTGGTGCCGAGGAGGCTAGCATTTTGGAGCTCGATTTCGGTGAGTTGTTGGTCGCTGTCCATCTCGATGATGAGTGGCACAACCAAGATCAGGAAGGTGGTGTCGACAATCCACGCCACCTTGCCAATGCCACGGAGGAGCTTCTTGGACATGACGACGGCTTTGGAGGCGGCGCGCTTGGCGTGGATGACGATGGATGACTAGGATACATTGCAGTTGGCCCTGGATATGAGGGAATGTTTGCTTTTCTTGCCTTGGGTCACTCGCTTTTCCCCTTGAGACGACCAACGGAACGGACGGAGAAGGAGATCGCCAAATCAGGCCTCGAACTCGATCTCCCATTCAAACGGAAAAGAACATGATAAGGGCGGCAAAGCACCAAGTGCTGGACCCCACGGCGGTCCACGGAGTCACTCCTTTCTCTGATCTGTCGGAGGAGGAGTTTGAGGAGTTGTACACAGGTGTGACTCAGACTCTCTCTATCTCTCTCTCTCTTTAAGACTTTGAATTGTGATTGTCATTTGTTTGTTGTTTTGCCTTTTGCTTAGTTTACTTTATAAATTTTTATTAATATTTGCCCTGTTTTTGGAGTTATCCGTTGGTGTTGGTGAGATAAATTAATTGTCTTTTAGTGTTGGTGTTGTGTTTTTGGTGAGATACAATTAATTGGCTTTATTTGATTGGCTCTAGTCTTGTGATTGGGGCCATGGGGCATTGGGGCTTGTCTGTTGAATTGGGGGGTGGATGGGGGTATGGGGCCAGGGTAAATGCACATGGGTGTGTGGCTGTGTGCTAGTGCAGCAGTGCAACTAATAAACAATCATTTAATTAACCAATACATTATAAAAGACAAACAAATTAAATTATGTTACTATATTAGGCTAAACAACAATTAATAATTTTATAATTAATGAAATAACAATATAACAAATTATAGTAGTTTATAAAAGACAAACAAATTAATGAAACAACTAAACAACAATAATTAATAATTTTATTAATATTTCAAATGAACTTATAGTTTATTGTTTATTTTTTTGCTAGAATTATGGACAAGTATTTGATAAGAAAATCACGTACCCAAGATTCATCTCCTGTGCAAAATTCATCTTCATCTTCTAAGCGAATTCGTGTTGATTTTAACTTAGAAATTCTTAAGGAACACTCTGAGAAAAATTCTTGAAGTCGCCACTGGTGACATATCACATTCTTATCCACTTCCATTCCTATCCACACACCCTAAATCGGGACCATATATATTCATCTTTTATAGCAACAAGAAATGTTTAGCAATCTTGGGAGGAATAAAGGGGTCAATTTCATTCTCATCATTTTTCTCAACTATTTTTATTTTTTTTAAAAATTTTAATAAAAAATTGCTGATAAACAAGATTATTTGAACTTAAAATGACTTATTCAATAGTGCATCAAGTTGATACTTGATTTTCCATGCTGCTATACTTCATTATTTGTCAAACTACGACCTACACAGAAAGTCCTCTCCATCGATCTCATTCATCACTAGAGTTGAACAAGCTTACTGCATAAACGTCAATGACTGTCTTAGTGATTTGTCTTATTGATTTGCTCAAGTAGCATTATTCAAAAATGGAAACCTGTCCTTTTTTTTTTTTTTTTTTTTTTAAGGACGCATTTGTTAACAAAGTTTTCATGAGCAAATCAAAACTTCAATGGGTCATCTCCACATCTCCATAAGCAAGCAGGTTTTTTAAAAATAGTATTTTTTTTTTTTTTTTTGGGTGAGAATTAATGTGGGAAAATTGAACATAATTTTGACCATGGTTTGTTTTTTTTTTTTAAATAAATTCTAGGTGCAGATTTCCGGTTTTTTTGGGTGGCTAATTTTAAGAGAATACACGATGTTAGGTGAAGCAGTCACTCTCAATTGGATATAGATGATTAGTGTGATGCTAATCTAGTCAATATTCTGCTACAGTCCAGACCATTCACAAAGTGGCATCCACGATTCCACGTCAAGAATTCTAAAAATTTTAACATTTAACACTTCATAAACTTACTTTATTCATTATACCACCCCACTTTAAGATTCATCAACCATCAAAACTTCTATATTTTTTATCATTTCATTTAAATAATATAAACTACTCATTAAAATAATAATATAACAACTACACAAAAAATCTATAGCAAACAGCCAACCACCTCCTCTACCACCCCCTACCGCCGCTCCATAACCACAGCTACAACAACTGCCACTGTCGCCACCACCCACAACCATGAACACCAACCACCAAAATCATAACCAAATCACAAACACAAACCCACAACCTCTTCACCATTAATTCACCACCAACAATCGGAAAAAGAAAAAGAAAAACAACCCTCCAAAATCACAACCAAATCACAAACCCACAACCTCATCACCACCAACAATAGGAAAAGGAAAAAGAAAAACAACCACCGAGAGAGACCCACGCCGAACTCTTAGCCAATGAGCCATGCCGATCTACCCTCAACGCCGATGCCCACGCCGGTCAGCGACCCATGAACCCAGACCCACAAAATCAAATCACCCCGCCGTCAAGCTCTACCTCCGTATTGGCAGCAACTGCATCATCATTAGCATCGTCACTTCCTCCAAGATCCACATGAGGACCGAAGAAGATCTGGCGCCGGAGATGGTTCCGCTTACTCCTGTGCCGGTTGTGAAGGTCTCTGATGACGTACGGATCAGCAATTATAGTGATGTGTACGAAAGCGGCGTCATTTTGAGTGGCGGAGGATTAGGATATTGTGTTGGTTACGATGCGGCAGAGAAGAAAGTGATGGATAGCGATGACAATGAGGTTGCGGTGGTGGTGTCGAGGCCGGTAGAGAGGAAAGATTCAACGGAGGGGAGGAGCTCAAATCGTGAAATTGAGAGAAACAGAAGCTACGGGAAAGAGAGAAGAGGAAAGTGAGAGAGGAGAGAGAAGAAAGAAGAAAGAAGAGAAAAATAATAAAATTAAAAAAAGAAAGGGAAAAGTAACGAGAATAAAATATTATTTTCCGTTTAAGATTTGTGCTACAGTGGGCTTGTATTAATTCAACCTCACTGTAGCAGTATCTTAAAAAATTTGAGATTTGAAATGTTTGATGGTGTTGCTTTTTTAGTGTATTGGTGCTAAAATTTAACATATAGCACTTTTAGCATTTTTAATGAGAATGCTTTTAGCAGTCAATGGCGCGGTTGCCCTTACAGTGAATCGGTGACTAAATCATCATCTATGACTTGAACAGTGAGTGAAGGCCACCATCAAAAACACACGAGCAAAGACTAAAGTAGTAAATTTACACTTGAATACAAATCAATGACTGTACAGGTAGAACATGACACATTGAATTGAATTTTGATGCAGCAAGTGGGTTCAAACAAAAAGTATTGGGTTAAAAGTGTCTTCAACAACAACAACAAAACAACAACAACCAAAAAAAGAAAAAAAAACATAAAAAAAGTTAACAGATATTTTAAGGGCATTGGTTTATGAACTATTTTAAAATTTTTGTTATGAAAAAAGAAAATTACAATTAATTATTTTGACGGTTTTTTATATTTCTTATAAAAATGATGTTAAAACTTTTTTAAAATAGTTTATTAATAATTGCCTTAAGGACACCCATTAAAGTGACAAAAAAAGAAGTGAAATATCACAAGCTATGCTAATTAGTTTTGATTTTCAATTAGAAAAATATAATAATTGCGTTGGATAGTTTGCGTATAGAATTACAACTATTTGTTGGATAAGAGTAACGACTTTCCCAACTAACATGATTTCAATGAATTAAGCAAGAGAGTTATTAAAGTTTATCGCTTTACTTAATAAGTCATCATTCATGAGATCATCTTCGAATTTGACGAAGTTATCCATTTTTTGTAGTAAAAAATTTGAAAGTTATTTCCGCAAACTATGTTTTAGGGATAATTTTAAATTAAATCAGTAGTTTCTTGAGAAATTATTTAAATAAGCAGTTTTAAAGGTTTCAAATTAAATCCTTTATAAAGTAGAATTTATAATTTTATTAGTTTTTATATGAACTAACTACTTTTAAATTCGTAACAATTTAAATATTGAACTTTTCGGTTTTGATTTTCAATAATAATATTTAAAGTAACTAGTTTATGCTCGTTTATTTAGAAAACAGACCGGAATGACCCAAAATTTTTTCCGAAGTGGACTAGGGTGGGTTATTGTTCCAGTTTGTTTACTGACACGATATTTTCTGGCTGTTACGGCTGGAATGGAATGAAATTAATAACATTGAATCAAACCTAATTACCTAAAAGCTAAAAAGAAATAAGATTGTATAATTTAAACTTCTTAAGAAACACCCTGAACAAAATTTCTGGAGCCGCTACTGCGTCTCATATCATATACTCTTGAGTTATGTTTATTATTCAATTTTTTTGATAAATTACTACTAATAATCAAATGTTAATGAGTCTTAATTACGTATAATTTTGAAATTTTCAAGTGAGACTGAGAAGTATAGTAGAGACATAGTTAATTTTTATTGTTATTATTATTATTTTTTTTTTGGGAGAAACAGCATGGTTTAAACTTAAAATCACTTATTGGAATACTATGATAAAAGATTCTATTAAAAAAAAAATGGTAATACTATGATAAACTTCCAGTGATCCAAAATTTTAAGTTATTGAAAATGAGTAAATTAATAATTTAATCATTATTCTAACAATTACTTAGTCCATTTATTCAAATTCCGTTTGCTTTTACAACTAATTTTTAAACAAAGAGTTCGTAACAAAAGTTCACAATATTCTCAAATTAGCGTACTACCTCATATATTAGTTACTTTTTGGAAAAACCAAGCAAGTTATGGTGGGCGTACTGATAAGCATTAAGCGTAGGCTAATTTAGGAATGTTACAAATTGGTACGAAGTTTTGCTGGGTTTTTAGCTTTATTGTAAACAGATCATGCTGTGAAATTGAGCCACTCAATATTGCATGGGCACACATAAACGAGTTGACGTAGGTATGAGTTGTGTATCATTTACACACGACTGTCAACCTCTTGACTTTGTGCTTTAATATAAAATTCATTTCTCTGCCACGAGCTTCAACAAATTTCAGTTCCTCAACACATTAGTGGATGGTAGAAGAAACAGAAAATTGATTATTTTTTGAAAGGCCTAAATGTTGATGTGTATCACGTAAATGCTATTTATAGTGCACTGCCAAATTCCTTAGTGGATGGTAGGAAAAACCAGAAACTAATGGTGTTGGAGACCCCAAAAAGAATAAAAAAGAAACTAATGGTTGTTGATGGCATGAACTGTGTTTTGGTTTCCTAGTTGGGCATTCAAATTAAATACACAAAATTTGATCATATTACTATGTCTACCCTTCACTTGGGAGAAAATTGATTGGATCTCTGTCTAATAATGTACAACTTTACAGTCTCAATTATAGTATTGAACCTATTGACCTTCCTAATAACACTTTTTCTAGTACTTTTGGGTTGTGCTGAAGGCAGTGATGCGGACTTGGATATTAATATGTGGTTTCAGTTTCAGACACCAGTCCCAATAAAAGCCAATGCAATTATTACCTACTACTACCCTTGCTTCCACCAAATTCCATTTGACTTTTATATAGAACCATGTAAGAGTCTTAGAGAGACGAAGGCATAGTTTAGTAAGAAATTTTTAGCAATGTTATTTGTATTTTTTAAAAAATATATGTGAGTAAAAAAAATATAAAAATATGTGCAATTTTGTTTAAATACTGAAAATTATTGTTTAAACAATTATAACAAATGAACCTTGATTTACTAACTTTTAAACACAAAATAAATTTTTTTAAGAAAAATGTTTATAACTTTTTTTTTTATTATTATTATAAAAAGCTTACAAATTAATGAGATAAAAATTTATTATCATATTAACATACTAAATAAAATTTTAAATTACTTTTTTATTTTATATTTAAAAATTCAATCATTAATTTGTAAGACTTATTAAGTAAAATTTATATAGAAAAGTTGATGGATGTCCTAAGAGTATTGGTTTATAAAATATTTTTAGAAACTCTTTATGGGAAAAGAAAAGAGTAATTGATTTTTTTGACACATTTTATATTTTTCATAAAATATGTATCAAAATTTTTCTAAAATAATCTATTAACAAATGCTTAAAAAATACCCGTTAACCGGACCCAAATTTATAATATCTATAACATTCCTCTTAAAGTAATTAAGAGAATTATTTATTTTGTTATTGATGTAGCACATGTTACTTTAAGAATGCTACATAATTTAAAGTTATAAATAACATCACAATGAATACACTTTTAAATCTGTAATATATAATTTGAATAATGAAAATGGATCCATTTCAAACCATTTAAGATATGGAGAAACTTTTTTCTCAAAAAATAAATAAATAAATAAAGATACAAAGAAACCTTTTACTTGTTTTTCTTTTTAAAAAAAAAAAAAACCAACTTTTAAAAGAAGTAATATTTAATCTATTTTTTGAAATAACGAATTACTAGTTATAAAATTCTCATCACCAATTAATTTAAATTTATATAAACCAAATTAAAAATATATATATTTTATAACAAAATAAAGGGTAAGTTAAGAAAGCTATGCAAACTGTGCCTTCAGAGGCTAGTTGTACAAAAAGATAAAAGTAGTTTTGTGGGAATCTCTAATTAAGAAATCTAAACCTCTTTTGTTAAGGACAGAAAGCCAAACTGATAACGTCAGTGTCTTTGACTCTTTGGCATTTTACTAAAGAAGTGGTTCAAAAGAGATCCCATCCAGTTTTCTTTGATTAAAATGAGAAACCCTGCTCAAATTCAGAACTTTTTTCTTATAAAGTTGTACTTGTGGTGAACCCATTAGTAAAGCATGCCATGTTGAGGGCTGCGAAGTCAGGAGGCAGTTTAGTGTCTATAATGAGACCCATGAGAAGAGCATTTTCTCATGTAGGGCAAATTGCGGGAATCGGTAGAGTTAGGAGAAATTGTGGGTCCATGGTGTTAAGATTCAAAATTTGCTAGGTTTTATGAGTTTTTTAATGCCTATTTTGTAGAAGAAAGCATGTAGGGTTTTAGGGTTTTGATAGGTAAAAGAAGGTCTTGATTTGGGGTTGTAAGGAATAAGGAAAAGAGAGGACTGTATGGTGTTCAGGGGCTGTGCAAATAGTGCTTCACGAGAATGAAGAGAAGTGATGCGGATGCGGAAATGTCAAGAAGCAGAACACGAAAATTACCTCGAATTCACGAGGGTTTCTTTTTATTGATTGAATAATTGTTCAAAAAACGTGTACAGATTAAGAGGCCTATTTAAGGGCTTCGTAAAACTTGATAGACAAGAAAATATATTCTAAAATACTCCTAATTGATACCTAATCATAACAGAAACCAAATTTGACCTAAAAAGCACCTAAAAACAAGGAAATAAATCACCTAAACTTAAAATAACGTTTTTTTTACATAAAAAAAAATACCAAAATTTAAATAATTACAAAAATTAAATTGTAAATTCTGTTCTATATTAGACCCCTCCACTTGAAACAAACTCGTCCTCAAGTTCATCTTTGAAATCTAAAATCTTCCATGCCAAGAGAACAAATGCTTTGAATACTTCATCTTCCTTGTTTTCTTGCCAAACTTGTAAGTCATCAATTGAGCAACTTGAACTTCTTGTTCCTTGATCTTCATGCAATTAACAATATTCACCAAATAAGAGTCAATAATCACATCAAATCTTTCCACCCCAATAAAATCAATAAACTTTGTTTTAATGTCTCTCACAAAAATAATAGGAGCTTAAACGTTGCAATCATCTAACTTGATTTCATCGAGATTGTTGACATCCTCTAGAATTTCTTCTTTAATGGTCTCTACTATCTTGACCTCAAGATTTTTCTCTATAATAGGGTCTTCATTAATCTCCTCCAAAATCTTGATTTTAGGTTCTTCTTCTATAATAAGATCTTCATGAACTTCCTCATAAACTTCTATATTTTCTTCAAGAAAAATATGTTGTTCAACAAACAATTCTTCTCTTAATGGTAGAATATATGGTTCTCCAAAATAATTCAAGTGTGAACTTCTTGGAAAAAAAATAATCTTGTTTTGTATAGGATAGAATTTTATCACAATCCAAAGGACAAAATTTGATAGCAAGCATCTTTTTCATCCTTGGCCATGAACGAATTTTGTCTTTACCTTGTCGAATTCTATCAGTCTATATTCTTTCCCACCAATGTAAGGCATACTCTCTAAATTTATACAAAGCAAGTTTAACTTTTTTCTCATCACAAATATTCTCATAGTCAAATAAATCCTCTAGATCAAGTAACCAATCAAGAAAACCTGTTTTATAAAAATAACCATTAAAACTTTCAATTCTCTTATAAGGTCTATATGAAATTTGCTTACCAATTGGTTACTTGTGAGTTATGTCTCCGTGACAGTTATTCATATTGCTTCCATGCTCTAATGACGGCATCTTAGCAAAGATATTTGTGAGTGCTAGCTGTACGTCACGTAATACTTGCTAAGTTTTCCGTCACCGAAATTGCTACTGTCTCATACATCAGCCACCAGACCAAGATAAGTCAAGGCTCTGATACCAACTGATGCGACATACGGAAGCGTCAAGAAGTGGAACACAAAAACAAGAAACAAAACACGTTTGCTTCTGAAAATAACCTCAAATCCACGAGAGTTTCTTGAATCCACAAGGAGAAAGGGTTTGAAATCCATCAGAGAATAGAAAGACAAAAATTTGAATTTTATTGATTGAGTAATTGTTCAAAAAACATGTACAGACTAAGGGGTGGGCTTCGTAAAATTTGACAGACAAGAAAATATATTCTAAAATAACTCCTAATTGATACCTAACCATAACAGGACCAAAATTAACCTAAAAAGCATTAAAAGCACATAAAAACAAGGAAATAAATCACCTAAACCTAAAATAACTTTTTTTTACATAAAAATACCAAAATTTAAATAATTACAAAAATTAAATTGTAGATTTTGTCCTACACCAAGAAGGAAAGAAAGAAGAGGAATGGAGAATATAAATTGGGAAAAAGAACAATAAGACCAATGTGCCTCAATACTCACAAACCCAATATTTGATTAACCAACTTCATCTCCCTTTGGATACATTAAGAGTCCATTTGGAAATAACTTATTTAGTTGAAATTGAAATTTTTTTGCTAAAAATACTGTAAATAAAACTAAAAAAAATAAAATAATACAGTGGGACCTATGAATAGTGCCAAAAAGTACAATGAGACCCATGAATAGTAGCAAAAATAAGTTAAATAAAAAAAAAAAAACTTTTTAAGTCAATGCCAATCGCAACCTAAGTGTACGTACTCACACACATGTATATATGACTGTTTAAACTTTTTTACTCGTAACATTTTAGGACTCTTGGTTTGACTAGTACATTAAACTCGTAATAATATACTAACTTGGACTCGAAAGAAATAAAGCCTAAAATACTAAGGATCTTTGAGAAAATTGACTCTAACAAAATAAAATCAAAATAAAAATTATTTCAGCTCTAAATGACTTAGACCTTGATCTTTAAAATACCACCCTACTTTTGTTTCAATTGGACTTCACATGGGGAACCCATAAAACAATTGTTGAACAGGAAAATTTACAAAAAGTAATCGAAAATCAATCTCCCATGACTGCTTCGTTTCTCCGTTACTCTAACATTGTTGAATGTCTGAACTCACAACTTTCTGCTAGGTGTTTGTTAACAAAAAATTTTATTTGCTATTATTTGGTTAATTCTATCTCTTTTTTGTTCCAAGTGGGCTACTTTTACTTGCTTTATGCTCAAGATATTTAATCAGAAAGTGTCATTGATAGCAACATCAATAAAAATAATAATAATAAAAAATAAAAAATAAAAAAAAGGAAAAAGAAAAAGAAAAAAAGAGAGGTTAAAGTTGTTGCAGGGAGAATAGAAGAGTTGGAAAAGGAAGATAAAGGAAGGAATTATCACTTTAAAGTGATGGTGGAATGATGGATACGGCTCATGTTGGAATGAATCATGTGGCCCCGAATGGTGTTATATGGACGAAAATAACTTAAAGACTCCAAATTATTGGAATCTATAAGCGTTTGTTATGGAGGATGTTGGCTTTACTTTACTTTTAAGCAGAAATGTGGTAGGCTTGCATTTCTTATTCATTGTGGACTATAGATAATAACAAACAGGAAGCCCATTGAGTAGAGGTGGTGGAGATGTTATCAACCCCAAATTGATAGAACGAGGCACTTTTATTGATTAGTAAACTTCACTGACAGCTTACTTTGAGAGTAAAAAAGAGACCTACTTTGAGAGGAAAAAAGAGTAAGGAATCAACTTAGTCCAGCCCCTTGTGATTGGAGTTAGGACATTTTCAAGTAGACTTAGTTAGTGACACCACTTTTATTATGCACTAATCATAGCTAGTTAGCAGTTATACAAAAAGTTGCCAAGAGCCTTGTAGCTCCATTGATTGGTACCTCTAGGTGTTTCCAATGAAGACATCGAGGATTCAAATCTCCCTTGTCCCAACTAATGAATTATCAATAAGCAATTATGAAAAAAAGTTGTGTCTTCTTGTTTCATTTATTTGTCCAAAATATTTAGAAGCATATTTTGTTATATCAACAAGAGAATCAATAATGTGCTACAAGATTTTGCCAAGTGTAGTCTATGGTCCCATATGGTGGGGGAATTGAAAGTATATCCAAGACCTTTTCCACAACTGTAGTGGAGAATCTCTATGTATGTTTTTGAAGCTCAGAAGAAAAGAGTTGTCCTGGCTCCTTCTCTCTGTGTCCACTTTATGTGACTCTTGGAGGTTGAAGCATTACATGTTCATCAATGACATCTTGTCATGCTCTCACTTTTCATAAAGAAAAGAGGTGCATCAACTGCATGGTGATGTGGCATCTGATTCCCGATCTTTGTGTACACTATTAATTAATACAAGCATGCATGTGCGACTCTGTTTCTTGCTCTTTAATTTGCCTCCTTTGACTCCAACTTTTGTCTGTCAGAGTGTAATCAGGCAGAATTGCAGATAAATGGACTAGCTACTATTGAATGTTGATCTTTCAATTTCCAATATTCATCATGAATTTTTTACTCATCAAGTTATTATATTGTTCCAATATTCCTGTATTCTTAAAATCAATTTTGTTTAAGAAAACAAGATTGAAAATAATTGATGTGATAATATGTTGAATTTATTGCTATATAAACCTCATTGTCTTTTTTGTTTTTTTCTCTAAAACCCAAGTGGTTGGTCTAGTAGTTATTTAATTCTGAGTTCAGTCTCTTAACCAACACCTTGAAGCCACTTTCAAGAATTCGTTTTGATAATCATGAGCTTCAGGAAAACCCTAAAGTTAGTTGCTATCATGAGGAGTCGAGGAGAACAACCATCCACATCTCACCTTTGTTTGTTAATATTCATGTATTCTGCAAGATTTCATTGATAAAAAATAAAAAATAAAAAAATAAAAAAAAAAAAACTATTGAAATTTGAACTTCACCATTATGATTATAATGTAATTCAACATCCTGACTTCAAAATTTTGTCAAAAATTTATTAATCATACCAATAACCTACCAACTTGTTTATAAGGTGGATGCCTATATTTATTATTCCAATTCCTACTGCAACTCTGAAAGAGAAATTGCTGTGAAATTTAAAAAGTTGAATTCCACTTTGATAGATGATTGAACTAAAATGTATTAAAAATAATTATTTTATATTTATTTGGCTAATATTACATATGTTAATTTTATTCATTATGTAATAAATTATTTGTGAATTTTAGTACTTAATTTTAAATGGTTAAAAGTTTTTGTATCATGTTTTGACTCTCCAATCATAAAATTCTAGATTCGTAAAGAGTTTTGTATCTCAACTAACATCTCATGGTATTTCTAATGGAGATGTCTAAGATTCAAATCCTTTCTTTCTGTTGTAAGTTGTAACTAACGATTTATCAAAAAGAAAATCCGGATTCACGGAGCTCCAGATTGTACATTAACAAAAAGCTTACTCTATGCTCGAGTATTAAAATACCATTTATTCTGCAAAAACTATAATATAGTTAAAGTTTTAGTGGATCTTGTATTGTCTCCTGGCATACCAGAAAGGACAGGAAGCACAAGCATAAATATTTTGAGACACATGTGACTGAGAGTCCACTAACAGTAACATTGTGACACACATGGACTTACTTTGGCTTGTGGTGAGTGCTGTACCTGTAGGCTTTTTTTTTTTTTTTAACATGAACCAACCATGTAAAACATTTTACCAGGGGAAGGTGATATCTGTCTTTCAAAAATAATAAAGCTGTGGTTGGGGCTATTGGATATTTAATTGGAATTTCTCTTTAATTTTAGCCCTCAACCTTGCTATAGCTTGTAAGATTTTTAGGCCTCAGAAGCATCTAGCCTCCTGAGAAGAGTATGAAGTGGCTGCCACTACAACCTTCATTATGGGCTGTGGGTGTAGGGGTATGGATATTTTCATGATGAGAAAAACTAGAAACACAAAAAATTTCGTAATTTTTTAGTAAATTGTGAATAGTGAAACATTATTTTCACATGAACTTATCATTGACATTGTTTTTATTGTATATCAATTGCAAGAAGTTACTTCACAATTGTGAAAAAAAAAGTTTGTGAAATTTTATTCTGTACTTGGACATAATTATTTCTTGTTAGAAGTATAAATGATTAAATGCTAGAAAACTTGAAAAGCTACTTTTCCCTTACACTTGAGAATGACAACATTCTTATAAGAATTGGAAATCTTGATAAATATTAATGATAAAATATTGGGAATTCTCACTTAGTACGGGACTAGTTTTTCTGGCTTATTGATTTTTAAGAAACTCTTTGAAATTAAGAAGATAATTTCAAGGACATGATCTGGAGTTATTATCTTGCTTAATTCCATGGCTTTCTCATTCTTCTATCTAGGTAGAATGGATAAACGCTAGAGAACTTGAACAGCTATTTATCCTCAGTCTTGAGAATCACACCATTTACTTTGACCAAAAATGGAGTTCTAATAGCGTTGATGAAAATGGAGAACTTGAACAACTACTTTGGACACGTGTTTCATGGTCTCTAGCTTCAATGAAAGTGTTCCATAATCCATTGGCCATGTGTGGTATGCACTTGAAAGACTTTATAGTGCTGCAAATGAAGTGTGTTGCTCTCGAGCAATTTGCCCTGAGTACAACGTGTATGACTAGCCATGGAACCAAACCTTGGCTTCTTTCAGAGGTATCGGACAATTTGAAGCATGAACATATATACTTAAATATGTCTAAATAAGACCAGAAGCAAAACTCAGCTAAGGAATACAGTAGCAGAGACAGGAATATATCATATACTCTTGAGTTATGTTTATTATTCAAAATTTTCGATAAATTACTACTGATCATCAAATGTTAATGAGTCTTAACTACGTATGAGTTTGAAATTTTTAAGTGAGAAGTAGAGTGGAAATATGGTTTAAACTTAAAATTCACTTATTCTAATACCATGATAAACCTCTACTGATCCAAAAATTTTAAGTTATTGAAAATGAGTAAATTAATAATTTAACCTTTATTCTAACAATTTCTTAGTCCATTTATTTAAATTCTGTTTGCTTTACACCAGAACTCATATTAAATTTATTGGCCCTCTTTTCAGTTAAATCTTTTACAACCGATTATTAAACAAAGAGTTCATAACAAAAGTTGACGATATTCTCAAATTAGCATACCACCTCATATATTATTTATTTTTACAAAAAACAAACATATTATGGTGGGCGTACTGATAGGCATTAAGTGTAGCCTAATTTAGGAATGTTATAAAATTGTTTAAAAGTTTTGGTGTGTTTTTAGCTTTATTGCAAACAGATCATGCTCTGAAATTGAGCCACTCAACATTGCATGGGCACACAAAAACGAGTTGAGGTAGGTATGAGTTGTGCATCATTTACACACGACTGTCAACCTCTTGAACTCTGTGCTTTAATATAAAATTCATTTCTCTGCCACGAGCTTCAACAAATTTCAGTTCCTCAACACATTAGTGGATGGCAGGAGAAACAGAAAATTGATTATTTTTTGAAAGGCCTAAATGTAGATGTGTGTCACGTAAATGCTATATATAGTGCACTGCCAAATTCCTTAGTGGATGGTAGGAAAAACCAGAAACTAATGGTGTTGGAGACCCCAAAAAGAATAAAAAAGAAACTAATGCTGTTGATGGCATGAACCGTGTTTTGGTTTCCTTGGTGGGCATTCAAATTAAATACACACAATTGGATCATATTACTCTGCCTACCCTTCACTTGGGAGAAAATTGATTGGATCTCTGTCTAATAATGTACAACTTTACAGTCTCAATTATAGTATTGAATCTATTGGCCTTCCTAATAACACTTTTCCTAGTGCTTTTGAGTTGTGCTGAAGGTAGTGATGTGGACTAGGACATTAATATGTGGTTTCAGTTTCAGACACCAGTCCCAATAAAAGCGAAAGCAATTATTATCTACTACTACCCTTGCTTCCACCAAATTCCATTTGACTTTTATATTGAACCATGTTAGAGTCTTATAGACATTTTTATAAATTGAGGCATGTTTGGTAAGAGATTTTTAGTAATATTGTTTGTATTTTTTGAAAATATGTATGAGTAAAAAAGTGTATAAAAATACGTGTAATATTGTTTAAAAACTAAACAATTATAACAAATGGGCCATGATTTACTAACTTTTAAACACAAAATAAATTTTTTTAAGAAAAAAGTTTATCGCTTTTTTTTTTCTCAATTTTATTATAAAAAGCTTACAAATTAATATGATAACAATTTATTATCATATTAACATACTAAATAAAATTTTAAATTACTAGTTTATTTTATATTTAAAAATTCAATCATTAATTTGTAAGACTTATTAAGTAAAATTTATATAGAAAAGTTGATGGATGTCCTAAGAGTATTGATTTATAAAATATTTTTAAAAACTCTTTATGGGAAAAGAAAAGAGTAACTGATTTTTTTGACACATTTTTATATTGTTCATAAAAGAGGTATCAAAAATTTTCTAAAATAATCCATTAACAAATGCTTAAAAAGTACTCGTTAACCAGATCCAAATTTATAATATCTATAACATTCCTCCGAAAGTAATTAAGAGAATTGTAAGGACTCTTTTTCTACTCCTAAGCCCAAAAGGTAATAGGATTTAGGCCTAATACAATAAATTTGTAGAGAGTGGGTTAGAAAACTAGGCTCTAATAAGTTGGATAATATTATAGTGGATCCAGATAACAAGAAAACAAAGATAAACTGGTTTTATAAAAAAAAAAATCGTCCTCAGCATTGTCTGAAAAAATTAGTTCTAGTATATATTTCTTTTGAATTTGATTACAAGTTCAATTCTTATTGTTACAATGTTTTCTCTTAATTCTCTAATCCCTTTTTCTCAGGGTATTCTTTCTCTTTTATACTATCTTCCTTCTTTCATCTCCAACCTCTACGTGTAGACCAAGTTTCGGGTGTTGATCCCTGTCTCATCAGTACCTTCCTGAAATTTTTGGGAGTAGCTGTAAGGCTAAAATTTACTGTTCGGTATCACTTCCACATTAATGCGGTGGTAGTAGCTATTTCTTAGATATTTCATAACTGTCTTTTGTCCTGTGCTTTCATGATGTGTATCCTTATCAATAGAATCTCATGGAACGTTGTTTTGGATGGCAGACCACACCTTCTAATCTTTGCTTTATTCAGTCGAGGAGGCATTCCTCCTCAAACCACCTTCCTGGACTCTTATGACTAGACCCTATTTCTTCATTCACTAATGTGGACTTTCATGACAGCGTTTACCCGTCCTCGGACTATTCGGTATCCTCAGATCGGGGCTGGGATTTAAGATACGGAGAAACTTTTTCCTCAATAAATAAATAAAGATACAAAGAAACTTTTTACTTGTTTTTCTTTTATATATATATATATATAACCAACTTTTAAAAGAAGTAATATTTAATCTATTTTTTGAAATAACGAATTACTAATTATAAAATTCTCATCACCAATTAGTTTAAATTTATATAAACAAAATTTAAAATATATATATATATATATTTTTTTTATAACAAAACAAAGGGTAAGTCACGAAAGCTATGCAAACTGTTTCTGTTGAGGCTTGTTATACAAAAAGATAAAAGTAGTTTTGTGGGAATCTCTAATTAAGAAATCTAAACCTCTTTTGTTAAGGACAGAAAGCCAAACTGTTAATGCAGAGCATAAGGCAGCACTACACGTGTATATATATAGATGCAGACATAACATTAACACCAAGCTAAGGTGCTCCCAAGAGTTTCGAGACAAAACTCAGCCAGATTTAGCAGAGAGCTTTCTCAATATATCACAAATAGCACTTAGTGGTGGTGGGAAAGGAAAGAAGCATTACCACAAGGTGATCCCTCTACAATAGACGGTAGTTAGTGGTTACTAGTGAGCAGTATAATCATAACCTTCGTCTTCATTTTGTCACAGAGAGCTGAGTTTTTGGTTAGTGATTTTAGATTGATTAGCAGTGGCAATATGTCTCTTAGAATTTCCTTCTGGGTTCTTGCAATCACATTGTTGCTTGTTGGAACTTCTGCATATGATCTTGTAGAAGGTATGGTTTCTATCACTTTTAGACGGAAAATTATTTCATACATCCGATATATGTATATTTCCTATTATAACAGTGTAGGACATATCTAATGCATGAGATAATTATTTCATGTTATTTTTTACATTAAAAAGTTGTGTTTTCTCAAATAAATTATAGACTGAGAATATTTATAAATCCATATAGACCGAGCATTTTTTTTTCCAGCTAAGTCATTTCATATGGACTGAACATTTCTCTTTGGGAAAAGATAGAATGAACATATTTATTCATCCATATTTTGGAGAATCTAGGCCAAATGCACATTTTTAATAGCGACTAATGTTGGAAAGTATGCCATGTGAAAATTAAAGAGAACAATGGAGAATTGTAGAAAATGCAAGTGTAATAAGGAGAAAAGAAAGAGAAGAATATATGTGGTTTGGCTTAACCGCCTACCACGCCATTAAACCTAAAAGATCTTGATTCACTTGATTTGAGATAACACACTACAAGAGAACCCATATTTATGATGGGACTACATATAATAGTCAAACATAATTTGAATTGAAATTGCTTATTAATTGTTTCAATCCCATAATTTTCTCTTGCAAATCAATCTCTTGATTTGGTTTGCATTAACATAGAAAGTGAAATTTACTTTCCAAACAACTAATATATTTTATGATTTAAAACTTTCCAATGTAACAGAGCTTAATTCAATTTCATTTGGTTATACCGGAGTCCATGGCCCTGAAAAGTGGGGAAGCTTGAGTCCATTATTCTCGGCATGCTCAAATGGGAAAAGTCAGTCCCCTGTGAACATAGTGAAGAACAAAGTTGTTCCTAACAAGAATTTGAAACCCTTAACCAGAGATTACAGTACTGCAAATGCCACACTGGTCAACAATGGGTTTAACATTGGGGTATGTTCTTAATTAAACTTCGAAATGGTTTTTCTTCTTTGCATTTTTTTTTTTGGTAAGTTATATAAATTTACATTATAATTAACTTTTTGTTGATTTTCTGAAAGTACGCAAAAGGATAGCTGTAAAGCAGTGACGTTTTAAAAAGCTTTATATATATATATATATATATAAATAAAAGGTCATGTTAATGGTACTTTTAATACAATTATTAATATAAACCATTTTAAAAAATTTTCAATACCATTTTTATAAAAATATAAAAAGCCGTCAAAAAAATTACAGTAATTGTTTTTTCTTTTCCTAAAAATTTTTTTAAAAAAATCATAAACTAATATACTTAAAGTATTTGTTAATTTTGTATAGATAGAGAGAGAGATGGATTCAAATTACACATAGTGTAACTCTACAAAGTTACACATTTTTTAAACTATAAATTTCTAAGAAATGTAATGGATAGAAAATTAATTGTTTTCCATATAAGCTAACCTAATTAATTTGATAGAATATTATATTATTTTCTTTTCTACTTTCTTTCTCTCTCCTAATCAATTCGTCCCTAACCTTGCACAAGAGCATATTCTCAACGTTCTTGAGTTGTTCATGGTAATACACATAGCTTTGTTTGTGACAGTGAAGCAGAATCCAGGAGTAGTAAAAGCCTGAATACCTCAAAATAATTAACCTTAGATGATTAGAGCATTTACAAAGTTCAATAATCACGTATATTTATTGCTAGTCTTTTATTCAACAAAGTTGCACATAGTGGTTGACGGAAAAAAATAAAAATAAGGTTCAATGCATCTAGTAGCTTAGCTCTAGGATTTTTTTTTTGGGTGAGGGGGGTGGGGGAAGGGTTTGGGGGATAAGTCACCTTCTTTCAATTGACCAAGTTGTTGACAATGTGATATTATCACAAAAATTTGAAGATTTATGACCAAGAAATTATGGACTGTCAAACCAATACGTAGTTCCTCCAGTTAAAGTCAAAAAGTAGTGTCTCTTGTTTCATTACTGATATCCACAGCTTAATTGACTAAATATTTTGGAGATAACTAAATAAGATAGAACTATCAAAATTTGATCTACAACTCAAGAACATTGAGAATATGCTCTTGTGCAAGGTTAGGGATGAATTGATTAGTAGAGAGAAAGAAAGTGGAAAAGAAAATAATATAATATTCTATCAAATTAATTAGGTTAGTTAATATGGACAGTAATTAATTTTAAAGATGACATTGATTATAGTGATTTTCTAATCATTAGATTTCTTAAAAATTTATGGTTTAAAAAAAGTGTAAATTTTGTAGAGTTACACCAGGTGTAACTTGAACCCATCTTATATATATATATATATATATAAAGCTATGCATGTTTTCAAAAAAAAAAAAAAGAAAAGAAAAAGGTAATTCATAAATATTTTACCTTTGTATTGTACTCAAGTGCAAGTCCCTACAAGGATGCAGGGGTACCACATATAAGCCCTCCACAAGAAACATTTGATGCCTAAATAATAATGACATTCCATTTTAGCTTGAAGATGTAGAACTTTTTGGAATATAATGATGATAGAGAGTAAAATAATTTAAACATTCTTGACTATCCAATTTACTCAAATGTTTTTATTTTTATTGCACAATAATGATATGGTAGAAACAATCTAGAAATTGGATACTCTAAAACCTTAGTATTAGAAACATAAAAAACAAAAGTGATAAAAGAGACTAATGAATAATGAATAATAAATAATCTAATGCCCCTATGTTTTCACAACTGCTACTGATCCAATGTGTGTGCCCTTTGCCTATGCAGTTGTTTTTTGAGGAAAATGTGGGAGTCTTGGTTGCAGATGGGAAGAACTTCAGCTTGAAGCAAATGCACTGGCATTCTCCTTCTGAGCACAGGATTAATGGAGAACAGTATGCTCTCTCTCTTTCTCTCTTTCTCTCTCATACACACGCGCATGCGCACATAAGACGCAAACACTTATAAATTAGGTGTGAAACTGAATAAGATTGCGTTTAGATTTGAGGATTTAAAACCAAAGGATTGGAAGAAGAGTTCGTATAAATTTAACAATTCATGACGATTCCTTGTTTTGAGAGTAAGAGCTTTCGAAATATCTTCTTACATTTACATTTCAAATTTAATTTAATACTAATAAAACTTAAGTCCATCTAAATTTTATTAATAAAATTTGTTATTTTATACAATACCCAAATCAATTAAATTAAAAATTAAAATCCAAATTCTTTTATTCATATAGTTCTATCAAAATGAACAATAAAGTATACTGATCCACAAGAGTCTATTGATGTATCCTCAAAAAAAGAGTCTATTGATGTAAAACCTTATGTGTTGTATAATGGGCTCAGCTGTGGGATTGACAAGAGCAACTTTGAGCCCAAAACCCAAAACCCAAAAGGTTTCATCTTTTACAGCCAGCTGAAACTTAGCTGGAGGAGCTTGTCTCTGCATAATGTTGAAAAGCTTTTATCACAAAATCATGTTAGAACTTTCTGTTATTCTCTCATCTACTGTTACTACTTGTAATATGACTAAACAATTGAAAACTACAGATTTCCAACTGAGCTTCATATGGTCCACAAGGCAGCTGATGGCAGCTTCGCAGTTGTGTCCATCCTCTACCACTATGGTGATGCTGATCCCCTACTTTCCAAGGTAAATTTTTTTTTTTTTTTTGGATATATCCTTTTGAGTTGAATTAGCACTTCACAATTTAAACATAATTCCAAACCAAAACAAGGAAATGGGAATTTTAATGTTTATTATGATGGTTTATGGTTGCAGATTAAGGACGAGTTGAATGAACTGGTTAAGGAAGTGTGTGCAAAGAATGAAGAGTCTCATATTCCTGTCAAGGCCTTGGATACAAAGCACATGGAGAAAAAGACCCGCAAGTATTACAGATACATTGGTTCTCTCACCACTCCTCCATGCACCGAGAATGTCACCTGGAGCATCCTCGGCAAGGTAATTAATTGATTGTTCATGTTATTCATGAAAAAAACACGCGCATGCTCACACACATACATTTAATAACAGATGGTTTGATATGGCTAATGAACGTGCAGGTGAGATCAATATCAAAGGAACAGGTCGAGCTTCTTCAGGCACCATTGGACTCTACTTGCAAGAAAAACTCAAGGCCTCTGCAAGAACTGAATGGGCGACAGATTGAGCTATTTGCTGAGCTTGGCGGCAGTTAATCTTACAATCATTTTCACCATCTAATTGACATCAATATCTTCTGTAAAGGGGACCAAAAGGAATGAAACCAAAAAAAAAAAAAAAAATCGCTTATGTTTTCTTAGCTTATATATGAATATTCAGAGTAGCCAATTAACCAGTAGAGCTACAAACCTTTTGGCTTCATCTATTAACACATTATGTACATTAGGAAATGGAAATCTACTTGAGTAATTTTCTGCCTAGTTTAAAGTCCTGCATTATTCATAACTATTGATTTAAAGTCTAGTGGACTGCAATCCAGGTTTTATTCCACCGAAACTTTTAGTGACCTCAAAGGGTGACCTATCACATTCTTATCCACTTCCATCCCTATCCACACACCCTAAATCGGGACCATATATATTCATCTTTTACAGCAACAATAAATGTTCAGCAATCTTGGGAGGAATAAAAGGGTCAATTTCATTCTCATCATTTTTCTCAACTATTTTTATTTTTTTAAAAATTTTTAATAAAAGATTGCTGATAAACAAGATTATTTGAACTTAAAATGACTTATTCAATAGTGCATCAAGTTGATACTTGATTTTCCATGCTGCTATACTTCATTATTTGTCAAACTACGACCTACACAGAAAGTCCTTTCCATCGATCTCATTCATCACTAGAGTTGAACAAAGCTTACTGCATAAACGTCAATGACTGTCTTAGTGATTTGCTCAAGTAGCATTAGTCAAAAATGGAAACCTGTCCTTCTTTTGTTTTTTTATTTTAAGGACCCATTTGTTAACAAAGTTTTCATAAGCAAATCAAAACTTCAATGGGTCATCTCCACATCTCCATAAGCAAGCTGGTTTTTTCAAAATAGTATTTGTTTTTTTTTTTTGGGGAGAATTGAACATAATTTTGACCATGGTTTTTTTTTTTTTTTTTTTAATTATAAATTCTAGTTGCAGATTTCTGGTTTTTTGGGTGACTGATTTAAAGAGAATACTTTTTTTTTTTTTTTTTGATAAACAATTTAAAGAGAATACATGATGTTAGGTGAGGCAGTCACTCTCAATTGGAAATAGATGATTAGTATGATGCCAATCCAGTCAATATTCTACTACAGTCCAGACCATCACAAAGTGGCATCCACATTAGCAGTCAATGGCCCCATTGCCCTTACAGTGAATCAGTGACTAAATCGTCATCTATGACTTGAACAGTGAGTGAAGGCCACCATAAAAAACACACGAGCAAAGACTAAAGTAGTAAATTTACACTTGAATACAAATCAATGACTGTACAGGCAGCAAATGGGTTCAAACAAAAAGTATTGGGTTAAAAGTGTCTTCAACAAAACCAAAACAACAACAACCAAAAAAAAATAAAAAATAAAAAAATTAACAAATATTTTAAAGACATTGGTTACAAACTATTTAAAAATTTTTGTTATGGAAAAAGAAAATTGCAATTAATTGTTTTGATGGTTTTTTATATTTCTTATAAAAATGATGTTAAAATTTTTCTAAAATAGTTTATTAACAATTACTTTAAGGGCACTCATTAAAGTTTATTTTTTTTAGGAGAAGCACCCATTAAAGTAAAAAAAAAAAAAAAAAAGTGAAATACCACAAGCTATGCTAACTAGTTTTGATTTTCAATTAAAAAAATATAATAATTGCATTGGATAGTTTTGCGTATAGAATTACAACTATTTGTTGGATAAAAGTAACGACTTTCCCAACTAACATGATTTCAATGAATTAAGCAAGAGAGTTATTAAAGTTTATCGCTTTACTTAATAAGTCATCATTAATGAGATCATCTTCGATTTTGACGAAGTTGTCCATTTTTGAGAAAAAAATTTGTAGGTTATTTCCGTAACTATGTTTTAGGGATAATTTTAAATTAAATCAGTAGTTTCTTGAGAAATTATTTAAATAAGCAGTTTTAAAGGTTTCAAATGAAATCCTTTATAGAGTAGAATTTATAATTTTATTAGTTTTATATGAACTAACTACTTTTAAATTCGTAACAATTTAAATATTGAACTTTTCGGTTTTGATTTTCAACAATAATATTTGAAGAAACTAGTTTATGCTTGTTTGTTTAGAAAACAAGTTAAGTTCAAACCATAAGCTTGGGCTTGATTATTAAACGAGTCAAATTCAAACATAATAACATATTTGTGAACAAGCTAGTGAACATAAAGACTTGATTTCACTATATACAAAAAAAATTTTATATGTATACTTGTTTAAAAATATATTTACATATACTTGAGATTAAATTGTATAAATTTGTCAATAGGTTGATATGATTTTAAATAATTATTTGTAATAAAAATTCATAAAATTGTAAAAAGATATAAACTTGAACATAAACTATTGTTTAGTGACGAGCTCCAGCTTGGCTTGTGTTAGAAAAAAAAAATTAAGTGCACAAACTTGAACTTTTAAAACTAAACTCGGCTTGGCTTGTTTACTGCCCTTTTAACATGAGATTTTAACAAATTTTTTTCCCTATTTCTCTTGCATAAGAGGGGTTGTTTCTCTGTGTGAAACTTTTCTATTGCCATTTGTTAAATCTACTTTTTATTAAGACAAAATTTATACCATCTGATGTATATATCAAAACTTAATACATTAAAATAGTGAGTGAAATGTCCTAAAACCAAGTCAAATAAGTTAGTTTATAACTACCAAAAATAAAAATTATTAATGTTGTTGAAAGGGACTTAAACCCGAGTTTTATTTTTTAGCCGATTTGAGCAAAATAGAATTCAAATCCAAATATCATTTAAGAAGGACTTTTACAAGGAAAAAAATTTACAGCGACTCATTCAACAACACTCAATATATATTTACAAAACCTGAGAACCTACAATACAAATTTAAAATAAATAAAAAATAAAAAAAAATAAAAAAAAAAAAACTGTGTAGAAAATTGTACTAGTGACTATCACCTTTCACCCCGCGGAAGGGGAAACCGTTATTCAACGTGCCACGTCATCTCAACGACAAATTTTAGAACGAAGTGTGGGCCCCACAGATATTCCCAATCGCGACCGCTAGAGAATGGGACTCAACCAATCAGATCAAGCCACGTCGTCGGCCCAAGCGTCTGATCTTCTTCCAGATGCGAACCGGTTCATTCCGCCCAAACCGGGAGTTTCAATCTCCGATACGCTCCCTCTCGGCGCGTCGAAATCGGATGCCGTACTGTCACGCGCTCTAATCGCCGAACTCTTCCTCGGAGGCGATTCGGACTCAATCTGCGGCGCGTGAACTTTAGGTGCCGGTTTGTCTCGCCGACCGGCTCGGAAAAGAGCCCGAAAGGTGGCGAAGAATCCGGTTTTTCGTTTTCCGCCCGATTTTTGTATCTCGGGGACCCGTTCGGAGGAGAGTTGCCGGTTCCTTAGTCTCCGATTTCGGTCTCTCTTCGATCTCACCCTTCCCATGCAAGAAACCTTCGGCGACGACGGTTCAACCACCGAAGACTCCGATTTGCCGACCGATCCGGACCGTTTGGGAAACAACCGAGTATTTCCCTGCTTGTTGTTCCGGCGACTCTTCGTGTCGACGAAACAAGACTTCTGAGGCTTCGGCAAGCCGAGAATCGAAGCTTTGGACTTCAAGTTGAGGCTGAGAGAGAACCGCTGAGAATTCGAGTTCGCACTCGGATTCAGATTCGGATTCAAGTTCGTCGAGTTTACGTTACCTTTTCCCGAATCTTTTCGCTCGTAAAAAGCGTGCTGGTCGAACCAGTCAAGCTCAGCGTCTTTCGAGAGCCAAAACGACTCCGGCGGGAAATCCGGAGCTACCTCCGGTTGATCCGACTGCTCCGGCCGGTGATCTCCGTCGGCGAGCGTTTCACAGGCGATTTTCCGATCGGAGCCGCCGGCACAGGCTGTAACTAGGTTCTCCAGATCCACTTGTGGCATCGTCAAGAACACACAAGAACTCTGCGATGAAATTGAGAAATCAAAGAGAGAGAGAGAATGTTGAAGAAGAAGGAGAAGTAGTTGGAAACTTTGAAACTTGAAAGAGATGATTTTATATATAATAGAAAGAAACAAACAAACAAAATTTTTTTTTTTTTTTTATGTTGAAATTTTGTTAGAGAGAGAGAGAGAGAGAAGATTTTGGAGGGAGATTTTCAACTTGTTGACTCATGCTGGCTGGTTTTGATGGTTTTGCTTTTTTATGTGAGAGAAAGGGAAAAGGAGGTTTTGGTAAAAAAACAAATATATATATATATATATCTTTTTTCTTTCGTCAAAATAATACGAAATTGAACCGTACGAAACGTCGTTTTACTTTAATTATTATATATACTGTTTTTTTTTTTTTTTTAACTTTAATTTCCTTTTGTGAATGAGCTTTTAGCTTAGTCCAGCGTGGCTGCTTATTTTGGAAGAATGTGTGAATGACCATGACTTTTTTTTTATTATTTTTCACCGACAACGCTTTGTATATAATATTTTTATAACAAATTTTTTGTTGCAAGTTGTTACGGGTTGTGATTGATGGGGTAAAAAGGTAATTTTAGCAATAGGTTTAAATTAGAACTAATAACAACTAATCACTTATGATTTGTTGTAAAAATATTGTAGACATAATACCTCTTTAAAGTGAGAAATTACTAGGTCCATCGAAAGATTGCTAAAGTGGTCTTTCTTGATTTTTCCAACCAATAAAATGATGTCATTCATGTAAGGGTGACATCACTCGGCAGTTTATTATTTTATTTTTTTATTCTGATTAGGAAGCTAATTCACAAACTTGCATAGGACATATGTTAGTAAACTATTTATAATTAATCGATTTTGTTAAAGCTTAATTTATAAATTAAGTGAACTTAATTTTTTTAGGTACAGTTTTGAATGCATCTTGTTTTTTTAAGCATAATTTGGTTAAATCCAACTTATTTTTATCATACTAAAATTAAACCTCAATCTATATTTAATTTGTTATTTTTTACTTTCAAGTTTTTTTTTTATATAAAAATTATAGGATTTAAAATGTAAAATATTTTTCCTCATTATGTAAATGCCTAAATAGGCCCTTGGATTAATTCAATGTGACTGCTTTGCTTTGAAGAATGTGGTAAATAATTTCTCTTGCTTCGTCATGCAAGCATCATGACTTTTTCAAATTTTTCCTAACACGTTGTATGATTTATAGATCACAATGTTTACTCATTAATATATGTACTATATTAGGGACCATTTGTTATAGCTTAATTTATAAATCAACTCAAATTATTTTATTAGGAACGGTTTTTAATGCATCTTATTTTCTTGATTATAATTTAGTTAAATTCAACTTACTTTTATAAACATAAATTTTTTGTACGAATTAATATAAATGCTCTAATATTCATTTTTGGATTCAGATCTTCTAGATTTTCTAGAGTACTTTACCAATATATTTCCTTAAATCCTAACTACTCTTTTATGATTTAAGGGTCTAGATTCTGCCATATCAGCATTTCACTAAAAATACTTTTAAAATAATAAAATAATGTTGCAAACAAAACAATTAAGATTATTATTAGTAAAATGCTGATATAACAAGATTTAGACTTTTAAATCATTAAAGAATGGTTAAGATTTAAGAAAATCTATTTAGTAGAATACCTTAGAAAATCTAGAAAATCTAAACCCTTCATTTTTACTTCCAAATAATTTTATGATAGTTTCTATCCTTTATCTCAAAAATTCATCATTCACTTCTAATGCAAAAGAAACATTTGGGATACAAATATGGACAGGATATTTACCTGTACGCCAATTTAATAAATTGTTGCTTTGAATTTCAGCCTTCTATTTATTGCTAAATTGAAAGGTAATTATTGAAGAGATAAATCTTCTAAATAACGTGAATGGCTCAACTAAACCTCAAACAATCTAACCACAAAATTTTATATATATATATATATGTATTTTTTTTTTTTTAAATCTAAAAAAATAAAATAAAATAAAATAATGATATAACAACTCAAATTTTCTGTGCCCCATACTTGTTAGTTTATTTATACTATATAATAACAAATAATTCTGGAAATCCTCTAATTATAGGAGCCAGAGACTTGCCATCTTGTCCCCATTCCTGCAGTGAATCCAGCCTATTAGAAATACGTGCCACCGTCATGTTCTAAAAATAATGACAATAAAAATGATTGCTTGAATAATTGTACGTTGATTGAACTTTCATTTAATGTGCAATAATCAAAGTTCTAGTTTTTTTTTCCTTGTAATTTACGAGGTAGATTCCCTTTCTATGCCTTTATAGCCATAGGTGATATTTATCTCTAAAGCTATGGCGGCAACATTAAGCTTTGCTAATCGGGTGCTTTAGATAAATAACAAAACTGTTTCACCTAAAAAAAATTATTTTTATTTTACAATAAGTGGTGGTGGTTTAGGAGTTTGGAGGGGATGTACTATCAACAAAGAGTGACCGATTGAAGTTGAAAGAAACTAAATATGACTTATGTCTAGAATATCATATTCATGTCGTATTGATGTCGTATTAATTGTTTTATGTTATATTTTTTTTAAAATGACTTACATCATTATATCGTATTAGTGTCCATGCTTCTTAGGACATATACCAACAAAGAAGAGTGAGCTAATTCAAATGGTGAGAACTAAACATAATAGAAGAATAACTAAAAAAGATTAGCAAAAGTAGTAAAATTTAGGAAATACAAAGAAGAGTGAGCTAATTCAAATAGTGAGAACTAAACATATTACAAGAATAACTAAAAAAGATTAGCAAAAGTAGTAAAATTTAGAAAATATTATTCTAGATATAATAGAATTACACACACATCCCCCTCAAAAAAAGATGTGACCTATCTTGATTAATTTGTTGAATATCTATAACGTTGTTTGAAATTTAGGGACCAAAGTTTATGGGTTTTTTTTTTCTTTCTTTCTTTTGCTTTTGGTAATAATTAAGTGGGGGAGAGGAGTTTGAGACACAATTCTCCCAAATAGAGATTGGACAATGTATAGCATTGAAAATTTGAAACACAAACTTCTTTAGGGGGCAATTCTAAGTTTCAAGTACAAATTTTTGTGGCAAAAAAAGAGGCCAATGTATGCAGAATATGAATAAAATGATTAAGTTAATTAATACACTTTCTATATTTCAATGTGAGCTGCAATCCATAGTTAGTTTTGATTAGGCTCCAACAACTAACAACTCTCGTGACTCATGAATGAGTCGTATCACGTAATTGATGTCCTCGGGGGGCTTATTTAAAGGAAGCAATTTTATATGGAGTAAGGAAAAAAAATGTCTTTACAAATAGTAAAAGCCATAATAGATGTCTCTGACTATATTTAATTTTACTATATATAATAAAGAAAGTCGAAAAGGATGTGAGGGATTCTATTTTTACCAATTACCATTCACCTTCAATAATAAAATAAAATAAATAAATGAGAGAAGAGAAAGAAGAATCGAACTTATACACAGTTTTTGGATGTTTGTTTATAATAATGTAGTTGGTACAAAGCCAAAAAATAAAATAGTTAAACTAATGTTAGGTTTCACACCCTTTCAACTTAAGGAGAGAACTTCAAAAGTTTGGATTAGTCGTTTTTAAGATTGAGTTTGAAACTTTTTGTTAGTATTTTAAGGTCACTTACATAAAATTCTTCCTTATAATAACTTGATGCATGTGGAAAAAAAAATTATATACACTTAAAAAAATAATCAGATATTTGAAATTATCATAACACCGTCGCTTGCCAAAAAAAAAAAAAAAACTTGAGGAAGGAGAATAGAATGGACCTTTGTAGTTTTTACACTTTTTCAAAGGCAATTAATACTATTGGTTTTTAAGGGTCAAAAAAGTTAGATGGCGAAAGGGTGCACTGAACAATAGGAGGAGATATTTTATAATAACATGTCCCACTTTTTTTTTTTTTTGATAACTACGTTCTTTTGGAATTGTGTGTGTATGAGTATGACGCACATGCATACGTGGGGTGCGCACATGCCCCACTTAAAAATTTGATTGATATGAAATAACATGAAAAATATATAATAATAAAAAAATTTGATTGAAAAAAAATGTACAAATCTAATGTAAATTTATGAAGTACTGTAATTTTAACAAAAGTTACGTATTGTTTGTTAAGAGTACTGTGACTCAGTTGATTGACGTATGTAAGAAATTTTAACAAAAATTCAGGATTTAAATATCTCAACTCTTAATTATCAAATTATAAAATAATAATAAAAAGTTACGTATTGTGTAATATGAAACTAATAAATTAGTTAAATTTTTTTTAAAGAATTTTAATTTATAGCGTTCACTCATGATAATAACTCTTTATTATTAGATTAAGATACCAATCAATTTTTGGTATAAGCAGAGATTAAATTCCAAATATTTTATTCAACTATAACATAGGCTCACTAACATCTCTAGGCCTTTTATGCTCCTCTCTCAATTAAATAAGTGATAGTGACCCATCATTTCATTAGTCTAACTTACGTATAAACTATGCAAAGAAACAATTTTGGCAATGATTCTTTAATTACAATGATTTGAACATTCTTGCTTTGTATTTGACTTGCAAGAGGATGCTGAGATTATCAAAAAGACCCATATTTTTAGTTACACTAAGTATATAAATGCTGTCCATTATATTTTGTTATTCTGTTTTACTTGTAGTTTCATTTACTCTTCTTGAGCATATATAATATATTCAGTCATGCACACCTAGTTAGGTATGATAATTGTTGTGGTAGCTAGGAGGAATACTATTTAGAGGTTGATTAGGTACGACCTGTTACAAATATTGGTGTAAGAAAAGTCTTCCAAATATCAGATATGGGGCATAACAACAAATGAAGCTTTATAAATAGATGACCTATTTGTTGCTTGCTGCTGTAAACATTGACATACATTATTGAAAGATAGAGTTTTATAAGAAAGAGAGGAAATGGAGTACAAGAATTCCTTGCGTCATTGATGTCCCATTGGTCTTCATGTGTAATTATATCATATGGTGGTGATGGAAGCATGGTCTCTCAGCTTGAGAAGAACTAATAATAAAAGACATATGAGTGTTGTACAAGTACAAGTGCTATATAAATATACGTTAACAGAAGAAGAAAAATGACCATTTTTCTCTTAATATATATTTTTTCCAAACCAATTATTCCATGAATACAACTATTTTTTACTAATTTTTTCATAATTTTTTGAGGTGATGATTGGTGGATAATATTTCTAAATTTTCACACAAACTCACCACTATAATCATTTTTTTTATCTACCAATCATAACTTAGGCCTTGTATTGAAAATTTTGTGTCTATGAAGTATGAACCTTCTCTTTTATATTTTGTGTATATGGTAGTAAATAGTAATATATAGTTAGATTCAATAATAGGGTCTTTTTATGTGTTTAAAAATGATATTTTCAAAATCATGATTTTAATATGTAATAATACATTCGGTAAGAAATCAAATCCCCAGCTAGTAGTAAAGACAAGGTTTACCAACATCCTTGGAATTTAGATCCAGAATTTAGCCCATCTTTAACATCTACCACCAAATCTTATGGCTGGTCTTCACTAACCTCAATATCTTAGATTCTAGAGGAATATAATCAAACACAATAATGAACAGATTGACAACCCTATTTTAAGGAGATGACCTGATATTAGGGGCATAAAATCCGTAGTTTGTAATACTTTGAAAGTTACAACAGTCCTGTGATATGTTGCCACTTCCCCAAAATCCTCTTCTTTTTTTTTTTTTTTTTTTTAATTCTTTTTTTATTGGCAGGTAAAAGATATGGATTCTATTATTAGGTGGATCATTTTCAGATATCCCACAAAGTCAGCAATTGATAATAACTAATAAACAACGTGAAAATCGGATATCATGACAAATCTGAGGAACCATTCATGTTGCTGCCTTTTCACTCAATTCCTTTCTTTGTGAATGTGCAATTGTGCATGCAATGTATGCACTAATTAATAATGAGGATTGCAATGTCTATAATATTTTTACAATACACTATCACAACAAAAACAAATATAAATGTTTATTTATTGCTTTTTTTTTTTTTTTTTTGGAGAAGATAGTCTTAATTTAAATCCACAATTTAAATTACTTTTTTTTCCCTACTTATAACAACCAATAATAACCTACCATTAGTAAAAAAATAATAATAATAATAACCTACCACTTAAAATTTGTTGTGAAAATATTATGGACATAACATTTCTTTTTAATAATACAAATTTTACAACATTTTTACAAATAATTTTAACATTTTTCTAATACAAATTTTCTATATCACTTTTTGTGTTTCACATTATCTTCCACCAATCACAACTTATCGCGTGACTTTAGCTTTTCACATTGCAAAACTTCAAGCATTATTTTCTGTCTCTCATATCAGATTTTCTCTTTCCATGAGTAATAAACAGAAATGGATTTTCCACTCTAGCCATCAATTTAAACGCCCACAGAATTTTGATTTTATTTTAGTTGGGGTTGTGGTTGGGGGTGACGACTTGATTAAATTGTTCAAAAAATGTTCATAATTTTAAAGACACTATAATTACCTTTTTGGTCCAACAGATATTCATTACAACCGTGCCTAACAACTATGAATTTCTTTACAATCTCCACCTAAAGTAATATTTGAATTCAAGACAACTGAAACTTTTAGAGGTTATTTTATAATACCATTCATCACGGTGCTCAATTTCAGTTTCTTCATCATTTTTATTGGGTATTCAATCAATTCAGTTGGATTTCTAATTTTTGTACCATGAAAACTAATCCTAAAACAATTATGATTATCTTCCATATGTCAACTCACTGCTAGAATAAATGTACCCTAAGGAGTAGGACGAATAAATGTGCCCTATGGAGTAAGGACTGACTTTTCTCCTACTAGCACCAAGCAAGCAAGGTCTTTAGTCAAGTTTGTTAATTATTGCCATATTGAATAAATGTTATATTTGTTGCTCTCTCACAATGAGTCAATGACTAGCATAATGAAACCTGTTTTTTTCAGATTTAGGTAATGAAACTGATACCATATTTATACAATTATACTTACTAAGCCAAAGAGAAAGAAAAAAAAAATGCATTCCTTTTGTAAGGAAATCATTTTTATTTGTTTTTAAGAAAAAATTAGACACACAAAACAAGTTTCTATGGTTGTCAATTATGACTAATGTTGCCGAGAATCATATAGCTCAACTAATAATTCTTGGTGCTTTTAACAAAATGTCAAGAGTTTTAATCTCCACTCCCCCATTCTAACTATTGAATCATCAAAAAATATTATGACTAATATTTTATCATTTTTATTGACATATACATGAGCACTGTTTTGGTAAATTAAGATTAATTTTTTAGGTAAGGCCAGCCATATGACTATGACAGCATGGCATATAAGTACGGAGCTAGAATTTCAAGTTAGGGGAGGCCGATGATTTGTGGACTATGGTTGTTTGGGTTGATTTGTGATTGTGATGTTGTTTGGTCTAATACGTGGAAGAGACCAAGTTTTATTTTTCTTGAACCCAATTTGAATAAGGCCTCTTGGCCCTCAGTGTTCTGCATGTTTTTTATCATGTTATTTTATTTATCTAAAGTACAGAGGAGCAAATTCCACCCAGAAAGAAGTTGAAATTTTTTTTAATTGGATGAAAAAAAGAAGAAGTTGATTTAACAAATGTATGCTTTTCCGTAATTAAGTCTAAGACTTCAACCCCAATAGAACACCGACTTTGTACCTAGATACCCAATATTGACCATCTCTCTTTCTTTGGTTTCAACAAAACCATAATTGTTTCTAAAAAAAAAAAAGCCATAATTAATTAAGTTAAAATAATGTTTTAATTTATCCTTATCATACATAAGAGGTTTGTAAAAGTCCCAATCTAAATTAGACCAAGCCATGTAGGAGAAAGGAAAAATAAACAAAGAAAAAAGTGGAGATAGTGTTGTGGTTCCCTGTTGGTCCAAGAAGCTTAAGTCAAACCACGTTAAACTTAAAGGTCTACAATATAGTAATACAGATAAAGACATATACAGAATGTTTTCTCTTTGGCTTCAATAAACAAAGCCGCCGCCGAAAAGGTAAAACTTATGTGAGCAATGATGAAGCTTCTTTGTTCTTCTTCTTTTTCTCATCTTCCAGAAGATAAAAAGGCTATACAACAAAAGCTTTCTAATGAAGAAAGATAGAGATTAAAAGAAAGAATTAAAGAAAAAAATACATAAAGTTCTCATGCATACCACAATGCTACTGCAGAAAGCTATAGTAATCAAATTTCAAAGAAAAATGTTGGGAATATTGATCATTGATAATATATACATTTTTTTAATGATAATGACTGTTAATTAGGTAGTGTTGTTGTTTGAATATTATGGAATTTGATATATCAACCTGTTTTCTAAATAAATGAATAGCTTCAAAAGGAGGAAAGAGCCGAAATAGTGGTTTTTGACCCGTAAGGTTTAGCTAGATTGCTAGAGTGTCATATCTCTTTTTTGTTGCCCATTACATTTCAATAACAACTGAAAAATGAAACACTTTCTTCTAAAGAAAAAGAAATTGAACACTTTCGGTGGATCTTTTAACATCAAGTCTTTGAGTACCATTATCAACCTTAAAAAAAAAAAGAAAAAAAAGAAGACTTTTGAGTAGCAACCATGTGAATTTAACCCACTAGCAAGCTCTACCCAATCCAATCCAACCAAACCTCTCGAATAGTTTTTTTTTTTTTTCTTTTTTGGGTTGAATCTGATTTTAAATTGTTATTGAAATTTGGGTTGAGTTAGATTCGAGTTGGTAAAATACTCAACCAAAATAACCTGATTCAATATATATGTATTTTAAATGTGTTAGTTTAATTTATTTTGAATTTTGAAACTTAGACTAATTTGTTTGTTAGATTTATTTTAGTATTCAGAATTTTTTTTAGTAATGGTATACTTTTTTTTTTTTAAATATTGAGTAATAGTATTTTGAAAATTTTAATAGGACTCAATTGTATAATTATAATAATTTATCGAATAATGGATTTTAAAAGTTAAAAAAAAAAAAAAAGCAAAACCAATTTTTTTTATAGGCTAGATAAAATCGCCCCAACCTGACTACCTAATCCAACCTAACTCACTCTCTACAAGTTTGGTTGGAGTGGAATTAGATTTTAGAGTATCATGGGTTGGGTGTTGGGTTAGAGACTTTTCAACCATAGGGTCCGGTTTTGTTGAAAATATCCCATGAGTTGGAAAAATTCCCCCTAATGAAAACTGTGATTAAATTCAATGTGCTAAGTGAATTTATAGTTGCAAATCCTTACCAAGGGAATAGTAGTTTCTAGCTTGTGCAAATTATCTATTGGGAGAAGTGCAGCCCTAACATGCTATACAAAAAATTTCACAACATTATTCGCAATAGTTGAGGTAGCACGTTTTTACTAGTTTTAATTTAGGCCTATAATTGACATCACTTTTTTACTTATCATTAACGATTTATCGCATCCACTTTTGTCAATTTTATTTATTTATTTATTTTTGTATTTATAGATTTTCTCATTACTCAAAACATTGCAAGCATAAGGTATAAGATACGTACTTTTTTTTCCCACCTATCTAATCATACACAGTCTATTCAATGCTAATTCTAGAAGTAGTGAACAAGGTGGATGCACAAGATATTGGCAAAGGAGTGGATCTGCAAAATTTTATCTGCATGATCTTTCTGATTTTGTGTGTGCAGAGAGAGAGAGAGAGAGAGAGAGAGAGAGAGATTGATGTGGTTTGCATAGACATTAGGACCCGTTTAGTAAAAAATTTCTAGTATCATTTTTTATATTTTTTAAAAATATGTATGGATAAAAAAAAAAATGCGTGAAAATATGTGACTTATTTTTATACTTTAAGTCGGCAGTGTAAAAAGGGTCACAAAGTCCATTATGTTTATAATACGTAAAAGGTATCTAGAAGCTCATGTTTTAGATGAGATTCATATGCATTTTCAGATAAAAACAAAGTCATTCTTGGGAAAAGAATCAAGCTAGGACCTAAGTGAGACCTATACTCCCGTGAAATGAGCTAGTAGAATGAGTAGGGGGACCTCACGATTTCTTTTCATTTATTTATTTCTTAATCATCATGATTGATCAATGATGATGGTGAAGATTTTGTGCATTGAGTGACTAAGGAGTGGCAATTAATCTAAGCAACCCTTCAAATTTAGCAACTTAATTACTAAAGAGTCTTCTCACGTAAAAGGACTCTTTGTTTATTGTTTTTGTTTTATGAGTGTTGTAAAGTTTATTCAATAGAAATAGGAATTACATCGTGAGATAGAGCATGTTTTAATAAACACGGGTTCTTCTCTATTCATATAACAAAATTATTTATGTCTTGAACATGTTTAACTAACAAATAAGTTGTTTGTCGCCTTGACGAATCATGTGAGAATAAGACACTTTTTCCAATAATTGCTTGTAATTTTAGATTAGTAAAGTGGAGCCGACCCATGAATCAGGGTAATTCATGAAGAAAAATTGGTTGCTGTAAGTACAAGAAGGATAGTCAAGTAGGTAACTTTGGGGGTACCACTAGGATATATATAATTTTCTGGATATGTGTCCCCATCTTTTGCTCAAGTTGCCTAAGATTTCAACGACACTGGGATTGGAGGCCTCAATAACTTCAAAGACAAGTAGTTGTTAGATAACTACTGGTGACTAGTCCCAGTGCCGTAAGTTTACAATTCATATTTGATATTTCTCTTTCGGCAGCAGCAACACTAGTTGCCTAGGCTAGGATTAGGACAATATAGGCGTACAATAATTATTGAGTTAGATTGACTGGTATCGAATGCACTCGCAAAAAAAAAAAAGTTAACAAATGTTATGAGAACTTTAATTTAGAAACATTTTATGAAAAAATGCTGAAGTAATTAAATTTTCTTTTTACGATTATTTATATTTTTTATGAAAGTTGTGTCAAAATTTTTCTAAAATTGTTTATTAACAATTGTCCTAAGAACACTCATTAATATAATTCAAAAACTAATATTGCAACCATCGCAATTTAACACCCTCATAAATTATGAATTTTTTATATATATATGAATAGCACTACTCGATCTGAAATCAATTGGGTCTCTTCTCATTTGTAACCTGGGCTAGCCCATCAGCTAGAAAGCCACAATTTCTAGAAATCTTAGGCCTAATTTCATTAAGATTGATCCTAATTGCAAGGACAATTATGTTCAAAGAATTCTTTGAGGTTTCGGCTTCAACACTGACATATTGGTCCACCTTGACCTTATCTTTTAGTTCAGGTTCACCTGGACAGCTACCAAATTGGTTCGCCTTATCAATATTAGGCAAAAAAATCAATCAGATTCAGAGCACTGATAGAAGGACAATAATCAAGATCCACACATTGTCGTTCAATGTCAGATCCACGCATTGATGTTGTGCTTTCTTTCTATTTTATATCCAGAAAAAGAGATTCAGCTGCTTCACATCTGACATTGACAAAAAAGGGGAAAGATTCCATCAAAAAAAAAAAAAAAAAGGGAAAGAAAAAGAATTTTAGAGCACATAAGTATTATAAATGTGGGGGTAAAAGCCCAAGATCGTACATTGGGCCTTAGATTTTATTTGGAGATATGGTGTGTCCGAGAATGGATGAGTAATTAAAAGAAGCCCAGAGTTTAGGATTATAAAAGATGG
The DNA here is from genome assembly GCA_023621385.1 of Quercus gilva. NCBI lineage: Eukaryota > Viridiplantae > Streptophyta > Magnoliopsida > Fagales > Fagaceae > Quercus > Quercus gilva. The sequence continues at coordinate 36,389,186 of CM042479.1, read as the reverse complement.
AGTAGAGGAAGATGGTCCGAGGAGATATTCCTTCTTGGATAAAGTTAAATACTGATCGGCTTTGTACTTCGACAATTTAAGTGATCCTCTAAAAGATTTCCACGACAAGGTTGATCCTTATATACGTACAGAAGAAATAAGAATCCAGAAATATCTAAGAGAAAAGCTGTTACCACTGCATTTAATGCCCTGCACCTACTTCTCTAGCCGCATTTATGTGGAAAAGACCCCTGAACAGAGTTACATTGGGAACTACAACTCACTAAAGACCAAAGGAGGTGGCTGATGGGATAGGTACTCAAGTAGCAACCCAAATAGTTGACAAGTGTAGGGTGAAGATGATCCAAGAGAACTATATAATGTGAAAACCCCTCCACAATAACGGGATCGGAGAAAGAAAAGGAACACTGTAGCAACACAAACATAAGTTGTAATCATCTTTACCAGATTTTTACAATACAGGTTGGCTCCTCGGACATCACCTTCATGCAAGATTATTGACTTGTCATCATTTGATCATATTTAAAACTCATACTAGCCGTTGTTAATTTCATAAAAGCCTGGGTCTTCGACCCACTCTCTACAAATTCTATTGTATTGGGCTTACTGGGCCAAAGTCTTGTACACTTTAGACTTGGGCTGCAGATTGTTACCCTACAATAAATAACCTACTTCCACCATGTGACCTTTTATATTGTTAATATAATTTATTCTAGATCAAATTCTAAAACTGAAGTTTAAAAAAAACGCGTGATTTAAAAAAAAAAGTTTAAAAAATGACTCTTTGTTTTTAATAATTTTAATAATCTGTTATGAGTTTCTATTTGATAAGAACTTAGATATTACTACAATTTTTTTTAAATATCAAAATATCAAATATATATATATATATATCTATACTACTATTTAAGGGGCTTCCCCTGTTTGGATTCCACATTTTTTATGCCTAAAATACCCTTATCATACCCACTTACAAGTTTTTAATTAACGGAGATAGATATGTAAATTCTTCAATTTTGATGCCTAAGATACCCTCATCATACCCACTTATAAATTTTTAACTAACGAGGATAAATATGTAAATTAAAACTTCTATACTTTAAGACCCACAAACTCACGTACATTTTGCCAGTTTCTCTCAGTCTTTTTTAGATTGAAAATATTTAATTTAGCTTTACATCTTCTTCTTTCTTCTTCTTCTACTTTTAGATTTGGTTTCTAAATAATTTAAACGGACTTTATCAAAGGCTCCAACGGCTTTTCAAGTTCTATTTTTTGCAAGTTCATCTTTATTTTCTTTTCTTTTCTTTTGTTTCTCATTGACTTTTTTTGAGTTCTTACCTACCATGGCTGCCAAGTACTTACCCGTGAGTGAATGTGATTAGGGATTTAAAAGTGTTTAATAATTGCTTAAGCCATGTCTGACATAGAAATTTCAAACAAGAGGATTTGTACTTGAACTGGCTTCTTAAGAAATGATATTGGTAAGGCTCTTTTTTTTTCTTTTTGCAAACTCTCTTTTGGGGTTTTTTTTTTTTTTTTTTTTTTTGGAATTTTTTCTAATTTTTAAGAGGATTAGGCTACTTGGTCTGTTTTTTTTTTTTTTTGGGCAAATAACACTCCCCTCCCTTGAGGTTTGGGAAAATGACACTCACCCCCAAACTTAAAGGAAAAAAACATTTTCCCCCATTTGACATTTATTTATTTAAACTCTGTTAAATTGGCGTTAAAAATGTTGTATTTTGCTTTTATAATATGTTTTATAAGAGACTAAAAAAAATCAACATAAGCAACATGTTTTATAATATGCTCTTTTCATTTTTTATTTTATTTTATTTTATGTAAATGCTCTTTTCACTAACCATGGTTAAACTTTGGTAAAAAGAATCTTTAAAAAAATTGAAATATTCCGTTACTAATATTAACAGAAGGGGGGGGAGTGTTATTTTTTTTAAATCTCAGGGGGGGGAGTGTTTTTTCCTTTCAAGTTTGGGGATGAGTGTCATTTTTCTAAATCTCAAGGGAGGGGAGTGTTATTTGCCCTTTTTTTTTTTAATCTCCTCTTCCTTAGTCCTTCCTTTCTTTCTTTCTTTCTTTTTTTTTTCTTTTTCTTTTCTTTTTTGTTTTTTTAAACTCAAATACTCTTAATTGTTCGGTTACTCCTTTTTTTTTTTTTAATCTTTTTTTATAGGGAAGTATGTTGGGTTACTTTTAAAGAACAGAAAGAAAAAAATATCAAAATCACAGTTTTTTTAAATCTTAAACAAAACTAATTAAATTTAAAACAAAGTGATAAACATCAATTAGTTATAGATAAACTTCTTAGATTTCTAAGGTACTTTTCTAATAGATTTGTTTAAATTCTAACTTTTTTTTTTTCACGTTCAGACTTGCTTTTTTTTTTTAAAAAAAATACTTTCAACAATAGAAATCCTTAAATTTAGGTTTCTTTTTTCAGTTTCTTTTCACATTCTATTTTGTTTTTTAAAAAAAATATTTTTTCATGGTTTGGTTCATCGGGTACCGATAAGGATGAGGTTTTTTTGTTTTGCTATATATTTTCACATTCTTTTTTATTACGTAAGGATGAGTTTTTATTTTTTATTTGTTTAAAAATAGAATTATTGATATAGGTTACCGTGGGATAAGGATAGGGGTCACACCAATTCTCCAAGTTGATCTTTTTAATTTCCCTAAAATTTAGCTTTTTTTATTTTCTTTCAAAAACAGATATACTAAAAATTAGGTTTTTTTGTTTTGTTATATATCTTTTCACGTTCATTTTTATTCTGTACATATGGATGAGTTTTGTTTTGGATAAAATTATTGATGTAGGTTATCGTGGGATAAGGATATATATATATATTTAATTTTATTCAACTAACCGTGGGTTCTTGTTTTGATAGGGTTTTTTTTTTTTTTTTTTGAAGAGTTTTGATAGGGTTGTTTTGAAAACATGAGTTAGAGGGAGAGTAGTTTTATTTATTTATCATCTATATCTATCTATACTACTATTTAAGGGGCTGCCCCTGTTTGAACCGGATTTTTTTTTGGTTCCAAAATACCCCTACACCTGGACAAAATTGGAGGACAATTAAGTAAAATTATATTTCTAACTTTTAAACAACCTACTACAAAATAACTTCACATCCACTAAACCACTACTACTAAAATTCAAATTTGCTACAAACACTCTTATCAAAATCCAGCAACCAACTATCCTCTTCTTTTTCTTAAAAAAAAGAACTATCCTCTTCTTCTTCTTTTTTTTTTTTTCTTTTTTTTTTTAAAAAATCTATTTTGCAGGATCTCCTCTTTTTTTCCCTCTCCTACACGTTAAATTGCTTTTTAAAAGAGAAATGATATGTCTACAATATTTCTACAACATTTTTACAACAAATCCTAAATGACAGGTTGTTATTGGTTGTTATTGTTGGGGCAAAAAAGTAATCTTAGTATTAGTTTCAAATTTGAACCAATAATAACTAACCACTTGTAATTTGTTGTAAAAATGTTATAAAATTGTTGTAGACGTAGCATCTCTCTTTTTAAAAAAAGCCTTACTTCTTTTTATGGGAAAAAAAACCTTATTCTTATCCCTTTTTTTTTATAATTATTATCCTTATCCCATCATTAAAAAAAATTATTTTTTGCAAGAGCTTTTTTTTTCCTCTCCTTCACGTTAATTTGCTTTAAAAAAAAAAAAAAAAAAAAAAAACTCTTACTTTTTTTTTTTATTCCTTATCCTTATCCAAAAAAAACTCCATCAGGAAAACTCTCCACGTGTTCCTTGGAATAACTTCCAACTAAATATTACTAACAGCCCAGTAACAGGGGAAATTATTGTATACTCCCGGAGTACCATAAATGCGTACTCCCTCCTCTCACATGAATGGTGGGTCCTACTAATTAAATTCATGGTGGGACCCACCATTCATGTGAGAGGAGGGAGTACACATTTATGGTACTCCGGGAGTACCTAATAATTTTCCCAGTAACAGTGGTCACTAACTACAACAAACTTCTCCTAAATTCAAGCACCAAATTATGCTATTGAAATTTTAATAAAAAAATAATTGAAGCGTGGTATTTTTTGTTCAAATGAATTCCAACTTTTTTTTTATTTTTTTTATTTTTTATTCCAACTTCTCATCATACCCACTTACAAATTAACTAACGGAGATAAATATGTAAATTAAAACTTCTATACTTTAAGACCCACAAACTCACGTATACTTTGCCAGTTTCTCTCATTCTTCTTTAGATTAAAGATATTCAGTTTAGCTCTAAAACCTCTTCTTTCTTCTTCTTCTACTTTCAGATTTGGTTTCTAAACAATTTAAACAGACTTTGTCAAAAGCTCCAACAGTTTTTCAAGTTGTATCTTTTGCAAGTTTTTATTTCTTTTCTTTTGTTTTGTTTATCAGTGACTTTCTTTTAATTCTTACCTGCCATGGCTACAAAGTATTCAATGATGTTTGACGATTGCTTATTGCCTGTTTGTGCTTGAACTAGCTACTTTGCTTGAGAAAGTATATTGGTAAGGGCTCTTTCTATTTATTTTGGTGTAGAATCAAACACACATTTTTTCTTTTTCTTTTTTATAGAAATTTTCTTTTATATATTTTTTTAAAAGGGATTACGCTACTTGGTAGTTTATTGGTAATGGTGAAAATATAGTACTTGATTCTCATATTTGTGGGCACTTTTGTTTGTGGTGTTTCAACTTACTTCTTAAAATGGAACAAGCGATTCTTGGTTTTGGGGACACAATTTGCTGGGCATGTATTTTTAATTTAACTTTGTTTTCTTTAAAAGTGATTTTCTTTTTTTTTTTTAACTTTGTTTGTCGTGTAAGTTGTAGAATTGGAACTTGTTTTGGGTTTGTAATCCCTCAAAACACAAACTGTTTTTTTTAATAGGAATTTTCTTTTATATTTTCTTTTCAAGGATTTTTTTTTTTTTTAAATGAACCCGATATAAAGCTTTTTCTTTGTTTTCCTTCATTTAACAAAAAAATCACAAAAACGTTTTATTTACCCGAAGCCATTCAAAGTCATGCAAAGTGTCATTCAAAGTGTGTGTGGACAAAAAGTGTCATTAAAAGCCATTGTTAATTAAATTTTACTCTTTTTTTAAAAAAATATTTAATATACTTGGTTTATTCAAAACTAGCCTCTGAGCACGCGCTCACGCGCGTGCTCAGAAGCTCTTCTATTTTTTGGGTAAGGGTTAATTTAGAGCATTTATTATAATTTGAGATTACTACATTTTTCAATCACAAAAAAAAAAAAAAAAAAAAAAAAAAAAAAAAAAAAACCTAGGGGTGTGATGAGTCACGCGCGTGCTTAGAGGCTACTATATTTTACAATTTTAAAACTTAATTGTGGACTTTTTTTTTTTTTTTTTGAGAACTATTTTTTTTTTTTTTTTAGAATCAGAGAACTACTTAATTGTGGGCTTTCATTTGACAAAATCTTGACCAAACATTCATACCACCTGAATTCATTTCTGAAGTACCAAGTGGTTCGGCTGAATTTCTGTGGAAAAGATATATATCTATATATATATATATATATATATTTTTTTTTTTTTTTGAGAAAGCAGACCCAGGGGCCAAAAGATATTAGTTTGCAAATTTTCACCTTTTTTTTTTTTCCTTTTTGGGATGCACCCACTTGGGTTTTGTGTCCAACCAAAAAAATAAACTTGGAGATGAAACCAAAAAAATAAACTGTTTTTTTTTTTTTGCATAAACCAAAAAAATAAACTTGTGTCATAGGTTTACTATCAGTTATATTATTACAAAGAAAATATCAAAATTTTGCATTTTAAAAATATCAAACTAAAAACTTAAAATTTTTTGCATCTTCATTTTATGCATTACAAATTCTCTTGGTCTTCCGCAGTTTGGGTGGATCAAAACAAGTGCATCCATAATTGGACTGTACACCAAAAAGGTATCGAATTGTAAAAAGGGTTTTACTAAGAGCACAAGTTAATAAATTATTTTAGGAAATTATGAAAAAATTACTAACCTTTTTGACAATTTTTTCAATTCTCCATAAAATTTTTCTAAAAATAAATGATTAATGTGTAGCCTTAAACCCTTGTAAAAAAAAAAATGAAGTAAAGGACACAATTGCAGAAACAAATGAAAAAAGCTTCAAGGGCTTAAATTACAAAAGATAAGTGGCTCAAATAATAAAAAATTGTAACTACAGGGGCTTCCGACAAAATAATATCTCTTGCGCATGATGTCCATTCGAATTTTTTCGACCGTTGGGCCCAAGCACACAAGGTAACCGTTATATTCAAAAAAACCAAGAGAGAGAAAAAAAAAAAAAAAAAAAAAACTCCCATACCGTTGCATCGCTCTCACTTTACAGTTTTTTCTTCAAATCCAAAACCCCACAAACAAAAACTGCGGAAAAAACAGAGCAAAAGCAAACCCCACTGATCAATCAATGGGTTGTGCTTCTTCAAAACTGTTCAGAAAAGAACTCAAGCGAGAGCTATTTTTCAACAATGGCGGCGGAGAGTCTGTGAACCACGTTGTGTCTCTCACTTCGAGCACCTATGGGGTTCTCAACTTGGACGATGAGAAACCCATCAAAGAGTGTGTCTCAGAGGCCAAGAAATTGCAGAGATCTCCTCCTCCTCATCCTCCTCGTTCTCGTCTTGAAGAGCCAGAGGTTATTAATGCTTGGGAACTCATGGAAGATCTTGAAGAAGAAGGAATACCCATTCCAAAGAAGAGCCCGAAACCCCGGGTTTTTCTTCGTGGGTTTACTGATTTTGATTCCAGGCTAAGTCCAGCGAAGTTCTCTGTTTCTCCTAAGAAAGCGAAGAGATTTTCTGGCAAAGAGAATAAAGGAAGGGTTAGTTTGTTTCGGTCTGATTGTAGCCCTAAAAGGGTTCTGAAAAGTAAGAATTATTCTGAGAATTCTTGTAAGGCGGTGTTGAATTTCAGTTATCCGGTGAAAGGGTCTCCGATTGGGGCTAAGAAAGTAGAGTCTCCTGGGAGTGACTTGGGGTATTTGTCAAGGAGGCAGAGTTATAGTCCTCTGTTTGATCCGGAACTCGTTGCAAATTATGAGAGAGAATTGTCTGAAGAGGAAGAACAGATCAAGAGGATGGTTTCTCCCAATGCAAAATTGCGTAGAGCAAGGAATACCCAAGTATTGGAGTCTAGTCTTCTTCATTCTTTTGTGATGAAGTGCCCTCCGGGTGGTGAAAACGCGGTTGTTATTTACACAACAACATTGAGAGGGATCAGGAAGACTTTTGAAGACTGCAACAAAGTCCGGTCCATCATTGAATCACATTGTATTCAGGTGTTGGAGAGGGATATATCGATGGATTCGGGGCTGAAGGAGGAACTGAGGGGACTAATGGGGACAAAGGATGTGAGGGTTCCACTTGTGTTTGTGAAGGGAAGGTTGATTGGTGGAGTTGATGAGGTGGTGAAGTTGGAAGAGGAAGGGAAATTGAGTCTATTATTTGATGGCATTCCAAGGGCTCTTGGTGGATGTGAAGGTTGTGCTGGTGTGAGATTTGTGATGTGCATGAATTGTAGTGGAAGTTGTAAGGTTTTGGATGTGGAGCAAAAGAAGATGGTGAGGTGTGGTGGGTGCAATGAGAATGGGTTGATTCAGTGCCCTATATGTTGTTAATATTTAATTCAAACATGATCTTGGGTTGATATGGGTATTTGGGTTAGCCCTTGGTTGATTAACCACCCTTTGGATGTGAAGGATAGCTTGAAGATGGTCTTTTGGGTAATGGGGTTCTAAAGTGGGTTTTAGTCCTCTTCTTTATGCTGATGTTTTGATTTGGTAATGCTTGCTTGTATTACTGATATTTGCTTTTTTTTATTTGACTGATGTAGTTCAACATTGTTACACTCATGATGAACTTTATGGAGAATTTTTTTTTTTTTTTTTTATAAGTTCTTGTAACTGATTTTTATATTGATATTGATTTTGGGGGTGTTTGAATTCTAGAAGTGAGTTGCTGTGCTGATTTTAAGCATTTGATATGTGAATGTTTAATGTGATAAGTGTACCTTATCTCTATAGTATGAGAATGTGTTCCATTCTGATAATTTTGATAGGAGGCTTGTTAATTTTGATCTTGCTATATGTCAAAGTTGAGTCACTGCAAAGTTTTGCCAAGTTATCATCATCAATGGTTTTCACCCTTCAAATGGTTAACTCAGTTGTATAGAAATAACAGAAATCATTAAGTTTTATAGGAAAGGTTGGTTTAACTGCATTACTAATCTTGAGGTTTTTACTAGTCACTCTCACCATTTTTGCAAGTTAATACCAGACTCTTTTCTTTCTTTCTTTATTTTTTTTATTATTTTCATTTTATATAAACCGGGCTATTTTAACTTCCTTAATGTATATCATATACCGTTCAAGTAGTGTTTTTTTTTATAACACCGTTCAAGTAGTTGTTATGTACAAAAAGAAAAAATAAACTGAAAAGTACTCAAATTTTTTGACCATTTGAAAAATCAAGCACATTAGGCACCACCGTAAATCTGTAATATCAACTCCAGAAGGATTTACATTGGAAATAAATTTTGGGATCATTGCAAGGAGTAATTGATGGATTTTTGCACAGTCATCATTTTTGGAAAAAGAATGTGAATTTGTAGTATCCTTGCATTACTTTTTTTAAAAGACAAAGATAATCAATTGACTCCAATTGGAGGGTAATTGAGATTGTAATAAGGGGCAACTGGTGGATATTTGCAAGTTACCTGCCTCTGAAGCAATTTTTCTAGTTGAAACAGATCCACATATTGGTAACAAAGAAAATCAACCGTGTCATCCACGCCAAAAATTATATACCAAGCCTGGATCAAGTGCTAAGTCAGGATTTAAATGTCCTGATCCAAAGTCAAATGGTGATGCATCATTTCCTTTCGATGATTGAATTATACCTCCTGTACTCTCTCTAATTACAACGGTTTAAAAAGAAATGTAAAACCATGTAAGCTTTAAATAAAAAATCAATTAATCATGTATCTTTACAATAGCTAAAATAGAAAGCAAATTAAGTTAATTGAGAGATATGTAAGACTAATGAATTAATAAGTGTACCGGAACATACCTAGTGACATACTTTACTCACATTGCTACCTGATTAAAATCCCAAAAAGCTGCTGCTACAATTTCATAATAACCTCTTAGTTCATATAAGTTACTTATATCCATAACCTTGAAAAAGTTTCCCCGGTTAAAACAAGACTATAATTTTTAAACTATTTGATAAGATATTGCCTACCCTCAATACTCAACATAGTAATAGAACATTAGCTAGTTCATACCTGCAGTTCTCTTCTATTTCCAAGACACAAATTAGCAAAAGCTTTCTTAATTAATTGTACTGGCTGCAACTGTCAAAACCCAAGGAGCTGCATTCACAACACTTCCAGCAGCTCCAACATTGCCAGCAGAAGCAGAAGCAGAAACAAAAACTTCATTTATAAAAGCTTTGAGAGCTCCAATTGAAAAACAATCTTCTAAATAGTTCTGTGGTGGACCACTGGGACCAAGAGACATAGTAATGATTTTTACACCATCATCAATTGCATCCCCATAAGCTTTATGAATGTCAGAACATGTACACTAGTTAATTGTTATGCCAACAAACTTTGTACACACCTAATTGAGTAAGAGGTGCCCCACCTTTGTTGTGTGGCTCTTCCATCCTTGTACATTCACCAAATTCACTTCTGATCACACAGCTTTGGATGCTGTATGAGTGTCATGGCCAAAATCATTGCAGGGGGATCCATAAACAGTTAAAAATGATTCAGGAGGGCCAATTTGGTCCAAAAATCCATCATGATAGTATTGTGACTCAGTTAATTTACTGCAAGCATTACACATACAAAATTGTAAAGTGTCAAAACATTATTGATAAAAGAACAAAAGATGTAGATTGATATATTATAAGTAATGCTGATTTTTTAAATAAGTATCTAAAAGAAAAGTAAATAAGTCAAATGAATTATTGTCTAATTTCATTCCAAGGCATAACTTGTACCATGACCAGAAGTAAAGCTTGAAATAAACCTTCTGAGCACAACAAATTTTATTACATAGACCAAACAAATTGATAAGTCAACTTTTAAATATAAAAACAAAAAAGTAATTCAAAAATGTACTTATTATGCTGTTGATGTGGCACTAATCACATTCATTGTCATGTCAGTTTGTAAGTATTTTATGATCAAATTTATAGTAGATTTAGAGTTTATCAAACCTTTTACCTGTTACAATTGGATTCCTTGAATTCATAGCCTGTGACACAACATCCTCTAAAATTCTCTGGCACAAGCTCTAAGTGAATAGAAACTCAAGCCCCAGTTAAAATTCCAGACACCTGTTGATTAAAAACTAGTATCTATCATTTTACTAATTGATTAGTATACACTAAAAATGCATGAGAAAAGAGAGACATACCACTATCTAAATGGCCAACTATGACATCGTGCCTGTTATCTTTGCTGAAGAATGAAACTACGATTTCCCATAAATTCCATGACCTTGTTGTGTGAAGATGATGAACAGTATCCTCAACAACAGATGCAATTGAGTCATGTTCTGTACAATGAACACAATATTATAAATACCCAAAAAAAAAATGTATACTAAATGCAAAAAAATTACTATCAAAATCGCCAAATTTCACATACTTGATATCCTGTCAGGTTGTTCTGGTCCTCTGAAATTCTCAAGCATTGTTGTCTGTATGCATAATATGCAATACGTATCGTATCATATGTATAAAGTTTCATATCGTATCGACATATCGTACGATATAGTGTGTGTATCGTATGAATCGTAAAATTTTATGTATCTGTGTATTGTATAAATCATATTGTATCGTAAAATTATACGTATCGTACGATAATAGACAAATGCTTTAAAATGAGTTTTTTGTTAAAATTTGTACTTTTATTTGAATCTAACAAGTTGTTAGACTTGTTTTAAATATAAAATTATTAGGTAATTTAATTTAACCTAATAAAATAACATATTCATAAGTTTTTTTTTTCTCTCTTTCTTCTACAAAATTTGGACTACACAATACATACTTACAATTCACTTTAATATTCACATATTTATTTTCTATACTATGAATAAGATATTAATTGAAAATATAATTATTTTTTATTTTTTTCATTATTTTAAGTCCAAGAAACTAGAATGCCAAGAAGATTTTTTTTTAATTATTAAAATAAAAAGAACAAGAAGAGATAGTAAATGTTAATGACAATAAAAAAAATTTTAATGAAGAAATAAATTTACAAAATGATAAACGTGATGATAGCATTGACTTAGATGGGGTTGATTAGTGTTGATGGTCATTTTGGAAGTCAAAAGGAAAGAAGAAGTCCAGCAACACGGGCAGAAAAGAGTTGGTAAATAGATAGAAAAACCATTAAGCCCAAGCGACAGGAATAATGGATCACAGGCTCACGAGATAAACAAATGAACCTTGAGGAAACAAATGGGCTTAAAGAAGCCCGGAAAGAGAGAAGTAGCAAACCCATGAGCAATATATGATGTAGAAAAGTGAGAATGGGCAACAGTAAGCCCAAAGTAATGCAAGTAAAGAAAGTAAGGGATTGATGGCAAGCCCATGAGCCTCAAGAATGAGAATAAGGTTGTATGGCACCAGGCCCCCAAGACCATCTGGACCTTGGGCCCAAACTCCGCAGAATGGCCCATGGTTACTGGCTTCTTTGTCAGAGGTTGGGCTTAAGGCCCACTAAGGACACATATGCATGCCCTATTCGCTCATTACTCTGCAACGGGGGAACGTGTCCAGCTAGTCTCATTTCCACCAAAGTACAACTGCTCAGTAAAACCGTATCTCGGATGCTTGATAACGCCCTAAGTGATGCTTCTGCCGGGCATCCTCCTCTAACAGGAACTAGTTCCAAAGCCACTTTCACCAAACATCCACCTAAGGATAACAGCATTGGACCCTTCAAACCACTAACTCCCAAAAGTAATCATAGCACCCCACTAATCATGAGACTATAAATAAGAGAAGATGGAGAAGAAGAAAAGGGTCTTTTTGGGGATGGGGAGAGGGCTCTAAAAAAGGTTGAGAATAGAAAGTGAGTTATAAGAGGCAAAGGGAACAATACTGAGATTGGAGAGGTTTAGTTAGGTCTCTTGACAAGAATCGCCCAAGGTAGGAAACACAAAACTCACATTACAAATATTTTGTGAGCCCACGAGCGAGTTAATCGTATAAGCTCGTTCTAGGCGCCTACAAAGGTAATTAGGCCAAGAAAGCCCAATGAAGTCAGTAAAAGCCCATGGGAATGCAAAGTTAGGAAAATGGCCAAGGAAAGCAAATGAGCCAATGACCATACTGAGCCAAGGGAAGAATAAAAGGTAGGCCCAAAGAAGGCCCAGCAGGACTAGGTCAAATAAACGTCGCAGTAGGAATGACAGAATGATATGGCAGGAAATGATAGCAGTCAAGGAGTAGGCTGAAAGAAGACAAGGCCTAACATCAAATAAAGCCTAGCCCCTAAGGGGAGCGGGAAATCAGAAAACAGCTCACATAAAAAGTCAAGGATGAACGGCAGACTATGCAAGCAAGCCTTCAAACCATGGTGAACGCATAAGCAGCAAATATATTTTGGACATACATGGAAGGGAGGCACGCACAAGGCCCAGACATCACCAGCCTGTACCCAGCCAATACAAGACACGATGAGATCATGGGTTAGAGGTAAGAGGGCACGGTCTGGCGGTGGGGAGAGGGGAAAACCTATTCTGAGGTTCCTGCTCAAGCTCTTTTGGGGGGAATGTCCTGCTGGGATGACATACCACCCAAAAGAAGTAAGAATGAGTTGGAACCAATAGGTGCATGCCTGATGAGTAGAGAGAGAAAGAGCACCCATACCGTAGCAGGTAAGGGTGCCACGGTAGACAAACAAACAAACAAAACAATCTTCTTTGTTTGGTGATGGGTAATGGCACAGCCAACAAACCAATAGCAGTCGGCAAGTACACCCAAACCAAACAAAGATGGTTGAGGGCTAAAATAGTAAAGCCCGGTCACGGCAGACACTATAAAAGGAGGCCCTTACCATGCACAGGGAACAACAACACAATCACAATAATAGTAACCTCTAAGGAAAACCAGGAAATAGAAAATAAGTATTGAGGAAAGGAAGAAAAAGAAAGATAAGAGGAAAATTAAAAGAAAGAAAAGAAAAACAGAGAGTTAGATCGGCAGGCATGCACCAATAGGTCAATTCCCTCTCTCCTTCTCCAAGTCCTGCTCTCTGCCAAAAGCAAAAGGGTTTCTTTTGGGCACCAACCATTCAGGTCCGTTTTCCTCAAAGTGATTAATTTTCATGGCAGGATTTCTCTAGGAAATTATTTGCATTGAGAAGAAACGTTCTTCCCTCTTTGGTCTTGGTCCTGTGGATCAGATTGATTTGATTTCTTTCTTTTGATTAATTCGTGTATTACCCACTTATTCCCCTTACTTTCTTTACAAAAATGATTATTATTATTGTGATTATCTTTCTTAACCAGGGATTATTTGGTCACTTTGATTAAAAAGCCGAAGTACTTTCTTTTATTATTATCATTATTATGTTTGTTTGCCGCAACTCATCTGAAGCAATTCTGCCTGCCGAGAGCACGCTCTTGGTAGACGAGACATAGTTTGCGTACAAATCGAACTAAGTTAAGTTGCAGAACACTTAGGCCCAGTACCGCTAGAGGCAGCCCAGCCCAGTATTGTGAAAAAGGCCCACAACAATTAGCCAATATGATAAAAATAAATTAATTTTTGGGTTGGTATAAAAAAAAATTAATTAATTTTTGGATCATTTGTAATATATTATCACTTTTGAATCTAAGCAATTTGAATGTGTATGTTATATACACGTGCTAGTTTGAATTTTTAGTTAGCTTATTAAATATTATTACATAAGTGATAAATAAATTAGTCATTAACTAAATGCATTCAAAATTTATAATGAATAGACCCTTTATATATGTATATCTATAATTTTTTATAAATTTTATTAAGTGTCTGTGTATCTTACGATACATGATACGATATGATACATAATACTGAAAAAACAAAAATCGATTTACGATACGATTTGTGTTTACTAGCTCTCAAGCGTAATGATACGCTTGCTCTTTGAGTTGCATCAACACTGAAAATAAAATATGAATACTATAAATATTAGGAACCAACATAAAAATTTTCCACACATAAATTTTTAGATTAAATTAGAGATTTCCTTCCAACAAATGAAGAAAGCATTTCATGGTTGGAATTGATCACCCTATTAGAGTCTGGATATGAATGTGCACCCATGTGCACAATGTAATGCTTGACCATATAAAAGCATATCCAAATAGTGACATAACTCATAATGGTTACTTTCATTTTTAAATAATATAAACAGCAAGAAAAAAAAAAGAAAAAAAAAAAAACAGTGTAGTGTCATAAATCATAATACCTTGTGAATAACATGTGGTCCTTGAACTGTACTTGAAGCAAGTGTGACAAATGAACAATAGATAAGAACACTAGAAATTTTCATCTTCATTTCTGAACTCATACACACACCACACTTTATTAAGTTATTGCAAAGTTTTAAAATATATAATTTCTTAAATAGGCCAGTTTTTGTTAAGTAAGGACTTTAGGTTTATCTGTCAGACACAAGTTTGTTTTGAAAATTGAAATTTATCTCATAATCTTTATCAGGTAAATATTTTACGCTTTATCCTATTAAGCATATATAGTATTAAAAACTTGAAACCACATGTAAATTTACATCCTTTTTATAATTTAAAAAAAAAAAAAAAAAGAATTATGTCTTTCTTTGTTAATTATCTGATTTTAAAATTTGGTTAAAACTGCATGTTAAATCATCTGGTAATTTTAAATTATGTCTATCTATTTTACTTATCTGTTTTTTAAATTACCTATTTTTACAAAAGAAGGTCTCTATTTATCAAATTCTCTTGTATACAATTAGATGGCTTTAAGGAATATAGACCAATTGAGAGCCAAAGGCCACAAAAAAAAAAAGTACATTTGAATGCTTTAAGATCCCATTTTCAATGTCTGACTCTCTATATTCTGGAATGAGAAGACAATAGACTCAAAAAGTTATTCCTAATTGATATTTTTGTTTAATTCACTCCTTCTACCTAGCATTTTATTGTGTCATAAAGTCTGAAAGATGCTCAAATCGTTAAAATTAAATTATAAACCTAATAAACATAAATGGGTTTTTTTTTTTTTTTTTAAGAAATTAAATGGGTAATATACAGCAATGCTATCCACGTATCAAATTTTATACCAAAGAAAAATACTAGAACTACAAAACTATTTTATAAACTGTTGATGTCGTGAGAGATTATTAATAAGTAAAAAAGTGATCTAATAGGTGATCCCAGATGAAAACCATAAAGAACTTGAACCTCGGCTTATGACCCCCTCAGTCTTACAATAACTTATATTTGTAGAGTGACCATCACGTTAAGAACGCTCGATAAAAACCTTATATAGAAAGTGAACAAAATGCTCACCATCAGGTGAGAGCCACGATACATTTGTATGATATTGCAGCCAATCATTGGTGCACCTGTACTGAAAAGCTGTGGAAACCGTTACACCTGATTCCTACCCTAACCGCACGTGTTACCATGAGTTCCACATATAGCAGTGTAACTGTGTAAGTCTAAGCCTAAGAACTTTCTCTCTGTATCTCTGTGTCCAAAGCTAAAAAGCCTCTAAGCACAGTATAGCTTCTCACTATGGCTGGCAAAAGGAGAAGAAAGCTCAAATCGTAAGCTATTTTTTTGTTTTTTTTTAATATTAAGTCAAATTGAATTGTAATTTATCTTTTTCCTTAGCACAATTTACTTGCTTAAATGAACTGGTTTTAGGGTTTTAGCTTTTTAGGGGTTTATTCAGTTGGGGTTTATGATGGAATACCAATGTGTTTTTTACACAATTGAGAGCTTGAATTGTTGGTATTTGGAGTCAAGTTTGAAACTTTTGATGGTTTTGTGAAATGGGTTTTAGACTTTTAGTGTGTGGCTGTGAAATGGTTCAAGGGTTTTACATCTTGAACCAGTCAGAGTCATAAAAAGAGAAGGAAGCTGAAATCTGATGCAGGAAAGAAGCTTGAATAGGCTCTGATACAAATTAGAATTCTAGATGAGATCTTGGAGAATTATTGAAAAAGGTTCTATGTTTAAGGGTTTAGCCGTTTAGGGTAATGAAAATATGGGATTTTGAATATGTTTGATGGCTTTTTGGTATTAAAACAATGAATAGAATGCGTAATAAAGAAAGATAAAGCACCAGACAATCACACCCTCAAAGCTTTAAATTAGTTGCTGGAATTTTATTGAAATCAATCTCAATAAACCAGCAACTTTCTATCCTAAAACTTAGTTCTAAGACTTAATAATAATTAAGGTAACCTATTAAAGGTGCCAAGGAGGCCCACATCAAAATTAGACTACAAATCTTGAATCTTTTGGTATTTAATCATGTTTTTCCTCAAACTTTTTTCTGATCACATCAATATTTTAAATTTTTTTTTTTTAAAATTTGCAGTTAATGTTTTAGATTAAGTCAAATTGAATTGTAATTATATTCTTTTTTTTTATTATTGTTCTTTTAAAGAGTTTACTTGCTTCTAGTTAGGGTTGCATGAAATGGTGTTAGGGTTGTAGGGGTTAATTCAGTTGGGATTTATATACTAATGTCTTATTACAACAATTATGAGTTTGAATTGTTGATATTTGGAGTCAAGTTTAAAAATTTTGAAGGTTTTATCAAATGGTTAATGGGTTTTAATCTTTGGCAATGAAATGGTTCTGGGGTTTTACATCTTGAAGAGTCAATTGAAAACTTTAATAGATTTTTCATTAGACTTTTAATCTGTGGCTATATTAAAGTGATTGATTTGTGCTTATGATCTAATATAGTATCTGTGGCTATATTAAGTGTCATAATTTTTTATTTTAATCTAATGTAGAATGCTTTATTTTAGATGAGAGATGAAGGCATGTTATAGAATTAAAAAGAAAATAAAGTTAGGCAAGTTCAAATTATGTAGATAGCTTTGAATTGATGGTTTTGCTTCTTTTTACTGTATTTTAGGCTTAATCTGGATTGTGTTTAGTGTATATATTGGTGTGGGGTAATCTGATAACATTATGGTTTCTTGTGGTTATTTTTGTCATATTGTAAGTGGTTTATGTGCATATCAAGTTCATTATTGAGCCCCCCAAAATGTGGATTCACTGGACTGTCTCCTCTGTTGTAACATTTTGGGGGGCTCTTTAGTTTCAGCATATATATATATATATATATTTTTTTTTTGATAAGTAATAAATTTTATTGCTATGAAAAAAGGGACACCCTAGTACACGGAATTTCAGCATATAAATTTTAGCTGCAGTTCAAATCTCTGTCTTGCATTACATTTCTTTTAGCATTTTGTTGTTCATTATGGCACATTTCGAGCTCATTAATTGGCTTTGTTCAACATTTTTGTACTATTACTTATCAGGAGTTTAATTTTTATGTGTAGGTTAGCTGAAACAATCAGCGGGAATAAAAAAAATGCAACGAAGGAAAAGAGAGAAAAATTGGAGCTGCAGACTTGGTCTGACCTTCCTACGGAACTTCTGGAAGTGATTGTGTCCCGTCTAACCCTAGAGGACAATGTGCGTGCCTCTGTTGTTTGCAAAAGATGGCACTCAGTTGCAATTTCTGTCCGTGTAGTAAATCAATCACCATGGCTTATGTACTTCCCAAAATATGGTAACTTGTATGAATTCTATGACCCTTCACTACGCAAGACCCATTCTATCGAGTTACCTGAGTTGAATGGGACCAGGGTTTGTTACACTAAAGATGGTTGGTTATTGCTGTATAGACCTAGATCCCATCGAATGTTCTTCTTTAACCCCTTTAGTCATGAAGTGATTAAACTGCCAAGGTTTGAGTTGACTTATCAGATTGTTGCCTTCTCTTGTGCACCAACATCTAGCAACTGTATGCTTTTTACAGTTAAGCATGTCAGTCCCACAATCGTTGCTATTAGCACCTGTCATCCTGGGGCAACAGAGTGGGTTACTGTTAATTACCAAAATCGCTTGCCCTTTGTTAGTAGTATTTGGAATAAGCTTGTTTTCTGCAATGGACTGTTTTATTGTTTGAGTCTCACTGGTTGGCTAGGGGTGTTTGACCCACTGGAACATACTTGGAGTGTCCTTTCTGTGCCTCCACCCAAATGCCCCGATAATTTTTTCGCCAAAAATTGGTGGAAGGGCAAGTTTATGGCTGAGCATAAAGGAGAAATTTTAGTTATTTACACTTGTTCTAGTGAAAACCCCATTATTTTTAAGCTGGACCGGACAAAAATGATATGGGAAGAAATGAAAGCCCTTGATGGTGTCACACTTTTTGCAAGTTTCTTGTCCTCTCATTCTAGAACTGACCTTTCTGGACTAATGAGAAACAGTGTCTATTTCCCTAAAGTCCGTTTCTATGGAAAGCGTTGCATATCATACTCTCTTGACAATTGTAGATACTATCCACGGAAGCAGTGTCATGACTGGGGAGAACAAGATCCTTTTGAAAACATCTGGATTGAACCACCCCAAGGCTTCTTGAGCTTCACTGAAGAAATCTAGTTTCACAAGTATGTTCTAGTTAAGCATTGATTATATGTTTAGTTATAACTCAATTTAATAGAATGCTAATTCGCTACGAATTTCTGTATAAGTAGTTGCCTAGAAAATATTTGTTATACTTTTAGAAGAATTCATGCGGGATTCTGTTTTCTTTTCATCATAAGTGTATCAGATGTAAAATTGTGCCACATAGTGTGTAATATTTATTTTTACTTTCAGTTCTTAAAATTTCTATATAGATAATTTCAGAATCTTTACTTACACATTGACTTTCAGTATTTGGTAGTTTCTCTGAAATCTTTGCCTCTTGAGACTTTTCATGATATCCAAAGTGGGAAATATAGTCAGTTTACTGCCCATAATCTCCTTTTCATCACCAATAAGATTTTCTTTTCTTTTCTTTTATTTATATAGTAAATAATTTTATTTCAAAAAAACTACCTCGTGAACAGTACAAAGCACCACAAGATAGTCTAAAGAAAACTTACTCTGTGAAAGTAGGATGTTAATACTACTATCTTTGTTTTTTATTTTCACATGGTATGTCCTGTATATGGCTCTATTTTACGGTACCTGTCCTTATGGTCTCTTATAACAAGTAAATTTCATTTAGTTTCTTTAAAATTGAAAAACCGTTTATTTTAAGCAGATAACCAAGAAAACAATATATCTTTCCTCATATTGGCTTGTTCAAAGTCTTCATAGTTGTGCCCCTATTTTGGGCTTTTTGTATAAATTCTGCTCAGGGAAAGAAAAGAGCCTAGCTCTTGCTTTCTCATGGCGCCAGAAGCTACAGAATGCAAACCCCTGCATAATCAATTATCTTTTAGTTTACGTTGTTTAATCCAAAATGAATTTTATCCCTTGTTCAGGTTCAACTCATTCTTTGTCTTGTTGTACAAGACATTCATATTCATCCAAGTGAAAGTCCTTTAACTTGAATCACCTTCTGACCTTGAACACGATTTACATCATTAAAGCTGCACTTGTTTATTCAATTTTTAACTTGACACCAATAAAATATTAAGAAATGTGTCTCAATGCCTGTCAAACTTCAGGCGCTAAATAGTTTCACATACTTCTTGATATCCATTTTCTTCTCGTTTCTTATGTTTCTAATCTTGTTGATGAGGATTAGCAATGAATTTTTTTTAATTATTGTAATAAGTTTGTCCAAACATGGTGAGTGAATTTGCACTGTGTGGAATAAAAGTTCTAGTGACCCTTGGATGCAATCACCCTTAGGGTTCCTGATATTGAAGATTAATTGCAAATACAGAACTTTAAGATATGTCACTGCATGAAGATCGGTTATGTTATTTCTCCATTTCTTTTTTGTTATTACTTTCACTGTTGCTACCTTATGAAGTGGGAAGCATGCTATTTCGCTTGTTGAATACAATTAGATGCATTGGCAACTCCATATGAGATAGAATAACATTTTGCACACTAATTTTTTTCAGACTTCTTGAGATAGCTTATGGTTCATGGTATAACTGCTGCTTTGTACAATTGCACGCACCAAAGTTCATGAAATTTCAAGATTTGAAAAAATTATCAGTACCATGGTGCACCCGTAAGCTTTTAATAGGGATGGCCAAGTATGTTTTAGAGTGTATATGTTTTCTGTCAAATTGTGGTTATATTTCAACCATTTCTATGATTGGGACTGTTTTGTTGATGTATGAAGTACAAGCTCTATTGTTTTTCACCAAGAGGTTGAGTTCAAAAGCTGCACAGAATGTGAACACTAACCATTACTTTTACTCATTTTGTTATTCAGAATTTTCAAGAAAATGTATGATTTGAGGGTTGTCTCTGAGGTTGCGAGGAAGTTTGTTTGTTTAGAAGCAAAATGTTTCCATCTTAAACCGCAGATTGGATTCAAGGAGCATGCCCAAAGGCTGCCTGGAAATTAACATGATTAGAAGCACAAGTGCATCATTAATGACAGATCAGAAACAATTATTCATGTAAATGTTGCATGCTCCGAGATTAGTCAGATTACCAATTGAAAATGACTCGTGTGTTGGGATGGCACCGATTATAAACCAACATGATTCAATCTGTACATTGTTCTTGAGTCTTGGCCATGGAATTCTATTGAATTAGGTTTTCAACACGATATTGAACCATCTTTATTCCATTTAAACCTTCTTTTTTTTTTTTTTTTTTTTTTTTGATAAACTATTCCATTGAAACCTGGTTTCTCATAACATTTGCACAAATTTTTCCAAAAATCTGAGATGCCCATGCCAGAAGAGAGTTTATCTATTCGCCTTAAAATTTAGATCTTGATTTCTCCCATCTCAATCTGCATCTGGCCACTAGGCCAGAATAAATCACAAAACCCAGCCTGGGCCGAGCAGGCATAGGGCCTTTGTTATTTTCCTTTATACATGCGTGAGATAAGATCAAATGGGAATTCAATTATACAAACTTCAGCTTCAAGTCTTCACAATGCGTGAAATAAATTTTAAAGTTTCATTCGATGTGAACTTGAGCCAAAATCAGGGAAAAAATTATATATAAATTATACATAAAACTACTTCTAACAACGTCTTTGACATGATATATTGCATGGGCCGTAAATTAAACGGTTCACCCCAAATACTCATATTCTTATACAAGCATAAAAGTATTCAAAATTAATATGGTTGAAACCGGCGCCCGCGGCTGCTGTCATTGCTGCGCCTTCCACCACTTGAGCTACCACTGCCATTCCTGGACTGTGGGAGTGGGGTATGTGATTGCATACCAGGCTGTTGCCTACAGCAAAGAAAATAAACAAGTTTTTTGTGTACAAGTCAAGCATTCTCTGGAAGTACTAAAAATGTGACAATGTCTCAAACATAATTTTCTTTAATGGCAAGTTTACTGGGCATGCTCTTTGTCCCATGATACCAACAGCACCGATGCTGCCACTGTAACTGATCATTTTAGATGGTTGGATACACTCTATGGAGATGGAAGGTAGGAAGAGAGGGTCTTAATTTGGCAACTCCAAAAGTCAACCAGGTGTCTCAAGAAGTGCAAGAACAATTTCGGGCACTAGGGCTTTTGGTAATGACCAAAAAAAGGCTTTCCTCACATGCTTTGAGACCATACGAGGCTTTCTTCAAACGGCCAAAGGGGGTTTACAGGTTCATGTAACATGTGAGAGGGAGAACTGTAGGTATAAACAATCCAGTGTAATGAACTAATGATGGATCATTAATTGGATAGGAACTGAGACAAAGACTGACAGACAGTGCAGCCAAGCATTAGGACTGATGGAACAGACATTATTGTTCAGTAAAGATATAAGGCATACATTGTGTAATTAACTAGAAAAACCCAGATTATAACACTTACAGGACATATCCGATCCTTCCATCAGGCAAAAGCATTGGCATCATTGACATGCCAGCAGGAGTTGGTCCCCTACCATAGATGAGTGGCTGCAAGAATTTTGCAGCTATATCAGCATTTGCAAGCATAAAATTTGCAAGAATTCTCAGTATTTACAATATAAGCCTATCAGCATAGACAAACCCTGAATGCCTACAAATCTCACACTCATGGTGGTCAAACTGTAGACTTTTTCCTTGAAAAGCATGAGAATTCCATTAGATTTATACTACAACACCATTTGTATTAATTTAGTGAAGTTAAAACCAAGAATGGATTATATGTAAGTATCAATGATAGTGTCCATATTCTTCATGAGGTGATGTGACAGAATCATATAATAAGCTAATACCATGTATTATAAATATTACTTTGGCTTAAAGATATAAAATCGTTAAAGACAGAAAACATATATTATGGACTACCAATGCCCTGTTTACAGTAATATTAACTCAAGATAAACAAAACTAGGTGAAGCCCCAGAATGTACCAAGTAGTTTATATTTTAAAATAACATGAAAAAATAATATAAATGAACAGCTATTATATCACTAACAATTTTTAAGTACTATTAATGGGATGGAGGGTAAAATCCTGTGCAAGACCTATGGGGTGCATGTGTAACTTACCAATAAAAAAAAATTGGAACCTAACCTTTTATGTGACTAGTGTTATGGTTATCAGAACCCACCCATTTCAACCAATATATATATATATATATATATATATGGGAACCTGTTCAGACTAATGTAGTTAGAAGACCAGGTCCAGCAAGTTCTAAGGTAACACATCTCCAACTGGATCCCAATTTGTCCACAAGTTGCAATGGACGGTAATACAATTAAAAACCCTCAGAACCATCAAAAAGAACATCATAAATCAAAAGAAAACATTCTTCCCATTAAAAATATTTTAAGAACTTTCTTTCCCCAACTATTTTCAGAAAATAAAACAGGGCTCAGAAGTGTTTGGAGAGTGGGCAAAAGCATCTTACTTGTGCAAAGCCTGCAGCACCATATCCAGGACCTGCAGCACCATATCCAGGACCCACCGCACCATAGGGATTACCCACCATTCCATAACCAAGATGAGGTGGGTAGCTTGGGAGTAAGTTTGATTTCTGTGAATTTAGTGCTCCAGAAGGCTTCTGATCTGCTTGTGGCTTTGCAAGAGAACACTCCAAAACTTGACCTATCAATGAGAGCATTTGTCAACAATGCCAGTTCAAGCATGACAAGAACATGCACAGGATGCAAGACGCAGGAGAAAAAATACCATCAATTTCATATTTCTCAGTGTTCTGCAATGCCTTCATGGCACTTGACCTTTCTGCGAAGTGAACAAAACCAAATCTGCTTTTTTCCTGTCCTGATTTTGCAGGAGGAAGAGCCACTCTTGTGATCTTTCCATGATGTTCAAACAGCTCCCTTAGACGTTCTTGAGTAATGTCTTTTGGTAAATTCTTGACATAGACTGCCTTAACCTATACCAAACAAATTCCTTAAACCATGATCCATAACCTTTAAAAGTACAAGGAAAAACGCAAATACTTAAAAAGAAGATGTTGTGCATACTCTTTTCCATTGGCTATACATTTATTTGATTGTGAACCCACAATATCACTCTCCCCTCATTCTTATTGGGGAATGAGATACCATTTGATCTAGAGCTCATTAGCAAGATGCTGTACGTACAAGTAAAAAATTCACAAGGTGGTCCAAGGAGAGATTATTCATATGCAGTACAATTTTAGGAGCTACCAATGGGATTTTAAAACTATGAAAACGTTTTATAAGCAAGTATTCCCTTTCTTAATGACATGCAATAGACAGCCATTACCCCTTGTGTAAAGAGGATTCAAGCACCCATCATGGTTGCCTTATATGCAAAACCAAGGGAAACTTTGTGGAATTCTGATTGTAGTATTGTACAAGGTATCCAATGGAGCAAGAAATAGGAAGAAAGGAAAACCTCAAGTAGATACTTAATCAAATGAAACACCATCTTACGTATCATTTTATTGAGAAAATAGCCAAAGGAAGGTATAAAATAGAAGACCTGAGAAGCAGCAGAGGATTCTGCATTTTTAGGGTCAGCCCAGCTCACAGTTGGGGCATTTTTGTCAAGCTTAAATTGTGGGTTCGACATCTTCTGCCTTGAGTATTCTGCGCATGCATGATTATGATACTCAATGAAAGCAAATCCACGGTTTCTGCTGGAATTATGTGGGTCCTGTATAGGTCAAGAAGATGCACTGAATACCAATAATAGGTTTAGGCAAAAATGAAGAATAGTGGTAATAGTTTTCAATTACAGATTTGACTATGAAAGTAAGCGTTAAATTTAGAATAAGGAACATAAACAATGATGAACCTAAAAAAAATAAAAGAAGCGATAGAAAATCACAAACCTTCAACAGTTCCACAGAAATGACTCCAGGCCCAATCTCTGTTACAGCCTTCTTCATATCTGCCTCACCCCAATTTCTGGGAACATTACCAATGAATAACCGATGCTTTGCTTGAGATGCTGAACACTTTACCTTTTTTGCCTGGCAAAGAAAGAGGGTGTTAGCAGAAAAGTTGATCCTATGAGAAGTTGAAAGTAAGGCACGCCAACAGCTATTCAGAAATTCTCCAAAATCAACCTCAAACACACAAAAATAAAAAATCATAAAAAAATTGAATGCTAGATGGTTGTTCATTTACAAATTAGTGGCACACATAGAGCAAATTTCTGAATTAATAAGCCATGGATGGGACTATTCGAAGGAGAAAATCATCAACAAGAAGTGGACTTAAATTACCTTTAATTCAGAATTATTCAACTCATCAATGGCCCTAGAAGCCAACTCCTTGGTTCTGAAGGTCACAAAAGCATAAGCCTTGGTCCCACCAGAATCTTTACCCTTCATTATTCTAACCTATTGTAAACAAAAAAATATTTAATTAGTTTAACTAAAAAAAGTGAAAACGAGGGCTATTATAATAATAAAATATATATATATATATATATTACCTCTGTGACTTCTCCTATGGATTCACAAAAGCCCCTAACATCCTCTTCAGAAGAATCATGAGGAATGTTACCAAGGTACACTTCAGAGCCATGAGGTGGAAGTGAAAGAAGCTCAGAATGCTTTTTTCTCTCATCTTCCTCTGCCTGATCAACTTTCATCTCCTCATCAGCTCCTTTAGCAGCCTCCTTGTCTTCTTCGTCTTCCTCCACCTCCTCTTCTAGCCCTTCCTCTATCTCTTCCTCCTCTTCCTCCACCTCTTCCACTTCCTCCTCTTCCTCTACTTCTTCGTACTCGACCTCTTCCTCCATTGTCTCCTCAGGATCATTGTCTCCATCAAGGTCCACCTGCTCTTCGGATTCCATAGGCTTTTCAGGATCACTAGGCTTTTCGGCTACATCTGAATTATGAGAGGTTGCAGCACTTGCCCTTGTCCTTGGCATCTTATGTATCTAAAAAGAAAGCTTGCAAGGCAACTGTGAAGGAAGCACAGAAGCCAGAAGCATTGGCAGAAGAAAGAATGCAAATATGGAAAGGTGGAAACAATAAGAGGCCAAAAGGAGTTGCAGTTCGAAAGAATTTGTGCCATAAGGCATGACTCCAAGGATTTGCAATTTGAATGATTCTCGATTAAGGGATCATACATAGTAACAAAGTACAGAGACAGGCAAGAGTGAATTTTGAATGATAATCAAGAGGATGGTGATACTCAACAGGTGAAAAACAATGAAGCAGTGAATTTCTCAAAATTTAGATACTGACAGTTGCCCAAAAAAATGGCCACTTTATTTGTTTAACTATCTATCTGGAACAATGCATTCAGCAAACAAAGAAAACAGCAAAAATAAGGATGAGTAATTGAGCATTTGTTGGAAATTATAAAGGGATCATTTTTACACAGTAATACAATACAGGCAACAGTACTACAGAGATGAGGTAGCATCTACACTTGAAAAGTTTAACCAAATAAATGTGGCAGAATAGAAAGATTGCAGCCAGGGATGGGTCATTAGGTTTGATTATGAACTATCAAAACACAGTCTTCTCCAATCCACCACAACAGTTCCAGTTCCAGACCACATCTTCCATATAAATGTGGGCAATCTGCAATTTGAATCTTGTATTACCACTCTAACCTATCAAGACCAATCTTCAATTTATACCTCAATTGCATTAATTTGAGTAAGCATCTCAAATCCAATACAGGCAAAAGCTGTGCAATTTTTCATTCAGCAATTCCAAAAGGATTCATGAAATAATGGCATTAACAACAATTTAAGAAGTTATTGGATTTGTCTGTGGGTACCAGATATTCTATACTAAAACCAACTGTATGACCAAAGGTCTCAAAAAATTTTAATAGGCCCATTTTTTAGGAAAAAATATGAATGCAAACCAGTCAAAACAACAAAATAACTGGGGCACTAAAGTTGATAAAACCTAATGCTGCAAGAAATAGATAGGTCCTAGAAAATTAAATTCTCATTTCCTGAAGTTTCTATACAATGTAGCATGTTCAATGCTTGATACTAAACTAAATCCAGGATGCTATAAGCATCCCAAGGACGAACTAACAAACTATTTTCCCGACATGCCCATTGGGGTTATACTTTCATTAAACACATTAAACCCATAACCCCATCACTGGGCAATTCACTCAAAACACTAATTATAATCAAGTAACATGCGCTACATCCCATTAGAAGCAGAAACATATGAGAACATTTAGTTCACAACAACCATTATTTGAGAGCTCTAAAAGGAAAGATATGCACCCTCAGTGCCGGGGTCACATAGGGCCATGCCCCAACCCCCCTTCCCTCCAAATTTTTTTTTTTTCCTTAAAATCTTAAATAAATAATGCTTTACATGGAGGGTCACAAAACTTATATATCACTAAATAAATTTATTTTTATAATAAAGTAGGAGATTCCTTATATTCATTTAAATAGAGTCACAATCCTATTAGTGATGAGTTTTATATAGCATTTGCTTCATATATTTATAGGAGAAATGCTATGTCCACAACATTTTCACAACGAATCCTAAGTAGCGGGTTATTATTGGCTGTCATCAGTGGACAAAAAAGTAATTTCATTGGTGGGTTCCAGTAACAACTTACCACGTAGCGCTTCTCTATTTATAATAGAGACATTTTTTTTTTAATATAAATAATATAAACACATAGTTATCCTAACAATTATCTTAAAAAGAAAAAAAATAAAGGGGGTTTTTCTTATTTGCTCCCTCTTCACAAAATGACAATTGATTAAAGATAAGCTAAACACAGCTAACATTTCAGTCAATATTTTCTCAAGCTTGTTGAAGTTCAATAGGTATATATCTTTGAAATACACATTGCACATCTTCATACTAGTAGAAATACAGTATATTTATACAAAGAAAAAAAAAAAGAATTCAAAAGGAAAAGCAAACACAACCTAAAGATATTACATTGGCCATAGTAACCCAGAGCTGAGTTCACAAGCTACGAGCTTAAAAATAACCCAACAAGGACTAGAACCAAAACCATATCTCCATAATTGAAAACGCAAGCACGTGGTTTTTAAAGAAGAAGAAGAAGCAAAAACAAATTGATAAATTGAGAGAGAGAGAGAGAGAGTTACCAGGAAGAGCAACGAGAAGTGAACCAGTTTGGTTTTTGTTGCTGCTGAAAACCCTAACTGGAATTTTCCAATTGTCTCTAAGCGCAAAGCAAAAAGAGTAGAATAGAATGGAATAGCTCGACTTTGTTTGTTTGAGTTTGAGTGTTGTGCCCTAACTAACTAACAGTATTAATTGCTAGCTAAAATCTAGACATTGGGCCTTGGGATTTGAGTTTGTAGTGTTAGGTCTTAGTTGTAGAGCCCGTCTTGCGTAGCTTGGACTGATTGATAGTTTAAATAATTTTTTTAAGATTTTTTCACTTTAATAATTTTTTTAATGAAAATTTAGTTTTTTTTTTTTTTTTTTTTTTTTACCAAGAGCTCTTATAGTTCAATTAATAAATGACACCTCCTAGTGTTTTCAATAAATACATATAAATAGATACTATGTTTTTAAATATGAATAACTAAAATTTTATGTATTTCTTAAAGAAGTTATTTTAATGTTTCTAATACACGATACCCCTAAAGGACCCAAAATGATGATCTTGGTCAAAATGTGATCTCTGCTGCTAAGTTTTGAAACAAAAATATATTAGTTTTTCATTTTTTCTACAACCACAACTTTTACTATAACTTAATGAAGTAGTCGACTGTGAATGATGGACAATCACTTTTATATGAATTTACTACTTTTTCTCCACCAATCACAACTGATCACTTAAAAATTGTGATACAAAAGTTGTTGTGTACACATAATTTCTCAAAACAATATCCCAAAAACAAAATAAAAAACTCGGCTAGACTAATCTTGATTTCTTCTATGAACCCTTGAGCCTCACGTCACGTTCAAGGCATATCTCCCTCAAAAATAACACAGTGGAGACAACTTTCTTGTTGTTTGAACTGCCATGAAAGCAGCCCTGCCTCACCAATCAGCCCTTGGCGGTTCACTTGGAGGATCAACCTTCGAACAAGCATGACATGTGAAATTGTGAATGCATCTTATAAGTCTTGCACATTTAGGCATAGGTTCGAACCCCTTTATAAAATTGAAGAGGCAGCCCTCCTCCATCGCATCAAAAATGTCCATTTAGTTTCTCAAAAAAGATAAAGTCCAGGTGTTTTGGATATTCTTTTTAAAAAAAAAAACCCTGTGTTAAGGTAAGATTATACCTCCAAAAAGTGGGATTTTAAAATATTATACTTGACAAAATAGCTAATTAAGCCAAAATATAGGCTTAGCCAAACACGCTATTACCAAGAGCAATCTTTGGTCATTTCCAAATGGTCCCAGTTTTTTTTTGTAAACATAGCATAATGCATACTAATTATGAATATTCATAAGAACCTGCATTTAATAAATTAATCTCATGGAAGTAAAAAAAAAAAAAAATTTCTCTCATAATGGTTGTAGATTTAATAGAATGAATAACTTAACTTGCCCTACAATTATCTGTAAGGTAGTCTCCCAGCGTAGGAGCTAATCCCCAACCCCCTCTCCCATGTTTTACTTCCCGGGGGCAGAGTAAGATCCTCGGGGCGATAAGAACTCCTTTACCTAATACAGGCTGCCAGACTCCCAAAAATGCAGGAATTTAACAATAGTATATGGAGGAAAAATCCATCATACTACTTAAAATCAACTTACAAAATCGAGTTAATACATCAACTTACGGAAAATGTTGAATGTAAACATGAATGACTTCTACAATTGTCAAACAGAAAGTTCTAAATTCTAGCTATCACATTACTGATAGTTGACCTAAACTCTAGTTTGAGAGACTTCCAGGGGCTGTATTAAAGCTAAACAAGTGATTCAGTGCATCATCATCACTTCTGTTCATGTTGCCATTAGGTAGGAAGCAGTTTCTAGCTGCATCACAGAGTAAGCTCCATAGTCCATCCATCTCAAAGGAACAAATGTTTAAATTCCCCATTTGCAAGTTGACAAAGCTGATTGTATGTATGTGTGTCTGCCAAAAAGCAAACCTTGTCTTCAGAATTCATAAAAGAAATATCATAAAAACCAAAAATATGCACACATAGTTATAGGAATAAGCAACTATAAAATAAGTTCAGTGCAAAAAACTTGAACTTCTTCAAAGGCCCCAACATCTAAGTAAGCCCTGCTACAAGATAACCCCACAATTAGTTCTCTTAACTGGCTTGAACATTGTGTAATTCCTATTGGCAAATTTCTGTATCTACTTTTTTTAATGAATAATTTTTATCTGCTTTATGGAGAACGAAATAGTAATACATCTACCAGGGGGCAACAGATGGCCAATTTTATATAATTTAAAAAATATTAATAATAATAATAATAAATAAAAATAAAGAGTTAACCATGACTTTCAGAACTAAGCCATTTTTCTTTTCTCAATGAGAACTATAAATTAGCCACAAATATTTTGAACTAATATAAGCAAGCCAGTTGAATTTGGTGTTGCTCAATAAAACTGTTCTCCTTCTTGAAAATGTATTTACCTGCTGGTATAGGATAGTAATTTAGAAATTGATCTGATAATTTGTTGTCCATTAACAACAAATACAGGTCCAAGTTTAGACTTGGTTTTTTTTCAGAGACAAAAAAGTTTAAGGGTTTTTGACAACATTCAGGTTTAAAAAAAAAACCAAATAACTGCCCAAGTGCTTACAGATAAATAAAGTAGCCTTTACTAACATGGATGGATGCTTAAGGGTCCAATTAACTTTCAGAGGCAGCCTTTCAGATATAATAAACAATGAAATTTCTAGTAATGTCAATGCTGCCAATAGCATTGGTATAGCTCACGGTTAGAAGAGTTTTTAAAATGACAAAGTTAAGCTCCAAACTTTGGAGCTATCTCTTCCAACCCACTAAGTGACGAATTATAAGACTATCCATGTGCATTATTAAAACAAGTCACGTGATTCATTAAAAAAGACGTGATAAAATTACACATGGATAGTCTCTCCAATCACCTCATAGTGGGTTGGAGGAAGATAACTCGAAACCAAATTGGAGCTAAACTTTTTTCTTTTAAAAAAGAACAAAAAGACATACCAAATGTGTTGCCAAAGTTGCTCCATATTTCAGCACGGATGGATTTCTCAGTGTCAGCAATACCAATAACCTCAACAAAATTTGAGAGAGGAACAGGTGGAGAGCCTTTTACAATTATCTGGTTCTCATCAGTAGACTTTCCTGTAACTACTCCACCATCAGATCGCAAAACCTGAATCACTGCCCGGACCCTGCGACCGACGTACAAGCGCAGCAGCTCTGCATTGACAAAAACTGAAGGGTTTGATGTATCCATCTCCTGCAAACCACACAAGGAAACACCTTAGTCCAAAGCCCCAATAAATAATTGGCCATTGATAAATTAATACAATCAGTATAAGTAATTTTACAGCAAATAACTTATCTCCATTCTCAAAAAACATACATTTTCATTAATGTCTCCACTATACTACAGGAAAAAAAACCATTGGAAAAGGCTCAAAACTGCTCCACCGTGAATAACCATTTACCTAGGCTTTCCGAATGTCTTCTTTCCTAGCTAATCTTCATTTAAAGCTTTCGATTCCTCTAGATTTGATGAAAATTATCACAGAATAACCTTCTTTTATAGATCTTCATGTCTAAAACCCCCCACTTTTACCCTGAACTTCGGCAGCTTAAAGCCTTAAACATAATGCAGGTGTTCTCTCCCGAAGCCCCACTTGGACTAATGGTCATCCCTTTTCTAGCTAATATATGTTCTAGTATGGGAAATACTACTACTCCAAACTCAAATCCAATGGAAAGTTTTACAAATATCTTGAGCAATAGCATTGGTGGCACGGTCAAGCATATTATAAACTAAAAGCCACTGCCTCTGGTGTGTGAGGGATTTACAGATCAGAATGATGTAAGAAAAGAAATAGAAACCAGCTAATGATATTGTCATTGTCATCTAGGCAGGATGATAATCCTAAAACAAGGACTACAAATTATTGCCCAAACTAGAAGGTACCTTGTAGAAGTAGCTTGTGTAGAAACAGCTGTACCATACCAAACCATATGGAATAGTTCAGTGAGAAAAAGATTAACCATATACTTTTTTCCAGATGTTAACACCACTATTGAAAGCAAATTGTACTCATCAAATTATAATTCACATTACTACAGAAATTTTACATTATTCTTCTAAAATAAAGTACTTTGATATTCACAAATATCTTATTATCAACTTCAAGGAAGCTAAAATTTTCCACTCTCTTTTTTATATAAGTAAATAAACTTCATTGATAGTAAAAAGAGGACAGAACAGAAACAACAAAACAAAACCAAAGCACACAGGATGTGTACTAAGGACAACGAAAGAACAAGCAGATCACATGCGCACTAGCACACACGCACACAAAAAGAGAGAGAGAGATTATCAGTAAATACCAGGGGACACAACTTGTCGGAAATTTTGTCCTCTCCACTAATGACCCTCCAAAATCATAATCACTTCCACTGATTCAGCTCATCAAAAAGTTAACTTAAGAGAACGCTATCTCATTTGAAAGTGAAGGTAACGTCAAGCAAATTTTTCCCATCCTAGGTTATTCATAAGGAGACCCAATTCCTCAAATATCAAACTAAAAACATGGAAATGTTGGAAAATCCCCTTTTTTAAAGATTCCCCCCCCCCCCCCCCCTCTCTCTCCTCTCAACTCACTCCTACCACCATCGTTACTTTCAACTCATGCCAACTACCACATCTACATAATATTTTCTTTAACTCATTTTTTAACTACAGCCATGACTCCCTTGTCCTCTCACTTTTTCTTGCATAGAACAACTAAACAACTTACACTTACATTTCCTACTCTCTTTATAATTCAATAGTTGAGGAGCGAGGATTTGAACCCTAAATGTTTCTATTGGAAATATCTGGAGGTGCTAATCAGTTGAGCTACGAGGCTCTTGGCCACAACCTCGCACATGTTTCAGTAGCCTCCAAAGCTTTACTCATACCATTCTCGAAACTCCAGAAGCGCATTCACTAGGACCAACCCTTTTTAACATAGCAATTTCACATTAACAAAAAAAAATTCCCCTTTTGATAAAACCATTCTCAGAAGCCAATTTCTCACAAATTTTCATTTATAATTAACATTTCAAATCCATCATTACGTGAAAATTTTTGAAATCGAGATCCAGAAATGATTAATTAACGAAAATGAAATAAGCGAAATTTAACCCAATTTTCAAATGCAAATAAAGTAGCATCTAAAAAAAATGTAATGCAATCAGATCTAAGAGAGCATGGGATATCGATCACGCTAGGGTTTAGGCTACTCTACTAAACAAAAATTGACTGCTAGTACGCTGCGTTTGGTTGCTGAGAAATTGAGTAGGTTTTTTTTTTTTTTTTTTTTTTTTTTTTTTTTTTTTAATGTAGAAAAGAAACGGTAACGCTAATATACAAACATTTTTGTTGGCAAATTGAAAAGTGTGATAGTTTACCTGATCCACCAAACAGAATCGCTGCCTGAAAGGAGCTTCAAAGGGCGCGAGGTTTTGAGGGCGGTAAAATGATAATGAGTTTCGAGCCTCTGAGGAGGGCTTTAATACAAAGAGAAATGACATATCACGTTTTTACAATAAATTTCTTTTTTTAAAGAATGATTTTTATAACAAATCTTAATTCACAAGTTGTTATTTGGGACGAAATGGGAAAATAGTTATAAAATTCAAACTATGTAGTTAGTAGTCACTAGTTTCAAACTATTTTTTTTTTTTAGCATCTCGAGTCTAAGAGGCTCGATTTAATCGCTATAAATCGAGTGTTTGAGGGTTGATTTTCATATTTTGATCGGGTTTGAGTTGGCATTTTTTTCACATGTGTCCACGTGGAAATCGAGTCTCTTATACTCGATTTACAACCCCATATATATAGTATCACCGCAACACCGCAAAGAAAGAAATCAGAAATCAGAAATCAGAAATCAGAGCAAAAAAAAAAAAAAAAAAAGCTGAAGAAGAAAAGAAAGCCCCAGGCAGCGGCGACCCAGGCCGGCGCGACCCAGGCCGCGCGGCCTCTTTCTCTCTGATCTGATCTATCTCTCCCTTTGAACTGATCTGAAGTGATATTTCTCTCTCGCAGATCTGGTCTTTCTCTCTCTCTTCTCTGATCTGGTGAGTTGAGGCGCGTCTAGGACTTAAAATTTTTTGAAATTTTTTTGGTTGAGACTCGATTTCCACGTGGTTGCCACGTGAAAAAAAAAAGGCCAGATCAACCCATGAAAATCGAGTCCCAAAAACTCGATTTATATGCCCAAAATCGAGCCTTTTAGGCTCGAGATGCTACTATCATATATACTTTTTGAACCGGGCTAACTAACCATAAAGTTTGATATTTATAGTTAGTTACCCAGATTCCCCTGTTATTTGTTGATATTATTGAGGCAAAAACGTAATCATATTATTAGGTTTAAATTTAAATTAATAACAATCAATTCCCTGTAATTTATTATAAAAATATTATAAAAATATTGTGAACGTAACATCTATATATTTATATATATATATATATATATATGTAGGGACTCAATTTGTAATGGACCCTTAACAATAAAAACTTGTAGAGAGTGGGTAAAAAGGGCTTGGCAATATCGAAGTAAACGACGGTTAACATGAAGTTTGTAACCGATAATAGATGTCATGGAGTTCATAGGAATGTTCTCAAAGAAATTTGGCCAAGTGTTTTTGTAAGGAATGATCATCACTGTGGTTATGTGTTTACGAAGCATATTTGTCCTCAGTTCAGGCCAAGGATCTATTTTTCTTAGAGTTGGTAGATATTCTGTCCTTTTTCTTTGGACTGATTCATATCCGAATCCCCCTCTTTTTTGTTGGGAATCCTCTTAGTTATATAGTATTGTTTTAGTTAATCTCAGCTGTCCATCTGTCGGTTATTCAGTCACTGTGGATAAGAATTTATCCCATCATCTGATTTTGCAGGCTTTATGTTAGTTCTTAGCCGTCTTTGCAGGCTTCCATTAGTTGGAGTGACCAAGGCACCTGGGCCCACTGGTCACCTCACCATTAAAGCGGCCAGAATGTTGGTGAAACTTATTTAATGAAGGGGAGATATTTTCCCTTTATCAACGTCAGTTCGCCGAGGAGGTAGGAATCCTCGGCGAGACCCCTGGAGGGCCTAGGATTTTCCCTTTTACCCTCGGCCTACCAACTCTCCTTGGCGCGAGCCTTGGGCCGGCTATGGAGTGGGCCGGGGTTGTTTAAATACTTGGGGCCCCACAATATATATATATATAATAATAGGTGAAGCAGAGAGAAACTCAAATTGCAATTCCAAATTAGAACTCTAATTTTGTGCCATGTGTCTACATCTATGTGGCTATTAGTTCATAATTATCTTTCCAAGATTTATGTGAGGATCACAACATAATTATCTTTTCAAGTGTTCAATTAAACTTTCTCAAAAAAAAGTGTTCAATAAAAATCTGAAATTGAAGTCCAATTTTGATCCATGTACCTAAATTTGTGTGAGAACCACACTATAAATATCATATTCAAATCACGTACAAAATTAATTGTCTTGGAAGAGCATAAATAACAGATTTGCTTGACAGATTTTGAAGTTTACACTTTAACATAACACTCACACACTCTTTCTCTAGGCTCTTCCTCTTCTGAACTGAATGACTCTTCATATTTCTTATTCTTCATGCCTGTTTAGTTGCCTCTACTCCTAAAACATCAGAGCCCATTAGATGTTTGGAGGTCTATTCTTTCTCTCAACTGGAAGGGAAAAGGTTTTGAGTTTAGGTTCTACTAAAAAAGGCTCCATTCAGAGGAACATGATAGTCTGCAATTCTTGATTGGGGATTGGGAACAAGCAGTCCAATTATCATGGGAGAAGAATTACAAAATTCGTAAGTTGTGTTTTACAGGTTTTTTGTTCTCCTCTAAAAAATTTAACATATTCTTTCAATTTTGATTTGTGCCTGAGTTTTTTTTTTTTTTTGGGTGATTTGAATGAGTTCTTGATGCTGATTTAATATGTTCTGTTTTAGTTTTCGCCATTTGCTTGTCTGTTTTAGTTTTTTTGTTAAACAACAATAAAAGTTTCCTTCAAATGACTACCATGTGTTTTATAAATTAAAAAAAAATGATGACCATCTAATTTAGATAGTAATCTGTTCCACAAAAGCAAAAACGCTTTGGCTGGCCATATTTATGTCAGGTTAGTCACCCTGTTTGCTTACCACATGATTGAAAGTATTGCTACACTTCTTATAACATTCAACCCAATAGTTTTGTTGGCAAGATTGAGTGAGATAGAGCACTAAATACTACAAGCAGACCCTAATTCAAAGTCCATCTATTTGCTTTTTCAAATAGGTTATTTACATGCACGTGTAGTGAACGTCATCAATTTAACTTCCATACTCTAATATCATAAATTACATCAATTGCAGAATACATCAAGAATAGACACATACAAATGTTGGTTTTTGTCATACGCATGAGTCATCAATTTCCATCAATTTACTCCACATGATCAGTTTTTGTAATTCATGGCTCACCTGCATACTATTTTGCAAATTGGTAGAGATGCTAGTAAAGCTGGAAAAGAGGAATGCTCAAAGGCAAGCAAATAAGTAAACTACAGAACTTAAACTTCAGAAAATAGGTACAGTTTAGAGAGCGGATTAAAGTCTCTAGAATGCATTCTACCAGCAGTACTTTAATTGACTAATGTAACGTGATTGTTTCACTAGAATTTATTGGTCTTGGCCAATTTCAAAAACATAATCTTCTCAAAAAAAAAGAAAAAAAAAAAAAGAAGCTGGCATATAACATAAGTACTTTACACTTTATATTTATTTTTTTTATTAGTCCATCATGACTATTAGCATGTTTGAGATGTTTGTGTAATCCTTTGGGAGTGCATTTCTTGCTAAGAGCTATAGGAGATTTTCTAGATAAATTACAAAAGAAATGTATTGTGCGATTGTGGTTACTTTGACAATGCTATTTCCATGCAATTGATAGTAATTAAAAGAAATTGCAATTAAAAATAGATAATTGGGATTTGTGAGATTGATTGATAAATTTGAGATTTATTTTTATTTTTGTTTTTGTTAAAGTGAAATATATATTTAAGATTTTGTGTATGTACCTTTGCAACATGATTTTACTCTTATAACATGACTTTTGTTGGCTTTCATTTTGATTCAACTGTTAGAAAGGAAGTAAGGGATAAGGACTAACGGCTAAGGAGGGCAACTAGAGAAATGTCATACAATTGCAGAACTCTCTTGGCAATTACAATGATGTATTTTTGACTCCTTATTTTCTTATTATTAATGCCAGATGATATGATTTATTTTTGGTATGCTAATAGGGACGATCAAATTTAGCATTTTATTCGAACTTTGTATATAATCATAAAGTTTTCAACGTCTGTTTGAAGGAAGAATTAATTTGATGCTCATACACTTCAAAAATATTGTGTTTTATTTCTTACAGTAGGGTTTTGTTTTGTATGTATGTGTTTTATTAATATCTAAAATCTATATCTATTTGAATTGTCCATTGATTAATAGACTTATTAGTTGAACCAACTACATAAATTGAAGTTTCTACTTTTAATGTCCATTCTAGGGATGTAAGTTTCATTTTCTTAGTCATTTCAAAAATGTTTGAAATTCAGCTTAGACATTGTTGTTTGCAATTTATATTAATTGTCACTCAATATTTGATTCTTCTAGCAAGTAAATTCAAAATTAGAGGCCTAATTTTGTGTCACGTGTCCTACTAAGTTCCTTAATTTTGTTGCAAACATTTAACAACATTGTGAAAACCAAAGAGCCCGATGAAGAAATCATGTTCAAAACACCATTTCACTATTTTACAATTTAGAAATCATGGAATTCAAGGACTTGCTTCAAAATTATTTCCACTATTTAATGGTTCAGAAATCATGGAATTTAAGGAAATACTTTAAATTTGATATTGTGATTAATTTAAGCACAGTTTATAATTTTTATTTTTTGGGTTTGTAGGTGGAAAGACAAATCCTTTGGAGCAGTCCAAGTCTGAGAAGGAGGAGTAAAACGAGGTATAGTTTTCGCTTTATTAAAATCTCTTGGAATTCGTATTTAAATGAGTGGATTGATCTTATATTTGGGTAGGTATCCCAATTTTGTGAGAAGAATTATTATTTTTTGTATCATTGCACTGTTATTTGGTGTTAAAGGTGAAGCAGAGAAAAACTCAAATTGTAATTCCAAATTAGAATTCTAATTTTGTGCCATGTGTCTACATCTATGTGGCGATCAGTTCATAATTATGCTTCCAATAATTCAATTAGAATCTGAAATTGAAGTTGAATTTTGCTCCATGTGGCTAAATGTATGTGGGCTTATTCTCATTAAAACCACTTCTATGTATCAGGTCAAATGAGTTACTGTGCTAATTAAGTTTTTCCTTGATTTTGCAGTCAAACGTGAAAACCAAAGAGACTATTTTTATACCCAATGAAATCACTGATTTCACAAGAGACAGGAGGAGGGAGAGAGTCGTAGAGATTTCTTTGGAAACTTTCATTTAATTCTTTTAATAATGATTGTTTCCTCCTTTGGTTCAGACCTGCCAGGTCCAAGCATTGTAGCATTTGTGATCGCTGTGTTGCTCGCTTTGACCATCATTGTGGATGAATGGTAAAATATCAAACTATTTTGTTTATTATTTTTTAATCTTTTGTAGTGAGATGGTTTGTTTTTTAATTGTTAAATATTACTTTCAATTTCTACTTAGCTCTTCAATGGTGCAGAATAATTGTATAGGGGAGAGAAACACTGGCTACTTTATGGCTTTTCTTTTGTGGTGAGTAATATCTGATTTGCAACAGAGTTTATACTTTATAGATATATGCTATGGTAAATAGCCTTCTCTGGCTACATAAAATAGTTCATTATTTTAGTTAGTGCCTCCTTCTTAGAAGATGTTGATAATGAGGGGTAGCAAATCTATCTCTACAGCTAATGTTATGAGATGGGCCTTTGAACAAAGCTTTAATTTTCTTCTGTTTGGAAATTTGACCATTTAATCCTCATGTCCAAGATTGTGAGGTGATTAGGAAAAAGAAGACATACTTTTTATGCTATATAAAACTTTTGAAATTCATGGCACAGTAGTGGAGAAGTTCCAAACTATTTTCTTAACTTTCGTTCCAAGTTTTAAATAGCGTCAATCAGTGAGAAGTTTCCTTGATGTTTCTTCTATATTTTTGTATCAATTATTGTAACTTTATTTGAGATGTAAAGCAATATGTTGTATCTGTTTGTTCTTCTTTGATTTTTATTTTAAGATTGTTTTTCAGGTTCTATTTATTTTACATGCTTCTTTAACGATTTGCAGGCATTTCCTTCTCTGCATATATGGAGCAGTTACCATTGGGTTGATTCTTGCTGGACGATTAAAAGAATTAAGAGTTATATATATTCTAACTGGTAAAATTCTGATTTGCATTATATAATTTCAAGTTTATGGCTCAGTTGCATCTGAGCCTAAATGTGACATCTTTTTCCCCGTTTATTTGTTGCATTTATTATGGTGTAGAAAATTCTTTTTTAAGTTTAGCTCCACATGTTGTACAGGTGAGTGCTCTATTTCCCTACTTTTCCTGTCATGATTTGATATCTCTAGATTCCTCCTCAACTAAAGGTCCGCTATGAAGAAACTTAAAGGAAGAATAATCTTTAACTGCTCTAAGGGCATATTTGAATTCTTCTCTAGCCACCTAGCACCTCTCCCCTTATAAGTTCTTAGTGGAGGGTGAGGTCATGAGTTCAAGACCCACTGGGTGCAATAAAATAAATAAAAAAGGTTTCAGTAAAGGTTTATTGTTGTCATGCTGATGATTGATGATTAATGGCATTGAAAATTCTTTTCATAGTTTAGCTCCACATATTGTATAGATGAGTAAGTTTTTTCTTGATTTTGTAGTCAAACGTGAAAACCAAAGAGGCTATTTTTATACCCAATGAAATCATTGATTTCACAAGAGACAGGGGGAGGGAGAGAGTCGTAAGGCACTGTGAAGGAGAGATTAAGGACCACCACCATGTTAGACCATCTCCCACCTTCAACCCAGCCTCTTGCCACCAATATATACTGCCTGAACCACTATTGATACAAGTATCTTTAAACAATAAAAATTGGTATCAAATATGATTTAGGTTTTGTTATTTTGGGTTGATTTTTATTAATTTAGGTATTTGGGTTATTGGTTTTGATTAAGCTTGAATGACGAAGAAATAAAGGGCATGATCAAAGATGTTTGAAACCCATTTAGCTTAGGGTTGACAGCCATTGAAGGTATTGCCGAGAAACAAGGAATTTTCTTTGCTTAAATGTGGTTTGGTTGTCATCCTATGTGGTGTTCTTTTCTTCTTTTTCTTCTTATTTCAATTCATTCTTTGAATTTTATTTAGTTTTTTTTTTTTTTTTTTTATCATTTGTTTTTTAATTCCTTTTGATTTTGGTGTCTTTTTTTTTCTTCTTCAAATTTTCATATCTATTGGTTTGGGTGTCAATGTTAACTTTCTAATTTTATGAATACTCCAAACTGGATTGAGTTTTGAACGCCAACTATTTGATTTGTATTGCCCTTTTCTTATTATTATTATGATTGTTGTTTGGAATGTAAAATTGTATTATTTTATTTTTCTATTTGTCTACAGGGAACAAGAATGAGGCACTCCATACATATAGCAGAACTCTTGCAAAAGTCTATTTCTACCCTCTTTTGTGAAACTTTATTTCTTCTACCATCACACCGCCAGAGCCATTATTGGGTAGGTTCCTTTGACTTTTTGTTGATTCGATTTTAATATCACTTATCATCGATTTATTTCAAGTATAGATTCCCTATGAGATCTCGACTGCACTCTTTGTTAATGTTTCTTTATTTATTTCTGTGTTTGTAGGTGGAAAGGCCAAGCCTTTGAGGCAACCCAAAGTCCAAGAAGAATGGGTATAGTTAGGTCTATTTTTCCCTTTATTGAAATCCTATTTATTTAGACTTAACTAAGCCTTTTAAACATGAATAAACTCATCATTAATAATATATCCATGGGTTATATACTAGTTTCTCTTAATATAAATGAGCACATGCACAACGCCCTTTTTGCTCAACAATAAATAAACTCAATTTTTTTTTAATTCGAGATAGATGATTAAATATAAATATATGCTCGACATTAATTTAAGTATATATATATAAAACTCATTTTTAAAAACTTAAACTGCCCATCTTAAAAAAAAAGAAAAAAAAGAAAAAGAGACCTTAAATTGCTTTTGTCACCCTATAAGAACTTGTACTTCTTATTCAAAAAAAAAAAAAAAAAGAACTTGTACTTGTGTGGAATGCAAGGTGGTAATGAATCCTTAATCTTTATACTTTGTGTCAATTTGGTCTTCCATTAAAATAGTACTTGCCGTTCACTTTTTATTATTTGGAAAAAAAATTTTAAAGTTCCTGTTAAAATTGGGATTTCAAAACCAGTTTATGTTATGGGTTTTGCAAAGTTTTCTTTTGGCTAAATTACAAGTTTCACAAATTCATATTAAAATTTGTCACCATAATTCATTTTATCAAACAATTCAAATGTCACCGTAAAATTTGAAGTCATTTAATGTTCTTTTTTCTTTTCTTTTTTTTCACTCAGTACCGTATGACTCAATAACATTGTCTGTTCTCTTTTAAAAGGATAACCAGAGTCGAATCCCCTTCATGGTTGTTGTAACCATAAAATTTATAATAATAATAAATAAATAAATAAAAAAAAAAAAAAAAAAAAAGGAGAATCATACTACAAGGGAATATAACACATAACTACAAGAAAAATATACAAGTGAACCGCAGATTGCTGATGTTAAAACTTAAAAGGATTGGATTTGTTCATCTCAAACAGGCACTTGCTCTATTCTGCAACCATCTGTAGACATGCTTCTTTCTTAGGATGAATACATTGAGCATCACAGCCACCACGGAGCTCATCAGGGTTGTTACTTTCACTCTGCTTCCTTTGACCCATTTACTAATTGTCACTGTCCATAACCTTTTGCACTGTTCTCAGATCACAAGCCCAGTCGATAACACCTTGTCATGGTGACTACCACCCAAAAGAGTTGAGCGATTTAGCTCCTCTAGCTTCCCATCATCCAAAAGGAATACTCGCTTAGCCATCAAAACTGTTTCCATGCGGTGTGCAATGACCAGTACCTATAAACATACAAGCACAGTATTCGATCCATCATTAAAAAAAAAAAAGTGTATTTTCGTGTCTCTGCATTACAACAAGGGAAAAAATTGCATAGATCATCACACAAGATGGCAGTGCATGTTGAAAAACAAACCAGTAAAGGAAATTCTTATAGGCAGGAGCTAGTCCACATTTGTGGATTAGCAGATAACAATACTTCATTACAGTATGGAATATTCTTTATCAATGCTCAAGCAAATGGATTCCAAGCCATAACGATACTTCATTACAGTATAAAAAACTCGACTCTTTACCTAACCCTAACTAAAATGCATACATACAGTTAGAGCTAATAGAATGAGTAATTGTCCTTACAGTATGATTCTCCATTATGCGCTCCATAGCTTGTCTCACCAATAACTCAGACCTACTATCCAAAGCAGAAGTTGCTTCATCCAGTATCAATATAGAGGAATTCTGATAGAGTGCCCTTGCAAGTGCTAGTCTGCATTAATGAGGAAGCCTATAGTTAATAATGTACAAAGTTTTGCAAAGAATATTAGCTAGACACAGGAAATTAATAGTTACATTAATCAAATCAAAAATCGATTTCATTGGACAGAAACAGTAAAATTGGATTTTCATTTCAAGGTTGTGCCTAGTAATCATATTAACATTACCCAACAACAATTATATTTGATGTTATATCAGAATCAGAGTTCAGATTTAAAGCCTCACCTCTGCTTTTGGCCTCCACTCAAAATCGAGCCCCTTGGTCCAATATTAGTTTTGTACCCTTCTGGAAGTTTTCTGATAAATTCATCAGCATTTGCCATTTGTGCTGCATGCTCAACGCTATCCATGTCAATTTTTGACAACAGATCCTTATAGCCAATGTTTTCAGCAACTGTTCCTGAAAAAAGTGTCTAACACAAAACAAATATTATCATGATAAACCATTTGAACACAATTCCCAAAATTACCATGATTCCATATTTACAA
Source organism: Quercus gilva (assembly GCA_023621385.1). Classification (NCBI taxonomy): domain Eukaryota; kingdom Viridiplantae; phylum Streptophyta; class Magnoliopsida; order Fagales; family Fagaceae; genus Quercus; species Quercus gilva. The sequence continues at coordinate 36,346,164 of CM042479.1, read as the reverse complement.
TTACAAGTCCCTGATGCATTTCTATAACATATTGATAAAACCCAGCCAAAAGATACTCTTAAAATGGAGCTTTGGACCATGCCTTTTAGGTAAAACATAACATACTAATTCCCTACAAAACAAACTATTTTTCAACTAAGGATCTGGCCAGGTGAATGCCAGTTGTACCGTAGTCCATAGCAATCGGCACATCAAAGTTATATGGATACATAAAAAACAGCAAATCAAACAACTTCCAGAACTTACGAAAATAAAATAATAATAAAATCTTTTCAGGTACAAGCTTTAGTGTCCGTTTGGATTGAGGGGGGAGGGAGGGAGAGTAGAAGGGAGTAGAGTAGAGTTGGCTGAAAATAGACTAATTTTAGGCCAATTTTACTCTGCTCTACTCCCTTCTCTCCCCTCAATCCAAACGGACCATTAGGTCAACTTATGGGCATCATGAGGTTGAGTAAGACGTCATACTTTTGAGGACATTCAGTGAAGCTCCTATAGGTTTCTACCTTTTCAATCCAAAAAAAGAGGGTGATCTTTAGTAACTTACTATATCCTGAGGAACCAGGCTGACATGTCTCCTCAAACTATCCAACCGGATGTCTTGTATGTTATGGTTATCAATAAGTATGCAACCTGTGTGCAAAGAACAGGTACGAATTCTCAATTAGAAAGAAAAATTAACTTCTCTAAGTGCAAAAATGAATGGTATAAGTTGAGCAATTTTCTTTAGTTCAAAAGAAAGACTAACCAGATAAAGGATCATAAAGCCGGAGAAGCAATTTTACAAGGGTCGTCTTTCCTCCACCAGAGGGCCCAACAAGAGCTATGGTCTCTCCAGCTTGGACATGGAGATTCAATCCATTCAAAACAAAGGGCATATTGTCCCCATATCTAAATGAGATATCACAAAATTTCACCTCTCCTATGATATTGTACAAGTCAATGGCATCTGATTTCTCAATGACCTGTATTCAAGAATATATTAATTTATGAACTCTCCAGTTTTTTTTTCTTTTAAATTTATTTATCAACATAACAAAAATCACAATATTATCTAAATAAGAGAACAGAGATATTGGTCCAAATATTATAATATGAACAAAAGAATATGTTGTCGTCAGTCATTACAAATATTCAATAACATAATTCATTAATTGATATATAACTCCATAGTTCTTAGGCACTAAAATGGATAGCATGCTATATTAGTTTTCAAAGATAACAAATTATATAGCACCAAAACGCATTACAACCCCGTATTAATTGTCACTTAAAACATTGCACTAGGAAGCTATCACATGCAAAGATACATAAATGACAGAGTTACATGTCCCAAAAAATTCCAGCAGGTACACCAAAAGAAATGGTGATTATTGGCACAGAAGAGATCACTACCAAAACTTACTATTCTGAGGAAAAGGCTATCATTTTTATTCTGAATTCTCAACTTCTAAATTTTCTCAATTCTGAAGCATGAAGATGTATTCTCTTTTCTTAAACGTTTCTAACTTTGTGTGTGTGTGTGTGTGTGTGTGAGAGAGAGAGAGAGAGAGAGAGAGAGAGAGTCTCAACCACAGATTGTCAATGACAATAATTCTCCAAGGCACCTTTGCCTAACTTAGTGCCAAGAACAAATAAGGGATCGGCTAGACATGACATGTAAATGCAGACTGCATAAATAAGGCATCTAATCAAGGTTTAACAGATAAAGTAATAAACACAAACAGTAAGCTGATATCAATCACAGGTAAACAAGAAGGTTGATGTTTCCTAACAAACTTCTAAGAATTATTATTTAACAATGATCTCATTCTCTCCTTTTTGGAAATTTTTTCTTAATAATTCATAAAGTGTGATCCTCAATATTAAAATAAAAATTAACAAGAAAAAAAAGGCTAAAATTACAGATAGATGTACCTTAGACTTGAACCTCATCAACTCAAACAGGCGTTCAATAGCTGGTTCTCCTTGCTTCAACTCATTGTATGCCTTTCCCACACCCTGCATGATGCTTTATATTCAGAGTGATAACTTATGTCAGCTCCTCAACGGCTGAGGCATAATAATAAAAGAATGAATAGCAAAATGGCTCTGTACTATTTTTTCGCCTGAGAGAGAGAGAGAGAGAGAGAGAGAGAGAGAGAGGAAACAGAGAAGAAGCTAGCAAGAGACCTTTGAACTACCTTTTTTTTTTTTTGGTATATGGAACAAGCTAAAGTTACCGGTAGAATGTAATGAAATTCGTGAAAGTTCATGACAGTTTTAAAAAGGACTGATCCATGAAACAAACAAGCAAAAAAAGGAGAGGGAAAAAATATATTATCAGCATATAGTACTACCTGAATTGGCTCAACTAAAAAAACCAATGACGTTACGAATGAAACCATGCTACAGCCATCAAAAGAACCACTTGAAACCACCAGCGAGCCAACACAAAATATAAATAATGCTCCAAAATATATAATCTGTGTCATCTGAGGTATGAATGCTTTCATTTTCTTCTTCTTCAAATGTTCACATAAATCAGAGTGAGCAAGCCTTTGAAACCGGGCACTCTCACATGGCTCTGAGTTGCTTGCTTTCACAAATAGAATCGCTGGAAGGACCTAAAACATATATAAGTTATACGATATAATTAAATCCACCCATTCAAGCATGAAGAAAGATTAACAGTAGATAAACACAAAAGAGAGAGAAATGCCTTTTCAAGGATTTTGACAGGTTATCATGAGTCATCAAAAGACGAGAGTAATAAGAAACCCAACCAAAGTGACATCCAAAACACAAGTTTAAGCAGAGGAGATTTTAAGTAAAAGGAACAGAAGGTACCTCATTTAGATAGGCTGAGAGGGAAGCAATGCTCATACGTGCCCTCTTGGATATCTTTCTAAGTTTCTCACCAAGATAGGCAATGGTAAGAGCCATACACGGAATTACCTATAATTGCACCACACAAACCCTTAATCAAAGTACACAACCAGCAATAACCAAAATACTTTCAACGAAATACTCCTAATTTGTTCCTCACCATAGCTGAAATCAAAGAGAGAGCAGGACTGATCATTAACATCTGCGCTGCCATTGCGGACAATTGCAAAGTACTGGGCACAATGGTCTGCAATACAAAAGCAAGCACACACATAATGGTTACTAACTCCATACATGTGACTACCACCCAAGACCTTGAAAATTCAATAACTACGTCGACAATACATACTGTCTTTTAAATCATAATAAAACATAATTAAGTCATTAACTACACAAATTAGCTATTTAAATTATTGATGATCTGAAAAATTCCAATTCTCTCATTTCACAATAAATGGATAAGATTCTGAGAACTGGGTTCTTTTGTAGGAAGAGCGTTTTTAAAATTCAAAACTCTGTTTTGCAACCAGAACTCCTCGTACACTCATTTTAAACTCGAAACACAGTTTTCCAAACAGCTTATACAAGCACACCCATAAACACTGAGTGATCATATTCATTTCCCAATAAATCAATACAACAAACTCACATTGAGAATAGCATAGATTGTATCGGCCACATCGGCGGCCTCAGCAGTGATCCGATACGCGATATCTCCAGACGAAACAGCACCTGAAGATTCAAAAAACGCAAGGTCCCTCTGCAGGACCCGGTCGAAAACATGGAGCCTAATTCGAAACCCGGCGTTCAAAGCAGCGTCCCACAGGAACGCTTGCTGCCAGTAACTGGCGACGAATCGGACCAACAGCAAAGCCCCCAAGACCAAACCCTGGTCTCTCAACTTGAGGGCGGTGGTGGTGGTGGTGACGGTGGAGGAGAATTGGGAGAGCTTGGGGACGAGCTTGGAGAGGGAGAAGACGGAGACGAGGCTGCAGAGCCAGCCGAAGAAGATGGGTCTGCGTTGGGAGAGGAGGTAAGGTTTGAGGGAATTGAGGGTTTTGGAGAGAGATGGGTTGGGTTTTTGGGGAGTGGGGTTTGAAGGGAGTTGTTGTGTGGAGTTGAGGGGTTTGAAGGTGGAGGAGTTTTTGGGAGGGAGGAGTGGTGGAATTGGGGGAGTGGAGAAGGGACAGTGTTTCTGTTTGTGTCTGTGTTTGAGTTTGAGGAGTTTAGAGGGTGGTGGAGATGGCGGGTTCAGAAGGAAGAGAGGCATTCTGTTATTTTTAGAGGGAGAAGGAGAAGAGGAAGGCAAATTTTGCTTAATAGTATTTTTTAAGGAAAATTTTAGGAAAATAGCACGTCACTAAAGTAATTTAGTTATATAACTTTTTTTTTTTTTTTAACTAACGTCGTACTATCATGTAACCTAAATTAATTAAAACTCGAGTTTGACCAACTTGAGTCCTAGAAAGAATTTATATAACTAAATAACTTTGTTTTCGTGCTATCCACCTAAAATTTTCCTTAAAAAGTATTGTAGGGTCCAAATTTGGTAGACCAAGCCCAAACTTTGTAGACTGTGAGCCCAATGAACCCAGAACAATAAATTTGTAGAGAGTGGGTGAAAAAGCTGGGCTGGTTATAGATTTAGCAACGATTTATTTATGTTAGTAAGGGTAAAATGATGTAAAGACAAATGTAGAGTAGATCATCTCAAATCCGAAGAGGCTTAATATTTATGAAGAAGTGAATACAATTCTCTCTCCCTCTCTCTCTTTTTCCTCTCAATTTTTCCGTCCCCCACTATCCAGAGGCATATTCCCCTTATATATCCTTCTTCTTCCTCATCTTCACCGTACACTTGTTCTTCATCTAAGCATTTACTTGAGTACATGTCACATTAGACGTCTGCTCTAGTCTGCCGTGAGTGGTAGTAGCTGAGGTTGTACTGTTCAGGGGTCTTCTCCACATAAATGCGGTTAGGAAAGTTGCTGCAGTGCATTAAATGCGGTGGTAGCAACTTTTCCTTTTAGATATTTCTCTGTTCTCATCGTCTCTAGGCATGCCTAGAGCTTGCTCTTATCGCGGAGTCAGTTGGGAAGGTCACTCAAGCCTTCAGTGTATTTACTTGATCAAGTTCCCTTGTGATCCGATGAGAGGGACCTCTTCGGACCAATAGGATTGTCTTCAAACATATCCTATCATTCATTTCCAGGTGCATTTCCCCCATGCGGACTCATTTCTAATTCATTTTCCCTCTTTGGATACATAGTGATACTCGAATTGGGCCCCAGGCCCAATACGTAGCGCTGGGCTTTCACACCCATAAGTACTATTTAGCAAATTTTGCGAGAAGAGGAATGATATTTTTAAAGGGAAAGCTGTAAGAGTTTTTTTTTTTTTTTTTTTTTAATTTTTTAGGAAATAGTTTTTAAGCTATGATTATTCATTATCATAAGACACACCAATGATTTTTTGGTATTGTTAGGAGACAAACCTAGATTTCTTATTCGATAATAAAAGACTTTAATAGTTGAGTTAAAAAAAAATCCACAGCCACAGTCGACAACACTAAAATTTTGGGCTAATATTCAACATATATAAAATATTTTTAAAATAACAAATTTTGTCCATAAACTATATGCTATGCTAACTATAAAGACCCTTTTTGTAACCCAAGTCCAAGATGAATAATACCTTGGCCCAATGAGCCCAATACAATAGAATTTGTAGAGAGTGGGTCAAAGAATTAGGTCTTAATGAAATTAGTAATGGCTAGTATGGATTTAAAGTGGAATTAGACAATAGTAAAGTCAATAATACTGAATGAATATGATGTTCGAGGAGATTAAATGAATTACAAATCTTCTTAAGATGATTACAGATGATATTTCCATTGCTATAGTGTTCTCTTCTTCCTCTTTTTTTTTTTGATCCCCCACTTTGCAGAGGGGTTCTCACTTTATATAGTCCCATGGGATCATCCTCACCTTACACTTATCGATTACATGTGCACTCACTTGAGTACCTATCCCATCAAACATCTTCTCTGGCTTTCTGTGAGTTGTGGTGACCAAGACAGCACTATTCAGGGGTCCTTTCCACATGACTGCGGCTAGAAAAATAGCTGCAGGACATTAAATGCGGTGGTAGCAGCTTTTCCTTAGATATTTATTAGTTTCTACTACTCTTGTATATATATATATGAAGCTTGTTCTTATCACTAAAGCTTTTTGGAAGATCGCGTTGGTGGTTAGAATATTGGGTTGTATCATGTTCAATATATCCGAGAAGTAATTCCTCCTCGGATAACCCCTTGCTCATCCTTTACCTACAGGATTCTATGATTGAAGTCTTCCATAATTGCCTTCTTCTTCTGGGACCAGCTTGGGTCTTTGACTTGTGGATTAAGCCCAAGGCCCACTATCCAATTTTTGAGCGTTTTACCCCCACACTAACTATTTTACCCCCACACTAATAGATTTACTCTCAAAGCTCTAAGGTGGAACAAAGAAATATTTGGGAATATTTTTGCAAGAAAGAAGCTCATCATGGCAAGACTTCTTGGGACTCAGAGAAGCATTGCCCTTAGGCCTAATAGTTTTTTGATTAATCTCCAAGAGCAATTGTCCAGAGAATACAATGAAATCCTCCAGCTTGAAGAAGAGTTATGGGCTATGAAATCGAGGGTCAATTGGACCATTTTTGGAGAAAGAAACACTAATTACTTTCATATTACTACTCTGGCCAGAAGAAGTAAGAATAGAATTCACAGCATTATGAACGAAGAAGGGGAGTGGGTGCATAACTTGGATCAAGTTCAAGAAATTTTTACTAACAGCTTTATCAAGCTGTACCAAACTGACCAGCTAGCATGCCCTTGGGTGCAGAATTGGGATGATGATTGGTGCTTGAAATTAGAAGATAAGGAGGCAAGGTTTATGGGTCAGATGCCAACCGACAAGGAGATATGGGACGCTCTTAGCTCTATGAAGCCCTATAAGGCCCCGAGGAGTGATGGGCTGCATGCGGGGTTCTATCAAAGGTTCTGGCTTGTTGTTGGAGAGTCGGTTAAGAATGAGGTGAAGAATATCTTTGCTAACCAAATAATGCCTGATGTTCTTAACCAGACGCTGCTTGTTTTGATTCCCAAACAACTGGGGCCTGAAACTGTCAGTCAGTATCGCCCTATTAGCCTTTGTAATACCGTATACAAAATTGTTACTAAGATTCTTGTTCTTAGGCTTCGACCTCTTATTCCTAAGCTCATTTCTCCCATGCAAGCCGCTTTCCTTGAAGGTCGAAGGGGTTCGGATAATGTTATTATTGCCCAGGAGTTGATATATTCCTTGAGAAATAGGAGAGGTAGAGATGGCTACATGGTGGTGAAGATCGATTTAGAGAAAGCCTATGACCGCTTAGAGTGGAGCTTCATTAGGATGGTGCTCACTCACTTTGGCTTCCCCGAAAATATTATTCATCTTATTTTGAGTTGTGTATCAACTACCTCTACTTCATTGCTGTTTAATGGAAGTAAACTCAGCTCCTTTTGTCCTTCAAGAGGCATCAGGCAAGGGGATCCTATGTCTCCTTATATATTCCTTCTCTGTATGGAGTTTTTGGGAGCTCAAATTTCAAAAATGTGTGAGGAGAACCGGTGGGATACAGTGAAAGCCTCTAGAAATGGTCCGGGTTTTTCTCATGTGTTTTTTGCAGACGACATTCTACTGTTTGCTAAAGCGAATAGCAGGAATTGCACGGCTATTTTGGAGGTTCTCCATAATTTTTGTAACTTAGCTGGTCAAAAGGTGAATTTTGGTAAATCAAGAATCTTCTTTTCTTCTAATGTTGCTAGTAGAAGAAAAAGGACTATTTGCAGAAGGCTTGGTTCAATAGCCACTAATAATATCGGAAGATATTTGGGATTCCCTATCATTCATAAAGGTCATGTGGGGAATGCGTTTAATTTTATTCTTGATAAAGTTCAGAGCAAGCTGGCTGGCTAGAAAACTAAATTTTTGTCAAGAGCGGGGAGACTTGTTCTTGCCAAAACTGCGGCTGCCCCCATTGCTGAATATTATATGCAATGCCACTACCTTCCAGCCAAAGTTTGTAATTCCCTTGATAAAATGATGAGAGATTTCATTTGGGGGTCAACTGAAGAGAGAAGAAGAATGCATATGGTTAAATGGGGAACTGTTACTTTGCCAAAAGAGTTGGGTGGATTAGGGATTTTTTCTATGAAGCAAAGGAATGCAGCCATTTTAGCCAAACTTTGTTGGAGATTGGCTCAAGAGGAGGGGAAGCCGTGGGTGAAGATGCTGGCAACTAAATATTTATGCTCCAGTCGAACCACTGTGGAAGGAAGTAAGCTACCTTGCTCACAAATCTGGGCAGCTTGCAAGAAGGGTGGTCCGATCTATGTGAAAGGGTTGAGATGGATGGTGAATAATGGTGAGTCTGTTAATTTGTGGAAGGATTTCTGGCTGTCTTGTGGGCGGTTAAGAGAGCTGGTTGAGGGCCCCTTAAACTGGGGAGAAGATGAGTATACTGTGAGACAATGCTTCGATGAAAATAATGCATGGATGGGTTCATGCTTATCCTTTGAGCTTCCTGAGTATGTTCTTAACGCCATTCGGGCTACTCCTCTCTCTTATGACCCTCTCAAGAGGGATATTCTTTTGTGGACCCATTCTAAGAATGGATCATTTTCCATTCAAGCAGCTTATCTCATTGCTAAGGGTCTAAATCCTCTGAATCCGGTTTCTGTGTCATTTAAGTGGGTGTGGAGTACCGAAACTCTTCCAAAAGTTCAGTTCTTTATTTGGTTGTGTCTCCATGACAGTCTTCCCACGGCCTTTGTTCTGGGTTCTAGAGGTTTAAATATTGGAAAAATGTGTAGAATGTGTAATAAAGAAAATGAAACCATAGATCACTTGCTTAGAGATTGTGAGATTGCCCATTTATTTTGGAGGCAGGTTCAAGTTCCCCATTGCTATATAAATTCTTTTAAACTTCCTTTGAAAGAATGGTTGGAAGTGAATTGTAAAGATGAAATGAATACTTATGTCAAAGGAGTTCCTTGGAATGTCCTTTTTTCGATGGGATTGTGGCAGCTGTGGGTACATAGGAATGAATTTTTGTTTAAGACAGGTACTATTGATCCGCTAGCTTGGAGAAGATGCATTCATAACAGTGCTAAATTCTTTTCAATTGGCTGTGTGAACAAGGCCAAGAAACCAAAAACCGTGATCCCAGTGGGGTGGGTGAAGCCTGCTAGTGGTTGGGTGAAACTCAACACTGACGGTTCAGTAATGAAGAATCCGGACAGAGCAGGGGGAGGTGGCTTGCTTCGTGACCATGAAGGGAATTGGCTAATGGGTTTTATGAGGGGATTCGGCTTCACTAACAGTGCATTGGCTGAACTTTGGGCTTTGAGGGATGGGTTAACAATTGCTAAGGAGATGGGGATACAGCAAATTATCATTGAACTTGATGCTTTGAGTGTTGTGATGCTGATGAATAATTGTACTGGCAACTTACTAATGGAACCACTATTATCCGACTGCAGGAACCTGCTGCAAGAATTTCCGAGCAAGCGTGTGACCCATGTTTTCCGGGAAGCAAACCAATGCGCTGATGCACTGGCTAGAATGGGTGCGCAATCTTTGTATAGCTACCATGTTTTTTGTAATCCGCCGCCTGTGGTGGAATGTTTGTTGGCTGCTGATAAAGCTAGCACTTTTTGTAATAGACTAGTTAATTCCTAGTTTTAATATATATCATGGTTGACAGAAAAAAAAAAAAAAAAAAAAAAAAAAAAAAAAAAAACTATTTTACCCCTATTTTTTATGAATTAGAGGGAAAAAGGTTCTTTAAGTTTTGTAATTTGTTCAGGACTTTTTCAAGTAGATAAAAGAGTTCAAGGGTAAAAGCGTGTAAATGGTTGGATCTTGGAACTTAAAATGTCCTATGTATGGGCTGTTCGGTTAGTTTTATTTGAACAGGATGCAAGTTGGAGCTTATTACTTATTTTTTAGTAAACAGTAATACTTATTAGAACACACATGAAAATAATAATAGTTTTTTAAATCAGGTTTATAATACACTATATAATCAGAGTACAACTACAAAATGACCTAACTTTATTACTTATAGTATATAAGATTATATGTTCGAGTTTCATTCTCAAAAAAAAAAAAAAAAATTATATGTTTGAGTTTGATTCAATTTATTGGTCGACTAATCTAGAGCTTGTTAACAAACTACTCAATTATTATTTTTTCCCATTATGTGATAAAACCGTTACAAATATATAAATTTTTACTATGAATAGATTATATGGACTTATTTTACAAACTTATACAATTTAATTTCAAGTTTATATGAGTGTATTTTTAGATTTTTTTTTTTTTTTTTTTAGAATACTAAGTACTTTTAATACACACACAGGGAGAGGGAATAAGGTTTTTTTAAAGATATTTACAGTGATATATATCCAAAAAGCCTAACTCTATTTTTAGAATAATATACATATAAAGATGTAATATTATATATAGTTAGATCAAGCCTTATGTTAATGACCTTATTTATGTACATATTATTGTGTTTGATCTTGAATTATTTAATAGTCAAGCCTAAATTTGGTTTGCTTGATAAACAATGAACATAAATAAGTTTTTTCTTGAACTAAGTTTGAGTTGTTCATAACTAACTTGGTTCATTTATAGCCCTAGATTTCTATAAATCTGATTTGTTACAAAGACTACAAGTGGCACAATGGTTTATAGAGAATTTTAAAATGTTCAGAAGCATGGGACTCTTTTTAAAGATATGATTAGCATTTGGATTACAGCATTTTCTTTATAATAATTAATCTTTATATCCGATCAAGAAGCATATTTCGAACCCAAGTCCCTTATTCAATGACAAAAAAAAGTTACACCGTCTCCTTGAGTTAACTAGAACTCACAAAATGATGCGATTTGAATTTTTTTCATTCTATTTTCGAAATAATACTTTTTTTTTTTTTGAAATTACACTCTTGTTAACTAAAACAATAAAAATCAATATTAGAAATTTCCTAACTGATAACTTTGTGTGCCTTGTTGTAAGTCCAGAGATCATCACTTCCTCTAAACAATAGGTCAGGCTGGAATCAGTCTCTTCCTAATTGATAGTATTATTCTTTCTCTCTTAATTTTTTCTTGCTTTGGAAATGGTTGCATAACTAGGTTTCACATTAGTTAGTAGTAGTATTATTCTTTTACTCTCTTAATTGAATAATTAAGCAGTTTGCTTCTTTTGGAAATTGTTATTAAGCAGTTTGCTTCTTTTGTTTGTTTGTTCATTATGTTAAATGAACAATACGATACAATACAAGGCTGGTGCCTTTTAAGATAGTCCATTGTGAAATTTATTTGTTCATTATGTTAATCTAGTGTGTAGCCCATGTATATGTACGGAGTCACAGATACAATTAACAATAATCACAATTATATAGTTTAAATTATATTTTTTTTAAAAGATGATCAAATTATACATGATATTAGCTTATATTTTTTTAAAACCATAAATTTCTAAAATATGTAATGATTTCTCATATTATATATATATATATATATGTGATTTAAAATTGAATTGATTTTAGACTTTTCGGTTTTTGTACCAAATAATTCACTTGCCACAAAAATCAAAAACTTAGATGAACATGTGACAGAAAATTGGACTCTAATTGAAATCTAATTTCACACACAATAATTCATTTAACACAAAATTAATAATTAAATGGGACACATAGTGCAAAATTGAGAATCTAATTAAAATCTTAGTGGATTTTCTCTCTAATTTTTGTCTATTAATATATATATATATATATACATATATATATATATATATATATAGATTGTAGATAGCTGGATATCAATCAATATGTTGAGATTTTCTTTATTTAGGCTTTTACTCAAAAGTATCAATTCATTGATTTAACCAGTGAAATAAATACATATATTAATTATATCTTGTTGTGCATTAATTATTTATACTAAATGAATTTAGATAATTATTTTATAAATTTTATATAAGAAACTATTTTTTATTTGCAATAATAATAATAATAATTGATTTAAAATATATGGTACTCCTCCTCATGCTTAGATGTTTTGACAACAATATTTTTGAATTCACCCAAATTAATCTTAATTATTTAGATTTTCTAACTCATACACACTTTTGTTTTCTTATATTATTTTTTTAAATGGTGCATTAAATATTTAAGTATAATAAAAATTTTGATGTTATTTTTCTAAGATTTTATATGAGAAATCATAGATTTGAAATACGGTATTCTTTCTCAAAATTAGTTGATTTCAAACAAAAATTGAAACAAAGCCTGAAAAAAAAAAATTTAATAACATAGCATCAAAAATGTAATAAAAAATAAAAAATAGAAAGATATTTACATTTTTATTTTATCGAAACGATATTTGCATTATTGAGTAGGTATGAAATCCTATCTATATCATGCAATTTTCAAAATTTTAAACACATATGGTATGATCAAATTATTATTCCACTTTTATTGTCTTTCTATTTTATCTATAAAACAAAACGCTAAATGTTACAATTTATTACAATAAAATTATTGAAATATTGGAGGAAACTAATAAAAAGTTTATGATTTACAATGGTTCTAAAGTTGTACACTTTGATCACTCATTTGTTTGAATCCAACATAAATCTATATCCATTTATTTTAACTTGTGACTTTGACAACAAATAAGTTGATGGCACAAATGCATGATGATAGAAATGTTTAATTAGAATTCTTTGTGCTTATTTTTAAGCACATTAGAGCATTAGCAGTAATGGAGCTAAAAAGCTATATAGCTATTTGAGCTCCACTAAAACACAAAAAATGCTCTCACAGCAATGGATGTAAAACCAAAAAAATTTAGCTTCAAGCTTCCATACTTCGTACTGAAGGTGAAGCTAAAAGTAAGAAATATTGTTTTGATTCCTACCTCTATTAAAATAATACTTTTTTATTTTGTTATTCTTTTTCTTTTTGCTCATTCTGCCCATTGTGCTCTCCTCTCGTTCTCACCCTCTCTCCTTAGATCATTATACTCTCAAACTCTCTTAAACTCTCACATCTTTGTCTCATCGCCCCCGGCCCAATTCGAGCATGTTAACCTGGATCCTCTGAGCCAAATCGCCTAAACTCCTTCCCTTCTCGAACGGCTCAAGTTGCTATCAGTTCTCCAGAACCCGAAACTGACACAGACGAATCAAAAGATGAAATTTCGGATCCAAGTCATGACCATTTGGTGAGGAGGAGCAAGTCCAACAAGGTTGGTGGTGTCGTGGTTTGTCGCCGATCTTCATCTTCACGCAAATCTTCATCTTCATCACCGATTTGTTCTGGGTTTGGTGGTGGTTTGATTTTTTTTTTTTTCCCTTGCCGTGGGTTGTGGTTGTCACATAGAGGTTGTTGCTGGTGGAGTAGTGGTGGAGGTGGTTATGGCTAGCAGAAAGGTTTTTGTGGTGGTTGTTCTTGGTTGGCAATGGCTGTGGATGGTGCCATTAATCGATTTGTGGTGTTTTTTTAGTGGGATGTATTATTTTATTGTAGTAGATATATTATTTTATTGTGATGTTTATATTATTTTATTGTGTTGAAAGCTAAAACAGATTCATTGTTGCTAGATGTTTGGTAAAATGAGTAGGTAAAATAGATAAAGTAGTTTTTTGTAGTGCCAAACAACTAAATTTTTAGCTCCACTACTACTAATGCCTTTAGTAAGAATTTTTTGAAACGTTAAAAAACATGTGAGAGTAGGTTTCAATTTGCCCATATTCATTTGGCAATCAACTTGTTACTGCTCAACTTGTTTATGCTCCTCTTTAACCTTGATGAAGGTGGATCCAATCAAAAATATAACCACATAGAGGCTAGTTGGTGTCTTTTGCTAAAAATGGGATAGGATATGATTCTACTGAATCTATCTATGAATCTTTGTTACTAAGAGATTAGAATATTGGGGTTGATTATGGAACTTATTATGTTATAGCAATAGAATTTAGGCAAATTAAAAAGGATTTTTTTTTTTAAATGATTAAATTTTGTTGGTTTAGGAGCTACACATCTTATGTATTGGTAATAAAAATTTTACACAAATTAATAAGAATTATATGTGTGGGGATAAGGGCCCAAATTTGTATATAAGGCATTGGGCCTTAGGCTTTGGCCGAGAGCGTGAGTAGTCCGAGGACGAACAAATGGTAATGAATGGTTCAGACTCAGGACTTAATGAGCAAGATACAAATGGGAAGATGGTCCGAGGAGAAATATCTCATTGGATAAACTAAATATAGATCAGATATAGATCCTAATGATCAAAGTGACCTTCTAGGAAACTCTAATGATAGGGACATGCGCCATAACCGTACAAGAAAAATGGGAACCCAAAAATATTTAAGGGAAAGCTGCTACTAGTCTACCACTGTATTGAATGCACTGAAACTACTTTTCTGACCGCATTTATGTGGATAAAACCCCTGAACAGTGCTGCCTTGGCAACCACAACTCACAAAAAGCCAAAAAGGATGTCTGAAGAGACAGGTACTCAAATAAGGGCTCAGATGATCAACAAGTATAGGATCAAGATAGTCCAAAGGGAGCTATATAATATAAGAGACCCTCCATGAGGAAGGAGGCCGGGAAAAAATAGAGAAGAGGCACTGTAACAATCTAAATTGCACTTGTACTCTGTTTAATCAATTTATGTAAAAACTTACCTCCTTGGACAATGAATTCATTCAGCTCCATGTTCCTTATTCTTGCTTAATCATCTTCTATATCCATACTAGCCGTTGTCAAATTCATTAGTGTCTAGTTCTTTAACCCACTCTCTACAAATTTATTGTACTGGGCTCACTAGACCAACATCCCATACATCTGAGGTTTGGGCTACAAAACGTGTCCCTACAATATGTAGGTTGTGGACAAGGAGATGATCATACTACAACAAACTTAATGAATTTGAATAGCAATAAAAATTTTACACAAATTAATAAGAATTATTTGTACGTTGTGCACCAACCTGTCCGAACGTGTGGCTTTTTTGGGATCATTTATGCAAGGTTTGTGAGTTTTTTCCAGTAAAACTCATCGGTGAAACAATTTACATCAATGAGTTTCTTTATTGCCTGGGTGTGATTCGATTTCAAGTCCCTTATTCTTTCGTATTGAATACAATATTTCCTTCCATTATTATTTAATGTAGGTCAAAAAGAAGGTAGCACACTGTTCATGTTTTACAACTTCCATAAAAAAAAAATCAAAATGGAAGAAGAAAAGACCTCATGGCCTGCACAAACGTAAAAGATCAAAAAAAGAAAAAAATAGCAGTGTCATTTTTATCCAAAACCAACCTAAAAAAATTTGGAACTAAATTTTGTTGTTGTTAAGAGGCTCATTTCTCTCTCAACTTCTTTGTCACGGCAAAGATCACCCCTGCAACAGCCACAATCACAGCCGAGACTAGGACGGTTGTTTTGAGTGTCTGTAATGCATCTTTCTTCTTCTTGTCCTTCTCCTTTTGCTCAACCTCAGCTTGTTGCTTTGACATGAACAATATGCCACTATTAGCAAGATGAGAGTGCCAATATACATTGGCAAATATACTATTATCAAAAGGAATCCAAAATATAACCAAAATATTTTGGTTAGATATGTTTAACTTTCTTTAATCATGGTGTTCAATGTTCATGCCAGGAAGAGATTCACATATCCATGAATAAAAGAACATATATAAACTGGAAAAATGCCAAAATGGGGTTTTATAAATTTATACCATATTTTTTTTTTCTGAAAATTTATACTATATAATAAGGAAAGATATGCAAGAAATATTCTCGAACTCCTGGGAATTGAAATATATGACATCCATTATCCATACCATAATGAGTTTTTTTTTTTTTTTTGGGAAAAATAGTATTTCATTCATTTCTAACCATATCTTGATGCACAAAAGGCCAAAGAAATCTAGGACATTCTTGCACCCAAATCTAGAATACATAACAGCTAATGTTATATATGGACAAATATCATATACTGATCGTGACTTCATTTAGCGGCGTTTGGACCCATTTGGAGCTCACTAAATGACAAACTAGGATACATGATATGTTATCATTTGTCTAAAAAATTCAAACCGGTTTGAAAATAATTTACCACAAAATATTTTGAGATTAAGGATTATATTCCCTATAAAGTTAAGAATTTGTAGCTCATGTAACACCTTTTAAAGAGGCTTCTAATAAAGATAATGAAAGATAGCTCGTGTTTTTTATAAAGATATTTAGGATTCAAATCTTTCACTTCAATATCGAATTATTCATTTATAATGCTCCAAATAAAAATATCTTGTATTTCTACCATAAATATTTAGGATTCAAATTTTCGCCCCATTTGTAAGTATCATATTATTAAATAAATAAATTGAAGAAGAAAAAAAGAAAAAAGAAAAAAAAGCCTATCTTTAATTTCAATTGAAAATCCCATGTGAAATAATCGAGGTGCAAAATCAGGGGTGACAAGATCTCACAACAGAAAAATTAAAGAGTATGAAACTTGCAGACTAAGGACTATATGCTTGTAATTAATCATAATCATCAAAATCAAAACAAAGCAGAAAACCAAATGTATATATGTACCTCGATCTCCAACGAGGTAGCCACTTCAGACGATATGGGATCAACTTCAAGACTCTTGTTATTTTGAACACTCAAATCTTTGTCAACGTTGGCTGCTGGAAATGTCAAATCAGAGGCTTCAGTAGCTTCTTCTTGGCTTGCCATTTCTTCGATATGAAAGTTTTGGATTCAGTTTGGGATTTCTTTTGTTTCTTTTTTGTATTGGAGAGGAAGTGAGAGGAAAAAGGAGAATTTAGATTGTGAGGTTGGGTTTTTCATACCTGAAGAAAGCAATAGTACGGACACGTGTCAACAGCCCAGATGCTTCAAAGAGGTTATATGTGTATGTGCCACAACGACTCTCTCTATTTTGTTCTTAACTGCCCGGGAAAACTGTCGGAGTTAACTAATTCTGGATTTTACACTGACGAAATTAACATTTTCAGCTATTTCCATAATTAAATAAATTTATATAAAAAAAAAAAAAAAAAAGGAAAAAAGAATCGCCTATATGCTAAGGTTAGAGCCAGAGACGGAACCAAGATTCAAACTTAGGGGGTCAAAGTTCTTTATTCAAGAATTTTAGAAAGTTGGAATATTAATACTAAAAGTTGATAACGATGCATTATTAGCATTAATTTTTTATTTTTTTTTCTTCTTTTTTTAAAATCAATAATATATATTTATAATCAAGATTTCTATAAGTCAATTGGTACATCTTGATATTTTCAAGATCTGACTGAAGTTAGACCAATTCCTTATTCTATCCACATTATAAATTTTTTTTAAAAAATATATTTATTCTTTTCACATAATTCTATACCTAATAACTTCATAATGCTATATATAAAAGATTCTTAAAAAAAAAAAAAAAATACAAAAACTATAGTTAAAAGTTCAAATCCATGTCTACTATTACATTAATAAAACAACTAAAATAATGGTTAATCAACATTATGCACTAATATTCAACGAAAAAAAGGGTGAGACAATTATTGGTGTCTTGATTAAGGAATTTTTTATTTATAATTACTTGGTTAAGGTTGAGGTAGCATAAAGATGTAAGATCTTTTCCTTTAAAAAATTTCCATTTTGAAAAAGTAGTAAAAGAAGAAAAGAAAAAAAGATTTGTTAAATAATCACATGATAATGAACAGTAACTTTGAGTCTTCAACTATGTAAATAATAAAACTTTTCCCATCACTACATTAATTTAGCTAAGGCACAAAGTTTATTACCAATAAACTAACACACACATGCTCTGGTGGCAATTTAGGTAAGTCACAAAATAGTAAATTGTTGTTTCACACGTGTATTACATTTATGCATGCATGTCAAGTGTGTCCCAGAGTTAATAAAACATTAAAAATTAATAAAATTCTATCATTCAAAAAAAATAAAAATTTTCCACGGGTTGTGTTAAAGAGCAACAGCTCTTTAAAAAAATAATTTTTTTTTTCATGAGTTGAGTTAAAGACACCAACTGATCCAAGTTGCT
The DNA here is from genome assembly GCA_023621385.1 of Quercus gilva. NCBI lineage: Eukaryota > Viridiplantae > Streptophyta > Magnoliopsida > Fagales > Fagaceae > Quercus > Quercus gilva. The sequence goes on along the minus strand of CM042479.1, from coordinate 36,328,106 downwards.
GGTGACACTAATTGGTGTGTGAATAGAGTGATTAGCAAAATAGGAGTTGCCTCTGTGACTATGAAATAGAATCATTTGAGAGGGACAAAGAGCTCTCAAATTAAAGGTAAAAACTGAATAAAGATTATTGGATTTTTGTGATTTGTTTTGCTAGGATTTATAATTGGTTTGTCCAAAGATTTTTTTTATTATCTGAATATGTGAATTGTTTTGTAGATTTTCCTTATTGTCCAGATTTGTAAATTGTCCAAATGTTTAGCTAAATGTTTTTCTTGATATTCTTGACACAACCAAACAAGGGATGATTTGATAATTTTTTTTCATTTTTGATTTCATGGGTCAGCTTGTAAATTGTTTGGGGGGGGGGGGGGGGGCAAGTATATTAATTTTAGAGCCAAAAGTAAATTTTTTATGCTAATATATATACTAGGGAATTTTTTTTCAAAGGCTTGGGATGAGCCATGGCCCCCCTCACCCTAGATAGTTCCTTCCCTGGTTAGAGCCTTTAAGGTCATCTTTTTCAATAATTATTTCAAGCATCCTGATATGTAGCATTCTGCATTCCTCTCATAAAATATTTAAATCTCACAGTCGAATGAAACTTGCACGTAGAAAGAGAGATACTGCATATGCTAGATTTACCGGATATCTTCACACTTATTTCTCCAATCAGCAAGCCACATCAATGGGTGCAGAAATTGACAGATGAAATTATCCCAATTGGCAATGGTTGATTACAGATTTTTTTCCCCTAACAGAAACATTTTAAGAGCATGGAATAGGTTGACTACCGTGAAATTTGTAAACTAGAGTAGTATTATAATAGACTCTTTGGCTGTTCATCCCATTGAGGACTACTGTTGGTGCAAAGTGCCCTCCCACTGAAATCATTATTAATTTTTGCTTACCACCAGATTTAAATGGTAATGCAATTTTTTTTCTAAACCTAATGACTATTTAGAGACAACTCTATAGGTGAAAACCAGAGATACAGTCACAAACTTTATTGCAGGTTTTCAAGTTGCCAGACCCATATAAAACTTTCTAACCGTGATTGAGAAAGAATTTTAATATTTTGACATTTTTTCATCTCAAGCAATGATGCATTACAAATACACATAACACATCCAACTTGTAAATAAGACATGTTCATGTACATGGTGTTAGGTTACATATAAAGATGCAGGAACATTTGCACAAGTGCCGCAATTGTGATGGAAAAGCAATAAAATCCGCCCATCTCAGGAACCATTGAATACTTCACCTTCAAAGAGGTTAGTAGAGACATCTCACCAGAGTAACAAATTGAGAGCCTACAATCAATTGACCTGAAGTCTCTACCGCAGCACTGTCTTAGTAATTAGTTCCCTGCCCCAAAACCACGAGGACTTGACCTTGTTGAGGCAGCATCTACAAACTTCTTCCTTGAGTCCGATCTCCTCTTCCTCCTTGCAGTACCAGGAGGAGCCTAATACAGATGTAAAACCCAAATCATTAAGTTTGAAATTAAAAGTATACCCCTAACAGTACCAAAGCTGCAAAAGGTCTGTTAGCACCAAAGAATGGCAAGCAAATTTGTTATGTTCCTTGAAACTTCTTTGAGAAAAGAGAGAACTGGTGAAAAGGATCAAGCATTTTATATGATGCTATTGTATATAGAGTATTCTTTAAAATGTTCAAACTTTGTGTAGTTACTTCCAACAAGGGTATAACCTGCAGCATGCTTAGTCTGTCCTAGTTAGTATAAGCAGCACATCTGGCAACACCATGGTGCCTCAATATTTTCATAACAAACGCATAAAGGATGTGGAATCGAATAGTTGACGACATATTGTAACGTCAAGTCATATGAATACACTTAAAGAACACAAGCAAATAAGGCACCTTCTGTTCACTTTTTATCGCCTCCTCAAGATTGCTCAGTGCAGGAATGGATCCACCTTCCATTACACCCATCAAATTCTTCATACGAACACGCATTTGGAAGAGTTGTGCAACAAGTTGGTTCACCTAATATTCATGTCATAAATAGCATCCCTTAAGTATAGAGCCTTAGTATTAACAAGTAATATGGCCAAAATTTTATAAAACAACAATAGAAAACCCTGCTTTTTGAGGCACTTAAAACGAAATCACTTTAGCTATCTTACATCAATTGCAACGAACATACCTGCTGCTCAGTTTTCCCAGACTCTTGAGCAACTCTTTTCCGCCTGACAGGAGATTCTGCCAACAATTCTGGCTTCTCTCTCTCCTCTGCAATTAAAATAGACAATTATAACCTCAGAAAAGAAAAACTAAACCGACTTCAGTAATTTATATAGGAAGAAAAGAAGGAACGTTGCTACAATCACTGGGGAGTGATACCAGGGGTTAACAAGAGATGCTAGATCAAGTATTATTTATAAAAATACTTTCAAAAAAGCAGAGAGATGAAGAGACCAGGGGTCATTGCTTCAATCATTCCTTCCATTATCTTTAAACTCTTCTCCGCTTCTCGAATTTGTGCAGGAGTAACCTGATTGCACACATATAGGAAAGAAAACTCCACAGTTAAAAACAAATAATAATACTAAAAAAATGACTTGAACTGCCTCAATTATTCCTTCCATTATCTTGTCACACTTCTGCTTCATCATAAAACTGGAAATGGCCACCTGAACTGCCTCAAAATGCTTTCTCAAGCTATTTGTGGAAGAATGCATAATTTGAAGCACCAAAAATGAAAAAAACTACCCACAAAAAAGACCAAAGAAGAAAAATTGGAAACCAGTTTTTCATACCTTCCCCATACCAGGGATCATTCCTAAAACACGAGTCATGGAACCCATACGTGCAACAGCTCGAGTTTGCTTTAGGAAATCATTGAAGTCAAACTTTGCACTCATTATCTTCTTTTGCAGCTCTTCAGCATCTTCTTGTTTCATCTAGATATACAATTCAAATCAACAACTCCATCGCAATATTTTTCCATTCCTATAATAAAGAAATGGAATTTCCTAAAACTTACAACTTCTTGTGCCTTCTCCACAAAGGAAAGGACATCCCCCATTCCTAAGATACGTCCTGCCATGCGATCTGGGTAGAAAGGTTCAAGGTCCTCCATACGTTCTCCCCGCCCTACAAGCTTGATTGGCTTTCCTGATACCTGCCACCACCCAACTATAGTAGTTACAAAGATAAACCACAAAATTCTCTGCAGTGAACTTTTTTATAATTAGATAAATAACTTCAAAACTACAACAATGATTTGCAAAAAAATTAAAAAAGTCATTTAAGAAATGGTAATAATTTTGCAACAATCTTCAACTACTCAAATATTCAAAGAAGCACAAATGAGACACATAATCTAAAGATATTTTCAAATGGCACGTCAAAATGGTATATACATTCTCAATGAAGCAGTTGATAAAGTGAAGTTGTGAAACACAATTTATTGAAAAAAAATCTTGCTACATTTTGGAAAAGGGCCGCAGAAACCTACCACATAACAGCTAAAACTTATGTGAAGCAAGCTTGCATGCACATGTGCATTCCAAGCATCACTTGATTATGAGTGCATGTGTCAGAGCGTGTGTGCGGAGAGGGGGGGGGGGGGGGGGGAACTGGGGAGGTTGTTGGAGTGCTTATAGGAATTTTCATGAAGTGGGTTGGACAAGTCCAATAATGTGGAGAAAACCAATTTTCAGTTGGATTCAAATTTGATGCGTTAAGTTGTAACTTTAAACAAATTGAACAGTCTTATTCCATTCTCGGCTCGCCAAACAAAAATTTTCCAAGTCAAATTGTTTTATAATAGCTGGCTAAGTGCCCTACGGTCATGCCTAAAGACTTTAGTCTCATTAAAAAAAATTATATAATCTATAAACGGAACAATCTGCATGGTAAATTATCACAAATTTTTAAAAATAAATATTACATTCGAGAATTTCAAATTATAGAACTAGATTTAAAGGCACCCCTAAAATTAACAGATTTATGATATTGCAAACATGACTGATAGATTACAAAGATCAAGGGAAAGAGGGATGGCAAATTCTATATTGAACAAGCAACTCATTTGGATAACATCAAGGATGGAAAACATAAGGATGATAAAGCAAACCTCTTTAACACTCAAAGCTGCTCCACCTCTAGAATCCCCGTCCAGCTTTGTCAAAATGGCTCCTGTAATTCCGATCTCTAGATTGAATGTTGTCACTAAGGCTGTAAATTCCCAAAGAAGAGGGTGAGAGTGAGATTAAACTTTGGAAGTAATTAACTCATTACATCAGAAGCCAAGTTACACACAAAAATAATTACCTAAATTCATACATACCTCCCATATAGACCCTGAAATAATTTCATTTCCCAGTGAGTAAAAAGAAAGTATAGGTACCTGCAGCTTCTTGTCCAGTCATTGCATCAACAACAAGCAAAACTTCTGTGGGATTCAATGCCCGCTTCACTTCTTTCAGCTCATCCATCATTCCTTTGTCTATCTATTCATTTATAAATGGAACAGATGCCAGCAAAGATCATAAATGAGTAAAACAGCTGACATCATGAACTTTATCTTAGAATTATCTCCAAAATCATTACAAATGACATAGAAGAAGTACTACCTGAAGCCTTCCAGCGGTATCCATTATTACTACATCTATGTTTTTCTTTTTTGCCTCTTCTAAACCTTGCTTGGCTATTTCCGAAGGTTTAACCTCAGTCCCTGCTGCATAAACAGGCACATTCACCTGTCACAAGCTATAACATTATGTAAGAATGAATAAAATTATCTATCTAATCACAAAATTTAAAAAGAAGAAGAATAAACTAAATAACCCCACTCCAAAACTTCATTTACAAACAAGAAACAAAAAAGAGTACCTATACCTGTTCACCCAAAATAACAAGTTGGTCAATAGCAGCCGGTCTGTACACATCTCCAGCAACCAGCATGCAACTCTTCCCCTGTGGTCAATGTTATGTCACAGGTGTCAGCAAGGTTGAGCAACAAACTAGATTAATCTACTCATAACCATTACATACGCAACAACTCTACACAGAAAAGGGGAACTTTCGAAAGTAAACCTGTTTCTTAAGATAATAAGCCAATTTTGCACAAACAGTTGTTTTCCCAACTCCTTGTAAACCAGCCAATAATATTACAGTGGGACCAGATTTTGCAAAAACTAGTTCAGATACTTCCCCACCCATCAATTTCACAAGCTCATCACGTACAACCTGCAAGAAACACGAAAGGAATGTTCATAATCAAGTCACCCTTAAATATTCAATAGAGATACTTAGCTTTTTCTTGCATTCATTTTAAACATATTTCTTCATTATTCAAAATCCATAATAAATTGATTAAATTTACGTCTATTGAGAAAATACATGCAAAAATTGCTCTAGTTAATTTATATAGTGCTCCAAAAGAAGCTTTTAGCACTAGATAGGATTGCACCCATGGCAAAACAGGAAGAAATAAAATCGAATAACAACTAAAAAGAGAAAATATGAAATTGAATAACAAATTACAATGTCAACCAGTGATAATAGCCCCTAAAACCTACCACATATGTAAGAATTAAAAGTGCATATAAATCTATCACTTTCTTCATCAATCTTATACAAGCAAACATATCCATTTGAGTCTCAGATGAACAGTAATGCTTGTGCTGGTAAACTGAACTATGTAAAGCACATTGAACATTATTATGCTATTTATGTAACGTTTTCAGATTAATTGAACTTAAAGACTTATATAAACTCAATCAATATAGTATATTCTTAGACCATTTAGCTAATAGATTATAGATATCCATACCTTAACCAGTTGCTGATCCGGTTTCACTCCTCGAATCAGCCCAACGCCAACAGCCTGCTCACTGACGGCTTGCACAAACCGTCGTACAACAGGAAGGCTTACCTGTCAACAGAACAGTTAATTAACTACCTTATTTATTATGTATACATCAAAACTCAAACACAACACATGCACAAACTCACTCAGACACTCACATCTGCTTCCAAAAGAGCTCTCCTTATATCTCGCATTGGCTCCACTATATTTTCCTTAGTCAAAACCTCTGAAGCAAAGGGAATTCACCCATTACGACAAGGAACAAATAATCATCACAACTAAAACAGCTAAACTGTAATTGATTTATACATAGTTAAAGGCATGTGTAATCAGTAATGCTAGGGACACAACTTTATTCACACAACTCGTTAAGATGGCAAATGTGTAACCAAAGTAACATCATTTTCACACAAACCCACCACTAACACCACTTTCATATGCGCAAATAACAACAACCCATATCAGCAGTTATGAAATTTTATGCGTCACCAGACTTATTGACGTGCAATACACCTCTTTTATGTCATAAAATTGCTCTCTCTCTTTTTTTTTTTTTTTTTTAACAAAAAATTAAAGAGTGAATGTTATGAATATTACAAATTTTAGTACATAATGCATAAAAATTGATGTGTCAACATTTAAATGCGAAAAAAAAATTGCTCTCATTTGGGTCCGTTTGGTCAGACAGTTTGGGATCCCAAAACTCTATTTTGCAACTGTAACTCCTTATAGCTTTTTTACAGACGATTATTTTAAACCAACAGCCTATACAAACACACCCAGAAAACAAAAAAGTAATTCAAGGCTTTTTGAGGTAAAAATATTAGTAGTTTTAGTAATTTCCTTGATTAAAATGTGAATAAAAAAAAATAAAAAAAAAAAGAACAGTGAAAGGGAGAGAACCTTCTCCTTTGAGCTTATTCCAGGCTGCCTCAAGACCGCTTGTGAGTTGGCCAAACATTTCAGCTCTTACAACCAAACCACGCCTATCTCCTCTTCTCACACTAGTTACACTCTTGGAGTTCACCCAACCCCATACCTCTCTCTGTCCAAAAAAAAAGAAAAAAAAAACAAAAGATATGAAGCCATTTTTCTGGGAAAACAAGTTCCTGAAACTGACATAATGAGAATGGAATTGTGCTTTGTTTGTTTTTGACTTACGGAAAACAAGTTCCTGGAAGAGAGCGAGGTGGTGGAATTGGTAGTAGAACCTGTCCAAAGCTTACTGCTCGGTGGTTTTCTGGCTTGGCTCTGGCCGCGGGTCAGCGAGGAGAATGAGTGAGAATGAGAAGCTGCGGAGAATTGGCGGGAAGAAGCAACCGTCGAGAACTGTACCGCTTCCATTGCCAGAGTGTGGATTTCGAGCTTCCTCTCCACTGTCTTCGTGTGTGTGTGTGTTTGTGTTTTACTTTTATCCACTGAAGAGCACAGAGATTTCTCTCTGATAATTTTATCTAGTTTGGTAGCTGACTAGACTCACTAGAGTGTTACGTATACTAGTGTAATTCTTTTGTTTTGCGGCATCAAGAGCCCTTAAAAATGGATCGCGAGGATGCTATCAATACGCACCGGTTTCCAAATCCCATGTCCTAACTCCTCCTTTTATTTTCTTTTTTTCTTTAAAACATCAAAACATGTCAATTAAACTATAAGACTTTCTCTCTAATTTTGCTATTAACATGTTAGGCTAGATACTTTAAAGTGAGTTATCTTTTGAGAGAATTGAACAATGTTATTAAACTAAGAAGTTCTTAACAATTTACTCTTCTCACTTGATTTGATTGAGGTTAACATCTTGAATTTAAATACATTAGGTATGTTTATAGTAATGGAGTTGAGCTCAGGTTATGACTCAATCCTTATCATTTACTATAGTCGTTTCTAGATAGACTTTTCACATTTTGATCTAACCTATTTTGTTAGTATAAAAAAGATAAAGTGACATTTACAGAAGTCATGTTCAACTCAAGCATTACAACTACACCTAGGGTTGTCCAACTCAAACCCTGACCTAACAAAACTACCCTACCTAAAGGAATCTAAATTGAATGCCATGTGATCTAATCATCAGGTCGATCAATAATGGATTTGTGCCAAGCAAACCCAATAGTCTCAAGTCAGTGATAGTTTTCTAGTCTAAAATCCAACTTAGATCGACCCATCTGAAAATGTCACATTCTCCTCCTTCGTTGGGAGTTATTGTTCTTTGTCATGTGCCATCGTTCTCCATATAGCAAGTCTCCGCTAGATATGATAGTTTTGTCACAACGTGTCAAGGGTGAGGCTCCTCTCCCGTTTATCAGCCTCCTGTTTTCTCTCATTTCAAATAAGATAAGTGACACATGGTATAAAGGCAATCCAAAGGTTATTATTAAAAATAAAAATAAAAATAAAAAACTCAAACACAAATGTTTTTCACTCTCTCTCTCTCTCTCTCATTATTCTTCTCTTCAAAAATTCAACCCCTCCCAGTTTGGCTGTTAAACTGGAGAGGAGCCTTACCCTTGTGTCAATGCTACCAAGTCTAAAGTGGTTTTCAATACCAAGTCTGAGGTGGTTTTCAACTAATTTGATTACCCAAACTCCCAAGTCCTAAGTTGTGAGGGTAGAGGACTTATATACTTGTGCTCAACAATGGGTTGAATAATTACAAACTTGCCACGATTCAGTTGGTTGTCGGGTTGCCCCAAAACTAATTGTGACCAATTTATGGACAACCTAATTACTCCTATAAAAGCTTTGTCCATTCCTCTCTTTCTCTTTAATTACTAGAAAAACTCTAAAACTATATAATATGACACAACTTATGCCACAACTATTTATGTAGCAAACTGTGAATGGTGGAAAAAAAAATGGTGAGTCAATGTGAAAATGACAAGTAACCAATCACAGTTTGACATGTAAGATAGTTGTGAAAAAAGTTATATCAATTTATGTGGTACTAGAACTACTCTAATTATTTTTTGGAACATCAAAAAATAAAAATAAAAACTCATGTGAACAGCTTAAATTTGGTCATGACATACATAAACGTCCTGTCGTTTTCTTATATCTTATTAACGACCCAACATCCCAATCATTCAATATTTCCACCCTCTTCAATCTCCCTCCAACCTCTATGATCGTCCAACGGTCGGTAATCTCTGGCACAAACAAACTACTGCACCTCCAAACCACCAAAACCACAAGCACAAGCTTAGCCAACCCATGGAACTTTCGTCTAAGAGAATTAGCAAAGCAATGCGAATACACCCAAGCTCTCACTCTCTACCTCCAAATGCTCCGCTCTGGCTTCTCCCCCAATGCCTTCACTTTCCCTTTCATTCTCAAGTCCTGCGCCGCTCTCTCCCTTCCAATGTCCGGCTCACAGCTCCATTGTCATGTCATCAAAACTGGGTGCGACCCCGATCCCTTTGTACAAACTTCTTTAATTTCAATGTACTGCAGATGCTCTTCTATTGAATATGCACGTAAGGTGTTTGATGAAAATGGTGAATCAAGAAAGCTAGCTATTTGTTACAATGCTTTGATATCTGGGTACACCTCGAAATCTAGATTTTATGATGGGGTTTTGTTGTTTAGTAAAATGAGGGAGGCGGGTGTGTCGGTTGATTCGGTTACAATGTTGGGGTTAGTACCTGTGTGTACACTTCCAGTGCATTTGAGTCTTGGGCTGTGTCTCCATGGTTGTTGTGTTAAGGTTGGCCTAGACAGTAATGTGTCTGTTTCAAATTGTTTGCTTACAATGTATGTTAAGTGTGGGGCAGTTGCTTACGCGCGAGCGTTGTTTAATGGGATGCCTGAAAAGGGTTTGATTACTTGGAATGCAATGATTTCTGGGTATGCTCAAAACGGGCTTGCTCGTCATGTTTTGGACCTCTATCATGAGATGGAATTGACTGGGATTCATCCTGACCCTGTGACGTTTCTCGGGGTCCTCTCATCTTGTGCCTACATTGGTGCTCATAAGGTTGGTTGTGAGATAGAAAGGCAGATACACTGTAGAGGGTTTGGTTCAAACCCATTTTTGAGTAATGCCCTGATTAATATGTATGCTAGGTGTGGTAATTTGGGAAAGGCTCGTGCTATATTTGACCACATGCCTGAGAAAAGTGTAATTTCGTGGACTGCAATCATAGGTGGTTATGGAATGCATGGACATGGAGAAATTGCAGTACAGCTCTTTGATGAAATGATCGGGACCGGAATTATACCTGATAAAGCTGTTTTTGTAAGTGTATTGTCTGCGTGTAGTCATGCAGGATTGACTGATAAAGGCTTGGATTATTTTGCCGCAATGGAGAGAACATATGGGTTGCAGCCAGGTCTGGATCATTACTCTTGTATGGTGGATCTTCTAGGCCGGGCTGGACGACTCAAGGAAGCTAAGGAGCTCATTGAGTCAATGAAGTTAAAACCTGATGCCCCAATTTGGGGGGCCCTTTTGGGTGCCTGTAAAATTCATAAAAATGTTGAGCTAGCAGAGTTGGCTTTTAATCAGGTAATCGAGCTTGATCCTACGAATATCGGTTATTATGTGTTGTTATCAAATATATATTGTGAAGCACAGTATATGGAGGGAGTACTAAAGGTTCGAGCAATGATGAGGGAGCGGAAGCTCAAAAAGGAGCCTGGGTATAGCTATGTAGAATATAAAGGGAGGGTTCACCTTTTCTTGGCCGGGGATAGAACTCATCCACAGGCAAGGGAGATATATGGAATGTTAGATGAGTTGGAAAATTTAGTGAACGCGCTTGTTGGGTCTTATAAGAATGATCAAGAAAGAAGAAATGAAGAAATTTTAAGTGGTATGGGTGTGCACAGTGAAAAGCTGGCAATTGCATTTGGCCTCTTAAACACTAGGCCAGGGACAGAGATTGTTGTGATAAAGAACCTGAGGATCTGTGAAAATTGTCACTTGTTTATAAAGTTGGTTAGCAAGATTGTGGATCGTCAGTTTGTCATTAGAGATGCAACCCGCTTCCATCATTTCAGGAATGGGACCTGTTCTTGCAAAGATTATTGGTAAAATCTTTCAAAATCAAAAAGCCCTGGTGAAGAGTAAAATACCAAAATGTGTCAAGGTAATGACATGACTACTGTTTAAAACACCAAAAGGCAAAAGCCCTGGTGATACATGGCTATGGTTCGAGCCGATTGAAGTTTTGAAATGTTTTAAATTGAAAATGAACATTGAAAAGTCTTGGGATGGCAGGGATTTGCTGAAGGCGGCTGCCAGTAATATTTTCTTAAATGTCTTGCTGACCAGCTGTGGGTTGTTAGGAACCTAGGCCACAGAGAAAGCTCTGTTGATCAGAAGATAGAGGACAAGGATCATACCCAGTCCTCGAAGAGGTTACAAGTTTCCAGCAAGTGATGAGAAATATTAATCCACATCCCGATCCATAATCTTCTTTGTGACTAAGCTCTGATGGTCTATTATTAGAGCCAGTATCTTCTAGCCACTAACTATTTTTGATTGACTAGCTAGTCAATCATTTTTTTGTTCAGCATGGCTTAGCTAAACATGGGGCTCGAGTTGCCATGCCGACCTAATTCGTGTAAATTTCATCTACTTTTTGGCCTTTATATGACAACCTACTATTGGTTTTATTGTCTTTTTTTTGGTGGAAAGAATTCCTCTCTTAGTTTTCAATTCTACTTTTTTCTCTCCTTTTCAGTTTCTCTTTGTATCTTCTCTAGACTCTTCTCTCCTCTCTTGAGTCTCTGCTGTCACTCCATAAGCCTCTTTTCTCTCTCATTGGTGCTCTTACACTGCATCTCTCTCACACTTGTTGTCAACCATAATCATTGTGGTTATTGACAATGCTTATGTGTGTTTGACCTTTTGATGATGTTTTAGGGTTTAAGGATAGACAATATAAGTAGGTGAAGGTATTAGAATTTGCGTATGGTTATTATATTTTATTTATAATTTTTGTTAATAATTTGATAGTTGAGGGTGGGGAGATTTGAACCCTGGATGTCTCTGGTGGAAACACTAAGAGATGCTAACTGGTTGTAATTAGTGTTTTGCTTATGGCATAAACTTCTTAATTTGTGAATCGTAAATAATAAATATCAAACTGTAGTATTTCAATATTTTAAAGTTTTGAAAATCACATGAAAATTGAGCAAAAAGTTAATTTGCCATATTGTTAGGACTTCCATCTAATTCAACATAAATTTCAAATTTCAATAATGTGGAAAAAAAGCTCTATGTTGATTTTCTATGAAAGAAAAAATTACTATTCAAGATCACAAAAATTTAACCAAAATTTCAAATTTCTATGAAAAAAAAATTGTTGGTTTTTTAGATGACAATGCTTTTCATAAACGGTTTGCCATTTTTCAAGACTACAAATAATTTAACAGAAATTCAAAGTTTTATGTGCGTGTGTGTGTCTGTGTCCATGTGTGTGTTGGGGGGGGGGGGGGGGTTACTAGAATCCTAAGCAGTAATAAGGTGGACAATGTTGTTAACGAGGAGGGGAATTTAGTGAGGAGTCTTTGGAGAAGAAATTTTTCTAATAAAGGAGTTCGGGATGTTGCCGTTGAGAAAAATACCGAGAACTGAGGACTCCATATTAACCTCGGATGGTAGAGAATCAGGCGTGCAGGGAGCATGGTGCAATCCCAAGGGAGACAAAGGTAACTTGGTATAAAATAAGGAAGAGGAGAAAAGGAAGAACAAGGCAGCCATCCCCTCCACATTAAATGCATCATAACCACTTACCTGGCCGCATTAATGAAGAAATAACCTTGAACAGTGTCTTACACAACTCATATTCTGGTGTCAAAACCTTTTAGCAAGGTCTTGATGGGACAATTGTTAGGAGAGTTTAATTGTAGCCTTCCAAATGTAAGATCTAGATGCGTTTTTGCTAAGTTATATAAAGCCAAGAAGTGCCTGGATCAAGGGGTGAGATTTTTGTATAAGAAAAAGAAGAGAGCAAACAAAACCAGCCATTGTATCTTCTTCCTCGGATAGAACCCAAGGACAAACACTTAGTTACTTCTCAATTTATTTAGTCAATTATCAAGCTACATAATTATGGACTTTTGTTACGGAATGGGTATTTAATGTTTTTTTTTATAGACAGAATGGGTATTTAATGTTGACCTAGCACCCTATCTCTCAAAAGTAATTGTGTGGGCAATAAAGATTTCAATTTTATTTTTCTACCCGCCACAATATATATATATACATTTAAAATTTATGTCAATGGGTCGTGATTGTGTCGTTTTGAGGCAAAGATATTTAATTATATAACACAACCCACGAAATATGCTTTGTATAAAGGTCGCCGTTGGATTGACATAGACAACCTACTTCAACCTATTTAATAAATATGTATAAGGTTAACATGAACATTATACATTTCAACTCATTTAAAATGACCCAAAATGAAGAACTTATCAATGTAATTATTAAAAAATTAATTACTTACTAAATTCGATATTTAAATTAAAAAAAATGATATTTATTTTTATGAATTAGTTTTTTTTTTTTTTTAAAAGCAATTATATGAATAAAACGGTCTGTCGTTTTCAGGGACATCATATAATATGTGAAAACTTATAAAAGCAATTGTCAGAAGTGGGATTTGAACCCACGCCCTCTCTCGAAGACCAGAACTTGAGTCTGGCGCCTTAGACCACTCGGCCATCCTGACGATTGGTTTATATTTTGCCAAATAAAATACATAACCTAAAATCTCAATCGGAAGCCACATCGCTCACATATAAAAATAAATAAATTTTGTATTTCGTCGAGTTCGTATCTTCTTAAAGTTGGAAGCAAAACCAATTCCGCTATTTGTTGAATAATCCATTCGTGCAGCAGGTATGTTTTTTTTGTTTTACAGTTCTGTCTCATATTCTCAGTCACCTTGTTTGTTTCATAGTACTGTTTTCTTCTTTCGTTGTCTGATATTATATATATATATATATATATTTTTTTTTTTTTTCTCAGTTATAATTACTCAAATTTTTCTTTGCAGCCAAACTGAGCATTAAGAGTATTGGGTTTTGATTCTTATAGTGTATAATTGCCAATGGGTTGTGTCCTTCTGACTATTTATTTGGGTTATTTTTTTTTATTTTTTTTTACCTTATGCCATACTGGAAACTTGAATTGTTTGTTTTATAGTACTGTTTTGTTCTTTCGTTTACTCAAATCTTTCTCTGCAGCCAAACTGAGCATTAAGGGTATTGGGTTGTGTATATGGGTTTTGATTCTTATAGTGTATAATTACTAATGGGTTGTGTTCTTCTGCCTATTTATTTGGGTTTAAAAAAATTTATGACTTTTTGCCATACTGGAAACTTGAATTGTTGATTGTGTAAAAAGCTGGTTTCTTCTGGGGGTATAATTTTTTTTTGTGTGTCCTTTTGGATTCATTAGGTTTTCTCTTATAGGCCGCGGGTTTGAGTCTAGAGATTAGCCTATCCAAAAAAAATTGGAGGTAAGACTGTCCACCAATAACCTCTCCCCAAACGCTGCAAAAGTGAGAATTTTGTGCATTAGATATGACCTTTTTTTTTATACGCTTTATTTGTTTTTCACTAATTATCAATGTCAATCACTAATTATAGTTGAGTTGATAGAGTTATTTATTTTACCTTAATTTCATTTTTTTTTTTTTAATAATGCTTTTATATGTTTCTCTAGCTATGAATCCAGTACCATTTCAATCTGTGCCACCACAGTGGTTTCCGATGTTACCACCTAACCCGCCAACGTCAAATGCTTTTTGGGAGTCTAAGAATGTGCAGGAACAGCTAAGAGAGCTACAAGATACTCTTGATCTTGCAAAAGCAATGTATGTCCCAAATTGAATGCAAATTCTTCATTTAATTGTGAAAGTGTTAGTGTCCCATTTGTTAGCAATTCATGTTCATTTTGTTTGTTATTATGATATCCTACATTGCACCAAGCTGATACCATTTATGATGATTGAATTACTATTCTTAATAGGAAAAAAGAGCTAGAGATCTTGATGATGATTAAAGATGGTAAAGGATGTGTTCAAGATGAGGATTCTGGAACCAATGCCATTTTTATTGATAGGTTCAAAAAAATTTTGAAAGATAAGAGGATTAGTTTGGAATCCCAAGAGTCTCTCTCAGTGGAAGCCGTGAATGCTTTGATGTCAAAATTAAGAGCTCAGCTTGAACCATTCAGAGTGATCGTGGATGAAGCAACTCCTTGGGAGGAAAAGTCTGCAGTAGTTAGATTGTCTAATAAAATACAGAAGAATAAAAGAAATAAACTTTGGAGAAAAAGAAAGAGGAAAAGAATTGCAGAAATGCTCACAAAGGTAGTTTCTTGTGCTTTGTTTTAGATGTCATTCCTGCCTATGTTGGACAAATGCATATTTTATTTGGTTCGTTTGACTTTTGTGACATTTAGGAGCGTGAACAATTTGAACAAGCTGATAAAGAAGCTGATGAATGGAGGGCAAGGGAGATTGCCAAGGATATTGCAAAGCGGAAGGTACAGGAATTTTTACATGTTAGGCCACACTTTTTGAGCAGCATGTGCTTGTGTTAGTCATCCACTGGTTGCTGAGAAGTTAAAAGTCACTTTTTTGATCTTGTATGGTATGACATTAATTATTGATATAGGTTAGCAGCCAATGTAATATCTGTTTTAAATAGTCTCTAGTTCAAATATTGCAGTGTTATTTTATCCTGCCAGTTCTGTGGAGTTGAAAAAAATTCATCCATTTTGATGGAAACAAATTAAGATTTTACCCCATACATGGAACCATTAAGGAGCTGATGATAGGATTAAACTAAATCAAGATGATTGTTATGAAATGTAGGCTGGGTGGCTTGAGGGACACCAATAAACCATGTTAAATGAGATTTATTTTCATGCTTTAACTAAAGACGTTGTCTCTAAAATTTTAGCAAACCAGAATAGTATGGCACTTTTTATGTAGCATAATCTAAATGCTGACATTAGCCACCACAAATAATGGTTCTGTCTACAAGAATAGCTGCACTCTTAAACTCCCTCTTTTCTAATTTAAACTCTCTACATTCTGTACTTCCTTTCTTGTACAGATTCATTCTATTTACATTTAGAAGTTCAAACTATGCCCATTTTATAGCATGTCTAGCATTTTCAGGTACATTTAGTGCGTGTATGGAAACATTTCTGTTTCCTTCACAGTATTTTATAAATAGATGAAGGAGAAGAGAAATGGTTAAAACATAAGATTTTCAATGGTGCATATCAATAAACAATAATCATCTGTATTTCTTTACGTTCTGTCCTGCTTTTGTACTTACTGTATTTTCCTTTTCTTGACAGCAACATGTAAAATGTTTGCTATTCTGGAACACTGACATGATCATATGTGCATTATATCTTGGCATTTATTTATTGTGTTGATTACTAGTTGGGTTTGCAATTTGCCTGAAGTGCAGGCTTAATAATTTTTTACTCAGCAACTGAGGCATGTGGGTTTGCAGGTAGAGAAGATGAAGGAAGTTGCGAAGCTTAAAGCAAAAGAGGAGAGAAAGAAGCTAGAATCTGAGGTGATCATTGGTAGAACATGCTCCATAAATATGTTCTCAATAAGCAGAGACTGTTAAGATTCTTTTACTCATTCAATACTGAGTATGTCATTTGTTTGAATTATGGTAAAAGTTCCCATATGATGTTCCTGAAATGGTTTATGTACTACTATTCTTGTCTTTCCCTTTTCTCAGTTCAAGAAAACCTCATCCCAACTTTGAATTGGCTTGTGCAAATCCTTTTCCCACGTTCTGTCTTTTCTGGGTCCAAGCCTGTGAACATTTTCTTGTCATGACTGGCATTGTCATCAACTTTCCTCTTACAGCTTTCTTACATATTCATGCAGAGATTAGTCTTTCCTGCAAATAACTGTACACTTTCTTATTCAGTGTTCAGATACTTTTTTTTGTTGGCCATTCTTGCTTTACCTTTTATCTGGGATCTGATTTACTAATACCAAGTTTACATTAATTTTGATAGTTGGTCTCTTGTGTTGCCTGCTTAATTTGCAGTATATGATTTATATTAAGGTAGTGCTGCTTGTGGCTTAAAATAACACTTACCATCAACAACAAATCTACTACACTTTTGATGATGGTCCTTGGATCAAGTAATAGACTTATTTATCTGAATTGCTTCAACATCTTGTCCTCAATCTGTCTTTTCACATTCCTCTCCAACTGGTTCAATCTACCTCTTTCCCCTAACATATACTGATACGAGTTCATTCGAAAATGAGATGCTGTTTATGTGTTTCCACTAATGCCACTAGAATCTCTAAAGAAAGAAAGAAAATACAAATTATATAAAACACATTTTTATGTGAAATACCTTGCTTGTATAGCAATGATCTGATGTACCTCAAAGGGGACTACGATTTATGGACTGCTAGAGGGCTTCCACCCTTGCTGTCATCCAGACTCTGAGTCAGGGACCATGCTAAACTTTCCATTCTGTAATATTGTTGATCATTTGTGCTGATCTCTCTCTGACACTAGGTTCATATTTCAGCTTGAGCAGGTATTGATTGTGGAGAAGTTGCAAGAGTTACGTTCCATCAGGATCCAAAAATTGAAGAAACAAGGTTTGCTCTTTTATGCTTCTTATTCACCTTTGTACTTGTCTCTGTTGTGGCAACTGTTCTATTGCTTAAAATGTAAATCTTGTTAGTAGTAAATCAGGTTACCTGAACTGCAAAGGAATTGATTTTACATAATTTAAAATAGAATGTGAATACTAATTTATCATTACAAATCATGCCGTGATAATTTTCTCAACATCGAAGTTAAATTATATTGCAATTTTAATTTGTTATTCTTCAACATCTATAGTTGCAAATCTTACATTTTTTTGGGTGTTCCTATATACACTGCTCATGTAATTGGAAGCATCCTCTAAAATTTTTTAATGAATAGATTTTATTTGTTACTAAAAAAAAAAAAAAACAAATATATACTATCCTATATTGTACACGAACTTATTGTTGATTGCATATATATATGCAGGTCATTTTCTCCCTGAAGAGGATGACAAGTTTATGGACAGAGTTCGGGCTGCCGTTGAAGAAGAAGAGCGCCAAGCAATTGCTGCAGCTGACACAGATGCTGCTAAGGATGCCATTGCAAGTGCAGAGGAGTCTAGGAAAACCCTCCTGAGTCAGGGACTTGACTCAAGAGATCTAAGCAGCGATAAAGACAGTAATATAGAAAGTGAAGACCAAATAATTGAGACTGAAAATAATAAAGGCTCTACTTCAGTCACTATGAAGGAATCTGAACCACAAGCATTAGAGGGACAAGGAATCAGTGGAGCTTATGACTCTGTAGCAAATCTACCGTTAGAGTTCTATCATTATTATCATGGCAGTAACACTGATATGGGCACACTTATTGAGGTGATTTTCTACATACTGCAATGTAATTGATGGCCTGATATTTCAGGAAGCATTTTTGTTCATTTTATGTGCACAAGGGTGCTAGTTTAATTAATTGCTTCCCAGATGGCCTGTAATATACAGCCCCATGCTGCCATGTACAAACCAGCATCCCTTCTTTTTGTTGGGTGGTGCTGGAACTGTTTTGTTCAGATTTGAATCATAACAAGGACCATTTCATGCAGGTGAGAAGAACATGGGATGCATATATAAGACCAGGAGGAAGGTAAGGATACTACCACTCCTCTTTGCTACATGCAGCTTGCTTGATATAATTTTGATTATATTTCCTTAAAAGGCACCGGTGTATGCATTTGAACTATTTCTTTTGCGTTTAGTAGTAACAAGGGAGAGAGAGATGCCAGGTGAGGGGACTAGTTTGGTAATACATTTGGAATTTGAAAATTTGCTTATTAGTGGAAGCCAAACATTTTCTTTATTTTGTTACAAAACTTGTGACCGTTGCACCAATGTCAGTTCTGCCAACTGCCATCTCCACCACCATTGACACCACAAATTTCAGCATTGCCACACATGACCACCATACCTCCACCGGTTTTGCTATTGCTTCAAATTTCAATCAACATTAGTGCCTCTCCCATTCATTCCACATTATGATTTTACTGCCAGCATTACCATTTCTAAATGCTGTCAAATTTGGTGCAGCCGCATACCAGGGCATTGGGTTCAACCACCACCTCCAGCAGATGAGACATGGGCATCCTACCTGGTGAGGTCTAAATGACAACTTGACAGCAGATTATGTGGCAGATTTTGCTGAAAAGATGGTGGTATGCTGCCAGTTTTAATGACACTAGTCGTAAATCCACTGCCTAAGAAAATGTAATATAATTATTTTATAAGAATATAAAGTAAATTTTGTAGGTTAAATGATGCATGTGTTATTTAAATGTATTTTCTATTTTTATAAGAAGGTAATCTACAAAAGGAATCAATTTAAATTAGTCCAAAATGGACCGAATTAGACTGAATGGATCAAGTTGAACCGAAGTAGACCAAAATGCTACTAACTACATTATCACTAAAAAATAATTAGGAATTTGTTTATTATATTGTTGATATGAAACTAACCAATCATGTCAATTTGTAAATTTTTTAGTTAGTAAATAATATTGTTTAAATGTTCTTTTTACTATTAAGAATTTAAATGAAAACATTCATAAGACGCATTATATAGAAGATTTTATTTTTTGGTTAATATTAAATTTTTTTTTAAAAGCTTAAATGACTTTATGTACTAATAGATTTTGACAAAATAATTAATTTAACTCATTTAACTATTTTCTTCTTTAAAAAAAAGAACTTATTTAATTATTTTCTAGTAGATTTTACAATAAAAATAGATCGAAGTGGACTAAAATGTTACATTAATGTGACTCAACAAGAGCATAGTAATAATAAATGCTACACTTAACTTTTAGATATTATATATATTTGTAAACTTGTTTCTTAGTCTAGTAGTCACTTTATATATTAGATGTCTGTATCAACGTTCTCCTCTTTTTAGTTTGTTCAACCCATTTAAAATCTTTGGTTTCTGTTATATGCTGACTCCTAAGCATACTGTCATGTACATTATTCATAGAAAGCAGAAGTAGGAGTTTAAAGTCACCTAGGAGTGTACATGTAGTTTATAGTTTACTCTTTTGACAGCTTTGGCACAATGAGGAAAACTGGGGTAGTAAGCCTGAGCATGTTAGAGAGCTGGACCGGACCTAAGTTTGAAGCTATCAATTCAGAAACAAGAAAGTTTACATATGGGATCAAAAATCCATATGCAGGAAGGCTTATATATGGTTGCTGCTTGTCACAGCAAGTTCTTGTTGGAAGTTGCGGCCAATCATCCTAGATATGAGATGAGACTCTGGAAACTGAATATTTTTATTTTTGCCTATTAAAGCCAGTATTTATCTTAGCAATAACTTTTCTTTTTCTTTTTTTTCTTTTTTTTTTTTCTTGTAAAAAAAACTTTATCCTGTATAAATAAAGCTCATCTTCATGTTCTTAATCTGTCGCGCACACATGTACGTATGTATGTATATGAATGCCCATTTAACAAACAAATAAACAGGATGTCAAGCACGACATACTTGCGACTCTTGTTGATTTAGCTAATTCGTGTTATGAGAAAATGTCTTCCATGTGACTTTCTCACATTCAACGATTTCATAGGTAATATGCCTAGAAAGAAGCTGTCTCAGTATTCTATTTGAAACCATTGGGTAAGGTTCATGATTCAAAAACTTTTTCTTAATATATAGAGTCCAACTGTCGTAAGCTCTCTCTCTGAATCTTTAATTTGCCAATTGTGGTAATATTTCTGAGGGTTCCAGATGCTCCAAAACTAAAGCTTCTGGGCATCCTATGATTAGGCATGTAACTCTGCAAAGGTACTTCAGACTTCAGTACAGATTTCAAAGGTAAACTTGGATAAGAGAGCACCAATATGTATATATAGTGCTCCTCCAAAGGCCCTTTGGGTTATAAGAACTTTATAAGAAAATGAAAGGATTGGTGATCAAAAGAATATGAAGATGCTCACTGAATATGAACCTGATTGGATATTCATCTTGCTTGATGATTAGAAATATCAACCAACAATCAATTTATATTATTCTTCATCATTGCATTATATTAAAATTTTAAAAATAGCTAATATGAAGGTAACAACTTTAACAATATAATTACGTAGTAATCTGAAGGTCTAAGTCTAAAAGGCAGGACAATCACAGTACAGAGCTTCCAAAGCGGGGGGAGGAACGTCCTCAATCCAGAAAACATCCTTCTGGTTGTGTTCAAAAAAAAAAAAAAAAGTCTAAAAGGCAGACCAACATTAAATTTTCTGCATAGATGAAAATTCAAGATTGAAAGGGTTGAGTTTCAACTTGAAGGATGCAAGGAAATGATCTTTAAGATTGACGAAAAATTATACATCTCATACAAAATCTGGTATACATTCTACAGGCAATTTAAAGATGCTTTCTGCCTTCCAGTTGCTCTAAAATCATAAAATTTGGAAATCCTAGATCGGAGTGCTGAGTTCACCAAAAAAAACCGTAAATTATTTACAATTGTTAAGTCAAGCAACTGACAGCATCAGTTCCAGAAACACATTCATCTTCAACAAATGGAATGGTTCTCCACACTGTCAATTTCACTGGGGGAGTCCCTTTTCCTGCAAATAACAAGATATAAAAATGTAGCCATTTTCACATTATTTTAGTCAGAAAATGCTCAAATTATCACCTCCAGTTGTTCTATCCCCTTCTCAATGCAAATGGCAGCATAATGAGAACCAGCCAATTCCAGGAGTGCAAATTGCCAATTACTTGTCAGGTTTTTGGGATCATCAAAAGAATCAACGACTATATCAAACACCTGACAGCATAATAATAAAAAAAGAAAGAGATTTCAGACACCTTTTTAAGGAAAAATTGCCTGTGTAATTCTTTTTTTTTTTGTGGGGGGGGGGGGGGGGGGGGGGTGTGGAGCAATATTATAATAACATGAAGGACTCAATTCACTAGGATGAGAAGGATTGGCATATCAATAATATCCCAGCATCCCCCTAAACAATCTCATAGCCAGCTAAGCAGACTACTACATGTCTATGCAACAAAAGTTGACTTTACTCTTGAGTAGCATACTATCTTGAAAGCATTGGAATTTTACAATTAACTTTGTCTTAAGTTCAAACCAGATACTCAGAATCTCTAGGCTCAGAAAGATGCCCTTCTATAGCAGTCCTAAATCGAATTGTAAAGGTCTTAAATGGTGCAGCAGAGAAGCCTCTCCCCAATGCTTTCACATATGCCTCCTGAAAGTTTGATCCATATCTTTAATAAACAGCATTAGGAAAACAAATATTACATTAACCACTCAATGCGCAATCAAATTTTTTTTCCCTTTTGTTGATGGTAATTTACATGCACCCAATGAGTCTTGAACTTGCGATCTCAACTCCTATTCAGGAGGAGGTGCCCTTTGAGTCAGTGCTCATTCGCCTTAAAACTCAAATCATTCTGTAATTGTATTTTCTTTAGTTCATGTTAGATTGTATTTGTACTCCACTATATCCAGCTGCTCAAATGCATACTGCCTTCCATTATTTACATGTGGAACCTATAAAGCGTGTAAATTCTAGGACAATATTTTAGACGCTTCTTTCTTTTCTCCGATATCCCCCAATTAATGAACTATATACATAGAAAGAACAAATCTTATATTTTGATCACCTACAAAGAAAATAAAAGAAAATCTGGTAAACAAGCTGGACTTGTCAACATATACGAACCCAGCAGACTGACTTGCAGGCATATGCTTGCCACACAAGAAGGAATCCCCAAGTAATAAAAACACATATAGACTGCTTCGCTGTGCAGCACAATGCTTGTATTGCTCTCTCACAACCTCATTTTCATGGTTTAGGTTGCTCCCAATTTTCTCAAAAAAATTCCAGAAGGAATTGTCCATGCACATATATATGAAATCCAAAGAAATTTGAAACATCTATTTTTCCAGTGCATCATGCATTCAAAGAGTGTTTTTTCTATTTTTGCTTTTATAAACAATATGGGTAGTCCATCCTAGTTTCTTTAAAGTTGAAACTCCTGCTGAATGTCCAACATTGAACTGTCTATGGTAAAACTTTCTAACAAGTTAAGAATTTTCTACTAGAATTACTGCTTGAAGATGGAATAAGTATATTGTCTTATAGCAATGTAGACAAAATTGTATGCTACCAAACTTTACAACATCCCATGCATTTGCAGCAGAACTTATCAAGAAACTCTTTATCAGTATTTATCAGATTTTCATCCAACTATAACAATGAACTGAAAGTACTTGATGTAAATCAATTTTCACACAACCTAACTCACCTTGAGAGTCCATAATTTTAAAAACTCCTGACGCTAAAATTTAGAGTTTGAAATTGTTAGAGACATATTTATGTAATTGGCTAATTCTTTAACAAAATGCACTTTACTTGTAATTGGGTAAATCTAGAATGAGTTTAGTACTTCAAGAAGTAAGTGTTCAAGTTTAGTATTGAAGCTATGCAAATCTGTCCAAGAAATAAGTGAAGAATGTGTTGCTCATTAAAGCTCGACAGAAGCTCAACACAAGTTGTATCTGTCGAGAATTACAAAATCAGGTTTTCCAAATCTGATTACACGCATATCCATGAGTATTTGTGTAGAATTTCTTTTCTTACAACCCTAGACATATATAAGAATTATTTTAAAAGCCATCACAAAGATGCAAGGTGTTGCAAAAGAATAATCCATGTAAATTGTGACCAAATATAGAAATTGTTCTAATTCATCATATTCTCTGTAGAAGCTACTGCGTTTTTATGCTAAGGGTTTTGTGACCAAGGAGCTTCCTGATCTTCATTGTTGGATGAACTGAAGAACTTTACAACCAACATTTTCCTCAAGTTAATGTGTTAGTCACGTATTGGGATTTGTGCATCATTAGTTAGTCATGTACTGGGATTTGTGCATTGAACAGAGAGATTGCCGCTACAATACAAGTCCAATTGGGTGTTGGGATAAGGTTCAACTATAAGTTGGTATTGGGTACTGTGATTCCTTTTACTTGTAATCGCTTGTGATTGATAATAGTGAATTCTCGGGAGTAGTGACCTTAAATTCACCTGGTAGGATTTTGTCTCGGTGGTTTTTCCCATTCGTAAACAAATCACATGTGTCAGATTTAATTTCTACTACATTTAGTTATTTGGTTATTTGGTTGTGCTACCACGCTATTGCATGTAATTTGACTAATTAATTAACTTGGATAATTAATTAATTTGTTAAGGGGTCATTTCATTTTAACTCAACAAAAATAGCAGCTAAAAGTTCCACTTCATAAGGAGTAAAGTACCTTTGAGCAAATGCTAAGATGTTATTCTTTAACTTCCGTTGCTTCTCTTCCACATCAATACCAATCTACAATAAGAAAAGTGAATCATATTAGCGTAACGTCAGTGTTTCTTCAACGTAACAGACAGATCAATAAATAGATAAAACAAAATCAAAAGAGAACTTAATGATCACACATGCAGAAGGTACATGTGGTCCATGAATATACAGAATACTTACTGGTGAATTCAGAGTCACTCCACAGGCTATTAAAGAAGAGGTATGTGATATGTTGAAATGCAATGGAGGTAGGTGTGAGTCATCAACATCTTGCCACTCTACCTATTCACATATGCTATCAGAAATATTTCACAAATTTGAAAAACAAAATGAACTTAATGAGATACAATGATAAGGAACAGCAAGCAAGGTCCATGAAATGAAGGAAACAAGTTTTATTACACATCAACGGCCAGAAAACAAACTCACCTCAGGTTTACCATAGATATTCTTCTTAAACTTCAAGGATCTTGGATCGACTTGAAAATTTGTCTGATCTAGTAATAAACAAAATTGTTTAGATATACACCAACCTCTCTGTACAACATTTCTAAAATTTGGAAATCAGAACACTTCCTATGTCAAAAATAAATATTCAAGTATTCAAATAAAGGGATGTTGATAGCATTTAATAACCAAAAATACTTTCGAACATACATGTATACATACCTTAATACAGCAACTTGACACTTAAAATTTTTTATAAAAAAAAACCTTTGTTACTATCCACTTTGTACTTCATTAGACTAACAAAAAATGCCCCTCAATGCTACTAATCTACACCATGAGTGAAATAAAAAAAAATTAGATTGCCACAACAAAAATACATCAAAACCAGACTACACAATCTACATATAACTAAGAAGAACCACTTCACTATGTCATTTTTAACTCCCAAAAAGAAGAAGAAGAAGAACCTCTTCGCTAACTCGCCATATTTCGCGTCAATAGTGCAACCTAAAAGAAAGAATTTGTAGGCCCATGCCCATTATTGGAACAGCACTCTTTGTTACTTGTACTGCATGCATAGTGAGCCTATAAATAAGCCTACCTTGTAAAGTTTTACGTACAGTTGAATATTAAACAATTATCCTAACAAAGAAAGTGAAAAATAATAACAAGAATGAATGAGAGAAAGCATTAAGCTAAAAAAAGGACCTACATCTTGCAATTGTAGTCCGAACCGATGCACAGGCTAGCAGGGCTCTTTTCTGGGGCTGATTACCACACATGCGAAACACATTTTTTTTCTCACATGGTGACAGAAGCCCCAAATATTGATTAAGAAGGCTTGTACTCTTCACCTCATTAGGTGATATACCATAAATGGGTTTCCTGCAAACCCAATATAGAAAAACTCTTTTCATTATTAATGTAGATAATAAAGTTTAGAAAAATAATAACTAAACAATAAAACATTAATATATGCATAAATAATCAATCAAGCTCCTAATACACTTGAAACAAAAAACAAAAACAAGGCAAAACAAAACAAGGTTCCATTGTATCTCCTAAAATATAAGGAAAATGCTGTCTTGCACAAGGGCGGTATCAGTACTGCAGAGCAGATAATTGCTACCATTAGGAAGCAAGTGAAAGTTAGAGCTGATTTAAGAAAATCCTTTCCCTACTCTATGAGCATATATATATAGATAGGGTTCATTTGTAAATGTGCGTAAACCATGTAGTTCTGTTGTTTTGCTTGTAGATGTGGTTTCCGTTGGTTGTTTCCTGTTTCAGGTTATGATGCAAGTGTTGCTTGCTTTCTAGCTTGTTTGTACTATATTGTTGGTTTTCCCAGCTGGGTTTTCAATAAAATTCTCTTGTTTCTCAATATTTTTTGAAAACATAGGAGTTCTATCTAAAAAAAGAATCATTTGGACTCGCGTCTAACCATTAAAACTTACGAGTAACTAATCCCACCTACTAGAACCAATTGTCGGTAATCCAGGGACAATCACCCCTGCTGGGCTAAGTTGTTCATTCTCATGTCTAGTAGCATTTTTTCTTATCAATATATATAAGGAAATTGCTAAAGGTACTAACAATTTTACCACTAAAAAATTACAAATTTTGTAACTATGTAAGAGCATTGCCATTTACATCAATCCGTGTAAAAATTCATGTCTAATTTAGCATAAAAACTTACTTTTTTATTTTACATACTTTTCAAAACATCTCATATCAGATTATCTATTTTACACTATATTTCATTAAAATATCAATTTTGCTTAACTTTTTTTAATTGTTTCTCTTTTTTCACACCCAATAACCACCATTCACTCACTTTCTTTATGCTCGATATACATAAAGAAATAATAAGTAAATAAATTAAAATGAATAATGTCAATGTAAATTTACACAGTTATTATAACAAAATTGTAAATTTACACAATTATACACAAATTGGTATGTGTCATTTTTAGACAAAATTATGTAAATTCTACCCCTATCTTTTTCTATTATACAAAAACTGACGTGAATGCTGTACATGTGGTAAAAATTGTAAATAAAAACTGGTGTCATACATTGGAGATGGAAGTTGTAGCGGGAACAGAGAGGAAGCAGAGAAGTTCCTTTGAAAGAAACAGCTACGTATATTCATCATCAAATTCAACCTACGCTTCAACTACAACGTGAAAAAAACATGCATTACGTAAACTAAAGCAAGCAACCTATGAAATATATAATAAGATAATTTTACATCAAGAACGTTCCCAAGAAACGACATCGAGAATTTGAGGCAGTGAAAGTGAAAAGATTAAAGCTAAGGCTTTGAAGCATTTGTTGTTTCCCTGAACTTATATTCCCTCAATCATTGATTCTTACATGCGAATTCGCTAGAGACAGAAAGCAGGGAGCAGGTTACTTCCGAACGGTTAAAAGTTAAAACTACCACGAGGACATGAATCCAAACCACTCCGGTTTTTTATTACCCTTTTTGGGCTAATATTACATTATTTTAAATGAGGGCAAGTAGAACCAACAACACGAAAATGTGACAGTCGAGCTACAAGTCTATTGACTATAAGCCTTAAATATGCTCTTGTTGGGATTATGAAGTACTTCTTAAATAAGGACAACAACAAAATAAAACGAAATTTGATAATAGATGTCTTGTTCCTGTCCCTTTTAGGACCCTTGCTCTCTTCAAGGGAAATTCACGTGGACAGGAACTGAGCAAGTTGAGACAAAACAAGACAAATACATTTATTGAATTATTGGCAATAAATACATTGTTGTATTATTATTTTCAAAATTTTAAATTTATGTCAAATACGTACAATAATAAATTAGACAATTACTCAATTTGTCATTATGTTTTAGGAACTACTAGACCACCGCTTAGGATTCCTACGAAATCTACTCCAATGTCAAAAAAAATAATAATAATAATTTCTTGCTTAATAATGGATGAAAGGGATAGTGTTACTATTTATGTAGTCCCACATAAGACAGTCTTAATCCTAAAAATATGAAGTTGGTTATGAATTCTCAACACGTTGATTAGGGTCACAGGATGCGTCCCAACTTGTTTATGTATGCAATCTATTCATGAAAAGTGACAAAATTTTACTTCAGCTATCAACCTATTACAATATGTGAACATAATATATGACGATTTGATTATCCTCTTCATAAGAAAATATCATTATATGTCAACTTCCATATCAGTTTGGCTTTGTTAACTTGCCTGCGGATAGCCTTTTATAGTCGTGAAGAGTTGATTCTAATCAAATACCACATCTACAAACTGTTGACAACTAGATAGGCTTTAAACCATAGAGAGGAGAAGAGAATTGAAGAATTTCAAGAGTTCAGTGGTGTCTACATTAGTGGAGTAAGGAACTTCAAATTGATTAAAGGCTGCACTACGAAATTACAGAGAAGTGTTAGAACTGGTTAAGGACAAGTTAAACATGAAGCAAGAAAACTTCCAAGAAACCCACTCGAAATAACATTGTAAAAGCACACACATGAAATCATACACAAATATTTCCAGAGATGAAAACACAACATGCCAACAGGTTTCACCAGCTGGCAATACTACTAGAAACAGCATCTGAACATCCTTCACCGCCAAGCTTCAACCAGCTCGGACCTTGAGTTTATACGCCCAACAATTCCAGGTCCCTTGATTTTCTCTGCAGGTCCTGCTGCCCGAGAGATCAGGCCTTCATTGATGTTTTTCGATCCCTTCTTGAAATTAGAAACACTTGATTGACCTGTTCTCTTGGAAACACAAGTTCTCCTCTTGGAAATATTTGTTTGAACTACTCCACTTGCACCTGTTAGAGCATCAACACCCTCTTGGACTCTAGTTGCCAAGGAATTAACTTGAGATACAACCTCACAAGGACAATTATCAAGCAGAGACTGATTACCCCCAGGAGTGACATTTTCAATTGAAGTTAAGAAGTTTTGCGTAGTGCATTCAGTTTTAGAGTCATCTCGAATCAGGTGGCTAGGACTCTTTAAATCATGTTCTCCAGCAATAAAGACTTTCTCTTCGTCATTCTTGTCCTCCTCTTTGGCCTCCTCAAGAAATGGCTGTGAAGAGCTTTGATGACCATCCTCATCAGAAGGCTCTGGGCGAGAAACAGGACCTGACTCTACCATAGACTCTTCTCTCTCTTTTAATGTCTTGACAATAAGAGTTTTGAGAAAATTCATGACTTGGACCGCATACATCAATGCAGTCAAAGGATCTGCCATCTGCATCACATGGAAATTAAAAAGGATGTTATTGCACATTAATTTAACCAGCTTGCATGCTCTAAACCACATTTTATTGAATATCCCAATTACTAGATTCTATGAGCCTTAGTAAAGACAAATGGCAGAAGAATAATATTACAATAACCCCTAATGGTTTACTGAAGAAAGTTAATATAAATAAGTTTCTATACAATTCTCAAACAATGTTAATGCCAATATTAGAACATGCATTAGAATACTTAACAGGTACGTTAAAATTTCCATGGTATTCATACATCCCTTCCTAACAAATTCCATATTTTTTAAGCATAAATCTATCGGGCAGAACCATGACCACTGCTGAGGAAGATGCAGGCATAACCACGATCAAATCTCAGATCCATTCAACTCAGATATAGAGTTGGCTCAAATATTTGTATTAGAAATTTTATGAGAAGCAAATAATTTTCACTCACCTGAGTCATGTTAGGGGCAAATACCATAGCTATATTGCGTGCATTCATCTTGTTCAGGTGTTCCATTTGTGCAACATCTGCCATTAGGTTTATAGCCCAATCCAGCAGAGCAGCCTCTGTTGGGGGAAGGAACCGCACAAGCTGAGCACACTCCTCCTCTGACTGGGATTGCATCACTTGCTCTGGAGAGAGGGAGTCCAAAACACCAGATGGAAGCTCCCTAAACCAAGCCTATTGAAGTACCACAACATCAGATTAATTTAAAAGGTGCAAGTTGAAAACAGGAAGTGCTCAACATTGAATCCACCAGCATTAGTTCATTTGTAGTTTACATATACTTATATTGGATAGGGGTGTGTTTCACAGCCCAGCAACCAGCACATTTGATAAACAGTACCACACCAAAAAAAAAACAAGTGAAGCACTTCTTAATTCCAAAATAAGTCATTTGGTGAAGTAATGGATAATGCCGATCATGAACAGACTAGGAGAATATCACTCAGCAAAACCATACCTTTATAAGACCAGCCAGGCAGTGCACATCAACGCCATCCGGTACTATACCCCTATTTAATTGGTCCCTAACATGCTCCTCTTGACTGTTCTCAGCATTAATTCTGAATATTCCTTCTGCCTGCATTTGAATTCAAAATTATTTGATGTTTATTAAAGTTGAACAGTTTGAAGAATTCTAAAAGGTCTACTGCTACATTATTTAAATCACATTCAAAAAGCAATCATAGCAGAAGCAAGCTCGAATGGCCACTGTATGATTTTAAACATAGGAACTCTAATGTGATAAACTTTATCACTTCAATTTTACATTCAAGAACAAAATGGAATAATAATCAAGTACCTGCAACCCCCCTTGTGCATACAAGTGTCTTTGCATCATCAGCAGTATTGTTGGCACACTATTTCCTCTGGCATCAAAAGAAAGCTGCATAGATTCCGTTGAAACTCCAAAGACATGGGCACTACACATAAAATTTATATATGTCAATAGTGAACCATGAGCTTAAACACTCATGACATTAGACAGGACTGACAAGTCTGAAACATATTACAGATAAAATCTATATATGTCAATAGTGTAACATACACTTGGGACACTGTGATCATGACATTAGCGGACTGAAAAGTCCGAAACATATTACAGATGTACACCAGGAATGAACACAGGGTATTAAGTGATAGTGAGTTTGTTCTTATCTAGTTGGCACAACATGCTATTCAAGATGCCCTGTAAGCAGGCACAGAAAAGTCATATGAACTAGGAAGAAGCACAGATCATTTTGAATGACCATAAACAGGTATATAAACATCAAAGGTAGTGACTAGATAGACAGGTTTTATTTTTGTTGCACACATTACATATTTAAAGTTATCATTTTTTATATGTCTGATCTCAGTTGCACCAAAAGGCCAAGTCAATGAAGATGACAACCCTAAAAAATTCCTATATATATATATATAAATAAAAAAAATAAAAAATAAAAAAAAAAACAAAGAGACTCTGCACATTAATTGTCCTGTATATCTATCTAGTATGAGAATTTAAGGAAAGGTACTGATGTGGATTAATGGTGATAACAAAGAAAACTCTTGTATATGTGCTGAATCCTCTTCCCCTATCCAGATAGAGCCCTAATAGGCAGCCATTCAATCAAGCTTCAAAAAGGCGAAAAGTGGGGAAAGAGAAATAAACTAAGAAAGAACACTTAAGTATCACAATCAAAGATGATATAGTCAGATAAAAGTATGACTTTTTCTGCCTTTAGTAGAACCGTCAAAATATAGATTAAACAGCAGAAATTAAAGTGGTTAATCTGTACTTTGGATCACTGAGAATACCAGCAATATATTCCCTAAAGGCCCCTGTTGGTTGCTTGAAAATGCTACCCTTCAAAAGTACATCACATTCAAAAAGCATAACATAGAAATGGACACAAAACAAGAATAAAAAGCACTAATAAGAGATCAAAGATTATGGGAAACCAAGGCAAAATGATGAATGGATTTAAACTGGAGATAAAATTTCAACACGTTACAGTATTAAACCTAAAAAGCCAATCAACGCTTCTTCTTCTTTTTAGCAGCTTTGAAGTACTTCCCAGATTCTAGTGATAAAGTGAACAAATTTTTGCATGAAAACAGCAAGACAGGCATCTACAAGACCCTACCAAAAAAGCACACGAAAAACATTGTACTGTGAAAATTACTGAGGCTCCTTACAGCACACATATTATAAGGTAAGCAGAAAATGACATCCACTTCATACATTTTTGAAAAAAAAAAAAAAAGAAGAAAAAAAAAACATAAATTTCTAATATATTTGCATAGCAAGATTATTGGTGGAATTGAATCCAATATCTAGTAGACTTCTTATGAGGGTGAATCAGTTTACAAGCCCAAAATGTGGTACACCAGAAGGTCACCAAACCAAAGCAAAGGACATTGCCATATATGAATATCAACACGAAATTAAAGCAGAAAAAGAGAGGAAACTCCAATTCATGAATACAAGAAAAAATGTCTTAAGAGCATGAACAATATCAGTAATTGAAACCTTAGAGGATGGCATCAGCCCATATTGTCCAATAACAAAAAAAAAAAAATACCCAAAACAGGATTCCCAACACAAATCCAAACCAATCCATTTGTATGAAGCAAAAAACACAACTTTCCACACAAAAAACTAACAGAAAAACAAAAACTTTTCCAGAAAAAAAAAAAAAAAAAAAAAAAATACTTACTAACAAATCTGAAACCCAGGATAGAACTTCGAGATTACATAAACTAAAAATCCAAAAATCATGAGCAACCCAGATTACAATTTCTCAAAAGAAACAAAAACACAGGGACCCATTAACCTGAAATTAATTCTAAAGTGAAGAAACACAAAAAGAAAAGCAGGAAATGAAAGTCAAGCAACCAACCTGGCACTAGGAGCCCTTCTGGGAACTTCAGGTTCAAACTCAACAGGCAAGCCAAGAAAGCCATGAAACCTATCAAAGGTGACATGGGCAACATGTCTAACATTAGAAGGCCAGCCAATCTCCATGGAAGAAAGCTTTGCTGAAGCAGCCGCAGTTGCAGTACTAGTACTACACCCAATTAAAGATTTCCTAAAAGCAGCCACTAAAAGTGTCAAAAGAGACAGCTGGTCACCTTCTCTGTCTCTTTCTTTCCTTTTCCTATCACCAACTCCGACTCCAACTTCAACTTCAACTTCTTCCTCTTCCTCTTCCAAATGGTCTTCTATAAGGGCATGTGGGTGTGAGCTATCATTAGGTGTGGAAGAGCTTGAAGGTGAAGGTTGGAAGTGAGATGGGGATTGGAGTACCTCAGTCATGTTTTGTTAACCAAGAAAGAGTCTTTTTCGCTTTTTTTTAGCTAAATATGATAATGGGACTTTTCTTTTTTATTGGATCTTTATGTGGGGGTTTTGTGTATAGACCAATAGACTATGGATTGGAAGACCAGGATATGGGAAATGAATGTGGAGTAGAGTTGGATTCAAGGAAGGTTTTTGGAAGGTATGACGTGACTGTCATCACTGTATTTTTTTTCACACCCTATGTATTTTTCTCTTTCTTTAGCTTCCTGTATCCTTGCTAGCTTTTCATGTATTGAGGCTTGAAGAAGCAAAGAGAGAGAGAGAGAGAGAAAGTAGGGTAGGGATGGAGATGGAGATGGAGACGGAGATGGAAATGGAAGGGATATGAGTAGAGAGAGAGAAAGAGAGAGAGAGATTGGTTTTTTTGTATTGCTGTTTTGTTTTTTGAGAGAAGAAAAGGGAAAGAGAGGGAGGTGGCCAGGTGGGGGTGGGTAGTGTCTCCGCTTCAGAGCCAAGCTTCCATCTTTTCTTTCTAAAATTTCTTATCACCTTTCATTCTATTCTAGCGTAGGACCCTTTGGCTTTCCCCACTTTTTTTTTTATCCCAACACTAGTGTTCAATTATCTCAATAGTATTTTTCTTTTAAAAAACCTTTAAATAGTAAAAAAAAATTATCACAAAAAAAAAATAATAATGAGATCCTATCCAATCTATGTGAAAATGAAACCTATTAACTGTATAAGTATAACCTGTTTTTTTTTTTCAGAAATCTATTAAGGTGTATATATATATAACTTATTAATATATTGGTATGATGATAAGAGCAACCATAAGTCTAGAGGATATAAGTTGCATATCTTATTTTATTTTAAAATATATATATATATATATCATGGGGTAGAGAATTTTAATAGACATTTCCAACAAATACACCAACAAGTGCCAGTTGATTCAAAGGTCATTGGCTAAATTATCCCAATAATTAAAGAGTAATAATGTTAGAATCAACTTCACAGTAACCAAAAAGTCTTTTAACTTAGTAGCATGACCATGTCTCACTTACTAGGAAAACCATAATTCAAATCTCCCTCCCCACATGAGTAACAATTTTTTTTTAAAAGTTATATTGAGAGTAATATTACTTTCAATGGGTCCATCACATTCACTATTTTTATTATGCACAAATTACAATGAATCATACTAATAATTGTGATTTAAATTTAAAACATGTTGTGTCCACATTCCACAAACTAATTGAATAGTTAATCCTAAGATTGATCTATGAGGTTACATAGAGGAATTAGTTAAATACTTTAAACCCTAAACATTGACACCCAAAAAAAAAAAAAACCCAATGGTAGTAACAGAAAAAGGTCAATAATTGATGCTGTGAGTCTGTAACACTCATTGAGGTTTTACCATTTTTTTTTTTTTTTTTTTTTGGGGGGGAGAGGTTTTACCATTTTTATAATGAAAGTAATTCAAACTATCTATTATACAATGTTCATGTATATATTTTATTTGATACAGTAAAATTCATACATGATTTTTTTTTTTTTTTTTTGCAGTAACAGAAAAAGGTCAATAATTGATGCTATGAGTTTGTAACACTTATTTTTAAAATGAAAGTAATTCAAACCATCTATTATACCATGTTCATGTATACATTTTATTTTATAAAATTCATACCTGATTTTTTGTGCATCATTAGAAATAAAAATCAAGTACATAGGTCATACAATTATGGTATTCTTGATTTTTCAACATCAAACACAAATACATAATTTTCTAAAGATTCTTTTAACAAAATATTTGTATGATCAACATTACTCGTCTAACATATATTGCTAATCATTTTTGCCTTATAATTGATTTTTTTTTTTTTTTTTTTTTTTTGCAAAAAGATTGATGACTTCATTTATTCAGAATCATGTTGTAAAATAAGAAAGAGAAAAGAGAGATATTTTATAGGTTTTAAGATAACTTTGAAGATAAGTTTTTAAATCAGTTCATTTATTTATTTTAAAATGAGTGAATTAAATCTTATTTCATTATCTATATTTAAATAAATGCAAATTATAATCATTTTGGTATCAATTTAAATTATCAAAGATGTAGCTAAATCCAATCCACCAAATTCATATGGATGATTAAGATTTTAGAAAAAATGTTGAAACTATTGTTAAAACTTAAACTCTAAAACTTCCCACTCTCATGAAAAAAAAAAAATCAAAACCATAAGGAAATTAATTGATTTATTCAAAACCTATTTTTTCCTAAATAAATGTAACAAGTTTTCCGAAGTTATGAAAACCCATCAGGTACTGTGATTGGAAATTTTTTTTTTTTTTTTTTTTTTTTTTTGTGTGTATATTTTTGGGGCGATTTGATGGGAAGAATTTTATCCACTGGCTGCATTTCGTAGGAAGAATTTATTAACTCTACGATTCAAAGACTTTGAGTTTTCCATACCCATCTGACTGACTCTGGCAGATAACTAATAAGAGACCAAATAGTTTATAGAAGACCAAATACAATTCAAAGATTTTTTTTTTTTTTTTTAATTTCTCAAAGACTTTATGTTTTTAGGAAGACCAGCTAGACCATTAATTACGTCTACTTATTTTTTACTCCAATTATATAAAATAAAATGGTGATGGAGAGTTAATGCCATCTAGTCCTAGGCCTTGGTTTTTTTTTTTTTTTTTTTTTTTGATGTTGTTATGTTGTTTTTTTGATGTTGTCCTAGGCCTTGTTAGTTTGTTTAAATAATGCTCTTAATAATGCAGTTCTAGGTTCAGCTGCATCCTATAAATGTAACATACCTATGCTTCTTCTAGCTCGAAACTCAAAAAAATTGTCTATTGGTTCCCAATCGAAATTAATGACTTCTAAAAAGAAGTTTAAACCAGTCCTTAAATTGTAGTTCTTTTTAAATATCTATTTGAAGAGATAATATTCATTTTTAAAGGATAAAAAATTTAGATTTTATAGCCTAGAGCTAGAGTATTTAATTAATTCAAATCATATATTAGTTCCGTTCTATTTTTTTTTTTTTTCCTGTTTGAAAAGTAAAATTTTTTAAGAAAACCTCATTTATTATTTTATCTATCTTTTTAAAAATGTATAAGTTTCTAAAACTACCTTTAAAAAAATTTATCAAAAAATTGAATTAATAAATTAATAAGGGTATAATAGGAACATTAGTAAATAAATGACTTTTATTTTTAGAAATAGAACAATATTTTGGGACATCTCAAAATAGAATAGAGGACAAAAAAAGTAGGACGGAGAGAGTAATTTTTTAAACTATAAGTTTGTAACAATATATACGAAAGTGTATTTGCTAATTTTTTATGCCACATGATTAAATTTAATTAGAGAATCTATAATTAAAAAAAATTTAAGGAGCCATATTTAAGTTTATCCAAAATTTTAAAACTATATAAAACTTGGGATAACCTTATCCTTGAAGATGTGACACTATTCCAATATTCATTTTAGCATCTACCTCTTTTATAAGAGAAATCACCCACAACTGAAAAATTAGGTTCGAAATATAATGTTCATTTATAAATTTTAAAAAATTTTAACTTTTAAGGCAAAGCTAGTAAGATAGTATAGTACTACAATAAAAGCAGGTAAAAGTACTTAAAAGGTAGTAACGTTCTAAAATTTTCTTCTTAATCTCTAATGAGAGATTTGATTTATAATTATGACTAAGAAAAAAGTACGTAGTTGTCTACCTGGGGAAGTATCAAGTATGGTGTTAAAATTGAGTTTTGGGTAATTATAACGTACTATAAGTACTTATCTATATGAAACATACTGTAAGTATAAAGTTGACTCAATCGTAGTCTTTACTAAGTACTAAACTAGTATGTATTTATCCATTAAAATATTAACCGACAAGTCACTTCAGTCATTCTTTTTTTCACACCCAACATATCACACACATTTATTAACTTTATGTGATAAGCATGCAAATCTCATCTTGATGTTGGCACATAATTAAACAAACACTATTTGCACGTGGTTATTGTAGTCTTGCACACTTGGGTTGGAGTGATTATTCAGTAAAAAACATCATGGATTAACATTTATCAAATATATAAAGCTAACTTTTTTATACTATGAAAACTATTTAATCTTGTAGAAGTTGCAACTTGCAAGTCTACAACACCACCATTAACGATTCACGCTTTATATATTCATTCAAAAACCCCCATTATTACTAACTAATTCATGACACCTAACAAGGACAGTGACAGGTAAATGTATTCCCATTTTTTTTTCTCTCTCTCAAATGTTCAACTACACACACTAATCTCAGAGTCCTCAGGACCACAGTCTATACAATGTACCAACCAACCCCATTATCTCCTTCGATCCAAAACTTGAAGAAAACGTCTGAAACAAGAATGAGAAGAACTAGTTGTGGGGCTATATATGAAAGATTATTGTATAAAAATAAAATAGTACATAAATCAATAGACTTGCAGTTGTGAAAATAAGCTTCCATGATGACCTTAATCTAGGTATTATTGCCAGCAAATACATGTGCCAACCTTTTAATACACAGATTTGTTTTTAGCAAGTGGTAAAGTAATGAGTATGACACGCACAGATTCTCTAATGTGGGTGTTTTTGAGTTGTCTAATTTTACTAATATGAATCTTGGTGGTCAATTTCTCTTTTTTATCAGATCATGTTATATCACAATCAGAGATTCAGAATATTATGCCAGCTGAAGTTAGCCGTTAACATACATAATATTCTGCCAGTTTCAATTTAAGCTTTGCTTACCAACCGGGTCTTGAAGCCTTTGAGAAAGTTTCAAGTTATCACAGCATACAAAGAAAAAGGCAAAGCAAAGCGAAGTCCAGCTATTGTAAAGTACAAAACTGCAAAGTAACTTTAAAACTTCAAGAGAAGACACACCCGTTGTGTTATTCTTATTCCATGGATGCTTAAAACTATTTGAAATTCAAACTCGACATGGCGGGCAGCTACTCACCTTTTCGTGTAAAATGTTTTTAGACCTTGTACTCGTGGTCCTTCCCTTTGTCCTAGGAAATTTAACCTCGATCAGACAGAAAAGGAAAAGAGAATCATAGCAAAAGGTTAAAGGTTTTCTTGTTCTTGTTTCGGTATTCAATACATCGTAATTACCATAGGAGTTTTTCAAGTTTCAAGCAAAGAGATGTGTCCCAACGCCATTATTCGATGTGGCTCTATTATAAAACACGTCCAACCATTAATAATTGCCTAAATTTGTGATTTGCAAGACAAGGTTGTTGCAATGTTGAGCATCACAGGTACACACGTTATTAAATAATAACGTACAAATTCTGAACGCCCTATAGATTTGGGGGGAAGACTTGGGAGTTGGGATGGGAGGGTAGAGGGCCCTCTCAGTTGGACAAAGAAAATCTGCATACATGCTAAGAGGCTAATGATATCATTTTGAAGAGGCTAATTCCCAAACTCGATCCAACATCATTTTGTTTTGTTTTGGACAGAAGACGCTTATCATTACACGACTAGTGATGATAATCCCATTTTGTTTATAAGCATTAAGCAATAAAATTCATTGAAAAAGAATATTAAGGAATGCAATCTAGGTAACACGGGAAATATAAAAGAAAGCAACAAAAAGTGCCTCAAAAAAAGGTAATAATTTATGGTTTGAGCTCAACCCCGACCATATATTCGGGCTGATTTGACATGATTTGTGAGTTATAACCCCGCTCAACACCATGCTAAGTTGCAATTATGACACGGGAAGAAAAGCAAAGCATATTAGCCCAGCTGGTAAGACCATATAAGCATTATATTAACTAAAAGTCACTGCCATCCATCATAACCCATACAGAATACACCATATTACCATTAAGTCTGCTTGAAAAGAAAAAGGGGGAAATAAAGCACTAGAATGGGCCACCTAATCCAGATTACAGAAGATCTCCTTCCCAATGTCATATTGATACCATCCAAAATAACACAAAAGCATAAGTAGAACCCACACTATGATCTGTTTACTGGTTCAAGAGCCTCAACAGTGACCACACTATTTCCTCTGATCACCTGTAGCAATAAAAGTAATATCAGATAGATGGGAATAATATGGTGACTAGATTATCAAAACTCCAGTGGCAATTTAACAGTTTAATTATAAAGCTAACTACAAAAAAAGAAAGAAAAAAAAAAAGACAAAGCTAAAGGACCCACCACCATGCCGATATCAGTTTTCTCATTGCCATTCACTTCTACAGTGTTGTCAACCACTAAATTCATAAACTGGTCAAACCCACGAAGCGTCCCAACGACCATCCGATTTGCATTCATCTTGACTGCAATATAAAACACCAATTGTTAAACAATTTAAACTATTTGGATCCTTTAAGAATATATTAAACTACATATGTCAATATTTTTTTCTTTTGACAAGTGAGCTTCATCTCCAAGAGGAGGCATAGGGAGGGATTAAAACTAGAGATTGGTTTTATGAAGCGTACACCCCCCCCCCCCCCCCCCAAAAGGTAATTGTGCTACCACATGGGGTTTGTCACATGAATGTTTCTTATGCACATGCTGTAAATAGATACTGTTAAGCCTAACTACACAGAGTGCACGTATAGTCCAAGATGGTGACAGAAGCCATTAGATGGCAGTCAAAGCTCACAACACACATATGCACATGCACAGAATGCAACTGATCCTATCAGTAAGGTGACAGAAGCCATCCAGTGGCAACTACAAGCCCACAACAGACACATATTAATAGGTCTCATTTTTATCTGTATTAGATCAGAGAAATATTAATTATAAGGCACCATAAACAGAATTCAGAGGATTTTAAACGCCCTTGGCTGAAAATTAGAAATAGGATGATATGGAGCTGGGTAAGACTTGAAATGTCAAAAATGTTGTCAGTTGGGTAATTCAAAACAAACCAAAAGATGATGAGATGGAAAAGCACTGTCTCAAGGAATTGAGTTCGATGAAAGCAAGCCTTTGAAGAGAACTCAAGCAAGCGCTCAATTGGCTTACAAATGAGCCACAAGCCCATGAATAAAAATCCACACCACACAAGCGAACCTTAAGATGATGGGAAACCACATATTCAGCCAAGTAAAGACAGTTTCAAATGAAAGACAGATTCTGATCAAAAGATGATGGCAAAAGAACCTCTATATATTATCAGCATCACTTTTAAACTTCAAAATTGCTCTCCAAAGGACTTGCTTAATGTGCATCTATAGGCACTTATAGGATATCTCTACAACTTTGTACTTAATATTATAATTTATAGTGTAAAAAAAATTCCATAATGGAAGTTGCAAGACTTGCAACAGAGATTTGAATCAAAAGTACAACAAATGACAACAAAAAGAACTTCAAAAGACAGCCCCTTGAAAAGCCAACCATGAACCACCTTATAATTTCATGACTAGTGATAAATAATATTAAGACAAAGGGAAGTAGTGCATGAAGATGAGCTGGTCAAAGTTACTATTACTTTCATACAGACACCAAAGAGTCAGCCAAACAAAAATAAAAAACGGATACTAATATCACAAAGAGACAGCATTAGCAATATTGATGACAGTCAACACTTGGCTGGATCTATGAATACAAATTTATAAAAAAGTTTATTTGCTAAGGATCACAAACAAGTACACTAATATCTGAGACAGAAATTTTTCTTGGAAGAAGCCAACCTAAATATCTAAAAATAACTATTACATTTGAAGTACATTTTATTTTATTGGCAAGTTACACATACTACCCAGTGGTTTTAGCCACGAACTCATCATCCACCCATTCTAAAGTGCCATTAATGTATATATATAAAAAGTATTTCTTAACATGGTCCAACATGTATTATCTTCTAATATATAGCAAGAAGGGGAGGTGTCATTTGAGCCAAAGCTCACTGGTGGTTAAATAAGAACAAATATTATCTTCCACATATTCGTCCTAACTTAATGAAATTGTACTCTTCCTTCTTCCAAAGTGCTAATATCATCTATAATTGATCAAGCATTAAAAGTTATAACCCATGGCAATCTCACTTTCTATTATACACAACCAAGCAAGAAAACACCAACAATGAAAAAGAACCCAAGGGAAATAATTGTGCCCAAACATATACAACCATAAAAAACAGAAAAACAAAGATATAAGAACCAACCATTCCAATATAAAAACATCCATCTTATCCAACTGACATGAAAATTTACGTAGAATACAAGCGAAAGCAGAAATTATTGGCCAGAAATATATTTTGGGGGGGGGGG